>OW052182.1:106706280-107956280 GCA_932526625.1 Rhingia campestris
TCGATGGACTAGTGCACGGAAAATGGGATATCGCTAAAAAGGAGAGTAAAGACGAGAGCACATTGCTAAGTGAACGATAGAGCGGTACTTGCAGTGAACTTGTGATTCAGGTTTTTGGCAGTCAGATAATTGGGTTGAGAAGAGTAAAACTCATTTAATTAGGACGAAATTGGTAATGTAATCTTTACGCAAATGTTTGTAATTTCAAGAAAGTTATCGAACAAAAATGGGGATGACAACGAGAGCCAGGCAGAGAGTAGGGTGATTTGATATTTAAAGGACATTGGAGAATGTTATGTTGGGTAGCTGTTGCAATGGAATAAACAATCTTTCAGGTGAAAGTCACAGCACTATAATATAAGGTGGTAAAAACGTCATCAGCAAGTTTTATCAACATTTAGGTGTCATAAAAGGTACTGAGTGCAAAGCAATGTCAGTGAAAGCTTAGGGAAAACATACAATTTTGATTGGCATTCTTGAATTTGACAGGTGTCTTTACATGGAAATGGAAAATGCGTTTGTATGTGATACCGGTATCTTATGGAATACGAAAAAGTGACAAGTCTTAGCCTTAGAAAAGAATACGAGTAAATATAAAAAAGGTTACTTTCAGTTGACATTTAATATAATTCTGATGATTTTGACCTGACAGCTGCAACTAAAAACAAAACAAATTGAGGATATTTGATAAGTTCAAGTGACGTTCACTAGGGGTTACTGACAACTAAGGTAAATCGAAAAAAAGTAAATGTCAGCAATAATAAAGTTAATGTTTAAATAAAGATTTTTTGTGAGTATGACAGTGACGGCTTGAAGAATATTAAATATTACCATTCCATTGAAGTCTTGTAGGTACAATGTTTAAATATGATTGATATCTTAGTCAATACCAACCAAGCGACAACTACCTGATTCTGAAGACTTTATTTGATTTTCTTAGACAAATGGCTGTTTGACATTTTTCTGAGGTATTGATACAAGGTGTCGCAAAAATAACCTTCCGATGTTTTTTGGCTGTAATTTAAAAAAAAAGAAAAACTTTGATTCTTCTTGTGGATTATTTTTATTTGGTCTTTTCATTTTTTTACATCAAGTCGAGAATATGATGTCATGTAAATGGCCGCCGCCACAGTTGATTGTCATTTGAGCCCTTTTTATGGCATTTTCCATCACTTTGGCCAAAACTTCCGGCGATAGGTCCTCACATTCTTGACGGATATTGTCTTTAAGAGCTGCAAGAGTCTGAGGCTTGTTGACATAAACCCGCGACTTCAAAAAGCCCCACAAAAAGAAGTCTGGAGCGGTCAAATCAGGCGATCTTGCCGGCTAGTGCAAATCGCCAAAACGGGAGATTAGGCGCCCGGGAAATGCATCCTTCAGCATATCGGTTGTGGCACGTGCAGTGTGTGCCGTTGCACCGTCCTGTTGGAACCACATGTTTTCCAATCCCAATTCATCAAGTTGCGGCAAAAAGAACTCGTTGATCATTGCTCTGTAGCGCTCACCATTCACAGTCCGATGACTCCTCCAGCGAAAACAGCACACCATACAGTGACTTTGAGCGGGTGTAATGGCTCTTCGTGGGTTACACGCGTATTTTCAGTGCCCCATAAGCGTAAATTTTGCTTATTTACGTACCCGCTAAGATGCAAATGGGCCTCATCACTCATGATTATTTTTTATGAAAAATCATCTTCCTCTTGGTGGTGATTAAGGATGGCTTGAGCGTATGTTAGACGCGATTGGCGGTCAGCAGCTAACAGCTGATGCACCGTCTGGACTTTGTACGGAAACATCTTCAAATCTTGTACCAAAATTCGCTGTAAAGACCGTCGACTGATACCCATTTGCGTGGCACGTCGTCTGGTCGATGTCGACGGCGCTTCCATGACATCTTCGGCTACAGCAGCAATATTCTCTGCAGAACGGCTACTCCGGGGTCTGCCACGCCTGGCAGCATCTCGTGTTGTGCCAGTCTCTTCGAGGCGAGCGGCTAAACGTCGCAGTGTTTCACCAGTAGGCGTTGGACGGCTAGGAAATCTGCGACGAAATTCACGTTGTGCCAAAGTCACCGACCGATTATTGCTCAAATAAATAGTCACCAATATTCCGCGTTCTGGAGCAGTGTAGCATAACATTGTTTATTAACGTGTATTTCGCATGTGTTTACTACACAAATGTCAAAACAGAACTGACATTAGGGGGCCAATCGCAAAATTTATAGCATTTTCTGATAGGAGGATTACTTTTGCGCCACCTTGTAATTGTTAGAAAAAAAAGTAAATCCTTTTCAATTTTGTGTTAAGTTTTTTTCGACATGTTTTGATTCAACGAATAACTCTGGTTTTCGATGTCAAAACCAAGTGACATTTCGAAATGTTAACAAAAAACATCCGAAACAATTTTAAAAAAATATATAAAATTTCATGTCGCCCGGTTATCTACATACATCAAAAACCATCAAATTCGATCCAGTAAACACGATCTTGTGAAAATAACAAAGCCTTTCTCGAGGAGAAAGCATTTTTTTTTGAAAGCACAATAAAAGCCATTGACTAGAAAAGGAATAATTTGTAAGAATTATTTGCAAATCAACTTTGGGTTAAGAAAATGTTTTATAAAATTAGGTAAACATAAGTTTCGAGAATAGGATATTATAGATCCTTGTAGAAGACAAATGAAAACTGCCAAATCTCCAATATAGTTAGAGAAGAACTCCTCTTGAAAAAGAGACGACAAACAAAAATGACCGCTTCACTTAAGAGTTCTCCCTAACAAATCATCGAAAAAAAAAAACTAAGAATAATTATTTTGGTTTCCGTCAAACTCCTTGCCGTCATTTTGTAACGTTTTTTATTAACATATATTCTGAAAAATTGAAAAAAAAAAAAAACGAAACTAATTTTGTTCGATAATTTCATTACAACTTTCTCAGTACGTGGACCCTTTTGAAAAATTTCACATTCAAGTTTGTTCAAATTTAGACATGACTATGAGAACGCAAGCAGGCCTTTATTTTAAAATCATTTTTAAAGCCTTCAGATAACGTAAAAGACCCATGTGATTATGTACCACTAAACTACAGAATGATAAATACATCCGAGGCTAGGGAAAATCCCATTTACGTTAGGCACATTATATTTGCCTTAATTGGTGAAGACAGATCCTGTTATCATAGGAAAGATATCTGGTTGGGTTAGGAACCAATCAAGTTATTTTGTTGTCTTTTCGATGGCCAGAAGACCTCACAAGGTATATCTTTTTCCAAGAAACACATTCCGATGTACAACCCTTTTTAAAATGTTAATCAGAACAGCACTCTTTAACAGCTGTCAACAGTTTTTTAGCACTTGAAATAAATCCATTTCCTCAAAACCAATCCTTTTTTAATGCTATTTTTGTAACAAAACATCTCTTTAGCATAAATTAGGATACAAGAATTCCATTAATGTATTTCACAGAGAACCTTTATCAGCAAGCAGTGACCTGTGTTAAATGCACATGGAAAATCTACATGATTTTACGAATCAATTATGCTCCACTCAGATTTAAAACGAAGCCGTTTTAGTACCTATGTATGTGTAGGTATTTGCTTTCAGGTTCACTCATTAATTCAGGGCAGTCAGTCGACAACAACTTTAGGTCCTTTTGATTGAAAGCCTAGAAAACTTTGTTTTTTAATTAATTTTTAACAACTCACCCAACAAGTGGAGAAAATTAATTAACATCATGGGTTTTTTTTTGATAAAAGCCAAATCAATGAAACTGCTCTGTTCCTTACCACACATACCTATGTCCTGAAAAGGGTGGAGAAAACTTTTCAATCTATCAATGATCACAAACGCACCACTAAACATTAACAGCAGCGCGCAAAGAGTGGAAAACATTCCGCCCCAATGGGTAACCTCACTCATACCACTGAACCACACCTATAGCAGCCGCGTGTCGTTCCCCCAAAGGCATTGAGGCGCATTTCGGTCTTGCCATACAAACACTGCCAGTCCTCTTGGCATATAGTATTCGTCCCTATACAACTTGTTGAGAATTCATTATGGCACTTTTAAACGAGCCCAGGCGGACGGACCAAGCCTTTGTTTATATGAAAATGTGTCGCCCTTGTTGGTGGGTGGTAATGCAGGGTTGGTATTCTCGGATTTCTGCGGCATACAGCGACCACGAAGCACACAAATGAACCTCAAACGGCTTGCTTACATACTGTATAGACTGCTCTGACCCCGCTCACCGCAGAATAAAAGCCAAAGATATTCGAATCATCGACCAACAAGGACACAAAACAGAAAATGAAGCAGAACAAGGATATCAGAGGACGCCCTTCCCACCCCCTCAAAACAAAGAGGAAGAATGAAGACAAAAGGCATCGTTGGTTTGATTTACATATACAACAAGGACAACAGTTAAAAAGATAGAGACACCTCACACGAAGGGAACAACGTACACGTTCGTCAACTGTGTGTGCGTGGAACCGTTCGGCGACGAAGTGTCACACAACAAGGTCGATAATGAAATCAGTAGAACTTAATCCTGGTGAAATTCAATTGCAGTAACTAACTTAAGATTAGTTTTCAAATTAACATAAGACATAAGAGCCTTCTCGAAGAGGCAGTGCCAGGGAGAGGTAGTCACGGCGGTGGGCCTGGAAAAACTTTACAAATAGTTGCCTGTCGTCGTAGTCCTTGTTGTATGATACCTTGATAGCGGTGGCGGCATATCCTACCTATTTTACAAATTAGAATAAGTTTAAGAACTCTCTGTTGAATAGAGCAATAGGGATGTGATGAGTACAGGCAAACACAAAAAGAAAAAAATCAAAGTATGCTACAACAAGGTAAAAGGTAAAAGTTTTCTAAAACCCGAAATAGAAAAGTTTATCATCATCCTATGCCACTTAGGTTAAGACCGACCTTTTTTTTTTGTTGGCTGGCTGTTGCTGCTGCTTCTGTAGGTCCTCTATATGTAACTTGCGAAAGATTAGGATTAGTTTTTAGTTTTTCAAGAATGTCACAAGCATTCTTGGGGGATAGTTTTTCTCTTCAGCAAAGCCAGGGTGCGGTGGTTTTTGTTGGTTAATTCTCATAAGCAGATACCTTAATCTTTTTATCTGTGTATAAGCGTCTGTCGATATGCTACGAAGCTGCGAGGAAAAGGAATGTGGATAGATACCAAAAGGTGAAAAGTGACACGGAGACTAGTGACATACACACGAGTCATCATGCCTTGATAGGGTGAATTGAATTAGTGACTTAATAATGGGAAGACTTGTATATTTGATGACTTAAGGTAGTGGCTAGTGCTACTAATTGAATGGGTGTCAATGTTGCTTAAAACGTATAAAGACGCAAGGAAGCAATCGGAGCATTTAGAAAGACCTTCAGCTGCTATTAACTTTGTGATTACCTTCCTTGGATGAATTATGAGAAGATTGGTTTCCGTCAAACTTTTAGCGGGTCTGGACACGTAAGTGTTGTCACCAAAATTTGTTTCCTATTACATACAAAATAGGAACTCAACAGATCTTCGATTTAAAAAATGGCGTTTAAGGAACCATCTGAGTTGAGGACGTCTACCAGTTGGTAGTTGACTCAATAATTCTTTGATTCGAAAGATGGAACCATCCAAATTTGGAGGACCTTTAACAGTTGGTTGTTTATATCGTTGATTTAATCCCAGAGTAATCGTATGTTTATAAATGGTTTGGCACGTTTGATAAGGCAGTTTACACTATTGAATCTTACTTAGTCTTACTTCGTAAGAGGTTGGGAAGTTAAGAAACTGTTGAGGTGAAGTTATTTTCGTGATTTGAACTAATTACTCGTGACTAGTACTTCAATATACTAGCCACTGTGTGTGCAGTGGTCTAGTTGTTAGTGCATTAGACTACTACTAAGGGTGGGTTCAAGTCCCGTAAGAATAATACCTATGTTTTATTTATATAGTTAGTTTTGAGATATGGGAGCATAGCCAAATAAGCCAATATCTTTTTGAAGAACAATTCGTCTATGAATTCGGCCTACGTACAGTTGGTCTCCACTTTCTTAGCCGAAAATATCGTTCTGCTGCTATAGATGGTCTTTTCGACCAGAAGACGTGCCATTTAAATATCCACTCAATCCACCCGCCTAATTTTACGCTCACGCCCAGCCCTACTGAATCTCAGCAAGGAAGTGGATGATTTTGCGTCAAAAATTATGACGGGGTCAATTACACCTCTATAGGGAATTAGGGATACGTGAACAAACAAAATAGGTAGGGAAAATCCGCGAGCACAGTGCTTAGAGGTAACTTCCAAGAATATTTTTTTCTTTGTTTTAAAGTGGTACGGGTCGGTGGTCTGATATCGTATTTCGGCAATTTGCTATGGACTCGTTAAA
This sequence comes from Rhingia campestris, assembly GCA_932526625.1. Taxonomy (NCBI): domain Eukaryota; kingdom Metazoa; phylum Arthropoda; class Insecta; order Diptera; family Syrphidae; genus Rhingia; species Rhingia campestris. The sequence continues at coordinate 106,712,670 of OW052182.1, forward strand.
TGTATGATTCAAGGAAGCATATATTATATCAAACGTCAGTTTTTAAAACCTTTCCATCTATGGACTCATATTATTATAACGTCATGACTTTAATAAGAAATTAAGAAATATAATAATGGGGATGACACCACTTCAGGAAGGACTTTATTTATTTCTCTATGTCATTACCAGCAACTCGGATAAGCTGTGTACGTATCTCGACTCTCAGAATCATCTCAGTGATAGGGATAAATTTCTATTTCATGAGCTTACATCGCTCAACGGATACCAACTGCCAAACGTTGGTATTCTGCTGGTATGTCCCTTTCAGGTTATGACATAGAGCACTCGCATGAAGATAATAAAATATTTACGAGCCAGATATACGAGAGTCACTAAAATCCACAGAGATGGTTTTATGACTTCCGATATAGGTATGAAGTAGGGAATTATGGATTCATTTTCAAAAGTGCATCAATGAACTCAATAGTTGTTGTTTGAATTTTTTGCTTTTAAATTATAAAAAGATAGATTATCTTTGTATATTCTATGTGTTTACAAAAAAAGGATATTATATGGACATCTATTATTAAGGAATAAGGTAATCTAAGAGATAATAGATCTGACTTGTTTTTTTTTAATTCTTATCCAAATTGAATAGATTTACATTCTACGTATTTTTGTGAAAAAAAAAAAACTCCGACAAAAAGGTGTGGCACCATAAATGACGGCCTTCATGCTAAACTATAGGTATACATACATAGATCCCAGGGATATGAAATTATATAGCACACTGCAATGAGGAGCATAAACATTTGGTCGTCTCCTTATTTTATATGTATGAACTTCTGAAATGAGCCAATTACAGAGGCGACAGCGTCGCCTACATGTATGATTCTTCGCCTACATGTATGATACTGTCTGTGAAAGCCTAAAGTGTGCAAGGAAATTCCAGTCATTTGCAGATTATGGGATAAAGCCCAAATTGTTTCCCAGCACCAATCTATCGATCAAATAAATAAATATAAATTTTTGACGAACAGGCTCGTTAGTAACCAATGTCTAACTTTCCAACAACCATTCATGTGTGCGTTTGTACGGACCTCCTGTTTTATGCCGACTCCGAAAGACAAAGTTGAGATAAGCTTTTCTTGACAATTGATACTATTCATCATAAGAGGAGGGCCAGTGAAAAATCATTTAGGTGTGGGAATAGAATGGCTGGGAATCGAACCCAGACCTTCTCCGCGGCAGCAGTTCATCGCACTAACCATCGCGCCACTGAGCCCGTCATCTATCTATCGATTATTAATCCGAATACGAAGGCCTTTACGAACTAACTATTCATGTCTAGTTTTGGTGTACTGGTCAAACCGTCATTAAAATCGGTAACGACCAAATTGTAACATTTGATCACAAAAAATGCGATTGTTCGGGGCGTAATATTCCAGAAATCTGAGCATCTTCTATCATACATACGTAGACGATATTGACATTATTGGTCGGACTCAGCCTGATGTCACCGCTGCTTTTGACGGTATAGTTGACAGCAAACGCACTCGTGTGACAACTTCTCTGACATCTTTAAAGATGTTCTACGGGGTAAGTGAGGCTCATTTTTAAGTCAATTTATAACTGTGTATGTAACATGGATCCATCACTGCAGCGTTTCGCATCTGAAGAAGAAGTTTATGCGAACAGATCGATCGTATGTAAAAAAAATACATCAGTATAAAAATTCTAAAAGTTATGGTTAAGTTGATTCATAATAAATTGGACTTCCTTATCTATCAGTTAAATGAATTTTTACAACAATAAATGGCTTAACATTTCCTTTTAAATATCTACAGCCGTATTTATAAAAGCATTTTAGAGGTTGCCTAACTTTAGGCAACCTCAATCGATTTTCAAATTTAGGCAACGTTGCCTAAAGGTCGCCTAACTTAAGCGCGAAGTAACCCTGCCTAGTGGTTGCCTAGAGGCTGCCTGAGGAATTTTAATTTCATTTTGACATATGCGAGAATTTCCATCTGGAAATTTATTTTGAGTGTTTGTGTGATGATTTCCAATAAAGTGAAATTGGTTTAATAAAAATGGTCACAAGCTACATTTCATTTGTGAATTATTTAAGTGTAGTGAATATTATAAATTCATATATGCCAACAAGTAGGAATGGAACTTAAAGGTAAATATTTTATACAAAAGTATAAATATTCTAAACACGATACGGTAAAGGTAATCAATCTTTTGAAATCCGATCTTGTAAGATCAAATAGAGGTGGTCACAGTTCTGCTGATCTTCAAGTGATGGCTGCTATAAAATATAGGGGGCGAAACGAGGTATATAACGGGCGAAACGAGGTATATAACGGGTGATCCAAGTAGAGATACTTTTTTTAATAGCCTTTTTTGACAGATCACGTGTGAGTCGTGTCATGCTGTCATGTTATTTTTGTTTAGTATTGTTTGGCATTTCATAATGGAAAGACTTACGCGTGAACAACGTTTACAAATTGTTCAACTTTATTATGAAAATTCACGTTCTGTGAGGAATGTGTTTCGTGCACTTCTCAACTTATGGTCAACATAATCGGCCTACTGAGCGTACTATTCGCAACACCAATCACCATCACCCATTTTGGGACCCAGCATTCATTATTGGATAATATTCGACCGAATAGACCACGAACAGCACGCTGTGAAGAAAATATAGCGACCGTAGCTAAGTGTACACGAAGACCGTAGAGAGTCGATTCGTCAATGGCGACCGTTATTTTGCCATGATAACCGACTATTTGATGCCTGAAATTGAAGCTCGTGATCTCGGCGACATTTGGTTTCAGCAAGACGGCGCCACTTCCCACACATCGCATCAATCAATGGACTTATTGAGAGAACATTTCGGTGAGCACATAATTTCACGTTTTGGGCCGGTCGATTGGCCACCAAGATCGTGTGATAATACACCGTTAGACTTTTTCCTGTGGGGATATGTAAAGTCAAAAGCTTATGCCGACAAACCCGCTTCGATTCAGGCCTTGGAGGAAAACATCACGCGTGTCATTCGCCAGTTACCAGTCGAAATGCTCGAACGAGTGATCGAAAATTGGACTCAACGGATGGACCATCTGCGACGTAGCAACGGCCAACATTTGATAGACATAATCTTCAAAAATAAATGCCAAAGAATGTTCTTTCAAATGATAATAAACATTCTCCATTAAATTTGAATTTTCTGTGTTTTTTTCTTTTAAAAATTAGGGAACCTCGAAATGGATCACCCTTTATAATACATATTACAAAATCCATTGTAATATGTATTATAAAGGGTGATAAAGGGTGTTTAAAAATAACACTATTCGCTTTAAGATGCAAGACTATGTTCTTTCTTATGGATGTTTGTTTACGAATAACATGCTATCAAACCCGAAAAAAACATATGAGAAGGCTACAATCCGCTGTGCGGATCGTTTAATACCCTATCACATCCCATACTTAAAATTAATATCCTCAAAATGTAGGCTTTATCTCTATGAAATACAGAAAATGACATTGTGGTTCGACAAAAAACAACGTATTGCTTATGCTAATGCCTTGGGAAATGGTTTTTGTTAGAAAACGCCCCCAAAAAGTGGGCATAGGTGAAAATGATTTATAGACAAAATGTTTATTTATCATTACGAAAGTATTTGCATCAAAAGTAGTTTTGAACTTTTTAAAATTTGGGCAAAAAGCGTTTTTTTACTAAAAACGCCCCCAAAAAGTGGGCGAGCCAAAAAAAACTTTGTATGGACGAAATATAGATATTAGGATTGTCTAAATATGCTGTTCAGACACTTTTTTTTTAAAATTAATTACAGTTTGGCTAAGAACTACGTTTTTCTAAAACGGGGGCGTGGCAGTGGGCGGATTTAAAATTTTTTTACACTTCTGCTTCGTCGGCCGGAGAGTCTATATACAAATTTTCAACACTCTAGCTCAAAATTTAAGGCCCAAAAATCGGTGACACACAGACGGACAGACGGACAGACAGACATGGCTTAATCAACTCAGCTAGCGATTCTGAATCGATACATATACTTTGAGGTACTGAAACTTAATGTCAAAACTAATATACCCCTATGGGATCGGGTATAAACATCTGATGTAAAAAAAGGGACAAGAATTTCAATTTTTGTATACTAGATTTGTAAATTCGACTACTTCTTTTGACATAAGCTTCGGTTAGTTAGGCAGCAATGGAAAATCGATTATAGATAAGAAATTTAGGCAACGTTGCCTAGAGACAACTTAAATATTTAGGCATGCCTAACTAGGTAACTTCTGACACACCGCCTAAGGAAATCTAATAAATACGGCTGCTATAATCTATGATTCCACTTTCATATTGTTATCATGACAATGACTCATTTCCAACAATCCATGATGTACAAAAACCCCATTCCAGAACCCCACATCCGATGGAGGATGTCGTAATTTAATGGGGAAAAATCAATTTACATTATCCTCCAATAAACCTTATTACCTTCAATTATATTTGATTCCATTCGGCTGCGTACGTTTAGCAAATCAACAATGAGGGTTAAAATGTCTATATGTATATACTTTTGTAACTATATCATGACCGAAACATAAAGAATACGAATACATAGCCCGTTGATAATTTTACTTATCAAACAATCGGATTCATAAAGATATAAAATGTCCATCCATCACGAATGATAAGGACACAAATTCAAGCACGCTCGATATTGATGTAGTGAACCCAAACACAACTGAAATCGGTGTAGCAGAAAGTAGGCAACGCTTCTTCTAAAATACCACGTTTATGCCCTCGACATCACCAAGACCTAGCAAGCAGTCTTCATGTGGGTCAATATCGAAATAAATTTTGAAGCCATTCAATATCCCCACAATTAGAGAAGAATCATATAAGTTCAAATAAAAAAAATGCTGACCTTAAAATGTATTTTTATATTAGGATATAATTAAGGGTTTATCGTATCAGCTTAACCTGCGCCTACTATGTGAAGACCCCCGTTTTGCCATCTGAGAATTGATAAGATTACAAAGTGAGGTATAATGTAATACAATCATTAAAACTGCTAGAACAGTGTACAATGTACTTTTAAGTTGTACCAAACGTATCAAAGTGATATAAATGGATGCATTACGGTAATATTTAACAAAAGGCTTTTGTTATTCCTCTAATCGATTGTTAGGTTAATGTGCATGTCCATTAACATTTAAATTATTACGTTCATGTCCATGAGTTAATTTATATTGAATCTACCGTATTTATATATTTACAGATTATTTTGACTTAGTACTAAGAAATTGTTTAATTTTGAAAAAAAAAAATAATAATAATTATACTTAATTATTGATAAAAAACTTGTAAGTAGAAGAAAAAAATGTATATAAGTCATAAAAAACTCTATAATCATAGAGAAAAAATAAAAAAAAAAACATTTTATAAGAGTATAGACTTAGCGAAGAATTGTTAGTATTTGGGATGTGAAATTGTTTAGTTAGTTAAAAGATATGGAAAGTTCTTTTTTAAATGCTAATCTACTATTTGAAAAGTCGCACTCGTCAGAACTGCACATTTTGTTGAAGTATGTGATACACCTTGATATTGGTTCATTTTGGCAATAAGCTGTTCTGTGCCTATTTGTTATAAACATATCTTTTGGGCGAAGATGTCTCACAGGTGCATAGATGTTAAGACTGGCTAACAATTCGGATGAATTTATCCGAGAACAATAATATATATATATATATATTTTTTTTTTTAAATTCTGACTTGCCAAAGCAGTAATATACACATCGACCTCAAAGATCTATTGTGCTTGCCGTCAGATGTTTTTTAGGTTAGTGGCGCTTCTACTTTCCTAATGAAGCTGATAATACTTTCAGCCGAAGATTTTCTCAGTTCTTCGGGACTTAAAAATTAACTGAAGAAAGATTCTCTTCTCATACCGTAAAGGGCCGGGCATTCACATATGATATGCTCGGCTGTTTCGTCTTCTTCTAGACATAAGTATATTGAAGGGCTGAATAGCTCTTTTGGCCTGTCTTAGGCCTGTGATGTTTTCCCAGTATGAAAAACATTTGTTTTGTTCCCAGTTTTTTATAACCACATTTATGGCTGAATTGAGGATTGCACAGAAGGGTTCAGGTCCAATGAAGGGGGTTTCCGAACCTTTTCTGGCTAGTTCATCAGCTTTTTCGTTACCTTCAATTCCCTTATGTCCGGGGACCCACCATATTCTGGTTTTGTTCTTGGAGCTGAGTGTTTGGAGGGAATTGAAGCAGTGTAGTAATGATTTGGAGTCAATAATGTGAGAGCTAAGGGCTTTTATAGCTGCTTGACTGTCCGTGAATGTATGGAAGTTTGCGCCTTTAATACCTGAGTTGTGTATTAGGTTTGTGCATTCTTTTATAACATGGAGCTCAGCTAGGAATACACTAGGGTTTTTCCCATAGGTATTGGGAACAAATAATATCATTAATGAACATAACTCCTGGTAGCTTCATTCGAGCAGAAAGAGTTTGCAAGCCAAGTATTAAACGTCGAGCTTTATAATCGGGTAGTTCCTCATACCAGTTTAATTTTTTTATTGCATACCTGCTGGTAAGGAGACCAAACAATCGAAGAATATTCCATAATTGATCTAACTAAAGAAATATAAATTGATTTTAATGTATAAGGGTCCTTGAAATCAAAGGAATTTCTTTTCAAGAAACCTAGCATTGAATTCGTTCTTGATATTGTTACATTATAATGTGAAGTGAACGTAAATTTTTTTTATCAAATCGAATGTCGAGATCGGATATTTCCTTAACTCGTTCCAAAACATTCATTCATTGCATGCATCATCTAACTGCTGTGAAGCAGTAAACATTTCGCACTTATCTTCGTTCAAAGTTAAAGAATTTTGGCGAAATAAATTTTGAAAATCAGATTGAAGATTTTCGCAGACGCTAACAGATTTTTATTTGAGTGTAAAGCTTCCAATCGTCGGCATATCCTATGCATTTAGAATGTTTAGTCAACATAATAAAAAGAAGAGGACCCAAATGACTTCCTTGAGGTACACCACTGTTTGCTCTGTAGGGTAGAGATGTTGAATTACCTAGTTTGACTATTTGTTTTCGATTTGCCAAATAAGAGGACAACCACTTATTGAGTCTTGAGTGAACGCCTAAATCATTCAATTTTTCCACAATTTTTTTGTGATCCAACTTATAGAATGCTTTCGAGAAATCAGTAAAAATAACATCAATTTGTGTACCGGACTCAAGACTCTCAAGGGTATTTTTAGTAAACAGTGTTAGATTAGTGGTGGTGGATCTACAATTAACAAACCCGTGTTGAAGATGACTAATACCATTTTGGACGTGAATGTAAATTTTGTCTTTAACTTCCAGAAGTTTGGTTTAACTGAAATCTTTGAAATAGGTCTATAATTTGTTATTTTGTTCGTGATCCAGATTTTTAAATTGAAATATATTCAATATTCCACTAATCGAGTAATATACCCGATTTAAGAGAGAGAGATTGAATACCTTAAGCAAAGGACTAACTAAAGCAGTACATTTTTTTATATTAATAGGGGGAATACCATCAACCCCAAAACTGCATTTACTTTCGAGGGTTATAGTTTCGTTTATAATGTCAATTTATGTTAAATAAATTGATCCAATGTCAGCAATAGGATCGATTTCGGAATAATTACTGTCGGTAGATTAATTTCTTTCTACGAAGACAGATTTAAAATACTCTGCAAATACTCTTTTGATGTGTAATCTTACATCTAGTACAATAGTCGGCGCTCAAGGTTTGTCACGTCCAGAGTAAGGATTATTTCATTGTTGCAATGAACATGAATACGAGTACGAAGTATAGGAGCAAAGTTTCTTATATCGTTACAATTCTGTGTAAATCACTAATCCTTATAAATACAAAATGGAGCATTCACGATTACTCTTACCGTTTATAGCAATATTGCTTGGTTTGGTACAACTCCAAAACAAAGCTGTATACCGTATGTCCAAGAAGGTTTAAGCACTGGTAAGTTGGTTATCTTTTTGTACATGAAATTGACATGCGTTGACTTGGCGAATCGCTAGGTCTTTGGCTACGTTTACACCGTAGAACATATTTGGTCCGGCACTAAATAATCTAGACTCACTCAGAAATTTTCTGTTGACACCGTACATGACTAAATGGTTTTTCCCAAGATCAGCCCTAATGACTACGTTTTCATCGTTATAACCTATTATAACAGTTAGTATGTCACTTCATATGAATTTATGGTGACATCTGCACCAGGTAGAATAAACAGTTTAGTGCTGGTCACCTAAATAAGTGGACTGACCTAAACAATTTAGTACTTGTTCGAGGTGTTTACACCGATGGGATTTACACCAAATGTAGGCTTAGTCCCGGTTATTGTCCACGGTGTAAACGTAGCCTTTGTTCAATCGCATACTTAGTTAAGAGCCTGTTGGAGTTTTCCCGTTGATAATTCGACTGACGGCAAGGATAACCGTATCGTCTGGGAACGTTGCTACGATGGTCACATCATCTTGTGGTACATCTCTTGTATAGAGCAGGAATAGTATTGGGCCGCGAACGATTCCTTGCGGAACACCGGCGTGGATTTCTTTTAATTCTGATTCGTTAAGGCATGAAGAAGATTGTAATAGAGTTCACTGAGTAATTGTGTAGGGAAAGTGATAAAAGCGTTGGCTGAATTAATTTTTTATTGAAAATAATAGTTAAATAAATAGATTGCGAATATATTCAACAGAAAATCATTTTACCTTGTTTCAACAGTAAAGCACTAAGGACTGAATTGTTCAGAATCATACAACTTCGCTGGTTGCAATTTAGGGGCTTTTCAATTTTAATTTTTTTTAAATACAATACGGCAAATATTGCTTTAGTTTTTTTAGGAGTACCTTCCATATAATAGATATGTATTATATGGAAGGTACTTTGATTTCATTAGTAATTCGTAATATTAACTCTTGAGTTTTTAACAAATTATTTTTCTTTTCACATTTTACTTTCTCAGGCGTTGGATTTTGTTAAACAAAAGGATTGAGTATTGACAAGTATGTTAAGTTTATTCTTTTTAAAATTTGTTGCAAACTTAGGAAGGAATGCATACATAAAAAACGTCGAGTCGAAAAAAATAAATTATGTTATTACATAGGTTTCGCACTAAATCAACTAAAATGTTAAAAAAATATATAAATAATAATATAAAATATGTATTCTATAACAAATTTCTGGCATCATTATTTTTTTTAAACATGGTACTATATATTTACAACTAATAAAAATATATAAATCAAAAAACACTTATTAGTCACTTTTTTATATACTTTGTTTTTAAATTTCTTTTTTTATTTTTAAAAATAACAATAATTTAGTTGCCGTCTTCAGTTATTAGCAACCTTATAGATGTAATTTTGTCCTGCTATCGCTCACTCAAGGAGGTTGTGATGGATACCGAATGCTAAAACATCACACCCAGGTTGAGTGAGTCAAAGCAAGAAAAAAATTGGTTGCACTTACCATTCTCACAGGGCTTATTTTAAACACTTGAATACAAACAAAAAATTCCCACACGTATGCAGAATTTTAGACACTGTCCATGAACGAGCTTAATTAAAATTGCAAAACTTAACTATCCATTGTATTATCTGGCCGAATGCAGCCGGATATTGTCGCTACTTTCCTGAACAAACTACTTAGCCATATCCATGCAATGAACACAACGAGGCACTGTATACCCACTTTCCACCCATATGCACCAATAAGAAGTACAATATCGCAGCCAAAAAGCACAAAGTTTGCAAAAGGATTATCCAGATTAGAGGATATTTACCCGAATATTCCACTGCACACGCTGTACACTATCAGTTGTGTTCGGTCTAAGCCCAGGCATTCACATAAACGAGAATTGTTTCCACAGAAACTATCCTAACGGTGCAAGAATTTCGCCACCCCCCTTAAAACTACCATAGATCCTGGAAATATGGATTTTTTGCTTGTGGCCGCATTTCTACTTTGCATGCGGCAGGGCAACGTGCAATGAACCGTGACTTAAAATGCGTATTCAAAAACGCTTCTTTGAGTTTTAAAGGAATTTCAACAAAAAAAAAAACAAAATCCCCTTCCAAGAGGTTATGACATCACCTGTTTTCATCATAGATGATCATTAAAAAAAATGTTTCACCGGTTGTTTCATGTTTGTTTCGTTAGTGTAGTGAAATTGATACCGAACGGAAGGACACCTGCCACCATAATCTCTCGACACACAAGCACAATAGAAGCTCAAAACGAAAAAAAAAAATCGACTAGATATTTGAAAGGGCAACAATTCAATATTGAACAAATGGATTGCGCGAGGGTGTCCTTGCAGTGCTTCAGGCTATGTTATTCGTGTGCTTCTTTTACTGAGGTTTTGCAATCCCCAAAGCTACTCCTTTATTCGGTATTATTATCGTTTTTTTGTCGGTTATTTCTCTTGTCCTTTTTTTATTCGCTACGATGATAATTGGATTCGTGTGGGTGCTGTGTGTACTGCAGTCGTACGTAACCGCAATGGTGCAAACTATAAAAAAAAATCGAAACGTGAAAAATATATTTGTGTCTCCATCCGGCAAAAGGGTATCCTTTGACGGTTGAATGCACAATCGGTAGCGCACACTAAAAACATACACAGGCGACTGACTGATAGTAAATGTACTCCTCGTTGTCGTCGTATACGTACGCATTCAGGGAGTAACGATGATAGCACCAGCGACAACAATGATGACTAGGATCTGTATCTGGATGACAGTTGTGCGAGTATTGTATGCAGTTTCTTCCTTTTTTTTCTGAACATAATTGTAAAACCGCTTTGTGGCAAATGTTTCTCAGGAAAAGGACCCACATGGCATATTTTTTGCATGTTAAAAATATAAATAAAAAAAAATTGCAAATGCAATTGACTTAACGATGTGCCACTAGACGTAGATCTTGGATGTGATTGAGTTTGAAGGTATCTCATATGGTGGAAGGTGTCCTATTGTTATGGGTGGTTGTTACTCTTAATTGGTTGAGATACGAGTACCTATATGTAGTGGTTTTTTCAATTATATGGGAGAAAGTGTGTAATTTCACAAAATCGATATCGAGGAGACGTTTTTTTCAACAATGTATCTTTAAACGTTTTGGAAGATAGTTTGAGCATTGATATATTTATATGTTCATAAACTGCAACTCTGCAGAAATTAATATAATGTGCTGATAACGTTTTAATCACCTGTTTGAGTTCATTGGAATAATTTAAGATTAATCTACTAGCTTGAAAAATAATGAAATTAGATCGGCAAAATAAACTCTACAAAAACGGTAAAGGGTCTTCCAAAAGGAACGCTCAAAATTTGTTTGGTTATAGCGGCCATTTTGTAAAAGCAGCATCGGTTTAATTGATTATGCATTATTCTGTAAATGTAATTTGCATTAGTGGGTTCGCGCATTACATGATTCCTATCCTAACTGAGTCGACTATTCAAAATTTTAAGTCAACCGTATCGATAAATAATAAGCCAACAGAATGAGAACCTTAGGAAAATACTTACTTTCCATGACCTCACGGATCTTTCGAAATCCCTCTCTCTAATCTTTACAGGTTTGCAACAACTCCTGGATGGCTGGAAAGGGACTCACAACAATGGACAGTACCGTGATAATGAAGGAACCAACCACACACGTGGACCAATAACGGGCATCACAATGGGTCTACATTGACCTGAGTGTGATGAGGAAGACGCACACCGACTACCTCATCAACCCACCAACCTAACCTAACCAAAGCCAACACCGGTAGTCACCTTAAGGTCAGCTAAAAACATCGATGTTGTGGTTAGTTTGCCGGGAAAACCGGGGCTATCAAATTTGCATCGCTCATAAGAACGTAGTCTTTCTGCGACTTCAACTTATCGAATTTTGCATCACATCCTTTAAACACCACCCAGGAACTGGTGGTTAACTCGGAATTAAATTGCCTCAAAAACATGGTTATCGAGTCAACTTGAGATTTATTCTGAAACTAGGATGATCACGCACTAAAAAACCATAATCACATAAAATGTCCTTAAGGCATTTGTTGTTATAATGGCGGTAAAATACTGTAAACAGGTTCGAGGAAGAATATGGATTTCGCATGGTTGAGCCTCCTATTTATTTTATCGCCCGTTTTTTGATTTTTTTTGTGTAGTTGACCAGATTTGGGCGTTGAAATTAAGTCATTCAACACATTTTTTTAACATTGTTTGTCAAACTAAATAACGTATTATGGCCGTGATTGTGAGTATAAAGAAGGGAGCGGGTAAAGGAACTAAAACAGCAGTCACAACAATGAAGTATATATTAACGGACTCAGCTAAAAAAAATCATGATTACCTCATTTTGCAGACCAAATTGGAATTGAAAATACCACCAAATTAACTCAACCACATGCAACGTTAAGAAAACACATATCATCCCATCCTCTATGTTGTTTACATTAAATATACGAAAGCAATAGGATAGAAAAAATGAACGTAGATTGATTGAAGCGTTCTTATCAATTATTCTCGGCTAACAAATTGAATTCAGGTTCATTCATTTGACGTCAATTCACAACACCACTTGAGCAAAATATGTTCAAAATACACACCCTCACTCATATGCACATACTTATCCCCACCCCTAAACCATCGCTTATCTAACCAAACATTACCAGTGTAAGTGTGTACATTCGGAAATTCGATACTACATTTGAAGGATGATTGCCCCTAGGAGGGTAACTCAACGAACACGATATAACCATCAATGGAAAGCAAACAAAAAAATAAAAAAAAAATAAACGGACTTAACCAAAAAAAATTAAGAAAAACCTAGTCCAACTCTCTTAGGAAAACGAACAAAAGACTCTAGCCATCGACGTTGTTTTGTCGTTGAGAGACATTAGATCTGACAATCGATTTCAGTTCGAGATTCTCTCGGTCGTTCGTCGCTTTTTTTTCCTATTCCTATCTATATCGACGAAAGAAAGCTTAAAGAAATCCTGAAATGCGCCAGACAGACAGACAGACGAGATAAAGCCACAGTCCCTGATCGATCAGATGCACAAGCAAAAGAGTAAACATCCCCGTTGATGATTTCACTGAAAACTTACCGCCATCATCTTCTTTTTCATCGTGCCCAAGCTGGGGCCAACTACCAGGAGCTACTAGTGTCGAACCAGCGATGGGGGTCGGCCTCAAGGACTGAGTGGAAAACTATTCGTTCGTGTCGATTTAATGCAAAAGGATCTGTGCTTCGTTTTTGCTGGCTCTGTTTGCTTTTGGCAAGCGAGTGTGTGTGTATGTTAGGAGAAAAAAACATATATGGCTGCTTGTTGGCAGTTAACAGCTCCTCATACTCCCTTTTTCCTTTTGATGGCGTATGATGGCGCAATAGTGTTTTTTTTTATGTTTGGTTCCCCAGTTGCAAAATGAAAAAAAAAAAAAACTCAAGGAATCGAAAAATGGAGAGAATGGAGCATCTCGATTTCATTGCAACAGCAGCAGCAACAACTAAAAACGACCACTCCACACGACCAGTGGTAAGTAGCTCCAGAAATTGGATGCATTCATGTGGACGGGGTACATTATACAGCGAGAAGCGGTAATCGTACTGCATACACCAACGGCGGCAGAAGCAGTGGCAGCAGCAACAATCGGGTTTACATATGGTCTCGAAGACCAACGGTGTAATTGGAAAGAAGCGGATTTAGTGTCTCCCCGACTGCTGGTGTTATTCGATAGCCATCACAGGCTTCACCACTTCGACGTCGAGTTGGGTTTTTTTTTTGTCCGTTGACACTTTTTGGGCTTCAATTCCTTTGTTTACTCAGCTATTTGGTCTTGTCCAGAATGACCTGACCATGTACACATTTCCATCTCACAGTCGAAAAATCGGAATGAAAAACACACCAGCGGGTAGGAATAATAAAAAAAACTGATACTCCCAAGTGAAGCCTTAGAAATGACCAATCGAGAGAAAGAGACAGAAAAATGAATTTAATTCGAAGCGACACACTACTTCCATCACTATGAACGAATCCTTGTGGGATCCATTGGGCAATTCAAATTCATGATAGTTCACTCACTTACACAGGGAATGTTACAAGTTACCAGCGATGTAGGTGGGATGAGGTAAAGGAATTATTAAATTTAATTAAATATTCAGTGTCCTTCGGGTGCAGCGGGCATGTTTTAGTATACTCCTTCAGGATCGCTGCACTTGATTGAAACTCGTTTGCATTTAGAATTTACACTAGTTTTCTTGTTAAACCATTTTTCCTTTCGCTTTTTTTGCTTCCACCAAATTAACAAAAAAAAAGACCATCCCAGAATGATTTTGCACCCGTCTGCTTCTTGTATGGATACCCTTGGTCGCTGGGTGCACTCCAATACTTTGCAAATAATTGAATGAAAGTGGAGAATATTTGCGGAGTCTGTTTGAAAATTGTATGAAAACATTTGGATTTCCAATTGAAATGAGACGAGTACACTCCAGGGTGTGGAGGGGCGGATGAGTACACACTACTATCCGACGATGGTTTGGCATCGTTGCCCGAAAGCCCGTCCAGACGAAACAAATAAAAATGTAGTATGTGAACTTTACTCTTGTCCAGGATCAGTAGTGATAGGATGGAAATATTTTCTGTGTGTGGACAAATATTGCAATTGTATATTTGCTGTGAATTAATTAGACTTATAGAGGTGAGTGTGAATCCAGGAAAAGGGATTCTTTTTTCTGTGTTTTTTTTTGTGCAATTGGCGTTGAGTGGGTTCTCTTGGGTTCAGTTGATGTATTCTGACGATTAGTGAGGATTTTGTGTGATTGCAGGACAATGGATTTATTTAAGTTGCAAACAGGTAAACGTGTGTACTTGTCATGATCCTGTGCAAATATTTATCAGAGATGACATAGAGTCAAAAATAGTTACGAAAAACCTGATAAGTGCAATAGATATTTACAACGATGGATATTACGACTTGTAAACACATAAGTTTAAAACAAATCGTTTGTTCAAATTCTTTATTTATTATGTATAAAATTACGCAACTCGTTAAGCTACAATTTCATAAAAAAAAAAAAATATTGATATACCGTGAGCGTCAAAAGTGAGTAAACACCCATGCGATTTCCGAAGCTAAATGTAATTTAAGCAAAAAAATAAACAATATAAGGATTCGAAAAATAACAAATAAAAGCTTTATTCGATAGTAATGGAATAAATAAAAGTAAAAATTCAAAATAAAATTAATGCATTTTTTTTTTGTAACAAAAACTAAACATACTCCAAATTTTACGCGTCGAAAGTAAGTAAACATCTGTAATTCGTTAGAGGAATTTATAAACATAACATCTTAAATTAAGAATTTAGTATTTAGTTACACCACCTTTAGACTTTATAACTTCTTTACTACCAGGTTATTTGTAATATCGGAAGATATTTGGGACCATTCCTCAATCAAAGCCTTTTTAGGTCATCTTTGCTTTTGATAGTCCTTTTGCGAATTGCCGGTCCAAATGGTCCCATAAATGTTCTATGGGGTTTAGGTCCGGCGATTGTGGAGGGTGATCGAGCTGTTTTGGAGTCCTGTAAAGCAACCATTCCTTAACGAGACGAGCGGTATGCTTAGGATCATTGTCTTGCTGAAAGATCCAATTGCTAAGCATACCTAATTTGTCTACGCTCGGTTGCAGGTTATTTTTTAAGATATGTATTAAGATATTCTTATTTATTCATTGACAAGATTCCCAACCCCTGACGGCGCCATACACCCCAACACCATCACTGAACCTCCCCCATGTGTAACTGTGCTCCTTACATTTTGTTCACTGAATTCTTTGTTCTTTTCTCTCCAATTTTTTATATTTTTATTGCTTTTAAAAATTTCGAATTTACTTTCATCTGTAAATAAAATGTTTTTCCAAAACGAAATATCATTATTTATATATTTTTTTGCAAAAGTTAAGCCGTGCATTTTAGGTTTCAAAACTCGGTCTTCATTAAATGTTCTGTAATAAGCTGCTTTTCCATCGCTTGCTTACTGTTACTATATGGAGGGCTTTTAAAGTTCTGTTATCAAGGTTATACCTGAGGCATAATTTGTTAAGTTTTCAGCTTTTTTGTTGTCCGGACACTTCTGTGGCCTTAGACATTGCATAATTTAGAATTTGGTTGTATGCACAAGGAACTTGAATTTCTTTACAAAACCGTTTTTACAAGCATCGATTTCCTAGTTATGCCAACAAGTCGCCGGGCTTGGAAATATAAAAAGTAGCATCACCAAGGGATGTCGCCTTCATTGCCGCTTCATGGACTGTTACTGTTTTAATCAGAATCTCCGTCTAACATATCATGCTACAATGGTCGGACCTAGGTATGCCATCATGATCTCATCATACGGTCTTATCGAGACTTAAACTTCATCAACAAGGAAGAACAATAACAACAAAATGAAACTGGACGGTCTATTCATACCTACGAAGATCCAATAAGACGCAGTAATGTGGTAGGGACATGATCCCTCTTATCAAGATTAAAACTTTTTTTTAAAAAATTCATAAGGATACTAGGTAGTAGTGAAGTCTTTCTTAAATTTGGTCCTTTTCCCCTATTATGCGTGAGCCTAGGAGTGGCGGAGTAGGTAATAAACCGTCTTCAATGATACCTCGAGATATAATTGGCTTGAGATGCCAAAAACCTCACAAAGAAAAGCTTCACAAAGCCAAAAGGTAAATGTTGAGTTACCAATTTCCTGTCAACAGAACAACGTCCCTACCAAAGCTATCTTCAATAACTAGAAGGTATCTACATTTTTAGAAGGAATCTAGGTTGGCTTCAATTTGGTTACTAGTACTAAATTTCTCATTTCGGGTTCTCTAACATCTTCTAAAAATCATCCAGGAGGGAACAAATGACCTGCCCGGTAGAGATTCTGACTAAAAAGATTCAAATAATTATAAAAAGGGTCAAAAATAGCCTGGCTTGGTTGAGGTTGTGCTCAAGGTAAGCTTCCCGCATGGAAATAGCCTTGTTAATTCGCAAATTTGTAAAAATTCTAGTGAGTGTGTCCAGGGTGAACCCTTTCGTACTTTGGCAGCCTTTTTCATGCAGTTCCGATTCTCATCAGGTCATTTACCTTTCACTAGGCTGATAATGGGACAGAATTTCTCGAAAAAATTATAAATTTCAACTCGTCCAACTGAGATTACAACAAATGAATAGATGACTTGATTACTTGATGACTAGATGACTAGATGACTAGATGACTAGATGACTAGATGACACCATATTTACCCAATGTAGTAGGGAACTTTCAGAAACCGATAGGCCTCCACGTGAAACTGTTTCGGTCATATGCCGCCTCTCCTATGAAGGGTGTATACAAACGAAATTTCTAATATAAAGGGAATGCCACTAACACTGGTGCAGTTCTGAATCCCGACAAATAATAAACCCTCTCTTTCTAGCACTTCTACCATGTAAGCCCGATTTGTGCAGTGTTCGCCGAACAGTACTCGCACTGACTGATTTTTCGGTTCTTATTGATATATTTTCCGCGATTTTAACGGCACTTGACCTGGGATTTTTTTCACTTCAGTCACAATTTGTCTTTCTTCTCTTTCATTAAGCTTTTTTGGTCTATTCTGAAAGGAAAACCGCGCATTTCTGCAACAGGGGATATGTCATTTTCCATCTCAGTGTTGTGAAGACGACTGACCGTGTTATTAAGACATGTGCTTAAGCAATTTCAGGATAACTGATAAGTTCATACAAATTAATCGAAAATCTCTTGAAGTAAAAGGGCATTATTTTGTCAGCGATTGAAAAACTACATAAATCAAACAAAACTGATGATACTTCAAAGTTTAAGAAACCGAAGTCAATTTCAAATGTACAAGAAAGAAAGGCAACCAAAGAAGTATTTAAAGAAGAGTTACACTTATGGATCGCTCAGAAATTTCCCTACGCTGCGCTGGCTCAGCTGAGATTTTTTTTACTAAGTGGGACAATATTCTTAGTAGTGGACAACTTTGTTCACGTTCCACTTAAAGTGGAGCAGAGCTATTGACAAAAAAAAATTAAAAATCAGATTCAAATAAGCTCAGTCAGATCGTAACATTCTTTATGCGTTGCATGGTTTGCAAGGGCTAATGAATTCTATTTAAGCATTTGGGCACAAAGCGGGCGGCTTTTTATAATTGTCTGTGTTTAATTGTTTCATTAATATTGATTCAATAATCATGGAGTCAAATTTAATCCCGCACTGAAGAACTGTTTCTGAGTTAAGGGTTAGTTGACTCTGGGTAAAATCGGAGTTAACTCAGCACTGAAAAACCGGCCTTACTTGGACATGTGCTTACACTTAGATTATGACGACTTCACCGGTAGAGTACTCCGAAATATTAGTATAGATTGACGTTGGCTTTAGTCTCTTAGCCGGAAGAAGTATCAACATTGAAACTGCAAGATACAAGTCTAGAATCACGCCTGCTATAGCCTCTTATATTTGACAGAAGTGACGACACTTCATTACTACAAAAGAGTGGAATACAATTCTTCAATAAGATTATAATCAGTTATGGGTTTTTAAAATACATGGACTGTTTATGGTCCAAAGACTCAATGTTTTGCAGCAGAACTTAGGCCATATTTTTTTGTTTAAGTCTGTAGGGTTTGAAGAGTGATATTGGGAAAGTATATTTTTTGAATTTATCACATTTATAATGCGAGAGACTGCGGTTTTAACAAGATGCGATCTTATGACAAACAGCGCGACAAAAGATGGTGCTGTTGAACATTACATTTTTTCGTCGGGACCTCAAATCTTAAGGGGATTTAAACAAGTATCAACTATAAAATATAATACAAATTATTGACGCAACGGGATCGTTATAGCCAAGGGATTAACTTTTTCTTATAGCCATTAATGTGTTGGTGCGTACTATTTGCACAATGGGGGACCCATTATTTTATGCCGAATCCAGGCAGTGTACATGACAACTTATGCTACTAAGATGGTTTGATAGATTATCGAGTTTAAAAGGTTATGAATATGAAGCCAAGAGGAAGAAAATGTGGGACTGGAAAGATGCTGGGTGAAGGACTTATTCTATGGCTGGTGTCCGAAGGATGTCGCTGTTTTCTAGGCTCGTACGTATAACATCTAATTGCCAAACCATCGGCGGCTAAACCTATTTGGACCTTAGGTTATTTTTTACATGCTGTCAGCTCATATATAATATATATAAAGACCATGCCTTGAATACTGTTCTCATCTTTGGAGCTCAGCGGCAGAATAATTGATTCTACGAAAACTTACTTCAGAAGGGAAGCTCAGCGAGGAATGGTTGGACAACTTCCCTGTATTACAGATACTACAACTAAAGGTGCTCACAGGAGATTCATCTTGAGTTATGGATTTGATCTTGGGATTGAACGCGTTCAACATCTGACAACAATATTTAAAAACTGCCTATATGGCCTATAACAATTCCAAAGTGACAAGATTTAAAGCTCTCTCCAAGAACTGGCAATTGAGGAAACATACAAAAGGTGTAAGTTTGCATGACTGCACATGCCAACAATTTTACCGATAAAGTGTTACATGCCAAAGTCTAGAAAGAGTCATTCATCAGATGCTCAGAACAAAGTGGATGTTTTGCAAAGGGGGTTTTAAAAGACGTTTCTCTCCGAAACGACAATGGTCCAGTATTCGGGTCTTAAGTTTCCGGGATTCTATATATATTTTATTGACAAAAAAAGCTGTCAATGCACTTGATGGTATATCCACGGACAAGTCTATCTTCTACAATGACATTGGTAAGTCGTTTGTTTGCCCATGACTGTCTGATATTCTATAGCTTAAGACTGCCCCCACCGTGTTAGGTCCTACATGAGCAAATGTTTCAAAACAGAAAATATAAAAAATTAATTTCTCAGGTTTCAATAGACCACAAACACAAACCAATTTTATGCCAACAGTCATCTAACAAGCTCTCAAGTAATAGCCCATCTGCATCCTTATCACTCGGAAGCATTCCATTCTAATACTTCCATAATAAAGGAATTTGTTCATGCGACAAGGACTGCATTGGAAAAGCCCTCTCAGCAGCAAACAAATTCCTTCAAACGACTACCATAAGATCGTCCATAAAATGAAAATCCCCAATTTTCAGTTTACCAATGGATGTGGGAGTCTTCTACAGATGTGTGCTATTCCGAAACAGTTAATTCATCTACAACTGCACTTAACAGTCGTTCGAGGATCAGAAGTTTTAAGTAAACTGCAAAAGTGGATAATAGCACCCACACTCGACTGTCACACAAGTACACTAAACGTTTTGTGAAATTTGCATCCGAATCCTTATTGCGGCTGAGGATGTTCTGCAAAATTAAGATTACCCTCAGCCTGGTGGGAGTACAGATGAGGGGACGGTGAAGGTAGTCTGATGGTTCGTTTGATGGGTAATTTGCTTATTTTCTGATTGCCACGGATAAAGAGAGAGATGCAAACACACATCGTATATGAACAGGATTAAGTGATAGTGTGCATCGGCAAGTGATAAAACCCCTCGTTAGAAGGTAGGGCACTGACATCCCGAAGGTGAGCAGATCATTTAATGTGAAATCCATTTTAATTACACGAAGCAAGGATGGAAGGATGACAACGATGACGACGACAACGATGATGATGATGGTGAACAAAACTTTTCCAATTGCCTGTCCCTCATTTATGTAAATATCAAGCAACCCACCGTCTTCCTATCTCCACGCGACTGCTGCCAAGTCAAAAGAGGAATAGTATACACCCCATTACAGAACCACCTGGCTATTGTTTACAGGAATCATCTCCGAAATGCCGAAAGATGGGCGGAGAGGATTAGAGATCGCATTACATGTAGTTGCACTTAGTAGATACGAGGACTATCCAAAGTGCAACAGCAGTACGAACTTTTGGAAATCCTTTGGCAACTAACTACAGCCAAACAACCACTTTCCAACTTTTTGGCACGGGATTGTTAGACAGTGCGCCCCTCGAGGTTTCACTGCAACACCCTCAGGGCTGTTGGCATACACACACATGTATGTTTGTATGATACAAACAGGAGCAATCAATTTATAAGTGTCAGTCAAAATGCGGTTCTGCAGGAGTGTAATTAATCGATTTTCGTTTCCTGAAAATCCAACTTTGACCGCAGACTGTATGAGGCTCTCGTACGTAACAAAGAAAGTGGTCGGTCGGTCGTCTGCATATGTATGATGTATGTACCAACACATGTACCGTACACATCCTTAGAATGGACTACAAGGACAGACATACGCCGCCCCGCAGCCGCTGAATGAAAGGGTGGCGAGTTTTAATGGATTTCAGAAACAAGAATATGTTCGACAACGTTGTCAAATTTATTGACATGTATCCTTGTTCAAATTGAACGGGTTGGGATCTCTCAGTGGAAATCATCATATGCCATGAAGGGACCTGTCATTTTCCTCCACATTCATTTCAAGTATGAAAGCATAGGGGTAACACCCACCACCGATTGACATTAGCCAACAATAAATGAGAGAGAAAGGAAGCGAACAAAAAATTAAAACAATCCTTGTGGTGGCTGACGAGGCGAACCGTATCATATTCCCACCCGGGTAGTGAATGGTCGGGGGAGGGTGGGGTTTTGACAGGATTAGAAAGTAAACTCCATTATCCTGTTGTTGGTATTTTTTTTTATTTTGTTTGCCCATTATTATACATTTATCTCTGTGTGTGGCGGCGGCAACCCTCCTTACGTGGATCATTAGGATACACTGTGCGGTGCTTCTGTTTTTGAGTGCGGTTTTATATTCAAAGGATTGTCATGAAGAATGAAGTGGCTTCCTAAACTACGTTATGGCATGTTTGGGGGCAATGATGGAGATTTTTAATCGAGGGCCAATGGTCGGCAGGGGGTGAGTAACTATTTGTTGGTTTTGTGTGGGTGTGTGTGTATGTCTGTTTGTATATGCCAAAAACAAAAGAGATTAATGCTGGCTATTATTGTATATGAACGAAACTGGTGCTTTATTTTTTTTTTGTTTTTGCTCGTTCTGGTGTATTACTTTAATGTCGGGTGCCGACCTTAGGGATTTAGTAGAACAAAACAGATGTCTCGAATGGTCGTTGGCTTTCTGAGATTGATTTGAGTGGGTGAATGGGCAACTTTGTCTGATGATGACGGAATTTGAATTTTGACATTTTGAAATATAAAGTAGCCCCCATAATGCGTCTCACCCCATGGTGGCTGTCAAAACCCGCACACGATTCAATAAATCCGTAATGAGCATTGGAGCTCGTTAGTTGGTAAGATTCACAAGGTGGGGGTGGCATTTAAGAAATTTTTATGAACTGGGTATAGAGCGCTGACTTCATTTGACACTTATGCGTCACGCTTTTTAAATCGACAGATTAATATAGTAAAAGTAATATGTTTATCGAATACATTTGAAATAATTCCAAATTGAACCTTTACACTTTAACTGAGAAAGAAAGGCGCTGACATACAAAATAATTGCAACAAATTTTGATCTAACCAGCGAAACAAAGATAAACTTTATAATTAAGCTTAAACTCGTCAATCATCTATATAATGGATTAGGACAATATTTGACGGAGCGCCGGAATGATGTCCGTAGACACAGTTTCCTTGAAAAATACTTCAACTGACAAAATAAGAAAGCAAGGAAACTTGAAGAAGTGATGGGAAGGTAGAACGGTAGAAGGAAAAAAGTTAACCATGGATAAACCATGGAAGAAAGAACCTAGGGCATATGTGCTTTTCTTACAACTATTCATATATGGCTAACAATGAAAAGACCTACACGTCCTGAAGAGCACTGTATTTCTAATTTCACGGCATTGGCTGCGTATTCATATTGTTTGATCCCTCCTCTGAGTAGTACATAAATGACCCAATCAATATAGATTCCAGAACTCCCTGATATCTGGCTATGAAGTAAAGCCGAAAGAAGCTCATTTGGCATAGGAATCGACGACCTTTAAAAGCTACATGGCAACTGAACACAATAAAAAAAGGTTACAAGCCGGAATAACTTTATTCAGTCTTAAGACGACCGCAATCACCCCTTTATTCAGCTTTAGAACTTTGATCCTGCAATCACGTTTACATAGTTGATGCGATATTTGAACTGAACACCCAGATATAGGTTCCCATTTGTCTCAAAACTCGGACTTTTATATATTTGATCCTGCAATCACGTTTTCATAGTTGATGCGATATTTGAACTGAACACCCAGATATAGGTTCCCATTTGTCTCAAAACTCGGACTTTTATTATTCAAACATCAAATTAAAATAGAGCTTTGAAAAATACCACTGGCCACTACCATAAAGCCTCCGACAACTAAGTCAGATCAGCTTTTCTCTTGATCACACATCGTCCTCTCAAAGGGATATTTTCCGCACAATTGTATTCTTCAAGCACGCACATTCAACAAATTTGTCGAAGTGCTCATAGAACGGTGCTAACTGATCCTTCATCCTTGGTTGGAGGGTAAATTTAGTAAAGAAATCAAATAAGCAAAACCGTAACAGACTCTCTCCAATTGGAAAATCCTTTCTTACTCTCATTCTGGGATAGAAATGGAATGCTCTTTAAATTGCAGCACACAACCTCAAAGTTTGAATGGGAAAGAACCATCGAGTATATGTGTAGGTGTATGGAAGAAAAGGATTCTCCTGGTTGGGAAGAAACAACGTTTCCATTTTTGTTTGTTTGTTTTGTTGTTGCTTAAGCAGTTCGCTAAACTGTGAATTCTGTTCGCTTTAAGTACCCCAAGTGGATATGACATCAGAACGGGGGGAGGCGATGGATTCTTGTGCACTTCTATACCCAGCAACATCACCACCACCACCCACCCAACCACTCACAGCATACTTGTCATTTCGTGTCAACAGATACATTTCTCGCTTGCCTGCATATGGATTCAGGTTTTGTATATTTTTTTGTTATTCGCATTCGCATCTCCGAGCATAAGGTCCTCCTGCCATATCGTATTGTATGTGAGTGGGTAGGTTGAGGATGTATATTATTTTTATTTCGCATTATTTTATAAGGACAAATGACACACTACACAGCACACAGCTCATAAGCTCTTTGTATTATGCGCGCTTGTACATGTTTTTGATGATGATGATGGTGACGACGACAACAACGAGGATGAGGAGGAGTAGGAGGACGAGAAGGATGAGAAGGATGATGATTATGATGTGAAGAAGACGACGGCACTTATACACAACAAAAGGCGCAAGGACATTTTTATTTCTTTCTTTAGAATTTGCGTGTGTTATTTTTTTTTTTCTGTTGCTGTTGTTCGTTCGCCTTTCCTCTTTCTATGCATCCTTCTGTAGTGTATTTGTCCTCATTGCTATTGAATGGCCGTGGAAAAAAAAGCTGTATACAGGAGGTTACGGTGGTATTATGCAGAGGGAGGGAGAATGAGTTGGGTGGGCCGGATGAAGTTTAGAACAACTCTTTTGATCCTTTTTTTTTATTCCTTTTACATATCTAAATTTCCATTTTTATTGCACATCATCCGAGCGCGACAAAATACTTTGCCAGACTGGAGTTAAGCGTTAACTGATAGAGTCCTTTCCCGGTGGTAAAATAAAAACAACCAACCAGCATGGAAGGGAAAAATACTTGCCAAGGAAAGTTGGCCAAAAATTGTTTGCCACAGATTTTTTTTCGCGACTACTTTGTTGTGTGTTTTACGCTATTTTAGGGACAATTTAAAGGATATTCACAGAGGTCTTATCCCCATCCTTTAGTTAGCGCGTCTTTTGAAGTAAAGTAATGGCGCGAAGTTTTGCCGGCATGTGCAATCTCGAGATAGAGAATTTCCATTTAAAATGTTTTGTGTTCGGTGTTTTGCCCATGGAACTTGTAAAATATGATGAATTTAGATAAGGATAAATGGGGGAAAAACGAAATGTAAAATTGCACGAAATTGGTAGTGGAATTGACTGGTAAGTAAGATGAAGGATAGGGGCGAACAGGGTGAAATATATACAAGAAGTTTTTCTTAGTGCAAGTAACGGGTGATTTTTTAGCTGGTTTGGTTTTGGCAACACTGGTTTTGACAGCTGACGTGTGTTTAGTACCTTGTGTCACTGTCAAACAGCTTCAGTTTGGTTTGCAATTTAACCATGGATCGTCTTACAAATGAACAACGCTTGCAAATTATTGAATTTTACTATCAAAATTCGTGCTCGGTTCGAAATGTTCATCGCGCGCTGCTTCCATTTTATGATCGGCATTCTCGACCTTCTGAGCAGTCTATTCGGAAGATTGTGACCAAATTTCGCACCAAATTTACTTTGTTGGACATTAAACCACCAACACGTTTACGTACTGTGCGTTGTGAAGAAAATATTGCGGCCGTATCAGCTAGTGTGACAGAAGACCGCGAAATGTCGATTCGGCGCCGTTCCCAGCAGTTAGACCTTTGTTACAGCACTACGTGGAAAATTTTGCGGAAGGATTTGGGCGTAAAGCCTTTTAAGATACAGCTGGTGCAAGAACTAAAGCCAGCCGACCTACCACAACGCCGAATTTTTGGTGAATGGGCTCTTGGAAAGCTGGCCGAGGATCCGCTTTTTTATCGAAAAATTGTGTTCAGCGATGAGGCTCATTTTTGGTTGAATGGGTACGTAAATAAGCAAAATTGCCG
The DNA here is from genome assembly GCA_932526625.1 of Rhingia campestris. NCBI lineage: Eukaryota > Metazoa > Arthropoda > Insecta > Diptera > Syrphidae > Rhingia > Rhingia campestris. The sequence goes on from OW052182.1 coordinate 106,738,488, forward strand.
CATTTGGAGTGAAGATCAGCCAGAAGCATTGCAACAGCTACCAATGCATCCCGAAAAAGCCACTGTTTGGTGCCGAAATGGAAGTTCTTGACTTGCATGATATGTGGTTTCAACAAGACGGTGCCACATGCCACACAGCACGCGAAACAATGGCGCAATTGCGAGGCGAGTTTGGTGAACAGTTAATTTCACGTTTCGGGCCGGTCAATTGGCCGCCTAGATCGTGCGATTTGACACCATTAGATTATTTTTTGTGGGGGTATGTCAAGGCTAATGTCTATAGGGACAAGCCCGCTTCGATTGACGCACTGGAAGCCAACATCCATGCATTCATTCGTGAGATACCGGCCGATATGTGTGAAAGAGTATGCCAAAATTGGACTCAGCGGATGGGCTACCTGAGACGCAGCCGCGGTCAACATTTGCATGAAATTATCTTTAAACATTAAATTGCAAGGTTCAAACTATCGATTCAAATAAATATTTCATTAATTTTTTCGAATTTTTTGTGTTTTCTTTTTTAAAAAAAGTTCTAAACCTCTTAAAAAATCACCCGTTATAAAGGACAAAGAATCCCGATACATCGTGAGTATATTTATAAAGGATGTGGGGTTTAGTGAGACAGACACTAGAAGTAGGGACATTTATTTGTTTGTTTATTTATTTAAGTCTACCATTATTATCACAACTAACAGACTATATAACTATATAAAAAACTCTTCAAGTAAGAGAAAAAATATATTTTACAAAATTACAATAAATTAAAAATCCTGAAAAAAATCTTAAATTATTGTTAAGAAAAAAAAACTCTTCAAGTGAAGAGAAAAAATTTAATAAAATTGTTATTTACAAAAAAAAACTTCCACCAAATGTGGAAGAAAAAATTAAAAAATTTACCCTAAGGGAAAAACTTGTTCTTTTAATAATTACATTCGGAAGTTATTCTAAGCAAAATTAAAAAAAAAACCCTATGAGCAATTATAACAATTCATTTAGTCTTTTTTTTTAAATGCAATTCTGTTGATCGAAATATCAATACTGGAATCAACGGTATTGCATATTGAATTAAAACTCCTAATGCACCTTGTTAAAGGCTCATTTCTTCAATAGCTTGTTGAATGATTAGGTTCATAAAATAAGCCTTGCGCACGTAACGGTATACCCGGAACGTAAAAAGAGAGATTGGACAGTAGAAACGTTGAGTTTATTCTTCCTGAAGCGATGTCTTTTATAAATGTTATGTCCTGAATACATCTTTCTTCATAACTGGGCATTTCTACTGAACCATTAAAGTGACGAAGGCAATATCTTGAAAAAGACTTTTGTATACGTTCAATACGATTTATATGAACCTGATAAGCTGGTGACCAAATAATAGAACAGTATTCTAAAAGAGATCTTATTAAAGAACAATGCAAGGTTTTAAGAGTGTGTATGTCTGAAAAATACTTGCTGTTCCTTTAAAAAAAAAACCCAAGAAGGGAATTTGCTTTAGATATTGTACTGTCTATGTGTTTATTGAAATTTAATTTCGGATCAAACGTAACGCCCAAGTCTTTAATTTCCTCAACCCTATTTATTACGTGTCCACCTATGGAGTAACCATGGAATATAGGGCACCTTATGTGAAAAAATGACGAAATCTTACATTTCCTTAACATTTCAGTTGTAAATTATTACAATAACACCAATCGGTTATTGCGTCTATATCAATCTGTAGGTTATGGCAATCGGCTACAGAATTGACTCTACAAAAAAACTTGCAGTCATCTGCAAACCCCAGGCACTTACAGAAAGACACCCTTGAATCAATATCGTTCACAAATAATGCAAACAACAAAGGTCCTAAGTGACTTCCCTGAGGAACACCAGACGTTGCTTCAAACTGTCTCGAATAAGTATTTCTTATTCTAATTAACTGCTTCCTGTTACTTAGGTAGGATGCAATCCACTTGTTAAGTATTGAATGGATACCAAGTGCTTCTTATTTTCTTGTAAGCAATTTGTGGCCTTAACGAAATCTGTATAGATTGCATCAACCTGTGAACCTTCTTCTATTGCCGTTAAGGCAAAATTAGTAAATACAGTTAAATTAGTAACTGTGGATCTTCCTTTCATAAATCCATGTTGATTGGTGGATGAAGATTCCTTTAGAAAAAAGTATATCTTATCTTTCACTAAACTTTCGAACAATTTCGGAATCGTGGACATCTTCGAAATTGGACGACAGTTTGTTACCAAATCCCTACTACCCGACTTATAAATATGCGTTACAAATGAATATTTCCAACAATTTAGGAAAATGCCTGTAGAAAGGGATAAATTAAAAATTAATGTAAGTGGAATCGAAAGAGATGAACTACATTTTGATATTAATATCGATGGTAAACCATCAAATCCGGGATTCAATTTGGCTTCAAGTTTTTGAAATGATGTCAATACTTCATCTTCTGTTAAGGAAAGCATTCCCAAGTCGGTGATAGGAGAAATATCATCGTACATTTAATTGGAACTGATCGTGATTGGTAGGGTAAAATAAGGTTTATGGTTTAAAATCTGTGAGAGGAGCTACCACAATGGAAACATTTTTTTTTAAATATTTTAAATTACCTCTCAAAGTGAATGTTAATCATAATTCTTTTGTAGTTGGGCGTTAGGGTGAACCCAATTGAACCATTGAGAATGCATTTGTGTTATATGGTGCTCGTTCTAAAGCTACTACTTATTTACTTTGCTAATACTTTGAGTGGAAAGATCTATATTTTGTTCTCTATTGAGAAGTGCTGCATTTTTGTATCGATCTTATCGCAAACCGGTATCGCGATATTGTGCAACGTGCTCCCCAAAAAATCCTCCCGCCGTAAGCTACTTATTTGATGGGTTAATTGGAAGCTGCTGCTTCTGAAATAATTTGGGTCGAAAGCTTTATCAATACTAAACTCTTGAATAATTATGCGATCAAACCTGTAAATTTGACTAAGAATGGTCCTGGCTATCACCGAAACAATGATTGCATACATGTTCAATAAAAGCCCTATACAAGTAATTTATTAATAAAATCGTAAAATGCTTCCTGGAGAGGTGGAGGTTCTCACTCACGAGTCATGTCAGCACGAAGATGAAACGAGTTCCTCTATTTTTGGCAAGACTTTAATCAAAAGCGTTATAAGGAGCATTTTGCTTAAGACGCCTTCCAGTCAATTCAGCTCCAAAATATTTTTTTTTTTCACTCTGTAAATTGCGGTGGTGTGCAAATATTCTCAATGTTTTGTAAACATTTAAACATTTGCAGTCGAACTAATTTTATCAATCAACGCTTGTCGTTTTCTATAATTTGAAATCTATTTTGATTGAATAATCCGGACTTTTATCTACTTCATGTCTCAGCAGATATTAATCGGATAAGAAATTAATATCGTCTACAGAGACTGATCAAAAATGATCTGTATGGCCGGTAATCACATATTCTCTGAGGAATTCCTAATACACATATTAATAAGACTTTCGGATCACTATAATGTGTTCCAGGTTGAAGTACTGGCAGCCGTGGAAGCGGCCTATATGGTGTCAATGATGGCTTTATCACACTATGATATTTTCATTTTTCGAGAGCCATAAATGGCCATTAAAGTAGTATCAGCCACTGAAATGAAATAGAATTCTTACGTTCCTTCCACCGAACTGCAACATCATAGAAAGTACCTACAAGGTTCTCATGAAAGCCAATAGTAGCAGAAATTACTCTGGCTTTGCCCACAATATGAAATTAACTGAACTAACAAACTTCTAGAATTGTCTAAGCAAGTAGAGGTATACGCTGGTCATAATAAAAACACCTCATGGAAGTTAATACCAAGAATGATGACATTTGTAACGGTTAGGAAGAGACCCTCGAGGTTACACCCCACATTCTCTTTCACAGAACTTTTCAAAATCCCATTAACCTCTCGTTACATGTTTCTGAGGACATCGAGATGGCTGAATATTCTTGGAGGACCAAAATGAGAAGAAGGAGGGATACTAGCACTCACGTGATGTTTATGATGGGTGGTATCACTGTGAGTCCAAATGACATAAGGGGCAAATGACAAGTGACCGACGCTTAAACCTTAAATGAAAAAATAAACAAAATTGGAACACCAATATGATATCGATATCAAGGGAAATTATTGGCTTTTAATGTCGAGAATAAATTATACAAGTTAATTAAAAATATCAAAAATAAAATATTTCTGAAATACTCAACTCAAATGTCCCTAGTGCACACCTATCCTTAGTGTTAAATTTGCATAATTTCGTTGATGACATTCCGAAATCATCCTGCAATAAGTTAAAGGATTTTCATTCCTGACAAAGATAAATCATTCCCCCAGATACTCTATCACTGTCCCAATCAAAAACCATCACTCACTAAAAACTCAATAAACCTCATTTGTTGCCCTTCACCATAAATACCGACCCAAACCAATGCTTACCTGCAAAGAGAAGAAGAAAAAATCGTTGTTAGTAAATCACATCAATAATCCATTACATTGCATGAAAATAAAATAAAAAAAAAAAACAAAAACGTATAAGAAAAATCCGGAAATTAAAACAAAACACAAAAAAAAAACAACGCAAAGGAATGATAAAAAAGGAAATTAACTCGAAATTGGTATATGACATTCCCAAACCCACACAAAAGAGAAGTGGAAATAAAATTCAACAAAAAACAAAAACTACCCTTAGGCTGGTCCTTCTTCTAATTTTCCAAATACATCCAACAAAAAAAAAACAAAGCAATTCACAACAGATCATCCATTTTGCATCCTTTTTCTATCGCACAGATTTTGAAACACAACGAGACTCGACATTTACAACAAATCCCAAATATCCTTCTCATTTCCGTCCTTGAACGCTTGCGATTTCCGGCCGCACACCATATCCTTGTCTGTAGTCATTTGGTGCTGCTACTTTGTCGGCACCTAAAACCAACCCCTCCCTTGTTATAGCACAGATTGTTCGCAGACAATGTTCATACCACTCGACTCGTACAACTCCCCCCAGGCAATACAATTTATTTCCATTTAATGTTGAAGATATATTTATAAATATTTTAACGGTCTAACGTGCCGGTAAGGCGGGCGCCATAAAATATTTATCCCAGCAATCCAAAAAGCTGTCCGAGGAGAAAAGAAAACTTCACAGCGCGGCACGGCGCGGCGTTCAGATTGTCAGTTATTGTTGGACGAAAATTGCTGCATTGGAAGTTATTACTACCTGCAGGGTGTCTGTCTGGAGGACGGACTGAGGAACAGTGGGGGCTAGGCCGATGTGATGGGAAATTATTAAGGCTAAATGTTTTTTTTTTTTTTTTAATTTGCTCGAATGGAGGTCGTAATGAGCACTCAAAGTGGAGGATTATCCCTTAAGACGTTCTTGATGGTTCATTTAAGTGGGGTCGATTTTGCAAAGGTGAAGAGCCAAGTCTTGAGAGAGGGGGAAATGTTGATTGTACAAGAATTTAGGTATAGAAAACTTAATTATTAGTACATACGCGTACTGTATGAAAATCAGAAGTTTTTCGCCAAGATAATGGTCGGAACGTTCTAGCGTTGCTTCCAGCTCGGCAGGACGACCGTTTAAAACATTCTTGTAAGTAGGCAAAGCCTGAAAAAGACCGTCTCCACACAAAATTTATTCAAGTCGAGAGTCATCAGATTTTTATCGACTTCAATGTAAAGCACAAGCATCCAAAGCTCGATATAGCGATCTCGTCAACAATTTTCATCTATGTCGCCTAACAAGGGATCATGATCTTGGTGGTAATTCAAGTCACCTCCGCGAGTATAGATAATCCTACAACAAATCTTTATGCGGATTTTCGATTGTGGGGTTCGTTGTGTGGGACTAAGCGCTGTAATCATATTTCGACCACGTCCATATCGTTCAAAAGGAAGTTGTTATCATTGATCTGTGGCACTTTGAGCTACTGGGTCAGTTAGATCTTCTGTACCTTCAGAAGGCCCAATTTCGAAAGCAAAATTCGCCAATATGATGTCTGCGAAAGGCCGAGTTCTTGGGGTCGGCGAAGAATTGACTGCCTCGCGGCGATGTTCACCTTCGATCTTGTATTCCTTATATGGAGTTTTGGCATTCATGACAGACGCCGGCAAAACAACATGGTTGCAACAGACTGTCAAGATCGAACCCTTTAGCTCGGGAGCAGTTAGTTCGAAGTTATTTTTTAAAATGTATCGGTGCGATTTTTTTTTCAGGTGTAAATATGGATGGCACTTTGTTTAACAACATACTGGGATATACAGACGGTGTCTGACATCATTTGCTCCTGTAGAGACATTTTTTGCCCCCAAGCCCTTCGTTTAAAACCCATCAAGCTTACTTCTGCTATCATTGTTCATCAGATATAACATCCAATGCCGTTTTAGGATCCTAAACAATGAAAAGATAATATGTGCCCTTAGTTTGTCTGTACGTTTATTCACTCTGTCTGAAAAACATCCAAGAGCATAAAACTGTCATGAGAAGCTCTCCAAATTTGACCTTCGGAATCGGCGTTAAACTGTAACACCTTTTCTTTAACGCAAAAACACAACACCACACCCACAAATTAATGTGGAGAACATAGGCTTAAGGCCCTGTGTGAGCCGTTAATACCTCATATTTACTTCGTGAAGTCGTAACCTCAATAAATATGCGCTATAAAAGTGGAAATGTCGCCTAAATTGATATTGTTGTACAATTAAAAGTTTTTTTCCCTATTTGCCTCGGCTGAACTTTCAACATTATATAACTTGGACGAACCAACCAAAAATATTAAAAGCATCCTCATTAATATCGAATATGGACGCACAAGCACACCATCTCAGAACACACACAAAACGGAAATTCCCATTAGCCAAAGTTCGTCGTCTTTAACAGTAAAGACATCCTTGCCTTCATGAATAAACGACTAAAAAAAAAATTAGTTACAACTTCTCAAATTGGAAACTTAATTTTGTCGCACGGTTTTCGTCACCCCCATCCTGCCGCGAAAACCCAAAGAATAAACGAAGATGAAACAATATTCCACGAGAAAGAGAGCGAGTCCTTAAACGGTCCAAAAATGCAAATTCATCAAGAGACGGGGGAAAAAGGAGACAACGATGATGACAACAACGACGAGGAGGACTAGAGAAGTTTAAAGTGTCGCTTCGAAGAATTTCATATTTTACATCAAGATAACATCCCTGTCGCCCCGTCATTATGCCCCCAGCCAGTGCACAGACAAACACATCCCTCCTTCCTTGCACAGTGATAGTGTGCTTAATGCAATTAAGATGGCTGAAATTGTTTTTAGACACCAAAAACCTCGTTGAGTTAGAGAATTTTCTCACATCCCCCCTACTTTGGGGGTGCGATAAGAGATCCACCCGCAGTAAAATGGCACGTGAACACATGTTCACAACCTACCCACCGGAAAGGATTCATTTATTCTAATTACACAGCCATTAGATGGGCGTAGGCGGCGTGTTACCTACGTTCTGGTTTATTGAAATTGTGAATTACTTTAAAGACCACGTTACAAGGGCGAACCTAAAAGCCGGCATTGAAATCCAAGCACACACCCAGGACCCATAAGCACGCGTGTACAAATCAAATAACAATAATGCAACAAATGGTCAATTTCCATCGAGGACTTCGATTTGTGAGTCCCGGGATAGTGCTGCCAAAAATGCACTTGCTCGGAGAAAAAAACTCTGTAAGCATGGCACGTCCGGGAATATTGGACTTTAAACGATAAAAATTGTCTATCGCTGGGTATGGCCCTGCTCTATGGCAATGCCATTTGTCAGGAGCTACGAGGAGGACGAGTACTTGCCTCAAACCGGAAATAGTAATAACAAAAGACGGGAACTAACTTGGAAGTCTCTGTGCGCACGTAAATGTCTTAAATGTCGATTTGTATGCAAACACTGTCCTTGGTGGCAAATATATCACAACGATATCTTTACGCGACATTTACAGTATACACCCACACAGGCGCCGCACACATGTGTAGTGTAATTCTCCATTTCGCTTACTTGGGAAATATACATTTGCCAGGACGCTAATGATGGCAAAGTGATGGTCTTCGCATATGTTTTGCGTGTGTGTGTGTGTTTTTTTCTGTACGCCTTGCCTCCTTTCGGGCAAGTATACGACCGACATCAACTAAACTCATAGTATATGTACAATATCCTTTTTGGAGAACAACGCGAGGTTAAATGTGCTGTGTGCACACTCTTGAAATAGTGTGAAGTGGTGAAACTAATTGGAATGGCTGCCACAATAAAGTGAATTGCCAAATGGTGGGGAAAGGTGTTGAATTGAAGGCCTGATGGAAATACATTTGGTATCTCTTCAGAGCAGAGTTTCACATTTTAAGGACTAATTGGCAGTTGTAGACGGAGATAAGCCATATTGATTGTAATTATCACACGTATTTTGGATGGCAAGGTTGTTGTGGGGTTTACCTTTTTTTTTGGAAGGACCATTTTTATACCAAAACCAAGTGTAAATGTGTCCCTTGTGAATGTCTGACAATCATCCAAGAGTAGAAAACTGTCGTAAGAAGCTTTTTAAAAATTTGCCGTACGGAGTCGGAGTTAAACGGGTGGTTCCATTCTTTGATAGAAAAATTCAAATTTGGAAACACAAATGAATGGAGATGCTAGGTTTGAAGCCCCGTACATTTTCCTATTGATGTCGATGTTTGTCTGCCTCAATATCCCAAAGGAACAATGCAAATTTTGGGACCTCTTGGCAAATATGTCAAAAACCGTTTCCCACGGTTTTATTTTAATTTATATCGAGTAACACGTCCTCGGTATAAAAAAATTTCTAAACCTTTCAGCTATTAGATACTATTAAGGCGATTTAGAGGGTAGGAGTTGGAGCTCTTGCCAAAGTCTGAGAATCATTCAAGAGTACAAATTATCATGAGAAGCTTTTCAATGTTGAAGTGTTTGTTACGTTATATAAGACAGGGCATTCATGAACCAGTTATCCTTTGAACGTCACTTTGTGATGTGGATTATGAGATCTCCTTCTTCGAAAGTCCTGCGAACATTATCTTTTTTTAGGCTGAGGCTTTCTATCAATTTATAACGAGAACGTTATAAATACGACTTTTAAACCTTTTAGCCGCAGATCCAAATATAAGAAGGAGACTTAACTCGATAAAACTTGAGGAGTTCCTGCTAAAGGTTAACAAACATCCAAGAATACAAACTGTCATGAAAAGCATCTCAACTTTTCCATTAGATTGTAGGTTTCTTTCATGGTATGTTTTCAAACCTACAAGTGAATGGAGAAGCCAGGTTTTGGGCCGTTTTTGCGTTCTCTTATTAATTGGTCGAGGCATAAGTCTCCTCAACACATCCTACAACATTCTGTTCGCCGTAATATCTGATCGATTTATTCAGACTAAGGCATTCCCAGGGAATAGCCAAAGTGTCCAAGTCCATAGCTATCACTTATATTTTTTATTAATTTTTAAGAGTCATACGATTAGGGCTCAAACTGAACCGACTCATGTCTAGTTTCAGTACACCGTCTAAACTCGTCAGTCTGTGAAGACGTCGGGAATTGTCGCTGCTACAGAAAGGTCACTTACTCACGACCATACCGAAACATCCGAACACAACAATCAACTTAGCCCTTATTCAACCACGAACTTATGAGGTCATATACAGGTGTCTCAAAAATAAGTTTATATTTGTTTAGCTTACTGAATAAACGCCTAGAAAACAAGTTGCGCGGAGGATATGTCAATCAGTAGCCTAACTCTAGCCTCTAGGTAATTCAGTCGCAATGAAGCTTTTCTCGGGAGCGAACCACGCGTTTTGCGTGCGACAGTTTTCAAATACGATGTTTCGGGGCTGTAACGCATGAAAGACTCTGCAATATTCCAGGTTTTTGCCAATAAATGATGCGCCAAACAAACATCTCATTCGAAAATGGGTTAAAAAGATTGAAAAGACCGGTTCAACATTGCAAAGGCCAAAATCCTGGAGATCAAGATCATCAAGAACGGTAGAAAATGTAAAACGCGTTATTCAGTCTTTTCGTTACGGTCCAAAACTTTCAATTTGTAAGAGCGCAAGTGCATTAAATGTGCATAATTCATCAATACACCGTATTTTGCACGAAGACCTAAAGTTGCACCCTATGTATGTAATTTAATTTTCGCAGGAATTAAAGCCCCATGATGCCAGTCAGAGGCTTGACTTCGTAAACCAGGCTCTTATTTGACATGTGATTAAGTAGAACTGCCACTACTAAGGCGCAACGAATCGAAAACGCAAGCTTTAAAAACTCCTTCATTTGTCTAAAATTTAAATCGGTTGAGTAACTTGCTATCAAATTCCATTAAAAATTTTAAAAACCATGCATTAGAAACTCATCTGCAAAGCCTAACCGCTGGAAAGGGATCAAATTATTCGCTCTGTAAATCAATTACAGTCATAAAACGTCCAAAAAACGCTGTGCCGCCAATTAGGGTAACGCAAGACGTTTGGGCAAAAAGCGATAAGGAAAAAGCTGACGTTTTTGCGCCACGTCTTGAGGAAACATTTAAGCCATTTTATGGTCCAGCGCAAAATGAAAACATTAATATATTCGACAGTACAACTGATAATAATATAGTAAGATATGCAAGTAATGCCGAGCCTAAACGGGAAATACAGAAACTAATGCCTAAAAAAGCTCCGGGTTATGACCTGATTACAGGAGAACTTCTTAAAATGTTGCCTCGGAAAGCATTAACTAAGCTTCTTTTTATTATAAATGCAGTTATCAGATTAGAATACATACCAAGACAGTCGCGGAAGTGATTATGGTTCTAAAACCAGGAAAATCACCCAATGAAATAAAATCCTACAGGCCTATTTCACTTCTTCCAATAATTTCAAAAGTCTTTGAACGGATATTACTTGGTCGCTTACACCCCATAATTGAACAGAAACGTCTTTTACCTGACCATCAATTTGGGTTTGGAAGTAAACATTCAACGGTGGACCAAGTACATCGAATTACAGATGTAATTGAGAAAGCTTTCGAAGAAAAGAAAATTTGATCAGCCGTATTTCTTGACGTGTCGCAAGCTTTTGACAAGCTGTGACAAGGCCTTAAGTATAATAAGTCAAGTTCTGCCAGAACAATTATATAAAATCCTCGTGTCGTATCTTGAGCATAGACTCTTTCGTGTGAAATTTGGAAGCGAATATTCCGAGTTCACAGAAATAATGGCAGGTGTACCGCAAGCGTCCTTGGACCGATCCTGTACCTCCTATTCACTCGTGATATCCCACAAACAAACGATACAATAGTTGCAACGTTTGCTGACGATACTGCTATACTAGCAGTTGGCACATCAATAGAGGAAACAAATATCAAATTACAAAACGCTCTTAACGAGGTTAATGAATGGACTAAATCCTGGCGGATTACACTTAATGAGAGCAAATCGATCCATGTAGATTTTTCGTATAAACGGACATACAATTTGCCTGTATTTATAAATACGGTTCCTGTCCCGTTGGCAAAAGAAGCGAAATATTTCGGTATGACACTCGATGCCAAATTAAAATGGAACTCGCATGTAAAAAAGAAATGCGAAGAACTTAAGAATAAATACAGAGAACTGTACTGGTTGCTCGGAAAATATTCGAAGCTTAACCTTGATAACAAGCTGCTATTATACAAGCAAGTGCTAAAACCGGTTTGGACATATGGTATACAACTATGGGGTTGTACCAGTGAAACGAATTTAAACATTTTACAAACTTTTGAAAACAAAATGTTCGTCAATGCGCCGTGGTACGTAAGGAACAAAGATCTACGCAGAGATCTGGGTATTCCCGCGGTTAACGATGAAACAAAAAATTTTGCACGAAAACATAAAAAACGTTTATTAGGACACGTTAACACAACAGTCCTCCAAATTCTTGACGAAACAAATATATTGCGGCGTCTTCAAAGAACTAAACCCTTGGATTTGGTCCGATAAAAACAAACCTCGCTATAATATGCGGAAAAAGTAGGAACTCTCAAAGTAAAGATACCTGCCAAACATATGATATACTCGTGATAAAAAAATTGCTAGATAAGTCGAATACTTAGTTGCAATAGAAATACATAATGGGTGTTGGTTTTAGTGAGTAAAAATCTCACACTACTTAGGGCACGTGCTCATCGTGTCGTGAAGATTTCCACTAGCCCACGGAAAAAAAAATTCGTCTAAAATGATCGTATGGGCTGCGATGTCGGCTCGGAATAATCGGCCCTTACTTTCTTGAAGATGAAAGTGACGTACAGTTATAGCGAATTCAGAGCGTTATGTGCAGATGTTAGACGACTTCTTTGTGCCTGAATTGCAACCTTAAGAAAATGTTGCCAGCAGGTCGAAGCAACGTCACATATGCCCAATACGTCTCTGCCACGAGTTCGTGGAAATTGATCTCCAGGAGAGGTGACTTGAGTCAAAGAGGTATATAACGCATCACAGCTAAAAATGTTGTAGCTGTTACAAACGCGGGCGGTAAGTGCGAAGGAGAATTTTCGTCGTTCGTATGCATAGGCTATGCTGTTGCTTGATGCTGGCATGGCAATTTGCACTCTGGGTTATCAATATCAGTACCCCACATAGTAAATTTTCGTTTTATGAGATACGCACTCTTGTAGTTGTATACTCTTTGCTTGAATTGACCTCCACGCAGTACTCCCTATGAAATTTTCCTGTAGGGTTACATCAAATCTAATGAGTTCAACCGACTTCCCTGGACAATTTTAAAGAAAATATTCATTACGAAACGGTACTCATCACGGAGTCTACTTGCTAAGCCTTCGAACAGGAAAATTTCTACTGTTTGACCAAATGACGCGGGGAACGCGATGGTTTACATTTGGACGATATTATAAATACCTAAGTTGTGTACTTTAATATTTTTAAACATTCGTGCAAACTTTTATAAGCGTTGATAGAGCAACCCAGACTAAATCATCATTTTAGAATCAAATTACACGCTCTCAAAGTTGTATGAATACCTTTTATAGTGTTTTTATACCTTTGTAGGTTTTAGCACAACGCGCGGGAATTAAAAGAGAAGCTTGAACTTTAAATAAAGAGAAATGGGCCTCCTTACACAGAAACAAACGTAAAGTGATTAAATTGTCTTTAACTTTATTAGACCCCATTAGTGCTCACCACACCTCCATCGCATTATTACATCTAATGGATCTGCGAATATATTCCACTCCTCCAATATATCCATATCTGTCATCAAAAGCCTCTTAACGTTTTTTTTTAATTTTTCAAAATTTCCTACTCAGGAACACAAAAAAAAATTTTTTTCATTAGCAGCGCCATTTTGTAAAGTGTAAACACCACTGTTCCCTTCATCGATGGCATCAATTTTCGCCAACACTCATCATCAGATTCAATTTAGTTGACATTTTGACTGGGGCGTCGGAGAATCTTCCCTCAAGCACTAAATGGAAGCTAAAAGTCAATTTCCATCATCACAACACCCCAACACCTATGTAATGCCATCAACGCAAATGGAAGTAACAAAAAATCACTTAACATTTAAAATGTTTTTCGTTTTTTTTTATTTTTCGTCTCTGCTGACTTTTACACCTCTTTACTGCCGGAGGAGGAGGAGGAGGTGGGGGCTTGACTTGCCTTGAGGGTTGGCAAAAATTTATTTCCCATCTATGTAGCATATGCAGATAGATCTCTTTCCGTACAGGTCCTTTCCTTACCACCATATCGCAAGAGATAAGCACGAAACAACATCTTTGCAAATTTGGAAAAAAGCCATTTGCCATTCCATACGTCGACAGCCTCTATCTGTCTGACATATTGTACAACTTTATCGAGTTTTATTAATCGCCCCTACCACTTCGCTGAATTTTTTGTGTGTCGATATCATATTGATAAGGGGTTTTTGATTGGTGCTGGGGGCGGTACCAGGGCCCTTGGGGATGTACGTATACCCGTTGGCAATCTCAGCTTTCCATGTCTGTACAAGGACACGCACATAAATAAAATACACAATTCTAATTAAGTTTCTTGCCGTGCGTAAACTCAATTTAATATTCCGTTAGCCTCCCTCAACCAATTGGGGGGTGGCAAAACTCAATCAGTCGGGAAAAATTGTTACAAAACGACTTATAGGAGAGCAAGAGGAAGCCAAAAGCGAGAGTGATTGCAAATCACCTTTTTGATGTGCCGTGTTCCCAGCAGCAACCCTAAGGACTTTGCTCTGTTTTTTTTTGTTTCGGTTTGGATTTGTTGTTGTTGTTGTTGTATTACTGCGTACGTTGCCAAAATCACACACAAGGATATCAATTTATAAACCTTGTGAATAACCGTAATACACTTAGATTATATAAATGGCATTTAAGATGCTATTATGCTATATGCTTGGGTGGGCGACACCATCATCCGTCCGGATGTATACCATAGCATACCGTTGTTGTTGGTGATATAACAACAATCGATCCGTTAAGTAACGAGTAGAGTAGTCGTGTCCCGGTGTGTTATGTTATTCGCCGAATGACTAACTGACTGACAGACTTGTGCCTGCCATGTCATGCCATAAGCTCACGTAGGAAGGGACGCCGGTACCTCACTATTCCTGCGAGATTGTTCAATAAAATCCATATACATGGTCTATGTGGCTGTATGTCCCTGTGCTATTGTTGTTTGCTACTGTAGGTATTGGCAAGAGATGGTTGTGGCAGGTATGGGTGCAGTCAGGCAAAGGTAAGCTATGGAAACGTTGATAATAAATTATTAACAATCCGATCGAATTGGGGTTACATGAACCGGGCGTGCATAATGTAGGGATAACGGTATAAATCCATTTGCTATTCGATATAGCGAATACATTTTGTAGGGAATTGACACAACAAGAGGGCACACTAACGTTCTTTAATTCTATAAGGATAACGTTGTTTAACGGATGTGCGGTGAGGGGGATATGATAAGTAATGGCTGTTAGGCAAGAAGAAGAATTCTTGAATAACCTCCTGGATCTGTCAGGGGCAATTCAAGAAGACAGTTCCTATTATTGGAATGTTTTTAAGCCGCGTGCGCTTTTCACTTTAAATTCAATAGAAGGTGCCAAAGGGTGAAGTTGTAGAAGGTGCGCGAAGTCTTCGACTTAAATAAAAAAATAAAGAAAACCTCTAACGGCAATTAATTGCATGCACCCCAAATTCGACAATTTTGACGATTAAGACAACCATCAATATGAAAAAAATAAAATTCTCATCGCTGAAGATCAATATTGTCTGAGAAATTAGCATTGTTTATCACCTCTCTCCGACAAAAGGAACCTCCATCTTGGAAACAACTTCTTTGATAATCTAGGGGAGCTGGTTAATATTTATGTCAGGTACCTCCTACGCAATATAGGTATCCCTGAATGGTTCAATTAGACGAACGAATACAGGGAAAGTCGACAGATGCACGTGGTACCACAACGGACCTTTATGGTCTAAGTGTGCAAGCTTCAGTTCTTGAGTTAATTATTCTTGACAATGCAAATATTATCAAGATTACGCAATGTTAAGCTTGTCGAAATGTCTAATTCCTGACAAGAGTGCCAATATTGTTGTTCTTCATTTTGAGCATAACATTTTTCCGTCCCGTTTTTGTTGACGAACTATGGAGACAAATATTCAACCAATATCTTAACAGCGACAAATTCAAAGACCTGGTTAAAAATAATACGGCCCACACAGTCTCCGATTCCCAGCCAGAGGTCAGACGCTGTAGAGGAAGACCTCGTCTTAAGTGGCTCGTTTAAGTAGACAAACTGAAAGCAGTTATCTGGGGACCAAATTAATCGACTCGTTGAAAGTCAGTTTATCAAAGAACACTAATTGATCCAGCCTCCCTAAATTTGTTGACGAATCGAAACCACTATTCCGAACCAATTTTGTACGAAAATAAGAAATCGGCGAAGCGTAAGTGAAAGTGACCTTTCCAACCGGTCGAAGCAATCAGAGGAAGTGGTAAAAGATGCCACACAGAAAGATGTCCCAATTTCTAAGATATCTCCACAGGAAGACTTGCCAAAATAAGTTGAAAAAGCAGATCTAGCTGTAGAAAAACCTACACAGGCAGACGAAATACGTCTATTGCAACAAACCAAAATAAATGTAAGTAAGTGTAATTATTTGTGTCAAAAATAAATCTTCGCCACACAGAAATAAAGGGAGAAGCTAGGCTTGAGAGCAAGACCTTTATTTTTTTTTGTTGCTCAATGCGTTGTTCTGCGGTGTAGCGATCTATTGTTTACACGTCTGAAATGTCAGCTAAAAGGCTTTACTTTCTTGTTTGACAGCTGTCATCGTGGATTACTACTGAAATCCACTACCGAAATGGAGATATTTTTACCGAAAATGTTAGGGTTAAATTGACATTTACAGTAATGTATCTACCGATTGATCGAGAAATTCATGACGACTGGGTCAGTTTAAACTCAGAAGAGACCATACGCGATCTTGCGCCTAAGTAAAACCAAAACATTGCAGCGGTTAGTGGGCATGTTACCAGAATCTTTATTGTTAAGGAAATCACCCAAGACTCGTTGTGTTTCAACGACCGACAAGACACGCAGTTTCAGCTTACAGACACACTGTCCATCTAACAACGACATGAACAACAGAATACCGAAAGTTCTTTCTTTTACAACAATCAAACAATGGAATTAACAATATACAACAGTTCAAGAGCAGAGTCAATAAACATCTGCAAGTATCATCTCAGGGTACTTCTGGAGAGTTCTAAGTTTTTTTTTTTACAGCAAGCAAACAATGGAACGAACTTCCAGAAGACGTATTTCTTCCAATACCAACAATCTACAACAGTTCAAGAGCAGAGTCAATAACTATCTGCAAGCATCATTTCACGGTGCTCCTGGAGCGCGATAGGTTGCCTTACCTAGGAGTTTGTAGAAAAAAAAAATTGATTCCTCATCGTTTTAGAAGTTGAGACTTTCACTAAGCGGTTTACAACGGATCTCAACTTATGTTTTGCTTTTGCATGCTTAGATACACGATGTGCCACAACTTTCGCAGAGCGGATCTAATAGCAACACCAAGTGAATGGTGATTTATCGAAGAAAATCATCTTGTTCGATGAGGCGGAATTCTAACTTGATGCCTACGTCAACAAAAAAATAGCCGCAATTTGGGACCTGGGAGTCCATCAACATGATGTACCACTTGTCATTGTTTGATGCACATTTTCTATTGGCGGATTTGGACAGTTTTGCTTCGATAACATCAGCCGTATATTATCGAAGCAAAACTGTCCAAATCAATTGCATTTCTTACGGTGATATGGTTAACTATTACTGACCTGCAATACGATTTCAATAATTTGGAAGACATGTGTTTTTTTTAAATGCCATACAGTGGCATTGTTTTTTTCCGAAAGAAACAACCCACGAACAATTCCTGAACAGAACAAAATAAATTTATGAAATCAAGCCGCCTCTATGTCAAAACGTCATCAGAAGTAAATTTAATAGAATTTGTAATTAGAAGCTAGAATGGTCAAATGCACAGTTCCAACCTCAGATAGTAATCAAAATCTAATTGAAATAAGGTCCTGGATGGCCCAGCAAAACAATAAAAACACACAATACCAACACTCGTAAGCACCACCACCTACAGTTTAGAACGCATCATTAAGTACCAACAACTGCAAACAAGCACGTCTCGAAACCAAATTAATACTCGATGTCAGAAATGGTAAATATTTGAAAAACCTTGAGATCGTCCCTCTCAACGACGCTATGGCACACAAAAGTGTTTGCCATCACTTTGTCCATGTAAACAGAACAATTAAACTAAATTGCCCGTTGGAATATCAAATTCTCACTCAAAGATGTGACAACAATTAGCATCTAACACCCAGAAAGTCCTTTCGTCGTAATTCGTCCTTTCTGGAAGTATTAATTATTTTTTTCTTTTATTTATCGATGCTGACACGACGAAATGCACTAGGCTTAGAGGAGGTATGCAGCAAGTAATTCATTTCGGCGGCGTAATCACATTTGAATTAGTTGGTGGCATAACAGAGGACAGAGCAGCATTAGGAGGGCTTCGTTGGGGGTGAACTGGGACTAATTGGTCACATGCCGGTCCGCCTTGGAAACACAAAGGTCCATTAATTATTCAACCGAATTGGTATTGCGTTTACATAGCTACTTAATTCATTAGCTTGGCCGGCTTCAGTAGCGGCCCGAACGGCGTCAGGGTGGCATTGAAGGTGCGGTGAGTTCCTTTCCACACATATCGGATCAACGTCTATGCCAATAAACTCGGTCTACACGCATAGTGTTTTCGTAATGGATACTGCATACCAACTCATATGGACATAACACATCCGAGCTTACTACGCCCTTATTGCTGGGTCTCTCGTTTAATTTCATTACGTCGAGTAGGAATAATGCACTCGAGAAGACCTGAGTGCATGGGATTAGCCTACACACTGTCCCCTAGCCCCAGACTTGGTGTACTTGTAGTATTGGGATCCACCCTTGGTGTCGCATCCACCCTAGGTGCCAGCCAAGGCAAGTACAAGAATTTGGTGCAATTTTAATTACCGGGACAATTGGGATGATACATCGGTTCCGGCTTATTGCTTGTGCGATCTGAGGATGACCACTATGTATTTGTTAGATGCGGAGGCCAGAAAAACAATAATAATAATTATAATTAAATTTTACAGGCCAGTCCCACATGCCTTCGCTTGTATGTACTCCTGTGGAGTATGTATAGAGAAGTCGCTACAGGGGACAGATAACTTGGCACTGGGCTCTGGAATTTGTAATACGGCCATGGATGGTATTCCATGAATTACTGGCATTCAGAGGGTGAGAGAGGGAAAAGGGTTGGGCAAGCTGAGAATTTCACAATTGTAAAATATAAATCTTTATATATATTTTGGAGGCGTGAAGGCAGCAATGTTTTTTTTTTTTTTTTAGAAAATACCATGGAACTCCCTTGAGGACAATAACTTTAATTGGTTGTGGGACGTTGGCGAACAATTGCAATGTTCCATTGTTCCAGAGGGGATTTGGTTTACCAATTCTGGTGCGCCGGCGATTGGTTTTCTTAAGGAGATTATGGAAAATGACTTCAAGTATGACTTTGGAGAATTGTTTTACCTTGCAGAGTCGTTCTTTATGATTCGAGAACTGGGCAGAAATTGGTGGGTGGTTGATAAATACCGATATTGTCTGAGAATTGTTCAAGGGAATGTAACGAGAGAAGTCCAATTATGGGGAGTACCAGGAAGAGGTATTAACTTGCAAGCATTTAAGATGAATATGTGCATTGGATTTGATAGGATTAGTTAATGTCCCATGATAGCAAATGGAGATCATATAGACATGGTAGATGATAAATTTACGGAGTGTGCAAGTATAATCCGAAACAGTCAGTTGATTTAATGCAATGTGGCATGTTCTAATTGCTAATTCAGGAACGTCGTCATAGAAAGGCCTACAGGGCCATAAACAAAGCTTATCTTGTTATATGTGCCTGCGAAGTTACTGCAAAGAAGGATAAGAGTATAAACTTTCATAAAAAGCTTGTCAAATTTGCCGTTTGGATTCGGCTTAAAATTGGAGGTAACATTCATTGTGTTAAAAATATTATTTCGTATTTATTTATTTTTAATTCATAGGTTTTTCGCTCAAGTATAACCTCACAAATTTTATATCATACGGCAAATCATGAGTGGTCAAGTTAATCTTAAGCCAATTTCTTCAAAATCTCTGTTCCTAATTGACAAATGTGTGCACAATTAAACAAAATCAACAGCATTATGTTTCACAATGACAGTTGTCATGAGACATTTAATGACATTTGCATGAGGAATTTTATATTTTCGATTAATTTACATGATTGTTGCAAGGCACGTAAATGTCAAAATCATGAAAAACCATCTCAAAAGGATTGCTAAATCAGATATCATTTAACGAATAATATCTCATGAGACATATAATGACATATTACTTATTTAACATCCCTGCTTATGATGATTCATCTCGTCTCGAAATGACAAATGTGTCAAAATACCGTTTTTCAAAATGATTAAAAGACCATGCTATGATATATATCATGATCATAAGGACGACCTCTTGACTTACATTTTCTGTCATGAGACAAACATCAGTCATGGCAAACTGCTCAGCAATAGAATTAAGCTTCCACACTTTATTATGCGAATGCATACAATATCGTATATTGGCATGAATGCATTACGACATCCCACAGCCGGCCGAGAAGACACTTTCCACTTGAAATCTCTAATTTGCATTGATGAGCACTCCACAAAAGCGTCCGACACAACCAAGTAAAAGATAATGTCTCCATATCCTAGCAAGAAGCGCATAAATATTTAAGAATGAAATGCCAGGCATCATCCACTGCCATGCACACTTACTTCATCTGCGAGGTCCTTCATCTTCGCCCTCGAAGTATGCGCGTATTCTCCATACTACTGCTTGCACTACTTGTTATATCGTCGTCACAACCAATTTATTATGCCGAATAAAATTATATGCAGAAAAGCACATTAATTTAACTGTCATTTGTCAGAAGCACAGAGCAGCAACACCATCAGCAAAAAGTGTGTATACAGCACACACACACCAGCAGCGCACAAATATTAATGACACAGTTCGCCCCCCCCTCAACTTCAACGCCATCGACGACGAATATCCTCATGAATACAACATCTAGCGAGCACACAAACCCCGCTGGGGTCGGTGTAGTGGTTGGGGCGTTGGTGGCAGCCGCGAACAAGCTTGAACTCCGACTGAGAGTAGCTCTCAAAATATGCTACAGGCAGATGCACTCGAGTGGACGATCAACCCTTTCGGCTGGAATAAAGAACCCTGTGCAGGCGGGGGGCGATAACGACAACACAAAAATAATATTTATACATTGTTCGACTGCGCGCTAGAGGGCGGTATGACACACAGCAGCTTCATAACAATAAAGGATTTCCATATCAAAATCCTTGTAAAACTATGGACTAAGCACTGAAGTCCCCAAACTCTTTCCGGCGTCGAGCGGTGGAGGAGAATGAGGGGCGGGAGCGCCAATGTTAAATGATTAATTTGACAATGACGACAACGACTACAACGCTGGTGACGGTGAAACAGTTGGCAAGGACGAACAAGGGCAAACTGGTTACAGAGTAAAAATTGCTTCACTTTCAGTTGTTTTTGCAGTCCACGAGGACTGTTTTTTTTGCCAATTCTTTGTTGCCACTCTATGGCCATCCATTGTTCTGAGAGGGGTTGGAACTATAATTGATGCAAAACTTTGAACGACACAACCCACAGGTGGCGTTGCAAGACTGAGGCGACAGAAAAAAAAGTTTCTTTCATTCTTTCTTGCGCTCTTAGCAACCCCCTAATGGAGGTGTCGACTCTTGGCCATAAGTGCGGAATGGACATGTACCATTGTTCAGATAAAGTGATTCATATATCAACACTGCTACAATACATTTAGCACGCTTGCACATTTAACTGACGCCCAAAAGCGTCGTCCTTTGCCCCTAAATTGGGGGTGATTGTAACCACTCACTCACACTTGAGAAAAATTAATTTAAAAGTTTAACAAGTTTTAAGTTTTTGATATTATTTTTCACGGATCCGTTTTTTTTGTTGTTGTTGTGGGGTATAGTCGGTCGTCGTAGATCTATGGGTAGTGGCTGGTCATGTCCGAATAATGTGTGTGTTATGACAAAACTTTTACAATTTGTAGCGGCATTTTGTGTAACACACATTTTCTTGTTGCTCTTGTAATATATAGTTACAAAAAAAACAATTGCCAGGAGACATCTTGTTTTTTTTTTAACGTATCATCATCACTCAAAAGGACACGGATGTTGAATGATGGGGAGAGGGGTGGGTTCCATGAAGTTTAACTGATATGAGTTTTGTTATTAGTTTCGTGGAAAAAAAAAACTTTCTACAGGACACATGACCTTTTAATCAAAAACAAATTGCCAGGAAAATTATATCGATTCCAATTGCATGCAATGATGAGACATGATACAAGAAAAACCGCTGTAGGTAGAGGTCTTCACTTCAAAAGGAAGCCAACGAAAAAAACCCATTTAAAGAGACAGCCAAGGAGGTGAAATCCAGGTTAGAGGGAGTGACAGGCACGGATAGTCACTGCCATTCGTCGGTTAATGAAATGGAAAACATTGAAAAGACAGGAAAATTGCAGAGCAAATAAAGGACACACCGATGAGAGACAAGATTCCTTGTAAAAGGCACGCCGTCAAGGGAGCCATGTTTGCGTAATAACGTTGTTTATAATCAGAGCGATTGAAACAAATTACACAATGGAATCAATACGTTCTCAAATAGAACGGCACTCCCAAGGGGGTGGTGGTGGGTGAGCGGATAAAATATGCATGTAGCCCGTCCCATAGGAGCCAATTCGATGAGGTTTTTCGGCTGCTTCTGCGAATGCGGAGCACAAATGGCGATGGAATTTTGATTTGAGCCAATTGAAGGCAATCGAATGGCTCTATGCTGTAGCACGGAAGACTGTCGCCTGGCGTATAGACTCTGTCGCTGTGTTGCTTTAAAGCAATTGACATCAATTAGTTACGATTTAAGTGATGTACTGCGAGCATGAGGGGGGGATGTTTGCTGGCGCGCAGTTATTTGAGCTTGCACATACACGTGAGTAGACGTATATGGGGAAACATTTAGACGAAAGTTCCGATTTAATTCAATTGACATGTCGATTTGGTGATTTTCTTTCATTTTGTTCCATCCATGTCCAATGTGGGGTGTTGGTGGACTTTGGTTGGAGAGTTGGCTTTTTTTGGTGCCGCTGTGAATGATGTTCCATTAGGACTTGAATTTTCTCGATAATGGGTGTGGTTGTCTGGTTTAAAACGTAGAGACAGCATGAAAAGTTGTGAAGCAATCAAGGCACACGATGTGAAATTAACTTGGAGCACAAGTGACAATAGGTGGCTTTAAGCCGGTTGGAAATACCATGCAAAGTCCAGGGGAAAATTTAAATGATTGAAATGCGTGTCACGAAAAAAGTTGCACGATATATTTTATCATTATTGGCAATATATCAGATAATGTGTTTAGGCAGTATCACATGAAATAAGTTGCACGACCCATATCATGACATTACATATCAGACTGAAATTGCGTGAAATAAATTTCATTTCTCGATTTGCAATAAACGATTTTTAATATGAACAACAATACACGAAGTTTCAGCTAAATGCAATGCATCTACAAATGATGACACCGACCTCTTAAAGATCTTCTTCATCATACTTACTTCCGGTTCAATATATTTTAAGACCGACATTTTTTCGAACGCCTTTCTGTGAACCGAATTCTAAAAAAATCTCAATCATAACAAAGCTACAGATCTAGACAAAATTCCTTCCCTAACGCTAACTGAACCAATTTTTGTTCTCTATAGGGGCATTTCCGGATTTGTGGAAACTTTTGCATGTTCAACCAGTTCCAAAAAAGGATGCCACTGTGCACAGCAATTGGAGCTTTGTCCATCAACTTTATGGAAGATTTTGCGCCCTTACAAGATCCAGCTTGTGCAAGAATTAAAGCTGCGAGACCATGCAATGCGTCGTGATTTTGGTGTATGGACCGAAAATGAAATTGATCTCGATGCTGATTCGCGGAATGGACCTGTCAATTGGCCACCAATATCGTGTGATTTGACACCATTGGATAATTTTCTTTGGGGATATATGAAGTCGCTCGTCTACGAACGACAACAAACCAGAAACGTTAGGGGTCTTGGAAGCCAACATTCGTGGCGTCATTGCCGACATTAGGACCGAAATGCTCGAAAAAGTGGTTGCAAATTGAACCTCTAGACTTGGCTTTATTCGAACCAGCCGCGGCCCGAAATCATATTTAAACATTAACGGCATAAAATCATCCTTTCAATAATGCCAAATTGATGGACATTTATATGATTATCTTGTGTTTATTTCAATTCGAAGTTCTATACCTCTAAAAAAACACCCTTTACAACTGCTCTTAACGACTCCATCGTACACCAACCACCCTTTTAAGGCCATTCATCAAAGCCCAAGACGTTCCAATTAACTTGTAGAAACCGTAAGATATGAGCCAAATTGTCAGCGTGATGAGCATTTGCATCACCTTTTGAAGAATGAAATATATTTTGTTTATTTATAAAGTGCAATATTGCCGAGAGACCGTACACGTCGCTTGGAATATACCCAAACAGTCGCTTGAATGGTTGACACTGAACCTGATTTTTCGAAGCAAATGTTGATGACCAACAAGGCCTATTTTACTCTTTTTGTTGCCTACAAGATCCTATCTGCAGTAAGATGTGAACGCCTGAAACCGTTTACCTACAACCTGATCGGCCCTTATCAGTGTGGTTTTAGGCCAGGAAAGTCCACAATCGATCAAATTTTCACACTTCGGCAGATCCTCGAAAAAAACCCAAGAAGTCCAAATCGATACCCACCACCTATTTGTCGATTTCAAAGCCGCATACGACAGCATTTATAGAGACGAACTATACAGAGCCATGTCTAGTTTTGCTATACTGCCAAAACTCGTCCGTTTGTGTAGGATGACGATTGAGAATTCTCGCTGTTCCATCAGGGTCGGAAACGACCTCACCGACACATTCGATACCAAAAAAGGATTTAGGCAAGGCGATGCGCTGTCATGTGACTTCTTCAATTTGATTCTTGAGAGGATTGTGCAAAACTCCCGAGCCAACACCAGAGGCACAATTTTTCAAAAATCGGTGCAACTGCTAGCATACGCCGGCGATATTGACATCATTGGTAGGACGCAACGTGGTGTCATAGCCACGTTTGCTAGTATAGAGAAAGAAGCGGCAAAAATGGGTTTAGCAGTAAATGAGGGTAAGACTAAGTATATGCTGTCAACACGAAAGGACACACAACATCGACGAATTGGACAGAACGTCACCATTGACAGATATAACTTTGAGGTAGTACGGGACTTTGTCTACCTCGGCTCCGCTATTAACTCTGACAACAACATCTGGTCAGAAATCAAACGAAGAATTACTCTTACCAACCGCTGTTTCTTCGGGCTAAGAAGGCAATTTAGTCCTCACTCGAACTAATAAGAAGATCCTATATAAGACCCTGATCATCCCAGTCCTGCTGTACGGCGCTGAAGCATGGACCGTATCAAAAGCGGATGAAGAAATCCTTGGTCGATTCGAGAGAAAAATTCTTCGAAAAATCTTCGGTCCCGTTTGCGTTGACGGGCTATGGAGACGAAGATTCTAGTCAAAAAACTCCGCATTGGACGTTTAAGATGGCTAGGACATGTAGAACGAACGGACACCAATACTCCGGCTCGCAGAGTCTTCGATTCCCATCCAGACGTCGGACGCAGTAGAGGAAGACCTCGCCTTAAGTGGCACGCACAAGTAGAAACCGACCTCAACCAACTTGGAGTGCGCAACTGGAGACAGTTAGCTAAGGACCGGGCTAATTGGAGAGTTTTGTTGCTTGAGGCCCAGGTTAATCCCGGACTGTAGTGCAACTTAAGTAAGTAAGTAAGTCGCCGTTAACAAGAACGAACAATCCACACGGGGTTTTTGAAATTGGATGTTGCCTCATTATGTCTGTCCAACAATGTTTGCAAAAGGTCTAGATGATAATTGGTTTCATCAAGGCGGTGGGCCATGCCACACTGCAATTTTCAGCAACGATAATTCCCAGGACGTGTGATGTCAAAAAACGGCGACATTCAATGGCTAACCAGATTCCTGGGGTTATTTCAAAAGAAAAAATCGTCAGTGATGAAATCGCCACTAAACTTAAAAGTTATTTGAAACTTTGCTATTAAAAGGATTTATGATTCGAGCAAACGGGTCCTAAGCTTTTTCACAGTTCTACTCTTGCTAAAGTCTAAAAAATACCCAGTATAAAACTGACATGAAATTATTTTCAAATACGTCATTTGGAATCGGCGTTAATTTGAAGGTATCACGGTTAGTGGCAAAAAGGTAACGTCGCACACACAAATGAATTAATAAGTTAGGTTTGAGGCCCTATACGAGCCGTTATGCCATAAAAAAGTAGATTGAACGACCATCTATGCCATCGCTCCTACATTATTTTGATTATCCGAAGTTCGATATATAAAACACAAAACCTCATGTTATTTTACCACGAACGATAAAAGTCCATATGCGTGTGTTTCATTACCTACTTATACATAAAATAAATCACTTTCACGGACATGAATCTAAATTAGTAATCACCACCAATGAATCATTCATTACTTACTCAATTCGAATCGAATTCTCAAAATATTCCTCCATTACTCACCTGGAAAGTAAAAAAAATGTGTCATTAGAAAAATGTCAGTATTAAAACCGTTTTAGGTTAAACAACAAAATAAATTTAATATTAAATTAAAAACTGTCCTAAACACATAAAAGTAAGCCTAATGTTCCCGTAACAAGGTCGCAATTACAGGAATAATTAAAAGTGCACCGCACGAAGGAACCCAGACCCGACAATCACAAACAACATTTTTTTATTAATTCCCATAAAGCTCCCTTCAACTCACAACCATCATCCGGATACAAAGTGTCACATTGCCCACACAAAGCCTAACACCTCTCATGCGAAAATACACCACCTGCGTGGATGTAGTATAACACATTCTCCAGGATTAATGTCGATTATAATGATAATCATTTTCTGATTTGCATAATTCAATAATCATCGCATAGCAATTTTCCTAAAAAAAAATTTAATCACAAGTGCTGTTCGTGTGGGAAGATGCCACGCGAAGGGCAAAGAACGATAATCCTGTAGGATAATTTATACATTTTTTTTAAGGATATATATTTACTTTTTATAAATTTTAAGCTTGTGTCAGAAATATAAACACATTACAGCGAACTTTTGGGAAAGGGGATTTGTTCCAGCTCATTCGTCATTTTTCGGCGGTGTATAGCCCTCAAAATGCTTTTAATTTTTATTTTTTTTGCGTCACCATAACACCAAGGAATGACTGGGTAGGTGATGTTCGTCCTGTGGAGGTGTGACTGTGGAATGATGATGGAGTCTTTTGCGGAAGCTTATGCCATTATTACCAGTCCCTCAAAGCAGCCATCAACAGCACACACAAATGAGCGTTATTAGGGTGACAAACTTGGTATGGAGTTTTTTTTGTGGGAGGGTGGTTTAATATAATTCTTAGGGCGGGTAGGAAACGATGATGCAACATTAGGGAAGAAGCTCCGTGGTAGGTAACAGGGATATGAGAAAGTCATTGCAGATTATTTGTGTGACCTTTTAAATGTTGACTTTTTAAAACTCGTTAGCTACCATGGCTGTCTAATTCGATTTTTCGGATTACTTAATGTTTGTAAAGTTCACTGGTAGGATAGACACGCAGGGATGAAAATTGTGTTTTTATAAACTCACGTGGCATTACTGACATGGTTTAGATGGGGGTTATGGGGTTTAGTAAGGTTTTTGGTGAACATGAATGGTATCATCATATATCATATGGCGCTCATCTGAATATGTTCAACTTTCTGTTCAGCTTGCTTTTAACCTCTTTTTATAAATATTGCAATGATACATCTTTGATATTTATATATATTGATAGACCATCAACATACGCTTAGTTGGGGGAAAACAAATTTAGTCTCAAAGCTTACCGATATTCTCACAGGTTAGGAAGATCAATTTCATTCATTTTTTGGCTCATCTGAATAGGTTCAATGACAAAAACTTTACTTTATGCGTAGCTGTGTAGGCCATTAGTACTTAACATTTGTTTTTGATTGTGTTTTCTCTGTTAACGTTAAAAACGAGCCGCGAAAATCTTTAACGGATTTAATTATTATTCAGTCACTGTTTTCAAATCACCATAGCACGTTACACATTAGAGCAACACGTTCACCTATTTTATAACATACGCGGTGGTCCTTTAAAGTCGTTTCTTCAACGTTTAGGGGCCAAATTCGAGACGACCGGATCGGTAAGTAATCAGTAACACTAGTACGTCAAAGGAACGCCAGATCGGACGAGAACATCGCCACTGTCAGTAAAAGTGCCCAGGAGCACTCAAGCCAGTCAAGACGGTGGTCCTTTAAAGTCGATTCTCCAACGTTTAGGGGCCAAATTCGAGACAACCGGATCGGTAAGAAATCAGTAACACTAGTTCGTCAAAGGAACGCCAGATCGGACGAAAACATCGCCACACTCAGTAAAAGTGCCAAGGAGCACTCAAGCCAGTCAATTCCTCGTCGTGCACAAGAACTCGGCCTTTCGTAGACTTGTAGAATTTTGTGTCAGAACTTGGGCTTGCACGCGTTCAAGTTTTAAAAGACCCAGGAGCTCAATGTTAATGACCATAAACACACCGTTTGTTCGTTGACTGGGCTTTTGGGGGTTTAGAAGAGGACCGCAAATTTGACTGTAAGGTCATTTAGGCGACATGCAAACTTTTAAGCTTAATCCAACGGTGCATTGTCAAAAAAATTAACAGAAGTCAAAATTTAGTATGCAAATATTTGCGAAACGTAGAAACGTATGGAAAAAACAGAAAAGGTGGAATTTATGGAGCCACAACAAAAGCTGATAGACATACAATCATCAGAACTGCTTTCAATTCCCATGTCACAAATAAAGACAAAAAGCCGTGTAAATTGTAGTTTGGTTTCGGTAAAACAGGTAATTAAAAGTGCTTAAAAGTTTAAGAGAAAGAAAGTTAAAAAAATACCGCTTAACGCTTCTAGAAAAAAAATTCGTCTTCAATCTTTTTTTAAAACAATTTCGTGGACGTCTGAGTGGCAAACAAATGATTTTTCAGATGAAAAAAAGTTAAATTTAAAGGGGCCCCGATGGCTTTAATTATTATTTTCATGACCTTCGAAAAGAGGCGAATTATTTAAGCCGTCTTCAAAGCTATGAAGGCAGTGTCATGGTGTGGTGGGCTATTTCCTTCTACGGGCCCTTCGAACTCCAATTTTTTACATCAAGAATGAATGCAAATGCTTATAAGGGTGTGTTGGAAAAGTCCTCTTCTCATATTTTTGACCTGTTTGGACCAATCCGTGGACTTTTCAACATGATAGTGTAACTATGTAAACAGCAAGAACAGTAAAACAGTAGATTGAGAGCCAAATTGTAAAGATGTTGATGTGGCCTTTATACTCCCCTAACCTCAATATCAAAAATATGTGGGGACTTTCGCTGAGAGATTCGCTGGAAAGAAAAATCACCGAAAGACATTGCAGAGTTTTTATTGCGAGGTAACCTTCTGCAATAGTGAGGCACTTTAACCTGATCTAAAAAAAACCTCCCGGAGACTGAGTTTTGTGTATCTTCAAATAATCGCATCTAGTCGTTAGACTAATCAGCAATTTATTTTTCATTTGTATTATATTATCAGGCTTATCGCGAGTAAATTTTACCGGGAAATTGTTCCCATTCAGCAATCTGATTTACATTGCTGACGAGAGAAAAATTCCCGGGAAAATTTATTCGCGATAGGCCTGTATATGAGATATAAATTTTAAAAGAAAAGCCGCCGTTGCGTTGGTCGGATTTCAATTAGTTTTTTTTTAAAGTGTCCTTGAGATCTTTAGCTAAATAGGTCCAGAGGTTTGACCCGTCCTCCTGATTATATCGTCAGTTCTTAATAGCTGTGATATTTCTAAATTTACATGGCTGAGAAGCCTAGCTCTGTGTCTTACAGCTACTTTTTTAGCTTTATCTTCAACCATATTAATACATATATCTCTATGTAGATCGTTTTGACGTAAGGCAAATATTGAGCAATCAACAATCAGTATGTGCGACTATAACTGGAAAACATAAAATCAGGACGACTGTTTTAATCGGGGTAACCTGGGCCTTTACCCAACATGTCTCCCCAAATAGTCCTTTCATTATAGTTAACTGCCTCCAGTTGGACAGTTTAAGTTTTCTGCGTTCGGCATCTACTTATTTGCGCCACTTAAGGCGAGGTTTTTCCCTATATCGACTTACGTCCGGCAGGAATTCGGAAATTCAGGGGGCATCCACCCATTCACTCCTACATGTCTAAGCCATGTCATATGCCATCACCGCAAACGGGAACGACAACATTTTCGCTCAAACGGAAGACATTCTTCATCCGTCCATGCTTTATACACCTACAGATGTATTCGTTCCCATTAGCACTTCAAATAGATCTTCCGTCTAAATGTATCGCACATGATCGAGCATCGGCGATATGCGTTAGGCCAACAATTTTTTACAATGTACGCATTGAATTTCTCCCGAAGATGTCTGAAGAATTGTTGTGGAATCAAACGAACGCAATAGATGTTTTTTTTTTATTTTTTTTTTATTTTTTTTTTCTGCAAGGAATACCTCGATAGCAGAGTTCCGATTGGAACTGACTGATACCTCGATTGGGCTGAAATCTCTATAGCAGTTTAAGTGAGAGCTTTATTACTAATTTGCCTTCTGACTCGAAAAAAAAAACAGACAGAGTAATTCTTCATTTGATTTTGGACGAAGTGTCGATGCCGGAATTAATATCGGAGCCGAGGTGTCTACCTCCTTTACTTACTAAAAGTTGATTGCGACATTCTGTCCAATTCTGCGATGGTAAGTGTCCTTTCCTACTAGATTATGCCCTCGATTATTGGTAAACCGACTTCCTATCATACTTTGTAAAAACACATTCTAGTAATACTGAACCTCTCGATATCTCTGACAGGGGCTTTTCTTGTTCTATTTTTCTGAACGGCGATATTCTTTTCTTCTTCGTCCTTCAAATCATAGTTAGACTATTATTCAACAACATCCGTAATAAGGTGGGGATAAAGGCATGTTTTATAAGAAAACACTTAAACAGATAGAAAGACACAACTTTTTAAATCATAATTAGATATATTTGGACCTTTCTTTCAAGTTCATCTGTTTAGGTACCTAACCTATTAACGGAAGTATCTCTCAAAAAATAAAATATTTGTCCAAGACTTCCTGAAGTATAATCTTATAAGAAAACCCCAACCCTCCTAACGTTGCAGACTACATTTTTAAAGACATGTCAAACCAAATTGTATTACCAGCCCCCACTAGATGCCACAGCTTCTTCACTACCAATACCAGCCCTCCCTTGACATACCTTAAACACCGTTTAGGCATTTTTACTTTTAATGAAATTTTACCATCGCATTAAGTCGTGTATCTCTCAAGTGTCTAGGGGTCGGCCTCTTCATAATTTGTCTTGACAAGCAAATACGGTATCGCATTTTTCAAGGACTCTCTCCCTTTCCACATGGCAGATGAGCTTGAGCTCATGTTGACTAGTTAAAATAAATTTTCCATGAGACCGAATGAGAAGGAGCAAAAAAGATGCCAAAATGCAATTATTCTGTGATTTTATGAATCCTTCTTCCTCTACCTGTGTCACGTTTGCTTTTATGAAATTTTTATTTCTTATCCTTGATTTTCATTTTTTTTATGATTTTTAAATAATTTATCCCTATTTTTGGGGGAAGGTGCTTCAAAGGGATAGAAAGAGAAACAAACTTTCAGTTGAATATTTTCCACATCGTCATCCTTAAAGTTTGTTCATATGAAATGCAAACAATTCTCCTTTAGATAAACCATTATGGCTCTGTATATTTGTTGATCCTGAATAACTTTTCGTACCATGTGAAAGGCAAGAAGGTCAGATTCGAGAGTTCAAAGGAAATATTTCTAAGGCAATGTTTGACGGTAAATGGTGTACGCTCTATATAGAGGTGACGTACTCGAAATGATGAGAAAAGTTTTCTACTATGCTGTATTTTTTTTATTTACTTGTGTCTTCAAAATGGGTGGTACTCTGTAAACACCGGTTCATATAAAGTTGATGGTTGCATTTATGGGAATTTTATTCCGCAAAGGATACAAATTTTCTTAAATTTTTCTAGTACACATACAATGGTGTACGATGGCGAAATTGATATTTCCCATGCAGTATCTGTGTTCAGGACAACGGGGCAAAGAAAAGATATAAAATCTACATTAAATTTCAATGTATGTGGATATCCTTAGCTGTGGACAATGCACATTCCTATTTTTATTGAAAAAACACACAAGTAGCAGATATATACTAGTGGATGGTGAATTTCTCATAAATTCTCATAAATCATCTGGCGAATTGACTTTGTTGTCTGGTTGCGATTTGCGTTATCGAAAAAGGAAAATCTTAAAAAAAATAAAAAAAAATCAACGTTTTTTTTCCAGTACCAGAAAAGCAAACCACGATGTCCTTGCATACAATCCCCTTGACAAAATCGCATATATACTAAAGCCACTATATGTTTCTTTTTTTTTTCGTTCTCTCCTGTGGTTGCATTAAAAAGAACATACGACTACACATATCCAGATATCGCATTGAGGGACGATATCGCAGCCCAAATAAGAAATCTGTGAACAGTAGAAAAGGAATCATATGTCGTATCCTTATTCTGGTGTACGAATCTACATTTACGCTATTGGTTCGTTCCGCAGGATTGAATTCCTCTTTTGCTATTTTCTTCCTTTTTATACTCGATGGAGACTATGAATTCGATAGCTTGTTCTGTGATGTTGTACATTACTAAGGCAATGGATGTGGGAAGATGAATAAAAAAAAATTGTTGCAAGGACATGAAGTTAAATTGAAATCATGTCTTGCAGGTAAGTAGGCGCGTAGGATTGGGATTATTTATTTGAAGGATTTTCACCTGTCTCATAAAATGGAGATGTTCCGTACGGATACGACGTGTGTAAAGTAGGTATTGAAGTGGATATTTAAGGTAAGCCTTAAAGATGTAATATCCGCTTGGATTTAAGGTACTCATCAGACGTAAGAACTTTAAGTTGACTTAATGAAAAAGAGATTGAAGGATAACACTGTATATAGAGAGATTCGAGGTGCTTGAATTTGTTATTTAATAGCGGGATTTGAAAGTATTTACACGACATTTAAATAAAATTATTACGTTGGCAAAGATATGTGTGGATTTACGGATTTGGGAAAATTTAAATGAGATGCTGTTAGAAATTTAGATTAATCGAGTCCTTTTCAGCTTTAACATGAAATTTTAAATTAAAACAATAGTAAGAGAGGGAATTTACATGGACCATTTTCGAGACGGCATTGGAAGTACATAATTCTAAGGTAGAGTCACCATTGGGGTATACAGGCAGGATAAAGTGAACAACCAACATGATATATTCGAACAACAGAATATTGAAACTCTTTTTGTTACAGAACACATAAAGAATGGAACGAACTTCTAGAAAACGCATTCCCACCAATATACAATCTGCAATCTGGGCGCTCTTCGTTATAGGTTCGGCTATCGAAATAAGATGTTAAAATTTTGTTGGGTGATTTGAACGCCAAGGTAGAGCAGACATATATAACACTATTGCTGACAAACACTGACATAACAACACCACAGCACAAGATTTAAGCTAATTGACATCGCTATGGGTCGAAATGCCATAATAGCCAGCAATAGGTCTCCCAATCTTAACATCCATAAATAGGACCAATAAGATTGACCAGATGACGATAGATAAAAAGGCACGCATCTAGTATTCAGAATGTCCGATCATTCCGAGGAGCTATTATATAAACCGTTTTGTAAAGCATTCAGTAGTCTTCCGTTCTTGAGTGAATTAAAACTTTTAAGCATAAAGTTTCAAGTCTTTCGTGAGAATTCGCTGTATAGAGGTTCTCGAAATGCCCAATTCTTGGCAATGGTGCCGAATTGATGTTCCTGGACTGTCAGCAATACTATCGCGAACTGGCTTGATGTTTTCTGTTGAACAACTTGGGACAGGACAACCAGAGCGTTTAAGATCATTAATTGATTCAGTCTCCCTGAATATTTCAATTATTCTCTTCACAGTTGATGGTTTTAAATCACTATGACGGGCATATTTTGCACGAAAAATGCGGATTGTAGCTGACAAACCTTCATTATTTTTTAAAATATTACTCAACAATGAAAATGCATTATTCTATCATAGAGCGCTTCATTTTTACTAACAACGAACTATCAGCTGTCACAGTGTTATCCTTTTTTTTCCGTTGACAGTACTATTAAATTACGGAATATTAAAATTTTGCGTGAATTATGGGACACCCTTTAGAAGTGCACAGCTGCAGGTAGTTTGATGAGAATTGGCCTAACTTGAGAGTAATAATAGTTGAGGTCCAGGATTATATCGGATATGAGCAAATACAAAAAAATCGGATATGAGCGCAACTTAATTATTTCTTTTATTCAATATTTTTAACATTTGTCCAAAACTAGTTAATAAGCTAACTG
This sequence comes from Rhingia campestris, assembly GCA_932526625.1. Classification (NCBI taxonomy): domain Eukaryota; kingdom Metazoa; phylum Arthropoda; class Insecta; order Diptera; family Syrphidae; genus Rhingia; species Rhingia campestris. The sequence goes on from OW052182.1 coordinate 106,772,931, forward strand.
ACTGGAGCTACTTCAGGGAGAAGTTGGAAGAAAATACCCAAATGGTAACTATTCAAACAGAAAGCTGCATGGGCTGCAACTTCAAAAATAAAACAAAACTCATACCCTCCTGCAATATGTGAAATTATTGCAGAAAAGAGAAGAAAACGTTGGCAACATTTAAGGGCACCAATTGACAAAAACAAACTAAACAGGCTAAATAGTAAACTCAGAAAATCAATAATTGAATTCAGAAATGAGTCACTAAAAAAATACCTTACAGGCCTAACAAATGATGCAGGTGCTGACTACTCGCTCTGGAAGGCAACAAAGAAAATGAACAGGCCAACAGCTCACATCCCCCCAGTGAAAACCAGAGAAGGAAACTGGGCAAAAAGCAGTCAAGAAAAAGCAAATACTTTTGCTGAGCATCTTGAAGGTGTCTTCCAACCGTATGAAGAAAAAGACTATCAAGGAATGGAAGAAACGTTCCAGGAAGATGTACCAATTCGACCGGTTACGTCTAAAGAACTTGCCAAAGAAAGAAAAGAATGTATAAGCATAAAAAAGGCCCAAGGGTTTGATTTAATAACAGGAGAAATTTTAAAACAATTCTCAAAAAAAAAATACCGAAACATCTAGCGCAGATCATAAACGCTGTATTTAGATTAAGATATGTGCCAAGCATATGGAAGGTCGCGGAGGTTATAATGATTCCAAAACCAGGTAATAGGTGGTTTACCTGGTTTTGGGAGTAACCTCATATAGGCCAATATCGATACTACCAGGTAAAACGCCTGCAAGATATTATTGTAGAAAAATCGCTACTACCGAGCCATCAATTTGGGTTCAGGAAGAAACACTCAACCATTGACCAAGTGCATAGAATTACTGATAAAATTGAAAATGCTTTTGAAGAGAAAAAAGTATGCTCTACAGTATTTCTTGATATATCACAAGCTTCCGACAAAGTATGGCATAAAGGATTGATCCATAAATTACAAAAGCAATTGCCGGATCAGTATTCAAAAATTCTGGAGACGTATATTCTACAGCGATTTTTTTCAGAATTAAACAAGAAACAACGTACAACATTAAGAGAAATTAATGCTGGTGTACCTCAAGGCAGTGTTCTAGTTCCAGTACTATATCTCCTATTTACTAGTGATCTACCAGAAAATGACGAAACCACTCTAGCTACCTTTGCAGATGATACTGCTATACTTTCTGTAGGAGAAACTGTCGAAATAGCTACAAAAAAGCTACACATAAAATGTATTGGCTTATTGGGAGATACTCATCCTTATCCAATTACAATAAATTATTGCTATATAAGCAAATTCTTAAACCAGTATGGACCTATGGGCTCCAGCTGTGGGCATGTACATGCAAGACAAACTTAATAAGAATACAAACCTTCCAAAACAAAGTACTACGGAGCATAGTTAACACACCATGGTACATACGTAACACCGATCTACATAGAGGTCTATATATTGAAATGGTTGAAGATGAAGCTAAAAAAGTAGCTCTAAGACACAGAGATAGGCTTCTCAGCCATGTTAATTTAGAACTAGCACAGCTTTTAGGAACCGACAATATAGTCAGGAGATTAAGACGGGTTAAACCCCTGGATCTATGTAGCTAAAGATATATATATAAACAAATAAAAATACTGAAACTAAAGTACATTTTCAAAAAAAAACACATAGAAATCGGAAAAAGTCAAAAGTCAGTCTTCGGGAGGTTTTTTTTAGATCGGGTTAAAGTCCCTCACTATTGCAGAAGGTTCCCTCGCAATAAAACCATAAAACCTCTGCAATGTCTTTCGATGGTTTTTCCTACCAGCGAGAAAAAAAATGTTTCTAATCAAAGTTAGTTTTTAAATACAACACTATTTAAAATTAACATCTAAAAAATGCTATGTAAATAAAATCTTGCTTATATACAAAGTTTTTGACAATGTCTGGTGTTAATGTTAATAAAAATTAACACTTCCTTAAAATCATCAATCTAGCACTTTTAAATTTTAGGGTTTTCCTATTCAATGATTTATTTTATTAAACATTTTCTAAAACTAACATCTAAGGAAATTCTGTTTACATAATATTTTTGCGATATACAAAGTTTGGTTTTAATATCAATAAACCATTTTTAACAAGACCCTCACCTCGCCAAACTATTATTTCAAAGACCGTTAAACTCATTAAAAGTTCCTTACTTGAAAAACAGACCAACATTATCTTAAACGGATTATCTTTTTTTTTTTATCCCAATGCAATGACACAGTAATGTCGGTAAATGTCACTACTTAAACGTCTCATCCTTAAAACGAATAAAAAAAATCCCTTTCTCGATTTCCTTTAATTCACTTTAAATAAATTCCAAGCTTCTTGCAGTTTCATTTTACTTTTATATTATATTTTACGACTCTTAACCACTTTCACGGTGCTTCACATGAGTTCAGCATACTGACGAAGATGAGGACGGTAGAGCCCACCCACAGTGTTATCCGACGACTAAATCCCTTCAAAATCCGCTTCTTTTATTATACTTTGCAAATGGCAACTATACTCCTTTTCAGCAGCGCAATTCATTTTGTATTCTCTCATTTTGTTGTGGTTTCTCAACCACAAGAACGGCTCCCGGACAACGGCAGTCACCATCAAGGAAACACCACCAAGGCGAACCACTCAACCGCAAGGCACATGAATTCCGAATCCTGTCGAAAATTTCAATTCTTGGCTTTTACCTCCAAAAAAAAAAAACAAAAAATTCAACCAAATAGAGTAACAGAAAAAAAAAACTATTTTCAACGGGAAATTACTCTCCGCACAGTTACACAGGCACACACAGATAATACAACCATCAACCAAAGTAGTCGTCTTGTGGATTGTGGTGCACATAACATAAACACAGGAGATAACATTTTGTTATGCTATTCCAACCCACCATGCCATCGTCGAACATAGAGAGCGACCCCGAAGCTGTACCATCAGCCTCCATCATAGTTGCATAGCTCATATCTAATGTGAGGACATCAACAGGGGCTAAGCAACTCGTCATCGACGCAAGGGGAACGGGATGGTAAAGGCAACGCGCGACATGGCGTGTGTATTTTATTATTGTGGATTATTTCGTCCTGCAGCAATGTTACACAAAATTGCATCGCATCCTTCGTTTGCATAAAAAGCTCTATGTAGCTTTGGTTCCGTAGTATATATATATATATGCGCTGCGGAGACTGATGCGTTCCACGAACTAAAGGTTCGTCATCTATCACAGATAGTGGAATCATTTTTTTGCATCCCATTTTAACGGACTGATTTTTTTTTTGTTGCCTCGTTTATTTTTGAAGCCGCTCAACCGCCACCCACTAGTAATAGTACACTCTGTCAACGAATAGCTCTTTGTAGCACTCTACGCAGACCCCACCTTTTCAGCAGGAAATTTATTTGTTGTGTCGTGTCCTGATGAAATTTTGTAAAATTGAATTGAATTTTCCTTTTGGTAATAAATGTTTTACCGCTTTGATGTGACATAGAATCAATCGTCGAAAAGGTAAAGAAAGGAACAGACACAGAAAGTGGGAAAAGTTTTCATTTTGTGAAACTTTGTGTTATGAATTTGAGGTAGGAGGGTGGTAGATAAACATGAGATTGGTTTGTTGAAGCCTTTCTTTGATCGATTGTAAGGGAGCTCAGTTTGAAGATATCAATAGAATTCCATAAATATTTCTGACTACAGAATGATGGTCGCACTCAACGTGATGTCATAACCACGTTTGGTGGTATAGAGGAGAAAGCGGCAAAAATGGATTTAACAGTAAATCTGATGGTAAGACAAAAATATGGTGTCAACTAGAAAGGACACACAACATCAAGGAACGTCACAGACAGAACAGAACTTCATCATTGACAGATAAAACTTGAAGGTAGTACGGAACTCTACCTCTGCTCCGCTTTTAACTCTGACAACACCATCTCGTCAGAAATTAAACGAAGAATTACTCTTGCCAACCGCTGTTTCTTTGGGCTATGACGGCAGTTTAGTAGTAAAGCCTGGAACTACGAAGCAGATTATATACAAGACCCTGATTATCCCAGTCATGCTCTACGGCCCTGAAGCATGTCAAAAGTTGATGAAGAAATCATTGGTCGTAATGTATGTGCAACTATGTGCGGTGTATGGGCCTAATATCATGGAAGGTGCAATTTTATTGTCGACCCGACTAACAAACAAGCTAGGAATATGCAAAAATATTTCCAGTAATTTTGGCGCAACGTGTATTTTAAGCCCGTTTTTCTGACTGCCTAGCTTAACTGATCGTTCAATGCGATGTTAAGCAAACATACACATTTTTTGGTCAGCTACGTCGATATCGCGACGTGACAAGCCTTCTTTAAGGCGTATTTGGTATAACATCCTTGTACGCTGCGAGCAAATTATAAAAAAAATCTCAACTGGCCGATTTGTCGTCGATATTCATAAGTAATGAGGAACCATTTTGACTTTTATAAATGCGTAAGCAAACAAAATTTGGGATTCTGGGACAAGTGATGCAGTGGGAGCTATTGCATACACTCAATAAAGTCATTGGATTGCTTTTAAAGAGCTACAGAGCTATGAACGATGGATTTTTATACCCTAAACCATAGGTGTATATTAGTTTTGACATCAAGTGTAACATAAACAAATAATTTCGATAGATATACCTCAAAGTATGTGGATCGACTCAGAATCACCAGCTGATCTAGACATGTCTGTCCGTCCGTCCGTCCGTTCGCCTGTAACCGAATTTGGGCCTTAAGTTTTGAGCTAAAGTGTTGAAATTTGGTAAATGGACTCTCTGTCCGACGAAGCAGAACAAGTGTAAACATTTTTAAAAACCGCCCACTGCTACTCTCACTTTTTAAATAAACGTCCTTTCTGATCAAATCGTACGAAATTTCAAAAAGGTGTCTGAACAGGATATTTAGTCTATGTCATTGTCTATATTTCATCCATATAACGTTTTAAGGCACGCCCACGTGGACGTTTTATTAAAAAAACGAATTTCGACAAAAGTTTAGTGAAATTCGAAAAATCGATTTTGAATTTTTAATGTAAATACTTCGAAAATATTGTAAGATGTATTTCGTTGATATATGATTTTGACTCACGCCCACTTTTTGCATACCCTACTACAAGAGTAGTTTTGACGAACCATAAAATATTTTAATAATCTGTTTGAAAAGTATTTTTTGAAAATGCGACTCCCACGTTTGGGGATGTTTAATTTAAGAATGGAATGGGATAGGGTATTCAACGATTCGCACATATGGTTATTATTGAATTAGGACTGGAAGTCAAGTGGAAAGAATGTCGGGGCTACTTCTGCTTTATCATTTTCACAACAAAGATAAGGTCACCTAAAATAAAAGAGAAAGTAATTTCCAAAGGGAATTTTTTTAAGGAAACAAGACAAAAAAAAAAAGCATTTTTCATTTCCCACTATGAATCACAACTTTTCAGCCCCAATAGCCAGAGAACAATTTTAAAACACAACACAGCATCAGCGACAGAACAACCTCCCCCGGAAAGAAATAACTCGTGTACCACAAGTCCTAGTCCAAAGGGGAAATGCAAAAAGAAGCTAATTGCATTAATTCTCGCGTTTTCAACACAACTACACAACAACAACAAAAAACAGAAGAAAATAAGAAAAACTGCTCCTCTATTGCCTCCATAATTTGTACCACTTACTTGCAAAAGAAAACTGCATGAGAATTCTCCAAAGTAACACAATTTTCAGCTTGAACGCGTTCCTAACGCCCAAACGGTTTCTTTTCGACTCTACCCAGCCAAGTGACAGGGCAGTTTGTAAATTGTGAGTCTGATTCAATTTTGTTTTGTCTTAAACTCCTTTTTTTGCGTGTTATTCTTTCTCCTTATTCTGCTTGTTTTGCTGACATTCCTAAGTTGGCCAGAGTTCTACAGAAGTACAAATAAAGGTCTCCTCTAGTCTGCCTGACAAAGGACCTTAAATTGCGTTTTGTTTTTTTTTTTTTTCATTTTTTACTTTGATGCTGGAAAAACCCATTTGGGGTTAGGATGAATGAAAAAGACTTGCAACTTTGATAGGATATTTGTGTGAGCAAAAGATTTACATACACGCAACTGGTTGATTAAATTACAGGAGAGACTGCAAGTGTGCCTCGGTACCGAATGTGAAAAGGATACACACCAACCAGGAGCACACAGCACAAAGTTTTCCCAGAATAACTTTCAATTCTTGCATACGGAAATTCATATTTGCTCTGTCGTCGTGTCGGTCGAATGTAATACACACACAAGTGCATATATGCATATGTTTACTTCTGTCAGGGGACCCAAAAAGGAAATCCAAATTTAATCAGATTTTGAAGAAAATTTGCAAAATATTCTGTCGGAGTTGGGAATTGACTGGATACCACTAGCATGCAAATGGTCACCTAGTACTAAGGATGTTTCTTGAGAAAATCCAAATGAATATTCAAAATTTCGGTATAGTTGCTGGGATTCGACGTAATAATAATTGGGGGGATTTTTGATGCTTCAAAAGGATTTCATGCAATTTTACAGCTCGTAACTGAATACATGGTTACGGTGAAAAGCTATTTCAAACGTCGATGTACGTGATGAAGATAATAATTGCAAAGTGAAGGCTTGTGGGATTTGAATACTTTCACCTGAAAGGATGTCCTTTCTTTTTTTTAAATATAGATGAACACTTTTGGAGTATAGGTTCGTTCGTGAACCATTTTTGAACCATTTTTGAAAACAAAATTACCAGAAAGGGCGCTTAATGCTGTGGGTTAATGGATTAAGAATCTAAAATATTTGTTTTGGTTTAGGAAATTGAAGCAACCAATTCATGAGTATTCAGATGAGGATATTACAAATAAATTTACAGGGTTTGTAAATTATTTTTATAGGTCTAGTTTTATTTTTTGCTTAGTTGACTCTGAGTTTAGTTTATTTTACACTATGCATTACAATTTCGTAAATAAAATATTTTTTCTTTTTTATAATCTCCCGCCGCATGTGAACACTGGTAATGACAATTAATATACACAAACAGAAGAAGCATAGGCCTTAAGGTAAAAATTTAGCCACTAGATAACAAATTGAAAAGCTCTAATTTTAACACACGGCCTAAGAGCTAACTCATGAAAACTGATTTTATTTGGCAAATACATCTTAATTTATCGATTTCGCTTTTGTCAAAGATCTATCGAAATTTATCGATTCTGCAGTACCTACTGACATATCCAACTATTTTTTATTTAAAGTGGGCGTGAGTATGAATTGTGTTATAGGTGGATATTGTTTCATTCTAACATTGTCTCATCACAATTGTGTGAAAAAAGTCTGGACGGTTACTGGTGCTGGCCACCCAGATCTTCAGATTTGACTCCGAAAAGCAATGTGTACGCCAGCAAGCGTCATACCATTGACAAACATTCGTGTCGAAAAAGGGCACATTTTGGTTTGGTCAATAGAGGCGTCCACTTTATTGATGTTGTATTCTAAAACTAGTCTTAATAAATTTAATAAAAATACTTCATATATTATACAGAAATCGGTCTTTTTTAAAAGTGTTCAGTATTCACATACCGACATAAAAGATGGCGCCCCTTATAACAGGTGATTTTTTAAGCGTAGTTTTTTTTAAATGGAATAAAACATTCAAATTTGCATCAAATATTCAAAATTTTTATTGTAATCGATAAATAGGCCTTTGCCATTAACGTTTTAAAGACAACTTCATGTAAATGTTGCCCGCGGCTCGTTTTCCAATGGTCCATTCGGAAGGTCCAGTTTTAAGTCAATTTTTCGAGCATTTGTGCCTGTATTCCACAAATTACGCGTGTTATGTTATCCTGCAATGCTTCAATCGTGTTCGGCTTATTCACATAAGACTAACGACTTTACATAACCCCACAAGAAATAATCATGAGGCGCTTAATCGCATGATCTTGGCGGCCAACTCACAGGGCCATTTCGAGAGCTAAACTGCTCACCAAATTCATCCTTCAACATGTCCATTGTTTCACGAGCTGTGTGGCATGTGGCACCGTCTTGATAAAACCACATGTCAACCAAGTTCAACTCAGCCAAATGGGGCAAAAAAATAAAGTCGCGTATCATGGCTCGATATCGTTCGCCATTGACGGTAACGTTTCTTCCACGGTTGTCTTTGAAGAAAATGGGCCGATGATGCCACCAGCCCATAAACTACACCTAACTGTCGTTTTTTCGGGATCCATCGTCAATTCTTGTATGGCATGTGCCTGTTCATCACTCCAGATGCGACAGTTTTGCTTATTTACGTATCCATTGAGTCAGAAATGAGCCTCATCGCTGAACACAATTTTTCGATAAAACAGCGGATTTGCACTTTTTGCACAGAGCTCGAATTTTGATAATAAATTTCAAGAATTTGCAATCGTTGCTCGTTTCTAAGTCTTTCCATGATTAAATGGCAGAGAGTGCTGAAACTTTTCACTTTGACAGATGACGTTTGGACGCCATTACTAACCAGAGCTGCCAACTTCAAAAACTTAACTCGTAAAAAATCAAAAAATAACAGCTTGGATCATCTGCATTTTATATTGGGACAGAGTTAAATCCCTACGCGAAATTCCTTTCAAACTAAGTTTTTGTGAACGATAAGAAATTGACTGCCTCGGGATTTCCTGTACTCTATCACTTAACAGCGGAAATGTTTTCAACGGACCTGCGTTTCAGTGACATACAGATGTTGGCAGATGATTTACCAAGTTGGTTTCGCAATTTCACAACACGCATTTAAAAAATTGACAAGTGAAATAAGTGTACCTATAAATTGACTGTCATTGAACTTACCATCAGCCCTCGTCAATGAATTTTCATGACAAGTAAAAATAGCTGTATTGACAAACAAATTGTCACTTTGTCTTTAACTGACACTGAAAATTGATTGGCATTATGTTGAATGTTTGATAAAAGACATAGAAAGATGAGTAATAATCCAAATAAAAATAAATGGAAGGAAAGTAGTGACACATCCAGTCGTGGATTACCTGGGAGCAACTAACATACCTTTCTTGTTGGTTGAATCCTAAGCTGACTACCTCCGTTTAACTCACTTTAAGTTAGTGAAAGTCAATATCAACCCGTGTCCTTATAAAAGATTTTTAATCTGTTCTGGAATCGAAGGCATTACAATTAAAATGCGTCCTCTTCAATTTCCATATAAATTTCCAAATACACAGATACCTTCCAAATACGCGTCTAATTGAGTAAGGTATATGTTTTTCCTACCGCCAAAGTTATGATCTGGATAGGGGGTTCATCTCACTTCACTACATCCATGCTGATCTGCTTTTGGGATACACCGAATTATGCAGCTCCAACAATTTTTTGTATCAATAGAAAACACGTCTATATAATTTTAACGAGCATCTCCAGCAACAAAGTTGTTAAATCACCAAGTGAATCATATTTTTTAATTGAATTCTCAAAACGGCAGAAAAGTATCTATTTCCATGGGGAAGGTAAGTGAAAAAGATATCAATTTCCGCCGCAATGTGAAATTTGAGGGAAAAATTAAATGAACAACTTTATAATTTAATAAAGAAAAAAAATAACACGTAGCGCGAATCACCAACTGCAGGATAACAAACTTTGTTTAGTTTCGAGAATCCAATCAAAAATTTCCAGTCTGCACCCCCTCACCGTGAGTGATGCCTTTTTAAATCCAGAGGAGTAAACAGAGTGCAAAAAAAATATAAAAACAGATGAAACGAACTCTTCTGTTGAGTGACCACTGGCTAAATCCTTATCAAAATCCGCGGGATACAGCATTTTTGATTGTTCGTCCTTTTCCCCCACTCTGCCACATATACCTACTAGTCACCACTTCAATTGAAATGAATTCTCGTTCATCCAGCGATGGGAAATCTCTGTGCTTGGCATTGAGTTGAGGCAATTTGGATACCGGTATGGGCAATGGGCAAAGGTATAAAACACTTTTGTTGTGTGTGTTGCCCGGTTTACCCCTATACCCGAGTCCAGCTGTGCGCACCTAGGATTAATCAAAACACAATTGGAATTTAAATTTCATATATAAACGAGTGTGTTATCCCAAATGTGAAATTTTAATCGATAAAATATTGAATGGATAGATGATGATGATGATGGCACTCTGTCGGTTAGCTCCAACAACAACAACAAAAGTGATAGTAGCAGCAGAGATAAATGATTATGAAAGATACCCTCTTCAAGGAGGACGTTTCTACCCCCATCACGATGATGATGGAGACAACCATCATAGTGGTGATGATGATGCCAATCACATGTCCTGTGCAAATTGAAAAAGGTCTGCATTCCCTACCACTACCCTAGGTTTAGAATTGGCTATTGCGGCAGTATGGAAAGGAAGGGACTCTCTATATGGGCGGTCTTCAGTGTTTTGATAATGAATTGAAAATGATGAATTTTTATTTTCATTCCAATTGACAGTTTTGTCGGAACGTGTTATGAGAGAGAGGGTTGAACATTATACTGACTCGTATGTATATATGTGTGCACCTTGTTTTTATGTGAACGGAGTGCTTAAAAGGTTTTATTCACTTTTGAAATAAATTTTTGTGTGTAGGTTGAATGAATATTTCGGGGAGTGAATAGGCCATGTTTTAGCGGTGTGGTGCGGATTTTTTTAGCTATGCATTAATGGAGATTTAATGTATTTTTGATTTAATTTTAAAGTCTGGAAGAGTATCAAAGTCATCAACACACAAATAGGAATGGCTAGACATATTTTTGGCTATGGTGAGGTGAATTGATATTTGGATTTAAAGATGGGGTTTGCAAATTTGTTGCAGGTTCTTAATTCGTTAAATTAAATTGATATAATTATTAGAAAGCTTAATTTAAGTCATAGTGAAATGCTCCGAAAACGTCACTGGGATAATGATATCTTTGCACGAAGAAACAACGGTTTGCAAGAGAAATTCTTCTTTAAATGTCTGACGAGTGACTGGTAATAGCTGAGTTTAAAATGGTCCGAGGCAGACTACGAGACACACAATTGACTAGATGGAAATTCATTTTAGGGTATCTTTACAATAGTTTCCTATTATTATTGTGAATGTCGACCTTTTATCGATGGTCGATCGTCGATTGTCAAGTTAAAAGAAAATTTTGTTTTCGCAAAAAGTATTTTTGAAGAAGTTAGAGTGCAACAAAAAAATACTTTAAAGGAAATCCAGATATCGCTAAAAGCAATTGCACCACTCCACCATGGCGAAATATCCATTTTCAAAACATAATGGATATCTCTCAGGACTTATGGAAGTATAGATAAAGAAGTCCAATATACTTCTCGCATTTCACATATAGTTGATAGAATTTTTAAATACAGAGCGCAGTCATCAGTCGGACAATATTGGGAACATATATATTTCACACGATTGGCTACAAATGTACAGGGTGGGCCATCAAGTGGTTTCTTTTCAAATCAGGCTGCGGAGAATTCTGCACAAAGATCACGCTTACAATGTCCAAAGAACTCAGCAATTGAAGGCGCACGACCATCCGCTTCGTTATAGCTTTGCAATTTGGGCCTTCGAGCAGTTTGAATTGGACAACGATTTTAGGCGAAAAATCATATTTTCTGACGAGGTGATTTTATCTCTGCGGCTTCGTTAACAAACAAAATTGCCGCATATGAGGCTCAAAAATACGCACGTTATTGTCGAGAACCATCCACAGAGAGGCACAGTTTGGTGCGGATTGTGGAGTAATGGCATCATTTTAACAAATTTCTTCAAAAATGAGGCTGGGAACAACGTTTCGGTCAACGATAGACGTTACAGAGCCATGTTAACCTAACCGACTTTTTTTTTACTGAAATTGAAGACATGAATTTGGACGACCTCTGGTTCATGCAGAATTGCGCGAAATGCCACACAGCCTATGCCACAATCGATTTTTTGCGCACCAAATTTCCAAATCGTGTTATCAGTCATCTTGTCAATTGACCGCCTCGGAGCTGCGATTTGACCCCTCTGGACTTTTTTTGTGGGGAACCGTTAAGGACCGATGTTATGCCAACTGTCCACAATTCATTTAAGCATTTAATGCCAATATCGTTCAAGAAATCCGTGAGCTACAGCTCGAAACCATCAACAAGGTCTTAAAAAATTGGAGTCACAGAATGTGCTACTGCGAAGCCAGTCGAGACAGCCACTTTGTGTTCCAAAATTAATGGGAATGTTTGCTCTTACTAAAAAGCCATAATTTCCATTTATTATTTAGAAATTAATTTAACATTTAGCTGGTTCAACAAGCCATGTTTCATGTTTCAATAAACAATGAGAACAAGTAGTAGCAGGAAAAAAAAAAACATTTAGACACCCATTTCCACTCTGCCAAGATTGTCATATTTTGAAATCCACTCATCATTTATGCCAAGCGAACAAAACATAAAGAAAAGCTGATCAATCACTTTCAATCATCGCCCGCATTATTAAAAACCACTCCGATACGATGAGTAGCTTCAAAACAAGTACACTTGTCTAGATAATAAGTTGATATCCTGCCTCCCCCTACCCACCAGCGACCCAACAATATTCGAAAGGTAGTGGCGACTCAAGGGTCCGCTTCTCAAGCATCAAGCCAGAACGTGTTCAATTGAATTTTTTACACTGCTCGACACAAGGACTTTTTCGTACACCAGCAGTAGCAAAGCCCAGGATGCAATAGCTTAAAAAAAATGCATTTTTCAGCAAAAGTTCCAAGTATGTACTTCAAGTGGAAGTGTAGATTTCAGACGGTGATATCGTTATATCCCATAAATGAATATTACAAAAATACCACAATGCGAGCGTTTGGTGAGCACGTCAACATTCAGGTCAAAATTGCCATCACCCTGTACCACAATCAGTTGCGAAGAAGTTTTCCTCTCAATTGTAGTACGCTAGTACAATACTCTCCATGGTACTCGTATTCTCTGGGCAACTTTTATTCAGCAATTCAACGAAATTTCTATATTCTATTCTACACACACAACCGCAGAGAGAAGTAATAATAGTAAAACTCCAAAAGTGTCCTTATCGAAAGTGTAAGATTTTGCAGTTTCACTGTCGTTGTCCTAGCTCTACCTCTTGGTAGCATTACGCGCGCAACTCTAAAACCAAAATGAAATTTCTAGGAAAACTTCCTTCATCCTTGCAAGTAGTGGATATATATGTATACATTTTTTTTGGAGAAATTTTCATTTCGTGAACCCCTTCTCAATTTTTTCTATTTAATAGTTTTGTGCGATGAAATTGTTTGCTGATGTCTGTGCCAGCGCAAAACGAAAATAAAATTTAAGGACGAAAGCCGAAAGCCACCAGGACCACTGTTACTAATCCGCACTTTGTATGTGATTGCAATGGGAGACGATGAGGTTTCAAAGAGTAGAGATAAAAAAGGACCAGCTTGGTATAAACATATTGTAGAAAAAAAAACAGAAGAAAAATAAAAGGACGTCAAGTGGCCATTGTTTCCAATTAACTGTTAAGAGCATTGTCGAATCGAGGAGATTTTCTCCTTTATCCTCTTAATATCGTTAACCCCGCAACCCTTTGTCGCTGTGTGTCAGTCTGTTTCATTACAAAAAAAGGGATATCATGTCCAGTAAAATAAATGTCATGTATCCAGGAAAAATAAACGGTTCCATATCAGCAGTCGTTATGGTCAATGTGTGTACTTATTGTGTGTGGAAATTTGGACATTTTTGCAAAGTACGTATATTTTGAGGAATTTCCATATGTATGGGAAGATTGAAGACATAAAAGGGATTAAGGAGCATCCGCAAAGCATACCTCCTTAAAAAGGGGCAAGCAAATTAATTTAAATTCTCATGTAAGAGATTTATGCGAATGCATTACTACAAACAAGGACCTTTTCAAACGAATGAGGAAGAACTCATGCTCCTCAAATGGAACGTATAACTCGATGTTATATTTTTGGGGGCATTATCATTTTCATCTATAGGGTGCGGTATTTTTTTTGTTCGCAAGTTTTACCAAAGTGTAAAACGTCAAAGCCAAGGATACAAGGCTCGAACAGAATCCCGTCGAGATGAACAAGGAAATGTCGTAGTTGAGACACACACTGAGGATATGGAAGAACCACTCATGCAGACTGTTAAACGGCGATGACGAACAACATTCCGCTGTCAGGCAGAACGAACCGTTCAATATTGGCAACGACAGCGAAAACTGCCAACCACCCGACCTGAGTGAAGTGAGGATAGCAATATCTAAACTCAAGCTTAATAAGGCCGCCGGAAATGACGGCCTTCCCGCTGAGCTTTATAAAGCTGGCGGAGATGACTTGGGAAGTAACATCCACCAACTCATAAGCCAAATCTGGTCGGAAGAAAGCATGCCTGAAGAATGGAACCTCAGCATCGTTTGCCCGATCCACAAAAAAGGAGACCCTCTGAACTGCGCCAACTACAGAGGCATAAGTCTGCTCAACATCGCCTACAAGATCCTATCTGCCGTAATATGTGAACGCCTGAAACCGTTTACCAATAACCTGATCGGCCCTTATCAGTGTGGTTTTAGGCCAGGAAAGTCCACAACCGATCAAATTTTCACACTTCGGCAGATCCTGGAAAAAACCCAAGCAGTCCAAATCGATACCCAACCCACCACCTATTTATCGATTTCAAAGCCGCATTCGACAGCATTTACAGAGACGAACTTTACAGAGCCATGTCTAGTTTTGGTATACCGCCCAAACTCGTCCGTTTGTTTAGGATGACGATGGAGAACTCTCGCTGCACTATCAGGGTCGGAAACGACCTCATCGACACATTCGATACCAAAAAGGATTTAGGCAAGGCGATGAGCTGTTATGTGACTTTTTAAATTTGATTCTTGAGAAGATTGTGCAAAACTCCCGAGCCAACACCAGAGGCACAATTTTCCAAAAATCGGTGCAACTACTAGCATACGCCGACGATATTGACATCATTGGTAGGACTCAACGTGGTGTCATTGCCACGTTTGCTAGTATAGAGAAGGAATCGGTAAAAATGGGTTTAGCAGTAAATGAGGGCTCAGTGGCGCGATGGTTAGTGCGATGAACCGCCGCGCAAGAGGTCTGGGTTCGATTCCCAGCCGTAGCAACACCTAAATGATTTTTCACTGGCCCTCCTCTCGTGATGATCTGACAAATCATCCGAGTAGTATCAATTGTCAAGAATAGCTTATCTCAACTTAGCCGTTCGGAGTCGGCATAAAACAGGAGGCCCCGCCATCGTGCAAGAAGTACACACGCACACATGAATGGTTGTGAGAAAAGCTAGGCCCTGGGTACTAACGAGCCTGTTGCGCCAAAAATTTGTATTTTTTTTTAGTAAATGAGGGTAACACTAAGTATATGCTGTCAACACGAAAGGACACACAACATCGACGAATTGGACAGAACGTCACCATTGACAGATATAACTTTGAGGTAGTACGGGACTTTGTCTACCTCGGCTCCGCTATTAACTCTGACAACAACATCTCGTCAGAAATCAAACGAAGAATTACTCTTGCAAATCGCTGTTTCTTCGGGCTAAGAAGGCAATTTAGTAGTAAAGCCCTCACTCGAACTAATAAGGAGATCCTATATTAGTCCCTGATTATCCCAGTCCTGCTCTACGGCGCTGAAGCATGGACCGTATCAAAAGCGGATGAAGAAATCCTTGGCCGATTCGAGAGAAAAATTCTTCGAAAAATCTTCGGTCCCGTTTGCGTTGACGGGCTATGGAGACGAAGATTCAACAAAGAACTATACGAGCTGTACAGCAACATGCCCCTGGTCAAAAAACTCCGCATTGGACGTCTAAGATGGCTAGGACATGTAGAACGAATGGACACCAATACTCCAGCTCGCAGAGTCTTCGATTCCCAGCCAGACATCGGACGCAGTAGAGGAAGACCTCGCCTAAAGTGGCGCGCACAAGTATAAACCAACCTCAACCAACTTGGAGTGCGCAACTGGAGGCAGTTAGCTTAGGACCGGGCTAATTGGAGAGGCATGTTGGTTGAGGCCCAGGTTCATCCCGGACTGTAGCGCCACTTAAGTAAGTAAGTAGTAAGTAAAACCGTTACGCACACATACATATAGGTTTTTAGAAACTAATGTATATTATGGTGTGCGTTTAGGGTAAACCGGATTAGAAAGAAAAAACATTAAGGTAAGTTCCTATGCTTTATAGCACAATCCTTAAAATGAATAGTTTTGAATGACGTCTGCCGTGTGTAAATTAAGATACAGGAGTAGGTTTAGAATAACATGTTGCACTTGCATAAAATAGCACTTAGAACAAGACTGTGCGCATGGAATAAACTAGCACATATAATTGCGAAATTCCAAAAGCAGAAAATATTTAAACTTTGGATTCAAATTTATAATTTATTTTAAATACGCACCAACTGAAGACACTGTAAAGAGAATATCTTTGGAAATAAAAGAAAAGATCTATTGAAAGCAAGTTTGCGTAACGCGCACACAAATTCCACATTGATAGTGTGCGCAATCACTTAAATAGTGTGCGTTAATACAAATATGAGGTCAAGACAACTGCCACTGATATTTGTATTGACAATAATTACTCATTTTATGCTTTTAACAACATTGGACTGGTCTCAGGCGGTCACACATCTGATCTGATGATATGTAGGTTAGCTGTGAAGTCGATAACTAATAAGCAAGCAGTCCCCAACTGTCTTTAAACGTGGGCTACCAATATCAGAACTTTCAGGTTTTAAAATGGAAATGTAGGAAATAATTTTTCTATTTACCTACCCATTGTAGTTTATTTTTCACAGCGCGTCGCTCCTGCTTTACAAGTGAACCTAGTTAAGTCTTAATTATGTTCTATTGGAACCAATGTCTTCTGAGTAAGACGGCGTAAAATCCTTTTGAGCCGGGGTAAAACCTCAAATACTCCCACCCCTCTAAGGCCTTAGCAGGCATCCAAGAACGTTTAATGTTTCGTCATCATTAGTTTGTGCTGTGGGTCCAGACGTTACATTCATAGTTAGCATTGGTTCAGCTCTGGCCCAACATTTGCATGGTCTTGTATAGACAACCATGGTAACCCACAACGCACATTGAACATTGAAAACGGTTTTGAGTAGGCGCCTAAATTTCGATGAAAAAAAAGGGGAGGGTGAAAAGGGATTATAAATTTTTGGCAACCATTCATGTAAGTTCTCCTTCCACGATGACCAGTCCTACAGTTTAATGGCGAATGCGATAAATCTGAGGTACTACTCAGATGATTTATCAGATCATTGCGAAAGAACCGCATACGACCAGTAGAAGTAATTAGAACTTGATACTTTCCATGGCTCAAAGTTGCACCAGACCCACAATAAGACGAAAACCATACTGTTCTCAAAATCTATTCATTGGCATTTAAGAAGACGAACAGATCTCTAATCATTTTGGCACAGGGTTCACGAAGGCTGTCGAAGAAGGATTTGCCTAGTGTTCGGTGTCTTTCTCTGAACGAGGCTGGGCATTAGTAAATTATTTACTAGTACAGCTACGTCACTTGGTCTTTTGGGGTATACCCAGCTGGATCACCAAAGACTTATGAAGATGTAGCGTGAATACATAGCTCGACTGTTTTTAATTGGGTTGCAAGCTACTATCTTAATCCTGGCACGGTCTAATGGAACTAGCAGTTTCTTCACAACGGTAAGCCAAAATAGAGGAGAGTTGACCCCATACTGTTTGACTCTATCTCGCTAAACTGGTATTGACTAGTGTCGATCTTAGCATGCATACATTCCATTGGCTCAAATGCCTATGTATACAACTTACAAATAGTAAGTAAGTAATGCTGATGGGCCTTAAGTCTTTAGCCGATTCTTAAGCACAAAAAGTGTACACTTAGAAGAACATGGTCTTCAAAGATTTTTTTGGACTTTTCATTCTGATTGAATATATCGAAGCAGTACACAATTAAATTGAGTTTCTCGCACGTTGAAACATATCCGACCTTTAACTTAATCTAGTGCCAACTTCACAAAGTTCAGCAGATTTTCGCTTACACATTCCACGGCGAAGCAGTAATTAATAATATACAGCCTAAAGCAAGCACCCTTCAAGCACCACTCAACAAATAAAAATGTACGCATACGCTTCATGAGCCTCTGCAAATCACGGCCAGAAGTAAATTTCCGCCATCGCATCATTCACACTCACCGGGATCACTTGAAAATCATGTCCTTCTGTGGTCACTACAAAATAATATGAGTGCTTTAAAACAAAAAAAACCGATGACACAGCTTTCACATAGGGAAAACACATCCTCTGGCGACAGGATATTCCGGTACCAGAATACGCAGAGTTTAATAACAGCCGGACGTGTCTTGCCACGTTTAAGTAGTAGTTTCCTCACCGCAAGCAAACACACAAGCCGACACAGAGGATGCGAAAAAGCCTCTGCTTCGAAATAAGGATGAGAGGGCTTTTGCCTGGGAGTAAGAGCAACGCATAAAAATGCGATCCATATTATCCTAGAGTCATACATTTACCATGTTGGGAAATATTCTCCGCTTATAGTCATTGTTATTGCGCTCTTGCTGTAAAAAAGGATGTCATCTTTCGTTTATCGTTCGCCTTAAAAAAAAATTACCGGAACACATACACTGCAGTAGGCGTATGTACCATCCTTCGCCAAATCGACCGGAGAACGTTGAGCAAACGGAAAATAATTGCTTTTTAAATGAGAAATTTCCTCGTTGGATTTCTTTTTTTTTTTTTCAGTTGCCACGGTCGTCGTCATCGCTTGACATCGTCGTCGGCCATTTATGTCGTACGTATGACAATCGCGCGCTCTTTGCATTCATAAAATCGTGCCATCCGCTGACGGATCTGCATCATCGATGCAGACGTTGATGGCGACTGGGAATTTGTGTATTTAAGGCGTGTCAGGAGGGATGAAAAAAAGAATTGGTTATTACTCTAAAGTCATGACGAGGCTCTTTCGTGTACAAAAGCATAGAAGTATCTACAGCAAGTTAAAGGAGGAAGGTTGAAACTTTGGGTAAAAGTTTTCGTACCCTTCTCCAGCTGGAGTGGTTTCAAGTGACTTTGTTTTAGCTTCCGACCTCTATCTGCACGGCCATCTTTCTCTCTCACCTCTGACAGGTGAAGTTATTAAAAATGCACACATAATTAGCGAGATGGCGCTACTTGTGCTACAGCGTCATTGTCGTTGTCGTCGTTACATTACAAGTAAAATGTCAGAATGCATTCAAAGTGTAACCAACTTTTCGAGAGACGAAGGACATTGAGGTTAGGAAGGATGTACCTACACACATTGCCACCCCCGGGCTTGAGTTTGTGTGTTTAAAACTCGTTCCATGGTGCAAGTACACATGTCGCTCAAAAACCCTTCAACTTCACTTCTATGGAGGGCACCTGTTCATGTGTGTGAGTATTCAGCGCGACCTTCTCCTTTCCCCCCAAACACACACACACACATACACAAGACTTGCTAATGCATGTAGACATTTTTTTTAAAAAACGCTGTGCCATGCGAAATAGAAGGAGTAAAACTGAATAAAAAAATACAAACGAAAAAAAAAAATAAAACGGAATTTTACCAAAGTCACGTTGCATGTCGTTGTCAAATGAGGTTTTAGCAACTTGGCTGGAGATGTGGGCATAGTGGGCGTAGAGGTAGCTGGGCTCTTTTGAGGTAAGTGTCCTTGTGCACACGGCCATATAATTAATACGGAGTGCCTACTTTGTTCTATCTAAAAGGTGGCGATGGTGGTAGATAGATGATTATGGTGGATGTGCAGGAGCTAGCGAAAGATGACATAGTGCATGACAACAATCCATTTGTGTGTGCACATGCCTATGTTGTCATTCACATGTGACATCCAACACAATGGCGTATTTCATGCGTGGCATGTGCACAAGTAGATCCACAGTGCGTATGTATAGATAGAGTTTAAAAAAGAACCGGATTCAGGATATTTAATTTTCGTTTTTTCATGCACAAAAGCATGCATTTTAAAAAAAAAAGTCCGTTCTTCTGTTTTTCATAAAAGAACTGTTTACAAAGTGGCTTCCCCCAAGCCTTAGCCTACCCCTTAAAAGCACTTAAAAGTTAGTTACTTAGGAAATGGAAACGTAATGTCACACATACCTACCTCGGGATATATCGCTCACACACACACATTTATATTGGGAAAATGATGGGAAAAATATGCGCTATCCAATATATTTTATGATTAATTACTCGACTGCTTTTTAGTGGAACTTACACAGCTGTTAGCGGTGACGCTGTACTCGGCCGTCTAAATCTTACTCCTCCGGCTGCATATAGATACACATAATATGTCTTCAATTAATCAAAAGCCTGCAACCGGCCTTAACTTCATGCCTATTGAAATGAATGTTGACATTTTCAGTTGAACTCAATTTGCGCTAATCGAACTCGGCGACGACGACACATGAGATGGCGTAAGAGATTGTGTGGTTGTCGAGTGTGGAGGGATATCAGGAGTTTAATTACCGACCGCAGTAGTAGTAGCAGCATTAATTAGCCAAATGAAGGATGTGCGGTGGATCGGAGTGATTTCTTTTCTTTGGAGTGAGATTGAAGATACAAAGCGTGATGTGATGATGCATTAGTCATTGTGAAAGCGATTTTGAGAATTTCCGAGACAAGACAAAATAGATACAACCACACAAAGGGAAGCGAAAACCGTATATTAATATGTAATTCAATTAGGGGTGCATTGCGATGCGAGTGGTTGACATACTAAGAGATAATTAGGAGATAGCTTACTGAAAATTGTAACCCAACATTGGTCAATGGTCATGTAATAGCGTACAAGAAACCAAGACCACATAGTTAAGGGCACATTGTGTAGCCTGTGGTTGGTGGACCTTAGGATGTATTGAACTATCGATTAATTTGCTGATTACCGTAAAGGCACATTTATTAAGCAGAACGCACATCGAATTTGAGATAGCGAACATGGTATAGGGACCGTTGTGTTATGAGCGCTTTTTTTAAATAAAAATAGTAAGTGAACATCGCGGCTTAGATGTTGTTGTCGTTTGGTTAAACAGTTATAACGTAAAAATATTGTGATCTGTTTCGATAGCAAAGTTGCGATTAGAATAATGTCTCTGGACACTGTCCAGCAGGACGATGTCACAAATTACTAGGTTACGGGATATCAGAAATTTGTTCGACTGATGATCATACAGGACAATATACATACTCTAAACTTGCAAATCATCCATCCTGACCACGTCAATGGGCCTATCACCCCTATCGAGGTATCCGTTCGGAATCATTTCCAAAACGAAAGTCAGCTCCAATCGGAACTCAATTTGCTTTCGAGGTGGGACGAAATAAATTCGTTTGATTCCGCTCCTGTAACAATTTTTCGTCGGGCAAGAAATTCAACGGAATGCTATCAAATATTCTTGACTTAACGCATACCACCGATGCGCGATCATGTGCGTTATATTCCGTCGGAAAATCTGTTTAAAATGGCAATTGGAACGCATATCTTGGTAGAAAATTCTCCGATTTCGACAATATCGGAGAAAATTTTCTTCCGAATGGATACCTGAGTGTATATTTTTATCTTAAACCGTAATTCAGCATTTACCACAAATACGTATTTGTATATTGAATCCAAAAATGTCTGAAGAAGTCTAATGGATGATTAGGGCAGGCAAACCCAATGGGGCACTTATCCCACACTCTCCCAAATCAGAACACCTAACATAAGTAAAAATTTCATCAGCTTTCTAAGACCTGATCACCCCAGTCCTGCTCTACGGCGCTGAAGCATGGACCGTATCAAAAGCGGATGAAGAAATCCTTGGTCGATTCAAGAGAAAAATTCTTCGGAAAATCTTCGGTCCCGTTTGCGTTGACGGGCTATGGAGACGAAGATTCAACCACGAACTATACGAGCTGTACAGCGACATACCCCTAGTCAAAAAAAACTACGCATTGGACGTTTAAGATGGCTAGGACATGTAGAACGAATGGACACCAATACTCCGGCTCGCAGAGGCGTCGGACGCAGTAGAGGAAGACCTCGCCTTAAGTGAGGCGCACAAGTAGAAACCGACCTCAACCAACTTGGAGTGCGCAACTGGAGGCAGTTAGCTAAGGACCGAGCTAGTTGAAGAGGCATGTTGGTTGAGGCCCAGGTTCATCCCGGACTGTAGCGCCACATAAGTAAGTAAGTAAGCTTTCTAAAAATCTAAACCCCGTTAGTACGGCCGACTTAAACAGATTTTTTTTAAGAAATCAAGTCGATAGCCAACAATAAAAGCCACTCGTATAAGCTTCAGAATAGACCTATCTATGTTCTAATTGTATCTTTTGCGATGAAAATTCCGCATATAAGCGGCCTGTGAAAACTCACTTCGAGTATAAAAGGGTTTGAACAATCGAAGTTGATTTACAAGAACCTTACAGAAAAATTACATTTAGGACCACCAAAACCAGAGAATGTGTTGTTGATTGAACTAAATTGTATACACCAGCAGCGTAGGCTATGTAGGGTTTTTCAATAAGAGCGCTACAAACGTTTTTTTTAAATCACACAAAAACGGTTTTGGATATCAATGAAATTCTTTATTCTTGTGAAAGTACGTTCGATGCCATTATGTATGGAGCTCGATTTTTTTTTGCATGGCCACCATGGGCACGCTTGCAGAAGTGCAGACGCTGAACCCAATTTTCGACGGTTTTCAAGCATAAATCGGCCGATACTGCTGCAATTTCACGTTCGCTATTCGTACGAAGTTCATCAATCGTCGCTGGCTTGTTGGCATAGACCATAGACTTGACGTAGCCCCACAGGAAATAGTCTAACGGCGTCAAATCGCACAACCGAGGCGGCCAAGCGACTGGACCATTTCGTGAGTTAACACGTTCTCCAAACTTGGTTTCCAATAAATTGATTGTGACATTCGCTGTGTGGCTTTGTGGCGCCGTCCTGTTGGAACCCCATGTCCAATTGTCCCAATAATCCAATTGGGGCCAAAAAAAATTCGGTTATCATTGAACGGTAGCGATTCCCATTCACAGTAACGTGCCGGTCTTGATCATCACGGAAGAAGTACTGCCCAATGACGCCGCCGGCCCAAAAACCACACCAAACCGTAATTTTTTCGGGATGCAATGATGACTCATGGAGTAGCTGTGGATTGCTGCCTGACCAATACCGCATATTTTGTTTATTGACGAAGCCATTCAGCAGAAATGAGCCCCATCGCTGAAGATGATTTTTTGATGAAAATCCGAATCATTTTCAAGTTGTTGCTTAGCCCAATTCACGAACATACGACACTTCTGGTGGTCAAGCGGCTTAAGTTCTTGCGTCAATTTAATCTGATCTTTCGGATGATCTTTTCGCAAAATTCGCCAGAACGACGTCACAGAGATGCCCAACGCTTGAGAACGACGTGTGAGAGACACATTTGGGTTTTCTTTAACTGAAGCCTCAGCGGCAGCAATATTCTCGACACTACGGGCACTTCTTTGTCTCACTGGCACGGGAACATTTTGTACTGTTCCTGTGTATTCAAATTTTTCCACTAGACGTTCAATTGTTGATCTGCTAGGACGATTATGGCGACCATAAATTGGACGTAGCGCTCTTAACGTTGAGGCCACTGGCTCCGAATTTCGGTAGTAAATTTTAATAATTTCGACTCGTTGTTGGCTCGTATATCTTTCCATCATGAAATGGCAAACCTTACTGAAGAGAAATGTCAAAAGAGCGGCAAGAAATATGGCGTCGTTTGCGTGGAAACTTATTTCCAAAATCAGTGCTCAGTCAAAAATTGTTGTAGAGTTCTTTTATCAACTTTTGGTCGTCATAATTGTCCAACTGAACTCATTATTCATTAAAAGATCACAAAATTCCGAATCAATTATACGCTATTGGACATTCATCCAACAACCAGAGTCCGTAGAGCCTTTAATAATCAGAAAATTGCTGATGTAGCAGAGAGTATTACAGTGAAGACCGTGATCAATCAATTCGCCGCCGTTCTAAAGGTTTGGGCATCTTTTATGCAACGTTTTGACGTATTTAAAAAAAATGTTTTCAGCGAAAAAGCACATTTTTTTATTAAACAACTACGTTAATAAACGGTTACAAAAGTGCCGTATTTGGGCAATCCAACAGTTACCAACTCGTGTTATTTATGATATACCGTGAAATAGTGGTCGAAAATTGGACCCACAGAATGGACCATTTAAGAGTTTGCCGTAGGCAACATTTAAAGGAAATTATATTTTAAAATTAAATGGCATGAACTAAACTAAACACCTTAAATAAAGATTTTCTTCAATACATTGATGTTTTGGTGTTTTATTTTAAAAACAAAATGTCAGAAAGCTTGTATTGGATCGACTTTTATATTTGATTAATGTTGTACATTTAAACCAACACCTCCACTGGTTCATTTTAGCTTGATACCGAATATCTACGACTAAGGAAATATGTTGCTGGAGTTACCTACTTAAACTACATAACTAACTTGCTTTCGCTATAGTACATGATACTATAGCGAAACAGGTTAGCGAAAATATTTAAGAAAAAATTTAAAATGTTAACAATTTTGTGTATGCTCATGTCAATAAAAACCCCTTAAACTTAAATGCTAATATATGTAATGGTAATTTATTTTATTTAGGTTAAAAAAAATTAAAAAAAAATGTTATAGATTTAATGAATAATTAAACATTCCAAAAAAAGTGCAACATTTCAGCTAACGACGCCAACTCAAACCTGAAGTCAATAAATATTCATTATTCGCAAACGAACAAGACACATAAGTACTTCAGTACTTCAACAACCACCTCTAATTCCATCATTCGGCACTGACTTGTCGGTATCTGTGCAACCCAAAATGGTGCAAATTTATTCCCAAAAAGGACCACTTACGCGGGTTAATATCTCCTCGAAATTAGAAATAATATAACATAGGGTAATAAAAAAAAACACATTTTAACCTACCCTATGGTCTTATCATCAAGACATACCCCCTTAGTACACGTCATGTATATACTTTCATGAACGGATGTACAGTGTACACTGTCGAGGAAAAACACCGTTATGTCACCACAATCTTTCAACAAAAAAAAAAAATGCGACTAAGGTCTCGCGGTAAGCGAATAAAAATTTAAAACAGGAAACACGTCCATGAAAAGGTTAAGTGCAGGAGAGAAAAAAAAAGTTAAACGAAATAACTCCATTTAAGAGATGACTCAGGGTAACGGTGTGCGCTACCAGCTGAGATAGAAAGGTAAGTGTCGTAACATATGGCAGGTAATACACTACCCAGCGAAGCATAAAAAAATCCCATAAAAACAGAATTGCATACACACAAACATGCACTAATATTTGAAGAAGGACGTGATAACGCACGATAAAGGAAAAATCCTTGCCGCCGATTAAAAAATGTTTTTTTGTCGTTTTTTTTTATGTGTAGCTCATGCCAATTTCTAGAACGTTAGCAGTTTTACGTACTTGGAATGGAGTTAGGAATGACGCCGATTCGATTTGAACAATTTGAAATTTGATTCGAGAGTAAAATGAAGGAATTACGGAAGCAGTAGAGTGATGCTATTCGAGTGGGTGGAATTTCTGAACGGAAAGATGGGAATTATGGTATTTAATACTGGTGTTTGTGAGCAAACATCGATTAGGGCAAAACGCACATCTATTGACATATAGCGCACATCTAAAAAGAAACAGTGGATATGGTACGTTGTATTTCTGGAACAACATATTTCAAATGTCTGTTGATGTAGCGGTTTTTTATCACACACGAGAGGATTCAAGCGTAAGCACATGCGCAACCTCACTTTCAGCGTGCGCTTACTGATCTACCGCGAATTCAGAGGGAATCTATCAAAAGGGTATATACCCAATGTCACATTATCGATGTGCGCTTACACAAAAGCATAGATCTTAACATACCTCAGCTCTAAACTATTTCGAAACTACCTGCGACCGATTTATTTGACATCACGTATTCGTAAAAAACAACAAAACCACAAGCTTCATTTGAAAATTTCTCAATATTAATGCAAATTTCTCACACGGATCTGTGTGACAAATGGAATGATTTACACTCCTTATGGTTGGCCAAAGGAATGTGCCACACACAGTCGTCTACTTTCAATCGTTCGTGTGGCGCAAGCACTCCAAACAGAGGACTATTCAAAGCTGTGTTTGTGTGAATTGTAAAAGGAAACCACAACTAAGAGATTACAATGCCGCATAGTACAACACCCCCTATCCCTCACCAGTTGGAAAACTTTTGCGAAAATCTCCGGATAACATTTTCGAAATTCTTATCTCTGATCCACTTAGGTTTTAATTTAGACAAAAACAACCAGAGAACAGAGAATCACCCACGCCAGACAGACGAGAGTCTTTTTGAGGATAGGTGGAGGAGCACTGAAAGATTCGCTGGAGAACAATTAAAACTTCCACATAACAAAAGAGTACAGCAGTCCTCAGAGCTGCTGCTACTTCTGGTATGATGCTCTCTCGACGCACCCTACGATTTTTGGGTGTGTTTTGGCGTCAACCCCAAAAACACAGCCACCCCCAAACGTAAACTGAGTGGCGGGTGGATGTGAAAACAATTAAAATCCAACATTTAAACATTTAATTGTTAATTATGATTAAAAACAACTTGTGGTTGCTCTGATAGTGGAAACATTTCATTTATCTTCCGTGGGGTGTGCAGAATAACCGGATTTTTGTTTTTGGAAAATTCAATTTCAATTGCGAACTCTTTGAAACCGTGGTTTTACCAATCCAATACTCGTAATCCCTCGTTCGTGTGTATTGGATTAGACGGGAATTAGATATGAAGTGAAATTTTGCGATAGTCCCATGAGTATTGGGCGATCGAACACGGGAGGATTTGAGAGGGCGGTGTTGTCGTAACAGAGATGGATTAGAAAGTTTTAAGCACTTTAGTACACTGCAAGTGAATGGTGTCGAATCATGCAATTTAGACAGGAGTGGTAGAGTCGTGCGTAGCTTCGATGAATTGTTTGTATTGCATGTGGTTCGAGTTGATGAATTCGGAAGGGTTCGTCGGACAATATTGGAAAAGAAAATATGGTTGCATGTGGATTTTGGATACTTAACTGAGAAACTGAACTTTTTTAAGTTAAAAAAAATGTGCACGACTTAATGTGTGTGAATGAAAAGTAATTCAAAAGTCGCTTATAGAAGGGAATTCATTTATCAAACTTTATTAGCAATTCTCAAGGATGTCCTTCTTATAATTATGAAGGACGATCAAATCTTGTAAAGGTTTTGGGACGGGTACAGTGGCGCGATGGTTAGTGCGATGAACTGCCGCACAGAAGGTCTGTGTTCGATTCTCAGCCGTAGCAACACCTTATTGATTTTTTCACAGGCCCTCCTCTCGTGATGTTCTGACAAATCACCAGAGTAGTATCAATTGCCAAGAAAAGCTTATCTCAATTTAGCCGTTCGGGGTCGGCATAAAACAGGAGGTCCCGCCATCGTGCAAGAAGTACACACGCACACATGAATGGTTGTGAGAAAGCTCATCCCTGGGTACTAGTGAACCTGTTCGGTCAAAAATTTGTATTTTATTTTTGAAGGTTTTGGAAGCTCTAAAGTAACAGTTTTTCCGAAAAAAAAACTTTAAAATGATGAAGTTTCTGACTTTATAGTCGATGAAGTAGGGAGAGCTCAGAAAAGACGACTGGGCCATCAATATCAATAATTTTGGAGATGATTGGAAGGATTGCTTTGAACATTGATTGGCTTAAGGGCAACACAGGAGGATGGTTAGTAGCTCAAATGAATAGTTGAGCATTTTTATTTGTTATTAGTTGTATTGTGTTACTCGTTTAGTTATGAATCCCTTTGGGATTTCTAAAAATCAATCTTTAAGTGACTATCGTATATCGAATGAGCAGATAATTGAGACAATTTTGTTTATTATGGAATATGGATCATGATCTGAGGGACTTGAGAGATCTTGAAGTTTACTGAGATTAAAATTTGTATAATTTATCTCCTCATCTTCTTCCACTGAACGAGTATAGCTCGTTATTATTGATGTATTAGAACGGGAATTCATCATGGAGACGCTCTATCATGTGACTTCTTCAATCTCGTGCTGGAGCAGATAGTGCGCAGGGCAGGTGTTAACACGGAAGGCACTATATTCAACAGGTCCGTCCAGCTGCTGGGCTATGCGGACAATATTGACATCATCGGTCGCTTCAAACGTGATAAAAGCGTTCACGGAGATTGAAGAACAGGCGAAATCCGTTGGCCTTGAAGTAAATGAGGACAAGACTAAGTACATGCTATCAACAAACAAACAAGCATCTGTCCACCGCCTAGGACAAAACGTCACAATTGATAAGCAGCAATTTCGAGGTATTTAACGAATGACACCCTAGTGAAGATTCGTCGAAGAATTACCCTAGGAAACCGTTGCTACTTCGGTTTGGCGAACCAACTGGGTTCAAAACTCCTAAATCGAAGGACGAAATGTGTGCTCTACAAAACCCTTATCCTGCCAGTTCTGCTTTATGGTGCCGAGTGCTGAACGATAAGCAAGAAGGGAGAGCTGATACTGGGGTCCTTCGACAGAAAAATAATTCGGCACATTTTTGGTCCTGTGCACGAGGAGGGTGAATGGAGGAGAAGATACAACTGCGAACTCTATAAGCTGTACCAAGATGTGGATGTAGTCCAAAAAGCTAAAACACGTCGACTACATTGGCTTGGCCACATCGAGTGAATGTACAATAATGCTCCAGCTAAGAGGATCTTTGAATCCCAGCTCCCAGTTTCCAGGAGGCAGGGAAGACGAAGCCATCGCGGATGCCTTGGAGCGCCTGGTCTAGACAACTGGAAGCAGCGAGCCAGGGATCGTAGAGGATGGAAGGCTGCAGTGCTGAGAATATATTTCCAGGAACCTTAGAGGATAATCTCTGAAGGAGCCATAAGTATAACATTCTTGTTTAGTATGTCTGTGTAATTACTTGAAAAAAATTATTAATTTTACTTTTTTCGACAATTCTACCATCTAGACATTGAATTTCTAAAAAAAAAAAATTATCTAATATATGTACAGGAAAAAAATTTGCCATTTATAAAGATGCGTTTGGTCTGTTATCCGCCAGTCAGGATTATTATATATAGCATGGATGCTTTGAAGCAGAGAGAGAATTGAAAAGGGGTAGCACCTGTTACCATAATGTTAACGGTATTTTTTATAGAACAGGACAAACAAAACATAAAGTTCCATACACAGTTTTAAATCTAATGGCCATACATAGTTTTAAATCGAATGGCTTATCCAGAAGACTCTAACTCAATTAGACATAAACAGGAAATCCTTTCAACCATCAACTTCCCATAATGGCAATCATTTTTATTTCAAACATTCGTACCTTTTGAAATAAAAATAGTATTTAGGTACCCCATACATAGAGGACAATCATAATCACCAGAGACATCTCCTCTCAAATCGTTAAAAATATCCTTCGAAATACCATTCGCTTCTCAACGTACAAAAATCTATCTTGGATTGACAATTCTACACGCGTTGCCTAATCCACCCCTCCACCACTCCAATAAAAAAATGTTCGTCTCCTGGTTATCATTTTATTACAAATCCCCGTAAGTGGCGTACATTTCCCTAATACATTCCATGGATACCCAGGAAAATGTTTTTGAAAATAATCTGAGGGTGTTTTTTATGTGCCAAAATGCAGAATTAGAAATATTGCAGGAGTAATCAGAAAAGGTCAAAAATTCAGGGAAGAAACTTTTGACACTCATCTTCCCACTGAGAGTTCAAGCGAACACAGACCTTCCATACAAGCTATAACTACAGAAAGGATTTCTCCTTTATTTCCGCTCGATCTATTTGCAATTTAATATTTGTCCACTTGTCCAGGGATGGAGCACTCTCGCCGGACACCCCAATGTTTACCGTATGCAAGTCATGCGGTGGCGGCCAAGTGATGTCCTTGTATCTCTTTCTCCAGCAAGAGACTCACTACACCTGTTTATGGATGCGGTCAGAAAGGGTGTACACCAGCACACCTTGATTACCCCACCCGTCGGAGCACCACACATACCGGGATAGTTATAGCTCATGCAAATTTCCTACTGGAATCAGCACAAAAAGTCTGCTCCTACAGTATAGGCGGTTGGTTAGGTAAGGTTACTGCTACACAATGCGACACTGGCCATTATTTGATGGACATTTACCACCACACACACACACAAACACACCTCTTGCTCGGAACTTGTTCAAGTCCCCGACGAAGCCTATAATTCGAGTGATTTATGACCAACTCAGAGGAGCGCAAACTGGCAGGTCGGTGGGAACCGGGGATTTAATTCACCACCGGTACTGTAGCAAGAGCAAACACTTTGGAGAACGGAATCGGTAAAGTATTCTTACGACCGACAGACGATGCTGTATGTGGTGGTGGAGCGCATCCGACTAACATATTAGTTGGATCACCATTTGTAAAATTTCCACCCTTTTTGAATGATGGATTGTGTAAGCCATGTCGGAGGTGGGTGTGTTAGGGATTTTCACTACCGGGGCTACCTCGGATGTTAATCATTTTACCACGTTTGGCAGTCAACTGAAACGTGATGGAACAGGCTTGGGATGAGGGGGTTTGGGTAGCTAAAAAACGATTGGGGAACGGGCTCACTGCGGTAGTCACTAGGGCTAATATGGTCTTCAAATTAATGTCAGTTCGTTGTACGGATAAAGGTATGCGTGTGAGCCAAAAAGGGCCATAAATTCAATTATTGAAGTATTTGATGGTGTGTATACTTACTGCGGAAGGAGACAAATAATGATGGGGAATTGAAATTTTCAGACGTCTACACTTACCTAGAAAGAACAAGAAAAAAAAATGAATAAAGGATATATAAGACTTGAAAAGAAAATTAAACAATCAAAATAATACAAATATTTATTTTATACATACAAAAAAACACACTTTATTGAAAAGAGGGTGTGTTTCTAACAATATTTTTTTTTTGTTGTTATTTTCTGACACTTTCGGGTTAAATTATTAGAAAAAAATCTGAAATAAAACTGGGAACGACTAAAAGTTTTTTTTTGAATGAGAATATTGACGAATTATAACAGAATGCAAAATAAACAATTGGAATAAACATAAAAGTTGACGCGACTGAAAACTTTGTTGGTATGAAGAAAAAGGTTTAGAAAAGTAACGACACATGTTGTTATCGTATCGTAAAAAAGTCCTTATCATAAATTGACACCAAAATTTTAACCATTTTGACGCGAAAACGTCTATTTTTGGAGTGGTGGTCGTACCTAACATGCTCTTTCACTGCGAGGAAATCGTAAGTAAAATAAGATCCGTTATTTGACAAAATTAAAAATTACATTAAAAACTATTTGGGCCAAAATTAATATTAAGAAATTGTTACAAACAGTAATAGTAACACAGATATTTTGGAGGTTAATTAAATGACCGAAAGTAAACAAAAAAAATGGCTTAATATTTTGGCAAAAAAACTCTCAATGCGAAGTTTGAAGAAAATCGGTATAGTTGTTTAGACTTGAGAATCCATAACGGACAGACGGAACGACAGACCCACGCAACGGAAGGAATCGCGGAAATCACTTGTTTGGGTCCCCCTATCTGACTATCATTGTAATGTTAGAATCAATTAAAATCTCGAGGTCGAAAATCATGAAAAAAATACCTTTATCTTGCAAGATAAAAAAAATTAAAAAAGTTCCGAAATGGGGAAATCTAAGTTCAGATATTTGCAAATGTTTTGTACTCGTCTTGGGTATATTTTTGATGAAAGTTGTGTGCTGCGTATAGATATTTATGATAGCGAAAATTTTCACTTTATAGTGTTTTTGGGTTCAAAAATAAATTTGGCACAAAAAATATAGAGATATACTCTGGCTAAACCATTCATGAAAGCAAAAAAAAAATAAATTCAAACCTACGTTTTGACTGCATAAGGTTTTTTAGTATCCAAGGCCTAGCTTCTTTTAATGCAATTTAGTAATAAAGCTGTCACTCACGTTTTAGAAGGGTAGGATATGTAGAGCGAATGAACACCAATCCCAATCTGAGGTCAGGACATGCAGAGCGAATGAACTCCAATCTGAGGTCAGAACATGCAGAGAGAATAAACACCATTACCAATCTGTCTGTCTGTCTGTTTTGGAATAGAAGACAACGGGTGCGAAAGGCTTCTCCCAGACAGTCCTTAGACGTAAGTCTGACCTCTAAGTGCGCAACTGAAGGCAGTTAGCTCGGACCTGCCTACCTAAACAGGCATGTTCAGCGATAATAACTATGCCACAAGTTCATATAACGGGTGATTTTTTAGCTGGTTTGGTTTTGGCAACACTGGTTTTGACAGCTGACGTGTGTTTAGTACCTTGTGTCACTGTCAAACAGCTTCAGTTTGGTTTGCAATTTAACCATGGATCGTCTTACAAATGAACAACGCTTGCATATTATTGAATTTTACTATCAAAATTCGTGCTCGGTTCGAAATGTTCATCGCGCGCTGCTTCCATTTTATGATCGGCATTCTCGACCTTCTGAGCAGTCTATTCGGAAGATTGTGACCAAATTTCGCACCAAATTTACTTTGTTGGACATTAAACCACCAACACGTTTACGTACTGTGCGTAGTGAAGAAAATATTGGCGCCGTATCAGCTAGTGTGACAGAAGACCGCGAAATGTCGATTCGGCGCCGTTCCCAGCAGTTAGGCCTTTGTTACAGCACTACGTGGAAAATTTTGCGGAAGGATTTGGGCGTAAAGCCTTTTAAGATACAGCTGGTGCAAGAACTAAAGCCAGCCGACCTACCACAACGCCGAATTTTTGGTGAATGGGCTCTTGGAAAGCTGGCCGAGGATCCGCTTTTTTATCGAAAAATTGTGTTCAGCGATGAGGCTCATTTTTGGTTGAATGGGTACGTAAATAAGCAAAATTGCCGCATTTGGAGTGAAGATCAGCCAGAAGCATTGCAACAGCTACCAATGCATCCAGAAAAAGCAACTGTTTGGTGCGGTTTATGGGCCGGCGGCATTATTGGGCCATATTTCTTCAAAGATGATGCGAATCGCAGCGTAACTGTCAATGGTGAACGCTACCGAGCGATGATAACAAACTTTTTTTTGCCCGAAATGGAAGTTCTTGACTTGCATGATATGTGGTTTCAACAAGACGGTGCCACATGACACACAGCACGCGAAACAATGGCGCAATTGCGAGCCGAGTTTGGTGAACAGTTAATTTCACGTTTCGGGTCGGTCAATTGGCCGCCTAGATCGTGCGATTTGACACCATTAGATTATTTTTTGTGGGGGTATGTCAAGGCTAATGTCTATAGGGACAAGCCCGCTTCGATTGACGCACTGGAAGCCAACATCCATGCATTCATTCGTGAGATACCGGCCGATATGTGTGAAAGAGTATGCCAAAATTGGACTCAGCGGATGGGCTACCTGAGACGCAGCCGCGGTCAACATTTGCATGAAATTATCTTTAAACATTAAATTGCAAGGTTCAAACTATCGATTCAAATAAATATTTCATTCATTTTTTCGAATTTTTTGTGTTTTTTTTTTAAAAAGTTCTAAACCTCTTAAAAAATCACCCGTTAGAATGCAAATGGAAATCTTCAAAAACGGAGATGATGGTACTCAATTATGTGCAAGTACTCGATGATTTAAATATTACCCAATTATTGTCCCATCTATAAATAAAGGATCCCACTAATCGGAAATGTACCAACATGAATTGCGATCAGCGATTACATTGATTCGGCCACATTGAGCGAATAATGCTCCAGACAATAATTGTATCTTCATATCGCAGCCCCAAGACACATAAAACAAATCGTTAAAAAATCAAGTTTGAGAAGCTTCTAATGACAGTTTTATCCTCTTGGGTTAACCAGTTTGCGAGAGGTGAGTCAAAGAAAAAAAGTTGTTCAGCTAACTCCAGTGTTGCCGGAGAGAAATATTATAAGGGTGTACTGCAGCCAAACATGGGGAGTATTTTGAAAAAAATAGGAGTACATGCATTTTTTAGTCTTTAAAAATAAGTATGTGCACAAAATGTTTGTATCCTTTAGGGGTATATTAGTTTTGACATAAAGTTTTTAACATTATGTACCTTAAAGTTTATCAGTTAGCCATTCTTAGTCGATCTAGCCATGTATGTCTGTCTGTCCGTTCGTTTGTGTGTCACCGATTTTTGGCCCTTACATACACTGAATTTTGTGTATGAAATTTAGTAAATAGACTCTCTTTCCGACGAAGCAGAATAAACGTCTTTTCTGACCAAATTATAAAAAATTTAAAAGAAAAGTGACTGAGCAAGAAATTTAGACTATGTCATTATGTATATCTATATTTCTTCCATTTATAGTTCAACCATCCTTAAAAAAATAACCCCAAAAAGTGGGTGTACCTAAAACTGAATGGAGATGAAATATAGAAAATGTCACATCTGGTTAAGAAATTTTATCTTATTTCATATGGTTCGACAAAAAAAAGACCTTTTTCTATGGGATAGTTTTTACAAATACTTTGTTTTACGAAAGTGCCCCAAATATAGTGGGTTAAAATGATGTATAGACGAAATGTTTATAGAATTACTCGAAATATTTTCATCATAATTTGTTTTCGAACTTTTTTAAATTGTACCTAAAACCGTTTTTACTAAAAACGACCGAAAAAGGGGGCCTGGCTAAAAACTTTATATATTTATTTGAGATTTTCTAAATATGTTTTACAAACACTTCTTCAAAGTTCTTTACCGTTTGGCAAAAAAACAACATTTTCTGAAAAGCGGGAGTGATTTTTAAGGCCTAAAAATCGTAGACGTACAGACGGACAGGCAGACATGGCTAATTCGACTCAGCTAGCGATTCTTAGTCGAACCATATACTTAAAGGTATATTGTAAAACGAAAGTGATTGTAAAGACCAATATAGATAGACCCTTTAGTATTTATTTCAAAAACACATTAATTTGTTTCTGTAAAAGAAGAGCGTCATGTTTTTGAAACGAGAGGGCAGTTGAACGATGTAAAACATTTGGTTGAGAAATAAAAACTGATCACAAGTGAATGATATTTGCTGCAAGTGTATGGTATTTTAGGTCTTTACAAAATAGGAGTACGAATGCGAAAGGAGGAGTACGGGAGTACGGAAGTGTTGAAAGTAGTACAATACTCCTATGGGAGTACTTTCGGCAACACTGGCTAACTCACATTAACAAAATGCCGGGTATTTCTCATTGAGACCATAAAAATCGTTCAAAGCATTAGCTGGGAATTCGATTCGCAAGTCACGGTAGACTGTTGAACCAATTTTAAAAATTTAAAATTTCCCCCGAAAATACATTTTTTTAAACGTTCTTATCGATATAGTTTTGGATGCAGTATCATTTGGTGTATTGTAGATATCAATAAGAAATCTTTTTCTGGAGTTGTTATCACATTTAAGGCATTTTTAAGGAAGAAATACACACCACTCTGCATCTTGTTCGTTCTGAATAGTATCGTTGAATCCTTTTGCCAGCAGGGTAAAAAACTCTACGCATTCTTTGTGGATTTCAAGGCAGCCTTTGACACGATAGACCGCAACTCTACAATATGGGAATGCCATTTAAATATGGACGTGCTATTCAGAGCCTCTATAGTGATACTAGAACAGCTGTTTGGAATGGGGAAGTACTTCCGGAATGGTTTGAGTCGTGTTCTGGTGTAAGACAGGGCTGCTCTTTAAGTCCAAGTCTTTTCGCACTCTTCATATTACTGATTTCCTGCCAGGAGGAATAGTGTATGCAGGAGTACTTATCAAGGCCCTCCTATTCGCAGATGACATAGTGCTATTGGCCTACTCGCCAGAAGCTTTGCAGCTTATGATCAACCCCCTTAGTAACTATTGCAAGTTATGGAAATTGATCGTCAATTTAGATAAATCCAAGGTTATGGTATTCAAAAAGGGAGGAGGCAGACGCAGTGCAAATGAAAAATGGTTCTATAGAGGCGATGCAATTGAAGTGGTGAAGAAATATAAATACCTAGGGGTACTTGTCACCAACAATTTTAATATGAATACTCATCTCGAGGAAAAACTGATAAGATCAAAAACAGCTATCAATTCAGCTTGGAGGAGATGCTTTAATAATAAGTACATTGCCCATAGTGCTAAATATAAAGTTTTTGAGGCGGTTTTTGAGTCCATTCTGTTCTATGCAGCACATGTATGGGGTTGTAAAAAATATGAAACGGTCGAGAAACTGCTTAGATTTTACTTCAAAAGAATATTTCATCTCCCGCCCAACACGCCAAATTACATGATTATGCTGGAAACAGGCTTAGCACCACTCTTTACAAAGACGCTGAAACTCCAAGCGGATTATGTGGTAAAGGTGCTTAAAATGCCGGATTACCGACTTCCAAAATAGCAGCAGCATTACAAGCTATACCAAGTAGAATTGGATGGTACAAAGAGTGGTTGGCATTAGCTCGAAATTGTAACATACATATTAATCACGAAGATGTAAGGTGTTTAAAGAATCAGCTTTATAAGATTATTGAAGATACCGATGAACAGACAAGGTCACGGTACTTAGAAGCTGTGGGATCGTTACACAGATCTATCTGCTTGAACCGCAATTTGTTACAGAAAAATTATTTTGAAGATGAGTACAGTATTGATGAAATAGCGATGATCTTGAGACTGCGGGGCGAACATTTACAATTCAATTATGTACCACACAGGGAATATCTACCAATACTATGCGGCTTATGTAACTTAGCAGAAAGGGCGGACATACATCATTTCGTTGGCAGGTGTCCAATCTTGAGAGAAACGAGAAGGAATATCTTGGAAAATGATATCCTCTCAGAGGACCAAGTCATAACACTCCTTAACGATGTTCATATTCCTACTTTATTCAAGTATTGTAAATTCGCATAACAATATCGGGAGAGAATTTTGTCAGGCAACTTTGATAAATATTAATTAATTTTATTTTGCTGATAGGCAGGCAGACGGCAATGCCATGCAAACTAATGTAATTTATTTTGTAATTTTTTTGTAAAAATAAATTATTATTATTATTATTATATTACACACCAGTAAGCTATATCGCAGCGTTATAAGAATAGAAAGGAGAAGTTGAGAGTGTGTCCCCTGTTTTATAGTATAAGGAAGTCAAATTTAGCAGGCAAATACAGCTCAACAATAACCACCAGATGGTATATTATAATATAAATTTATTAATGAACGGATGTTACATGCCACAACGGCATTACGCAGATCGACTTATTGAGTTCTAGTGAATTTTGGGAAGTGATGGGCGCTTTTGATAAGTGATAGGACCAGTGATGTTATGGCTTCTGTGTTTGTCCTCTTCAGTATAAATGGCAAACTAGCAGTGCTAACCAGAAGAAATAATATATTAAGGTCAATAACGCATTAATAATGGACGACTGCGTTGTATTGGTGATGAGTTTGCTTGTTGAATGGAAGGTTATGCATTCAATCCTAGCCAAAATCCATAAAACCATGAAGTTTCAAAGTATTAAATAAAAAATAAAGTTTAAGGACACAAAAAATACCTACACCGAATTAAGTTCGGACACCACCCACTGACTAAGTGTCCACTTCACCCAAAACAAAACATCTATCTTTTTTTTTATACCCTATCCCATAGGGGTATATTAGTTTTGACATTAAGTCTGTAACATAGAGAAATAATTTCGATACATATACCTCAAAGTATGTATATGGATCGATTCAGAATCGCTAGCTGAGTCGATTAAGCCATGTCTGTCTGTCTCTCCGTCCGTCCGTCCGTCCGTCTGTGTGTCACCGATTTTTGGGCCTTAAATTTTGAGATAGAGTGTTGAAATTTGGTATATAGACTCTCTATCCGACGAAGCAGAACAAGTGTAAAAATGTTTGAAATCCGCCCACTGCCACGCCCCCTTCTAGAAAAACGTAGTTTTAAGCCAAACCGTAAGGAATTTCAAAAAAGTGTCTGAACAGCATATTTAGACAATCCTAATATCTATATTTCGGCTATACAAACTTTTTTGCCACTTCCGCAACGGTAATATAAAATATAAACCGCAATAAACATTTTGTCCATAGACCATTTTCACCTACGCCCACTTTTTGGTGGCGTTTACTTAGAAAAACCATTTGTATACCCCATCCCAAGGCATTAGCAATAGAAATACTTTATTTTTTGTCGAACCACAAAAGATTTTGATAAACTGTCTGAGCAATATATTGTGACAATGTCATTTTCTGTATTTCATCGCCATAAAGCCTATATTTTGAGGATATTAGTTTTAAGGATGGGATGGGATGATGATAGGGTATTCAACAATCCGCACAGCGGATTGTAGCCTCTCATATGTTTTTTCTTTAATATAACAAAACTTTATTTTTTTTTGAATACGAGTACTAAAGTACTGCTTCCGCTTCATATAATTATGAATGTATACATGTCTTGTGACTTAAGTCCCTGAATTACTTGACAATAAATATTGGGCAAGTTATGTTTTTTTTTTTGACATACGGATTGTTTAAACTTACGACTTGGAGTAGTGTTTTTAAAGCAAATGTCTAGACTTCTAGAGTTAATCATTAATTGCTCAAAGCTTGCAGCCAACAATTCCGGGTTTGAAGCGATAAGTTTCTAAAGGATTTCAGGTCAACAAATGTGGTTGTTAAATGAAAAGCCTAATGAACACAACGATGCAAAGGAAAGGACATATGAGAAAAAATATGTTAGCATAAATGAGTATGCTGAATTCAAAACGGCTTAAGAAAAGGATGTTAAGCTAATAAGCCTATGCAAATGTGTAAACCATAAACCATGAAAAAAATAGCTCGCTCCACCGATCACGGATCACCTTGTCACTGAGAAAAAAATGTTCTGCTATGAGTATTGACAAAACAAAAAATAGAAAATAATAAACCCCTCAAATGTCGCCAGACAGCTTTATAACAATATTGTCAAATATAGTAAGTCTGTGATATGACATTATAACTTACTTTCCTAATTTTCACCCTCTGTATGGCCATGATATTTGGGAACAAAATTCCGCATCCCCAAAGTTTATAACATCTTCTTCCAACACTTTCAACACATCCCAGATTATCTTCAACAAATTTACACTTTCTTCTCAGAGATAGGTGTGGGAGAACTAGAAATTCTACAAAATCCACATCCTGATCTTTTAAAACGTTTTATAGCTCACAATTCATAACGCTACATGTATATCCCCCATCCCATTGCATGTGACAGTTTTCCACGGAAAACAATTTGACACTTCAAAAGCTGTCTAGCCCGCCACCACCTCCCAAAGCTGTTCGCTACATTGACGCATACATACACTGAGGTGTCCCAAAAATTCCCATGTATATGTATTTAAATATTCAACGCCCTAGCGAATTTTCATCATCATCAACATCGTGTCGTTTTGGGGGAAGGCTGAAGGAAAATGGGAAAATAAAGGAGCACTCAAGTGATAATCCTGCCGCTAAATGGAGGATATTATTATTTCTCAGGCGATGCTGATCTTTTCCAGGCGCTCGGGGAACGGCAGAACAAACAAAAAAAAAATTCCCAAAAAGTAAACGAAAAAGAGCAGACATACCTTATTGTGCTCATAAGGGAAACAATAACACTTTTGAAACAAAATTAATTTATGATTTATATTTGGTTACGACGCGACAATCTCAAAGGTGATGCTTCGAAACTTGTGAAGTATATACACCAGCCATCCTCTTGGTGGCATGTTTTTCTGTTTTTTTTTTTTGTTGAAGGGATGTAAGGGTACTTGAACGAACTTTAACGAAACGGAAGAACGAAAACTCATTTAACGTCGAATAATTTACTTTGCATAAATATCAGTCGGAACTTTATGGCCTGTCTCCATTTCAGGCAATAAATTGTACCAAGTGTGTTCTGAAAGTGGAGCGGTAATGATGCAAAAGGCTTGAGAAAGGCGTTACGGATTAAAACTTGTGTGCGAGATAGTGACATATGACGTATTTCTGCAAGTTTGTTTGAATTAATTGGCACACGATATAGTTATTCGCTACAAAGCAAGGACGTCATTGTGGTGAACAATAAAAGGCGGGAGGTGGTCCCTGCGCACTCGACTACAACATTTTTATAATATATTTAACCAGATACTGACTGAAGTATTTCTAAGTTTGGCCTCAAATAAAAATCCGTTATTTTAATTTTTTTGTTATAACTGAGTTTGCAGTTTTCTTCAAAATTTTAGTGTTAATGTACGCATTAAGTTTTATCAAAATCGTTGGAGTCGTTTTTGAAGAATTTCGATTTTACCAAAACTGTTTTATGGCAGTAACCAGACACAGTCCCTTAAGCGTTAATCCTAAATTCATTCTTGTAAAATCAAAGTAATCAACATTTTAACGCTTGTACTGTAGGCATGGACAGAGCTCCTTGTTCATAAACCAAATTTGTATGAATAGATTTGTGACAGTCTTTCTTTACCCTGATCGAAGCTTGGTTTATATATACTTACATACTTATCAGGCTCCTGACCCGTGAAGAGTCTCTGCCTGAGACACTGCAGCCTTCCATCCTATGCTTCCAGTTGTCTAGACCAAGCGCTCTGGCATCCGCGATGGCTTGGTCTTTGAAACAGAGGTTCGGTCTTCGAAGATCCTCTTAGCTGGAGATTTATTGTCCATTCGCTCGATGTGGCCGAGCCAATGT
This sequence comes from Rhingia campestris, assembly GCA_932526625.1. Lineage (NCBI taxonomy): Eukaryota > Metazoa > Arthropoda > Insecta > Diptera > Syrphidae > Rhingia > Rhingia campestris. The sequence continues at coordinate 106,813,829 of OW052182.1, forward strand.
AGTCGACGTGTTTTGGATTTTTGGACTACATCCACATCTTGGTACAGCTCATATAGTTCGCGGTTGTATCTTCTCCTCCATTCGCCCTCCTTGTGCACAGGACCAAAAATCCGCCGAAGTATTTTTCTTTCGAAGGAGCCCAGTATCAGCTCTCCCTTGTTGCTTATCGTCCAGCACTCGGCACCATAAAGCAGAACCGACAGGATAAGGGTTTTGTAGAGCACACATTTCGTCCTTCGAGTTAGGAGTTTGGAACCCAGTTGTTTCGCCAAACCGAAGTAGCAACGGTTTCCTAGGGTAATTCTTCGACGGATCTCCACTAGGGTGTCAATTGTGGAGCTTATGTTAACTCCGGGGTAGGTGAACTCGTTAAATACCTCGAAATTGCTGCTATCAATTGTGACGTTTTGTCCTAGGCGGTGGACAGATGATTGTTCGTTTGTTGATAGCATGTATTTAGTCTTGTTCTCATTTACTTAAGGCCAACGGATTTAACCTGTTCTTCAATCTCCGTGAACGCTTTTATCACGACATGTTGGGGGCGACCGATGATGTCAATATCGTCCGCATAGCCCAGCAGCTGGACGGACCTGTTGAAAATAGTGCTTTCGTGTTAACAACTGCCCTGCGCACCATCTGCTCCAGTACGAGATTGAAGAATTCACATGATAGCGCGTCTCCTTGCCGAAACCCGGTGCATGTTTGGAATAGTTGGGAGGAGCTTCTTCCAAACTGCACGTTGCAGTGCGTGTTTTCCAGCGTCATGCGTCACAGCTGAATCAGTTTTGCTGGGATTCCGAATTCGGCCATCGTCATATAGAGCTTCTGACGATGTATGCTATCATACGCGGCTTTGAAGTCGATGAATAGGTGGTGAGTTTTGACTTGAAATTCGTTGGTCTCTTCCAGGATTTGCCTCAGTGTGAAAATTTGGTGTATATTCGTTCTGCCGGGCCGGAAGCTACACTGGTACGTACCGATTAGTGTGTTGCTGAGCGGTTTTAGACGTTCACACAGTACGTTGGATAGGATCTTGTATGCGACATTAAGCAGGGATATGCCTCGATAGTTCTTGCAAGATATAGGATCGATTTTTTTGTAGATGAGGCATATGGAGTCCAGTCATCGGGCATGTTTTCTTCCACCCATACTTGGTTGATGATTCGGTTCATGCTCCCTACCAAAACATCACCACCGTATTTAAAAAGCTCCGCTGGTAAGCCATCAGAACCTGCGGCCTTGTTGTTCTTAAGCTTTTTTATAGCTAGGCCTTGGGAACCTAGTGCTACTTATCACCGTATAACGAGCTGCTGCAAAATCGATGAGTCGGTAGCCGTAACCGCCAAAGATGTTTTCCTTTCCTAATTCAGCATTGAAATCCCCGAGTACACCTTTTACATCATACTCCGGACAGGCTCCATCCAGGAGGTCATAAAACTCCTCCTTGATGGGATCTTCAGCGTCGTAGGTAGGGGCGTGTGCACATATAAGGCTTATGTTTTGGAACGTAGCTTTGATGCGGATCACCGAAAGGCGATCACTTATCGGCTTGAAGTCAATGATTTTTGTCCTTAGCCGATTTCCCACGACGAATCTGCATCCTAATACATGCAATCTTTTGTTGCAGCTGTACTAAATGTCGCAATTTTTCTCTTCATTATACCTGATCCTATCCATTGCGGTTATATCTGCCTTGTACCGCGTGAGGACAGTTTCAAGTTTTTGAGTGCACCCGGGGTGTAGTGTTCGTAAATTCCAGGTGCTACCGTACCAGGAGATACCAATAGCCCGTTTTGGGATATGAGCGCTGCCGTTGACCCATTGAGGGCTCCTCCCACACCAACTCTTTTCCAACACCCTGGCTCAGTATTGAAAATACCTATGGACCCGGTGTTCAAATATGTCGAAGCAGCTCATATAGGGATTATACTACCAGTTCGAAATAACTGGATCTGTAGGCGCCACCGTTGACTCCATCTAGGGAATTCCTCCGCTGCCGCCTAAGATTGAGTGCCTAAGTGAGATGACACTGCTCCCCCTCTCTCTCCCCATCACCAATCGAGGTACTAGGCACCCACCAGTCAAAAGCGTGGAGGTGAGAGTAGGAGTTGATAGTGAGAGGCAATATCTCTACATGATGTCAGGTTATTTTTCAAACAACCTGCAGCCGGCTGAACACTGACAACATCGGTTGTACAAGGGCTTCAATGTTTCCATAGATTTAAGAAGCGCCAGATTCCCAAGCTGGATTAAATCCCAGCGCAACTTCTTGCTATGTTCGTAATCCGTCTGTGAAGTTAAATAGAGATTTCTAGACGCACGCAAAGTTTGTATTTCTAGTTGAAGACCGTTGCGGGAAGCAAGTTATAAAGGTTGAAATGTTGGCATGCCCAACAGTATTAGCATTGTGTGGGAGAGTATCTTTTAACCTCAGGGCTTAGTTGGTAACTAGTTGCCTACCACACGTATCTAATAAGGAAGAAAACCCTTTAAATGCAATTGTGCATTCCACAAGCGGGCAGTAGTTGGGATGTAGTAAATAAGCATTGATATGACAGCTCTTGTCCAGACCTCACTGACAAAGAAATGAAGAACCTCTAAATAATTCCCACAAAAGGGTGTAGCACTACTTGTACTGGCCTGTAGAACATGCTGACAATGTTCCGTTTAATTAACCAGTGTCCTTGGGATATTTCTACGGCCCTCAATAAACCACGAAATACCACTTATATTGATAGAAACTTCATTCTGATAAAAGCCCACTGAGAGACACAAATCGACCACACACATAACAAAGACCTTTTACAAGTCTGAAGTGTTTCAAAACTTCCACCCAGCATTGTCCTGATGAATAAACAAAATCACAAAAGTATCTCACTTTTGGGAAAACAGATAACCCACTTCGGGCAAAGTACTAATGGATTAAAAGGGTGAAAAGTTTCAGGGAAATCTGTCAAACACGTCCATTCGAACAGTCAAAGATTCAATCAATTCGGAGCCATGGCCCCGAAGTCCGATAAATTCCCAGCACAGTATGTCAGAATCACTTGTCCTGCAAATATGATTTAATTGAATATGAATGCAGAGTACACCATACTCCTGGTTGAAGTGAAAACTTTCGTCCTGGCATTGACAAATGGACTGATGTTCTCTCGTCGTTGTAGTGGGAGTGCAGTCAAGAAACACAACGTTTTTGTGATGAATCACTTTCTTCCCTCTGCAAGCATGATAATATGAAGAAAAAGTGTGCACACAAGTGGAAGACGTATAACAACTCGGTGTTCTTCGATTAAAATGGATTAATATTGTGTCACACGTAAGGCAGTACCTATTCACATGTGAATAGCCCCCTCCTCGCCCTATACACAAGCACATCATGCACATCGTCTGATATGTCCTATTCATCCTCGTTACACTTTGGGATGTCATATTCCAGCTTGCTTTGGATTTTATAAATGTGACGGCTCCACAATGCTTCATTTATTTCACTCATTTCCAGGCAGAAGTATATCTCCTGCTGATGTTGTCCTCCCAATGACGTCTGCAGCAGAAGCAGAATGCGACATGGCATTCATTGCCATGTTTCGAAAAACCAGACCGACATACTGACTTCATTCAGTCACTTAAATCCCATCGAGGATGCGACAAAAGGGGTGGCGCATAGACGACGACGCACTGGAGCCAACCGATATGACGACGAAGATGAGGATACATTCATATCCTTGCAAATGACAATTTATTGGGACGAAATTAAATCAAACTTAAGAATGGTAGGGTATTGTGTGTATGCCACTTTCAGCAGTGGAGTCATTCTGCTGGATGCATTTGAATGTTTTAGATTCTTTTCAATCACAGACACCAACACCAATGGCAGCAGCAGGTGGTACTGCCATCCAGATAACATTGGAATGGCAGCTTGATGTGCCATCGATATGCAAGGATAAAAAGGCATAAAACATAGTTACAAGGCAAAGCATACATGTACAAGTATGTAGAGGCCCTCATAAAACGGTCTCAGGTATCATGCTCGTAAAAACCCAGGCCATCTGTGGTAATACCCCTTCTGCACTTGTACGGGGATATTTGTAATTTGATATTATGGCCAGCAGGAGTCGGAGCAGGAGCAAACCATATGCCCGTCGGCCAAAAATAAAAAAAATTCATCGTCGCCCTCAATTTTAAGCCAACATCAGGTGAATAGAGAAAAAAAAACAGACGACAACAAAAATATGACGACACAAAAAAAAGGATACCGAATCCATCTTTTGCCAAAATCGATTATAGGCAGCCAAGTGGAAGAGGCACGCTCTTCTCATCATCAAATGCCAACAAGGTATGAATCTCGACAGAGATATACGTACCCGTATAACCCAGCCGCAGGCTATCTTATTACATCGATTTCGGGGGCTACACAGTATACATATGCGAATGATGCAGAAATTAAGGGAGAACGCTTGACTCACCGCATCACATGGCCTCGGATTACAAAACATAGTCCATGGCTTGAAAACATCGCCCGATGGGGGAAAAGGCTATAGAAGCTTCTGCTGCTTCTGTTCATAAACAGTGTTTGGCTTATGGATTTCACCAGAGAAATTGGAGATTTCTGAGATGATATTTTGAATATATTAATATATACGGGACTTGTTTTGATTCCATAAGATGCTAGTTTGGATGTGTAGCAAGTATGGCACTTAGTGGGGGTTTTATAATAAGACTGAAAGGACTTGGTGTAATATTTTCTAATCCGTTTCATAGTGTTGTAAGTATGGGCAAGCTGTTTGCACAGTTAGAGCAGGGCTTTGTTCGGAAAGGATTCGACAATGTTTGCCATTTGTTTAGTTAGAAGCAGTTGAAACAATATCTTTGTAAAATTTTGGTTTAGTCGGCAGCTAAGGACTACAAAATTTGACACATGTTTGCAAACTAAGGTGCTGCTGGAGATTCAGTCAAAGGTGCATGTTTTGTAAAAGTTGATTCAATGGTGACTGCAAACGGTCATATATTTTGGTGCGATTTTAAGTTCTTATTATGAGGAGTGTTGGTGGTCAATTTAAGGCTCTGCCGCCAATTTAATAGAAATTTACGTAAATTGTAATTTTTTAAATCAGGAAATGAAAAAAATTTAGTTCTGCCAAAAAATTTTAAGGCTGAAAATTTAGGATGAGCTTCTTAAAATTAATTTAAATTAGAACTGAACTTTTGGCACCATATTTTATGTCGGTATTTAAATATGGAAAAGCTTTAGCTGTTTATTTATTTTTTTTATATTTTAGCCATGAATCGCATGACAACGCCGACCAAACACTATCATTGGGCCATTTTGCGAGAGAGAAGGCGAAACAGTAGATAGGAATCGAAATCGGTGGTTGTTGGCTCAATATGTATGTCCACAAATGTGTGAACAATTTCTGGATGGTTATTGATTTCAAAAACAATGCAGTTTCCGTGCTATCAAAAAATGGCAAAATTGACTGACAACCCAGATTTTCAAAGGGTTATATGATATACAAAAGTACACCAGCAAACAACATTCGTTGTGAAATCATCGCTATACCAAGCGAGATGCTCGAAAAAGGGATGGAAAGGGCCAATACAGGCGGCCACTGGATATATGTTGTATTCAAAAACAAGTCCAAATAAATTGTAAAGGACCAAATTAAATTAAAGTATTAAAATATCTATCATATATGAAAATTGAATAGTATTTTTTAAAGTTGGCAATAGCAGCATAGATTGCCCTGGCGAAGTTACCAGTGGAGCGACGAGCCGAGGTGTAGGTTAGGTTAGGTTAGGTTAGAGTGGCTGGCTGCCGGCGTTCGCCAGCACATTTACACCACTTTGGTCCGTTGTGATACCACATGGATCTTGTCCAATCTCCTTACTATCCGTGGGAAAACCATTTGAGCTTTTGATGAAGCGGAGGAGGCTTTTCACTTCCGTTTTTGCCAAATCACTGAGATTTTGAAAATAGTAAGCTCCGAGATTTAGCTTCTTTTTTTTTTTGATAGGGCCGGGCAGTTACAAAGAAGATGAAGTATTGCTTCCTCCTCCTCCTCCTCGTCCATGCAGCTCCTACAGAAGTCGTTTGAGAAAAGGCCTAGCATTTCTGCGTGCCTACCTATTAAGCAGTGTCCCGTGATGACACCTATGGTATCGCAAATATGCGGTCTATCGAGCGAAATCAGTCCCTTTGATCTTCTCAAATATAGCTTTGGCCAAATTTGTTTGGTTGTTTGACACGTCGTGCCAAGACTCCATCTAAGGTTTGATTTGCTGTTAGCATGTTGCTAATAAGCTTTTGCATGTAGCGATAGGAATACCTAGTGCACCCGTGTCGGGTACAACTGGTAATTTGGTTCCGAGTTCATCAGCCTTACAGTTCCCTGGAATGTCACTATGTCCAGGCACCCAGCATAGGCGAATGTTAAAATGCTTTGACATCTCATGCAGAGATGATCGGCAATCTAGGGTTGTCTTTGAATTTGTTGAGACTGTGATTCCATTGATTTGATTGCCGCTTGGCTGTCCGAGAAAATGCTAATATCCTTGGCAGATATTACATTCTCTTTCAACCAGGATAAGGCTTCTTTGATCGCGATGAGTTCCGCCTGGAACACGCTGCAAAGATCAGGTAGACGGAAAGATAGGCTGAGATTTAGCCTGTCGGAGAAGACACCGGCACCCACTTCGTCATTTGTTTCGGAACCATCGGTATAAAAGTGGATCGAGTCGTTTAGCACAGGTTTGTTGCTCTCCCATGACGTTCTGTCTGGGATTGTGACCCGGAACTCTTATCAAAATTTAATCTGGTGAGGGTGCAATCGGTGTTTTCGGGAATATTCGTATATTCGTTTCGAAATTTTGAGTGGCCATATTTAGTATTTGACCACTGTTAGATGGCTTTAAGACGTATGGCTGATTTGTTTGCCGAAATAATCTAGGGGTAGTAGGTGAAAAAGAATGTCTAATGCCGCTGAGTGTGTCGTACGGAGTGCTCCACCAATGCACAGACACGCAGTTCTCTGCGAGGTGTAACAATCCTCAATACCAGCCATTTAAAAAAAATATGGCGAACCCTATATAGAAACCGATATTTTTAAGATTTTCATAATTTGATGTTTTTTTTTTAAGAAAAATAACTCATTTTGATTTTGTGGCGATGCTCCAATATGCTTATAAAAAATTTAAATTTAGCCTTACCATTGTGGTCGTGTGCAAACATTCAATAAGCAGCCATGCATTCCGTAAATATCGACGCGGTTATGATCAGAGTTATTGAATTATAAACCTATTACGAAACCGGATATTCCCAGTCCTGTCAATCATTTCATTCATTCAGAGTTGGTCCGAAGTGGAGTATGAATCGAGTAAGGTCTAATATTCAGAAATCGAATGGCAAAATTGAAGTAAAGACACCCGCAAGTAAAATGCATAAAGGCAACTGGAAAGCAGTTCTTATGAATACTATCGACTACCGACCCCTTCACTGAGGGTCTCTTGGGAATAAGAAAAGAAAGGTAGAACACTCATGCATAGCGTTGACTTCAAGTTGTACAACTTGAAGAATTATTAATCGATGTGGAAACATCTAATTTCAATCTCGTTAGTGCAGAAACATCGAAAATGCCAGAAAGATCGACTTCTTCAGGTTCTTTGAAGGCACAGTCTGAAAACTTGTTCGGATGTTGCGAAACACAAACGTCTCGGACATGAACGGAAATCTGTTGACGAATCTTGAACATAGGTTAGCAAAACTTACGTTAGGACCCTCTTCGACAGGTGATAAATGTTTGTTTTTTGGGAGTATCACTGTGGGATTGCTTACTAGAGAAGAACATCAGCTCGAAATCTACCCGTCGAAAGATTATCATCGACAGAGTAATTCGCTGAACCACTTTAGAAAAAGATGGATCCTTCAAAGGTTAAGCTTTTATGACTTAGAATAAACGGATTGCTACTCCATATGTCATTCGCACCAACTTTCTAACATTATCCACGCGCACTACCGATAATCTTATGGATTTTTTAGCTTTTGGTATCGAGAGTAGGAATTGTGACTGCAGATGGTGACACCACCCAAAATGTATGTCACCAATTTGGGAGAGGTAAAGGTATATTCGGAGAAAAGCAATCCAGGTCCCATTGCTGGGTGGCCACTTACGAGAGGCGGGCATTTGATAGATATTGTCTTCAATTATTTACAGGCTTTTATCGGAATTTGAAATCCAGATAACTGTCTATCGTTACTTTTTTTCTTATTTTTGTTATGATTTTTGAAAAGGTCTATAAAGATATAAGCAGAATTGAATCTTCTAAATCATGTCCTCCATCAAATGGTGCACCCATATACCACCAAGTATTTGCAAATGTTTCCTTCCTAATCGCCGAAATTATAATTTAAATCAGAACCAACCCAGCCTAAAAGTATCCAAACCGCATAGTCGCCTTTAACGACAAGCGCTACAGTATTATTCCATCACCGTCCCTGCATGTAAATCATCAAATTCCGACACAATTGAAATGAATTCACCATAACCTTTAAAATATTAAAAATAAAACTACCCACCATTTTCCGGAAGACCTAATACCGCCTTGACAACATGATTACCCAAATTATGAGCACATATACAAAGCCACACAAACTAATAAACTTTCAATGTTATTATCATCGTCGCACATGAGCCACTGGAGGACGATGGAAGGCGTCTTAATGGAATTTTGTTAAGACCATTGGGCGCACAGCCCCATTAAGTTTGAAATTGTTTCTTCAACAGCTAAGCCAACATGATGTTAGTTAATTCGCTGTTTCCGCAAAAAGGAGTTAATTTTCCGTGGATTATCCTCAAACAGTAAACGGGTATAAATATTACAACTGCTTTTGACAAAAAAGCCCTGTTAACAACCACACACTCAGCCAAACGCAAACACACAATTTATATAGAAGAATACATTGGCACCTACTGAGTGTGGGCTTTAGTAGAAACTCACTAGTTCTATAAGAACCATCAGGACTGAAACTAAAGCTATTTGGGAGTAAATTTCCATGTAATCTATTCATTACACCTCCACAGGGAATCACAGTTTAACCACTCTGTCCCTCCATCCCCATCGCCTCCCGCCCAACCGGATACAAATCGCCAGGGAGCGACTATTTCACGTGTCCTCTGGGAAGGATGGCGCTCTCGCTTTCTCTCTCTTCAACTTACAGCGAACCTGGCAAATGCCACATAAATCTTCCAAGACAAATGGTATTAAGTAAACACAAACTCCCATTATTGGTCCAAGGACCGCCAACAAAAGTACTGTGCACCAGAAGCAGAAGCAACGGTGTGCGCTTAGTGTGTGTGTCTCGGGGATAAGTGTGTGATTTGTACGATGCCGAATGTTATTGATTGCTAATAAAATCTTCATGATTGTCTCCTCTTTTAGGTAAATGAATAGCTTGGGCGAGAACAGACCAACCCCACTTCCTGCACGAATAGTGAAAGGACCAAAGATTAGTGTTCTACCTAAATGGGACCTGATTTATGGGGGGAATTTCCAATTGCCAAAAGTTAACGAATGTCGAAAGAGAAATTGTCGACATTATTTATTTGATATGCCAATGTGCTGCGCTGCTGTCACCATATCGCACAACAATGAACCCCCAACCCTCTCAGCAAGTTGATTGGGCGACCGCCCATCACATACCTATACTCTGCCTATAAGGAGGTCAGAGACAGGCCTGAGAGTGCCGAAATGATGTAATCCTGACACATGTAAGTGTAATCAATTAAGTGGAAATTGTTTCCAATTTACGAGATGGTTGGGCGTATTTCAAATATTTCAACATCCATTACCACCGCATAAGATTTTATCAAACGATACATACACTGACACAAAAACAATAGAAAATAATATTAATCAGTTGCACACACACCATCATCGAAGGGATACACACAGTGGGCCCGAATAGTGCGTATGATTGGATGGTAATTAAATAATGAAGCCATTCGGTGACGCTCATTACCAAATGGGTATTTAATGTGGCGCATGGACTGTCACTTCTCACGCGGGGGGAGTTTCAATTTATTTAATTTGTTTTTATTTTTTTTATCTGCTGTTGGTTTGGTTTATCGTGATACGTATCGAACAAACAGATATGTATCTGACAGACGTATGTTAAATTGAATTATGCTATGGTTGATTACGCCAGATGCTAGACAGTGCAGTGGGGTGCACAGGGAGAGATATAGATTGAAAATATTTCGCTTCACGTTTTCGCTTTGATTTGAAGATGATTCCGCAAGGTTTGCAAAGGAAATGGAGTTGGGATTTTGGGTCTCGCGATTTTTATTCTGCTTTTTATCAAGCGATGTTTCAGTGGTGTTATTAATTGCAAGGGCATCTAAATACTATTTTTCGATGATTTTCTATGTTTTTATTTTTGACGATTTTTGGATATAATAAGAAGTTCTTATTCCGACAAGCTTGTATTATTGTTTTTTATTTAGAATTACACAATGAAATTCAATGACTTTTGATTGATCCCTTACAACACAATGAAATTCTATGTTTTTTTTTGCAATTTTGATTGATCCTTTATGATAAATGAGTGATAAACAAATTTTAATAGAACGGAAGAGCTAATTCTATGTTGTCACACATAAGAACTTTAGGGGTAGAAAAAAAGTTGGATTAGTAACTTCCTGGCCGAAATGTTGAAAATTTGTAAACTTCTCGGTTAAGTAGAATGGATACAGCTATGAATCGTATGTATGATTCAATAGAGCGGCCTGAAGTTTCATGATAACTAAGTATAATATTCAACTAGATATTTATTTAACAATTTTAAATTGCACAGTCTCTATTTATGTGTTGGTTTAGGGGTATTTTTCAAAAAAAATTAACAAGATTTTGACAATTTGTTGGTGCTGATAACATTGAGTACGATTCAATATTGTCGCAATTGGCTAACCGACAGTCTCTTGACCATATTTTAACTTTTTTGACCATTTTTTAACTTACACAATTGGATGAGTTGTAGAAAGTTAAATACCTTAAGATCGGTCGTCATCATGGATTCAGCGTTCAGGCAATTCGTCGCACAGAGAAAAATTTTGAGTGTACTCACTTGGATCTTTTGGATCTTAAGCCACCAACCAGGTAGAGATTGCTGCGAAATAGAAAAAAAAATTTAGCCCCCGCAGAAGTCAGTGTCGAAAATACCCAGAAATGTTGATTCGGGGGCAATCAACTGAATTGGGCATTGTCAAAGCCAACCCGGCTTATTTTGAAGACGGATTTGGGCCTACAGAAGTTTATGCTGACTGAAGAATGAAGCCGGAAGAACATAGACAACGCATGTTGGTTGTAGATACGAATTTTGGCCATAAAATCATCAAATCTGTTATCATCAAAGCCGACCCGGCTTATTTTGGGGATGGATTTGGGCCTACATAAGTTTATGCTGACTGAAGAATAAAGCCGGAAGACCATAGACAACACATGTTGGTTGTAGACACGAATTTTGGCCATAAAATCATCTTCTCGGACTAGGTCTATTTTTGTGTTAGCGGCTATTTCAACAAGTTAAATTGCCATTACTAAAGCGAACACAATTCACAAGTGTGACTAAGCACCAATGCATCCACAAAGATTGACTTTTGCAGCTTATGTCATGACGGTCTCATCGGACCTTATTTTTTTCGAAATGAGAAAGGAAATGCTATTACCGTCAATGGTCTCAGATATAGAGCGATGTTAAACCGACTTTCTCCAGAGCTTGACAAAATCGATATATTCGAACTGTGGTCCTATCTCACGGCGCCATATTAATGCGTCTTAACAGAAGTCGATTATTTCTTCTTTGGACAAGTTCGAGGCAAACATTCAAAACGCTATTGCCCGAAAACACCGTACCTATTAGACCGAGTCATCAAATATGGAACCGACCACATGAAGCACTGCCAGCAATGCCGAGGCTACCATTTGAATGACGTTATATTCCTCACATAATGGCATGAATGTAGCTTCAAGATAAAGCCAGAATCAATTTTATATCTTACACCGTTGTTTTTTTTTATTTAAATTTTGTTTACTATTGTTCTTATCTGGTCACCCTATAGTTGATAAAGACCGTGTATTTGGTGACAAGGGCGAGTAGAAGTAGAATCGAAATAAATTGTTTTATAGAATTCCAGAATGGTTCGGTTACATTCATAACAGAAGAAGTTAAATGCCATGCAACCATAGCCCTGTAGTTTTCTTGTCCACCCGACTATAATACAATTTTCAACGTATGTCGAGTGTAAAGCACAAACATGATGATTATCGTTGCTGGCCCTCTCAACCTCAAAAACATCGAAATCCAATCGAAAATACAGAAAAGGCGAACCTCCCAAAAAAAAAGGTGAGGGAGAGCAAAATGCATTTAAATGTTACCAAAGGATATGCTCAGGGCCCATATGTGTGATGTACCTACTAACCATTTCAATTCACCAAATCCATCATGGTCCGTAGGTGGTAACGTGGACATATTTTCTTTTTTTTTGTGAGCGATGGTAGGACTCACAACAAATGCATGCACTGTGGTGAGACGAATCAGTTTTTGCACTCTCAACAGCTGGAGGGGTTGTTTTCTTTGAAGGGTGCTGCAGCTTCCGCTTGACATATCTTTGGCTGTATTACGAAATCCATGGTGAAAAACACTGAACATTTGATTTCACATTTTACCGCTAGAGAAGGTGTGTGGAGGAGACAAAAAGAAAAACCCGAAATTGAATTCAGAGTTTGACGACCGGTAAAGTGGCATTCGGATATCCTGAAATGTCGTTACTTCGTTTTTCAATTCGTTTTTTATTTTTTTATGAGAAAAATACATGGAAGAATAGAATGGCATGAAAATGTGTTTCATCTGGATGAGAAAGATGAGAGGGATTACACAATATATCATTGATAGATAGCTTTAACAAAAAACAAAAATTATGCAAACTCAGGATGTTGGCCTCCTTAATTGAAACCAAATAATTCTCATAACAAGAGAAAAACACAAACAACAAAAATCCTTTTTTGCTAAGCTCGCCGAAGGTTGGGTTTTTTTGGGGATACTTGTAGCAGCTGGATGAAATGAATATGTTTAGTTTCGTATCTGGTCCACGGACTAGGGTTTTTTTTTTTGTGAAGCTATTGTATCTCTAAATCAATATCGGTCTTGTTAAAATGGATGAAAAGATATTGAATTTCAATTTAAAAGAAATTTGAAGATGTCTTGAGAATTTGCAGAATAGGGGAGAACACTATATCTGGGAATCGAATTCAATAAAAATTACGACCAAATGCAAGTGAAATGTTTAAATTTTTTCGGTTGACCAGTTTTTATATGTTAAAGGTAAAGAAATAATAAAATGTATTTGTTTTTTGTTTTAAGGGATCATTGAAATAATTTACTTAATTAGGGTGTAACATTCGTTTTAGAAAGTACCGTGTTGTATATGGGGCACTCCTGCAGGGATAATTCTTCTAGGATAGAAAAATACAATTCAGCATCATCAAATTCACCTGAAAATGGCATCATAGATCCGTGGTATATACCTGTTGTTTTGAGGTAAATCAGGCAAAACAATTAGGGCTACACGTGTCCAAAAGAAAGAAACAAATGACGGGTGACCTTCTTAGTCAAACCAGTAGGGGTGTATTAAGATGGGACATCTGATTTCTTTATTTGGTTGGAGTAGTTAATAATAACTTAGTTAATTAATAACTTAGTTAACTTAGACAATATATAGGTTTACTGTGGGGATACATGTTTCTTCTTTGGTTACTCTTTAAAACAATCTGACGAACCTATAACGCTCAAAGAGCGCCCCGAGATAATACTTGCAGATGTCTACTTATCCTGTTCTTGAAACGGTGTGTCTTGTATATTGGTGTAAAAACAGTTTTGGTATTGTGATGTTTGTGCCGTTGTTAGTTGGACTATGTTCTACAACTACATTTCATGTGGTCGTTTAAATTTCACAAGTGCCAGGTTAATTTCGGTAAGCTCTTCGGAATATCTGCTGTTATAGTACCGGCTAAGGTCTGGTGGAGTCAAGTGTTGAACCAAGTATCGAAATATTAATATCTAAGATAGACCTCAAGCTTGAAATCCACATCAAGAAACATGCATTTATCGATGTGTTGCTTTAAATAGACAGACAAAGCATTTGACGGTTTCAGTGTCTTTAAAACCTTCGTAAACAGACAATTCTTTTGAGAATATCTATATCAACATTATTTTGGAAATAGGGCATACAAAGGGTGTTCCAAAACTCACACAGGTTTCGGATTTGACGCCATTTTTGCTATAAAGTGCTGGCAATTAAAATATTTATCAGTTTGATAGGTAACATGATGATCGCTTTACAAAAAAAAACAATGTTAAATAATATTTCAAAAATTAAGACAGTTTGACACAAAAAAGTTTCATACAATATGGATTTCTTTCGAGATACTGGATTTCCTTCTTTGGGCTTATTTGAAGTCAAAGGCGTATGCAAACAAGCGCACAACAACCCGTGTATTGATGTAGGAGATTCAACGATGCAGCAACTGAATTATGCAAACAAATATGGCAGACAATTTTTTTGTACGTACCAGCAGAGCCGTGGAGGCCATCTTCCCGATGTACTATACCATATCCCTATTGTATGTACTCTATGTTTCCATAATGAAATTACACCTTGGAAAAAAATGTTTTTTTTTCTATTTAATTCCAATCTTTCTATCTTTTTTCAATTTTGGGACTGTCCTCCTTCGTATCATCGAGATTTGTCCGTGCCTTCCACTTTATTTCACAGACAGTGTCAAATAGATGCGACAAATAATTTCCAAGATGCTTACTTGATATATCGTCAATTATTATTCTCACTGCCTTTTCTCTCTCCAAAATTTGGCATATCGTCCGAGTAATGTCAATTGTCATGAAAAGGAAAGAAACTTAGTATTCTGTATAAAACTATAGGGCCCGCCAACATGTAAGAGGAAGCACACATGGCCACATTATCGGTGAACTAGGTTTTATTGAATTCGGCTGCTATTAGACCCGTAGCCTTCTAATTGAACTACTGAACATATTACCACTAGACCGCGGCTACACAGGCTGCGAGAGTAGTAAAGGGACTGTTGCTACAAAAATGATATTTTGAAAGTTGAAAACCCGCCAATATGTTGAACAATTTAGTGAGATGGAAAATGGATTTTGTTTTAAAACTGTAGTTGAGCCAAAAACTTTAACCGTGGGAGTATCTTTTAAGTGGTGTACTCGGTCAATTTTGGAACTTCTTATTAGAATCTAAAAAAGTTTTTTTTTTAAAGTTCCTCAAAGAGTAGAAGTCATTTACAATTCGCTCATTTTTGTAAAGCAGAAAGGATTGTGGACTTAACTTAAAGGCTTTAGCCCAAAATATTTTTTTAAGGATTAATGCTGATAGCTGGTGGGGTAATCTACGCTCCTCATTTATAAATAGTTTTTACAGAAACGAGTGGTTGCCACTATGATTATGTTAAAATCAATTATAAGTAGTTTGGGATACGATTTTAAAGTATTTAAAGTTTTTATATAAAGACGTAGTATAAATAGTTAGATAAATTAATAAAAACCTGCTATTATTATTATTATATAAATTAATTTCAAAGTAAGGATTTCTGGTTGCCTGCTGGCAGACGTTTTAAAACATAGTTGACATTATCTAAGTTTGACTTAATTATACATATTTTCATTAGAAAGTTTTTGAATATTGAATTTGTTAATTTTTAAATGGCGTTCAGAAATTTGCATTACCTACTTTTGTTTTCTTAATCATTTCTGAACGCCTGCAACCAGATTCATTAAACAAAAATAGATCATTACGCCTTAGTCCATTATTCATTAGTCCGTAAAAAAAAATACAATTTTACTAGGAATTTCGGTGCAACCGCCCTATTATTTAATTTCCTCTAGGAAATAAATTATTCGCATAATTTCAGCCAAAACCAAATTCAACCAATAAAATATATTTACACATAAAATTGAGTGTCAAAGAACTTTTACGCAAGTAGTGTTTTTTTTTTCATTTTCAAAATCAATGCTAATCAATTCTTTTAAAAGAAACTTGATCAACAGGCTGATGCGCTCTATTGAAATGACAAAAATAAAAATATTCCGTAAATCTAATGACCTCCATTCGGGCATACTGCTCCATCTAATTTTTTTAACATTTAGTGGACGTGACAGTAAATTATCCTTCATAATGTAGAGCACTAAAGTTAAATTTTATACTTTTCATACCAAATCGCTATTAAAGTGTAAAATGTCATAATTTGTTAGAAGTCAAAACCTCCAAGGATGTAAATGTTATTAGTCCCTGACACGTGGTCATATAAAATACTTATGCCTCTCCTTGTAAAAATCGGATGACAAATAATGAGGATGACGGGACAATTATTCTATTTTTTTTTGAACGCCAGAGTTGAAAAAGAAAAAAGAGTTAAAGTTTCAACATCTCAAACTATGAATGTCTGGGAGACATTTTTTGCGATGGAATAATATCACGATTTCATAGTTCGAATGACTAAAGTGCGTTCGATTAATTTTTTTGCGCCAGATTTTCTTAATTTTCTTTGGGGCTACCCAAGGGAAAAGTGTATGCACATAAACCATGAACTTAAGCGAGAAACTAGCTAAGGTGCTGAAATTGAAATCTTACAAGAGTCATGAAAATTTCTCTAAATAGAGCTCTTTTGATCAAAGCTGGCAATTGGCGCAATTTGTGAGATGTTTAAGCAAAAAATAATGTAAACACATTTCTAATGTAGAAAGCAACAAATAAATAATGTAGAAAGCAAGGATAAGGTTCAATGAATTTTGCCTCTTCGAAGGATTAAGGTTGTCAGCCATATTCATAAGGTAATACCTTATTTATGAAACCTATACAACGCTGAGTGGTTAATGCAATAACTAAATCAATTTGACAGTAGTAACAGTAACAGTATTTAAGTATTGAATTTTATTATGCTTCTCCTTGAAAAAATCGGTTGAGTTTCATGGTTAGTGCTGTATTACTTAAAAAGTCACAAAAACAATCAGAAAAGTCACAAAACCAAAGTTAAATTGCAGAAATGTTTTAAAAGTTACATTTTTTATAAATAGTGGTAGTTTTACAGACAATGTGTTCATTCCTGTAATACTAATATCAACTGGGAAATGATTTTTGAATAAAGATAAAAGCGACTCTGAATAAAGGCTGCACCACTACTTTCACACTGTAGAACTATACAACCGCATAGAATGTTTTACAGAAGTTTAATTAATAAGGACCTGAATAAGGCAAGACTAAGGGCCATAATCTTGACTAAACTAAATTGATAAGTAAACCCCAAATACTAAATTAAGAATAATCACTCTGAGTGATTTTAATCAAATCATTAACTTATTCAGGAATTACTTATTCAGGAATTAGTATTCCGAGTGGGTGCACTCATTTATTGGTTAGTGTGGTAGACTATTACTTATTGCGGGTTTCCCAGAAAAGTCAACTCCAATGTTTTGATTACTGTTCCACCTCCTGCAAAAGTCTGACCAACATCCAAAAGTATAAAACCTTCATGAGAAGCTTCTCAAATTTAGCATTCGGAATCGGCATTCTTTGTGCCAAAAATATAACTTTAAACACATAAATGAATGGAAAAGCATTTTTTTCCTTGTTTTCGAGATATGGGTACATATCACTTTTTGTTTTTTTTTATTCAATAAAGGCAATTTGTGATAAAATTAATCACCACAAAAACAAACAAGCTCATAGGTAGCAAAACGGTTTTTCAAACAATTTTTTCCAAAAAATATAACTACTAAGGCCCACAATTACAAACATCATGGGGCCAAACTAAGAATCCTTAGCTACTTAAAACCCCCAGCTAAGTAGTACGACTAAGGTCCACCAAAACAAACTCCATTGGCCCACTCTTAGGCTCTTAAGCTACTTTAAAGCCATATGAAGCCAAGCTGAGCAGTATTACTACGACTTTAAAAAAAAATCCATGGGCCCCCATTAAAGACTCCAACCTTCTTAAAAATGCACCTTAAGGCTCACCAATTTCTTTTTAAATATTTAATCAAATAAAAATATTTTAAGAAAAGTTCCCGAATTCATAAAAAATGCAAGTAAAAATATTTCAATCTACTTAACAGAAAAAAAAAACTTCAATTTCTTTGCTTACCTCATTTCCTCCGGTTTTCATCTTCACCCTGATCAATCGACCAAACAACACAATTTTCAGTCTTTGACTAGCTCTTGCCGCCACAGAAACTTGTTCACTAAGTGTCATTTTTTTCTCTGGTTTTCCTTTTCACACGCAACCCAACAGTTGAAAAACCCCACCCCACCCAGTCCCAGGACGAACATTTCCTGTACCTACTCAATTGAGGAAGTCTTGAGTAAGATTCAGAACACACACTTGGTCTTGGTCTATGAATTTCACAAAACAGACTCATTAATATTTTTGTTGCCAGCGAAAGAACGTCGTTGTCGGGTTTGATGTTCTCGAACTTTGCTGGTGAAGTGGAATGGATTTTTTTTTTTGCAGAGTGTGAGGGTGAAACTTTTTAACCCCCCCCCACACACGACGACGACGACACAGCCGACGTTCACTTAAACTTTTACACTTTACAGTCAAACATTGATAGTACAAAAAAACGGTAAACCGTCGTTATATGGATAGTTATTGTTATAGTTGTGTGGGGTTTGGCTTGATATGTTGCACTGGTATGGAGTAATGAAAAGAACAACGTCTTGCGAGGAAGTTTTTTTTTAATTGAAAGTAATTAACATTAATTCGGTGTCGTAGGGGTGACTCTGGCGTTCAGTTATTAACACACAAACTACTCGTATGGCACTAGTTTGTCGACACATTTCATCCTGCTCCTGTTTAGATTTGTACACCACGAGTGGGTGGTTGGGATTTAATTTGCCAACTGATGTTAGCTGCTTCGGTAACTTAACTGAGCTGGCACGACATGGCCAAGATCCTTGTGAAATGGCATGTCATCCTTAGCCGGGGGTACTTCTATCTCTGCCGTATGCGGTGATGAAAGTCTCCTGTGGGGAGTCAGATCAACTGAAGGATTATGCTGATGACTCGAGTGGCCCTCCAGATACAACAAAAAAAAGCTGAAGCAGGTTCTTCGTCCAGGTTTTTTTTTTGCTTGACGTTCCTTTTGTCCTCGGGTTCTTGATAATCTCTATCCGCCAACACAGAGGGAAGAACACTGTTCAAATATTCACAAGTCCTATACAGTATGGATTTTAGCTTTTACTTATTTTTTTGGAATTTTGTGATGAGCCGAAGAAACTTGGTAGCACTCCGTTCCACTCACTCCGAGAACTTGCGACCGACTAAATGAAAACTCAGCTGTGCGGTTCTATTTGAATGAACTCCAGCCTGGGGGCGATAAGAGGCCACAAAATTCCAGCAGAAGTACCAGCAGCTACAGCGACCGAGAACACATTGTGTGTCGGTGAAATGAGGGCTGAAATGTGTGCCGTTTGTGGTAAGGGCGCGGGCGCACTCCTACTCGTCCGTGTTCCCCTTCCTCCATCACTTTTGTGGCTGTCGGGGAGTAGTATTTGTGTGAGTTGGATTATACAGTGCTGTGTGTCTCCTTGAAACTTGACTGTGTATATACCGACAGTGCTTTTCGGTTGTTTCTTAGCCTGTCCTGGTTTTCAGGATGCAGGCTGCACAGCAACTGACTGTCCAATGCCAGTTAAGCACACAGAGGAGCTGCTGGCTCAAAGCAATTTTTGTTCGGTCGTCTGCCCGGCGCCAGTATAAGAGTTTCGCAAAGCTCCGGCGGAGTATAAGAGTCGCCAAAGCGCATGCGAGGAGCTTTTTAGTGCCTGGTAGTGTCCCCGATGGATGAGTATATGCATATGTTTGGTGTAAAATTAGTTCATCCGTACGCAAAGTCAAATATGTGTGTCTCTGTTGCAGGCAGCAGGAGCAGCCCCATGGAATGGTTTTAAGGGGGGGTGATGGTCTGCAACTACAAAGCGACCTCTTACAAATTGGTGACATTTACGACTGTACGCTGTCCATGCCGAGTGAGTCGGCTCCGGGATGAAGTGTTAATTTTTCATTTAGTACATTTGCAAAAATGTACCCCTCCTATAGAAGTAGTAGGTAGGTACTATTCGCATTAGGAACCTCGGCAAATGGTTTTCTTGCAACGGAAAAAATATTCGCCCTGTTTTATACATTGGTGGTGTA
The DNA here is from genome assembly GCA_932526625.1 of Rhingia campestris. NCBI lineage: Eukaryota > Metazoa > Arthropoda > Insecta > Diptera > Syrphidae > Rhingia > Rhingia campestris. The sequence goes on from OW052182.1 coordinate 106,834,097, forward strand.
GAGATATGTCATGTGCTTTGTTGTTGGACAATCAAATTGAATGTCCAGTTGGTGAAGTTTTGTCTCAAATATATCTACATACTCGTGGCCATATCAAGAGGAGTTGGTATCTGTTATCAACAATTTATTCGTATCTACTCTAGTGGTGCTTTAAGCCCCACACTCATCGCACACACATATACATGATAATATTCATATTCCTATCCTGAAGGGTTTTGCCAAAATTTGCTTAAGCATTGATAGGAGCGCCCTAAGCATACCAATTATGATACCTAATCTACGCAGAAAGCATCTCTCAAAATTGATGGTCGGTTTATACAGTTGACGCATCAATTTAAATAAGCATTGCATGAGCATCCAAGTACATCCAGAGTATCTACCTATCCTGAATAGGCATCAAGATTACTTCTTCGACCAGAGTGGCGAGTACCTAGTGAGAGTAAGAAAATTTTAACGGGCAACAGGTGTACCTACTAGCATAAAAACAAAATCAAATGTATTCCAGAGGCCGTTGCATAAAGGACATGTGTGCATGTTTGTGTATCTCGTATCTCATAAAAAAAACCTCAACCCGACTAATCCAAACTTAAATTAGCTTTATGTTATATCAGTGCGGGAAGAGGGAGAAAACTTTAAGATTAATGGAGAGCAAAGGATCTAACTACTCCAAGGAAGCATATGTGAAAAGAAGCAAATACATTGGTCACGTTAGTGGTCTGGAGCCTGTGGTGTATTATCAAAAAGTTTTGGTTTCATTTTAATGGTTATGTGTTGTGCCGGGAGGGGATTTCCTTTTTGTGTTGTTCTGTGTCATGTTAAAATTTTGAGAGCTGTGTGGGGTCTTCTCTTTGGTTGTGTAACGGAGTTCGATAATACAATATTAAGGGGTTGCTCAGAATCAAATATTTGTCAAATAGTTTCAGTTTAATTGGCTATATATATTATGAGGTTCAAATCCGTAACGCTTTTTTATACCCATAAGGTTTTTCGGAAATCTGACAAAAATAAAGGAGTGTGTAATTTAGTGAGTTTTTTTTTTAAATTCACTTGGATGTGTCGGTTGCTTTGTGACAACAATCAAAGAAATACAGACAAAAAATCAGTGGACTAGCTTTCTTAGTCGAGCTCCATATACACCTATCTTGCGAATTTGAAGAACGATTTTTTTGGTTTTAAAATATTAAATATTAAACATTATAGGCTTATACATGGCCTCAAACCTAGCTTGTACATTAGTTTGTATGTTAGATTTATAACTTTGCTCCAAAGAATAAGATCTCCAGTTAGACTCCGATTCCGAATGGCAAATTTAAGAAGCTTCGAACTTTATATTTGATGTTTGTCAGATTTTTTTTTGTAGTGTCCAATATTTGGACTGATTTTCGTCCATCATCCTGTGCAGTACATTGCAAGCGTTTGATGACGGAAATAGAAGTAAAAGTGTGATGGATGGTGCCCGAACTTACTTTGTTTTACGTGTACTGAGTTTTTAACCTTTAGACGTTTCAAAGGATTATTTTTTTCCAAAAGCCTTATGTAGGGAAAGGTTGTCTTGCAGGGTTTTGTCAGCGAGTCAACTTTTGTTACGAAAATATCGACAATGCACGCAGAGGAAACATACTGTGGAAATGGTAAAAGTTTGCGATAGTCAGGTGGTACGAGAATTTCCCAGCACGTAGTAATGTTTTGAATTCTACCAATAACGTTGTGGATGTAGGTACTGTGTTAATTTAATTTACATGTTCGTTTTCGGTTTGTTTATTTTGTCCAGGAAATAAATGTGGAAATAGCTTCTTAAAACCCAAGTAGAGTAGATAGAATTATTACAAAATGGTTTTCCATTGACATCTAAATTGGCTGTTAGATGTGTACTAATACATACAAAATCCCTGACATTGCCCATCACAAACTAAATGGCTAAATATTCAAAAACGCGTAAGAAAACCTACAGTAGCCCCCTTTTGCATGATATAAGACAATCGGGTTGAAATGCGCAATGACCCCATAGACTACTTTCTGGCTTAATGTGGCAATTATAAAGCTTATGCTCTTAACGCATAAGCTTGACTTGCAGAATGACCAATCTGGAGAAGTATTTTTAAGCAATTGCAGGACATAAGCAACGGCAAAATCCCTATTGAGATTTCAACCGGCTCTATTCAATTTCCCGAAAGGTGCTTCCAAACATTGCACAAAATTACAAAAATCATGATTAGTTGATAGGTGGATTCCGTTACTTCCCAAGATGATATCGTCAACTATTCAAATTTTGAAACTCATTGGAATTACCCGGATTACCCCCTCACAATCTCCAACTGAAAGTCGGATCGGTAATCATAATGTTACAATATATAAACCAACCACGTCTTTGTAATGGTACTTGGTTTGCGGTGAAAAACCTGATGAACAACGTCATCGAAGCAACAATACTTAAAGGGAAGGACAAAGAAGAAGACATTTTGATACACGAATCCCAATGGTTCCTACTGACTTGCCATTCCATTTTAAACGCTAGCAGTTTTCGGTACAGCTTGCATCCGCTATACATATTAACAAATCTCAAGGGTAGTCATAACGTGTTTGCGGCATTAAATAATCAAATAATTGGTAATGTAAATAAAACATACCCCAAACCTATATAAATATAAATGATCACTCAGAAATACTTTCTCAAATTCGAAGGCAAAACAACTTTTGCCGGGACAGCTAGTAGGGAGATACTCCTGTCTCTCAGTACAAACTACAGCTTTATAAACAGATACTCAAGCCGATAAGGAGATATGGTCTCCAGATTTGGGTGTACAAATAAGAAAAAATTACAAAGTATACAACTTTTTCAAAAGAAAGACCAACGCAATATTGGTAATGCGACATGGTACATAAGGAACGCTGAACTTCATAAAGATGGAAAATAGCAGAGAACGAGGTCATAAGGACTTCGCAACCACGACGATTTGGAAGTAACTGAACTACTTGATAATAACAACTAATATCGATTGAGACTTTGAAGGATAAAATCCTTCGAAATATCCTACTAGGGATAACAATAAAAAAAGTACGTACTCCAAAACATTAAGTTACCGGCAATAGCCAGTCTCTGAATATAACGGATGTTTTTTTAGAGGTTGGTTTTTCGACATAGAGATAAAACTGACATTTTGTGGTAAAATCGGGCAACTCTAATGTCATTTATGTTCAGTTTGGATTGCCATTTCATCATGAACAGGTTGACAAATGAAAAACGCTTGCAAATCGTGAAAATTTATTTCGAAAATAATGTTTCAGTTCGCGAAGTTTACCGAGAGCTCCGTCCATTTTATGGTCGACATAATCGTCCATCAGACCAAGTAACCATCGATCGTTTTCGCACTACGTTTACTCTATGTGATAATACGCATCCGCAGAGACGTCGAACAGTGCGCACCGAAGAAACAATTGCCGCTGAAGAGCAAAGTATTGAAGAGGACCCGAATGAATCGATTCGCCACCGTCCACAGCAATTGGAGCTTTGTCCATCAACTTTTTGGAAGATTTTGCGCAAAGGTCTTGTCTACGACCTTACAAGATCCAGCTTGTGCAAGAATTATAGCTGCGAGACCATGCAATGCGTCGTGATTTTGGTGTATGGGCCGAAAATGAAAGTGATCAGCATCGAGCTGATTTTCATCGCAAAATTTTGTTCAGTTATGATGCTCATTTTTGGTTGAATGGCTACGTCAACAAGAAAAATTGCCGCATTTGGAGTGAAAAGAATCCACATGAGACCCTTGAGACGCCATTACATCCAGAAAAACTGACTGTTTGGTGTGCTCTATGGGCTGGTGGAGTCATTGAGCCATACTTCTTCCGAAATGATACTGAAGAGTCAGTTACCGTCAATGGAGACCAGTATAGAGCCATGATATCTGACTATTTTGTTCCCGAATTGGATGGCATGAATGTGGATGAGATGTGGTTCCAAAAAGAAGGCGCTACATGCCACACAGCGCACGCCACAATCGATTTATTGAAGGAAACATTCGATGATGGCATAATTTCGCGAAAATTCCCTGCCAATTGGCCACCAAGATCGTGTGCTTTGACACCATTGGATTATTTTCTTTGGGGATATGTGAAGTCGGTCGTCTACGCCAACAAAAAAGGAAAGTTAGGGGACTTGGGAGCCAACATTCGTGGCGTTATTGCCGACATACGGCCCCAAATGCTCTCTAAAAAGTGGTTGAAAATTGGACCCCTAGACTTGGCTTTATTCGAACCAGCCACATGCTCGAAATTATATTTAAACATTAATGGCATAAAATTATCCTTTCAATAAAGCCAAATTGATGGACATTCAAACAATTTTCTTGTGTTTTATTTCAATGCGAAGTTCTATACCTTTAAAAAAAAACACCCTTTATTAACCTTCAAGTAATAAATTAAAATTGCTGATTAGTTTAACAACTAGGTGCACTGATTGGAAGGATGACCTTCTCCTTCGTAAGCGATGTTTTTTTGACCCAGCAATATCCGAAAAAAAAACGAAATATTAAATTCTAAATCAATGCAAGAAATATAACTAGCACGCGACTGCTTAAAGCACAAAAATCTGTCCCTGATGATCCAAAAATTTGAATACTAATCGAAAAAAGATCGCCAATATTGCACCCCTAAACACCTTAAAACACAAACTAAAACTCGCTTTCTTCGTCCTTTCCCATTCTTGAAACTCCAAATCATCTGTCAAGTTCAATTTAAATAATCAAACATTCTCTCTACATAATTACTTTGTGAGGCCACATCCTTCCGAAAGAAGTTCTAGCCACCCCTTCGATGTCTTGAAATCCCACCGGGAATACCATCAACTCGGTCTTAAATCGTCAGAAAGCATCCTGATTCCAACCCCCGGTCAAAATGATGAATACAAAAGTCTAAATAAATAAACAGCCAACCCTTTGATTAGATAAAGTATCTATACAAGCCTAAAGAATGTCATTTCCATTTATTTCGCAAAACTTCTTCTCGACTCGTTTATCATGATGGAACCGCGCATTCAAGTGAAAAGATTCCTTCGACCTTCATGATCAAGGTTATACAATCGCGGTCTGATACATTTTTAATTGACAATCTTCAAGGATATTTCCTTTTCCTGGATTTTACTTCGTAATTTGGCGTTATTCGTCTAGTACGTTCTAAATAAGTTGTCTCTCAATCTTTGCACTGATTAGGCTTGATGCAATCATTTCCTTAAAAACAGACCGCGTAAAGCTATCCCTAGCAGTTTTCAAAATTAAAATTGTCTTGTAATAAATTCATGTACAGCTCAAATTTAATGTAAAAACCTCGGCTAAATTATCACATTGTATCCGAAGCCATCTTGACTGTGTGTGTGTGTATGGCCGAATAGGCTCATCAAATATTTAAAAGTAAATAAAAACATTTTACAATAAAAAAAACAAAGAAGAAGAAGAATACATTCGCTTTCGTCCTTTTAGCTGAAAAGTCATTAAGTTAAAATGTTTCGACGGGGGGAAGTTGGTTAGCAGAACCAAAAGTACACCCTACCAATTGGCCAATGAACCCGCAAAATGTGGATGATTTGCAAGGCAGGTTTCGGTTGGCTTGGGCTTGGTCTGGGAATTATTATTATTCTTCGTCTCGTTTATTTTATCATTTTTGTCAAAGCAAAAATGGTGAAATTATGTCAAACGAAAGAGTTGTAGATGTTTGGTTTTTCCTTTCCCTTCTATCATACACACACACATACAAGTTGCAAAGGCAGGACTAGGAGAAAACGTTAAAAATGTCTTTATCGATTTTTAAGAGTTCCCTTTCTTGTCGGTAAACCGTACAAGTTGTCTTTAGAGGGAAGACTCTCTGCCGCAGTAGGTCTTCACTAAAGGACATAATGATGGTCAATTGATGTTTCGTGATGAGGATATTTAGGACTGTGTAATTAAGTTCTAAAGCATTTCCGTTTATTTTCCGTCCTTTTCTTTAGGCCACCTTCTTTGAATGGCGGCTATTGTTTTCGGCAAGACAACTTTTTTTTGGAATACAATCGGTTAAGGCTGTCATCGACCGGTTGGTTTGGAGATCCTTGGAATAATTTATCTATTGAATTGTATATTTTTTTGGTTCTTTTTCGCTTTGCCATTGTTTTAATTCTTTGAGTCGTTTATTAAGTTGTGAGGATTATTTATGGGGGAGGATATTTTGAACTTATTAATTGACATATGAGAAACCCAAGAATTTAAAGGTAATTATTCTTAACTTTGTAAGTCAAATGCAAGGGACAAGAAACAAAGCCACTCAAGGTACTTATATGGAAATATTTACAACAATAGTCGTGAAGCGGTAGGGATCGTATTCGAACAGTTTTGATAAATGTTAGTTAAATATTATTTTCTCTTTTGAATTTAGAAGTTTTCAACTGCAATGAACTTACTTTGGGAATCGTAAAACATCCTTCGAAACACAAGCACCACACAACTAACAATTATTCTTCTTTAAGGTACAAATATTTAATTCCCACAAGCAATTATTTCTTTAGGCCTTATATAGTACTTGTGCGCGGAGGTTGAGCATTTTGGCAGTCGATTGTTTGGTTAGAAGCTTGTTAAAGACTTTATGCAGGAAAATTCACAAGCATAACCGAAATTATGATGGCGTAACTTCTGTAAGGTTGTTTTTAAGCTTCAAGTTAAGATGTTTCGGTAGAACTTCGCACGAAGTCAATCCGAAGCATAGCATGTATAGAGCTTACGAATGAAGGCTTAAAAAAGCTAAGGTTAAAAGATGGGGAAAAGGGTGAAAAGATCGGGACAAGGTGTAAAGATTGGAAAAAATGTGAAAAGATCGGGAACCTACCGGAGAATGGGCACTGCGTTGTATTTACTCGTCTTTCATGTTCGAGAGTACAGCCTAGTGGATAGCGTGTTGGACTACCGTGAGAGAGAACGCGAGTTCGAATCCCAGTAATATGAGAGTTTTATATAATTAATTGCATTGAATTTCATACTTACATAATAACGAATTGGATTTTAATAATTATAAAAGATTAAAATTGAAATTAATAAAAGTAAATAATATAAGAATATAACAAAAAAAATATTATTTTTCAACTTCGATAAGGCTTGCAAACATTTTCGGAATGACTTTTTACGAAGCCTATAATTTGCTTCTGTATGGTCTCTTATAAGCAAACAAAGTTATTTCTTTAAGGCTTATTAGAAGTATTTAAATAAGTATTATAGAAGAAAATAGCTTCCTAAAAATGCGCCAAATGTTTTTCCATAAGACTTCCTACAAGTAATATGGCTGGAGGGGAAATAGCTTCGATAGTGATTTATCGAAGCGAAATTGTTAGTTGGGAAAGCTATCTTAACTGAATGTCTAGGCAGCTTAGAAAGCTTTTAAATTAAGGTGGTTTGTTGCTGAAGCAGGGTAATCCCCTGCAAAAGCATGCCTGTGCCAAAGAAGAATGTATCGAAACGACACTATACAATGTAGTCCAAACTACAGCCTTTGGAAGACAAAGCCTACTCCCCCGTTGTGAACTTACACATTGAACGCCCTAGCAGACATTACCAATCAAGCACTTACTTAATCATTGTAGTGGAACTACAATCCGTGATGAACATGCCTTTCCCCATTAGCCTGGCTCTTTGGTAACTGCGTCCAGTTGCGAACTCTAAGGTGGCTGAGGTCGGTTTTTACCTCACTTAAGGCGAGGTCTTTCTCATCACTACGCTTGGCTGGGAAGCGAAGAATCTGAGGGCCGGAATATTGGTGTTCATATCCAGTAAACGGAAACGGGAGCGAGACAAGCTGTCATTGTCAGAGTTAATAACGAAGCCAATACATATTCCCTCACTAACTTAAAGGTGTAGCTGTCGATTGGGACACACTTATGTGAAAAAAAAAGATCTTTTGACAGTAACCGCTCTTGGAAGAAATTCCTCCAGGCTCTGGTAAAGCTTGAACATAGTGGAGTGAAGCAAATAGCGAATTCAAATGTAGCGCTTCTTACGAAAGGAAAATTACTATTTACGCTCAGCGACCAAATGGAAATTGCCGCTACCTGGCAATTTATCATTGTGCTAACAAATCCGAAAAAAACGAGCTAGTTCCTTAACAATAAAAGGATTTCTGAATACAAAAAACCTTGGGATGGTTCAAAAGCTAAATAGGAAGCGAAGTTGGGGCCTCAATGTAACTAGAAGAGCGAAGAAAGGTTTTTTTTTTTTCATTCAATAGGACATTTGGAAAGAACTGGGGTTACAACAACCAAGTGACAATAAAGGAGATTGATAAACAAAATTTAAAATATAGGGCAATAACGGCCAATACAGGCCCTGAAACCTATCCTCTATATACATTTCTTAATGTATTAATACTTTGCGCTTAACAATTGTTACCTACAATTTAATTATGATAGCAATGGGGGAATTTGAGAAGCTACTCATGACAGTTTATACTCATGAATGTTTGTCACACATTAAAAAAAATGGTGGAGTAATGAAAACATTAAGAATTCTTACTTTCTTACTTATTCTTACGTAAGAAAAACTGTACAAATCCTCTCAAAATAACCAATAAACCTAGTTCTCTCATGCACTCAAATGTTGTACTCCTGTACACCAAAATTTCTCAAGAAACCATTCATCATTATGAATACGCCACCGGTGACCCGAAAAATTCGACATATTTGATGGAGAATTGTTATAAGCCTGTGAAAGGAGAAGTATTTTTTTATTTTATTTATGGTACCCCGCAGTCTCTGCTAACAAGCTTATCCTGGTTAAAAAAAATCCCACCCTTCTTCAATCTCATCAAAGTCAAAATCAGCCATTTACCAATTTTGAATCACACAAGTCACGTGGAGAAGATGTCTATTTTTATAAAAAGGAGTTTCCAGTATGTTACACACATTAGCAATAAATATAGAGATTCAACAGCATAAATGTGGTCGGCCTACTGGAAATAGTAATGTAGCCGGGATACTACCCTTCGGTAGTCCTAAATGACATTGCCCTGTTGAGGCTAGAGGAACAACTAGCTCTGGGTTATTCCGCGCAAAGAAAAAATCGAGAATCTATGAATTAAGAGGGCGCATCTGCTACACTAATCGGGATATGTTGCGGTCCATAAATATAACTTCTGTAAATGCTGGCATGTGCCCGAGTTTACATTTTTGGTAAACTATATAAAGATTTTTTAATGCAACTGGCTCGCTGGATAGCAACCTTTTTCTCTCAACCATTCATCTTGACGGGACCTCCTGGCTAAGATAAAGTTATAAGTTCAATCTCAATCGTATAAGCCATTTGATGGTCCGGCGCAAAATGAAAACATTAATATTTTCGAGAGTACAACCGATAATAATATAGTAAGCTATGCAAGTATTGCCGAGCTTAAACGGGAAATACAGAAACTAAAGCCCAAAAAAGCTCCGGGTTATGACCTGATTACAGGAGAACTTCTTAAAATGTTTCCTCGGAAAGCATTAACTAAGCTTCTTTTTATTATAATCGGTAATCAGATTAGAATACATACCAAGACAGTGGAAAGTCACGGAAGTGATTATGGTCCTAAAACCAGGAAAATCACCGAATGAAATCAAATTTTACAGGCCTTTTTCACTTCTTCCAATAATTTCAAAAGTTTTTGAACGGATTTCACTCGGTCGCTTACACCCCATAATTGACCAGAAACGTCTTTTACCTGACCATCAATTTGGGTTCAGAAGTAAACATTCAACGGTGGACTAAGTACATCGAATTGCAGATGTAATTGAGAATGCTTTCGAAGAAAAGAAAATTTGTTCAGCCGTATTTCTTGACGTGTCGCAAGCTTTTGACAAGGTGTGACAAGGCCTTAAGTATAAACTAAGTCAAGTTCTGCCAGAGCAATTATATAAAATCCTCGTGTCGTATCTTGAGCATAGACTCTTCCGTGTGAAACTTGGAAGCGAATATTCCGAGTTCAAAGAAATAATGGCAGGTGTACCGCAAGGAAGCGTCCTTGGAACAATCCTGTACCTCCTATTCACCCGTGATATCCCACAAAAAAACGATACAATAGTTGCAACGTTTGCTGACGATACTGCTATACTAGCAGTTGGCACATCAATAGAGGAAACAAATATCAAATTACAAAACGCTCTTAACGAGGTTAATGAATGGACTAAATCCTGGCGGATTGCACTTAATGAGAGCAAATCGATCCATGTAGATTTTTCGTATAAACGGACAAACAATTTTGCGGTTCGAGTCCCGTTTACAAATGAAGCGAAATATCTCGGTATGACACTCAATGCAAAATTAAAATGGTAGTCGCATGTAAAAAAGAAATGCGAAGAACTTAAAAATAAATATAGAGAACTGTACTGGTTGCTCGGAAAATATTCGAAGCTTAACCTTGATAACAAGCTGCTATTATACAAGCAAGTGCTAAAACCGATTTGGACATACTGTATACAGCTATGGGGTTGTACCAGTGAAACGAATTTTAACATTTTACAAACTTTTGAAAACAAAATGTTAAGATCATTCGTCAATGCGCCGTGGTACGTAAGGAATGAAGATCTACACAGAGATCTGGGTATTCCCGCGGTTAAAGATGAAACAAAATTTTTTTTACGAAAACATAAAAAACGTTTATTAGGACACGTTAACACAACAGTCCTCCAAATTCTTGACGAAACAAATATATTGCGGCGTCTTCAAAGAACTAAACCCTTGGATTTGGTCCGATAAAAACAAACCGCGCTATAAATTGCGGAAAAAGCAGGAACTCGCAAAGGAAAGTTACCTGCCAAACATATTATATACTCGTGATAAAAAAAATTGCTAGATAATTCGAATACTTAGTTGCAATAGAAATGCAAAATGGGTGGTGGTTTTAGTGAGTAAAAATCTCACACTAGTTTGGACACGTGCTCATCGTGCCTACGGAAAAGAATCGTATAATCGTTCAGAAACATCTTTGTCTTTCTTTTTTAAAGAAGGATCATGTATTTGTCTAGAAGTTCAGTCAGTATAAAATTATTTTGTGCTTGAATTTTTCCAGGATAATACGAAACTTTGATTCGATCACAGCATCAAGTTCATTGAGTTGTTGAAACATTCAATCCTTCGTGTTTTAATTTTAGGGTTGGTTGGATAAGTTGATATCCCTTTGAAGCCTTAGTATTCATTAATTCAGGTGTAGTGATCACGTGTCTTTCTAGTGATCTGGTCATTATACAAAATATGGTTTACAAAAACGATTTCAGTATTGAAACTACAAAAAATGCAATTCATTGTGAACTCAACTATTAATTTCTTATCTCAAAGGTGTGTTGGGCTAGTTGGATTCCGCATTAGTAAAGATAATGACGAGCTTTTAATAAAATTCCATTAATTCAAGTAAAGTGTTCAATAAAAACGACCATGCATCTTTCTTGCGTTAGAGTATAAAATTATCTGCAGCACTAAAGCATCAAACAAAACCATTCATTAATTCAGTCCAAACGTTCAGTCAAATCTCAGGAATTTTTTTAATTTTTAAAATGATTACTTATTACGCAATAGTTTCATTATGTATATTCAAATGCATAGTAAACAAAATCCCTTACCCAACTGGAAGCTGTTACGAAATTTCCAATAACTCTCGACCAGTTCGTCGTCCAATCCTCATTTGAATAATTAATCCGATTGACAATTAAAAGTAATGCTCCAAGGCAATATCTTCCCAAACAAAGCACAGCATACCACCACTCGTTCACCTATATCCCAGCCCTACACCTACAACAGGACCTCTTCACCCCCTTTGGCAATAAATCGTAGAAAAGTTAATTGTTTTCGTGGCGACGTTGCGGTTGTAAATTCTTTTGCGTTGTACACACCAACACTGGCATACCAATCTCACCTTTCTTTCGCCACCATAACCCTACCATCACCGCCATCACTACCATTCACCTGTACAAAACACACGAGTATATATCTGAAGGACTTGCCAATGCCGTTGGAGTGGTTGCGCTTAGAACGGTAGAATGGGGTTGGCAGGACCAAGCAGCTGCATCTGCCATTTCATCATGGTGTCACCTGAGATTGAACGACATGGTCTGTATTCGCATATAACGGAGAAAGGACGACACAAAATGGCATCGGCATTAAATTATGTCAAATAAATGACAGTGGAATTCTATCCAAACTCTCCAAACCCTTCCATAAACTCGTCGTACCTGGCATACCCATGGCTCCAATCGGTGGTGTCCACTTTAACGATTGCATTGTTTGTCATATATGGCATGCTCGGTTATTCTGGCACGGATTCGTCCCGCCGTCCATCCTGCAGATACGTGTGTCGGTTGCAATTGAATTTATCCACTTTTACGGTTAATCGTTAGCAAAAAAGCTGCTTGCCGCCAACTTTTACTATTGCATTTTGTAATTAAGCGCGTAGACCAGAAATTAAATGTTTAATGAGATTTAAAATGCCGGAGGGATGTTGCATCAGAGTTTTTTTTTATTTGTATTTCCTGCCCCGGTTTGGTTCCCTTTGCCAGCTTACGGCAATTAATTTAATCCGCTCACTCTAGAGAGTTCATGGGGGTGTGTTGGATTGGCAGAGAAGTTTTTTTTTTGCATGCGGATACGGTTGAGTGGGCCGCGTTCTTTGCCCGTGATGAAATGCGCGTGTATTTCGTTGGTCAAATGACCGATTACCACAAAAAGGGTGCAATTTGCAGTAGCGGAGGAAAAAAGGGGGTCGTTTTTTTTTTGTTCGCTTCTGATTTGTAAAAGTGGCGGCAGCAATCTGTCTGACATTTTGAGTGATGAAGCTTTAAAAATCGCATTTATGGAATGCTTTTGAGAGGATTTGGTAAGAGGATTGGTAGTTAAAAGAGTCTTTGAGAATGAAAAAGGGGATGGCTTTATCATTCTCACATGTGTATGGAAATGTAGTGTTGCTTGTACCTTAATGAAGACAAGTATCTCATCTTGGCTAACATAAAATTTCGACTTGGGCAATTGGACTCATCTAAAAGTGAACAAATGCGATTGACGGGAAGAAATACAAAAGTTGTTGGTTAATCAAAAAGGCATTATGCATTCGATCGAGTTCCTCAGAGAGCATTGTTAGATGATTCTACGAGCTTTTCGACAAAAGTTATGAGCGAATGCCGAAGTATGCCCTGTTGGATGATTAATGCCAAGGTTTGAGGAGGAGTGATATCTTTAAAATAATTCTTGGAAAAACACAGTTTACAAGACACCAATCCTGGAAATAAACCCAGCCATTAGGCTTTTCTGTGCACCAAAATACATTCTACTATTGACATGAGATTTTTTATCTATCTCAGTATTTATAAGGAAACACAGTGGTCTTCAAAACAATAGACCAGAGCGTTGCACACATTCTGTATTCTAGATTTCCAAACAGTTTAAGTAGTCAACAACCCTGGCTTGACGAAGAATACCAGCAAATGGACACAGCAAAATCAACGAAGAAAGCAAAGACGGGATAAAATTGAGCTTCATAGAGAAAGACGAAGGGAAGAACACCGGCATTACAGAAAGAAGAAAAGAAACAAGAAAAAGACGCGATGAAAGATATAGAAAGGTTGAAATCCAGGAATGGTATTCGACAGTTTTATCAAAATATAAACCATCCATTTCTGATCTGAATTCTGTGGACATGGAGGGGGAAAATCGTAGTTGAGTCATAGTCGATGATCAAAGTATTGAAGAGCCACTCCTGCCATATACGAATAAATCCAATTTATATATCCGAAAACGGTGAAAACGACGAAGTTAGGTCCATCACTTCAATAAGTTCGGATAGTTAACAATATCTAAACTAAAGCTTTACATGACTACCACATGTGATGGCATTACGCCGAGATATAAAGAGCCGGGGAAGATGAATAGCTTAGGATCATAAAACTAACAACTTGGTCTAATGGAAGTATGCCTGAAGAATGGGGAAGAGCCTCAGAACTGCGCCAACTTCAAAAGCACAAAGCTCCTCAAGATCGTCTACAGAACCCTACCTGCAGTAATATATGACTGCAGTTCATCAACAACCTGATCTTGCTCTTTCAGTTAAGTTTTAGGCCAGCAAAGTCCAAAAATTACTTTGAAAAATCCAAAGCCCAAATCGATACTCATTGCATATCCAAACTCGTATGTACTTCGGTCCCGCCATCGATTCTGGCAACAACACTCTTGGCAAATGCTGTTTTGGGAAATTAAGTCCGGTTAAGAAAGCAATGTAATGAAACTACTTACAGTTTTATATATACTATAGGATCTCCAGAACTGATGTGCTAGGTTTCTCGCGGCCACCAGCAAGAAACCCCTGGTTTGATGAATGCCGACAGATGCTCGCAGCCAAGAACGAGGCCTACAAGGCTAAGCTGCAGGTGAAGACGAGAGCTGCCATTGAGCTCTATAGGCAAAGAAGAAGGGAAGAACATCGGCTTTTCAGAAAGAAGAAAAAAGAGAAAGAAAAGCGCGCGATCGAGGATATAGAGAGGTGCCACTCCAAAAACGATGTTCCCAAGTTTTACCAAAGTGTAAAACGTCATAGCCAAGGATACAAGGCTCGAACAGAATTCTGTCGAGTTGTTCATCTCGACACATCGTAGTTCAGACACAGTCGATGCTGAGGATATGCAGACTGCAGACTGTTAAACATTCCGCTGTCAGGCAGAACGAACCATTTAATATTGGCAGCGACAGCGAAAACTGCCAACCACCCGACCAAAGTGAAGTGAGGATAGTAATATCTAAACGCAAGCCGCCGGAAATGACGGCCTTCCCTGAGCTGGTACCTCAGCATCGTTTACCCGATTCACAAAAAAGGAGACCCTCTGAACTGCGCCAACTACAGAGGCATGAGTCTGCTCAACATCACCTACAAGATCCTATCTGACGTAATATGTGAACGCTGGAACCCTTGACCAACAACCTGATCGGCCCTTATCAGTGTGATTTTAGGCCAGGATAGTCCACAATTGATCAAATCTTCACACTTCAGCAGATCCTGGAAAAAAACCCAAGAAGTCCAAATCGATACCCACCACTTATTTATCGATTTCAAAGCCGCGTACAAAAGCATTTATAGAGACGAACTATACAGAGCCATGTCTAGTTTTGGTATACAGCCCAAACTCGTCCGTTTGTGTAGGATGACGATGGAGAATTCTCGCTGCACCATCAGGGTCGGAAACGACCTCACCGACACATTCGATACCAAAAAAGGATTTAGGCAAGGCGATGCGTTGTCATGTGACTTCTTCAATTTGATTCTTGAGAGGATTGTGCCGAACTCCCGAGCCAACACCAGAGGCACAATTTTCCAAAAATCGGTGCAACTACTAGCATATGCCGACGATATTGACATCATTGGTAGGACTCAACGTGATGTCATAGCCACGTTTGCTAGTATAGAGAAGGAAGCTGCAAAAATGGGTTTAGCAGTAACTGAAGGTAAGACTAAGTATATGATGTCAACACGAAAAGAAACACAACATCGAAGAATTGGACAGAACGTCACCAATGACAGATATAACTTTCAGGTAGTACGGGACTTTGTCTACCTCGGCTCCGCTATTAACTCTGACAACAACATCTCGTCAGAACTCAAACGAAGAATTACTCTTGCCAATCGCTGTTTCTTCGGGCTAA
Organism: Rhingia campestris; assembly: GCA_932526625.1. Classification (NCBI taxonomy): domain Eukaryota; kingdom Metazoa; phylum Arthropoda; class Insecta; order Diptera; family Syrphidae; genus Rhingia; species Rhingia campestris. The sequence continues at coordinate 106,849,756 of OW052182.1, forward strand.
GAAGGCAATTTAGAAGTAAAGCCCTCATTCGAACTACGAAGGAGATCCTATATAAGACCCCGATGTAGGTTGTCAGCTAAGGACCGGGCTAATTGGAGAGGCATGTTGGTTGAGGCCCAGGTTCATCCCGGACTGTAGCGCCACTTAAGTAAGTAAGTAAGTATAGGATCTCCAGATAAGACCTACAGTCTTATTTTACTCCATTGAAGCATGGAATGTTTCAAAATTGAATAAAGAAACCTTTGGTTGTTTCTTTTGAAAAATCGAGATCCCATTGAGTAACGGCTACAATATGTAGAGGAAACGGCCACCAACATTCCAGCTGAAAGAGTTATTGATTTTCAACCAGATGGTAGATGCTGTGGACGAAGACCTCGCCTACGTGATACCCAGCTTAAAGTGTGGAACTAGATGCAATTCATGAAGAACTGGACTCCAATTAAGTATGTTATTGCTAAAGGTAACCCTGATTATCACAAGTACGCGGGGGAGAAAACGTAATCTAATATAGTTTTTATATATTAGATAAGGCTGCCATGTGTCAGCAATCATTACTGCACTTTTGTCCCTCAAAAAAGGAGATATCTCAATCAGGTCTAGATTTCTTTAATCTTGACAGGAGGTCGCAAGTCATCCTGCTGCACCTTGAACACCTCGTAAAAGGGAGTAAAAAGCGGGTTCAAGTCTAGATACCTTCTACCTCGATAACACAGGTTTGGATTTCAACATTCTTTATACAAAAAAAAAGTTAAATGACAAACTAATTCCGCCAAAAATGACGCGCTGAAGGATGACAATAAAAGAAATGGAAATTAAGTCAAGAATTGAAATTCCCCAAAAGCCTACTGAAGACCTAATGATTTTTTTTTTTTTGAGTTTCGTAATAAATTGACAATATAATCGTGTCGACAATTCAATAAATCAAATCGTCAACTCCATTTACCCTAGGGATTAATGTCGGTGACGGGAGGCTTAAAGACCGCCCGAAATCGATAGGAGACTGAAAACTCATTTCATTTGGAAATAATTCGAGTAAGTAATTAAAGACCGAACCATCAATAATGAAATTTTTAATATTGATCGCTTTCCCCAAAAAGATGAGCCCCGTCCACTTAGTGAATTTATCCGTCGACAACAGGATTCGTCCCAATTTGACTCCTTAACAACGTAAAAAGAAAAAAAATCCCCCTATTTTATTCCCTAATCCTTTTTTAAGGTCCACTGCTCTAATTATTCATCTCTATTACCTCACCCCACCTCCCACTTCTTTGGAAATATCTGATTACTATAGGTAGCAAAGGGGCAATAGAGATTTTTCATCCAAAAAAAACACACATTTTCCCATCCAGTGCACCTCTTTAATAATCAATTTAACCGCAAACAACCGACCGACGACGACATGAAGAACACGCCTTCATGCGGAGCTCGAATATCCATTCTCACAAACACTACCAGTAACACTGTGTGATGTGTGTTTGTGTGTGAATGTTAGCTCTCTGAGGGTTTCAGCAAGAAGCTTATGAAAGCCCCTATCTCAACTGGATATGACTTGCAATGTGTACACACCAGTCCAGACACTGGATATATAACAAGAGTAGTATGCATGCATCATGCACCCGAATCCTCACAAGTCCTGGCCAGAAGAAATGCATTGAAAAAAACATTTTTTTTTTAAAGAAATGTCCTTTCAAGGCAGAAAGCAGTCGGTAGTCCGTAGTCGGCAGTCATGTCGTTTTTTTCTGCAGATTTTTACTGCCTTATCCTAGCATTGTTGTCGTTCCTAATTCCCTCGTCACTATGTGTGCCCCCTCCTATACTATAGTCCTTCTTTAGTTCGTCGTGCTGAAGAAATGCGTGAAATTTGAAACTTTTTCTCCATTGTTCCGTACTAATTTACATAATATACTTTTAGTGAACGCGAAACAGTGCCCTTGCCACACAGACCATAAGCTTAAGCACAAGGGCCAGCACTTGCTGGCCAATGTGTGTGTGATTGTGTTGGTAATCAACCCGCTTTCGATGAATTTCCAGCGCGCAAACAAACTCACTGTCACGACACAGCGACGATAGCGGCATCGAAGGACAATGGACGAGGGTAAGGACGAAACCAAACTGTCATTTAATATCCGCAATTAAAGTGGTCATCAATCAAAAGACACTGAAGCTCCAATTTCTGTTTCAACCAAACACACAGGCCAGCCACCGCCATCATCTAGGATGAGTGCATCACCAACACATTTCTGCTTCATCCGTCCTGCATTTACACATCGAGTTATTGTGCTCGTTATCAGTGTCCCTGTTCCTGGAACAACAGCTCTACATCAACGACGCAGGAGGACGTTGCTTTTGTTTGGTTTTTGTTTTATCCACACTCTGGAAGGAGGATGGTGGGGTCGTATTTTATTTCATTTTTTTGTGTATTGTGTCCTTTCTGTCCAAACATTATGATGGTGTGTACGGTGGGTGGGGTTAGGGGGTGGTGGATAAACGGGACACCTTGGTGGTCGATATATTGAGGAATGTGGCATCAAACAATCCGAAGAACGTGACGATATCATTAGTGGTACCTACTGAGGACTAACGGCCTGCACACAGACAACTGACTACCACTATCAACAACATCGCCACATCCTTGATTGGGAAGAGCACAATTGTACGGTTACGTCCGAGTTGGATATTTAATTGGAAACGACAAAAAGGAGAGCGTCAGCGCATGTAAGGATATGTTTATTTTGAACGCGACACAGGAAGCCTTTCCTTAGCACATTATCTCTCCTTCGTGCTGCAATGTGACATTGCTATACTCAACACCAGTCAGAGACGTATTAGTGTGTGCGTGTGCTGATTGAATTGTAGGAATTCTTCGTCCTAATTAGAAAATCGAGAAAGTGGATTTCGCTGTGTGTTTTTAAGTGAAGGCTTCGTGTTGCATGTGCATCTGTGTGGAATGTAATTACTGTGTAATGGCAAAGCGTGAGGTAAAATCGCAAGACGACAACGCCACATTAACGGGTAGATTGTTCTCCTGAACAACAAGAAATGAATCGTTGAAAGTCTTAACTGATTTGTTGGACATTGCTGTGGTGCTTAAGAGAAAAAAAAAACATTGGGTAGGGCAGAGCAGTCGTATCTTTGAAGGCGTACTTTGATAGCAGAGTAATGATTTGTTTTTCTGTTAACAGAATTGACACTCATCACTATGAGTCCAAATAAATGTCACACACAACAGCCTGCTCTAAACGCGGGCCTATCATTCAGATTTTATCGCTGCCAATAGTCATTGTGAAAAATCAAATGTCCAAATGAGGGTGATTTATGGAGGTTGGGGATACGATTTTTATAAATCGCAGTGACAGAAATGCGTAAATTGATATTCCAAGATAGCTTTTGCATTATTTTTTTAATTAAAATTAATTGAAAATCAATGAAAAAAATATTTTTTATTTTTTTTTTAAATTTTACAATGCCCCTTAGGGTATTCAGCGAAAACGAATAATTCCATGAAATATGTTGTAATTGCGGTAGCAGCGTGTAGACCAATATTCGGAATCGCGTCGCATAATCTTTGCGAACAACTGGATAAAGAGTAGTAGTACGAAATACGGGAATATATAGTTCTTAGTAGAACATAAGATTTTTAGAAAAGCTATGAAGGGAAGGGGTAAATTTATTATTACAGAAAACACCACATGGGCTGTTAAGTCAAGCCATCTGGAATATAAGTATGGATCAGTGTGATACACTCAAGTGCATGCAAAGTATAATTCTAAGAAGTTCATTGAAGGTCTCACAAATGTGATTTAACTTATTGAGCAACTGAAGATGATTAATTTAGCTTTTTCTGTGTATCATATGATAATGAAGCATTTAGGTCATCATATCGAAATAAGCAATTTCATATTATTTAGAAGGAACTGCCACATTATAAGAAAAACACGACCATAATTAAGCAAATTTAAACTTAAACTAGGTTTTGCTCTTAGATGTATTCCGTTAAAACTCGAGATTTCAAATCGATTAAAAGACCGCATATGTTAGTGTTCTGAAGGATTGGATTAGTGTCTATGCTGACGCAATCTAGTTTTGGTTTACCTCGTTCCGCTGACCGGGTGGCAAGGGATTATTCTCGCCGTTCCATCGTCTACGACCTTACTGAAACCTTCAAAAGGGATTTAGCTAAGTTAATGCATTTTGAGGTGATTTCTTTTGCATTGTTTCCGAGAGGATTGTGAGAAACTACCGTGCCAAGACCAGGAGCAGAATCTTCTATAAATCCGTTCTAGACTATTAGCTACGCCAAACTTATTGACATTATTTGCTGGGGTCAACGAGATATAGCCGAGTTTACATGTGTAGAAAAGGGTTTTAGTGGGTTTGCCCAGTAAACGAGACCAAGACCAAGTATGTCCATTCAAAAGGAAGGAACATCAACGAATTGGGCAAAACGTCACAATCGATAGCTACATTTTTGAGGTAGTAAGGTCTATTTTAAGTTAGCTACTAAATCTGACAACGGCATCTTGTCAAAAACGAAATTAAGAATTACTCTCTTAAATCCGATTTTTTTTTTGGGTTATGACGACAATTTAGTAATAAAGCTTTTATTTGAAGGAGCATTACAGGAGCATTACTGGGGTAATCACGCCCTGCTCAACGCTGTTAAAGAATAAACCGTATCAATAGCGGATAGAGACATTCTTTTCGACTATTAAAAATCTTCGATGGTTACGAAGACTCAACCACGAACTTTCAAATTCTACTGCGACAAATGTCGGGTTACGGAATATCGGCCTGGTGTCCTCTGGTGAAAACATGGAACTACCAACTCACTTAAAAAAACAGTTTGTATAAATAAGCAACTATAGCCTCGGAATGGGCACTGTTTTTATTCTTGACGACCATCCTAATTTTGGATATCCGAACATTCCGAGGGGCTAACATCGACTCGGACCACTACCTTGTTGTAGCCAAGGTAAGGATGCGGATATCCACCAAGCCACAACAAACCAGAAATACTGTGAAAAAAATTTAATGTCGAAAGACTGAAATCGCCAGAGACCGCCAAGGCCTTCGCGCAACGAGTATCCCTTAACCTCTCGATTCACACCATACCACCAGCATCTAATGTCGAAGAACAATGGCAACGACGCCAACAAGCCATTAGATCAGCCGCAACTGATGTGCTAGGTTTCTCGCGGCCACCAGCAAGAAACCCCTGGTTTGATGAATGCCGACAGATGCTAGCAGCCAAGAACAAGGCCTACAAGGCTAAGCTGCAGGTGAAGACGAGAGCTGCCATTGAGCTCTATAGGCAAAGAAGAAGGGAAGAACATCGGCTTTTCAGAAAGAAGAAAAAAGAGCAAGAAAAGCGCGCGATCGAGGATATAGAGAGGTGCCACTCCAGAAACGATGTTCGCAAGTTTTACCAAAGTGTAAAACGTCAAAGCCAAGGATACAAGGCTCGAACAGAATTTTGTCGACATGAACAAGGAAATATCGTAGTTGAGACACAGTCGATGCTGAGGATATGCAGACTGCAGACTGTTAAACATTCCGCTGTCAGGCAGAACGAACCATTTAATATTGGCAACGACAGCGAAAACTGCCAACCACCCGACCAACGTGAGGTGAGGATAGTAATATCTAAACTCAAGCCGCCGGAAATGACGGCCTTCCCGCTGAGCTGGTACCTCAGCATCGTTTGCCCGATCCACAAAAAAAGGAGACCCTCTGAACTGCGCCAACTACAGAGGCATAAGTCTGCTCAACATCGCCTACAAGATCCTATCTGTCGTAATATGTGAACGCCTGAAACCGTTTACAAACAACCTGATCGTCCCTTATCAGTGTGATTTTAGGCCAGGAAAGTCCACAATCGATCAAATCTTCACACTTCGGCAGATCCTGGAAAAAACCCAAGAAGTCCAAATCGATACCCACCACCTATTTATCGATTTCAAAGCCGCATACGACAGCATTTATAGAGACGAACTATACAGAGCCATGTCTAGTTTTGGTATACCGCCCAAACTCGTCCGTTTGTGTAGGATGACGATGGAGAATTATCGTTGCACCATCAGGGTCAGAAACGACCTCACCGACACATTCGATACCAAAACAGGATTTAAGCAAGGCGATGCGCTGTCATGTGACTTCAAATTGAAGAATTCTTGAGAGGATTGTGCAAAACTCATGAGCCAACACCAGAGGCACAATTTTCCAAAAATCGGTGCAACTACTAGCATAGGTACGCCGACGATATTGACATCATTGGTAGGACTCAACGTGATGTCATAGCCACGTTTGCTAGTATAGAGAAGGAAGCTGCAAAAATGGGTTTAGCAGTAAATGAGGGTAAGACTAAGTATAGGCTGTCAACACGAAAGGACACACAACATCGACGAATTGGACACAGAACGTCACCATTGACAGATATAACTTTGACGTAGTACGGGACTTTGTCTACCTCGGCTCCGCTATTAACTCTGACAACAACATCTCGTCAGAAATCAAACGAAGAATTACTCTTGCCAATCGCTGTTTCTTCGGGCTAAGAAGGCAATTTAGTAGTAAAGCCCTCACTCGAACTACTAAGCAGATCCTATTTAAGAACCTGATTATCCCAGTCCTGCTCTACGGCGCTGAAGCATGGACCGTATCAAAAGCGGATGAAGAAATCCTTGGTCGATTCGAGAGAAAAATTCTTAGAAAAATCTTCGGTCCCGTTTGCGTTGACGTCAAAAAACTCCGCATTGGACGTGTAAGATGGCTAGGACATGTAGAGCGAAGGGACACCAATACTCCGGCTCGCAGAGTCTTCGATTCCCAGCCAGACGTCGGACGCAGTAGAGGAAGACCTCGCCTTAAGTGTCGCGCACAAGTAGAAGCCGACCTCAACCAACTTGGAGTGCGCAACTGGAGGCAGTTAGCTAAGGACCATGCTAATTGGAGAGGACTGTAGCGCCACTCAACAACAACATCCTAATCGAAAAAGGCACAACGACGTTTGTGACTGCACCTTGTATGCGCAAACCTTAAATAAAAGAGGTGCAGCCGAACAACTAACGGAAGCCCAAAGGTGCTGCAAGAAAGACATTACTGTCATCCAGGAAGTGTGATGGGACCGGCCGCGAAAAAAGATTATGATAAACTGTGACATCTGTTACGGTCCGGGTTATATTGAGCAAAAAACGGCGACTATTCGGATGTGGATTTCTTATAAGTTCCAGACATAGGCAAGAAGTCTTATGTTTTCAGTGCATAAGCTAACGCGTTGTCACAATCCGCATCAAAATCGTTAACACATGCCTTTTATGCGCTCACGCTCCGAGGGAGGAAAATATGATATGTATTGCGAAAGACTGCCTCTACGAGCTCATAGACAAAACTTATAAGCGACTACTAAAGTACGATGTTAAAATCGTGCTGGGAGATTTTAACGCAAAGGTAGGAAATTGACTTCGCTGCGGAACGAAATGCCACTATAGCGAGCACACGGCTTCCTCACCTCGATATTGATAAGTGTGCATGACGGTCTCCAGATCAACGAACCATTAGTCATAGTTTTTGATTCCCAGCTAGTCGTCGGATGTAGTAGAGGTAGAAGCCGACCTCTACCAACTTGAAGTGCGCAACAACCAGGGAGCACGTAAAAACGTTTCCAGTTTGCGTTTCGGTATCAATGTTGCGGGATCAAATGAACGCGATTGTATGCCCCATTTATTTTTTCCACAGCAGATATCTCGAAAGCAAACTAAAGTCCGATTGGAATTGACTTTCGGTGCGGAATTTCTTCAGAACGGATACCTGGATAGGACTGAATGAAACGTTTATCCCTAAGGACACATGGAGGCCTTTGCGAATTCGTAACTCAGCTGAGTTTCCATGGAACAAAAGTTTCTTATGTGCATGTACGGCAGCTATCTAATACAATATCAAGTTGATTTTGATTATACGGTCCTTCCAGATAAATCCCTGCACCGTCATTCAGAGTCGAGTCTTTATTCCATTGACCGCCGCAACTTTAACACCCATGCGGAAGCTATTGTCAACAGCTTCCTTTACGTTTGCATCATCTGATACCATCCCTATATTATTTTAATCATATTTCTCCAATTTTGTCACCTCCAACTCATACCTTTAGGGTGAATTGCATCCACACACTTATTCAACTAATGACAAGATAGTTGAATAACTGAGTTTGTGCAAGCGACCAGTGCGAAGATTGCTGTCGCACTTTGCATGAATCGAATTTACTTTATCCTTCGAGAGCGATTTAATCGCCAACTCCCTATCTCCTTAACGATACACATTCATGTGATATATACATGTGAACTCCCTTCAATATTCCGAGGCTCATTAAATTTGTATGCGGCTGTCAATCAGTGGTCGCTCATTCCGTTAAAAAAATCATTTAACTTCGTTGCATTATTAAATTACCGAGGCAAATCAAAATAAATCCCTCACCTGGAGGGGATTATTGCCTAGCTTGGTGGCGACACGAGAGGGAGAGAGAAGGAGTGTTTTTTGATGGTCAAAGTCAGGAGTCAGTTTAAAATTACATGAATCCACAGAATGCCGATAAAACAACAACGACGAAGGGGGGACATGAGAAAGGGAGAGAGAGAGTGAGCGAGAACACCAAAAAACAATGTGAACGTTGTACTCGCTGGTAACAGGATGTTCGATTCAATGAAGTCATCGATCCTTAAATTCGCACACTCAACTACCATCGTGAAGTGGAGTGTAGCGTTTTTTTTCCCTGCTTGGGAAAACGTATATAGGAAAATACACAAACACCATGATTCCGTTATTTACCCCCAAATCGTGGTTACCAGGAAGAGGTCTCCTAGCCGGTGTGGAATTGCTTTTGTTTTTTTTTTTTCTATTTTATTTTTTAAATTTTTTATCCACAATTGTGATTCTTTCTCTTTTCAGGTTTTGTGTTTTTTTTTTTTTTTTGATTCACGTTTTGTTTTCAACGACAGAAGAGCTCCTCTTTCATTTCATTTTCCAATCACCGTCAACGATTTATTTGCTTCTTTTTGGATTTTTTTTACCGCCCCCCGTGGGTGAGCTTTATTTGAATGTGTGTTGGGATGTATTTCTATTTGAGGTGGATTTCTTTTTTTTCGAATTTCTTTTCTGCTGATCCATAGAGAGTGAAAAATCTGGACGATTATTGCGGTAATCGAAATGGGCACACATCTGAATATTTGCGCGATGCAAACCATGCTCGTGGGTTGACAGGGGCAAGGAAATTGAATGATTTCTGTTAAATTTGGGGAATGTAGTTGATAGGGGTGCGGAAAGGCCTAGGCGGATTGTTATCCGACACTGTGGAGTGCCCAGAGTAAGCAGTTTAATTGTTGTTCCCAACCCCCAAACGATATCGAGGAGCAGGATGTGTGATGTGGGCCGTTGTCCTTCGAATCAATGTTGGGTGGAAACAAATACCAGGAAGAAGGTTTTTTGTGTTCGTTTATTTGTTTTGAATAAAGTTGAAGTGCCCATGGAAGGGTGGGAAGGGTATGACGGAGTGGGTAATGTTGGTGTTAGCGTTTGACGGTCATCACTTTTTCGCAGTGGGATATGGCTTCCTTTTGGAAAAAGTCAGTTGAGGCGGTTTTTTGTTTGATTTTTTTTTAAAGTGAGAACCTTTGGCTTTATAAATGTTTACTTACACATACAATGGGATACAACTCGTCACTGTTCCAATGGTGATGATTTGTTGAGGGTAGTGAGTGAAGACACAAATTGAAAGATTTATTTGGCAGATTTAGGAAGAAGTGGGTTTTTACATTCTAAATTGATCTATTGGAAGGTCCATCTCAAGAATGAAAACAGAGAGCGTCTGTCTAGGCGTAACGCTGTTCAATTGAATCCATAATGAAACCCATTGAGTTTTAAAAAAAAACGTGGCAGACAAAAGCGTTCTCAGACTACCCACAAATTTGGACAGAAAAATTTATTGGACCCATGTGAATTACCTTATTTTGATAAACTCAAGTATGACATTCAGAAAAGGTTCAGACTCTATACCTGACAGACAAAATAAGGATTCTCCCTAGCGCTGTGCTACCATCAAAGGTGTACTTATCCTAATGTAGAGAAGGAAACAGTACCTGGAGTCTTTTCAGATGCTCGAGGTTAAGAAGGCCACAAAGGGTGTCCTTCCGATGGAACTGTCACCATTCCATTAGCCAAGGAAAAACTTCTATAGACCACAATCCACAAACTCCCTTTGGTAAACCCTTTTGGTGGCGAAGCTTTTACTTACTCACCCTCTTTCATTTTGAGACGGCATTGGAAGAATTTTCAATATAAAGCCAGATGTGGCGTCTACCATCCCAGTAAGGTGAAGAGATGGTTTCGGATGTGCGAAAATCTAAACGATTTCTTAAATCACTTTGCATGAAATGTCGTAGACCAGTATGGACGTTGTCAACAACTCACCAGAAGAAAGGCTGCAACTGATGGGTAGAGTTCTTAACGTACATTAATAAAATACACAACACTTGCGGTTAAAAATGATCCCTATAAGGGAAAGGTGATTGCGAAGAAGTTAAGGGGCATGAGAAGAGAAAAACACCAGTCCCGGAAAAAGAAGACTGAACAATAGAACCGCCCAATATTCGAAAGAGACAATTATTACCTTTAAATATAAGGGTAAGAGTGAATATAATACAGGCTCAGTCGCGTGACGGTAAGTGCGAAAAACTGCCGTGCAGAAAATCTGGGCTCGATTCCCAGCCGATGCAACACCTAAAATGTCTATTCACAGCCTCTTTTCTTACGATGATTCATCAAATCCTCCGAGAAGTATCAATTGTCAACAAAAGCTTATGCGAACTCAGTCGCTTGGAACCGGCATAAAATGGAAGTCCTACCATCGTGCAAGAAGTACACACGCACACAGGAATGGACGTAAGAAAAAAGCTAGGCCTTGGTAAAAACAATCCTAGGTTAGTTTAGGTTAGGTAAGAGTGGCTGTTAGCGAGTTCGCCGGCACACTTAGCAACTAACTACATACTTACAATCCCGTGGCAATTTCACAGCTCAGCAAGTTTGACACAAGCGGAAGAGTTAAACTTTAGCAATCACCCAGAACTAAATGAACTACTATCCGAACTTCCAGAACATGACATAGTATCTTGACCGCTTACCCAAGATACTATGCTTCAACAAAAGATTCTCAACGGAGATCACAACCAGAGAAGCATGGGTTAGCAATAACCCACAAAAAGGCCAAAACGGCCTAAAGTGGTATAAGGATGGTTCTAAAATGGACTCAAGGGTAGGAGCTGTTATCCATGGACCAAATCGGAACGTTTCAATACCTATGGGAAAAACCAGAGTGTATTTCAAGCAGAGCTCCATGCCATCAAAGAATGCGCAAACCTAATACACAATTCAGGTATTAAAGGCGCCAACATCCATATATTCACGGACAGTCAAGCAGCTATAAAATCCCTTAGCTCACACATTATTGACATAAGCGGATTCGGCAAGTCAGAATTAAAAAAAAAAAAAAAAACAATCTCGTTGCAAAAATAATTTATTTACAGAATATAATATGGCAGTGCTAAAGAATCCCCACTAATCTGACTTTTTATGTACCTATAAGGCCGAGATGAGGCTTGATCTTTGATTGGCTTGGCTTTACTCACAGCTTGACAAAGAAGCCAAGGATTTCAAAGCAGGGTTGCTATAAAAAAGAAACAAGCCTTTTTGTGTACAACCTTTTAAAAAATGGTTTTGCGATTTCCTTTTAAAACGGTTTAGCTACTGTTAGCGGTAAGACTTTCCATAATTTGTTTTATGAAAGAAACCAAACAAAAGGTAATCTCTTCCCAAGGTTCGATTGTACTCACAACGTCCATAGCAATCACGTAATCTCGTTCCACTAAAGGAACATAACTGTAATTAAAAAGAATACTCTATAACGAATCACCTACATAATAACGAAGCACGCACAATTCTCAAAATCTAAGGTTAAGGTAAAAACAAAACAACGACGCGACGATCCTACACAAAGGTTTGAAACCAATAAAAACGCAAAGCAACCACTTGAATAGCAATTTAGACCATTTCATTCTGACAACCGCTTATAACGAAAGGAACCAAAAATCACAAAGAAACCCTCTGATTTACATTTCTTGACCACTTTTCCCGATTATACGGCAACCTCCCTATTCCCGAACTAAAAAAAATCGAAAAAAGCAACATCGTCCCCAAACCTTAGACGGCTTTATGTATTTCAAGTTCTACCGCTAACCACTGACTTAATTAAAGTCTACCGCTGCCCGGCACTACCAACAATAATATCACAACATCAGAACGAAAAGATATCCTTTTTGCCCGTTTCCTTGATAAAAGAAAATAATTAGTCTAAAGCATTTGTCACCGCAAAACGTGGCGGATCTAAAATGCTGCCGCCGTTTTGACAGAAGGACAAGCAACAATAAGAAAAAAAAAATATCCAGCTCACAGATTAAAGCGGTACAAAAAGGAAATCATTGTCCTTCCTACGATAATGATGAACTTTTCAAGGGGAAAAATAATAACCATTCTTCCCCTGTGGGACAAAACATAAAAAGTTTGAGTTACCTATCCTCCCTAGTCACCTGAACCGGTTTACTCTTTCACTCGGAATAATTACAATATCGCGTGCCGTCGTCGTCGTCGTCCTGTACAGAAAAAAAATAGAAAACGCGGGAATGAGAAAAGGGCGAACAAAAAAAAGCATGCATCTATGTGTGGGTATATCCTGTCCAGTTTGCACAGCATTTGTTTCGCTTTCGTTCGTTTGCTCGCCGCTTACTCTTGAAACTTAATTTCCCAGATAAAATTTTCAACTGGAATTAAAAGTTTTAATTAACATTCACGAACGGTACTACGCTGGAAAGGATTGCAATACACACACACACATACATGCGTCGTCCTGTGAGACTATGAGAGACTGTCGCACAACACAACGTTTAACATAATGAGATCCTGTTCTCTATTTCAATTCCAAGTCTCAGCTCATAGCCCGGAAATAGTTTTCCATTCTGTGCCGTCACCAAACACTGCCACATTTTAGACCCTGCGCTGCTCGTCTCGAATACTGCAGGAGGAAATGAAACCTTCAACCCACCCCGAAAACTCCCAAACCCCATTGTTTCGTCGAGCATTTAAATCTTAAATATGCTACTGCTTAATAATGAATTGAAAATTACTTCACAAGAAAAAAAAAACAAAAGTGGCGCCCAACGTGGAGCTTCCTGGTTCGCTACTGTCCAGTTTCGCAAAAGGGTGACGAGCGATAGATATAATTTAAAATTTTATCGGAAAGATTGGATTAGGATGACGACGAGGAAGACGAAAGCGTCAACGACAACGACGACTATGATAAGCATAAGCGAAGAGAAAAAAAGGACTAACTACGGACCAGTCCACTTCAAGGGTAAAAAAAAAATCTTAAATGAGTTTTACGTAGCGAGGACCCATCAAGGATTAATGTAAAGGAAGAAGTAAGTGATTGAAAGTGTCTCTTTTTTGTGAACTCGAACAATAGGTTTAGGGAGTGAGTAAAAACTTTTTTTTTGCCCTCTCATCAACCGGCAGCAGGCGGAATTTGATCGTCTACCTTGTGCGCGCGTCCCCCCTATTCGGTTGTTGGATATGGAAAAGTTTGATAAGGGAAACCCAATAGCTCACGAGGTTGAATGCAAAAATTGAAACGAACAAAACTAGCAAATTACAAAAAAAGAGAAAAAAAAAATGCTCGGCTAGTCGTCATCTCAATTCGTTGCAGATACTTTACAGATAAACCGATTGGCTTTCAAAGGATCCATTGGAGGAAGAAATTAAATGCAATTGTGCTAGAAAAGGAGGTGCATTATAAAAGGCGAAAGCAATTGATGACGTATTGCAAATAATAATCCACAGCTTTTGTATAGTTTTATGTACGAGTAGGTACAGATTGAATGAAATGTAATGAATTGGATCTGGAGGGGGTACTCACTTGGCTTTAGGAAAATTCTAACGTCACTGGTTTGTCACTTACCTGAAAAGAAAGAAAACATAAATAAAATAAATGCTAAAAAATGGTATATACCGACAATAAGTGATGTTTAGCAACCTCATCGCATGGGGGAAATTGGGGTCACATTTAGCTTAGGCATTATAGTCTTATATACGCTCAAATCAAATCCCATATTTAAACCAACCCAGTATGCCAATAGCTGGCATTAGATTAAATTATTAAAACCGCCAATTAATAACTATGGACAACTGAATATACAGACTGTCCAAAAGTGACTTGTGTATTTCTAAACAATAAAGACATCTGCACTGTGGTTTAAGCCTAGGAAAGTCCACAACTTATAAAATACTCACTCTACAGCAGATTCTGGAAAACACCTAGAGCTCGATCGATGCCCATCAGCATTGATAAATTCGAACTACACAGAGTTTTGCATGCCTAGTTTCGCTATTTCGCCCGAAACCGTCCGTCTGCATGACGATAGTGATATCTTGCTGGTCGAAATCGATTTCACCGAAATATTTGATATCAAAAGGATATAGACAAGCTGCAGAATTGACAAGTGAATTCAACTTTGTTGTGAGGGTTGTGCAAAATTCACGGACGAAAATCTCTACAACTAAACTAGCTGACGATATTGACAATATAGGTCGACGAAACGAGATGCCGCCGCCGATATTATATATAAACATATGAGAAGACTACAATCCGCCGTACGGATCGTTGAGTACCCAATCCCATCCCATCCTTCAAAAAGTGAATGTACCCAAAAAGTGGGCGAGTCTAAAAAATGACGAATTCTCGCTGCTCCATCAGGGTCGGAAACGACCTCACCGACACATTCCAAAAAAGGATTTAGGCAAGGCGATGCGCTGTCATGTGACTTCTTTAATTTGAATCTTGAGAGGACGAAGAATTACTCTTGATAACCACTATTTCTTCGGGCTAAGAAGGCAATTAAGTAGTAAAGCCCTCACTTGAACTACTAAGGAGATCCTATTTAAGTCCTGTTCTACGGCGCTGAAGCATGGACCGTATCAAAAGCGGAAGAAGAAATCCTTGGTCGATTCGAGAAAAAAATTCTTCAAAAATCTTCGGTCCCGGTTGCGTTGACGGGCTATCGAGACGAAGATTCGACCAGGAACTATACGAGATGTAGCGCGACATACCCCTAGTCAAAAAACTCCGCATTGGGCGTTTAAGATGGCTAGGACATGTAGAACGAATGGACACCAATACTCCGGCTCGCAGAGTCTTCGATTCCCAGCCAGACGTCGGACGCAGTAGAGGAAGACCTCGCCTTAAGTGTCGCGCACAAGTAGAAGCCGACCTCAACCAACTTGGAGTGCGTAACTGGAGACAGTTAGCTAAGGACCGGGCTAATTGGAGAGGCATGTTGGTTGAGGCCCAGGTTCATCCCGGACTGTAGCGCCACTTAAGTAAGTAAGTATATCTATCGAAATTATTTCTCTATGTTAAAAACTTAATGTCAAAACTAATATACCCCTACGGGATAGGGTATAAAAAGAAGCCTAAGTTGATTTGCTAGTAAATGAGGGCAAAACCAAGTAAATGCTGTTAATAGTAAATGGACACCGAACCAATCATCAAGAAAAGCCATACTCCAACCACCGAGGCGTATGATTATTTAGCGTTTACGTATGTGAAGAGAATAATTGAAAAATTCAGGGATACTGGATCAATGAGTGATCTTACGACAATGTGGGTGTCATGTCACAAGTCGTTCAGCAGAAAACAACGAAGCAGTTCTCGAGAGTGTATAGTTGAGAGTAAAGGAACATCAATTCGGCAACGTAGTCAAGAATTGGGCATTTCGAGAAGCTCTCTTGCTCTACAGCGAATTCTTATGAAAGACTTGAAACTTCATGCTTACAAAGTTCAATTGACTCAAAAATTGAAGACTAATGACCATGCAGCGCGAAGAGAGTTCGTTGAATCGATTTTGGAACAACAAGTGGATGCTGATTTTTCGAGCAAAATCATCTTCAGTGATGAAGCTCATTTTCATATTTATGGCTTCCGTCAAAATTGCAGCATGTGGGGTTCAGAAAACCCACATGTAATTATTGAGAAGCAAATGCACCCACAACGAGTGACTGTTTGGTGCGGATTTTTGGCTGGATCCATTATCGTGACCCTGTTTTTAGTGCCAAAATTACATGATATGGATTTGACCAACAAGACGGTATCATATGCCATACAGCCAGAGAAACAATTCAATTACTGCATTATTCATATCCTAATCGGCCATTTTTGCAATCAGAATTGAACATCCAGAACTTGCGATTTAACGCCATTGGACTTCGTTTTCTTTTAGGTTTTCGAAGTCAAAGGTCTATGCAAACAAGCTCCTACGACCACCAACGCCTTGAACGAAACGGTCGCAGAAAATTTCAATAAAAAAACTACGTACTTGCTGGCAAAGCCGTGGCGCCATTTATCCGATGTGCTTTTTCATACATAACCCTAATCTGTATACTCTATACATCAATAAAAAAAATGTAAGCTTAAAAATCTGAATTTTCTATATAAAAATTCCATTTTGCATGAATAATGGGGCACCCTTTATATGATCCAATCATACCTACTGTTTGGATATCTGAAGTGTTTTTTACAATATTCTTATCGGCATGTACTAGTGTGGCTTCTGGCCTGTCCGATCGATCATAGACCAAGGCAAATCCTGGATAACATCCATGAAATTTAAGTCTAGCTTTGTGATCTTTTCACCCACTTGGATGCCGCGTATAATAGCGTCTTTTGCTTTGAAGCTCTATAGCTTCCGAATTAAGGATCCTTTTACAACTGGTAGATCTGTGTCTGCCGTTGGAGCACATGCAATCCCACGAACATGTTGGTTTTCCATCAACATATAATTGGCCACGTGAAAAAGCATATATTTTTAGGATTAATGCCAGAAACACTTAAAGACTGTCCTTGCAATTAGTTTGTAAAAATTATAAATGCAAGCCGCACTGGTAATTGTAACCATGCCACTACAAAGACATGGCTGGTTTATGTATCGCAACATAATGATTACCGATCCGACTTTTAATTGAAGATGATGTGGTGGTAATCCGGGCAATTCCAGCGAATTAAAAAATTCTATTTGATAGTGGACAACATCATCTAGCGATGATCAATCGATTTGAATGTCATCAATTCGTCAGCTATCTTATTTTGAATCTGAAAATTTATTTTGTTGGCATCAGGGGTTTTTGAAATTATTCAATTTTATCGACTTTTCTTTCCGTAAGAACCTTCTACAAAGTATGTATTAGAAAACTTTAAAATAAATAGAAGAATAAAATTGGTAAATCGTTCCCATGTTTAAGGGAAATAGGGAAATAGAGATTGATTTTTGTATAAAAAGATTAACGAACAGAACATTTTCGATTCACAACTTTGAGGTTGTTTGAGGGAGTTTATCTAGTTACAGTAAGATGTGCAGTTTCATCAAAGTGCATTGTTCGGTCATATTTTTCAAGAAAACGATCACACTGTACCGGTCACTGAGACATTTATTTAAATTGTTTTTGAAGAACTACGGCGAAAAAAATGCATTCAAATCCGAGTGATTTCAAAAACATGAGGAAAGTTCCCACATAATCATCAAGCCTTCTATGGCTGGGTTGCAATAAAAATTAAACGATAAAATTATTTCAAGAAACTTCACATTTCTTTGGGGCCATTGGTGTCCAGAACCGATTATCTACACCTGATTTTTTACGAAACCATCAAATTGGAATGATTCAAGGCAATCGAATTGATCGATAGTTGAGGCGATTCCCAATTTAACTCTGTGAGCAGCGGTGAGCACCCAACTAACAATTTCGCTTCGATAAAGCACTATCGAAGGTATTTCCCCTCCAGCAATATTTCCTGTAGGAAGTCTTATGGAAAAACATTTGGCGCACTTTTAGGAAGCTATTTACTTCTATAAGACGTATTTAAATACTTCTAATAAGCCTTAAAGAAGTAACTTTGTTTGCTTATAAAAGGCCATACAGAAGCAAATTATAGGCTTCGTAAAAAGTCATTCCGAAAATGTTTGCAAGCCTTATCGAAGTTGAAAAATAACATTATTTTTTATTATTATCTTTTTGTTTTCATATTTTCTTATTATTATTATTTACTTTTATTAATTCCAATTTCAAACTCTTATAAACCCAATTCGTTATTATGAATGTATGAAATTCAATGCAATTAATTATATAAAAACTCTCATCATACTGGGATTCGAACTCGGGTTCTCTCGAACCGAAAGACGAGTAAGTACAACGAAGTAGTTGAATCGTGTTGACTCATTCTCCGGTAGGTTCCCGATCTTTTCACCTTTTTTTCCAATCTTTACACCTTGTCCAGATCTTTTCACCTTTTTTCCGAGCTCTATACGTGGTATGCTACGGATTAACTTGTGCGAAGTTCTACCGAAACATCTTAACTTATGGTACATGTACACACATCTCCGGAAGCTTAAAAACAACCTTACAGTAGTTTCGCTATCACAATTTCGGTTATGCTTGTGAATTTGCCTTCTTCCCAAACAATCGACTGCCAAAATGCTTAACCTCCGTGCACAAGTACTATATAAGGCCTATATAAATAATTGCTTGTGAAAATTACATTTTTGTGCCTTATAGGAGAATAATGTTTAGTTGGGCAATATTCTGATATGATACCGCACATGCACATGTGGAGGCT
Source organism: Rhingia campestris (assembly GCA_932526625.1). NCBI lineage: Eukaryota > Metazoa > Arthropoda > Insecta > Diptera > Syrphidae > Rhingia > Rhingia campestris. The sequence goes on from OW052182.1 coordinate 106,868,510, forward strand.
ATTTTGATTTTATCACTTTTAAAAACCATGAATAAATAATTTAACAAAATAAAAATTATCAAAATTCCAAAAAAAAATATGAGAAGGCTACAATCGTTGGATATCCCATCCCACCCTTAAAATTAATATCCCCAAAATGTGGGCTTTATGGCGATAAAATATTGAAAATGATGTTGTCAAAACATATTGTTCAAACGGTTTATCAAAATCTTTTATGGTTCGACAAAAAACAACGTTTTTCTATTGCACATGCCTTGGGGTAGGGTATAAAAATGTTTTTTTTTGTAGGAAAACGCACCCAAAAAGTGGGCGTGGGTTAAAATGATCTAGGGACGAAATGTTCATTTTACGATAATAAATGATCTTGCATCAAAAGTTTTTTCAAATACATTAATAATGTAACCAAAAACGTTTTTTTTTTTTAAACAAAAAAAAAACGCCCCCAAAAAGTGGGCATGGCAAAAAACTATATATGGACGAAATGTAGATATTGAGATTCTCTAAATATGCTGCTTAAAACACTTTTTTTTTAAATTCATTACGGTTTGGCTAAAAACTACGTCTTTCTAAAAATCGGGCGTGGCAGTGGGTGGATTTAAAAAAAAGTTTTACACATATTCTGCTTTATCGATCAGATACTATATATTCCAAATTTCAACTTTCTAGGCCCAAAAATCGGTGACACACAGACGGAGCCACCTTGCATTTTTCTAGGAAGGTACAATTTTTTGTTGAATAATCGGTAGATGAATCTAGTTTAGTAAATCTTTGTTGAAAGTTCTGTGATAAATAAAAAGGAGTGGTGAGCCAACGACGATGGGGTACGTACTTGCCCCTTGGGTGGCATTTAACCTTTATTTGCGTACACAGATTGGCATACCGATAGACATTCTTCAGATCCACTATTTAGGACTTCTTCATCATCATAATATTAGACTTGAATTAAATCTCGAGTCCGTCTATTTTTAACGGATATAAAATACAATGTCGATATAAAATACACCATTACTCATTTCAGATTAAACGGTCCCATTTACCCTTAAACACTTTTCAACTTTCCGCTCGTTTGGGAAACGATTTAAGATTGTATCTCTGTAGGTTTCGATTCACTCTCGTCATCGTCATGCTAAAGCAGTGTAATCAATACATGGAACTGATTGTGTTGTCCATGTCTATCCCATGGGATAGTCGGACGGATAAAGTGGAGCGCCATACCATCGTGAATGGGTTTCATCCGCCCACTCAAATGGCAATTATAATTGCCTCAGATCGAACTGAGTATGGTAGACTATAGAGAAGTGTTCGGGTAGGAGATGTGGACGCCCCTAATTAATAATCGCTCTCAGTTTTAATTAAACAAATAATAAACAAATGGATAACATTGAATGACAACATTTGGCATTGGCTAAGGAATGTATCTTTAACTTGATGATATGTGGATTGAAGGTTTTTTTTTTTAATTTTAGAAGAAGAATATATTCCGAACACTGCTCTTTCCTCAGCACCCTCCTTCGTAGATAAGTATCTATTCCATGTCTTATGGTTTTGCATCGTTTATATTCGTGCCATCAGGGTCGGAAACGACCTCACCGACACATTCGATACCAAAAAAGGATTTAGGCAAGGCGATGCGCTGTCATGTGACTTTTTCAATTTGATTCTTAAGAGGATTGTGCAAAATTTCCTAGCCAACACCAGGGACACAATTTTCCAATAAATCGGTGCAACTACTAGCATACGCCTACGATATTGACATCATTGGTAGGACTTAACGTGATTTCATAGCCACGTTTGCTAGTATAGAGAAGGAAGTGGCAAAAATGGGTTTAGCAGTAAATGAGGGTTAGACTAAGTATATGCTGTCAACTAAAAAAGACACACAACATCGACGAATTGGTCACCATTGACAGATATAACTTTCAGGTAGTACGGGACTTTGTCTACCTCGGCTCCGCTATTAACTCTGACAACAACGTCAGAAATCAAACGAAAAATTACTCTTGCCAATCGCTGTTTCTTCGGGCTAAGAAGGCAATTTAGTAGTAAAGCCCTCACTCGAACTACTTAGGAGATCCTGATCATCCCAGTCCTGCTCTACGGCGCTGATTCGATTCGAGAGAAAAATTCTTCGATAAAACTTCGGTCCCGTTGGCGTTGACGGGCTATGGAGACGAAGATTCAACCACGAACGAAAAAAAAACTCCGCATTGGAAGTTTAAGGAATGGACACCAATACTCCGGCTCGTAGAGTCTTCGATTCCCAGCCAGACGTCGGACGCAGTAGAGGAAGACCTCGCCTTAAGTGGCAGCAGTAGAAACCGACCTAAACCAACTTGGAGTGCGCAACTGGAGGCAGTTCGCTAAGGACCGGGCTAATTGTAGAGGCATGTTGGTTCAGGCCCATTTTTATTCCGGGCTGTAGCGCCACTTAAGTAAGTAAGTATATTCGTGGCATTACTTTTAGCTGTGATGTTTCTGTGATGCACCATATGTTTCTGGGATTAGTTTGTTTGAACTTTAAACATTGTAAAGAGGCGCACGTGGTATCACAATCGAATCAAATTGTGGTAACTTTCCTCATAACAGCAACTAGTCCGCATGTTGGGTTCGCCGTGTCTTTATTTATTTATCTTTGTTTCCTTGGATGTCTTTTCGAGACGCTGTTATTGTTGTGTGTGCTTTGCACGGGAAGTATGACAAAATATCCCACCTGTCAATACACCACTCCACTCCGCAAACAGAACACAACGGTCCTAACTGTGGTCTAAGTAAAGAGCGTTCGCTTCCACCATCAATCAACTAAACGTACTCTCGAAAGCATCTATAACCCCATTTGACATTCTATGTCCAGCAACAACTCATTTCCGAACTGTTATTTGCGTGCAGAGAAGTCAGGATTGAAATAATCTTTATCCAAGACTTGTTAAGGCATCGTCACATATATCGAGATATCCGTTCGAAAGAAAATTTTCTCCGGTTTGTTCGAAATCGAAGAATTTTCTACCGAGGTATCCGTTTCGATTAGCATTTCGAACTGATCTTCCGAATAGTGGAATCAATCGAACACGATTGTATGATTTTTTATTTTTTTCTGCAACGGATACCTCGAAAACAAATCATCGCGTAAGGATAAGGTTAGACCTACGTGAGAGCTTCAAATAAATGGTCCACAAGGCAAATTCGCAGCAATGAAGACAAAGATGTCAGGAATCAATGTCCTGGTCGAAAAAAAAGTTCCGAAAAGGATAATTTTTCAAACCAACCTTTAAAAAACTAATAGGTGCTACCGGTTCTTCTACGATAAGTTTTTTTTTTTTAAATAGGTCAATAGTCAAAGTGGTAGTTTAATCAGTATCCAGATCTAGACTTATCTGTAAGACAATTCAGATTTTCCGTTGGTCCGTTGAATAATCCATATAAAAGAGAGAGGACTGTCATCTTAACGTCTGAAACTATTGCTGACTAAGGCCTTTGTTCTAAATGCATTTGTAAGTCATTTAAAAAAAATCTCCGGAGGTTTCTACGTAAAACATGTTGGCACTGACTTTTTAACCTTGTCCGAACAAAATGCAGCCAAATTGATGGCGAATTTACCCATATAGCTTTGACTTTAACAATAAAAAAAATAATCGTCTGCGATGCTTTAGGTTTCTTTGTAAAAAATATTTATTATAATAAACAAACATACAACCTAAACATATGAGAGGCTACAATCCGCTGTGCGGATCGTTGAATACCCTATCCCATCCCATCCTTAAAATTAATATCCTCAAAATATAGGCCTTATGGCGATGAAATACAGAAAATGACATTGTCACAATATATTGATCAGACAGTTTATCAAAATCTTTTGTGGTTCGACAAAAAACAACGTATTTCTATTGCTAATGCCTTGGGATGGGGTATACAAATGGTTTTTGTAAGAAAACGCCCCCAAAATGTGGGCGAAGGTGAAAATGATCTATGTACAAAATGTTTATATTACCATTGCAGAAGTATTTGCATCAAAATTTTTTTCGAAAGTTTTAAAATTTGGACAAAAACGTATTTTACTAAAAACGCCCCTAAAATGTGGGCGTGGCAAAAAACTTTGTATGGACAAAATATAGATATTAGGATTGTCTAAATATGCTGCTCAGGCACTTTTTTGAAATTCCTTACGGTTTGGCTTAAAACTACGTTTTTCTAAAAGGGGGCGTGGCAGTGGGCGGATTTCAAAAATTTTTACACTTGTTCTGCTTCGTCGGCTAGAGAGTCTATATACCAAATTTGAACACTCTAGCTCAAAATTTAAGGCCCAAAAATCGGTGACACACAGACGGACGGACGGACGGACGGACGGACGGACAGACAGACATGGCTTAATCGACTCAGCTAGCGATTCTGATTCGATCCATATACTTTGAGGTATATGTATCGAAATTATTTCTCTATGTTACAAACTTAATGTCAAAACTAATATACCCCCCTATGGGATAGGGTATAAAAAGGCAGGACAATGTTTTGAATTAAGAACAGAAGGCTGGATATACCGTGATAGTTTTGACAAGTCTTTAAATACACTTAGAATAAGCCAGCTGCCTACATTCTATCGCACTGGGTTGTAAATAGCGCAGTTAGCGGCACAACAAAAAGAGTATAATTGAGTTATATAAACATATCACCATTTATATTTAAGATATCGCCTTATATTGAAAAATAGATCGAACAAGTTTGAATGTACAACGGGAGGCTGTTAAACTAAGGCCAAACTTACTAGGAAGGGATTTTGGTTGACGTGCTGTTTTACCCCGAATTCTCGCGTCCAATAAGTAAAAAAGTTGCTCTGATCTAAAACTGTCATCATATTGTAAGGCATCGAGCTCACTCGGACTCAAACCCTGATCCGGGACGTTGACATTGGGTAATCTTGGCCCGAGCCAAATAAGCAGCGGAACAAGGTAAGCAGGTGTCATGATCTTTAAAGAGACATGGGTTTCGGTACTTGAGTTTTTTTTTAAAACGATCGTCGTCAAGACGATTGTATAAAACAGGGTCGACTATATAATAATTTGTTCGGAAACCACTACAACCAACATCGTTCCTATACTTTAAAAGTTTAAATTTAAAAAAAAAAGAATCAACGTCTGTGTTGGATAGCAACTGGTGAAATCCGTAACTTAGGTAAGAAGAGACCACTTACACACTTCTTCGCTACTTTTTGGAGTTGGTCGGACCCGTCTTCCTTGAACCCATGAAAGGAAAAGCATATAATGCAGCTAGATGTATGCTGGGATTATAATCAAAGAAATGTCAAAAGAAAGTCGTATACTTTTCAAACTTCGACTCATATTTTGCAGACCAGTTTTCATGTGATGCCTGTCTTGAAAAAATGATTTAAACAGTGGTATGAAACTTGGGTTTGGTATAACAAACAACTTGGCGAAATTCCAAAATTTTGGCAGGCAAATGTCGTTATAACTTGCACTCCAGTCTAGTAACAAGTATCAGCTAAATTCACACCCAATGAAACCCTTAACGAGCTTCATTCGCCACATGTTTTCAGCCAAGAGAAAGGTTGGTGTCCCAACTAGACATTAAGTAAATTGCCACATACATTCGATTGAATAACACTGAAATTTTATTTGAATTCTTTGATGTTCATTATATCTTCAATATATCTTCATCACGGTGTCCTATCATTTCAATTTTCCTCTCTCTCTAACGCCTTTAACAACCGTGCAATCAGAGTGCTCCCTTTAATTTTCCAGTTCACAAATCATCAAGATGTTTGCCATCCTTTTTTGAAAACAATCTCGAGGACACCGGTCTCGAGTTAGTGGCCCCGCGTTTGGACAATCACATCATCTTTTATCATCACCGACTTGATGACATCAGTACCCTATATACTTTGCAACTCTCTGTCCTGCCCTTAGAAAAAAAGCCACACCCCATCCCATTCCAGCCACCAAAACAATCCCACAAATGGCGAGGCGATGAACAGAATGAAAACGAACAAACAGACAGGATAAAAAAAGGACGAAGATTACACATAAAAACGAGGAAGAAATTCAACAAATGAATAAACAAGTGCTGGTCGATGTGGCGCCGGAAAACTTGTTACGCACAAAATGTGAATTTCAAATTGCTTCAGTCGGTCGTCCTCGTCCTCGTCATCATCCTGCAAATTGACTGCAAAACGTCGTCGTTGTTGTAGTTGTCGTGAGGGAGTTGAATGTGGATGGATGGTTGGATAAATTGAAATGAGGCTCAACCTCACACTTAATCTCTCGACGGAGCAGCACACCCTTCTAGTGACCACTGTTGCGCCGCTGCTCCTAGGGGTTGGTTGGGAGTGAGTGTGTGTGTCGTCCTGTCGATTGTGAAATCAACTTTAGAAGGCTGCACACCGAGTGTCAGATAGAGGAGAATGGTGTTTACGTCGGGCCTTGGTATAGGCACAATACAGCTTCACAGAAATAACTGAGTGACAGGCACCACTCGGAGAGTCCATCTGTGTGTTGAGGCCATATCGTTTTACATCTGGGAGTATGGCGAACATTTTCCAAATCGTTAGTTTTTTTTTTGTTTTGTTTCTATGTCCTCGACATTTTTTTGCAACCCTATTTGTCTATAGCCTCCGATGTTCCGTTTCCTATGTTAATCCACTTCGTGTGAGGGATATAGTGCGGAATGGAAGCTTCGACGCCAGAGTGATGAATCCGTGAATTGATTTACGACGTTTGACATCTGACCCCGTATGTACATCCCAATATATGAAGACTCTTCAGCAGGATTAAGAAGTGTTTCCTGCCACTCACCGGGCAACAAAAAAAAAATCACTTTGGCAATTAAATTCTGCGCAGTACCGCACACATCATTTTTGTTGTCGTCGCGCGTGAAAGAGTGCTCTTCCGGTGTTAATTTCATTATGTCGTCAATGGACAGATTGTGTCATAAAATCACCGACACAACGTAAAGTATCCCTCGCTCTTACGCCGAAACTATGACATGACCACCCTGCGACGCATATAATTTCTGAAAGCGCAGTGGTTTGAAGGAAATCTTAAAAGGATTTTTATATTCGCAACATGCATCAAGCAAGAACGCAATTGCATGGCGGGATGATGTGTGACGTAGGGGGGCTGCAGGATCGGTACTGTAGTACCACCACCATCATCACCACCACCAATGTATAAAATTACTTTTTGTCAGGGTTACGACTTCGTCAGGGTATATCGGACGGGCATTCGCTTTTTTGTTTGCATCGCTCTGATAAAATGTATTTTCTCAGTGGCGCGCATTGTTACAACCCATTAAAAGGATCATTACATATCCTTGGCATTTGGCAGTGGGTAATGTGCGCTATATTCTTGTTTCTTATTTTTGTCACTCACCACCGGACATCCGGGGTTTGTCGAGGGCGATGGCGGCGGTGGTGTACTAGTAATACCTTCTTCAGGACTCTTTCCTGTTCAACCACCATAAAGTTTACATTTTGTTTTCGAGCAGCGAAGGAATAGAATAACGTTGATGTGATGGCGTTCCTTGTTAAGTGGCATTTACCATCAGCGAACATCCTTTTTGTGTCAGAATACCACACAGATGGAGTTTTATTTTTTTATTTTTCGTTTGCATTGGATGGTGGTTGCAACTTGCGAAGACGAACAAAAGCTAAAAGACAGTGCGCTTCTGAACTGGCCTTTTGTTTTTCTTGTTCCGCTACAGAGTTTCGTTCCTGTATTGTCCTATTTTTTGTGAGTGTGTGCGTTTTGTTTCTCGATTTTACTCAGATTTCATGTGAACCAGATTGTTGTTTTTTGTTTTACAATTTAAAAGTGTATATAAAGGACGATATAGGGGCGAGTTATGAGCCATTTTGTTTCATCGTAATGAAAGGAGTGTGATTTGATGAGAAGGATTTTTATGTGTGAACGGTTTTGCAATCGCTTAGGAATTTACATAGTTACGAGGATTGTTTGGGGAATGTGGTCCTTAAAGTGATTTAGAGCACTCGGCAAATGTGAAATGGTTTATATGTGTGCAACGATCAGAAATGATCAGTTAAGGGTCGAGACTTGCGTGTGTATGTCTAAGGTCAAGAGTAATCACTAGGGTGATGGCGAAATGATTTCAAGTGGAGCAACTACCACATTTGTTGGGACAAATCATTCAAGCAGAGTCCCTAAAATTCCACGAAGTTACACTCAAAGCTTGTTCCTGAAGTGCAAATAAAATAGTCTGACATTTGTCAATATGAGCTGAGGTTGACGCTAAAATCACATTTGCAAAAATCACATCGACTCGTTTGTTGTATCGGAGGACAGAAAACTTGGGCCGTCCTAATTTCAAGACTAGACAGCCGCTAACATAAGCACAATTATTCATAGGAATAGTTTAAAATTGACACATTTGTACCTCACCAAGTAAAACTAAGAACACATCAGAAAAAATATCTGCAAGTCCGTCAAAAAATAAAGCTTTCAAACAAGAAGTATGTCAACTTCATCCTTTAAACATATTTACCAAGAAATTGACATAACATCATGAAAGGCTCGCCATAAAAAATGGTGATGGCGAAATTAAAGTCCTACATGTCCATTTCAGTAGTGCTTATATCCATAGTTAAGCATATTGTCCCCCCAAGACCATCATAACAGTATATCTTTTGGAAGAGCTTCTAAAAACATACAGCAAGACAGGCAACAACAAGGTGACCCAGCGGCATACCAAATAAGCCTTTGGGAAGTAGGCCAGACCTCTTCATACCAAAAATGCGAAAGTAACTTTCAAGGACCTTTCTTAAAACTGGAAAAGAAAAGAAGCCTACAGGCGAAAAATTGGCTTATATAACATAAGACCCCATGGGTCTGTGAAATCAGCAAAAAACCAAGCAATTGTCAAAATAAAATATTGGCTAGCATTCGACTGACTAGAACTAGAACTAAATACCTAGTTCTCAATTCATTTATGTGTGCGAAGTTTTAGTTTTGGCACAACCAATGGAACATCGATTTTAAAAGGCATGTTTGAGAATGTTTATCAGACTTTCGTAATAAGTGGAACACTGAAAAAACTTTACTTTTGGAAATTTGAACCAGGGAATGGGCCAGTCCACCCACACTGCCGGACTAGAACTGGCAGCCCATAAAATAGAAACTGTCCAATTCGCCAATTTTCATGTTGGTAGCCACACTACCAGTATCAAATAAGGAGTACGTAGGGGACTAAGTGGATAACAAATTAAAATATAAAAACCAACTAAGCTATACCTAAAGAAAACGCGTATATGGTCGCTCCCGTACATATACTACCTAGCATCGGTGGATTAGATATACTAGAAGAATTCAACTTTCCAGAGTCATCACATTAGATCAATTACATTCGGTTCCCTTGGCACAGAAACTAAGGACAGAAAGTTTAAATGAAGACTATCCTCAACATAAAGATCTCAACAATCAGCAAGTTTCGAACATTGTCAAGATTAAAAGTCTAGCTAAAAGATATTTAGCCAACGGAATGAAAACGAGATTAAGCTAGACAAAAAAGGCAGTCGATAGTATGGGGAATTCAAATGGGGATTCCTGCCTGGCTCACGGCTGTTATCGAAATAACCTTTAAAATCCACACTTGTGTATGGAAGGGAATTGGATGACAGCATGTAGCTTTGTAATAATGTGCTACGAAAAATAAGAAAAGCTAAATAAAAAAAGCATCAGAAGCAGAGTAGCAAGATTTGGTAACTAATCCTTGTCTTAAGTGGCGCGCATATGTATCAAACGACGTCTAACAACCGTAGCTCCACTTAAGTAAGTAAGTATATTTACGACCCACACACGGTAACTCCCAGACTAGCAGGGAATTGTAGATGTTTTCAGCCAGCTTTTCCAGCTTTTTACGCGTGAGAGTGATAGGACAGAAACACCAACCACTTCGCCAGTACATGAACAGCTTACGCTCCCTCCCAATATTAAAAAGAAATACCCTAGAAGAACAATATGGCAATACGAGAGTGCTAATTGGAGCGGACTATATTCGTTTTTTTGGGGTTTTTAACTGGTCTCTATGTTTCTTCAATAGAGACGCTGCAGACATGATAACAGACCTAATCTTGTTTGGGATGAAAACTTTATTCCAAGCAATTGCATTAGCGTCAAACCAAAAGAAGAAAATTGGTTTAATCCGTCTTGTGTGACTGCTATCCGGATGAAAGAAGAGACTTTTGCCCCATGGCTAGAAACAACTGTAAGATTATATTAAGACGTGCTAAATTCTTACGTGACCAAAAAGTGAGGCAAAAAATACTGCAACATCCTAAAGGCAGCAAGTCTTTTTGGTCTTTCGTCAAACGAATAAAAGGTTGTAAAGGGTGATCCATTTCGAGGTTCCCTACTTTTTTAAAGAAAAAAACACAGAAAATTCAAATTTAATGGAGAATGTTTATTATCATTTGAAAGAACATTCTTTGGCATTTATTTTTTGAAGATTATGTCTATCAAATGTTGGCCGTTGCTACGTCGCAGATGGTCCATCCGTTGAGTCCAATTTTCGATCACTCGTTCGAGCATTTCGACTGGTAACTGGCGAATGACACGCGTGATGTTTTCCTCCAAGGCCTGAATCGAAGCGGGTTTGTCGGCATAAGCTTTTGACTTTACATATCCCCACAGGAAAAAGTCTAACGGTGTGATATCACACGATCTTGGTGGCCAATCGACCGGCCCAAAACGTGAAATTATGTGCTCACCGAAATGTTCTCTCAATAAGTCTATTGATTGATGCGATGTGTGGGAAGTTGCGCCGTCTTGCTGAAACCAAATCACGAGCTTCAATTTCAGGCATCAAATAGTCGGTTATCATGGCACGATAACGGTCGCCATTGACGGTAACGTTCGCACCGGCATAATTTTTAAAGAAATATGGACCGATGATTCCACCGGCCCACAAACCACACCAAATCGTTGTTTTTTTCTGGATGAAGTGGCAGTTCTTCAATCTCTTCAGGTTGCTCTTCGTCCCAAATGCGGCAATTTTGTTTGTTTACATACCCATTGAGCCAGAAATGGGCCTCATCGCTAAACAAAATTTGCCTCGAAAACGTCGGATGTTCTTGGAACTTTTCAAGAGCCCATAGAGCGAAGCGATGTCGCTTGGGAAGGTCGAGCGGCTTCAGTTGTTGCACAAGCTGTATTTTGTACGCTTTCAATTTAAGATCTTGACCTAAAATGCGCCAAGTCGTTCCATACGTCAGTCCGAGTTGCTGCGAACGGCGCCGAATCGACTCTCCACGGTCTTCGTGTACACTCTCAGCTACGGCCGCTATATTTTCTTCACAGCGTGCTGGACGTGGTCTATTCGGTCGAATATTATCTAATAATGAATGGTGGGTCTCAAAATGGGTGATGGTGTTGCGAATAGTACGCTCAGTAGGCCGATTATGTTGACAATAAGTTGAGCGAAGTGCACGAAACACATTCCTCACAGAACGTGAATTTTCATAATAAAGTTGAACAATTTGTAAACGTTGTTCACGCGTAATTCTTTCCATTATGAAATGCCAAACAATATTAAACAATAATAACATGACAGCATGACACGACTCACACGTGATCTGTCAAAAAAGGCTATTGAAAAAAGTATCTCTACTTGGATCACCCGTTACTTCATCAACAATCCCATCGCTTGTCTACAACGATAGAAATATCACGGAATCTGCTAGCTTCACTATTCGCAGCTAATTCCAACTTACCAGACAGATCTTCTTCACCACCATCACTGAATCCGGTTCAGTATTCTTTAGGGCAAATATTTTTCCGAACCCGTTCAGTCGCTAGAGTCCTAAAAGATCATAATCAAAATAAAGCTTCAGGTCCAGATGGAATTCCTCCCCTTGTGCTGAAGAGGTGTTCTTCCACTCTGGCCAAAACTCTACGCAAACTCTTCCACTTGTCGTACTCTGCAGGAATATTTCCAGATAGGTGGAAACTTGCTCATGTTCAGCCAATTCCAAAAAAGGGCGGTAAAACCTCCCCTTCAAACTACCGACCCATAGCTCTAACGTCAGTACTCTCTAAGATCATGGAGAGTACAGTCAATTACTAGACTATCTAGAAAAAAATCATCCTGCAACTTGCTTGAGCCCACTTGACCGAGTCCAACGTCATGCTATCAAACTTATTGACAACCAACCAGTTTGTAGCGAAATTCATTCGCTCGAACACCGGCGGAATGTTGGATGCCTTGCGCTTCTTTACCGTTACTTTCACCATAAATGTTCCGACGAAATATATAGTTGTATCCCGCCTGTCCGTCTGTTTAATAGAAATACTCGTGCGGCTTCTTCCGCACACCCATATTGCATAGAGCCTGTTTTCGGGCGCACAGTAAAATTTAGAAGATCATTTCTTAACCACACTTCACGATTATGGAATAGCTTGCCTTCTTCAATTTTTCCAGATGACTACAATCCACAAAGATTCAAAATTAACGCGCATCGTCACCTCACTCTTTTCCCACCTACTCCCAATCTCTAACTATCTACAAACCATTTTCCTTCCCTTCATCACTGGGTTTTATAACCTTCAAGGACTAAGTCTAAGTGTTGAAAAATATTTAAAAAAAATTTAAGAAATCTGTGCAGCAACCAAAAAACTACAGAACAACAAAGCAGTCGGTTTTGATGGATCGCAACTGTATAAATAAGGGGGATTGCCATGAATGTATGCATGCACCAAGCCATCCACCAGTCCAAATGGACAAAAGCATACACGAAGACTCCAATTTCACCTACACATGTCAAACCTACAAGAAAGACGATCCCATGTCGTGATTCAAACTAAATGTCTAAAAGCCCATCATATTTTCATCGACTTCAAGACCGCGTATGATAGCATTCATCTGTTGGAGCTCTACAAAGTGATAAAGCGCTCAGTATTCCACAAAAATTGGTACAACGACTACATATAGGGTTGGTCAAGTTGAGCGAGACCGCATTCAAATCCGAGACCGAACATCCACTTTAAGGTTCAAGCTATCGCAGATGTCAGGGATTGAACGACTGGATGCAACATTCTGGACAAAGGCTGCCTTGTCTCAGGCAGAGGTTATCAACTGGTTGAGAGTCCTTTAAGTAAAAGTAAGTACAGGGCCTTAAACAGATCACCTCCAATGGCTGGTATAGATGCGAAGTTACATGTTACATATACACGATTCCGTATAAACAATTTAATAAACTTTTCATAACAACAAGTCTGTGAAAATAATAACAACATCGTTGGGTGTTGTCAATTTCAGCTTTATTGACCCATGGATACTAAGCGAATCCACTCACCCTCGGTAGCACTGATTGTTACAAAATGGTGACGAACAGTTTTCTGCCAAATAAACAACTGCAATGCCATGGGCAAACTGATAAACAACTTTGATGTGGACACGAGTCCAACTTAGTTACAAACAAACATTAATATGGCCCCCCGGCTCTGCATCATTTTGCTAAAATATCAAAATCACTTAATTTGACTGATTTGCGTTTTATGTTCACCGTCCCAGCCCACTCAAACAAAATAACAAATTCACTTAAAACCTCACTAATGGCATGTAATAAAAACCTACAACATCCATGCCCCATGCCAAGGGCGTGCGCACCCCATGGCAACTTTCAAAATGAACTGAAATTTCAATCCCGGTACCACGACAGACTCCATTCAAGAAGGGGGAGGGGTGAAAAGCAACAACAACGAACAAAAAAAAATATAATAAATTAATCTCTTAAATTTCCCTGTTTATGAGAACGCACTTAATAATGAGGTCAAATCATTATCCGACAAAACCGCAGATTTTTCGCCTTTCTCCGCACACACACTTTCATAGTGGACGCCGTATAAAAGTCCTTAGTTTTATTTTTTCTTCCTTCGAAAGAACAAAGCAAGTGAATAGTAGGTTTTTTGCCTGAAGGCTAGTTGGCGTGATTTTTACTAACAAAAAGGAACCCCTCAAGTGGTGGCAAAAAATCAAAATCAACTTCATATACGCTGAAGAAAGGACGACGCGCAAAAAGCCCCGCAAAGCGGAAAAAGAAAACAATTAACAATATTATAAGTTCCAGCACATCAAATTTGCCGCCATCTTCCTTCCTCGCTCCTTCTGTAGATATATTTTTGGTCTGGTGGTGTTCAGGGTCCGGAAAGTTTTACATCAATAAATATAAATCCGCGGGCAAAAAGCTTAAGCTCAGAACAGAACGAAAAAAAAAAAAAACACTGAAGGATGTGGTGCAGTAAAAAAAATAGTCCACCTCCTGCTCTTCCCCCGCACACGGACTTAGAGATTCATAACGTAGTCAGGATATAGTTTACGTGCTGATATGACCATTCCCGCTTGTGCTTTTCTTCTACTGCTCAAGCTCATATTTCTGCGTTCATTTTGCGAGATGGCCATCATTAAGCAGAGAGTCAGTGGATGGCTGTTTGGCGGAGGATACACCTCCTCCATAGTGTATCGCATGTCCTTAGTATTGTCCCCACAGTTCGCCATCGTCTATAGAAGGCGAGGAACCGATATCTAGATATTTATCATCACAGCAGTATAACTTGCCGGATTACACTCGAAATTATCTCAACAAGGATTCATTAATCATTGCCTGTTTCAGTGGAGTTTTCCATCATTTACACAATGGAAGACATTTATACACATTAGCACGTTATGTATGGCGTGTACCGGAAATTTTCCACAGTTTCGAGGTGGCTGGTAGGGGTCGTCGCTCTAACTCATTGCTTTAGTTTTGGCTTTCTTTGGACGGGAGAGTGGTAATTTTTTTTTGTCTGGATTTTTGAGCGCGTCAAAATTGGAAAAGGCAAAATTAAATGTCGGGAGTTTAAAATCTTCTTTTTGTTTCTTTGTAGTCCTTGTTAAGAAATGAATTATTGTTGCCTTCGTTGGAGTCGAAAACGAGTTCATTTATTTGAATTAAAAGTTTTTAGTTCATCAGCGCAAGATAGTGATTGAACATGTTTTCGTTTTTTTTTTTTCGACTTGTGAGGATCTTTTAGGATGACTTCCCTACAAAAAAACAAAGGCTAGTTTTGTATATACTTAGAAAGCTATAGCTTTGAGTAGGCGGTTGCGGAGGTAAAAGAGGTGATCTGCTGAAATATGTTTGGAAATTGGAAACAGGAACGATATTTCTCTAAGATTCACTGGGTGTTAACTGATCTTTCTAGAGCATTCTTTTAAACAGCTTGGTGGGTTTTCGATTTGACCAAGCGTGTGAATTTCTGTGATTTAAACTATGTGGCCTGAATGCGTTCATGGAATCTTCCCATATTACATGCGAGTTCGTATAGGAAAGAGAAAATAACCGGAAACGGCTGTCCAACCCAGCAAAGTAGCTTAGCGGAGATGAAAATAAGCCGTGATTGTGAATGCTACTATCGGAATGTGGCATGTGAGTATGCAAGAAAATAATATTTTTATTGAAAACAAAGAAGGTGGTTAAAGAAAAATCACGCTCGAGCTTACCCTCAGCTGAGCTGCGAAAGGACCCATTGCTACTTTACAATATGGGATCTACATGAGCCTAATTTTCTGACATATTCTATTAAGTGGTTATTCAGGCCAGCTAAATAGAGATGGTGGCAAAAGGCAACGCTTAATCCGGTGTTGGATGCTGACTGACACTCGCCTCAGTGGTAACAACAATTGGAATAGGCACTTCAGTTGTTTGTGTCCTCAGAGTTACTTCTTATATTTGCTAAACCAGAAGTTCGTTATGAGAAAACAGCCTTTGATCGCAGATGCCCTCAAATACCAAGTAAACCCGGAACGACAACGGACAACGACTTATGAGTATACACCTGAACGCTACGAACCCCTCCGGATGCTACTCAAAATCGGAATCTGTCCTCGAGCGGTACAAGCAAAATATAACCGCATCGATGGATAGGATCAGCAATGCGACAGATTTAGTTGGCAGTTGGCTTTCGACAAACTGATTTCGCACCGCTGCAGTGCAATAACCCTCTCGGGGCTAAATTCCCGAAAAAAGGGATAGAACTTCCGATAGGGATAACTGTCAGTGTGTTTGGCAAACCACCATGGAAAGACGTACACCAGAACAACGTTTACAAATCGTGGAAATTTATTTTCTTTTCGCCAAACTTATAGTTCACTTACGCTGGTAATCGTCCATCTGATCAGCTAATACGCAATGGCAATACTATGGATCGATTTCTGACAACATTTGTAATTTTGGATAATATTCATTAAAATCAAGCCCGTACCGTGCGTACAGAAGAAGCCTTCGCCGCTGTAGACTTGCGTGTGACAGAGGGACCCGAATTTAGCAATCAGACGCCATTCTCAGCAACTCGGTCTCTGGACTCACTGTCCATTTGAAAATTGTGAGGAAAGATATTGGCCTTCATCCATATAAGATCCAACTGGTTCAAGAATTAAAGTCAGCGGACGATCAATTGCGTCGTATGTTTGGTGAATGAGCTGAGTTGATCCGAAAGGTTGGTGATGGAATCATCTCAAGAAATTGACCTGTGAATTGGCCACCTCGTTGTTGTAACTTGACACATTTGGATTACTTTTTGCGGGGGTACGTTAAATTTCTTGTCTATGATGATGAATCAGCAACGATTGATCACTTTGAATCCAATATTCGACGCACTATAGACGAAATAAAACCAGATATGCTCGAAAAAGTGGTGCAACATTGGATCGCACAGGATGGCGTGTTTTAGGCGGAGTCGCAGAAGCCATATTTTTTAACATTAAATTCCATGAAATTTGTGAGCTAATAAAGACACCATTTTGGTCATTCCATTGAATTTGTTGGGTTTTATTTTTTAAAATGTCTATGCCCCTAAAAAACACTTTACTAAGCCATTCAAAATATCGACAATTTGGCATTCAGTTTGTTCTTGTGACTGTCTAAAGAGAATACACTTACAAAAATCACTTCGCTTCACAAGGTAACGGGATTTTTGCAATGTTCTTAAAGGGATTCCGAACAGCAACAACATTGGTTCCATTGCATAAAGACAGTTGTGAAATTAATTGGATACGTGAATGTTTGTTGGGAAAATCCGTGCAAAATTATAGCTTGTTGAAGTAAGTTTAAGGCAAAATAGATAAATTGTTACTAAAAAATAATGAAAAATAAATGTTGACCACTCGGAAGATTATTCCAACCATTAACAATTATTTAAAAATGCATATGGAAATCAATCCAAAGGCGTAAGTCCTTAGGTGTTCCTCAAATTCCAGCCATTCCATATCAAAAATCAAATTTGAAGATGGATTAAATGCCAGAAAGTCGACTGATCGACGAATGAGTCTTGGAGCTAAGAACCTGAAAGGTGGGTGCAGTGGCCTAGAAGTTAGCCCTTTGTACCTCTAAGTAGGGGGTTCCTGGTACCCGAAAGTGAAAACATCAAGCTATTTTACTACTCCCCCTCTTGCAAAAGTCAGACTAATCCTAACACTCTTGGATATTTGTCATGACAATCTTCTCTAATTTGCCGTTCGGAATCAGAGTTAAACCGACGGTCCATTCCTTGTAGTAAAAATATAACTTTGCACACGCAATTGAATCGAGTTGAAGTTCAATACCCATTTAGGAATTACGAGCAATAAAACCTTGAAAAATTTCTCAAGTCCATCCTAAATTCTTCCAAATATTGGTCGACCAGGCTACGCCATGGCGTGCCAGGCGAATTTTTTGGTCAAGTCAGTTCATTCCAACTGCCCCAGTCTCAGCAAATGCAATGAAAACCGAGGTGCCAAAAAGAAAAATCATATCGATATGCTGACTTTGTGCTCTGAAAGGTACTATAAGTGGGTTTCGAAAAATCTCGGACGTCGTAGCTGGAATGGACCCAATCAACATTCTCGCTGAGGAGATGTCAAAGCGACTTCTTCAACAACAAGCTGGAACAGTAGTAGATCAACATTCAACATTCTCGCTGACGACATGTCAAAGCGACTTCCTCCACAACAAGCTGGAGGAGTAGTAGAAGCAACAATAAGAAAAGATGAATGGACCTTTCATAGTAGCTAGGTTGCAAAACATAGGACAGCGCAATTTAAGACAGATGGAACTACAAACTCATATCAAGAGTTAAAATCTAAAAAAAAGTCGCCTGTAATTACCATAAGGTTGGAGTATTGGTCTGGGGTGCAATCACTTATTATGGATCCCTTGAGCTTAATATTCAAAACACATACCACTTCTTTGTTGAATTATTACTCATAGTTATAACAATAAAAAAAAAGTCTGACAAACATCCAAGATAACACTGTCATGACAAGCTTCTCAAATTTGCCGTTTAAATTCGGCGATAAACAGGGGTCCTCTTCTTTGTGGCAAAATTAATAACATTGCACACGCAAATGAAGGAGAAGCTAGGTTTGAGGTCAGATATTTCATTGTGAAACGATATTATTGCTTGCATTTCTGAATCTCCTGGCATACCTCACTGTTTTGTGAAATTTAAATAGTAGATTCAGTGAACCATGGTGTATATGGATACTATATACAAATACACTTTTTTGGCGCAACAGGCTCGTTAGTACCCAGGGCCTAGCTGTTACCATTAATGTCTGCGTGTGTAATTCTTGCACGATGGCAGGATCGAACTGACCGGCTAATTTGAGATAAGGTTTTCTTGAAAATTGATACAACTCGAATGATTTGTCAGAATATCACGAGGGGAGGGCCAGTGAATCAGCTACTGCTGGGAATCGAAACGTGACTATCTGCGCAGCAGTCCATTGCAGTTGATTGTTCATTACAGTCGTGCAACTGATTCCGTCAATATGGACACTTCTTATATTGATTGCACCACATCTACGCAGTCTCTGTAATTTTTTTTTCCGAAAGCAAAAAAACAAATGGCACACTATTGCACAAATTTGAAAACATGCAATACAAATATAACTGTTTGACTCTAAACAAAAATTGGAATTATGAAGAAAAACCCCTCAAAAATTTCCTGAATTTCCGGCCAAATATTCAAAAAAATATACAAAGTTATAAGTACATACAAATAAAACTCTTTGACTCTAAACAAAAATTGGAATTAGGAAGAAAAACCCCTCAAAAATTTACTGAATTTCCGGATAAATATTCACAAAAAAAAATATACAAAGTTAAAAGTTAAAAAAAAAACTATTTAGAAAGCTTAGATATTACATTAACTAAACGCAAAAACTAAAAAAAAAAACATATGAGAGGATACAATCCGCTATGCGGTTCGTTGAATACCCTATCCCATCCCATCCTTTAAATTAATATCCTCAAAATATAGGCCTTATGGCGATGAAATACAGAAAATGACAATGTCACAATATATTGCTCAGACAGTTTCTCAAAATCTTTTGTGGTTCGACAAAAAACAACGTATTTCTATTGCTAATGCCTTGGGATGGGGTATACAAATGGTTTTTCTAAGAAAACGCCCCCAAAATGTGGGCGTAGGTGAAAATGATCTATGGACAAAATGTTTATATTACCATTGCGGAAGTATCAAACATTTTTTCGAAAGTTTTACAATTTGGACAAAAAGCGTTTTTTTACTAAAAACGCCCCCAAAAAGTGGGCGTGGCAAAAAACTTTGTATGAACGAAATATAGATATTAGGATTGTCTAAATATGCTGCTCAGACACTTTTTTGAAATTCCTTACGGTTTGGCCAAAAAATAAGTTTTTTCTAAAAAGGAGGCGTGGCAGTGGGCGGATTTCAAACATTTTTACACTTGTTCTGGTGGCACGGACGAGGATCCTATATACCAAATTTCATTATCCTAGCTCAAAATTTAAAGCCCAAAAATCGGTGACGAACAGACAGACGGACGGACAGACAGACATGGCTAATTCGACTCAGCTAGCGATTCTGAGTCGATCCATATACTTTGAGGTATATGTAGCAAAATTATTACTCTATGTAACAAACTAAGTATCAAAACCAATATACCCCCCTATGGGATAGGGTATAAAAAAGACATCAAGACATTTTAGCATTGTAACAAAAGCAATCCCTTACAAAAGTGAGAATCAACAAGAACGAACTTTTTTTCCGTATCAATAGTTTTAGCTTGGTAATAATCTTGAGAATTTTTCCAGATCTGTATATGTACATAATTATCATTCGGGTTTCAGGATACCTATCATGGCCTTGGCAGCCCTGCTTATATGAAAACTGAAACATGTGACATGTCTACTTTTAGGACTGGACTACCTCAGGTAACCCTTTGCCATTGTAGTCAACCAACCCAAAATACAACTCAATCTGCTGCTCCTAAAACCGAAAACTTGACAAAATTATTCTTAAATTGATTTCATTGCATACTTTCACATGCTAATCTTAATCTAGTACTTTGTTTTCCGAGTGTCAGATCATCTCTAATCGAATGGATTCATTCAGGCGCATTTAAAATTCCTACATTGACATCTGTGTGTGCTCCATGGGACTTTGTGTGAAACATTTTTATCATTAGGTACGATTGTCTCTACGCGAGATACAAATGATAACATGACATAAATCAAAAAGACACATCTCCTCCAGGCGAACGAAAAAAAGTAACAATTTATCCGCATTAGCCATAAGAGAATTGATTTCGGGTGTGAGGGTGTAGTAGGGTGTTTCCGTTAAATGCGAATTAAACAAAAGCCAACAACTAGCATATGGGTGTGTATGTTAGGAAATGACTTGGAAAGTGTGAGCACATGAATTTAATGACACGGAAAAGGAAACAAGATGGCGTCGAAGAAGAAGTTGATTTTTTTTCCTAACCCCCACACCATTCGCCCTATCGCCGGCGCTCAATGGCGATGACTTAAAGGTTATTATTATTAACTTAATTCTGTGTTTCAACAGAGTAAATGGAAGGTGATTGCGGCCGGCGACATGGGGCAAATGAAATTAGTCTCCTGGGCTATTATTAGCCGGCAATAACCTTTTGCGTACGCACCAGAACCCCACTGATACAAATGAAATTCAATTGGAGCCAGAAAGTGCGCTGAAGGATGATGAGATAAAAAAAAAGAAATACAATTGCAAGGGACGAACAACAACAACGGTAAAAGCAAAATATACTATAGAAATCGAGGTGGAGAACAGAGGAAGAGGGAGAGATGGATGAAAAACATAAAGAACACACCATGAGATGTCCCAATTTAATTACTGTGGATCGTATCCTTCTAATTGCCTATTACCTTCCAACGTAAACTGCTTTTAGGTATATTCACTCCCCAAGGGGGCAATCTGACTCCCACTCACTCACTCAATTGTCTATGTCGTCGTCCCCGCCGCCCTTCCGACATGTCTCGCATTTGATGGGAAATGGATTTTGCCTTGCGCTTTGTTTTCCTATCATCAAAGTGATCCACCGCATACGGACGGTCGGGTGAAGGAGCTATACTCCCAGTGGAGCCTAAAATGCTTGCACCGCAACAACCTATTGCTTTAGTGAGGCTGGGTGGCAGTGTAATGGAGAAAAGTTACTGGCGCCAGGCTGCCACTTTAATATGTCATTCGACTTAATGTCGTCCTGTGGAGTGTAGATGTGGATGTAAAATTTTGTGGAGCATTTCATGAAAGTAATTCGGGCCAAGTAAGCGCCCAATCTTCAGTGTAGTTGCGACTCATTTTCTTAATTGATTTGGTGGCTTGGGGTGTAGTTCGTAACGAATGCGAGCATTTTTGCCAAAAAAAACTTTGAAAAGTAACTAAAGTTTGGAGACATCAATAAGTGTCGGAGAAGATTTTACAAATGGTATCTTTTTGTACTAGAAATTGGCATTGACATTGGTCAGGTGCTTGTTCGTCAGTGTATAGTGGACCTTGATAAAAAAATGACAAAAAATGTCCATTGCGATAGCGCTACTATCAAAATCATGCAGGATCCCGCAGTATTGGTGAAGCAAATAACGTATGGATGCAGTAATGTTGAAGGTCATTATCGGTCTGACAACCGACTTATAGATCTGCTGCATGATTCATGACCGAAGGGCCCACTTAGTACACTGCAAATGTGTAACGCTGTTTGGGTCCTTGATATTGTTTCTAATATCAGTTTCAGTTTTACTTGGTTTTTAACTTCGAAATCAGACACCTGGAAATTAGAATACCCAGCGAACGTTGAATTCCTAACTAGAGCAATATGTTTTTCCAGTATGGATCGCACAAATGCCCCTGGGTTATGGCGGTATTTTCCCCTATTTTGTTCTTAAAAGAATAATTCAAAAGCCGAGCCTAAAGTATAGAAAGAAAATGAAAAGCCCGCGAGAATTGGTAATTCTAAAAACAAAAAAAAACCTAGCAACTTGCAGCTGTCTTAAAAATGGAAATGCGCGCACTACGAAATAGCGATGAAAGCATAAACGCTAGTGCTAAGAGATGTAAATGAGCACAATCTCATGACAGTGACTGTTCAAGAAAAAAACGACCTTTAGTCAATATAACCCTTCTCAGTATAATGAAAGGTCTTCCAGTCATCAAAATGCTAGACTAGGCCCTCAGTTTTGATTGAATACCAGCGGAACTATTCAAATACGGAAATAACGAGTAAGAAGCATACATGAACCAAATAATCAACCACGTTTGGACATGCCCGATGTCTGAAATACAAACTCCATATCTACAAGAAAGGCTATCCCATGTTTTGCTCGACTACGGAGCCTAATCCCTGATAAATGTTGCATATAATTGAAAGCAACTTGAGCTTTGAGCATGAGCTGTTATTGTAGATATTTTCAAGGTTTTCGATTGAGTTTGGCACAAAGCTTTGCTTAATTAACAGCAATGATGGCTTTAATTACTGTGCGGTTGGATGGAAAGCCTTTATAAAGACAGATCTTTACAAATAGTGGTGAATGTAGTTTCATCAGATAGATTGTCTATAAACGCTGGAGTGCCTCCATTAGCAAGCCCCTTTATTTTTGCTGGACATTAATGACCTAACGTTCGTATTTAGTTGCAGATGCAATATTTTTGTAACTATAAAGACAAAAGACACTAGTATTAGTGCTAAGCTAGGCAGAGATAGGAAGGAATTCATTCTGTAAACCTACAAAAAATTATCCAGTGGGGAAAAGAATATCTAGTGCAGCTCAACTAAAACAGAACATAGTCGACAGCATTTACAAGAAAAAAAGTCCACAGTATCGCAAATAAAAATGGAGAATACAGTCGTTAAATCAAAAGAATCCATTCAACTTCTAGACATCACAATTGGTTCAAATGTATCATGGCAATTCAGCGGCGACTAAATAAAGTTACCTCTTTTGAGTTGATAGATATTTTACACCAGCCCATCTTTGTATTCTTCTCTACAAACCACACGTAAAGACAGGTCTTGAATACAGTTCTCATGTTTGAATTTCGACATAAACTGAACTTATTAGAGTCCAATATTAGAGTCCAGAGAAAAGCAATCTGCCTTATAGCCGATTCTTACTTATTCAAATCTTTAACCTTTGGCTCAGCCAAGACTTGTCAGTGATTTGTCTCTTAATACGTCTACTATAATGCCACTTATAACATTTCAATGACCTACCAAACAAGCTGCAACTGCTCGCATAGGCATACAGTCCATCTAACAACGACACGGAAAACTCAATACCAACATTATTTTTGTTACAGAACTAGCAAACTATGGAATGTCCTTCCTTCAGATGTATTTCCTCTAATTTACAATCTGAAACAATAAACATCTACAAGCATTATATTGGGGAGCTCTTCGAGAGTTAAATGCACACCTGAGAAAAATGTGCGAGCTTTAGTTAGCTAAAAACACTTCGATTACATTGGTTCGGTACATTAATATTCAAGTTTGGTTGTTTCAGACGACAAGAAAATCCAACCTACGGGCTAAGGATCAAGTGAGCGGAATGCCTGGGCGTTTGGACTGAGTGACTAGAACCAGGATCTAGGATCAATCCCTTTAATGATCGCGAGCTCATTAGGTATTAACTCATGCAACTTATACCGTTTTAGGTCGAACAAAAATTGCCACAACAGTTATCGTCACATGCGGCCGAATAGTTTACTGGTGGTAATCCACAAATTAAGTTGTCCATCTAAAATTTATAGCAAAAGATAACAAAACGCAATTAGAACCACAACAATAGCAGGATTATAAACAATTCGTTTAGATAGGTACATTCAAGTGTCTGCAGTATATAGTGTTTGGAGAACCTATAAGCTTAACTGCTGAAAAACTAATCCCAGAGGACATACTCCAATTTAAGAAGATATATTACATGCAGCCTCATCATGATTTTTAAAAGGCAATTCTCCGAATCTTTTTTTCCATACCACGCCAACGCAAATGGGAGAAATCAAACGGATTTCTTTATCCGCTCATGCCAGGGTGGCCCGGGGTGTTCTTAATCTCGCAGAAGTTAAAGTACGATCAAGCGTCGCCATTTCTATTCTCTTCTCATGGGCTAAGCTGATAGCTTCCTTGCGTTTTCATAAACCTTTAAAACCGAAAAAAACTGTCACACCAATGTGGTGTCAAAGGAGTTTTTGTATACTTTTTTGTCCTAGTTTTCGAAGCTATGCCGAACACGGTATTAAAGCTTTAATCCAAATCCATGACCTCTTGCACGTCCAATGACTGGGTGCAACATTTTCAAGTGAAAATTGTGTGTTTAGTCGCCCTCCCTCGACTCGTGACTCTGCCCCAACTATAGCATTGGCAGTTGTGTTAAAAGTTTGGCCAACCCTAACCCCCAACTCCACTTGGCATTTCCCTGCATTCCTTGACAACAGTTCTTCAAGTGAAGCAAAGACAAGTTAGAAAAAGCGTGCGACAAATGAAGTGAAACACAAGCGGAACAACAAAGGAATTGCAAGTAATAATTAAACTCTAGGATGTCCTTTCGATGATGTTAATGATGATGATGATGACGATGGTATAGGGTTCAACTGAAGGCATGGGCGGAACGCGCAAGAGGGGTGCCGAAAAACAACTGTTAATTGCTTCAACAGTTGGAAGGATACACGAGAATTTCTTTTTCAAGTTTTGTTTCTCCTTTTGCACTCGATTGCAATTTAAGTTCGTGATTTTTCTTCTACTCGTCTCCTTGTCTCCCATTATGTCTCTGAAACTACCCACTCCAAGTGCTGGGGGTGAGCGATACATGCATCTACATCCGAATGAAACTAATTCGCGATATACAATCAGCATTTCTGACCGCATACTCATTAATTAAAGCACCAGTGGTGCATGTTATGCAAACAGATGAATAACAGAGTGTGGCCAGTGGGTCATAGAGCTTCGGATACAAAAATCCATTGAAAATCACGTCTGGATTCTTTCATAGACACACACACACGTGCATGTGCGTAGAGTAGAGTGGCGCTGGTTGTTTCAGTGGTTATATGGTTTAAACTGTCACTTAGTGTGATGTGTGTAATTAAAATCGAAACGACCACCCCCGCTCGCGCTTTCAATTGGCGGTTGCAAGTGCCAGAATGTGTCAGAATGTGTCAGAATGTGTGTCATATGTGTCAGAATCACAAAATCGACACATGCCCCTATAGGCTCGATAGACTGTGTGGATGAAAAATTTCGAAATTCTGTAATCGACCACAATTAATTGTGCAGCCAAATTCAGCTCGCTACAACAGCTGGCGGAGGCGCTTGATTCAGTGACGGGGGGTATAATATCAAGGCGATAGGGGTAGGTAAGTATATGTTTGCAAATTGAAGCGCGTCGCGTTGTTGTTTGCATTTCAATAATGAGTGGGATGGGTGTCGGACATTTAGTGGTGAACCATTGATGAACCGCTCCAAGCAATCTGGTTAAAATTGTCTGTGTGGTGGTGGCGCGAGTTTGTTGCGAATTACCACAAGGGCTCGCGGATACTGGTGGTTGACAATGCTGGCTAATATATGGTAACCAAAGGGCAGAATCGTGTTTGTTTGTGTGGATGGTTTCTGCAGGTTACATGGGTTTTTATATGAATGCTATTCTTAGGCTGCTTTCTATTCCAGACTTTAACAACAGAATTCAGACGAAATTAAGTCGTTGCATTCGAATTGTATCAAACAGATTTTTCATGTTTATTTTTCACTGTTTCGAATTCGGGATAAAACTGAAGCCTATCCCATTTTGCATGAAGTACATACGCATGAAACAAGGGTTGTGAGAAAAAGCTAGGTCCAGCTTGTTGCGCCAACAATATTGTAAATTGAACAGACAGCCTCTGTGCAAGTTCATTTTTTATTAACAGGTTAACTGGCCAAAACAACAGAAGTTGTGGCATAAGACATCAACAAACGTCGATGTGATATTTATATTTTTTAGCATGGATAACATGGTTGTTGTATCGGCTAAATGTGTTTCTCCGGGCTAGTTATGACACAGCCAAGAACATCGGAAAGGACGCATGGTATTGTTCACGGCACTTCTAAACGGAAAAAGGCCAAAAGTCGTGCACATAAAATCTTAAAACCAAAATCTTTGACTATTCGGAGACGAATTTGTAAAAACCTTGGGAGACGACAGCGACTATTCTTCATAAATAATGAAAGCTACAATGCAATCTTATAGCCAAACACAGCAGGTGCGAAGAAAGTTGCTGTTTAACTTTATACGCATAGAAGAAATGAAGAACACCCGTTTTTGAAGAGGATGAGGAACAAAACTAGACAAGCAGGCGATCGAGGATATAGTGAAATTAAACTTTTAGTTGCAATAATGCGTTGGGACAGTGCATACGGGGCCTACTTTCCGAACGGATGTTCTGTTGTCAATGTACACCTGTTGTGAGCTGTCCTGGACCGGAAATCAATATTTACATGCGTCACTATGTTCAGACAAACTTGGTGTGACAAGACAAAAAAGTGGCATTCTTAGCTCATCAGATCACCTGACGACATTGAGGCAGTGAGAGCAATCCCCACAGCGTTCAGTGAGCAGACAAGCGTCTGCCATTGGTTTACGATCGTTCAGTTAGGACAATTCTTCAAGATGACCTCTATTCCCATCCGTAGAAGTTAAACTCTTTCTACCCGACTTCAATTCATCGGAGGAAGGCATGCAAGACGCTTCTCGGAAACGTTTTTTAGTGATGAAACCACTTTCAGTGATGAAGCACTACTTGAACTTGGCAAAGTCACAGTGTGATGTTCAATGTCCTCAGCTGAGATTGTTGGTCCTGGTTTTATGACCAAAGTGAAAGTGAATTCAAACTGGTATACTTGAATGTTGATGAATTTTTTGGCACTAAAGCATGAACCATATCAAAAGCTAATCAAAAAAATGCTCTAGTAACTCTTTTAGTTTCGTTTGTGTTGACGGGCTTTAGAGATGCAGATTTAACCATAAACTTTAACCCCCTTATTAATAAACGCTGATTAGCTAATTAGGGCTCAGTGGCGCGATGGTTAGTGCGATGAACTGCCGCGCAGAAGGTCTGGGTTCGATTCCCAGCCGTAGCAACACCTGAATGATTTTTCACTGGCCCTCCTCTCGTGATGAACTGACAAATCATCCGAGTAGTATCAACTGTCAAGAATAGCTTATCTCAACTTAGCCGTTCGGAGTCGGCATAAAACAGGAGGTCCCGCCATCGTGCAAGAAGTACACACGCACACATGAATGGTTGTGAGAAAGCTAGCCCCGGGGTACTAACGAGCCTGTTGCGCCAAAAATTTGTATTTTTTTTTTGTATTTTGATTAGCTAATCAGTAAATAACTTTTGACATTTGCGAAAGTTTTTCTTATGGGGAAAACTGTCAAGTTATCCATTGATTAGCTTAATCAGCGTTTGTCAATACGAGGGTAAGTGATGTACAGCGACATAGACATGGTAAACACAACTTTCCGTAGTCCTGCCTTGAGTGGAGCGCACCGATCTCAACCAACATGATATAAGGACCAGGCAAATCTAAGTGGCTTATCGCTCTAATCCCAGGTTCACACCCGACTTTAGGTTCCCCGACAACTATTGGCACACAACATCGTTAAACCCGACTGAATAACGGTGCGGTAGTAAAGGGCTTCGCCTAGATTGACTATTTATTCTGATCGCGAAACCTTCCCTGAATATAAACCCACGCCGATTGTTGTACAATCAGTCCAGTCCTACCTTACAAACCTGAACCATAGACCGTTGAGAAAGCGGATGAAAAAAATCCTTAGTCGGTTCGATTGCAAAAGCCTTAAAACATCTTCGTACCTTATCCAGTTATGACGGCGTAAATTCAACGACCAATTCTACGAGCTGGGCATCGAATTAGGTTGCATTGCACGTTCAGATGGGGAAAAGAGAAAATGGACACCAGTGATGTGGCACGCGCAGTTTTTGATTCTCAGCCAAATATCCAACGCATTAAAATTCGAAAGACTTCATGGTGGTGGAAAACTACATCAACATATTGCAGTGTGCAACTGGTAAGCTTCCTCGCTAAGTGGATGGGCATGTTCTTCACCACGGACTCTATCGCCACTTATGCAAGTAAATATAGGACAGATATACATTAGTCAAAACCTGGCCCAACAAAATGGTAGCATAGGAAGTAAAACAAAAGGGTACGAGATGGGTTTTAGTCGCATAAACTTATTAGCTAATACGTTACCGCTTCAACTTATCGAGACAAAAATTACTGCGAATAGAATAAGTGAGAGACGGATGAACATGACTCCTTGTAACAGAAGTCTTAAGCTTTTCTGCCGAAAAAGGCATAGCATACATCCATTACTTTTTGACTGAATTAAGTTCATCGAAAAATGGTCTGTGTGTGTGTGTATTTAGGTGTAGATCGCTGGTTGTGACATAATTTATTAATTTAAGGAACCAAAGCGAACAAAAAACCGAATGTACCAACACTCAGAAAGAGCAACCTGCCAGTTGCACCATGTCGCCGATTTAAATAATTTACCCACCCTAGACGAACAGACAAGTCGTGCGGCGTCTTTGACGATAACACATTTTCCCACTCAGACATAAGAGAATAAAAACTCCCGTCTATCAACTCTAATCATTTGTCAACTTAAGGACACGTCAGAATCCATTGTCACAATTTGCAACATACGCCATCTCACTTACACAATGGGAATGAACATGCTACCATACACAAACAACAACAAAAAGATGAAAATCAATATCCGGACGGCACTGTTGTGGGATGGCCCCCACCGATAGCAATCTCCGAAACCTCCCTCTTGCACAATCGCACACTAGAGCTCGCAGTCACAGAGTTGAACACTATTACAACCATCGCCTCATGCATTTTGAATTAATTAAAATAAACAGCACTAACGTTGATCTAAGCCGGGGCCAGGACTCTAGGTGATTGTATGTTTCAGTAGGGTTCTGTAATCCCCGCCACCACTTTTCCAAAGTACCTAATGTTCCATGCTAAATTATGCAATCAGCAATTTTGCATAAAATAGAGCATAAGAATATTTTTTTTTTTCTTCTCCTCTCCCGAAAAAGGGATGCAGAGTGAGCGTGCGGAAATGATAGGATGCTGCTTCCTAACTCCATTGAAATTTAATTTGGCATTTATTAAATGAGCAGAGATGAAGAAGTTCACACCCGACGAAGCTCTCAAGAGTCGTCGTGTAACTAGTAGTCATCGTGGGGCTCTTAAGGAACGCACACCCACCAAGGACGAGAATGGGGGAAGGAATTAAATTCCATAATTCCATTTTATTATGCGATAAAAATAATCTCACGCGCGTGGCAAATTGACGGCTAAATGAATGTCGAGAGTCAAATGTGCTTTAGGTCGGCTCGAGAGCTAGAAAAAAATTGCACTTACCTCCATGTTAAGTCAGTGTGGTCCCACTTGGCTCCCTGGATTACGAAACGTTTATGACGCCGACGCTGACCACCTCCGCCACGATCCCGGTACCATCTGCTGCCGCCGAGATTATCCGACGAGAAATCTGGCGCATCCCTCTTATCAGGCACACCGCAACGTGGTTTTAAAATCAGCTTCCGTGTGCGATTATCGATCTCACCTGTTTCTGGGATGTTTCCAAATTTCTGCAAAGGACAAGATAATGTAGTTCCCCGACGTTTCATAGCGAGCACATTAGCATTGAGGAGGGACTTGGTCAGAGTGTTTCTAGGTTTGCTTTTGTTGTATGTCGGTGGTTCTCAAAACTTTGTTTACTTAAATATCAGAGGATGCGGCGGCACAGGATATTATCCTACTCGCCATCGCATTGTTAATTTCAAGCTTTATAGTTCCGCTGCAGAAGACTACAGGCCATACAAACAAAACCAGATATACACTCAATCCCAGGTATAGATATGCTTACCT
Source organism: Rhingia campestris (assembly GCA_932526625.1). Taxonomy (NCBI): domain Eukaryota; kingdom Metazoa; phylum Arthropoda; class Insecta; order Diptera; family Syrphidae; genus Rhingia; species Rhingia campestris. The sequence goes on from OW052182.1 coordinate 106,898,783, forward strand.
GCAAGTTTCTAATGGCATCCTTCAGTTGGGCTTCAGTTCTCAAGTTTCCCGTTTCAATGTCTGATTTTGGAAGATATCCAAACTCCATTAGGTAATTGTACTGAAAAATATCACAAGAGGGAGAGAGAAAAATTAGAATAATTCATGAAAATTCCAAAAGCAGGTATAGTTTGTGGATGCAGATGGCCTGATGGAATGCAATGCCGCCCGTCGATTCTGGAATATCAGTCATTTAACGAAAAGTAGGTGTTACAGTAAACATGTATGTAGGTACCTCCAACCAGCATCTGTGTGCAAGTTCGTTTCTTGGCCAACATCCAACGTCGATTACACATAGCCCAACAAAAGTTCAGCCCTAAAAATAGATGCCGAATACAAGATAGTGAAGGTTTGACTTTTTTTTGGGCAAAAGTTCACAGATTGACGTTCGTGACCTATTGCAGAGGCTATTCATGTCGAGGGTCGCACAGTAATCGTTTATTACATTGTGTCCCATTATTACAGAGTGGATGGAAGCAGTAATTTTGGAGCAGCGTGTGTATGTACTGGGAGTAGAATGGAGAGTTGATCACAGATAATGCGTATGCTCGTTCATCACTATTTTCCATTTAAGTTGTGCACAAATTGAATTGCGTTAAGCTGCGCCAACATATTTCATCACTGAAAAGTGTCCTGGAGGACTAGGTTCACTCCGGATTGGATGGCCACTAAAGCGGGTAGAGTGGTATCATAGAATAACTGACATTCGAAAGTAAAGATGATTACGGTGAATTCCTAGCTCAATGAAAATCCAAAGATTTTTAAATCCTGCATTTAAAACATGAAACAATCTTGGCAAACGTAGTTACTATATAACCTAAAATATTTACGAAGGTCCAGAAATAGTTTATCACTTTTCACGCGCATTTATTGTCTTTCTTAACGAAACTAGATCTAATGGATAATAATATCGGTCGTTGTCTACATAAAATAAAAATAAAGCAACCGACAGACTCCAGGGTATCTAAACACACCCTGAAATAATTTGATATTTCCCTAGCGCATAGCAGACATTTTCCTTATAGATAATCAATTAAGAGATTCAGTAAGATATCTCATGTGGATTTTTTAACTCAAATTAAGAGTAGATAAAGGGATACATTATGTACTCGGCTCATCATATCAAAGCTCTATCTACCCTTTAGGCATAATTTAGTGGTCAGTACTTAAGTGTTGGTTTTACGTTATTTTCATAGTAAAGGTATTTCTGAAAAGTTCAAGGAGACTCTTGATGAGATTGCACTTGTGTTTCTATGGTACCTTCTCTCTCAAAAGATCAAGGAGAGTATTGGTAGGATCCCAGCAATGCTCATGTTCGACAAGAGAAATAGAAAACTCAATTGAAAGCTGAATTCCAAATCAAATAGTCAATACGCTAACAAATACTTTCTATTCAAGCGACCTAATCTTCGGCAGAAAAAGGGAGCCTAACCCTAAAATAATGAAGTGTTTGTATGTGGTCTAATTCCGTCGCCGATTCCCCGGCCGTCCGACACCGACTGCGCAAACACTGCGTCGTTTAGCCACCAACCTTGAAGAGTATGGGACCACATGAGACGTTGCCAAGAGCGGCCGGCCACGGAGCGACCGTTGTGCCGAGAATATCGATGCAGTTGCCGAGGATGTCGATCTGTAGCCGGAAACATTGACCAGACGCCGTGCCTCGCAATTGGCCATCAGCCGGTCGTCCCCAAGGCGAATTTTGGTCAAAGACGCATCAGCTGCTGCCTGTCGACCGCCTAACGCGTTTAACCTACGCCCAAGCCATCCTTAATCTCGAGGACGAAGTGGACGACAAAATCATTATGAGCGATGAGGCTCATTTCCACATCAGCGGGTACGTGAGGGCTCAGTGGCGCGATGGTTAGTGCGATGAACTGCCGCGCAGAAGGTCTGGGTTCGATTCCCAGCCGTAGCAACACCTAAATGATTTTTCACTGGCCCTCCTCTCGTGATGATCTGACAAATCGTCCGAGTAGTATCAATTGTCAAGAATAGCTTATCTCAACTTAGCCGTTCGGAGTCGGCATAAAACAGGAGGTCCCGCCATCGTGCAAAGAAGTACACACGCACACATGAATGGTTGTGAGAAAGCTAGGCCCTGGGTACTAACGAGCCTGTTGCGCCAAAAATTTGTATTTTTGGGTACGTGAACAAGCAAAACCATCCCTTCTGGGGCACCAAAAATCCACGAGTAATGCACGAGGAGCTATAACACCCGCTCAAAGTTACTGCATGTTGCGCTGTTCACGCTGGAGGAGTCATCGGGCCATTTTTTTTTCGAGAACGCCGATGGTCAAACGACAACAGTGCGGACGGTGCTCGCTATATGGCCATGTTAACCAAGTTTTTTCTGCCGCAATTGGACGAATTAGGACATGGAGGACATTTGATTCCAACAGGACGGAGCAACGTCACACACTGCGCGAGCCACAAACAACAAGGGCCAAACAACAACGGAAGACTTCTTTTGGCTCTTCTTGTATATGGGAGTCTGAGGGTATTTAGTGCAATGGACCAAACCCAAAAAATCTGAGTTCGATTCACAGTCGTAGGAACACCAAAATCATTCTTACTGCCCATCGCCTCGCGATGATCTGACAAATCAGCGAGTATATCAATTGGCATGAGATGCATATCTCAACCCAGCGGTTCGGATTCGATATAAAGCTATCGGTCCCACCATCGTGCGAGAAATACACCCGGTTGTGGGGAAAAGGCTAAGTCCTGGATCAAACTTCTTCCACCCACACATAGCCTCAAACCACAGACATGAACACATTTGAAGCAAATAACTGAGATAAAAAGACGAGCGCGTTTACCGATACATCTGTAGGGATCGGCTGACATGGGGCGCTGGAGAATCAGCCAGAGTATGTCTTTTCTAAGTCCTGAAGAAATACGCAGTGAACGACTCGGCGGGCGTAAGCTGTAATAACTCCTCACCTGCACTTTCATCGACCATTCACCTTCCAGATTACGGACAGAGACGAATAGGCCAAAAATTAACAAATAAACATAGATTCGAACCTAACTAAATGGTATCACAACCGAAAAGGATCTAATTGTGGCGATAAGATGACATTAGACTTAAGAGCCCGGTAAATCCTACAGGTGCACAGGATAGAAGAAGAAGAAAAGTATACCTCCTTTTGTAAAATAAAGAAACTGGTTAAGCCAAATACATAGTTGTTTCACTAAACTTCTCACCGCCAATAGTTGTCCATCTAATCAAAATTCGTCCATTTTTTGTCTGTTTCGCTTGCAGCCCTAAGTAATGGGGTTCTTAACAGAATTGTTATCCTTTTTTCAAAATTGATATTCAAGTCATGCTGTTGATGACCTCTATTTTGCACGTCAAAATCATCTGAATACGATATTTGAAAGGCTTTATTCGTAGTTATGATGCCAATTTTGAGAACTAACTTCTTTTCCATAAAAATTTTATAAATCATACATACACAATACCCAGTCTCGTAAGTTTTTCTAACCACATGGTGACGAAAGTGTTACAGGACACCAGCTTCGGCGGGGCATTTATAGTGTTATGAAGAGAGCTCTATTGACGAATAACATGCTTACCTACACGCATATAATACCGAATCATTGTAAAACCCTAAACACCAACAACCGATATCATCAACTCCGCAAAGCTAAACTGCCTCGGTAAACTACAAGCTCCTATACATTCTAAATACCAGTGTCAACCGTTTTGCATTTAATTAAAAAAAAAAAAAAGACCTTGCTACGAAAATGTAAATCTTCATATCGACCTACAACCCCCGTCTGGATGCCAAAAACCACTGAACCAACTCAACAGGTGGTAACACGTTATCCTGTTGAGCAAGAGTAAGAAAACAAAAAACCAAATCACAGATCAAAATTAAATTTCACCCATCCACCCGTATCCATGGTGCATAACACGATATGGCCTACTCGACGACGACCCACCTTCTGCATGACATCCCTAAAACTGTCTACCCTTACTAACCCAAAGTTTGCAGTTCCCGCATTTTAATGTCCTTATGAATATCCTCTAACGAATAAATGGGCTAGCAGAGGCTTGGCTGGGATGATATTGCAGTAGCAGTACCTACACCGAATGCCACCGAGGCAGCCATTCCGCATGCATTTGCAGAAATGACTCAAGCGCTTAGCTCCGAATCGGTTGCTCTGTCTCTCTCCTTCCCCCTGCTTGCATGCCGCTTTTGTCGCATTTTCATGTTGCGTAATTGTTATGAGGCTTTCAAGTTGGGCAGTTAGCATTATTTGGATGCAAGCACACTAATACCGAACCCTCAGACCAAATGAGCAGCAGGAGTACCGGCGTCGTTGGAGAAGGGATGTACCAAAGGAGGAATATACCAAACTTCTATCCAACCGACCGAAACTACTTAATGCCCAAAAAGTTTTACCATATATTTATAGGCAGTAGTATCTGTGTTCACACACATACACAAAGTGGAATTTTAATGCGACGGCAGGCTTTAGGGGGCAGGCTATAGGTACATTGGGATTTAAAAGTTTCCTGACACCTTTTCCGTGAATCGTGGTTAACAGTAATGTGTGTTCTAAAGCGATTTACTTGCAAAAGTCGTGAGTTTAATTAGTTTACGTGACATTAAGATAAAATCATTATTGCGATATGATAGCTTTGAAGGGTTTTGTAGATTGCGCCGGAGATTAGATGATTAGGCTTTCGTCACGTGGAATAGCTTTGCATGTGTAGCAATGACAGCTGACGGTTTTATTGAATGTTCTGGTGACAGTTGTAATTTTATTGCTATTGAATTAGCAATGAACAAAGCAGGATCTCAATAAGAAAACGCTTCCATATTGAAAAAGTATCTATAAGTGTGAAGTGATTGTTGCCTATAACGGCAACATAAAAAATAATCCTGAAATATATTTGAAATACGATTTTATCAACATCATGGTCTTCAAGGTATACTACCTTCAATTTTCAAAAGGACGAAAATTGTGATTGGTTTTGTTTATTTGTGTGACTTTCGCAAGAGTTAGGGGATTTTAAAATTGTAAGGTAAACTGACCCGTGAACTAACGGGTTTGAGTGAATGAGCGAACAAATTGATTTTGAATATATTAATATCACGTGGATCTGGTAGCTTTCCAGTTCTACGTAAAAATGACCTCAGCTTGAAATGCTGTTTTTGAAAGCAGCTGCAAGATCATGTCTTTATCTATTTTAGGGGAACAACAATTATGATAAAGAGTTGTCTTTTTCCCCTCTGTGGATATACAGCTTCAGCAGAAGCTATTTTCGTTAAAGCCCTTCAGAGTTTTCAGCCAACTAGATCTACTGGATTGATGCTGATGGCGTGAACGAAACCTAAAATAAAAAAATTGTTTTTTTTTTAGTAGGAAATTAAAAAGCCCCGCATAAAGCGGATGGCAGCGGTGTAGTGCTAATGTGTCCGCCAAATCCATGAAACCATAATTCAAAGAAATAAAATAAAAAGTTCGGTAATTACTCGCCTAAAGATATACACCAAAATTCTGGAAATATAGCGACTTCCCGAAGTTAGTTCAGGCACCATCCATAGAGTATCTCCACCGCATCCAACATTTTTCCTATCACTCTCTTTCTTCCTATTTACAAACGTCCTCACTGTGGGAAAACAGTTAAAGGTTTCCCTTACCCCTTGAGTGCGCGCAAATTGCCTGTAAAGCTAAAAGGCGTCAGTCACAAATTTGTAAGAATCAACCTGGGTCATGTCTTGGACAAGCAGTTAAACTGGAAGGAAATGTCAACAGGCAATCGGCAACGGGGACACAACAACGTGCTTGCTTTACATGTCCATCATACTCCTCTATGTCGGTATCTCAGGTAAACTACTTTAGATATAGCATCAAGCCAAAACCTTCTGGGAAAAGTTGAAAGATCAGCCTGCATATACATTAGCAAAACTTTAGGAACCACCCCGTTGGCAGGCCCACCCTAAATCTACTGCCCCTAGATATATTTGGCAATCAGACCGCAGCTTGTGCAGCTGTTAACAGCATCATTAAAATTTAAGCCTGCACAGGGCAGACACAAAAAGATTCTGCCCCACTCAGTTTCGAAAGTTAGATTTAAACTAACATGTCATCTATATCATGAATCCAACGAACCTATTGGTCAATCCACCATAACCTAACATAGCAAAGCTTATTACGTAATTGCCTAATAGACAATATAGAAATAGTTCACAGATACCTACAATTAGCCATAGGTTCGTCTAAATTAAATAAGTGAAATAAAATAATGCATAGAGTTCAAACCTTTACAAAGCTTCCGCTGAAGCCTGTCCCATTTTTTCGGCCAAAAACTTAGCTGAACGTTGAACTACAAACTCAACGCTGCAAAGGCAGAAGTGCGTTTAACTAAGCTAACGAAACTTGATGCGAATTGACAAGTCGACATTAATGCTCTATCGGGAGGAGGTAAGGTAGGCTCAACCGTAGTACAAACTCGACGCTGCAAAGGCAGAAGTGAACTAAGCTAACGAAACTTGATGCGGATTGACAAGTCGACACTAATGCTCTATCGGGAGGAGGTAAGGTAGGCTCAACCGTAGTACAAACTCAACGCTGCAAAGACAGAATGCGTTTAACTAAGCTAACGAAACTTGATGCGAATTGACAAGTCGACATTAATGCTCTATCGGGAGGAGGTAGGGAAGGCTCAACCGTAGGTAGGTAGATTCGCGTAAGATCGAATGTACCATTTAATATTTTAGCTGTTTTTAGTCTCGAGCAGATCTCTGGACCTACCGATGAGCACACGTTTCCCAGAAATCTGATAACGAACCGGTCCTGGTGAAGTATACCCGCTCACAGGAACACGTTAAGTTAGAACGAGGAGTTCGCAGTTTCAAACCAATCTTGTTTAGCTCGGTGCCTTTATAGTCGTAAATAAAAGTCCTTGCTGCGACGGTACACACTGGTGCTGGGTAAATTAACAAATGTCAATGGTATAAGAAACCGCGCTTCCTGGCAAATAATCAGCAACATGAAGAAGAGTTTTACTTGACTGAGGTAAAAGTAGCTTTCCTTTCCTACTGCCTTGGGAAGGAAAGCTACTTTTACCTCAGTCAAGTTCTCTGCAGTCAGCACACATATTAAGTATTTCAGACTTTGTTTACTTAAAACTAGAAGGCAAAAAAAACTTCTATCAAAGAGGCAAATATGCGCAAACAACGCTTCACGGAATTAGAAGCCACATAGGTGTGCTATCAGCTCTTCTCTATGGTGAAGAAGAAGAAACACTTGCGAAAACTCTACGATTTGGATAGCGAGTGTACTGATAACATTTTACGTCTCTAAAATAAGACTCACAGCCCGATTCACCCCCTTGTGGGTAAACAAAAGTCACAAGCTATTGTGACTATTCTTGTGAGGATTATTGTGACTCGATAACATTTGTCAGATTCTCCGATAATCCTCACAAGAAAAGTTACAACGAAACTCACCACAGCAAAGGTGAATATATATAAGCAACGTTCCTGCAAATTGTGACTTGGTTGAGCCATGTGCAAGGAAATATAGCACTAAAAAAACTATTCAAAATAAATTTAATAAAACTGCAATGAGAACTTGAGAAGAACAAAATGTTATGCATACTAGAAGTACAAAAGGCAAGGAAGTTGGTTGATTGTCAGAAGGCTTCAAGCTCTGCATGAGATCCCAGGACAATGTTTTTGGAAATCGAAAAAAAATTTACAAACGTGCTGTTCTGTATAGCTATTGGGTCATTGGTACCTCTAAACTCTCAAGGTTCTTAAAAGCCGTCTTCGCTGCAATCTTATCAATATTTTTAGTTTGTTACAAATGAAGTGCTTTTGTAAAATTCTTACTTTTCATTTACGGAGGAAACTACTCAAAATATCAAATCTCAAATAATTTGCCAGTTGTGACCTGCTCTGAAGGAGATCACAATTTCGATTGTTTTTGTATGCCTCTCACAAATTGTAACTGTGGGGAGAATACGAAAAAGTCACAAAATCAATTTCACCTCTTCTTGTGACTTGTGAGGAATCAGTGATAATGGGGAGAATAAGGCTATAAATCTGCTATCTACCATCAATGTTAGGCAGATCAACCCAGCCTTCGATCTCTCCAATGGAGATACAGAAGTGACTCGGAACAGTCACTAATCGGTGAATCTCTATCCATATTCATAGGCGGATCCAACACAAAGATGGTATTGACGATGGGGTACTCCAGAGATCTAAAAAGCATCCGCTTACCCATACCACTGCAGTGTGTATAAATATATAGGCGTCGTGAATAGCGACGCTGGTTGAAGAATAATCGGAAAATACGAATTATATGTACAGCCAATGTGTGATAATATCCCTATTATCCAGCACTGTCATCTAAGCGAAATCAAAATTTACAGCCATTATCCATGAATGGCACTTGCATCGCCGAAACCAAACAACTTTCGGTATGTGTGTTAGTAACGACCTTCGTTGGAACGACCACATATTCGAAATCGCTAAAAACGCAGCGAAATGTCTAGGTTTCCTTAATCGATGCAAAAAAATATTTCACCCCTTCTGATCTGGCTACAATATATAAAGCGTATATACGTCCCAAACTTGAGTTCAACGTCCACATCTGGTCAGGTGCAGCAAAAACATCTGTGCACCTACTGTATAGGATACAAAAGCGTGCGATAAAACTGATAGGAGATCCAACCGTAGCTAACTCTATAGTCTCGGTTGAACATCGTAGGAATATCTCTTACTTAACACTTTTTTACCGCTATTTTAACAGGAAATGTTCAATCGAAATAGCCAGCTGCATTCCTCCCCTTCAAACATTCAACCGTAATACTCGCCATGCCATAAATGCTAATCAAAGCACCCTCAAGCCTATCTTCGGACGTACTATGAATTATAGAGATTCATTCCTAAACCGAACAACACGAATATGGAATGCTTTACCAAATGCAGTCTTTCCTCCCCATTACAATTTAGAAAAATTTAAAACCAATGCACATCGGTATCTCCACTTTTCTTCTCCCCAATTTCCTTAATGCCCGCGCTGTGCCCAAACACTATAAGGGTACCGTTTAGCACGTGCTAATTATAAAAAAAATCTAAGGAAGTGAGAAACGGGCCAGAGTCAACACAAAATTTCCCAGAAGCCCAGGAACTGTTGATCCAGTAAACTATCGACATGTGTACCCTACTAGGCGACCGAAATTTATTACCTCATATGGAATTATGAGCTGAAATTGTGTGGCATTTTAATCAATTTATCCCAATTGGAATAAGTTCAAAATTGGTTTGTGAACTCATAACCCATATAGGTGGGCCTGATGAAGACTTATGACATTAGGCCGTGAAAGACCTCGGTAAATCTTAAAACGAGATTCCCAAGCAGCACAATGGCACACTTTGTTGGGTTCAGGGACAATCGGATATTCCAGGGAACTGTGAAATACTCTCTGATGAACTGGATTGAAAATGCTCTCAAACCCTTAACATCAGATGTCTACTTCATTATCATCATGCCGATGTCTCTTTTAAACTAGAAAACCGCAACTCCCACAGCAAACCACAGGTGATCACATATTGACTACCATAATAGGCACAAAAGAGCAATTGACACCAATGACACACTGCTACATCATTACGGTGCATCATCCTCTTCGACAAAGCTGCAATGATGAGGAGAAGCATGTGTCCCGCACCATCACGTGTGTATTTCTACGGCCATTTAGGCCCGATTTTTCAGTGCTGAGTTAACTCTGAGTTAACCTAGAGTTTACTAACACTGGAATTAATTTAATCCAGAGTTAACTCACGAAGCAGTTTTTCAGTGCAGGATTAAATTTGACTTTGTTTGTGGAGATCTGATTTGGTAGCACTCACGTTTTAACGATTTTGCTGTCAAAAAGTTATCGAAAAGTATAGAATCTGCAACAGCTCAGTTATCAGCTGTTTGGTTTCATTTTCCCCGAGCAAATGAAAATGCTTTTGTCGCGATCTTACAAGTTTTTTTCTTCTTAAAACAGTCAATTTCAATTTTGAAAACAGTTTCGGGTTGCTGAGATCTGAATCTGATTATATCGTGCACGTATTTAGTTTAAAAAAATTTAATAAAATGTCCACATAAATGGAATTGAAAATAATTGTTTGCTTGGTATTTATCATCTGTCAAAAACATCTGATTATTCAATCCCAGAGTTCACTCACCAAACTTGCTGGGTTAACTCGATGTTAGCTCTGGATTTATATTGACTGAAAAACTACTTTCTGGAGTTAACTTGAGTTAAATCCCAAAACTAAGATGATCTGGCACTGAAAAACCGGATCTTAAACGATAGATGAATAGATTTTGGATTGAGGACTAACCCCGGAGACCCTTTTATGGCCGATGTGCACCTTTTGTTTAACACCACTCTTAACAAACAATGAATGGTTTATGCATTCGCTGATAGTTTAAAAGATGCCATTTACTTTTCATTCAATTATAATTCACAGTATTATTATTATTTATTTATTTATTTTTTTTAAACTTCAGTTGGACTCCCCTGAATCCATTGAATCCATTTAGAATTGTTGGCTTACAATTTCTCATCTGGTCACGAACAAATCAGAATCATGCTGGCAAAAAAAAAAAACAATTTAATGTCCCTCACCCTCGGTGTGATATCCCATAAAGAAAATTTATGTGGAAAACGTACGATGGCTTTAGGGCAACAATGTAGTTAAATTATCCTGCAGTTCCACTTTGCACTGTCAGACAGAGGGTAGGGGGGGAATGCTACCGTGTTTCTTGCTTTTTTTAATCATCTTCATTGTAGTTGTATTGCAGCGAACAGACTCTTGCTGACTTGAATTTTTGGGTAGTGGGAATAAGGGGAAGGCCAAGGCATTTTGACTAAAGGTTGTTTTTTATTTTTGCTCGTCGTTTGTTTGCTTAATTTTCCATTTCTCTTTCACTAGCTGTAGTCTTGTGTAGCTTTAGGTAGCCCATCATCTAGGTTATCAGCCCAGAGTTCCTTTAAATCGCAGTCGCTATAGAAGAATAAGTATATCTGTGTATCTATTGTGGCTTTTGTTCTTCATCCTTTTGATTTTCCTTTTGAAGTATATCTATACAATTGTTTTTTTTTTGTAGCTTTTAAGGATAAGATACCGCAAACAGAATGGGAATTTCTTTATTTTTTCATTCAAGTCGTCTTCCTCCTCTCTCAGGGTATTGAATCACTCTTTTGGTTAAGTTTTTGCCTTGTTTCACGCTGCATGGACGGTGCAAATTATTATTATGATTCCAATGCCTCGTTGTGAATGGCGAGAACTCAACTGAAAAGTTGTGCATTCTTAGGACAGCCTGCTCCACCCGAATCCAAATAAAAGCAGCAGCAATCTTTCTTGGGTTACGTAAATGTAATGCCATTTAGGATGAAATTCTCTTTGGTTAGTTAGAGTCCTTTCACCAGTCGTATACATCGAAATAAATGCAACTCACGAAATGTGCGTAGTTTGCCTAAGCATCAGATACCTTGCGGTGTATTGGTGCTTTTGGTTGTACTGCTGCATCAACTTGTCGCTTCCATTTACTCTCTACCTAGTAAACGAATCCGAATGTCACGTTTTTGCATCCTGTCGGTAAAGGTAGGCTGATAGGTGGGGATGAGTTCTACTCAAATTACGATTAGTTTTCCATTCGAGTGTGGGACAACAGGAAACACAATAAACAATGCCAGAAGTTTGTTGTCCAAGTTTGATGGAGCACGTAATTTGCTTGCGCAGGACGTTTTGTCCTGGAATTTGAAATGGAACCAGCGGGCCACAGTTAATAGAAAACAAAGTTACACATTTAGGGCCTTGTTAGTGGGGTAGTCGTCGTCTGGTGTTGTACAACTGTTCGAAGCCTATCAAGGCAGTGGTGGTTCGTTATAATGGCGCAGCATTAGGGGTCGGAGGTGGTCGTAGATTACATTGCGTTGTGTGCAATTATTTAGGTAAGAGAAGTCCTAGTAGTTGGGAGTTGGAATAATAGAATCGTGCTCGTAGTGGACTGTTTTCTGGATAATATCTGATTGACATAGCACAAAGTAAATTAATTGCATTTTCCAAAGATTGTTGAATTGCAAGGTAAGGCGATAAATTCTGAAAAACTGTTTGTAGCTAATGGAAGGGCGCAACAATTTTAGCTGAACAATGTTGTATTGTTTAACGTTATTTGTATAATATTCGTATTCTTCCTTGAAGGATGACGCAAATAGAGGCGAAGAAGGTAGTTGTTTTGCACAGGATAGGCTTCAGTAGAATAAGGTGTATACAAGTTGGACTGAAAAAACTGTTGAGAGGAGGCCCATAACAACTATGTCGATTTACAATAATTTTATTGAAATCTAGTGGGTATATGGAAGCCATCAATCATTGACCACTTTATTCGAAAGAATTCATTCTCAGGAAATAATTCAGTAGGGAGTTGAGCAGAATAAAATATGCAGGATAACGTAACAGATAAAGAAGGACAATGTCAGATACATATTCTGGAACAGATTGTGTCACGAAACATCAGGTGCTATTAGAAATATCAGGTCCAATTATGGTTCTGGTATCGAATATTGTGACTAAACTTCCGAATGAGCGGAAAACATGTAGCAACATATTTCATATAAATTTTGGTTGTAGAAGTAGCGATGAAACAAAGTAAGACACGAAACAGTTCAATGATGTTGGAGCGAAACTAGAGAGTTCGCTACTACTATGTCTCCTGTAAATTTTTGTTTTCTACATTCATTGAGCTGTTTATAGTCCACATGTGAAAAAGAGAAGTAGACTTAAAAACAAATATGAGAAGCTAAGAGTACGGCCATTAGCCAAGATATGAATTGAAATAGTCCAAAACAACTTAAACTAAATCGTTTCGAAAAATAATTTCCCATGTTTTTCTTCGATCGTAAATGCACCATTTTTCGACAAAAACGGTTTATGATAAACCCTGCCAATTGTCTTTCAAATATCAAGTGTCTCGATTTTTTTTCTTTGCCATAGTGGAGTAATTTAAAGCCTTCGTTTTGTCTGTAAAATACTAACTTACTAAATGTGACTCTACTGTCCAGAATGCGTCTGGACCCAACCAACAAGTCTCTTCAATTAGCCCCGCCCCTTAGCTAACTGCCTCGCAGTTGGGCACTTCAAGTTGGTTGAAGTCGGTTTTTACTTGTCCGAGCTACCTAACGTGTGGCCTTTCTCTACTGCATCCGAAGTCTAGCTGGGAATCGAAGACTGCGAACCATGGAATTTGTCCCATTCGCTCTAGATACCCTAGCCATTTTAAACGAGCAATGCGGAGTTTTCTGACATGTATATATCAACCATAAAGTTATTGGTTGAATATTAGTCTCAATAACCTGCGAATGCAAACGAAACCGAAGATTTTTCAAAGGCTTTACTACTAAGTTGCCTTTTTAACCCGAAAAAACAGGGGTTGGAAGAGTAATTCTTCGTTTGATTTCGGACGAGATCTTGTTGTCAGAGTTAATAGCGGAGCCGAGATAGACAAAGTCCCTTACTACCTTATCTGCATTAATTGTCAATAGTGATGTCCGATAGTGTGTGTATTACCTTTCATGTGTCCTATCGTCGTACCCCATTTCCTGCTAAGCCCATTTAAGTCCGACCAATGATGTTGAGGAGACTTATGCCTCAGTAGTTGGCGCAGTTCAAAAGAAACCTATTTTTTGTGGCTCGGGCATCCGATGCTGTTCAGGCATACCTTCATCCAGCCAAATTTAGCTAATGAGTTGGTGAGTAACATTTACCATCAAATCATCTAACCGGCGTTATACAGCACGGCAGGACTCCTCCTCCGGACTCAATATCTTAACATAAGATTATAAGTTAAGATATTGCTATCCTCACATCTAGGTTGACCAGACGTCCTCTTTTAGAAGGACATGTCCTCTTTTTGTCTAGAAAAAAATGTCCGGTTTCTTTTTGAAAAAACAAGCAATTTGTCCTCTTTTTGGGTTTTCTCAATTAACTAAATTTTTTGACATCACAACAAAACCTTCAGAAATTTTCTGCATCTTTCTGGGGCGAACACGACTTAAAACATTTTTGTACCTAAACTCATTCACTTCTGAACACGACGCCATTTTTTATACCCTATCCCAAAGGGATATTAGTTTTGACATTAAGTATATGAATGGATGTCTGTCTTTCTGTCCACCGATTTTTGGGGCTTAACTTTTAAGTGATGAAATTTGGTATATAGACTCTCTGTCGGACGAAGCAGAACAAGTGTAAACATTTTCCGTCACCGACCGCCCATTTTTCAGTAAAAAATTGTTTTTGACCAAACGGTAAAAACTTTTGAAAGAATGTATGAAAAGCATATTTATCTATATATTTGGTACATATAAAGTTTTTTGACAGGCCCACTATTTGGAGGCGTTTTGAGTAAAAAAATAAAAATGTCTTGCGGTCAATTATTCAAATATTCGAAAAAAAAACATTCGATGCAAAATTATTGGTAATCCTCATCCTCCTCATATTATTTAACCCACCAGACCCACTTTTTGGGGGCGTGCATATGCATGAAAAAAACGTTGTTTTTTGTCGAACCATAAAATATTTTGATAAACTGTCTGAACAATTTGTTGCGACAATGCCATTTTCTATATTTTAATTCAATAAAGTTATTTACCACGCCTACCTTCTGAGATGTTACTTTTTTGTTCTTAAATTTTTCATATGAAATTTTTGAAGGAGTACTCTTTTTCGTGGGCATGGTTATGGTCACCCTACTCACATCACTTAGGTCGGGTGGTTGGTACTTTCCGCTGACGTAGCCAATATTCGGCCCTATCGCGGTATCCATCGGAGCGGAAAATTCTCCGATTTTGTACGATTCGGAGAATTTTTGGTCCGAGTCGATGCTAATCCCTCGGTATGTTCGGACAATGTGATCAATTGGATAGGCCGTTTGTTGATCTGAAGACCGATCTTGGGATATCCCATCAAGTAATACATTAAAAATGGCATGAGAGAATACAAAGTTTTGTTTATTTATGCTTGTCAGACAGATGGCAGTTCACAATTCACGTATCTGGGTCCTATAACACAACGGGGTAATGCTTGTAGGATAAGTAAAATTTTTAATTTACCGAACAAAATTGTGGTATGACCTTTGTCGATCATATTGCGATTTAATCGAAGGTATAGCAGTAGAAAAATGTTGCGGTGTAACAGTATTTGGATCTTACATTGACATTTCCATTTCGGACGTTTCACTCAACCTTTTTGATTAAATTTTAAATTTCTCTGTCGACTGAGGGATCGAACAGTATACTGGATGCAATCATTCTTTCGAATTGTTCTAATTAAAAAATTAACTCAAATAAACTACATAACTTCACTACACCACAACCATAATTGTCATGTATGTAGGAACGTCGTACATATATCATTTTGAACCATCGCATCGTCGGTGTCTCTAAGGAGTCTAACGCAGGGTAAAATGCTCCTGGGGAAAAAAAAGACAAAGTTTTCCCCAACTGAATATACGATTTGAAGGATCCCCCACATATGGCTATTCCCATCCAGCAAATGTGTATCGGTTACTCGCAACCTACAACCACCTCCGCCAAGTCAATTGACGGCGATGGAAACGGCGTGAGTCGTGCTATGCCACCCCAACCCGTCTTCGGCGGCAGCCTCCGGAAATGTACATAAATAATATTTTTAATGGAATGGAAAAGGAGGAAAAACAACAAGTCTGCCAATCTGACATGGTTCTCTACTTACACTCGATTAGATGGAGCTGCATGCGGTGGAAGTCGTATAGTGGGGGTTCAACCCTGCGTGCGTACAAACGTCTTAAGGGTCGACGGGGAGTCTCCAAAGATCTCGACAAAAACTTGTGTAACGAAAAATGCCACTCGATGGTTATGTTGTGAGTTTGTTTCGAATTTTTTTTTTCGTCCTTTTATTTGGAAAATAATTCTGCAATTTCTTTTCGCTTATCGTGTGGGGGATTTTTTTTCCGCAACGTTTATTAGCATTTCAAGTCCTTAAACTCTAATGTGATTGGAATTTGTTTTCGTCTTCGAACAGGACTTTGTTTATCGTATGAATGGTTTAGGGTGTCCGTTTGCTCGTATGGGTATGTATATATGTATGTGATAGTAATTTTCATCTTTTACGACGGTTTTAATTGGCTGCCACATAAAAGTTTGATTAATTTGGAATCAATTGTTCCTCGAAAGGGATGAGCTACGGCATGTGTGGGTAAATGGTTAAATCCTGCTGGCGGCGACTGCTACAGTATTTTATGGTCATCCAATTCTGTTGCCCCGAAATTGTAGTGGTTGGGTTGTATTTAATTCAGCGGGCACCCCAACGTTATTATGGGGGGTAATTGTAATTAACAATCCATTCAGAGAGCTAAGGTTTTAATGATACCCGCTCCAAATGCTGGGGTCGACGAATGCAATAAATTGATTGCATTACATCGGCACGAATTAATTGTGAAATGTGTGAAATTTTTATGCACCCATCCAGGGGGTGTCTTTGGTTGGAATTGAATATGCACGGGACGCATTCATATACGCACAGATTATTCTTTATTATTGAATTTTCTCTATTTGTTTGGGAGTATTGCGTGGACGTGTAAACGCGTTCGTGTAACGCACAAAAATCGACCAATTATGGTGAAATTAATTCAGATTAAGTGGCTTTATGACGTGGATGGGAGGCTTGGCACGTGAATACGTTGAATTATGAAACGTTTTCGATGTCCATGTGGTGGGGCATCAGGACATATGACATAGAGCGCAGTTGAATGGTCAGATGGTGGCTTGGATCTAGTTACAGGGTTGGTTTGGTATAGACTCTGTCAGGAATCCTGTCAGATCACAAGGAATGATATTTGCCATGGTTACGGGTGTCGAGTGTTAGTTGTCGATAAATATCTATAGTGATGCCTATCATTGATACTGGAAATTCCGATTCCGAATGTTAAATTTTAGAAGTTCCTCATGACCTAAAGTTTCGTACTTTTGTTTGTAAAGACTTACGCAAAAGGATGAAACAATGAAAAGGTGTTCTTACTTTTGGGAACTCCAGCTTTGTAGTCTAATGTACTAACCAACGAGACTGCTGTACCCGCTCACATGGACCTAATTTATGTATTATCAGAATACATAATTGATCAGCTTTAATATCAATTTGAAAAATTTCAAATCTTTGCCAAAACGTTAGCAACTTATTCGACTATGCTGCAATCGATACATGCAATTTTTTTTATAGTGGGATTACGTACCAGGTTATCACATATTTTTGCCTAAGGTTGAAATGATCAAATAAAATGATCTCGCTTGATGGATAAACACAAATAACGCCTCCATATGTTGTCAACACTGAACTCTGTTTAATAGGCAAACACACAACAAATCTCGGCCTTTACCCAAACGACTTCAGTGTGAGCTGGATGGATGAAGAAGAACTGACCAGCACTCGCAAAAGGAAGTAACCTTCACCTTTACAATTTTTGTAAAATATAGAGGGGAATGGCAGTGGCGTAGTATTAAGGTTTAATCCCAGACGAAATCGTGTTCTGCTATGAGGCAAAACAAACAGAAATATGGATATTTGGACGCCATGCCTTCAAAGAATCAATCGACGAAGTATTTTTTGCTGCAGAAGAAAAATAATGGAATCAATTTGTATACCTGCTATTCAAAAGCCAGCTCTACGCCAGCGGTTAACAACTAAAGCTAGACAATCAAACAATAGAAGCCATAGTCATTATAAGGACTCCAGTGCAATCTTTAATACGGGCCGGGCATATACCAATGAGAACACCTCCATCCATTTTGAAAACCAAAAAGTCGAAAACGACAACCTCCAGCCAATAATACTTAAAATCGAAGTCAAGATAAATGTCCAGCTTCCAATAACTACGGACCCAAAATGAAAATGAAGAACCGGACCGATATGACCTGATGAGACGGGAGTAATACTTAATACTTAATACTTAATACTTAGCCAATAATACTTAAAATCGAAGTCAAGATAAATGTCCAGCTTCCAATAACTACGGACCCAAAATGAAAATGAAGAACCGGACCGATATGACCTGATGAGACGGGAGTTAAGTAGGCACATCAAGAAGAATATTTAAAACCTCTCAAGACCACAAAACATTTTCGCGCAATAGGGAAGCTTGGACCATTCATGTATGTATACTTCTTTACGATGGTTGGACCTCTAGTTATGTGCCGCATGTGGATGCTTTTCTTGATGATGATTTGTCATCAGGTCATCCCGGGAGGAGGGCTAGTGGAAAACATTTTGGTGTTTCTACAACTGGGAATCGAATACGTTTCTTCTGTGCGGTGATTCATTAAACTATTCATCGGGCTATATATCAGTAGTCCGATAAAAAGTGATTCTCCAGAAGCAGATATTGAGTCCTATCGAGGTATTCACTCGGTAGTTTCCGAAACAAAAGTCTGTTTCAATCGGAACTTAGTTCCTCGCTATCCATTGCGGAACAAAATAAATTAAACTCAAAATGGATGACAACCAACGTGTAGCTGTCAAAAATTGTTGATTCAACGCGTTATGCCGCAGCGCAATCATGTGCGATAAATTTCACAGGAAGATCTGTTCGAAATGCAAATCGGAACGGAAACCTCGGTTAAGAGTTCTCTGATTAATCGAGCCTCGGCATACAGAATAGACCTTGTGCTCGACGGTTTATCGCACTATTAATCAGGAAACATTTAAATGTTCAAACTAACGCTAAGATTAATAGTAGAGTGCCTTTTAAACCAAACACAAAGTAAAAGCTATAGCTTCGATAAAGCACTTTCGAAACTATTTTCCCTCCAGCAATATTAAATGTATGAAGTGTTATGGAAACACATTTGGTGTACTCTAGGATTTCTTACCGAAGCCTTACCGAAACACAATAATAGCGAAAATAAAAACAAAAATTCAAATGTTGCATTTATTTCAAATATTTCTGTACATTCCCACTATCTTGTTTAGTATTACAAGATACAAGATACTGAGAAACAAGCTGCTATGTACAGGAAACGTAAGATGAACCAAACTCAATACGAGCAAATCAGCCACATTATAATAAACTATAACTTCAGAACAAAATCTTACAAAGAAATAGGAAACCCCTAACGACTCTTGTACTCACGCACTCCAATATGCTTAGTTACGACATAAAATACTGCATCAAGATTCAAAAAACCTCTGCAGAAGCTGTGGCGACGAAGAGCCAGGTTACAACGCACTTTCTATGTCACTGTCCCGGTCTCTGTGTATAATGTTTAAAGACAGTAGATCTACAACTTTCGGCAAGTCCATAAATAATCTTTATAAAGATTCATTAAACACTCTCAGAGAACCACAGATTAGATTTCAGAATTGAAGCGTTCAGGCACACTTTGGGCATCACATAAACATTAATCTTAGTAAGACTAGAAGATGGTTGGACATTCGCTGGTCCTTTAATGTTTCTTACCTTTTCTAAGGGAGCTATTGTGGAAAATCAAAGCAATGAAAGTGCCCTAATAATAGAGCACTTCAACTGACCTGTAGCTGCAACAATTGTTGTTACTTTGATAGGTCTGGATCGACACTTAAAATGTACATATCAACGAGGCTATACCCTAAATCTATTGCTGAATGTGTACCTTCGAAGATATTCTCATGGCATGTGATATAAAGATGCATCCAACCAGCAGCATATGCAAACATGTTGGTACAAGACAATTTATTTACTTGAATGGACTACAACTATCATATCCAACACCTAAGCTACTCCAGAACATCAAGTGTTTAAAAATAGGTTAGGATTATGTAATACCGACAGAGTGCAAGTCCTTCAAAACTCCAAGTCAACCACTTGCCAAGTTAACAAAGTACCCCCCCCCCCCCTTCCCCTCTTCCTTCTAAGGCATGCCTAGGCCTACCACTCATTGAAGAGTGATGTAAACCCCATCAAGCGGAAATCCGAAACGCGATTGGCTACATCCAAACAACCTTAAGTGTGCACAATGCAACATTGTATCTCATCATTGTAAGTCATATCACATTCGATCAGGGATTGCTCCTATTACCGACTATTATCGGGAGTTTAGAATAGGGGCGCAACAAAAAAGCACAAAAGCGGAATCGGGACACACGATTTACTCATGTTTTCAATTTGTAACTCATCACTGGCGGGCCCAGTCGTGAGGGAATGGCTCATTCTGCACCAAGATTCCGAGGGAAAACAAAACCCATCCTGCAATTGACTAAACGCCCCCGCACATACACGTGATAAGCCCTTGACATTATAACTCGTTCACCATCGTCTCCCACACGGCATTGCTGCTCCTGATGCTGTTCCACAACAATCCTCTATCGTTGAGGATGATTAGAACGACGACGACTCATCTGTGTTCGATAGGTGGTGGTGGTGAGTCTCTTCATCTCCAATAGGAATTCAGGAACACGATGCCACAAAAACGGAAATCGATTCCCGAGGATAAAAGCTGCAGGTCGGCGGGGCAAAACACAAGAGCAACACTTTGTGTGACTTGAATAATACACGACTCATTAGATGGGAGGTGGAGGATACACAGCCCTACCCTGTTGTAGTGACTTCTTCGAGTGACATTTAGCCGCACAGACTTATGCTTCCATCATACAGCCCCAACACACAAAAACAGGCATACATTCTGGGGTTGTCAGCGATCAGAGTACGAATATTTCGGTGTACATGTCCCCCTCGGCAAACAATAGCGCTGGAGGAAGGAATTTAAATGTCAATCGGGGGTAGTTTGCCCCCAGCCAAGCCATTCGAGCACCACTCGCCTAATCGAAATTTGAATTCTCTCGAAACAAAAAAAAAAGAGCGAAACAAAGAAATGAAACTCGTAAGGCTTCTTGCGCGCATATTAAATCGAGAGTCGAACCCTGGATACGTCGTGCCATATGAGTCAGGATATGTGTCAGGACGAGGAGTAGCAGCAGAGGTCTATTTGCATATTCATACCGAACCTATCGATTCGAAATCAATGGAAACCTTATACAGTAATCAGTTTTGACAGTTTCAGTAGCCCCCGATGTTTGTGGGTCGGCAGGATTACGTAGTACTTCCTTCGGTGTTCCCTTGTTTTCTGTTTCGTATGCGTTTTTTTTTTTTTTTTTTTTGCGAAAGGGCTTAAGGGATTATACATGCTGAGCCGATGTTTGGTGAGAGATTCTATTTGCACGTTCGATTGAAGCGACTGCAATGTAGATCCAAAACCACACAAACACAAACACACACTCACATGTAAAGGAAGGAGAAAAAGACCGAGTCACTGACTCATAAAAATGCTAAATTTCATTTTGACATGTGCCAGGTGAGTCAGGGTATCCAACGAGCGGGTAGTTACTTTGGGGCGGCTTGATAAATTATGCATCTTCCTTTTGGTCATTGAGAGTGATTCGATTTGATTGAGAAAGTTTGTTTTACCGAGTTTTTGGAAGTTGCTAAGGGACGATAGACGATTTTAATTTTATTGCCACATAAAGTGATTGCCGAGTTTAGGGAGTCTGATGGGGTGCCAAAGGGTTCGTGGATGGATGGGATTTATATTTATATCGAGAGTAATGGATTTCAAGATTGCGATAGACGGTTTGATTGACTAGTCGTTCTTTTGCATTAGCAATTTATGAGTCAATTAGAAAGCTTGGATATCACCCTATGAATAGGTCTGTATAGACAGGTCGGAGGAGACGCGTGCTATGCAGAGACTTAATATTGATACTGGCCCACTCCATCTTTTGAAAGCAGCTACGTGGATATAAAAAGGTGATTACTAAATTTGTTACAGGGCCGCAATCATCGACATGCGATGCAGTAGCCTACTCAGATGAAGAGTGCGTTAAATACGGTTTGACTATAAACTTTCGTATTATTATTCGTAAACCCAAAGAAGAGAAATATAGTTCCCGCCATATTGCTAAAAGATCCATTCAGATGTTGAACTGGAAAAATCTTAAAGAAAAATCTCAAAGAGATAAAAATCTCCCCTACTTCGTAAGATAAGCCGTGGCGGATGTGTCGGCAATAAGCATACTAAGAGCTAGAACTTATTTTAGAGTAACCATATGTCCCATTATCGACAGGTTGAAGTTGAGTCCTACATCTAAATCAAATAGAAATCAACTGAAGAATGGCTCAATCAAGCTACTCCTTATTATCCTGGCGACTCACAGTGGTCGCGCCACCTCCCCTTCAATAAGAACCAAATTATCCAGATAATATTTTGTCTCAACCACAGGTTCAACTTCGACGACTAAACTCAACGGACGTGGGTAGTTCGTGCTCTATCCGCAAACATTCTCATTCTAGATTTCGTGAGAATAACAATGCTACTCTGCTTTGAATTCAGACATCGGCTACGTCTCACGAAGGATATCTAGGCCCAAAGGGTTGTGCTTTGGGTAAACACATGTACATAAATGTTTCCTAGAAAAGGACGTGTTTTTTCGACAACCATGATAAAGAAAAGACGTTCGTGTCTGACACTGGTATACTAGAACCCTTAATGAAAAGGGCACAGAAAAACAAAATGCAACGGGTCTAAACTACTACAAAGTAGACATTACTGGTATCCAGGAAATACTATGCTACACCTTGGGGATTTACTAAGGTATATTTTATAGTAAGTGTCTATTCGAATGCGGATTGGTTATAAGTGACACACAGACAAGAAGTTTTCATATCCTGCAATCAGCAAGCACATTGTGACAATACGCATTACGGACGAATTAGCCAACATACGCATGGTTGTACATATTTACGAATTGAGAGAGGAAAACGATAAAATTCTCAAAAAATAAAGCACTTGCGATTGTCGAAGGATTAAATGATGATAGCAGGATGATTTTAACGTCAGAGTTTCCCAGTGTTTTCTGAGAATAAAACCTACGTACTTGGGATTTACAGAAATCAAAGAAGCGTTTACTGTTGGTCTCAATGAACAGTAAAAATCGTGTTTCGCAACGGTCACGCTCAGAGGTCGCCCCCGATTTGTCCAATTTAAGCCTCACATCACACGACAGTTGCACTTGTTATTTTGTGATAGCGGGTTTCAACTCTCGATTTGATTGTTCGAATTCGACCGGGAGGCCTTTAGGATTAACTTTAGGATTAAGGGCTGATATTTCACTGGTGTATAGTCCAGTAAAAGCCAAACAAACAATATAAAGATTTCACTGATAGAAATGGTATAGCATTAAAAAACACGCTTTAGGGCCAGAATTGACACAAAGTTGGCATGTGCGAACATTCCAAGCTGTCGAAATCGATTCTGGTTGCTTCCTTATTGCAGCCAATATAAAAACTATGAAGAACATATGCAAACAATTTAAAGGTTGAAAGGCTCTGATCACAAAAGTCTGCTTACACCTTTGCAAAGCAACGCTTCAGCAGCATGCGAGTTTTAAGGAAACCGAAATTATAACAGCATTAGCTTTACATAAATAACAAGAAGAGGGCATGCTTGATCAATGATTTATACGGGTGTCATTTAAGATAAGCAGGATCATGTTCAAATGAACACTAGAAAATGGATGCTGAAAAAATAGGTGTATTAATATTACAAATAGCGATATAGACTAACATCTGGCTTTATTAGACATAATAAACCATTTTATATTGATAATTCATTTGCAGGATCGACAAAAATAGGAGACTCTCTGAACTGCGCCAACTAAAGAGGCATAAGTCTCCTCAACATCGCCTACAAGATCCTATCTGCCGCAATATGTGAACGCCTGAAAACGTTTAGCAACACCCTGATATGCCCTTATCAGTGTGGTTTTAGGCCAGAAAAGTCCACAACTGATAAAATATTCACACTTCGGCAGATCCTGATACCAAAAGCACAATCTTTCATAAATCGGTGCAACTACTAGCATACGACAATGTGTCGACAATATTGACATCATTGGTCGGACTCAAGGTGATGTCATAGACAGGTTTGCAAGCATAGAGTATAAAGATTCGGCAAAAATGGGTTTAGCAGTAACTGAGGGTACGACGAAAGGACGCAAGAAAGGTCAACACGAAAATACACACAACATCGACAAATTGAACAGAACGTCACCATTGGCAGACATAACCTCGGCTCCGCTATTAACTCTGACAAAAACATCTCGTCAGAAATTAAACGACGAATTACTCTTGCCAACCGCTGTTTCTTTGGTCTAGAAGGCAATTCAGTAGTAGAGCCTTCAATCGAACTAAATACTATGGAGATCCTATAAAAGACCCTGATCATCCCAGTCCTTGGTCCCGTTTGCAACTGGAAGCAGTCAGCTAAGGACCGTTTTAATTGGAGAGGCATGTTGGTCGAGGCCCAGATTCATTCCGGACTGTAGAGCTACTTATTATTGCGCCAAATACCGTCCATATGACCTATATGAAAATGAAAATAGCGGAATGTCAAAGTGAAACAATGTAAACTATCTGACAAACACATTGTTATCCAGGTTTACAAAAAAGGTCGACCAAACATGGTGGACGAAAGAGTAAAGGTGGGTTTACCCATTGATTGCAAAAAAAAAACGTTAGGCCCATTAGCCTGACGCCCTTCTTTGTAAAGACATTAAAAACAACTAATGGACGTCCATATTTGTAATAATCTAAACCCTCGAGAAATATCTCCTGCCCAACATGCGAAAGGAGAGACTGCCGAAACCGTCCTACATGTCATCGGAAGTGCATTAAAAAAAAAATATTTTCGCTAGATATAGCCTCATTTCTCGACTTTGAAGCAGCCTTTAATAACGTGGAAACAAGTGTTGTAAAATGAAATCTAGCAAATAACAACGTTAATCATGTCTTAATAAACATCCTTGAGAGCGTGCTTAGCCAGACTAATAAATGCGAGGCTAGAAGATACACATCTCAAGGTAATTGCATCAAGAGGAACCCAACGAGGAGTTGTAATCTCACATATGCGGTGGGTCTTAGTAATTAACGAGATACTTATTAAGTTATAATACAGATGGGTAAAAGGAGTATCTTTTGCAGACGAAAATACTGGAAATCTACAAGGATAGGTGCAAACCGCATCCCTTCATGTGTATAACAACGAAGGAATCCACTCCTTTGTAGAAATAGGAAATCTGTTTCGAATCTAGTAGACAAAATAACGAGACACTGCTTAATGGATTGAAAAACCCTCCACTTTTTGTGCCTCCTGGGCTTAGTACCAGGCCTCACCCAATTAAGAGAGAGAACATTAGGATCATACTTTTTCCACGACTTTTCAGGGGTGCAACAGTATGTGGGTGGCTAGAAAGAGAATGGACGCCCACCTAATCAAATTCTAACAACACGAAGGTAAGAAGAAGCTACACACCCCCTCCTACGTGTATCACATTGTGACTACTACGATGAGGACGGAAGAACACAATCTAACTTATCAAACCACCAAGCCTAACTAACCTTAACATCGTCTACAAGATATAATTCTGGGTAATATGTGGATACCTGGAACCGATCAATAAAGAACATGATCCTAACCTATTAGATCTGCCGGTATCAAGCCAGGGAATATCTACTTTACGCAAATTAAACGCAAACAGTACTAAAAAAGGATGAAGATATCCAGAAGTCCTGACGAGACTTCTGGATATCTTCATCCTAAGCTAAGCTAAGTTCATCGGCTAATCTTTGGTGACGATGGAAGCTTAGTAGTTCAATCAATCGATGAGCTCCAGATGGTATGAGTTCGATTCCAACTTAGAATTATTGTTTTCAACTGGCCCTGATCTGCCCTTGATCTGAAAAATAATATGTGTAGCGTCGACTTACTCGATCGAATTTAGCATTAAACATAAGCTTCCGCCAGTGTACAAGATTATGGAGGGTTGTAAAAAAATATCGATAGCCCGCGGGTTTTAACAGCCTGTTAGGACAATAAGTTGTACATATACATATTCTGCGATGACGATATCTTTATAAGAGTGGATCAAAGGTACCATCAACGTTCACAATCATTTGCAGGAGAAATGGGCAACCGCCCGCAAAATTCATAAAGAGCATTATTGACGTGAGGTCGTAGAACCAATGTTATGTCATCTGAAGAATAAAAAAAAAAATACTCAGTTGTTACTTTCAAAATAAAGACGCTAGAAATCTTACACAAATGCTTGTGAAACTTGTCTCTTTTAGAAATTTTACATTGACGATGATTTGACCACCTCAAACTAGTAAACTCTTTGACTCAAATAAAAAAAAATTTCATTTTAATTCGACTGCTCTCTAATCATTCCTCACCCTACTTATCTAATCTCTCACAAATTTAATGTTTTACATCTTGTTTGTCACTCTGGGTGAACGCCATTAAAATGCTCTAAGCCCTACATGATGACATCGTCATCACTTATCATAGAGCAGTAATCGTAAAACCGACGAAAAGGTCGGAAACCCCAAAACAAAACAAACGCACACAATTATGTCACAGAGGAAAATCATGCTTAATGGATCATTAACACTAAGTAATCACTGCCCTTAAGGCTGATGCTAAACGATGACGATCAAGATAAAGTGAATAAGCCCCCTGCCATTTTAAGGGCAGTATTAGGCTAATGTGTGTATATTTTTGAATTACAAACCGTGCATCATCCGTTTTCAATTTTATTGATTTCAAGAGAATTCTCCGGTCGCCATTGTGGACTACACTGCAACTCAAATACAAAAGTGAAAAGGTCAATGCTAGTTGGGTACAAACGAGGACACCACCCTACACCACCAAAAAGGAAGAAAAGTTCTACAAACGAGAGGATGTTTGCTCTTACTATATATCCGGAGGATTAAACGCCGACGTCGTCATAAAAATTAAAATTAATTCACCCGCTCGCATCCTAAACAAGTAGATACCGCCCGTCTGTCCTGGATTTTATTGCCACTCGGTGTAAGGATCGTCGATGTCGTCGTATCGTTTTTGTCGGCGGTGGTTAATGGGTGTGTGTACGGTCGAGAGAGAGCTCATCGGTCGCATACTACTTTCGCAATTAATGCAACATATTTATTATGGTGATGAATAACCCAAAGGAGTTGGGAGGAGTGACCACTACCACCCACCTGGGTGTGAGGCGAGTGGTAATTTGGTGCCGAACAACGCGTTAAACAACGAACAGTATAACAACACCACTTTGGGGCTATTCGTCTATCCATCCACCAAGTCAAGTAAACGCGATATGTACTCGTGTCTATCGTCCGGCCAACTATGACACCATAATCCACCTCTTGTCGCATTAGTTCGGTTTCGCCGGTGGTGGTGGTGCTGCAAAAGTTGGCCTAGGTTTGAGGGTGGCGGGTGACGGTGTGTTACACCATCACACACTGGCAACTCTCGCTTGCTGGGAAATTTACAGTTTCAATTTGTAATAACTGTCAAAGTCGTTGAGTTTTATGTGGTCATTCATTGTAGCACCGACGAGCTGTACACACACATAGATCCGGCCGACTTATACTCGCAACTATAACGGGTGGTTTGTTATAATACTATTTGGGGGGTAGTGGTTTGGAGTTATTTTGGGCGGATGATATACACATTTTTGTGGAAGAGATACTATTTTGTATCAAAAGCGATTTATAGCCGCAATTTGTTACTGCACTCGTCGATGCAAAGTTTGTGTACAGTATATGTTCTGGGGGTGTTGGGGTATAGGGGGTGTAAAAACAGAGGTACTCTGAAATGGTTCCAGGCGAAAAAAAAGTTTTTAATTTTTTTTTTTGTTCAATGCTACAGCGCTTCATTGGCATGATAAAGTGAAGCACATCGCTTAATCGGAGCAATTTCCGATCGAGTTTTATCTATTCTGCCACTTTCTAAGTGAAAAAAAATCAATTTCACCTCAACAATGACGATGATGATGGCGACGGAGGCGGCGGTCCAATAAGTGGACGAATGATGCTGCATGTCGAAATCTGTGCGGGGTATATGGTAGGTGGCCATTGTTGTTGAATGTAAAGCATTTTTGAAATCTGCTTTTGAATTATTATTTACACCTTCTCTATTCAAGGATTCCTTTAAATCGTGCATAGTAACAGTATTACCTGTTGACAATACTTGAGAGAAATGTTTGATTGATTGAATATAATATTAAATTGGCTTGACCCGCAAAAGCTTTGTGGCTTATCTGCGGGAGGTTTTGAACATTGCTTGGTGTGAAAATTATACGAGAACTTATATTTATTTTTATTAATTTCAGTTTGAGGATTAAATAATGTTATTGCGTCCAACAAGGGCACCAATGTATCTAAGATGTAGCAATATGACATCGTTTGAATGTCCACTTCGCATGGTAACACTGATCAGGGGAGTCCAAATTTCAACGACTCTGCCGCATAGATCTCGCAGAATTTAAGCACTGGCCTGGGTTACGTTGATTTTGAAGGCATCGTTCGATTGCGGCTAGTTGACATAGACTTGCGACTTCAAAAATCGCACAAGAAAAAGTCTAACAGGGCCAAATTCACGCCACCTCCTCGAGAGATAGCCCTACCGTCAAAACGTTCATTCAGAATGTCCATTTTGGTGTTCACTCAGTTGTACCTATACATGTCGTCCAAGTCCATATCGTTAAATTCGGGGCAACAGAAATTGGTTATCATTGATATGCATCGCTGATGGTGATAGCCTTAATAACGTCTTTTTCGAAGAAGAACGGACCAATGACGCCACCGGCGTCTTGTGTGAATTGACGTCATCCCATAACGGCCAAATACAAGTATCTTTTTAAAAACGCAATAAAATTAACAAAATTTCATGTATTATGGCTTTATTAGAAAGATCAAAAATTACCATTGATTATGGAACACAACGTGCGTCGTTCAAATGGCTGCCTCGGCTGGCTTCGTAGTAGCGCATTCTGTCACGCCAATCTTCCAAGACCTCGTTGATGGTTTCGGCCTGTAGCTCGCTTGAATCATTTCCGGATTGTTGGCATAACATCGATCCCCCACAAAAAAAGGCCTAGGGGGTCAAATCGCAGCTCCGAGGCGGCCAATTAACATCGCCCAACGGCTGATAACACGATTTGGAAATTTGGTGAGCAAAAGATCAATTGTGGCACGGGCTGTGTGACATGGCGGGCAATCTTGCATGAACCAGAGGTCGTCCAATTCATGTCTTCAACGGTGTTCACAGCTTCATTTTCGAAGAAAAATGGTAAAATGATGTCACCACTCCACAATCCGCAAATAACTGTCACTGTCACCTTTGATGTATTGCTTCTCGACAATAACGTGCGGTTTTTCGAACCTCAGATGCTGCAATTTTGGTTGTAAACGTAGCCGCCGAGATAAAAATGCACCTCGTCAGAAAAGATGATTTTTCGCCCAAAATCGTTGTGCAATTGAAGTTGCTCTAATGCCCAAGCTGGGAAGCGATAACAAGCGGATTGTCGTGTGCCTTCAATTTCGATTGGACCAAAAGCGACTAATCCGAGATCTTTTTGTAGATTTCTCTCAGGCTATTGCGTGATATGTTGAGCTGTTGACATCGATGGCGAGTTGATGTTCGTCAATTGAGTCTCTCCATGAGTGTTGTCCACTAACATACCAGTTTCACAAACTTTTTCCACAAACTTGCGTTAAGGAAGGGGCGGTTTCGACCAAAACTTAATTTCAAATAACGCACTGTTTGGGTTACACAGCACTCACTTTGGAAATAAGTTTTCAATATTTCCGCAGAAGTCAAAATAACCTGTGATTAAAAAAAAACAACTAGATTGCCTGTATAATGCAATTTTTATTTTTAACATAACCGTTCGTCCAAAAATGAAAGTAAAGATGATGATTGCGGCTAAAATTATGTTCCCCTTTCCAAAAACTCCCAAGAACAATCAACGAACGAACGGCATTGTCTATGGTAATTGCAGGCCCAAGTCCCGATGCAAAATTCGCCAAGTCAACAAAAGGCCGAGTTCTTGAGCATGGGGAGCAATCGAACGCCTCGGGTTCTCCTGCAAACCTTCACGGACATCGGTGATGTTCTTGACCGATCTGAGGTTCCATTGAAAGATGATTGATTGTGAATTGTTGTCACAAATTTGGCCGCACCAAAATTTGGAAAGCCGACTTTGAAAGGGCCACAGCGCCTGCATAACGTTTGCACTTTTTGACAGTAAAGTTTTATAATTTGGACGTGCTTGTCAATCATGTAACTTGCTATGGTAGCTTGGTGTCAATAATAAACAACAGATTTGACAGACACCACCACAGACTGTCAATATAGACCCTTTATTTCAAAGATTTTCAGGACGATTGGTAATTATGTTGGGTACTACATGTATATTTCTTTTCTTGCTGTATTTATTGATAATGGATGAAAATTTACTCCAATATACAACAGTTTAAGAGCAGAATAAATAAACATCAGCAAGCATCATCTCTGAACGTTATAAATTCGTCTCCCCTGAGAAAATTTTGAAAAAAAAAAATGTTTTATCCAAGTGCCAGCGGTCGCCACGTTAAGGCTGAAAATCGACTGTTTACAGCTCCATACAAAAGCCAATCTTATCAGCAAACATAAATTGACATGAAGCCTCCACGGAATACGCTGTATGTACATATCCGCGACAACACTTTGTTGAATGAGCCTGATGAATACGATTACTGATTTCATGATTCGAGAAAATATGAAATACATATTCAACAAGCATGGAATGTGGAGTATTCGGAACAATAAACTTTGACGACACAGTTGAACTGGATCTTCAATCTTCAAAGCTTAAGAATGGTGTGGGGAAAAATCATAAAACTTAATGCCAACGTTATCATCGCTATTATATCCTTTTTACAATTCGAAAAAAGTATAAAGCTCATTGACACTTCAGACTAGTTAAAATGGAGTTTGAAAATTCCATTAGAAAACATCGAAACTATAATATAGGCTGAAGGCTGAAGGCTGAAGATTTAAGTTACGATTGACATTGAAAATAGTTAGTCAATGAACAGATCACTTAAATCATCAAATTCGATATTTACCATGGAATTAATGACACTCTTGTCGCATTAATAGCACACAGATACACACAGCTATTTACCGAATAGTATAGAAGCATTTATTTCTCAAGTATCGTCTGGTATTTCGTGTTTATTTACTCCAAATCATCCATTCTTAAAATTATCTGTACACAATTAATGTATAGAATCCCCATGAAAGATACAGTACAACCTTCTCTGGAGTTCACTTTACCCCTATCGCGTTCCCCTTAACAGCGGAACACACTTCCTTAAAATTCCTTAAGACTGCAAGACCCACAATTACGTCTAATATTCATTCCTACACCTCTATTCACTGGTGAATAAGCTTATACCCGTTAACACTACAGAGCCCAAAAAAAAACACGTACTCACACACACCCTAGGGAATTTCATAATTTTCCAAAGTCTCACAGAAAAACTGTGAAATTTAAATTTACTTTCGCAAAGTTATGACCCCATTAGCAACTCCAATATGTTTCACATGGCAGAGCAAACAAAGGACACATTCCGATGTAACGGCATGGCCTGACTAATGCTCTCAAGAATTTAATGCTCAAGCGTTGGTTCGGTAGCTCGTCTCCATTCCACGCTTGAAAGGAATTTCGTTGCTTTGCGTTGGGTATTCATTTTTTTATCTAAAAAGTGAAAGACTGATAAGCAGCTCAAGTGCGTCTTGTGTGTGAGTTTGTTACCACTGTCATATAGGGCAAAGGGTTCGGGCATATAATAAGAGGAAGTTGTTGTATCAACAAGTTGTTTCAGGACGCGTAAGAAATGGTCGATAAGATTGCTGGTGGAGAAAGAAGAGCTGGACTTTTTGAAATGAATTATTCGGCAACAAGAGATAACATGATCAAATATGCATATGAAATCTCGATGTCGTTAAAAGGGGGGCAAAACTTGCAATACAAATATTCATGCAACTGAAAAGAATGAGAAAATTAAATATTGATTTAAACTTAATGTAAGTGGGATATGAACCAAACAATAATGTGCACAACACCAGTAACATCGCGTTCATATTGACGTTTAAATACCGGTTTACCCAATGTAAATTAACCTTGATAAAGGGTGTTTTTTTTAGATGTTGGTTTTTCGAATAGAGATAAAAATGACATTTTGTGGTCAAATCGGGCAACTCTAATGTCATTTATGTTCAGTTTGGTTTGCCAATTCATCATGAACAGGTTGACAAATGAACAACTCTTGCAAATCGTGCAAATTTATTTCGAAATTAATGGTTGAGTTCGCGAAGTTTATTGCAAGCTCCGTCCATTTTATGGTCTACATAATCGTCCATCAGAGCAATTAATTCGGTTAACCATGGATCGTTTTCGCACTATGTTTACTCTATGAGATAATACGCATCCGCAGAGACGTCAAACAGTGCACACCGAAGAAACAATTGCCGCTGTAGAGCAAAGTGTTGAAGAGGACCCGAATGATTCGATTCGCCACCGTGCACAGCATTTGGAGCTTTGTCCATCAACTTTATGGAAGATCTTGGCTTACGACCTTACAAGATCCAGCTTGTGCAAGAATTAAAGCCGCGAGACCATGCAATGCGTCGTGTTTTTGGTGTATGGGTCGAAAATGAGATTGATCTCGATGCTGATTTTTATAGCAAAATTTTGTTCAGTGATGAGGGTCATTTTTGGTTGAATGGCTACGTCAACAAGCAAAATTGCCGCATTTGGAGTGAAGAGAATCCACATGAGACCCTTGACACGCCATTACATCCACAAAAACGGAATGTTTGGTGTGCTCTGTGGGTTGGTGGAGTCATTATGCCATAATTCTTCCGAAATTATGCTGGAGAGTCAGTTACCGGTAATGGAGACGGGTATAGAGCGATGATAACCGACTTTTTTGTTCCCGAATTGGATGGCATGAATGTGGATAAGATGTGGTTCCAAGACGGCGCTACATGCCACACAGCGCACGGCACAATCGATTTATTGAAGGAAACATTTGATGAGCGCATAACTTGGAAGCCAACATTCGTGGCGTTATTGGCGACACACGGCCCCATATGCTCGAAAAAGTGGTTGAAAATTGGACCCCTAGACTTGGCTTTATTCGAACCAGCCGCGGCGGCCACATGCCCGAAAGCATATTTAAACATTAATGGCATAAAACAAAGCTAAATTGGGGGAAATTAAAACGATTTTCTTGTGCTTTATTTAAATTCGAAGTTCTATACCTGTAAACAAAAAATAGAATACCCTTTATATCAATCAGATTTGAATTTCGATTTAATGAACCATTTATTTATATAAAATTGAAAACTACAAATAGAAATGAAGTTTCATACTACTAAATCCATGTTTTGAAAAAGGAAACAAATCACATTATCTTCTCATTCGAATTGCATACCTAGCGACTGTTGCACATCATAACCAGCAAAAAAAAAAGGCCAACAAAATGAAGAATCCGTGGATAAAAGACCCCAATTTTTTTTAATGTGGGATATGAACCTACGATTTATATTTCTAGATGAATTTCAAAAAGGCGGAAGTGAACCCAAACTACTACGATTCAAGAAAACATACCATTGAATCCATTGCATACATTGGCGGTAAGTATGTTATACATACGAAGGTGGTTTCGAGGTTTTTAGACTGTTTATTGCGGGTTATAAAACCACAATTTCAGGAACCATCTTATTGAATCCCTTGTTGTTAAGTTTGTATTGACGTTGGCACCATTTTTGTGTGAATGAAATTTGTCAGTTGGAATTTGACTTCGTACCAAGTGTCGATAACAATTTATTATGGAACATCTAATGCAACAACAACGTGTTGAAATTATTAAAACATTTCATTAAATAATTGTTCAATTGTAAATACGTGGAGAGGCGCGTACGCCAGGGAAGATTGATTCAGTGAGACCGAGTATTTGATGATGGGTAGCTTTCATCGGCACCGTACACAGGAATTTAAAATGTCTTTGTGTTTGCTAAAAATTCTCAAAAATGTTTTTAGGTCAATTGAATTTTTTACGGGTATAAAACTCAATTGACACAATAGTTGCAGGAAAATTACCATAAACGATCGGAGTCCTCGAGTTTACAGCTCGCAATTTCTTTTTTGCTAAAAATCACTTTTAGCGACGAAGCACATTCCTACTTGGCTGTTAAGAAACAGAAAATCCACTATATGAACACGGAAAACATTCGATTGTAACAAAGACTTCGTAGACTAAATGCATCATAGCCCATTGTGGCCGCAGCTTCATTGGACGTGCCATGCAATAACGCGTTGTAAAACCCTCGCACGCAACCCAAATCCAACAGTGTGATCAAACAGTTCCCCAATACGTATTCAAAGTTTGCATACACGCAAACTCACATTCGGATGCTTGAAAGTATGAACCCCCTGCTTGGGCTCACTGTTTGATTTGGGATGGGTGGGTGCGAAAATGAAATATATGCTAATTGAAATAACACCGAATCAGGACGCCACCGTCCTTGAGCCATACTTTTTTAAGGATGCAATAGCCATCTTTTGACTGTTGACCGCTATCGGGTCATGTTGGAAAACGTTCGTGTGTCCGAATTAGTTCAAAAAGACATACAGGTAATGTGATTCCAGCAAGACGGTGCCACATCACACACGGCACGAGCTTAGATGCGAATTTTAGGAGAAATTTTTCCCGACCGAATAATGTCAAAAAGTGATGACATCGACTGGCCCCAACGATGCCCTGATTTGACGCCTCCCGGTGTACATCAACAAAACCAAATGCAACCTCAAATTTGCAATTTGCTGAAATTACACAAGTCTGCGAAATTGATATGCAGAATGGGCTTAAAAAATAGTTTGCATTTGCAGCTCGGCGCCCACTTGATCTAATTCATATTCCACACATATACTCAATAAATAAAATATAAATTATAAAATTATATTTCATTTAAAACTGTTGACCCAATAAATTCGTACGAAAAAGCTTTTGACATCTTTAGACTGTTCTGTTTAGACTGCTGGATATAAACCCATGATTTCAGGAACCATTCCATTGAATCCGTTGCGTACGTTGTTGTTAAGTGTGCAATGTGCAATGACGTCTTTGGCTGACCAAATATAAACGTTCTCTAGCGCGCTTACTCGAAGAATCAATGTATGTCGAATCAAACAATAGTTGGGCCAACTGTCGAAGTGGTTATTCTTCAATGAACAGCCACGAATCAGGTACATATTGCTCCAAAGGCTTAGCAAAAACACCAACTACATTTGGTTTTATAATTTCTGTATCATGTCTACATTTGCATGATCAAGTTATCGATCACCATAACATCTATGTATATCCATAATCCCTGAATGCAAAATTTTTGGAAACAAGTCTGACAATTATCAAAAAATATAAAAGCATCAGGAGCAGGTTCTCATGCATAAATGCAAGTAGTACACAAGGGCATGACCAAATAATGGGGTTTCCAATAGGGACGGGTCGCTTTTTGACAGCCTACGTCGGCAATAATGTCATTCTGTTTTCTGACGTTTTTTTTTTTTTTTTTAATTTTTGTATTATTAAGTCACTGATGCCAAATTACCAAATTGCAGAATTGAGCAGCGCGTCCAAATAATAAAATGAGTGTTCGTTAGTGCCAAACACTCGGCCAGCACTCGTGGAGGAAAAATCTAGGTAGTCGATTTCTCGCACAAGACCTCTGCCTTTTGCAGATATCAACTTGGCAAATTTTTGAGTCGTCTGTACCTGAACTGGATCTAAATGACCCACTAGCTCATAGTTAATTAATGACCATAGGCAACGGCGTTTGTTTGCTGTCGCTGACTGGGCTTCGGACCGTTTGGAAGAGGACCCTAATTTAAGCCGAAAAATAGCGAGGCATATTTTTAGATGAATGGCTATGTTAGCACGCGAAATTGCCGTATATGGGACGACCCAACCCACATGAGGTTCACTAGGTGCCAATGCAAATACTTGTACGATGGCGGGACCTCCGACTCTGAACGGCTTAGTTGAGATAAGCTTTTCTTGACAAATGATACTACTCGGATGATTTGTCAGGTCATCACGAGAGGAGGGCGAGTAAACAATCATTCAGGTGTTGCTAGATACTACTGGGAATCGAACACAGACTTTCTGTACGACAGTTCATTGAACTTACCATGGCACCATTGAGCCCCCACCAGGTGGCAATGCGTCCACGAAAAGTTACCCCGGTAACAATGTGCCGTACATCTTTGAAAACGATGTTGGTTAGGCCAGGGATTTGGTTAGCGAGGGATTTGGTTAGCTCTCGCAAAGGTGAGGTGCGATTTGACCCCGTTAGACTTTTTCTTGCGAGGTTTTCTGAAGTCTCACGGTCCAGGTCATTTCTCGAATTCAGCCAGATCTATGCGGCAGAGTCGTGCAAATTTTAACCTCTAATGTCCGTGCCATCTTGCAAAGCCACGATTAACGATGTTATATTACACACATAATTACATAAATGCGCCATTGCAACATAGACCCGCCCTTATTAAAAAAAAAAAAAACTTTTGTAGATATGCTGTCAATAAGAAGAGACACAATACTGCCGCATTGAAAAGAACGTTGTTGTCGACTTATAACTTTGATGTATAGTATGGGACCTTGACTCTTAAAATCCCCTAAGACGACGACGACACTTCTTCAAACAACTCTAGCCAATTGTTATTTTTTCAGATCAAGAATCAAGTTCTTTTTTAAGACCAGTCCTTCTTTAGGAGTGGAAGCGTTAACTGTACCAAACACGAACTTTAAAAGCTGTTTAGCGACATAGCCCTTTAAAAAAAAAAACTCCTCATAAGACTGCAAGGTCAGAGCGAATGGACACATCAATACTCCGTCCCAAAGAGTCTTAAATTAGTACCCAGATGGTTGACGCAGTAGAGAAGAGCGATTGTCTAAAGCGGAGCCTATAAGTTGAAACCAACCTCAATCACATTGCTAGGGACTGGTCTAACTAGAGGGGAGCGTTAGTTAAGTCTCAGTTTCATGATGCGTTTTTTTCCCCAATTAGCTGTCAAATTTGTGGGCTGTGAATATTAAAGATTTAGGTATTCAGAGAACGATTCTTTTTGTTTTCTGTAAACCTACGAAATAATCTGTACGTACTTTCAATCATACTGGCGTACAGAGTGGCAAATGACAGGCCATCAGCAGATCAATGTGTATCATTATATAACCCTAACTTGACTTCTAAGTCGGATTTGGACGGATATAAGATTCAGTGGTGATTTGGAGATGATTTAGGGTCGAGACTTTGTGCCTTCCTTGACTTCTTGACGAGTATAGCAACACCTTCAATGCTATTCACTGTCTCACCACTTGCAAAAGTCTGATCCAAGAGTATTAAACAGTCATATGATAACCATCCCAATTTTCCGCTCTAATTCGCCTTTAAATTGTTGTTGCCCCCTATTTTTGACGTGGATGCTTTATGGATAAACTAGGTATTTTTCCACCCGATAATCCTTTATAAATACAGCCATCATTACGGTACTTTAATAGGCGCCATCTGTTCCGACAATGCGTCACAGAGACCACTTTTACAAGTTTACAACAAAAGCCATGTTAGCTTGGTCTTCAAGTACTTGACTGCCACCATTCAAACAGAAACTATACAAACTCAACACATGTTCGACTACTTAATAGCGGCCTAATTACCTTCTTAATGGGTGCCCATGTAGGCTCAACCAAAGCGCATTCATCGCGATCGCATAATGACGCGAAAATAATTGAAATTAACTCATAACAAGTACAGTCGGGACAGCGGACGCATTTTATCTCTCTGGGCATATGCCCCAGGCTAAGGTTTCATCATCGCTCTATGTGCGTTCAACCCCCTCAGAGTTCAATTCGTTTCGCCGTCGTCGTCGTTGACTTCTCTCTCGCCGCCTGATAAGGACTTCGCAAGCAAAAAAAAAAAAAAAAAAAAATAACAACGAGCGCCACATGTGAGCATAACGACAAAACATCATGTTTCCCGCATTTGATTAATTTGAAACGCTCGCGTTCTCGTTGCGTTTCCATTCAGACGCTCGCTTGTATGACTTTAATCCAAGATAAGGAATGCGGGAGACATTCAACTCGAAATGGAGCAATACACATGCGAGTCGCAAACGAGTCTCTGGCGCTTATGGGCACCACATAACTGTAATCTACTTTATTTCGATTTGATCAATTTATGTGTAATATGTTTGTGGTAACATAAACACACAAACAAATAGAGGGAACAAAAAAAAAAAAAAAAAAAAAAACATGTCCGGGGTCGTCCTTGTCTTGGTCTTGGCTTTTCTCTGTGCTGTTCAAAGGATGACAATATAAATGCATATGAGGCAGGAGTACATCCGCCTTTGATGTGGCACCATATTGCATCAAAATGTTTCAGCTCCTTTGAGATTCAGAAGTGAATCCATAACTGCACATACACACCGAGCCTGTTATAGGACGAAGGGAAATTCCCTTTTCTTGAAATGCGATAAAGTCACATCCTTACATAGCCTTCCCACATGCACATGCATGTGCTCTTATGTAACATAGGTGAGATGCTGATTTCTTCCTGTAAAATGTAAAGAAAATATCGTGTCCTTTGTGCAAGTGCAGCTGCACATCCTTAGGATAACTTATTCAAAGGAGGGTAATCCAAGTCTTTTGTGCATCGATTTGAGGGGCTTTTAGAAAGTGTTTGGTTCCATTTGCAAATCATCGATGGGGGCACCATGGTACAAGCACAAAGCTAAATTGTACAAGAGTGCGCAGCGCACCCTCGCCTCCCCCACGTACCTAATGACGCTATGACGGACGGTATCAGATAGCTATGGATATCACGTTCACATTACATATGGCCTCAGCTTAGCGTATGGCTAATGTGCAGTTTCTTGATTCGTATGCAAGTCATACGATCTACGAATATCGGTTACGACTGGTAGTTGAACCATGACGGACGTCTGCACGGATGGGCGGATCATCAACGGAAGTTCATGTCACACTTTTTGATTCGTCCATTATAAGGGGGGGGAGGGAGGTTGATCTATGCGTCAGCGCGCCAAATCGCAAGGTTATGGATGTTGATTCGTGTCCCGCTTTTAAAACTCTTTTTGTGAAGTTATTGCAGTCATTTGTTAGCTATGATGGGTTTGGCAGGTAGTTAAGAGTTCTGTATATTTACTGTATGGCGCCGAATAAATTCGCTTAAAAATTCTCTGGAAATGGTCTAACCGGCTCCTAAAGGTCTGGCTTTTGTACATTGACAAGGTGTGGTCACGTACAGTTTGACCAGGCGATAGGATATTTTTTATTGAAACCGGAAAGACAGATAGATGGTCATGGCTGTCCTTGGGATATTTTTATTTAGAGGCATATTTGTAATCCACATTCCCAGACCTACATTTATTAACCACAATAAAACTTGGTTTATTACTTGACGTACGGATCTCAAATATTTATCAATACCAGTAAGTTTTGTGCTTTGTTTTTATCAAGCTCCCACGCTACGGATACCACAGATGCTAAGTGGAAAATAATTTTGTACTCGCTGTAAGCTTGATAAGAGTAAAGCCGCCGAGAAATTGGGTTACATAAGTTAATGGCCTTTCCAAGGTCCCACACACACCTAAGTGCCGCTCGGGAATTTTAGAGTGGACGTCACTTAATTTTTACATCCGGTCCAAGGTTGATAAAAATAAAGACTCAGAAAAATTGGGGTCTGTAGGGAAATGGCATTTCCAAGGCCTTACACACGTACTTAGCGATTGCTCCGTTTGTTTTTTTTTTTTCGATTTTTTTAAACCCTTAACGTTTGTATACCATTTTATATCCGGTAAAAGGTTGATAAAAAAAAACTCAAAGAAAATTGGGTCATGTGAGTGAATGGACTTTCCAAGGCCTTACCCACCAAAGTAGTAAAAGTGCGGGTTGGATTTTTTTTTTGTATTAGACTTCTTACATGCATCTAAGGCATAATATGATGGGAATAAGTCGTATATCTATGATGTTTGACATAGTTAGTTGCCCAAACCTTTATAAGTCCACTAAGAGGGATGGATGAAATTTAAAGTGAAATTTAGTATGTTTTGGAACGGTTAAAATAAATATAATAGGTAGGGTAAGCCATATCGTGGCGGGGCAGCTTAAAGCTATGCAAGCTGGTAATTTGATATTCTGCAGAAAGGCTATAAAAATTATTGACAGATCGAGGTTGAGTAGGTACTGAGTAAATATAAAGAGGGTGTTATTACTAAAATCGAATTCTCTGGAAATGGCAAACCGTCTCCTAGAGAGGTCTGTCTGTTGTATATTTGCCATGCCTATATATAGGCTACATTGACTTATTACCAATTCACATTAGAAGCGTTATGCACGGGATTTGTGCAAAACCTGCTGCTCTGGATTGCGGATTATGCTTTAGAGTAACTGCCCGTTGACAGTAAACAAACATGTAACGAAATAACTAGACCTGAGTATAGATGGCATATGAAAATAAATAAAACAAGGATAATGATTTTCCTATGTGAATTCGAACAACAGATCTAATGAAGCCAACGAATAGACGAAAACACTTGACTGCTGTAAAGCGTATATAACTGGCATCCTGTAAATGATATGGCACAGAAAGGCCATTGAACGCATGGACAAATGTGCTTTCTATTTGAATCTATCAGCACTCTTCTTAATAGATAATCGCAGATTTTCATGAGAATTAATAAGCGAACACCTGACGTCTTACGCCCACGAAAACAAAATACAAATACACCTTATAAGACTTTATAAACCAATAGAGCGGACATACGACAAATGCCTATTCAATGACTTTAAATTTAATTTCTGATCAGATAGTGCACGATACAAAGCATGCCTAGGAAAAATTGACTTTAAAGGATCAGCTCTATTATTATCACTACCATGAACATTTACAAAGATGCCAGTAATTCGTCAGAACTTTGATTAGATAAACAGATAAATTCAAGATACGACCTGATCATATGTCATTGATTACAGGTGCCAATGGCGAAATGAACCACTTTTTGTATGCCTTTTTATGAATCCGTATATTGACATCACCATAAAGCAGACGCAGAGTGCGGGAAGACAATTTGCAATAGACTAGCAGAACCATTGCCAACTGTTGGGATCTTTTTATTTAACAACACCAGCAGCAGCAACTGCACGTAGTGTATGGAGCCAGACCGGAATACAATGTAAAAATCGCATACTTGAGGACTTCAATGGTAAAATTGGTAAGGAAATACTCTTCCGCGGGTTAGCTAGAAATCATATCCTCCACGAAAGGACAACAGATAATAGTTTCCGACTAACTGACTTTGCAGCAGCATGTATTACTGTGATCAGCAACACTAGGTTTCATTGACTTCGAATCCAAAAAGCAACCTGGCGATCTCCGCCCATAGATGCTAGGCATACATCCAAAATTCTGGTTATACGTACATTCAGAGGGTCAAACCTCGACTATGATCATTTTCTTGTAGCACCTAAACTCAGAGCCTGACTGAACTACGAAATGAAGCTACTAATGATGCAGACTTAACGTTGCTCGTCTTAAAGATACTTAAATCGATTTAAAGCAAAGTGCCTCTGATGGAAAAGGATGCGAGGGTATCTTGTCTCAGACAAATGTCCATATCCCGTTAAATAAGTAAAAGTACTAGCAAACTAAAGAAGACCATTTCATTGATCTTCAGTAGACAAATCTGAAACGATGACAAACAAAGCAACTCCTGGGTTTTCGTCAAAATTGTTGGACAAGTCGTTAAAGACACTGTTGCTGGTGAACAATGATAGTCTTTTAATAGCCTTTCTTTTCAAAAATCAACGAATTTATGATTAGAGGCTAAAAAGAAGGAGTGGCTGCATATCTTTTATCCGACAGACAACATCTTTTTATCACTCTTCGTATTTTTGATCAATGTAACGTATTCCAGCCGTTACTTAAGCCAATGAGAATGTAATATCTGTCAAAGCATTAATATGCTTTCGACTATCAAATCGCCGAAACGGGTATCGTTGAGCTCAAAAATATCTCTAAACTACGGATCATCTCTTCTTCTTCTCAAGCTTATTGTGGCGCAACATTTTAAGAGCAGCAAATATGTTGGGTCAAAGGTGAAATGGAAAAGTCATAGAACTTACTCGTAGACGGCACATCAGCACCACCATAGACGTCATCAATGGAAAGCAATTAAGGCGCGGTTACGGCCAACGCTAGTAAGCTCGGACTAGCGCGAACGCAAGTAGCGTGATCTCCGACCACGTTATTGCGAACTAGCGCCAACACTTATTTTATAGCGTTGGTCTTAACCGCGGCCTTAGCCTTTACGCAAGTGACATCTGAGGGAATAGCGTAACCGAAGATGAGGAAGAATCCACTCCTCATGTTCATTGTACCTGGCCGGGTCTGTTTAATAAAATATCCACATCGAGACCTACTGGTTTCTTGGTGGTCTCGGTGTAGTAGTAAAGATTTCAGCGAAATCCATGAAACCATAATTCGAAGAAGTTCGGTGGATGCTCGGTATTAGTAACACTAATTTCCAAAAAAAAAATTAGTTCGGAAACCACCCGTGGAGTAAAGGCCTGCTCAGAATGCGTATCTGTAGCTGGTATCTGTAGCTGAGTGAAAAGTTAAAAACAAGGCAACCCGTAGGCACTTCCACAATGTGTATCTTCGTGAATCTCTAGCTTGAAGTTGAATAGAGGGCAACTTCATGCAAGAAATGTATCTGTCTTTTGACAGCGACGCAATATACCAGCTGGGTCATTCCATTATCGCGGGTGCAACATTTAGACGCTTGATTTAGTTTAAACTAATTAAATAAAAAACGTTTTTAATTAAATTAGTCTTTAAAGGACTACATTTTAATATGTTTACTTTATATTAATGAACAAAAATTTTAATATGATATTTTAAAAGCTAGGAGAAAGGTTCAAATTGCCATCGCGGGTGCAACAAATTTGGCCCAACCTTTCCAGATCACAAACAAAAAACACATATATCTGTTAATTCTAATACATTTAATATATTATGCCTTAATATTTTGAAATGTATTAAAGTAACAAAGAACATAAAATAAAAACTCTAAACAAAACAATAATAAACAATGAATTATTCATTTTTTTAATAATCGCGGGTGCAACACCAAATTATCGCGGGTGCAACCAGTCTAATTTAAGTGAACATAAACATCAATTTTACTTTTAAAGGAACAAAATAAGAGATCAAACCATATTTATTACTAACAATTATACTTTTATTGTCGCTTTCGTCATT
Source organism: Rhingia campestris (assembly GCA_932526625.1). NCBI lineage: Eukaryota > Metazoa > Arthropoda > Insecta > Diptera > Syrphidae > Rhingia > Rhingia campestris. The sequence goes on from OW052182.1 coordinate 106,942,137, forward strand.
TATAAATTCATTGTCTGAATCAGTGTCTAAATCACTGTTAACATCAGAAACGCGCAATCTCTTTTTAAGTGACAATAAAGATTTGCTCTGATCCGAAACTGAAGGAACAGATATATCAGGACCCGGAATTATTATTCTTAATTTGTGATTTGTAAGAGGTTCCAAATCGTCATCGGCCCAATCACTATCTGTATTAACTGTGAGTATCATTAATTGGCAGAATGTGAGCTGGTCTCTCATTATAAAAGACAGTCTTGCCTATAGATATTTCAGGATGAGTTTCTTTAAAACTTTCGAAGGCTTCTCGAATACTCATAATCATTGTTCTTTTCTGGATTCGCATTTTCGTTCCTGTATTGGTCTCGACTGTTTTCACATCTTTTATGCCGGGCATTTGTCTGCTTATGTCATCCCTATTATAAAAATCACAAAACAGTTTTTTTTCCCTCCATCTGTTAACTTTCGAGGCGCTGCTTTATGGGCGTCATTTTTGTCAAATGCAGCAATATTGTATTCAGAAGCTATTTTTTTTACAACTTGCACTGCTTTGGTGGGACTTGCTGGTAGATTGCGTTATATTTTTGTCACAGCCTTCCCTAGTGTGCGAGGACTGCTGTTTCTAGTAGATGTTTGTTTAAATTGTTCTTCCTTACGTCGCTTTCTAGTTGCCTGCATCCTTTCTACAAATCTACATCTGTCTCCATGTTAATCTTCATTACTTCTCTCCGTTTGGAATCACGAGCCCTTTCCCGTTGGAGGTGTTCAGCATGAAGTTCAGGATTTTCTTTTAATTTTCGCCTATATTTCTGCGAAGCAGTCTCCTTATGTTGCTCTGTTGTCATTTTAAACAATATTTCTGTAAAAAATACAGATTTATGTTTCTATATTATAAATCTGTATTTTTATCATCAGTCGTCATCAGCATGTATTATAAGACAAGGTATATCAAAACAACGAAATGTATAATTAATCACACAAAAAGGTTACGTGAAAAAAAGTTGCACCCGCGATCTCACATCGAGATCGCGGGTGCAACCAATTTAAGTTATCGTTTATTTTAACCTAACAATCATTACACTCTTAAAAACAAATAATTTAAGTTTGGTTTTGATTTCTTCTTACTTTTGCAAAGTTTCAGGACGTTAGCTCTTTATTTCTGTGAAGAAAGTAAACTTTTATATCTTTTGCATCGCGGGTGCAACAAGTTAACAGTGTATTCTAGCAGTCAATAATTCTTAAGAAATAACAACATATACTTACATTTTTTGGAACATGAAGATAAATTAATATTGTCACTTCACGTTTAGGCGATAAAACATAACATCAAACTGTCAACAACAACTTTTTCAGCCAGTGTTGCTAGTTATGATATTACAGTTTATACCAATTCTTCGGATGGTAATATTTTCATACGCGCCAAAAAAAAGATATATGGTATAAAAGCAAATAAAAATAAATTGATTATTATATTTAGACTTTCTTCTTTGCACTAATAATAAAAAAAACATCTAATAGCGTGATTTAAAAAATCATGTCGGAAATCATCTATAGCGGAATCGCCCAGCTACAGATATGCATTCTGAGCAGGATTTAAGTCTCCGCTATCTCTCTTCATTTAAAATCGCCATCGCTGTACCAAAAATAAGAGCGGAACACCGGCTTTGTAGGATGAACAAACATTTCGTAGAAGTTTAAGGGTAAGTCGATAGAAAAAAGTTGGCCAATAGTTTTACCAAGAGGTTAAACGATTCAGTCAATGATGAGCTTTTTCAACTGAAAAATCCAATTCTGAAATAGGGAGACGATTTTCCAGATATTGGGTTAATTGCGTATTGCGTACCTGGTAAAGATTTTCTGTACTCGCTCGATTCTATCTATATGCTTTCTAAATAGAGGATGAGGTTACACGAATCAAAATTAACAAAGCTGCTGGAGGTTGATGACCCTTGCGGTGAATTTGCTACGCCAACTAAAATTGAATTGGTATGGAGCATGCAACAATACAATCTTACAAGTCTTGTCAGAGTACATACCCTTATACTACAGAAGCAGCAATAACGCGCTTTGTAATCATATCTGATTGGTGTGTGTTTAGTTTTAATAAACTTTTCTCAGATGTGACGAACCTATAACGCCCAAAGAGCCCACTGAGATGATGCTTGCAGATGTTTATTAAATCTGCTCTTGAATGGTTTTAGACCTGTCAAGTTTGCGATAGACCAAATGTTTATATTGCAAAGACACAAGAGTCAAAAACCAACATCAATAGACCAACTATTGCATTGGGTACATATTTTACGAGTACCTTATCATCAACTAGGATCAAGTTAGGATTAATGCTACCAAAAGGACGTACAAGATGGTCCAAAAAGATTACACTTAAGCTATGAGAGCGTCATTACTAATTTTGTGTTTTACATAATCGGCACGCACTTATACTATTTGTACACGGTTATTAACGAAATAGGGAATTAGATATGTTTGCTATAAAACTGAATGTAGACACAAATGTAGCAAACTCTCTAGTCGCAATCGAACATAGGAATGTATCCCGTCGTACAATTTTTATTCAAACAAAAAAGATCAATCAAGAGATCTATTAACAATAATATTCAGTCTTTTCAACTGAGCAATTTAACTAGTGATAGTGATTCTTTATTTAAACAAATCAGATTTGGATGATTCACAAACTCTGCCTCTACTTCTAAATTCAATTTACATATATTTGATATTACGGGTGGTTAAGGGCCGATGTTGAATGTGAACCACACCTAAACGTCAAGTTTTTTTCTGCATTTCTCAATTTCAGACGAACTCAATTTGAACCATGGAAAGATACACAATCGAGCAACGCGTCAAGGTTATTCAGGCTTATTATAAAAATGCATATCGTGCATTTCGTGATTTTGTCGGTCAATTTAATCGTCCAAATGTGCGTACAATCGGGAAAATCGTGCAAAAATTTGAGCAAACCGGGTCTGTAGGAGATGTGAAAACACCAGTGCATGCTCGTACAGCTCTTACTGCAGAAAATATTGCTGCTGTTCGCGATAGTGTGGCTGAAGAGCCGTCCACCATAAACTCGTCTTCGTGCCCAACAATTGCACCTCTCAAGCTCGTCGTTCCTGAACATTATGCATAAAGACTTGCATTTACACGCTTACAAGGTGCAATTGACTCAAGAACTAAAGCCTCTTGGCCATTTCAAGCGTCGTCAATGGTCAGAATGGTGGCAAGAAATGGCAACAGTGGATGATCAATTTTCGAGGAAAATCATCTTCGGTGATGAGGCACATTTTCACCTAAGTGGAATCGTCAATAAGTAGAATTGCCGCATTTGGACGAATGATAATCCAAGGGTGATTGTCGAAAAACCAATGCACCCACAAAGAGTGACTATTTGGTGTGCTTTATCGGGCAGTATTTTTTTCCAAAATGAGGCCGGTCAGACAGTTACTGTGAATGGTGTTCGCTATCGTGAGCTGATAACGAGCTTTTATTGGCGCGAATTGGAAGATATGGATGTGGACGATATGTGGTTTCAACAGGATGGTGCCACCTGCCACACAGCCAACGAAACAATGGCTCTTTTGCGCGACAAATTCAATGGCCGTGTTATCTCACGTGGTGGCGATGTCAATTGGCCGCCAAGATCATGTGATTTGACACCGTTGGACTTCTTTCTTTGGGGTTTTTTGAAAGAAAAGGTGTACGTCGATAAGCCAGCAACAATTCAAGAGCTAAAGGATGAGATAATTCGACACATTCGCCTCTGCGTCATCGAAAATTTGGACCATCGGATGGAGGTGTGCCGTCGAGGTCGCGGCGGCCATTTGGTCGATATTTTGTTCCATACATAATTGAACCATACCAATATTATCATAATAAAAAGAAATGGCAATACTTTCCTAAATAATTTGTGTTTTATTCAAAATCAACATCGGCCCTTAAAATTTAACCACCCTTTATAAAAACAAATCCCTATGCTTTTAATGACAACTTTGGTATTCATCGACCAATCGGGGGTACAATTGAAAAAAACTGTTTAGAATGACATGCGTGTATACCACTTAGGCGAAAATATTCCTGCACAATCGAGAATGTCGAAGAGAATCCAGAAACTACTATTCGTCAAGAAGATCTCAAACATGCAATACAACAATCTCCAACAGACAATACAACAATGGCTTTGTTAAATGGGAAGATATCAGACCAAATCCTATCTAGAAACAACTAGGTCTATTGGCAACCAAGATCAAGAAATTTAACGACTCTCTGCTTCTTCTTCTGAAATTATCTAAATGGAATGGAATGGTATACACATATATACCTTTAGACGAGATTGAGTATTATAAATTTTAACAATCAAATCCTTGCCAAATATATGGTCTATTACTTGTTGGGTCCTTTTGAGTTATTTTCAGACTTTTTATAGTTAAATAATAAATTTGTATGTTCTCCCATATCCATGAACCCATGTTTTACCATTTCCTAAAACCACTAAAACCAAACTTGTGACAGAATGAATAAAATAAAGGGTCATAAGGACATAGCATGTACATATTAAAAAATACGAACCGAATCCTTATTTATAAAACAAATTTTCACGACGTCGGCATGCATTTTCCATAAAAAAAACCATAATGCATTAGTCACATTCCCGTCCGCATACATACCTGCAAAGAAAGATAAAAGCAAAAATTAGTTACATATTGGCAAAATGTGAAACCGCAAAATGTGATGTTCGAATAATTAATTCGGCTGTTCCACTGTGTGCATCGACCTATTACAATGCAAACAGGAATGCGCCTCAGAATGAAATTCCAACACAAATCAAACGAAACAACATTGCATCGAGCATGAGCAGCGCAGCAGCCGACTGAGCACCCAATGATAATATAATTCCATTGCCCCAGTTCTGAATGGAATCCCCTGCAGTCTCCATAGTCCCAACATATCATAACAGTGCACTCCCGCCGCGAGTATGAACATGAAACTTTAAAGCTTCGCTATGCAACAAGGACTAATGTGTGCCGCTCTCTCCGCCCGACATGGCTAGCTCCATTGTATTGTTCACAACACACACAAATTGTTGCAATAAATTTCGATACCAACCCTATTCGAACGTTCGTCCCCTTAGGGGCGAGTTTAGCCAGCGAGTGAACTACCATTGTGGGAAAAAATTCTATTGAAACCGAATGAGATATTGGCCGACATCTATTGCATTTGCCCAACGCGCGGAATAAGGGGTGCTCGCATTGACAGACACCGACAGACCAGATCGTTTGATGACCAACCGTCATTTATCCTTCTCACGATATCGGTATTGAATATACCAATATATTTGCTGACCAAATACATACCCAGAAACAGTTGGGGTGTCTGTATGTGTGGGCAATTTATCGTTCGGGATAAGACAAATATTGGCGTCTAATTAATTGTGTTGCGCTATCCCCAACGCAGGTGGTCGGGTAGAGACTATATATGGTGCACGTACCATGAAATCCTGAGTAAGAAAAGGACGGGGCTATAAACGTATAGAAATAGGGTCGGGGAGCATGCCACACCCAATACAAAGCGAACTGGTGTTGATAAACTTGTTGATTTCGCAAAAGGTGCGTTCGAACAGTGGGGATGAGAAGTATTCGAACGTCTGTGTTGAAAAACATAATAAGAAGGCTACATTCCAAAATAAAATAGAGTACCAAAATAATATCCCATTTGGTCTTGAATATGAACGGCGCATAAAACTGGGCGTTACTTACCTTTTTCTTTGCAAACGAAAATTTGGACATTAGAATCCGTGTTTTATCGAATTTCCTCAAACTTTCAAAAGAAATGTATTTTTTTTTGAAAGTTTGGATTGGTTCCAATACGTTTTTCTATCACAATTATTTTGATAATTTAAATTCGAAGTTGATGAAATATTTTATTAGGTGCGGAATATTTCTAATTTTTTAAAAAGGTAACTTTTCCCTTGAATTATGGTAAATTTAGACCGCTCTAATACAACATAGGGATGTGAGAACATTATACAGGAGAGGTGCAGGGAACAACTAGCGGAAGCCCTAAACTGCTACAAAGCAGACATTACTGCCATCCAGGAAATACGTGGGATGGGCCGGGCAAAAAGAGGATGAAAAACTGTGACATCTACTATGGACCGTGTTATAGTGAGTAGGAACAGCGACTATTCGGATGCGGATTTGTTATAAGTGCCAGACTTAGGCAAGAAAGTCTTATGTTTCCAAGACATTAGCGAACGCATTGTAACAATCCGCATCAAGGCCAAATTCGCCAGCATAAGGCTTATATGCGCTCATGCTCCGACGAAGGAAAAAGATGATATAACTAACGATTGCTTCTACGAGCTCCTCGACAAAACCTATGAGCGACTACCAATGTACGATGTTAAAACCGTGTTGGGAGATTTTAACGCAAAGGTAGAAAGAGAAGACATTTTTAGCAGTATTATCGGAAAATATAGCCTACACGACAACACGTCTGAAACCGGACTTTTGACTTCGCTACGAAACGAAATGCCACTTTAGAGAGCACACGGTTTCATCACCCCGATATCCATAAGGGCACATGGAGGTCTCCAGATCAACGAACAGTCAACCAAATTGATCACCTTGCGATAGACAAGAGGCACGCATCCAGTATTTTGGATGTCCGAACATTCCGAGCTGCTAACATCGACTCGGACCACTACCTTGTTGTAGCCAATGTAAGGATGCGGATATCCACCACCCCACAACAAACCAGAAATACTGTGAACAAATTTAATGTCGAAAGACTGCAATCACCAGAGACCGCCAAGACCTTCGGGAAACGCGTATCCCTTAACCTCTCGATTCACACCACACCACCAGCATCTAATGTCGAAGAACAATGGCAACGATGCCAACAAGCCATTAGATCAGCCGCAACAGATGTGCTAGGTTTCCCGCGGCCACCAGTAAGAAACCCCTGGTTTGATGAGGAATGCCGACAGATGCTCGCAGCCAAGAACTAGGCCTACAAGGCTAAGCTGCAGGTTAAGACTAGAGCTACCATTGAGCTCTATAGGAAAGAGAAGAAGGAAGAAAAACGAGCAAGAAAAGCGAGCGATAGAGAATATAGAGAAGTGCCACTCCAGGAACGATGTTCGCAAGTTTTACCAAAGTGTAAAACGTCAAATCCAAGGATACAAGGCTCGAACAGAATCCTGTCGAGATGAACAATGAAATATCGTAGTTGAGACACAATCGATGCTGAGGATATGGAAGAACCACGTCTGCAGACTGTTAAACAGCGATGACGAACAAAATTCCGCTGTCAGGCAGGACGAACCATTTAATATTGGCAACGACAGCGAAAACTGCCAACCACCCGACCTAAGTGAAGTGAGGATAGCTATATCTAAACTCAAGCTTAATAAGGCCGCCGGAAATGACGGCCTTCCCGCTGAGCTTTATAAAGCTGGCTGACTTGGCAAGCAACATCCACCAACTCATAAGCCAAATCTGGTCGGATGAAAGTATGCCTGAAGAATGGAACCTCAGCATCGTTTGCCCGATCCACAAAAAAGGAGATCCTCTGAACTGCGCCAACTACAGAGGCATAAGTCTGCTCAAGATTGGCTCCAAGATCCTATCTGCCGTAATATGTGAACGCCTGAAACCGTTTACCAACAACCTGATCGGCCCTTATCAGTGTGGTTTTAGGCCAGGAAAGTCCACAATCGATCAAATTTTCACACTTCGGCAGATCCTGGAAAAAAACCCATGAAGTCCAAATCGATACCCACCACCTATTTATCGATTTCAAAACCGCATACGACAGCATTTATAGAGACGAACTATACAGAGCCATGTCTAGTTTTGGTATACCGCCCAAACTCGTCCGTTTGTGTAGGATGACGTTGGAGAATTCTCGCTGCTCCATCAGGGTCGGAAACGACTCATACCGACACATTCGATACCAAAAAAGGATTTAGGCAAGGCGATGCGCTGTCATGTGACTTCTTCAATTTGATTCTTGAGAGGATTGTGCAAATCCCAAGCCAACACCAGCGGCACAATTTTCCAAAAATCGATAGCATACGCCGACGATATTGACATCATTGGTAGGACTCAACGTGATGTCATTACCACGTTTGCTATTATAGAGAAGGAAGCTGCAAAAATGGGTTTAGCAGTAAATGAGGGTAAGACTAAGTATATGCTGTCAACACGAAAGGACACACAACAACATCGATGAATTGGACAGAACGTCACCATTGACAGATATAACTTTAAGGTAGTACGGGACTTTGTCTACCTCGGCTCCGCTATTAACTCTGAGAACAAAATATCGTCAGAAATCAAACGAAGAACTCCTTTTGCCAATCGCTGTTTCTTCGGGCTAAGAGGGCAATTTAGTAGTAAAGCCCTCCCTCGGACTACTAATGGGATCCTATATAAGACCCTGATTATCATGGACCGTATCAAAAGCGGATGAAGAAATCCTTGGTCGGTTCGAGAGAAAAAATCTTCGGTCCCATTTGCGTTGACGGCCTATGGAGACGAAGATTCAACCACGAACCATACTCCGCAAAAAACTCCGCATTGGACGTTTAAGATGGCTAGGACATGTAGAACGAATGGACACCAATACTCCAGCTCGCAGACTCTTCGATTCCCAGCCAGACGTCGGACGCAGTAGAGGAAGACCTCGCCTTAAGTGGGGCGCACAAGTAGAAACCGACCTCAACCAACTTGGAGTGCGCAACTGGAGGCAGTTAGCTAAGGACCAGGATAATTGGAGAGGCATGTTGGTTGAGGCCCAGGTTCATCCCGGACTGTAGAGTTACTTATTTGAAAATTTAAAACCATTCTTCTTCGAAAATGCAGGCAGTAACAATATCATGCCATATCACCGAATACCGATTACTTAATATCATTTTGATTTAAGCCTATAAACAGATAGGCGGCTTATAGGGCTTTTAAGAAGTAATACATTTTTAAAGAAAAAAAAAAACAATTAAATCAGACTTTCTAAATTTTAACAAAGACGATGAGACTTTTTTTAATAAAACCTGGTCGCTGTATTTCTCGCCCCAGTGTTGTCGGTAGGTGTTGTCACAATCACCCACGGTGTAATCATTTAATATAAAAACAAAACAACCCAACAATGATAATAAAGGGCACACCCGATTCTCCGATAATGAATTAAAAGAGGAACACCGACTCAGAGGAAGATATACTCATCCGACGAACGAACAGAATGAACTCCATTCCGTGAGGACGAATAAATTCAATTGTCTTTCAGAGAGCAATTTTAAAAGGTATTTTCCTTGAAATCTATTTATTATCCTAACTTGGCGCACACAAGCGCACTCAACTCCTGTGTCCCGCACATCTACAGCAACAGTACCACTATCCCCGGAGGGTCGAAGCCGGGGTTTAGTTCAGCGCTTCGTGTAAAGTAAATATATCCCTGGGGTTGCCTATGCGAGGAGCGGACACTCCTACGTGTCTGTAAGCCGTCAGAGCATTCATTCGCAGTCGATACAGTTTTAAAAAGGTCACCGAATAACTATCCTGGGGAGCAGCACACAACATGATGCGATACACACAATCAGTGATGGTGTGGTTAATTTAATTCAGGGTGTTCGGGGTGAGAGTCTATCGAAAAGTGGTTTGTAGGTCATTGTCCTTGTGCGCTGGCCCTCACATAATGTAGCTCCACAAGCGATGGGGAGAGATCACAATTGCACACATCCTTTACTCATTTACATAAAAATAAAATGTAAGGGTATACGAGAGTAAGGGAACGACTACGAGTAAGGATCATAATTTATAGCTTGTCTCTGGTGTTGAATTTTCGATCAGTGGCACAATCGAATTCAGGGTGCAGAGGGAATGTTAAGTGCGCGCATTTGTGGAATCCTCAAAATTGTTTTTTTTTTTAAATCGATTTTTAATGATGAGGGAAGGATAATGTACAATTTGTCACAAAAAAAGTGCATTAGGAGTTGTGTTCTAGAAGCAATGGCCTAAACTTTATTAAGAAATCACGCTTGACTTTGCTTGTAACTGTTGTGCAATGACAGGTTTAGTCATATCAGATTTGACAATACACTTGTTTTGTCATTTATTCATTGTTACGTACGCCTAACTGGTACCGGTGAACGAGTAACATTTTGAGCAGACGAAACATCTCTCTTGGGAAAAACTTTTTCGTTTGTTGGTCTGTAACCCGTTTCAAGTTTCGGATTCTGCATTTGCAATGGCGTTCTGTTAAGAGTCTTATTCGTCGCTTTGAGTGGTTCAAGGCGTATCGTCATCTAGTGGCGTGGTCAGACAATGAACGTCTCACGCGATATTAGAGCCCTGTTCTCTGTCATGGTCCTTGTGTAGCCAAATGCAAAACCACATAGCTTTGAATAGTTTAAAGTATAACGCCATCTAGTGAAATCTCTACACTCAGACGATGCTAGCCCTACTCGATTCCTTTTTTAAGTTCGCTGTGGCCACCCATTCATCACTATGGCCATGGTGTCTGCAGATCTTGAAGGCTCATGCAGTTCAAGAAAATATGAGTAAGTAGCCTAAAACAAAAAGACCGGTTGTCGAATTTAAGGACGTTGGTGAATTGACTACAACGAAGGACATAAGGACATGTCTTGGAAAGATAAGACTTCTTGCCTAAGTCTGGCACTTATAACAAATCCGCATCCGAATAGTCTGTTTCTGCTCACTATAACACGGTCCATAGTAGATGTCACACCTTTTTCATCCTCTTTTTGCCCGGCCCATCCCATCGTATTGCCTGGATGGCAGTAATGTCTGCTTTGTAGCAGTTTAATGCTTCCGCTAGTTGTTCGCCTGCACCTCTCTTGTTAAATGTTCTCACAAGCCAGGTGCAGATACGAACGTCGTTGTCCTTTTTTCGTTTAGCAGGGTCGTCAACAATAATATCAGTCCTTTCCGAGGCTATTGGTTGCTTTAGGCTTTTTTTTATGAATGGGTAGTTAACCCAAAGCACAACCACCAACCTGGAGGGCAAGGCCCTTGTTTTGACCATAGGACAGCGGGCCGGAAAAATACCGGTCAGTAGCCCATTTAGGGGTATGAGCGCTGCCGTTGACCCATTGAGGGCTCCTCTGCCACAAACTCTTTTCCAACACCCTGGCACAGCATTGGAAATCCCTATAGACCTGGTGTTCAAATATGTCGAAGCATATCTTACTTTGCAGCTTATGACAATGATGAATGCCCTTCATGATGCATATAAAATAAACAGCTGAACGCTTTAAGCAGAAAGGGTCAGAATACGAATCCAATACATTTTAGTCTCAGCATATTAGGATCTCTGGGGGATACGTTAAGCAAGCCTCAGACAAGACTCAGACTCATGGTGAGAGTAAATTTGGTTCGTGAATCATTTTTCGTGTACCAATTTCGTGCTTCGTATGAAAACCAAATTGATCTCACTATCTGCGGGGTTTCCTCGAACCAAGTTTGAGTGTCTACGGCCCGCTCAATATTACCACGCCTATTCTCATATCTTATTTTCTTAATATTCGTGTACATGTTATGAATGTGAAGCTTAACAAATATACCCAATACCAAATGTCTACACTATCCGGAAACTACGTATAACACTCATATGGACCGACTGCTATAAGTCTAACCTTTTTGACAACACCTAATTTCTATGAATTCACTACTCTACGTATGCAGGTACGCACAAGTAAATGATACAGTTTGGTCTTTCTACCATAACTGATTCTAATCAAAGCGTAACCGTGGATAGTGTACAATCTACGTGATTCCACGTGGATTGTACGTACACTAAACGTGATGCACGGAAATTTCCAAATATCATCTGTCATTGCAAACAACTGTACTCGCCCCACAATCACCATTAAAAAAAAACTTTTTCGACACGTCAAATGTGGGATTCAAAGCCCACCGATTACCGATTTCCCGCAACTCGAACATCATCTGTAGGTCATGCACGACGATGATTATATTGATGAACAGTGAACATAGAATAAAAGCATAACAACACACACCAATCGAACTAAAAAGATCGAAATTTACAGCATGCATATGCACAGGGATCCAAAGCATCCTCGCACGTGTCACCCGTAAGAGCTGGTCCTAATAATCATTGCGAAAAGGTCATTGCAAAAAGGTCTAAAGCGATTATCAAACAAACCCCCTCGCCCAGACCTACAAATGTAATTTTGCGTTGATTCATCCTGCCAACATTGAACATCTATCGCACATACTCACGTTCAATGCCGGTGCGTTTTGAGTTATAGCCTTTCTAGGTGCCTCGGAGACCAGATTTTTATTTTTTTTTGTCAGTTGGTCCCAAAAATAAACTGGGAAACCCGTAGTCGCTGTCGCCGCCGGGTAGACGTTGTCTGTCGCCCTTATTTTTTTTTTGGTTTTTTTTTTTTTAAAATAATTCAAGAGAGACGACACCTTCGGCGGCGGAAATATCTTTTGTGCGAGTAACATACGAAATTGAAAATAATGAAGAAACCACTCCTTAGCGGTTGCACGGTTCCTTGGACGAGTTCATTAATCTGTCCGTAACAGCTGAGTGTGACTTTGATCTCCAGCCGAGGGTATCATCATCAGCTTTTCATGTGTGACATCCTAAAATTGCTCTTTTTTTTCGTTATTAATTTCGACAGACAAAAAACATGACAAACAATCAAAATATGTTGCTGGCACGGAAATAGATTCCGTCACACGTTAGTCTTGCACCAGAAGGCTATTTATACGCACCAACGATGAAAATGATGATACCGGGGACAAACTCTGGGACGCCCATGGGCTAATGTTCTTTTTATTGTCGAAGACGTGGGCTGTCATTATGGATGATTATGCAAAAAGGTTATTTAATAAAAAAAAAATATACGTTCGGAAGATTGAAAATATTTGCGGGCCGCAACGTCGTCTACCTGACGGAGTTGTTAATGCGAATGGTATGGCTAACATGACATTTCCTGGAAGTAGTGGTAGAAGCGGTCAAACATATTTTATTTGTTAATTTATGGGACAGGATTTACGGTAATATAAATAATTCTTTGAGTATAGTGAAACCGAAAAAGATATTTTATGTGACAATTTAAAATACGATCCACCAATGATTGGGAGTAAGGTATGTTATGCAAGTGTTGCATAATGGAAGGGAAGATCGTTCACGATTGGTGGGTTTCTGTTTTTTAATTGTTAGGAATAAAAATACAGTCTAGGAGTGGGTGATATTATATATGGGGTTAGACGCACAATTGGAAGGTACACTTTTTTCAAGTGTGAGCCAATAGATAGTGTGGCTGTGGATGTTAATGAAATTTATCATGACTGATCTTTTTGACAAGAAAAAAAAGAAGATCTTTATGATATTTGTCAAGAATAGGCAGCGGCCATTTTAATTTTAAGACCAAGTGTACTACTGTCGGCATAAAACAAGAGGTCCCGCTTCTTGTTTTATGCCGACTCCGAACGGCTAAAATTGAGAGAAGCTTTTCTTGACAATTGATACTACTCGGATGATTTGTAAAATCACCGCGAGAGGAGGGCCAGTGAAAAATCATTAAGGTGTTGCTACGGCTGGGAATCGAACCCAGACCTTCTGGGTAACACTTAATAGCTCTAACCATCGCGCCATTGAGCCCGTTGTGGCGCTACTGAACAATCATGTGCGCGTGGGTATTTCACGAATGATGGCGAGGCCTGCTAACAATTGATACCGACTAAGTTCAATCATCTTATAATCATCTGTTTTAGTGATATGGCTTTGCCGGCCGAAGTTGCGATTTGATGCCACTTGACATAAAAAAACGGAGAAAGTAAAGGGTGTTTTTTTAATGGTATAGAACTTTGAATTGAAAAAAAAAACACAAGAAAATCGTTTTAATGTCCATCAATTTGGCAATTTTGCTTGTTGACGTAGCCATTCAACCAAAAATGAACCTCATCACTGAACAAAATGTTGCTATAAAAATCAGCATCGAGATCAATCTCATTTTTGGCCCATGCACCAAAATCGCGTCGCATTGCATGGTCTCGCGGCTTTAATTCTTGCACAAGCTGGATCTTGTAAGGTCGTAAGCCAAGATCTTCCATAAAGTTGATGGACAAAGCTCCAATTGCTGTGCACGGTGGCGAATATTCATTCGGGTCCTCTTCACTTTGCTCTACAGCGGCAATTGTTTCTTCGGTGCGCACTTTTCGACGTCTCTGCGGATGCGTATTATCACATAGAGTAAACGTAGTGGGAAAACGATCCATGGTTAACCGAATTAATTACTCTGATGGACGATTATATCGACCATAAAATGGCTCCGTCCATGTAAACTTCGGTAAACTTCGCGAACTGAACCATTACTTTCGAAATAAATTTGCACGATTTGCAAGCGTTGTTCATTTGTCAACCTGTTCATGATGAAATGGCAAACCAAACTGAACATAAATGACATTAAAGTTGCCCGATTTGACCACCAAATGTCAGTTTTATTTCTATTCGAAAAACCAACCTCTAACCGTTAGTAGATCTAATCTGAAGAAATCAATTTCAAATTGAAACGTATCACAAAGAATATAAGTTGTCCAGCACCGAAATATTTCGCCTCGTTGTCATGTTTATTTTTATGTTAAATATTTACACAGAAGTGTTTGAATTTACACGAAAAAAGAAAAAAAAAAGTCATTGAACAGCGGATATATTTCACAAAAAAAAATGTTTGACTTTTTTACCTAACCAAAACCTTAAACTATGAAAGTCGCCCATACAAGATTTAAGTCAACTAAATGTAACTAATTTTGCACCCACTACAAGAGATTCTCCTGTTGAAACCTACTCCGACGATCCCAATCGGACTTACTCCTACTGAACCGCATGAGTAATGCTAATGACGCTCTCCTTCGCCATGAGCGATGACGCCTTCGTCGTATAGGAGCCGTCCGTCAACAGTTTTTCAAAAGACATGGTAGATTGTGATACAGGGCGCACCAATTGTGCTACAATAAGAAATTCAAATAACTTTTTTTTTAATCGATGTATTTCATTTATTTTTTTTTATTGGTTAGAAAATTAAATTTTATTTTAAATAGTTAATTGTTTTTAAAGATTATAGATCGCAAATGACCTCCACGCTCTCCCACGCATATGCGGCACCTGATCAAAAAATTATTCATTGCGGCCTGAAGAGTTGAAGTTGGGATCGCCTCAATTATTGTCGTTATGGACTGCTTTAATTCAGTTAAATTCCTGGGCTTCGTTTTATACACCTCTTGCTTGACATAACCCCAATAAAAGAAGTCTGGTGCAGTCAGGTCAGGTGACCTTGGGGGCCAGCGAAGAGTGGAGTTCCTAGAAATTAATTTGTTTGCGAATTTTTTGTTTAGCTCCGCCATAACTGGTCTGGCTATATGTGCAGTTGCTCCATCTTGCTGAGACCAAACGCTGTTCAATGGTATACGTCTTCGGCGCAGTTCTGGGTAAAAAAAACTCCTTCAACATCTTTAAATAACGGTCCCCATTGACAGTAACGGTTACACCGTTTTCTTCAAAGAAGTACGGCCCGACAATACACCTTGATGAAACTGCGCACCACACAGTGACTCGTTCTGGGTGCAGTTCCGTCTCATGGAGCATTTCTGGATTAGACTCTTTCCATATACGGCAATTTTGCTTGTTCACATTGCCGTTAAGAACAAAATGGGCCTCATCAGACATGAACAAACAATTGATCAATGTGTTGTCTTCTTCGGCCATTGATATTATTTTTTGGCAAAATTCCAGGCGAACAGGCAAATCCTGAGGGTTTAACTTGCTAGTAATTTGGACTTTGTACGGAAACAAGTTTAAATCGTCATGAAGTATCCGTTGTAATGACCGTCTACTAACTCCAATTTGCCCCGATAAGTTTCGGGTCGAAACGCTCGGATTGGCCTGTATTGCAGATGCTACTGTTGCGATTGTATCCTGAACCCGAACATTGGCATCTCGATGGTACGGCCTTCGTGCGATGCTTCCAGATTCGGCAAACATGTTTACAAACCTCATAATGGTCCATCTACTCGGGGGATTACCGCCAAACTCCCGCCTAAATTCTTTTCCAAATTCTTTTCTCCGTATCCCAAGCATCCATTTTAATAAATCTAAATAGTAACCTACAAAATAAAAAAAATAGTAAGCCGATTACTCACACAGAAAAAAAGTTATTACGTTTTATTTTTGTAGCGCGATTCGTGCGCCACCCTGTATATAGGAAAGCTTCAAGCGAAATGAAGATTCTCAAAATATTCATTATTGGGGTAGAAGAACCCAAAGATGAGACTATTGATCGAGCCCAACGAGCTATAAAACTATCGCCTTGTCAAGGTAAAGGTTGCCCTAGCTCTTGTCAGAGCAGCATCTACATGTCTGCCGAAAAGTAGATACTGGCCCAGCCAAATTTCAAGGTACTTTACTACACTTTACACACCAGTGGCTGTCCGTTTGGTCCAACAATCACCAGCTTGCGTTATTTCTTTCTCGTATCTCTAGAGGCCCTAGACAACGGTTTCCTAAACAGGACAGTTTCCGATTTCTGAAAAAGACGATTTTTAGCTTCACAATATCTCATTATCAGTAAGGGCTGTTAAGATCGTCCGCATACGCAATTACTTTAGTAACACAACCTATTATATCACTGGTGTAAATGCTGAAGAGAATTGGCGAGTTTACCGCTCCCTGTTGCAGACCATTTTTAATGAATTAAACATTTTAAAGAATTCTGTGGTAGAAGTTACATTGCCAGTTTCGACAACAAACGTGCTACCAGTTAGCATGTCATGAAGCATATATAGTAGTGGTTTACTTATGCCAAGTCTGGTCAGATTTAGCAAAGATTATGAATTCTATACAGATGACGCACTCCATATAAGAAAAATTGTTCTATGGCGGGTCGTGCTGGGACGTCCGCCATATGTTTTTGTTCTTGTTTTTCATGCGTTTTCATGCACACCGCCCGCCCGTACCATGAAGCTACTGAGCAAAAGTTTCTGTTTTTTTTTTCTCAATGCGTCATCTGTATAGATTCCATAATCTTTGGTTTTAGATAGAGGTCCGTACACTTTTTTTTTTGTTCCATTGTATATCAGAGGACCAGTTTGAAGGCGGCATGCATGAATAGTGCCATGTCGCGTCTTGAAACCAAACTGAGTTTCTGGTATTATCTTATTATCCTCAGACCACTTAAACAGAGCCCGATTGAGAATCTTTTCAAAAACCTTGCTGAAACTCGACCGGAAATTTGCCGGATTGGAGTTCTTCCCAACCGTAGCAACACCTAAATGATTTTTCACTGGCCCTCCTTCTCGTGATGAACTGACAAATCATCCGAGTAGTATCAATTGTCAAGAATAGCTTATCTCAAGTTAGCCGTTCGGAGTCGGCATAAAACAGGAGGTCCCGCCATCGTGCACCACACTGGCTAATATGCATAATTCAGCGCGTTGTTGAACAGCGTGGCGTAAAGTCCAGAGGGGGTAAGTGTCGCAGTACAATATTGAATATAAAATCTACTCCGCTAACTTCTTTTCTTTATGGAATCGAATATGATCAACTGTTCCACCTTCGAGATTTACAGGGAAAAAAAAACACCCACGCTCGGCGATGATGGCGTTTTCCAAGTTTTCGTCACTAAACCGGGTAAAACCGTGGAGATAGAAATGATGGAGTAGGCCATTGTTTTCCAGGGCGCGGTTTGGCCGAACGCTATCATTCACCTTATACTACAATTCCTGAAAAACAGCAGTCTTGCCTTCACTTTCTCCTGGCGATATTCAATTACATAGAAATCGTCGTCGAAGACGGCATCCCCTGTATCCATTACTGCAGTAAAATGTATCTTTGTATTGTCAGTTGTTCGTTGGAGCTTAAGATCTTACTAATTTCTGAAAACATACTCGAGTTGATGGAATTTACGGCCCGAATCCTGTTATTCCAAAACAAATTAATGGACAACCGATAGTTCTGCTTGATCAATGGATTGATGCTTGACAGGTTGATGCTTGATAGGCTTGTCACCACGTTTGAATGTTAACTTTCTGAGTTTACTGGTTTTTTGAAAAGTCTTCCAAACTCCAATTACAATATCTTACAATACATTTACATCTGTTGTTATTCCCTTATTAATAAGGTGACGCATTTATCCCGACATGTGTTTTTTTTTCTTTTCCCGTCGAAGGCGCCCTTCTGGTGAAAAAATTATTGAAAATTCAATTAGCATCATCCATCCATACAAACCGACGATTCCAATTTTATACACATCCAGCGGGAAAAAGAAGAACAACATCACAATCTTTCTATAAACAGACAGCAATCAAATAAACACTAAAATAGACGATTACTCTGCCCATGGAGGCAGGCGCAGCTTCTACTTGAAAAGAAAATCCCTTTTACAGATGCATTTCACTCACACACACCCCTTAGCCATCCTATTCTTTCGCACAGTACTCGCGAATTCGCTAACAACAAAAAACGAACCAAAGAAAAACGGAACAATTCTATTCATCTTCATCATCTCTGCTATCAGTGCATCAATAATCAATTGTAATTCCATTACAAGTAGTTTGCATTCACATCGCATCTACTCGAGATGTATCTATAGCTAGTGGAAGCGCTCCACTGCACTCGAAAGGCTCATGCAGCGAATTCGCACATCGCACTTTACACAGTTGCACTACTAATCTCATTGCAAGATACTCGCTTCGCGCAAGAAGTCATATGTATCTATACATCCAACCGCTTGTATGTACTGCTGAGATGTAGTTGCTCCAGTCAGTAGTAAAGTGCATCAACCCTCTCCAACGCCACAAAATAGACCGATATGTGTACAATCGACGCACGCCCTACGCCCAACCTCCACCTCCACCCCCACATTCAATTATAAGTACGCGTTCGTTCTCTTGCTCACGCTCAATCTAAATTTATTTTCTCGAGTTAATTTCCTGCAACTCGGCCAACGTTGCATAGACATTAGGGTGAGAGTACCAGTACCGAGCGCAACCATGTATAGCGTTCCCTCAGATGTGATCGACTCGGCATTGCAGCTTGTAGGGAATATAATTTTATTAATCTCCTATAATGGAAGTCGTCGTTGAGTTGCACTCTCTCAGACTCTTGCGACTGCTTGCTGAGCGATAGATGTTGCTAAGGCAATTCCGATAAAACCACGCGTATATAGAGTGGCATGCAGTAGCTTCGTTGAATTATCTTTGTTACTCCTTTTTGCGGCGGACGACATGGCCCTTGGACGATATGGTTATGACTAATTGATTGTATCTTTCAGTACCACCGCACATTTGAGTGGTTAGTTGCTTTTTAACTACACAGATGCGGTGCCTAATGGACCGTCATGAAGTGATGAGGCATGCGTCTTCCTCAGTAAGTGAAGAACTTTGTTTACCTCTGTACGCATGCAGCTAGAAGGCTCTTGGGGTTACGAATGTGATTGACGTGTCTTTTTGAGATAAGTTTGTAGGCGGGTAGTAATTTTAGATCCATCACAGCTTAGAACTATCTGACTCAATTACGCACTGATCTTTGTTTTAAGGGAGACATCGACTGTGCAAGAGATATACAGTGCAAATACACAAGTTAAAGCCCAGGCATTTTCATTCAGCTTATAACTCTGACTTTTAGCACCTACGGAACGATCGTGGCGTAGGTGTGCGCTCTCTTCATTATGTACTTTCACATTCACGTTAGATGTCAGCGGAATTAATGGTGGCGTTGACAGTCCCTGTCAGAAGCGTAGACGCTATATTTACCATTTGTATTAATGATTTCCTAACTGCAACTTCAAATACAATACATTCCTTCGCTGCTGACAGTACTCTTAGCTTCTGGTTCTGGTATTCGTTTTCAGATTCACGTACCCCATCTTAGGACCTTGACTTCAAAGAAGAAAATATGTTTAGCTCATTGAATTCCGACAATGACAGCATTATCATATTGATAATGTTTTTACAGCCATTACAGCCATTATTATTAGAAAGACCACATATTGAAAGTCTCTGAAAACGCAGCTTAATGTCTAGGTTCCACAATTTATTTATAAAATACTTTACCAATAGTTATGTTACCACAGTATATAAAGGTTTTATATGCCCAAAAGAACATTGCGTGAGAAAAAAAACACATAGGAGACAAAAACGTTGCGAACTCAATAATTTCGCTCAAATATTGTAGAAATATATCCCACCTTGTTCTGTTTTATCGCTTTTCTAATATCCATTCAACACAATACCCTATAGCTTGCAAATATGTATACCTTCAAGTTTACACTTGGACGTAAGCTGAAGAGTTACCCGACGGAGACCTCTTCGAAACCGATACTACATCGTCTGAAAAAGCAAAGGAGGAAACAAATCGATCCTAGCTCTACTTTAGGACCATGAGTTCTGGACTAGTTTTATGTATGTTGGTTTCTCCAAGTTATGCCTGTTGTCATCAGGTATTGTAACAGTCGTATAGTTAGCAGGGTCAAGATAGATATACACCCCTATCGAGGTATCCATTCGAAAGAAAATTTACTCCGTTTTGTTTGAAATCGGAGAATTTTGTACCGAGTGTCGAGTAGCATTCGAACAGATCCTTCGACAAAATGCAACGCACATGATCGGGCGTCAGCGATATGCGTCGATTCGACAATGTTTGGCACTTATGAATTGAATTTTTTCCGAAGTTGTCAGACAAAGAAATGCTGCGAAGTATTAAGAACCCAAGGAATAATGATTTTAAAAGATCAGACCATCGTCTATGCCAGGATGCTAAGAATTATTTGAAAGTAGAGTTTCAGGGACCAAAGTTGACAGAAGTCTGATTTATTTCTTCTGCTCACGATTCCGGTTATTCTTTTTATTGTTCGGTCACACTCCATCTAATTCACTCGTTCTATACTTTTAGTATCACTTTCCTTGTTTAGTATCACACGCTTGTGGTTGTTAAGTACATTCATTCCACATACCAACATAATCATCACAAAAAAAAAACTTCTTTGGGCCATTAAGAGATTCAAACCATTCAGATCCCCTGGACCAGATGGTATCATACCTGCGGAACTCTAATACAACCTTGAGATCCTGCTAAATAGACTACTAACCATCATGACCAACTGTGTACGGTTAGCACATGTCCCCAAGTCATAGACGGAAGTAGAAGTTGTATTCATCCATAAAGCAGGAAAGACCTCTCACATAAATCCGAAGGATCCCCGTCCGATCAGTATATCTTCTTTTCTTCTTAAAACCCTAAAAAAATTAGCAGGTTTCGCATCAAGTTCGTCACTTTTGAACTCACTGAGAGTAAATACTATGGTTGCCTTTCTTGATACAGAAGGAGCTTTTAGCAATGTCAAAGCAGATTTAATGTTGATGATTTAAATGTTGATGACTCGCTAGGAGTGCTAATATAAATCAGCTACTCATAGGCAGAATTATTAACACAATCTTGGCATCTCATCCGCAAGTAGATCTGTTAGCTGTGGCACCCCACAAGGGAGCGTTCTGTCTCCTCTTCTCTTGAATCTAGTGGTCAACGAGCTACTAGTAAATCTAGAAAGACAGGGATGCAAATTGATTTCCTACGTAGAGCAGGAAATATAAAGTCGCGCACATTGACCCTCCCAATGGGCTGCGGAGGCCCTTGTTGCTATCCTACATTTAGTGCCCCTAGATATTTACGGCGAACAGACCGCAGCTTGTGCAGCTGTAAGACTGAGAGCCTCGTCACAATGGACACCCAATCAGGGTGAACACAATATATCTGAATCACCATAACATTACAGAAAACACCGACCACACCACTACTCAACTCAGTTTTGAGCATAACTTCAGGAAAACCATTCCCAGTCGCCTTGAATGGGAGTCGAATTCGATCGAAACCAATAACTCACTTCACATCTACACGTATGGGTCTAAAACAGAATCTGGATGGAGGTGTTTTCTCCAAAATGCTTAACCTAAGCATATCCTTTCTCCTTCCTGATCATTGTACCGTTTTCGAGGCTGAAATCATGGCAAATAAAGAACACGGAATTTCAAGGCATATGAGCTTGCCAGACAGGGCACTACCCTTGACATTTCACCGCCAGTAGATATGGTAGGTATGCCCCTTGCTACATGTAAACTACTGATCAAGCAGGATGCGACCAAGAAAGCAAACCACAGATGGATAAACGGCACAACGTGCCAAATATCCAAGAAAATCTGTCCTAGCTTTAACCAGAAGCGCTCCATCTGCTTAACAATGCTGAACAGATCAAACATCAGCACCATAATCGGTGACCTCACAGGACACTGTCCTATAGGCCTACACTCAAATGGACTAGGCCTTTTCAGCAATGATTTCTGTAGAAGCTGCTTGGACGAGGAAGAGGAGGAAAGTATTACTCACCTTCTTTGCACTTGTCCAGCTCAGGAAAAAGGAAACTTCATCTGGGAGACCACTTCTTCGATAATCTAGGTGAGCTGGCTAGTATCAGTGTCAGAAACCTCCTACGCTACATTGTTAGCTCTGAATGGTTCAATTAGGCGAACGAATTTAGGGAAATCGATGGATACAAGTGGTACCACAACGGACCTTTATGGTCTAAATGTGCACGCCTAAGCTTTCTGCACGCTTCAAAATTGTGTTTAAAAACTCCTCCACACCACAATGGGCGTGTCCAACTTACGGATCCCTCAGTGAATTTCCTCCGCTGCCTAAGATGTGAGTTTTTATTCAGTGTAACACCATTCTGCCAAAGGGGAGCTTCTTCTAAAAATCGGTTTCCTTATTTCGCAGCTTACAATAATGATAAATTCCATACATGATGCATACAAAATAACCAGCAAATACAAACAAATTTGAATCTCAAGACATTGCAGCAAATCTCTGCTTTGCGAAGTGAGGAACACGTTCGTAAGTGGAACACGCCTATTGACTACCGAAACCCTATTTTCTTTCTTACGGGTGTCCCCAGCAATTACACTTTCTGCAAAACTAAAGCTGTCTCTGTCCTCGCAGATACAATCGATTCCCACGCATTGCTTGCACCGCCCAATATCTCAACCACAATGACGTTATGCACTCGCCAGTGCAGCGCTGAGTCACTGCCATTCATCTTCAGCCCCATGCCAGCAACGTCAGCCTGTCCATTATGAATGGGCGCCTTTATGAATGTTGTAGCCGGAAGAATAACAATGTTTCACCCAGCACGCAATGAAAACAAAAACAATATCCAAAGTAACAACACAAAAAAAATATTAATCAGCGAATTTGAATATCTCTTAACCCCTCTGCGAGCTCTAAAAAGCACACATTTACCAAACAACAAAGCACAGCCGGGACCCCCATATCACACATCTGTGCGATAAATTTAGCTCCCAAAATATCCACAAATAGCCAAACGCTTGGGCGTGAAACTGGGTCACACCGAAAGAAAGCTGCCACGGAACTCCTTTCGGTCGGGTGAAGCTGCGCTGAGCTCCTATTATGCTGGTAGGGTGTTGTGCTGCCGCTGCTGCTGCAGCATGTTTGTTAGCTTGGTCTGCTTGGAGGAGCGAATGAGATGGAGATTTAAGATTGCACGGTCGGATGTTTTCCAGGTGGTTTATTGCCCTTTTCAATTTGTTTGGGTATTCGCCTCATTGATTGTGTGTACCTACAATACACCAATCCCATAGAAATGCAGAAGCAAACATAACAAGACCAACTAGTGTATGGCTAGTGAGTTCCGGTGGTGAGCATGAACATTTTTTTTTATTGTCTGGGGAGTCAGGGGTTGCAGAAATTGCGAAACTGCAAGGAATGTTTAAAGGAACTAATTTAAAAAAAAAATCCAACGAGCGCAAATAACACTGTCAGCACAAGGAAAACTGGTGCGAAAAAACAAAGGATGGGTCCGGTCCGCACATTGGCAGTACGACAAAGTCGTTATCCTGCTAACCGTAGTTATCGGTTAGCCAAGAGGTTTCTAAGGTAAGGTTTGATACTCTTAATTGGCGTTAGAGTGTTCATTTCAAAGCGCTAACTCTGAATACCTGAGGGATTTCAGATTAAACCTCAATGTCTTTGTTTGTACACCGCGGTGAAGTGGACCTTAAGTGTACAAAAAAAAAACAAGGACATGCTGTTAGAGTCATAAAATAACTTACAAGTATTTGACAGTAAAAAATACATTTATCTAAAGGTGAACGTGAACACAGGCACTTTAGGGCCAATCAGTGTGCAATTCTGTTTCTTAAACAGTGTGGTGACGCATTCTACAATTCTATACTGAACAGCTGAACTGAGCTACGTATTCGAATGATAAGGTATGGCAATAATACACCTACGTGATCTACGGCGCAAAAGGTACAGACCAACCAACGAGACGAGACAAGGACACAATAACAAAATATACGAGACGTCGATGTAGTTAATACAAAGCAACGAAGAAAAACACACTTATTTACCAACAAGACGCTACCTGGTACGCACAAGATGACACCGCAGACGGACAAAAAGAAAGCAACGACGCAAAAGGTTCGGACTAACCGACGAGACGAGATTCGACAAGGACAAACACACATAATATAAAGGCAAACGATGCAGCCAAAAGAAAGCTTCGCCGCAAAAGGTATTTTGCTTGACAAGTGTGAGCCAGGATCGATTTTCAATACATAGGCCCGGTTTTCCAGAGCTCTAAATGACCCTTGAAATCTCAGATCAGCTTTGCGGCGGTCAAATGGAAGGCATAATGCGATTATACGAAACCTTCACCTAGCTGATGCCTACTAACTACGCCTCTCACCCTTCCAGTGGCTACCGCTGCAGCTAAGTGCCTAGTAACTTGACAGAGATAGGGTTTCACGTTTTGGATGGAGTCAACGGTTAGAATGGACAAAGTGAACAACTTATTTTGAGCTTCTAAGACATATTCGGGCAACAGGTCATCTAGGGATTCTCGAGGGTATGTCAGGCGTCTTGAACAGAGATGAGGGCTGATGAGCCGAAAAGCAAACGTTAGCGTTCAATCCCGTAGTGGATACTGATGGCCTTGTGTCATAGGGGTATCTAATAAACTTGACGTGGCCCTCCAGGTTGGGCGTTGCGCCGTCAGGACAACTTCCTTACCTAGTAAAAAATAGCTTGTCATGAGAGAGACAACAGCCGCGTATAACAGATCCCATCAAATACCAACCTGACTCGGAACGTCCACGGACAACGACTTACGAGTATGCACCGGAAACATACGCACGCTGTACAACGTATATCCTTAATTGCCTCGCGCAATTAATTTAATGATCGCCTGGCTGTGATTCCTATCAGAGCAATGTTTTGCAACATTTGCCTTATATTTGCAAATGCCCCTACCGACTAAAGACGCTATCAAGGAAGAATTTAAGAACCTCCTAGACGGAGCCTACGGAGCCGGTCGGAATACAATGTGAAAAGCCTCCTAGGGGACTTCAATGGGAAAATCGGTAAGGAAAACGTATTCGACGGGTAAGTTGGAAAGCACAGTCTCCACGCAAAGACAACTAATAATGTCTTCCGACTTACAGTCTTCATGTCATAATGTTATCAGCAGATTAAGGTTTTCACGACCCCGAATCCACAAAGCAACCATGCGATCTCCGGTGGTCGAACTGCGAAGCACGCATCCAACATGTTGAATATACATACTTTCAGAGCGGCAAACGTCTACTTAGCCAACGACCATTTTCCCGTCGTAGCCAAATTCAGAGCCCGACTTTCCAACGAGAATAAGAAGCTACGAATGGTGGAAAAAAGAGACTTAACGTTGGACACCTTGGTGACCTGGATATTGCAAGAGTCTACAAACAAAAACTGATTAAGAGACTCTCCGCTGTGACCGCTAATGCCAACACCCGGTGGATACAGTATCGCAATGTCGTCAAAAAAAATAGCCAAAACCACAATAGACTACCAGCCACCTCCAAAACGTACCGTGTGAATGTCTTAAGCCTTCTGTAACACACTTTTCGGAACGTACCAGAGTGTGGTCCGGCCCTTTACCAACGAATTCCAAGTCGAAACACACCATCTTTTCATCGACAAGGCCGTGTATGGAAGCGCATCCATCGCCTAGAGCTTTATAAAGCGAATTCGGGATACCATCAAAATTGATAAAGCTGGGTCGCCTTATATAAGAGGACACGCGATGCAACGTTCAGTTTCGAAACAGCTCATTTGAACTTTTCCAAACTTGGATCAGATTCCAACAAGGAGATATGCTAGCACTCGATTTCTTCAATCTCCTGCTGGAACAGATAGTGTGCAGGGCAGGAGTTTATACGGAAGACACTATCGGCAACAAATCCGTCCAGCTACCAGGTACCGTCCAGGTACCACGACGTTATCGTTTTTCTTGTAGTTAACTAGGACAAGACAAGGTATATGCTATCAACAAACAAAGTACTGTCGACGCACAACCACGAATGTCACCTTAGTGGAGATACTACGGAGATTATCACCAGGAAACCGATGCTATTTCGGTTTAGCAAAACAAATGGGATTAAAACTCTTAACCCGAATTCCAAATATTGGCACTACCGGACCCTAATCCTACGAGTTCTACGCTACGGCACGCGCCGCCGAGTGCTGGACAATAAGCAGGAAAGCTGAGCACACATTAGGCGCTTTCGAATGAAAAATTCTTCTTCGAATTATCGGTCCTGTATACGAGGAATGGAGAATGGAGCAAAAGATACAACCGCCAACTTTAGGATTTAGTACAAAAGGTAAAAACACTCCACCTTGGCCAAAATTGGCTAAAATTGGTGATGTGGACGATATATACTTCAAGAGCATGGTGTCAATGACCGAATAAAGGTCTTATCCAACCCTGTTAAACTTGCCTAACATATAAACACGAGTGAACATTTAGCAAATGCAATTATGCCTCTGCGATAGACAAACGAGGAGGTTTGCCACCAGAGACGTTTTGGGTGATAGTTTGCTCCAAACGTGATTATAAACCACATTGCTGACGGTAAAATAAATTTGGCAAATCTTAAACCTGTTTGTGTTCTTCACAATTTATATGGTGAGTCCTGAAATGATACTCCATTAAGAGTGAAGGACCTGAAAGAATTAATATCCTCAACCTGTTAATAAAAACTGCGTGATTTTCCAATCAATTACTCGCCAAAAACCACATCTCACTCCTGGGTGTCATACGTCCCGTTATTACACATGCCACCGAAATTGATTTCTTACCTACTGCACCAGCTACCTTGGCGAAAAACGAGATCACATAACACACACGACTGACGGGGCCATGGGTCCCTTGGTGCCAAGTGCATTTGACACATGAACCCAAGTTTTTTTTTCCCCTCTCATGAAGTCAAAGCCAAAAGACAGGACAGACAGCCAAGAAGAGGGAAAATCCCCAAACTTGATATCACATTCTTGGGAGTGATTTACCTCATACACGTCCTTTCATTCTCATTCCTATTCCCAATGGCAACCGCGCGCCACCCACCTCAAGCGATTTGTTTCTGAATGACATTATCTGTCGTAGATGCTCCTTTAACCGTACGAAAGTTGTGTCTTTAGCTCATTTTTTCGATTTGTTTTCATCTGCTGTACTCCTCCGCCAAAGTGAACGCCCGACTGAACCAACAGCAATGTGCTCTACAAATATTGCGTGCACTGACATTGTGCGAATGACGACAATGATGGCGTAACTATATGGATACACGACACACGTATATCTACATAATACCCAGTCACAGTCGTTGTCATCTTCGCCATCGTTGTCGCTGTCGTCGAAGCTATTGGAATTGACATGTGCAAGACTTAATAAAAGTGTTGTCATAAAAAAGGGGCAACAAAACCAAAGACAAAAAAAAGAACTGTGCAGCCAAATGAAGTCAGATAAACAACTTTCCTACTTTGTGAAATGTTTCTGCATCTTCATCTGGCATGGCATGGCACAGCATAGCATGGCATGACATTCTCCGCGCGTCGTCGTCTCATCTCATCTCCTCTGGAATTGGAATTGATTTTCGTTTGGAAATCATCGAACTTGTTTTCTGAACTACAACGAGTAAGAAACTGCCGGAGGAAGTTTCCGCGCACAGGCACATACACACAGACCCCCCTAACATGGTTTCATCGTTCCCACTCTCCATTACCATATCTCACTATAAATGTGCTATTAGTATCTTTTTTTTAGTAATCCAGGACAAACAATGTTGTTAGTACACCCACATGAAATAAAGGCAAAAAAAACTTAAAACATGATTATGCGAGGAAAATGTATTAAGCAGATCTTTATACCGATGAAAGTCGATCAATCTGACGCAGGATTGCTGCTTACAGCACTGACAATCGGAAGATGACGCGGCATGTCATCTGTGATACCAAATCCAGAGCTAAGAATTTAAAAAAAAAACAGCCAATTACATAACCACTATATGACAATGAAACCAACAACTAATTTATAGTTGTAATGCTGTATTTTTTTTGGATTTTTTGTATCTAATTGCAACTGACAATTGAGTGTGACCATTATGGAGTTTAACTAACCAGATATTGGCTTGTGTAAAGCGATATTATGACTAAGAAGAGGATTGAAACAATCCCATGAGGCAATTAACTCTCAATATACACAATTAGTGACATTCGCCGTAGTAATTATTGAACGGATCGAACCGGAAAGCCTTCTACATCACAACTCATGCGTTGGTCATAGAAGACAAAAGAATTGTAGCTGATTGCAATGTCAACGGGGAAGTATAATTAACTATCAATAGGGGTCGTCCCTCCACGCACTATGTGTACATTGATAGGGTATTTTGATAAATTAATTGAAAATGTTGTGTATCTGTCGTTTTATGACAGACAGAAACCCCTTTGTTTGGACAAAAAATCCCTAAATATTATTTGATATTAACTACTCTGCTTGAAATTGGTGAAAAAGCCCCTACGATCCTAGAAATTTAATTTATTTTTTAGGTTAGAAACGGGGTTTTCGAGATTTGAAAATGCTGAATATTATACAAATTTGAGTTGGACTTAAAA
This sequence comes from Rhingia campestris, assembly GCA_932526625.1. Classification (NCBI taxonomy): domain Eukaryota; kingdom Metazoa; phylum Arthropoda; class Insecta; order Diptera; family Syrphidae; genus Rhingia; species Rhingia campestris. The sequence goes on from OW052182.1 coordinate 106,971,195, forward strand.
TTATAAACGGGATTTCCGAAATTAGAAAAACATTTGAAATGTGCCAAAAGTATAATATTTTTGGAAGGTATGACAGACAGAAAGCCCTTTGTTAAGTCAATAATTTCTCTGAAAATGTTGTTTACCCCATTTTTTGGCATTAACTACACAGGTCAAACCTGGTGAAACATACTCTATACATATCAAATGATTTTGGGCTATTTTTAAGCTTATAAACGGGGTTTTCGAAATTTGGAAAACGGTTGAGATATACAAAATGTTGAATATAACATAATGAGTCCAGCTTTCAACTTATAAACGGGATTTTCGAACCTAGATAAGCTGCTTCGACATATTCGGACAACAGGTTATCTAGGAATTTCAAGGGTAAGTAAGCCCCATGAACAGAGATGGCGGCGGATGAACCAAGAGGTCGACGGCAGCGCTCAATTTCGTAGTGGATACTGATGGCACCTTGTCGTAGGGGTATTTTATAAATTGGAACTGGCCCTCCAGGTTGGGGGTTGTGCTTTGGGTTAACTACCCACAACAAACCAGAAATACTGTGAAAAAATTTTATGTCGAAAGACTTCAATCGCAAGAGACCGCCAAGACTTTCGCGCAACGCGTATCCCTTAACCTCTCGATTCACACCATACCATCAGCATCTAATGTCGAAGAACAACGGCAACGATGCTAACAAGCCATTAGTTCAGCCGCAACTGATGTGCTAGGTTTCTCGCGGCCACTAGCAAGAAAACGTTGGTTTGATGAGGAATGGCGACAAATGCTCGCAGCCAAGAACGAGGCCTACAAGGCAAAGCTGCAGGTGGAGACGAGAGCTGCCATTGGACTCTACAGGCAAAGAAGAAGGTAAGAACACCGGCTTTTCAGAAAGAAGAAATATGAGCAAGAAAAACGCATGATCGAGGATATAGAGAGGAGCCACTCCAGGAACGGTTTTCGTAACCTCAGCATCGTTTGCCCCATCCACAAAAAGGAGACCCTCTTAACTGCGCCAACTACGGAGGCATAAGTGTCCTCAACATAGCCTAAAAGATCCTATTTGCCGTAACATGTGAACGCCTGAAACCGTTTACCAAAAGGGCCGATCCCATATCAGTGTGGTTTTACGCCAGGAAAGTCCACAACCGTTAAATTTTCACACTTCGGCAGATCCTGGAAAAAAACCCAAAAAGTCCAAATCGATACCCACCACCTTTTTATCGATTTCAAAGCCCCATACGACAGCATTTATAGACGAACTATTCTAGTTTTGTGTAGGATGACTATGGAGAATTCTCGCTGCTCCATCAAGGTCGGAAAAGACCTCACCGACACATTCGATACCAAAAAAGGATTTAGGCAAGGCGATGCGCTGTCATGTGACTTCTTCAATTTGATTCTTGAGAGGATTGTGCAAATCCCAAGATAACACCAGAGGCACAATTTTCCAAAAATCGGTGCAACTACTAGCATACGCAGACGATATTGACATCATTGGTAGGACTCAACGTGATGTCATTACCACGTTTGCTAGTATAGAGAAGGAAGCGGCAAAAATGGGTTTAGCAGTAAATGAGGGTAAGACTAAGTATATGCTGTCAACACGAAAGGACACACAACATCGACGAATTGGACAGAACGTCACCATTGAGAGATATAACTTTAAGGTAGTACGAGACTTTGTCTACCTCTGCTCCGCTATTAACTCTGAGAACAACATCTCGTCAGAAATCAAACAAAGAATTACTATTGCCCATCGCTGTTTCTTCGGGCTAAGAAGGCAATTTAGTAGTAAAGCCCTCACTCGAACTACTAAGGAGATCCTATATAAGACCCTGATCATACCAGTCCTGCTCTACGGCGCTGAAGCATGGACCGTATCAAAAGCGGATGAAGAAATCATCGGTCGATTCAAGAGAAAAATTCTTCGAAAACTCTTCGGTCCCGTTTGACGGGCTATGGAGACGTAGATTAAACCAAGAACTATACGAGCTGTACAGCGACATACCCCTGGTCAAAAAACTCCGCATTGGACGTTTAAGATGGTTGGGACCTGTAGAACGAATGAACACCAATACTCCGGCTCGCAGAGTCTTCGATTCCCAGCCAGACGTCAGACGCAGTAGAGGAAGACCTCGCCTCAGACCTCAACCAACTTGGAGTGCGCAACTGGAGGCAGTTAGCTAAGTACCGGGCTAAATGGAGAGGCATGTTGGTTGAGGCCCAGGTTCATCCCAGACTGTAGCGCCACTTAAGTAAGTAAGTACTTTGATATAGGCAGTGGAAGTATTTTTGGCCACTGATTTCGTACAAGACCAACCACTGTGGATTGGTGGGTGCAGTATTTTTCGTGCCGTGAACTACTATGATTGGGGTCCAAAGTTAATTTGACCTACACTGAAACATCTTAGAATAAATCAAACACAACGGGATTTACGGAGTCTGGATATAAAAGCCGGCTTAAAAAAAATCGTTTTTCTAAGCAACTAGTAGGTGATGGATGGACTTAACTTACCTTATGCCAATAACTTGAGAAGAGCTCATTTTTTAAGGTTTCAATAATATGTATGTTTGACTTACCTGGAAAAGAAACGAGAAATTTCGTTAAAATTTGATAAATGTAAGTTGTTATAATAGTTGTGAAAAAATAAAAATAAATAAAGGGTATCTCGAGTTTTTAAACTATCAACCATTTTTCGAACAAGATAGGTAAGCAAGAAAGTGACATTTTCTAAAAGTGCACGCAAACTGACAGTGACTGACTTTGTGTCGTTAGGGTTTAAGTGATTCCAAAAATATTGATATTTTTTAATACGATCGGATATTACGTATGCAGTTTCATTAATATTGACGACCAGCGTCAGTCAGAAATAAACGCACGAATAAGTGCACATTACCCACACATTAATGCTGTGCGGAAGAAGCATGTTTATTATTGTACATGCTGGAATGTTTGGTGTCTATGCATTATGATGAATCATATTTTTTTATTAGCAGTAATGTAAGCTCGAAACATTTTCGTAGAAACGTTTTTGGTGCTGAGTGATATATAACCAGAATAGAGCTTCACAAGAAGTTACGAACTACACATAAAGATGTATTACGATTCACAAGCTGTGGCAATATTTGGAAGTATTTTTTCAGCTTTTTGGATGTTTAATATAAAAACTGAAAATTCCGTTAAGAGATAGTTGGGTCAAAACTAATTATGTGGAATTATTGCAAACAGTAATAAAGGAGGCTTTTTTTTTAAATGTATAGACCTCTGGGGCCTATTTCTCAGAACATACATCATCATACAGCACATAAAATTGTATGATTTTGACAATTATCACACAGCAATTCTGTTACTCAGAAATGATGTAGCTTGTGCTGTCTTACAGCAATGTATGTAGGGAGAATCGACTGGAAATATTGGAAAAATGTATGATTCTGTTACTCAAAAATTTATCATACATCGTTGTATGACAGCAAAAGGAAATTAATTTAAAATATCAAACAGCAGAATAAAAAGTTGTTAACTGAATAAAATCGGAAAAATGAGTCAATCAAAACGAAAATTTCCAAAAGTAAGTACTAATGTTGTCATTTTAAATAGTTCTGTTTAATTTGTTTGTTTAATATTTTAAACAGTCCGGAAAAGAACAACAAACAATGGTTCTTCAGGAAATGCTTTCAAAGAAGGCACTGTTGTTTGGCAAATTCAATGGAACTACAACAACAAAAGAGGAAGTCCATAATTGTTGGAAAGAAATCGCCTCATTGGCGCAGTGCTTAGGGCTTATTGTGGATAACCATGAAGAGAAATTTAGAAGGATGACATGGCAAACTTGGCGGCGTAATGCTGTGGTATGTTTTATAAGCGTATTTATGTATTAAATTATGTATATTTAAACAAAGTTTTTGAAAACATTTCAGGCAAAGGTCGACCGCATGAAAAAAACGGGATTTGGCGGCGCATCTAACCAGCATCTGCTGGACGAGAATGACAAAATAATTTTGGCAATTTTGGGTGAAGAGGTAAGTTGATTAAGATATAAATAATAAAAAATGTTCCTACCAATAATTTATAATTATATACATAGGTAGCGTATGGCCTAGATATTGCAGAAAGTGACGGAGCTAACATTGATGTACCACTAGACCAAACACACCAGCCAACAAGTACGACTCCTTCAAATCAAAATCAGGCACCACCGCCATTAAGTCAAGCACCTTCAAATTCACACCAAAGAAAACGCAAATCGAACGACAACAACAGTGAGCCGGAAATGAGGATAAAGCTAATGGAAATAAGCTTTTACTGCAAACAGCTTGAGTGCCGTGATAGGGAGATAAAACTAGATCTCCCACCTTCCAAGTTGACGGAGTCATTATATTCTGACTCTGAACGTTAAAATGTACACCTATGTTTTAACGTTCAGAGTCCAAAATATATTGTCTGTGTGTACATATGTATATAATTTAAATAAAACAAATCGGAAATAGCAAATTAAAAATATTTGTATTTATTAATGTAGGTATTCTTCAGAAATTAATATCAATTGAAAAACGTTATATAATTTCTCAACTCATCTACTGTGGCGCTGTTGTCATTTTCGTCTGCAACATTTTCTTCATTTTGATCCTCTTCTTCCGTATCATATTCCGGTAATTTTGTAATGGGTGATCCTTTTCGAGGTTCCCTACTTTTTTAAAGAAAAAAACACAGAAAATTCAAATTTAATGGAGAATGTTCATTATCATTTGAAAGAACATTCTTTGGCATTTATTTTTTGAAGATTATGTCTATCAAATGTTGGCCGTTGCTACGTCGCAGATGGTCCATCCGTTGAGTCCAATTTTCGATCACTCTTTCGAGCATTTCGACTGGTAACTGGCGAATGACACGCGTGATGTTTTCCTCCAAGGCCTGAATCGAAGCGGGTTTGTCGGCATAAGCTTTTGACTTTACATATCCCCACAGGAAAAAGTCTAACGGTGTGATATCACACGATCTTGGTGGCCAATCGACCGGCCCAAAACGTGAAATTATGTGCTCACCGAAATGTTCTCTCAATAAGTCCATTGATTGATGCGATGTGTGGGAAGTGGCGCCGTCTTGCTGAAACCAAATGTCGCCGAGATCACGAGCTTCAATTTCAGGCATCAAATAGTCGGTTATCATGGCACGATAACGGTCGCCATTGACGGTTACGTTCGCACCGGCATAATTTTTAAAGAAATATGGACCGATGATTCCACCGGCCCACAAACCACACCAAACCGTTGTTTTTTCTGGATGAAGTGGCAGTTCTTCAATCTCTTCAGGTTGCTCTTCGTCCCAAATGCGGCAATTTTGTTTGTTTACATACCCATTGAGCCAGAAATGGGCCTCATCGCTAAACAAAATTTGCCTCGAAAACGTCGGATCTTCTTGGAACTTTTCAAGAGCCCATAGAGCGAAGCGATGTCGCTTGGGAAGGTCGAGCGGCTTCAGTTGTTGCACAAGCTGTATTTTGTACGCTTTCAATTTAAGATCTTGACGTAAAATGCGCCAAGTCGTTCCATACGTCAGTCCGAGTTGCTGCGAACGGCGCCGAATCGACTCTCTACGGTCTTAGTGTACACTCTCAGCTACGGCCGCTTTATTTTCTTCACAGCGTGCTGGACGTGGTCTATTCGGTCGAATATTATCCAATAATGAATGCTGGGTCTCAAAATGGGTGATGGTGTTGCGAATAGTACGCTCAGTAGGCCAATTATGTTGACCATAAGTTGAGCGAAGTGCACGAAACACATTCCTCACAGAACGTGAATTTTCATAATAAAGTTGAACAATTTGTAAACGTTGTTCACGCGTTAGTCTTTCCATTATGAAATGCCAAACAATACTAAACAAAAATAACATGACAGAATGACACGACTCACACGCGATCTTTCAAAAAAGGCTATTGAAAAAAGTATCTCTACTTGGATCACCCGTTATTATCTTCACAACTCATTCTCTTCCGAATATTATATAAAAGGACGCAAGAGTTAACAAATTTTGCACAACTTACTGCCGTCTTTAAACGCAATCCATTTAAGTATGGGAAAATTTCCTTTAATTGACCAATGCTACATTCCACGATTTGTCTGTTTTTTTTTTTAGCTTCGAAAGAAAACGACGTTTACCTCGTCCTTCTTCAATACTATTTGGAATGTTAGGTGTAAATAACCAATTTCGCAATGGATAGCCTGAGTCGCCAATAATTACAGCGTTTCGAAATGGACGCCAACCTTCATCGTTCCATTTTCTATATAATCTACTACACTGTAGAACACGGCTGTCATGCACAGAACCAGGATAGTTACTGCTTATGGAATAAAAACGATAATCCGCCCCAGCAACTAACATCACGTTTAGGGAATGATGACCTTTTCAATCAACGAATGACTGTTCATTTACTGATGGCGCTTCTATGGGGATTAAAGTTCCATCAATAGCCCCAACAACGCGTGGCATTCCCGCTATATTAAAAAAGACATTTTCCGGCCATTTTACTTCCTCGTCTGATAAGAACATGAAGTATAAAAAAATGTTAATTAATACATTTTTAACCTAATTTGTCCATTAATAGTTCAATAGTAAATGTTCTGAAATATGTGAACATACTGCATTTACAAGACGACATATAGATGCTTTCGAAACTCCATGCATTATTCCAACACCATGGTACTGACTTCCATTGCCAAGCCAATGAAGAGTCAACAATATTTGTTCTAGGGGCAAAAGTGCTTGATTGCAATTTGTAGGACGTACTATAAATGCACCCAATCGTCTAACTAAAAGTTCAACGCAGACTTTAGGCATCCTGTATTTTTCGACGAAATATGGATCCTCCATATTCCACGCGTTCTGATATTCGTCTTGGGCGTCTTATAACACGTACATTAATTTGTAACACTTCTTCGTTTTCAAAAAGTAAATCCATTTTTGTTTGGTAATTTAAGTTAAACTCTGATTAAAAATTCAAAATTTTTGGAAAAAAAAACGATGTTTACCCGAATTCACGTTTGATGACAATAATAATAATATTAAATGAAAATATCAACAACTGTCAATATACATTTTATACAGCAATCGTTCATATCATACAACACTTCCAATAAAATCTAAGTAACAGAAAATTGTATGTGCTGTATGATTGCGATTTTGCTGTATGTTGTATGTGTTGTATGTGCTGTATGTTCTGAGAAATAGGCCCCTGATATGGAATAAAACATAGGTAGATGATTTTTTTTTTAATTGACATGAAATTTACTTTATTCGAAAGATAAACTTCTGGCATTATAATTCAAATATGATTTTGGCCTATGACCACGGCTGGCTCGGACGTAGTCTAATCTGGAGGTACAATTTTCGATTACTTTTTCCAACATCGGCAATAACGCGGTGAATGTTGTCCTCCAAGTGGTCAATCGTTTCCTGCTTATAGGCGAAGACGACCTACTTCACATATCCCCACAGAAAATAGTCAACGGGTGTTAAATCGCACGATCATGGAGGCCAATTCACAGGACCAAAACGCGAAATTATGCGCTCACCGATCGTTTCCTTCAACAAATCAATTGTGGCACGAGCTATGTGCGCCGTCTTGTTGAAACCAGAGCTCCTGCACATCATGGTTGTTCAATTGATGAATGAAAAAGTCAGTAATCATTCACCATTCACTGTAACGTTCTAGCCAGCATTGTTTTTAAAGAAGTACGGAAATTATTCCACCACCAAAGCACACCAAACAGTCAGTTTTTGTGGATGTAACGGTGTCTCAACATACCCTTGAGGATCATCATCACTCCAAATATGGTAGTTGTGTTTATTGACGTATCCATTCAACCAAAAGTGAGATCCATCGCTAAGCAAAATTCGCTAATGAAAATCGGGATCAACGGCAATCTTGTTTTGGGCCCACTCACCGAATCTACGCCTTACTAAAAAATCATGTGGCTTCAATTCTTGCACGAGTTGGATCTTTCCAACATCTTTCCGCAAATTCTTCCATAAAGTGGATGGACACATATCCAATTCCTGTGCACGTTGGCGGATAGACTGATTCGGGTCTTCCTCTACGCTACGCTCTATAGCAGCAATGTCTTCTTCTGTACGCACTGTACGACGTCTCTGTGTCTCTGTCATTTTAGCTTAAACGTGGTGCGAAAACGTTCCATACTCAATCGAATTAATTGCTCTGATGGACGATTATGTTGACCGTAAAATGGACGTAGTGCGCTATATGTATTTCGAACAGAACCATGATTTTTAAAATTAATTTGCACAATTTGTAAGCGTTGTTCAAATGTCAGATTATTCATGTTGAAATGCCAAACCAAACTAAAAATAAATCATTTGACAGTTGAAATAAAACACAGTTGAGTAGTACTAGCTATATACTATTTATAATTAAATTTCATTCATTTGACAAAATAGTTTGCGAGAAATTGACAATTTATATGGCCTAAATGCAAAAATCCATTATATGGATTTTTTCAAAACAAAAAAAAAACTGAGTTGTTAGAAAGGCTGGAGAGACCATTACTAACAGACGGACGGAATTGCAAAAACCCCGCTATCATCGTAATGTTAGAATTATCATAATCTCGAGGTCTTTAAAAACGCAAAACTTTGTTGATTCGAAATAGAAATTGAGGAATGTGCCGCCATGGTTAGGTTAGGTTAGGTTAGGTTAGGTTGGTGGGTTGATGAGGCAGACGGTGTGCATCTTCCCTCATCGCACTCAGGTCAATATAGACACATTGTGATGCCCGTTGGGAGTCCACGTGTGTGGTTGCTTCACTCATTGTCCCGTTACTGTTGTTAGTCCCTTTCCACCCATCCAGATGTTGTTGTCAACCTGAAAAGATTAAAAAGGAGAGGGATTTCGGATAGATCCGTGAGGTCATGGAAAAAAGTATTTTCCTAAGGTTCTCATTCTTAATTGGCTGAGTCATGGGCAGTGGCACAGAAAGTGGAAGATATCCTCGTGTATTTCTTCATCACCGCAGCCTCTACAGAGGGCATCATCTATGAGATGCATTTTCAGTTTGTGGCTTTTTAGTAAGTTATGCCCAGTAAGAATCCCAACTAAAGTCGAGACAGATTTCCTGTTTCTACGAAGTAGTTTATGGGTTCTGGCTTTGTCATAATCAGGCCACATCCTTTTGGAAGTTTCACGGGTGGGAAGGGAGTTCCACCTGTTTTTTGGCAGTAATCAGTGTTTTCTGTTCCACCCGAGATTTGAGGTCATGATGAGGTCAGGTGGTGGTTTGACAGACTGGTCTGCTTGGTCAATGTTGGATGCAGATCCTTTTCTCGCCAGTTCGGCAGCAGTTTCATTGCCCTTTATGCATCTGTGTCCGAAGACCCAGCAGAGCTTAACATTATGTTGGACGGCAATAACCTTTAGCTCTTCACGACAACGTTTTATAAGCTGATATTTTATTTCGACAGCAGAGATAGCTTTGCAGCCTGACTGTCAATAAAGATGGTGGTATCGCCAGCATTGAGGTCGCTTTGGCTGCCTCTGCTACTGCCAAAATCTCTGCCTGGAAGACACTGCTGTGTCAGGGAGACGAAAGGTGCTAGTTAGCTTTAGTGTTTCTGAAAACACTCCAGCTCCAATTCCTACATCCATTTTTGAACCATCAGTGTAGATGGATATGGCTTCGGTGCCCAATTCGTTCCTCTCCCACTCCTCTCTGCTTGGAAAGTTACAGGAGAATGGTCTTTCAAAGTCATGGTGAGGCAGCATGTAGTCAGAGGAGACAGCTGAGCCCAGATATCTGAATGGTTTCCTGTCCCGCTGTTGGTGTGGTTCTCATTGCGCTAGTAGCGCCCACACAAGCTATCCTTTGTACCTTTGACATATTTTTCAGATGGGTGACTTTATTTGTGGATTGCCACAAGACAAGCCCCCATTTCCATAGGATGATCTTAGGCTTCGGACCCCAGTTTTTTTCCGAATATTCGGTTACACGTATAGAAAGCGACTGTGGCCTTTTTAATGCGCTCGCGCACATTTAGGTTCCAGTTGAGTATTCTATCAAGAATGACACCCAGATATTTTGCAATATCCGCTAGTTTGAGGGTAGTCCCATCGATAGCCGGTACGTCGAATATTGGTTTGACTTCCTTAGGTTCGGGATGCTGTCACAAAGATATAAAAGATAAAAAATGTTGTCATGTCTAGGTGCTACAGTCTCAAGCCGTTTTACTTCACTCCTTGTCCAATAGCCCCATGATCAAACATGATATAAACGAGCATATACAATCATTAATATGTTCTTGCTTCAATTTTAGAGGCCTTGAGGAACTTGAGGTAGTGTACGAGGGTAATTTTAGTTGACCTAGTTCAAGTTGCAAAAACTCATTTCAAGATTATAGAGTGGCGTGACAAACAAAATACATACCAGTAGAAATGCAGTAAACTGGGATGGTTATGATCCTACTATCCCAAATAATACTGCCGAGATGGAAAGTCGAATCGGTGCTATCCAAATGATCACATTGTTACCATTCTTTCCAGCCATCGATCGGGGATATATTAAAACGCTAGTCCCGTCTCAAAGTCTCAATGGCGCGGTGGTTAAAGCTAGGTCCACAGCTGCACAGAAGGTCCATGTTTCATCCCCAACCTTATTTGTTGGCTGTGACTGTCTGCCTGTATCCTAATATCGATATGGGGATTACCCACTAAAAAAAAAGCGGCATGATAATGCAACCTTGAGGTCTCTTGTTTTCAAAGACTCTAACTCTCAGATTTCTCAATCAATTTGTTTACTGATTTCAGTAATTCGAGTTATTGGTAGTTTTAGGTAAATATGACGGTGGATGTCCTTTTAAATACGTATCCCGTGAAGATTATTTTAAATTCTAAACACCAGACATTATTTGGATCATTTCCAGAAACTGTTTTACGTAAACCTTGAACTAGTTTGAAATTAACTTCTCAAATCTAATTGTAGTCAATCCCCATATGGGAGTCGTGTGTACTCATTCAATTCCATTTACTGCGAAATCAATGACTAACAGCCGCCATCAGTACCCGGGTCAATTTATGGGTTGACTCCCAAGTCAATTGGCTTAAAAACAATAATTCTACTCTTGACCGAAGCTCTAGCTCACACATCAGTCTTAGCGTTAGAAAACTATGACAAATGGCTTCACATAACATTTTCTAGGTTTTTCGTTGCAAGCTTTAGTTTAGTGGCGGGGCGCGGGGTCACCAAGTTGAAGAAGAAAAAGGCGACTCGCCTTTCTGTGCCGCTGTCTCCGGCAGCTCGACTCCTCCACTTAGAAGTGATTCCTGGCAAAGCCGATTAAAATGTTCTCTAGTGAGATTGTTGTATTTATTTAGTTTTTTGATTTTTTTTAGTATTGTTGTATTCGCATTAGTTGTCCTTTGTTGTTGTTGTTTGTGACTCGGCTCAAGGTCTCAGCATCGTCTGGTGCTTTGTTCTCTGCATTCCCCTTTTGCAGATAGCGACGACGCGCTGATTTCTTTTTGTTTGCTTTTATTGCTTTAACTCTTGAATCATCATCTGGGATTAAGTGAGCATTTGTTCGAGGAGAGCCTATGTCATGGCTCATTTATCCAGGAAGTTGCATTTACTGCATGCATCCTAAGCCCGAAGCACACTGATCCCATAGACTTTTGTGTGCATTTTGCATGTGGAATGAGAATGCGAGTCGACCTATTCAGAGGCACCGGAGAGTACAAAATGCACACAATCATCCACTGATTGCTTATTGATGATGGATGACTGCTGACGATGAGAACGTCGACGATGTCGATGATGATGATGACATTGGCGGCGCCTAATTGGGCTTTCACATCGATAGATGTGATTGCGATTAACCGATGTTTGCACTCGAGCTTCTTCTCCAGTGCGAGCAGGTGGTTTGTGTTCGATTTATTATTCAAGTGACTTGGGGAGGGGTGCGCCAATGATGAGGGTGCAAAGCATATCTACAACGATATGGCAGATAAGTGCCAAAGTGTTGACATGAAATGTTGCAATTACGCGCAAAGGTGTGATATCTCTGTTGGAAGCTGAATGGGATATGAGGCACATATACATAAAAAAAAGCTTACGCGAATATGCCTGCTAATGGATGCTAATTCGAGAGTCAAGTAGGTAATTTCATGGGGATTGACGTTTTGAAGGGTGCCCTGATTGCGTGCGAACTCAAAACAAATGCGAATAATGAGGGGGTTTACTTGCTGATTTTACTTTGTGATAAGGCGTTGTTATGTAGATAAGGATTTTTTCCTCTACATAGTGTTTTCCATTTTGCAATGAAATCTGTTCATTATCACGCATAGACTTTGTGATGGCGTGGGTAACAAACTTGAGTGGGCACTACTTAAAAAAAAAAACTGTGCCTCGGTAATAAGCTTAAACTTAATAACATAAGTAGAATAGAATTCGTGCATTCCATGCTTATGCTAAACTTTTAGAAATCTCGACTACCAGGAACAACAAATTACAGCCTTTGAATTGATTGCCAATCATGTTACCCAAACCATTCATAATGAAAAACCATCAAATGCTTGTCCAATATTATCGGAGAGTCAAGCCAAAGAAGTCCTGGGGATGCTATTATCTATCATATGCAAATGATAGTCGGCCCTATCGAGGTATCCGTCGGAGCGGAAAATTGTCCGATTCGGACGATTTTTGCTTTGAGGTATTCTTCCGAAAAGCTGTTCGGAATATTTGTCCGACATTTTGTAACGCATCCTGGCGAATTGCATTGAAGTGAGTTCAGGTGCATTTTTCGTGCAATTTTTGACAGCTAAGTGGCATTCTTTTTCCGATTTCCTCCGACACAAAATCTTCGCGGAATTAATTTACGAACTTAAGTGAAGTGAAGCTGTCATGCCTGTTGAGTATTTTTTTCGATGACACATACCTCGAATGGAATTTGAACCTCCGACGACGTATGCTCCGCGGATACCTCGATATGGCCGAGTAATAGGTATCTATAGCATTAAAATAGTAAAATGTACTGGGACCAAAGACAGTTTTTGATGGTTCTAGAGAACTGAGAATTTATTGCCGAACATTTTTTAACTTTCTCTTACAAAGAGAAAGATATTGTTTTCGTGAAAATTTTCGACCTCGAGATTTTGATTGATTCTAACATTACGATGATAGCGGAGCCTAAAAAAGTGGTTTTTGGAATTCCGTCTGTCGGTCCGTCTGTCCGTGATGGTCTCCCCAGCCTAAACGGCTAGACCGATTTTCTTCAAACTTCGTATCCAAGCTTATTTTAGTCATAATTCTAGGCCATTTTTTTTTTGTTTGCTTTTAGCCATGTTAATAAGGGTACCTGCCATATAAAAATTACACATAACCTCAATATTCTCGAAAACGGCTCTAACGATTTTGATTAAACTTTATATATACTATAACCATATTAGCTCCAACAAAACTGCATACCCAGTTTTTTCGAGAAAATCCATATAACGGATTTTGTCATATAGGCCATATAAGGAAAATTGATAATTTCTCGCAAACTATTATGTCAAATTGAATGAAATTTAATATATATACTACTATTACAGCTTGAAACAATTCCACATAATTGGTTTTACCCCAACTATCACTAAACGGAATTTTCAGTTTTGGCCAATAACAAAAAATCATTATTATTCCCATAGACACCGATTCCTTCAAATTTCGTAGTAAACGTTCGTATAATCACATTTCGACATTATTCATATCATTTTAAGCATTAATAATCAAAATGCGTACTATTTGATCTAACACCCAACTCGCTGTAAAAGAGAAAGTTGCGTACGACCCAGTCGTGCACCCACCACTCGTTTAAACTTGTTCTTATCTCATTTAAGGCGTACACCTTGACTTTAAGTTGTCAAGTCCTTGGTGTACTTGCTTGTTTCGATCTTTTCGAAATGATAAGTTAACGAATCTAATGCAAAGGTAAAACATCCGTTATCAATTTGCAAAGACATAACCTACAGCGCAATAACTGAAAACTCGTACTGTGGAACAGTTAACAAGGTGTTTTTTTAATCAACACTGAACATCTAGCTACATTTACTCCCAATATATCCGAATCACTATCGACCTCATTAGTTTCAATTACTAGAACGACTTTCATTCAATAAAGCCCAGTCCCAAGCCATTCCCCCGATTAGACTCATTAACGAAACTAAATTCTAAAACCCACGTATAAATCATTCAAAGGCCTCCAAACAACCATATAAAAACAAACGGGAATTGTTAAGCAATATGTCATATGAAATTATAACGTCAGAACTAAGACCACCACACCATGCTGTCTGCTTCCCGGACTCCTCGGCCAATTTCACTGACATTACATGTCGCCATTCATTCATCATCGGAGATATAAATTCGTGGCAATCAATCGAAGCGGTAATTCAGCACAGCCCGACGGACGTAACATGAATGCACAGTAGCTAATTAATGATTTTCTAAAACAGTAAGCGGGAGAGAGAGAGAGAAAGAGCACCACACCATCAACCTCATATTTATAAGCGATGGCTGAAGTTTAATTAGAACGTTGGCAGTGTGACATGCTGTAGCCACCTCATGATGCATTACCATCTATGGAGTATGCCTACACCGTTGCCCCGTTCTAACCTCGCTGGCATCTCTTCCATATTTGTCAACAATGAGCCTTTGGGTAGAATGTCAAGACAAGTCCCATAACTCTGTCGACAATCGTGTGTTCTCAGGTGGTATATTGGTCTATGGGAAAATATACGATAATGACTCGAGACTGTGTCTGGCCTGCAGCGACGCAAGTCATTCAAACCCTCATCAGCATGCGCACGTCGCATAGTTGCCCTCTGCAACATAGACACGCGCATATTATATTTTACTGTCAAACTGACAATTATGGTGGCACGAGAAAACGAAACGAGTCTTGGCTGCACTAGCTGCTCCTTTCGAAATGAGTGTCATTTCCGTTTTGCAGCAAAGCCACATGTAATGTACTCGCTCAGCACAAGCTCTGCGCACACAAAGGGCTCGTAGTCATCGCATCGCAAACGTTACGCGTTACATTGTTTATTAATACAAAAAGGAGTTCTGTTCCTTCTAGAAGCAATTACCGTGGCGGGAATCTTAATGACTGAGTCAGCATGACCAGCAGCATGCTTTGACCCCAGCGTATACGAACAACGCACGCGTATGGAGTTCATCGGCCGTATCTGCTGTCGCAAGAATGACGCTCACGCTTAACATAAATTAGAGACTAAACGACATAATTGCGCTCGAAATCAACACCGATCCGCATATTGGAAACGCGTGCGGATCTGCATAAATTGTTTCGAAAATATAATGCACTCCTGCGATGTGATGCTGGCCACCTTGGGAGTGCGCAAGTATAGTCGTCCAAAAGGCAAACTCGTTTTTTTGTAAATAAATATACAAACGGCGCGGATAAACAACGCATGTGAGTATGCGGTGAAGAGTAGATGCATACCGCTGGCCGGAGGCAGGGTAGAAATAAACGCGCGCGTATTTCATTGATACCCCGTTACCTAAATAGATAAAGTTAGATAATTGTGTTATTTTTAACGAGATATGGCAGCGTGAACAATCGCAGTGTGCAATTTGAAATGCACGGACTCATTGCCGTTTGAGTTTCGTCAAGCGGATAAAGCTAAACTAAGTGCCTTGAGTCGGTATTCGAAAAAAAAACGCGGTGAAAGATAGATTCGGTTTGTAGTTGATAGAACGTGTGAAGTTACGACATGTAGCCCATATGCTGTTGCATAATAAAGAAACTCAGTTCATTACCAATTAGTCCGCAAGTAATACTTAAGGAAAAGCTTGCCGGGAATCAAAATATAGACGCTGCAATATATTCTATCGGTGCCAGGTCATTCATGAGCTATGACAAAACTTGAACAAGACATCAACCATCTTCTTAATATCTAAAGAAGATGAAACGGTCATATAAAATCCACCAAAGTTCATTAGCGATGCTCAAGGCCAGCTCTGAACATCAGCATGAAGGAATAGCTTCCCCGACATGGTGCACTGGCCTAGTGGTAACTGTGTTAGACTTCTAAAGTAACTGGTTGAAATCCTAAAAGTAGCAGCACCTAAATGTCGGTTATCGTACATTTGACTAAAACCAAATAAATCACTTGTCCAGCGTCCCTGGTTGAAATCCTAAAAGTAGCAGCACCTAAAATCGGGCGCCAGTTAAGATTCAACGAAAGACTTTCCAGTCGGCTCTTAATCGGAGGTCAACTTTAATCCGCCAATTTTTCACCAAGCTGGGATTTTCCCTTTTCTGTCAAAAAATGTGTCAGGGCGTTTTGAGTTAGAAATACCATATGAAGCAAAAAGTCACCGATATTGAGGTATCCGTTCAAAAAAAAAATGTTCTACCGAAATGATAATCGGAGCAGAGATTATCATTTCGAACAGATCTTCCGACGATATGCAACGCACATGATTGCGCATCGAGGATATGCGTTGAGTCGACAATTTTTTACAGCCATGTGTTGAATTTCTTCAGAAGTTATCCGACAAAGAATTGGTACGAAATCAAATGAACGCTATTGTATGCTTTTTTATTTTGTTCCGCAACGGATACCTTTGAGATCCGCTTGGAGCTGACTTTCTTTTCGGAGATTGTCCCAAATAGGGGTGAGTATCTTTTAAAATCTACTCAGCCTAGGTCGTGTTTAAAGGTAGGTAAAGCATGGTGTCCACTATTTCGAAATACGCAGATTGCTTTGGTCCATTGTGACAAACTTCAAACCTTCAATAGAATGTGCTACAGCATTAAGTCATCCATCCTTCTTTGTGCCACTCTTTAGCCACTCTCTGGTTTATGGATATCTAACATCTTGAAAGTAGTGGCTTCAAGTGTTCTGTTCATGAAGTAACAGAGAAAATGAGTTATATGAGGTAAAATCATTGGAATGTCCTTAAATATCTTAAATTACTAGCTTCCAAGTGTTCTGATTTAATATTCCAGAAAAAACAGAGCTCTGTCTACCAATGACATCGAAATGCCTACCACCCAGCTTTAATTAAATATTACTCCAAAAGCTTCTCGCAACCATCTCAAACATCCGCATGTGTCCCTGAGCCCATACTAAACCCCCTACCAGCGCTATCTGTCAGTATTGTCTAGCGCCAACATCAACACCATTCTCCTGAACAATACTTTCCAAGTCGAACAAAAAACCATTTTGTCCCCATGAGTGAAATATTCGCCTTTCTCGCCACCAACCCAGCCCACCAACGAATCCTTGTTCTCGATTATTACAGAATCCACAAGTTCGGAATCACAAATTAGTCCAGTTTCCAGTTCCATCAGGCGAATGCAGTTCAAGCACGACACCCGAAGACCGAATGCGTTAAAGCACACTGCTCCTTCGATGGGAAATGCAAATTTTCACCACTACCAGGCAAAACCAAATCAAACAACGAGGATACGAATGTGGTAGGGGGACGAGGATGAGGACGAGGACGATGGCATGGCAGCGGCAATCTTGTGCATGCAAAGGATATCAAATGACTTGGCGGCAGCACATAATAAGAGGGAAAGTTAAACTACTGCCAAGCGGACCAAAACTATACTGGAGATATCGGGATATCTCTGTCGTATCTATGGGGAGCCCAGCGATCCGGTGGG
The DNA here is from genome assembly GCA_932526625.1 of Rhingia campestris. Taxonomy (NCBI): domain Eukaryota; kingdom Metazoa; phylum Arthropoda; class Insecta; order Diptera; family Syrphidae; genus Rhingia; species Rhingia campestris. The sequence goes on from OW052182.1 coordinate 106,988,857, forward strand.
GTTGCACGAAATACGTGACACAATTAAGGATTTGTGCGCGAAACGCTCTATTTAATCGGTGTGAATATTAAAGCGAATTATATTTATATCGTATTAAATGCGTTTATTTGTTGTTGCTGTGCTCGGTGAACTGGACGGTGCTGACTGGTCGTCGCCATCGCCACCAGTGTATTGTGTTTTAGACTCGTCATTGGATACACACAGCTCCTTGTTCCTTTTTTTTCCTTCTTTATGGGGACCGTTGTGGGTGCAACAGTAGCAGCGCGAGGATTAATTGGGAAATGGTTCCGATCTACAATGCACTACTGGAAACCATATAGTACGAGAAGTACTCTGGATGCATGACTTTCAGCTCAAGGGAGGATATCGCCTGGAGGATCGTTAAATTTTAATTACTCAACTTTATTCTTTGTTGTGTTGAATTATTCGCAGAGTCGCTGTCGGAGCTACAGTTGTCTTCGACGTCGTCGTAGTCATGTTTTGAGAGTTTTTTTTTTTTGTAGTTTGGATTTTATTTCAACTATACTCTGGTGAGCACCCTTGGCACTGCGTGTGCAATGGATAAGAAAAGGAAACGATAAAACGCATTGTTTATGCATGTGATGTAGATGTAGATGTATGGCTATACGAATGTATGCATTCAATTTGAATTAATTTGAAATGCATGTTCTTTAGGGTGCGCTTTGTTGTGCGTGCCTCCTGCTGTTGCAGCTACTGCTGGTGGTGGATGATGGTGTGCTGTCGGCAGATGGCTTTTCGAACCTTACAGGTTTTTAATTAAATAGTAATTACAAGGAGGATAGAATTCTGTCTCAGAAGTGTCTAAGTTTTTTAAAATGAATCTGGAAGAGCGAGTATCATAAGTAATCAACTTAAAGGTTAGGTTGCGGACATAAAATGGGCAAAGTTATCGATGCTGCTATACTTGTACTTGTTGCCATTTGCAACACTTGTTATAAGTTTGATATATTAAAATATTCATCCATACTGGCTCATTAACACTGTTAATACTGTTTGAGGGCTAGCTCTGGCTTAACCACGGACAGCAGCGCTTCTTCACTTCACTTTAACTAAGTAGGACCTGCTGGTTGATGTTGGATGCTAAAGTCAATTCTATTTCTTGTCACATACATACAGATCGTTTATGGCTTTTTTATTGTAATACGCACTTTTGACAAACAAATCGTTTGTAAGTTGAGACAGTAAAATATTAACAAAGCATTTGTCAGTTTATAGACAAATAATTCCTTTTGCGTATTTAATTGACGAATAAAAATTTTTGTCCGCGAAGTCTGGTGACTGAAAGCAAAAAAGGATGGCAAGCTCCGTTCCAATCTAGATTTGTGAACCCTCTTTTTTTTCGATGTAATATAGAATTCATATCCAGCCCTATCGAGGTTTAAGTCGGAGAGGATAATTTTCCACAACGCATACTTTGCCGAAAGTTCAAATTCCATTTGAGGTATGTATCATCGGAAAAAATGCTACACAAATGCGACGGCTTTACTTCACTACAATTCGTAAATAAATTCCGCGAAGAATTTGTTTTGGAGGGAATCGGAAAAAAATGTACTTTAGCTGTCAAAAATTTCACGAAAAATGCTCCTGAGCGCACTTCAACGCAATTTTTCAACAAATATTTCGAACAGCTTTTCGAAAGAATACCTCGAAGCAAAAATCCTCAGAATCGTACAAAATCGGAGAATTTTTCGCTCCGACGGATACCTCGATGGGGCAGATTATGTTTCGTAAAAAATTGGCCGCTTTAATCTTATCGACAAAAACACTGAACCCCCACATACGCGGTCTAAGCATACGCGATTTCGATTATACGCGATTCAGTTTTTAAGAAATTCCCTCTACATACGCGGTGCTTACACGGAATTCATCAAAAATTCGTAAAAAGCGCTGGATACACAGCTCAACAAATTTTCCATGCGGATAAAACTAGGCTTTATTTGAAGTGCATGCATAGCCGAACTAATATCTCCAAGGAAAAAAAGTGTCAGTTTTCAAGGCAGCAAAAGATAGGTTCAGCCATGGTAAGGCTGATTTTATGTGACAACCATCTCTTATCTAGCAATCTCATAAGAAAAATGAATGTCATTTGAAAAATATAAGAAAGGACAAACTTCCTATGCATTGGAGGCAAACAAAAAAGCTTTGATGAATTCATCACTATTCACCGACTGGTTTCGTAAATGCTTTTGCCCAGCAATTAAAGTTTGCTCCAAGACACCAGAACTTAGACTTCAAATTTTTCTAATTCTGGAGAACGCGAAAAGTCATCCTCAGGCCCTTCGCAATTCTAACCCAAATGTTGTATTTATGCCCGCAAACACTTCATCAATAATTCAGCCAATGGACCAACTTTTCGCAAGATGTTAGAATACATAGAGGGACCTCATAAACCCACTCTTTGCGAGTTTTGGCAAAAATACAACATTGCTGATGCAATAGCAAATCTCAAGCCAACCTGGTGTGACATAAAAAATACTACGATGACTGCAGTTTGGAGACCTTACGGCCAGAGTGTGTTCAAGATAATGTAGGGGATGCTGCTGATTTCAAAGTGGAAAATTTTCTGTGCCTTGGAAGACAGATTGGAGGGGAAGGATTTCAAAACCAGTAGCTAAGTGATATTAATGAGCTCTTTGGAAGCGCATGATGGTGAGCTTTCAGTTCAAGAATTGATAGAGATTGAAGAAGAGTGCGAACCGGATGAAGAATTGATAGAGATTGAAGAAGAGTGCGAACCGGATGAAGACCACATTGATCCTGAAAAAATAAACTGACGAGCTGAGCATTAAAACCCTGGAGAAATTGATAACCAACAAAAAATGTTGTTATCATAGAATCCATAGATTTAAACGTGGAAAGTAGTTCAACTTGTACAGCAGGACGGCTTAGCTCGATTGCGCCATATCGACTTACTTTGGAGGAAAAAGAAGCGCTATAAAGCAACCGAACATCCTTAATTTTTTTAAATCTATAGATACCAAGACGAAGCTACATTTTATTTGTGAATTCATCTATTTCCATGTGTCCTAAAATATTATTGACAATCTTTGAAAAGGACTGAAGGTCAATTTTACTTTATTATCTTTTTCAAATACGTCCTTTGTCAATAAGAAATCAATAATTGTAAAAGCCTTTAATGGTTTTACATTCGACAAATTTTTGAGAAGTTCCCGTAGCACTTAGCGAAGTCTAATATACATCCAAAAGTATAAAACTATAGCTTCTCAAATTTTCGCAAAAATTAGGCCTGTTCCACTTAGCGATCCCTCAGAGATTTTTTTTCGCTACGATTTTTTATTCTGTCTCAGCAGAGAGGAACTTTTTCTTGCCAAACGTAAAAACGGTTTCCTTACTTCGCAGCTTATAATAGTCATGAATTCCATACATGATATAAACAAAATAACTAGCTGTAGTCATTTAGCCTCAGAATGAGTGATAAGACGTATCCAAATAAATTTAGTCTCGTCATATTACAGAAAATCTCCGTTTCGCCAAGTGAGGAATCGTGTTCGACTTACGGATACTTCGGATGTTTGACGGGCCAGGTTCCTCCCATACTGCTGCTAAGTGAGTATTTTTGGTAATAACTTTGCAGATAATCTGCCGTAGCGAGGTATCCGTCGGAGCGGACAATTTTCCGCAACGCATACTTCGTCGGAGATTCAAATTCCATTTGGGGTATGTGTCATCGGAAAGAAATACTACACAAATGCGACGACGAAGCTCGTACTGTTGAAGGGTGATTTTTTCCGCGAAGATTTTGTGTCGGAGGAAATCGGAAAAAGAATTGCACTTAGCTGTCAAAAATTGAACGAAAAATGCACCTCAACGCACTTCAACGCGATTCGCTGGGATGCGTTACAAAATGTCGGAGAAATATTCCAAACAGCTTTTCGGAAGAATACCTCGAAGCAAAAATCATCGGAATCGTACAAAAGGAGAATTTTCCGCCGATTATAAAACCCCAAAAATGTTAATCGCAACTTGCGATCAATATAAGGTCTATTAAAAATTCTGTTCCTGAATGGGTTCAAATATGATATACAGAAATTTTAGTCCTAGGCATATGGAAATAAACAAGAAACCAAGCTTCTCCCTTCATTTGTGTGTGCGATGTTATTATTTTCGATGCAAAGAAGAAAACCTCCTGCTTAACGCCAAATCGAAACGGAAAATTTGAGAATCTTCTCATGACAGTGTTACTCTTGGATGTTTGTCAGACGGCCGCAAGAGTTGAAGCCATAGAGAACTTTGAAGTTGTCACTTTCGGGATTTGAACCAGGGACCCCATGGCCCACGCGCATAGTAGTCCAACGCACTAACCACTGCATTCACAGAGATACAAAGGCATATGAAAATGCCTTTTTTTAAATCTTGGTGATGATTGATGAATGACCTCAAGGCATTCCCACAAAAATAAGTCACTGAATGAAAAACAACAAAAATGGACTTTTAAAATAGAGTTACCATTCCAAACCCTATGACAGATTTAAAGAGAGCCATGCAAGCCATGAAAACCAGACTATGGGCAAACTTCAGATCTTGCCTATCTATCCAAACAAAGAAAGGCACGAAATAGTTTGACGCTAGTTCCGAACTGCACATCGAGAAAGCCCTAAAAAAACATTTATGGCCTTGTATCATGACACAACTACTACTGAAATGGCTTTGCCCATGTGACATAAGCCTCGATGACGTAGACGCAAATTTTTAGAAATGTTCAACAGAAACGCCCAGAATGAGACAAAAATAAACAATAAATACGAAGACGATATCTATGAACTATAATAGTTGGGTAATGAGTCTATGGATGACAGGGAAGACCAAACTATCGGTTTAAGTATCCAGTTGTCGTAGATGCCTGGGCGTCTAAATTAACTGGAAGCGTGGATAAACTATCCCCGACCTGTTGAAAGTTTCTTCCTGCAACAAGACAGCCTTCCACTCTTTTAAGCCCCAGTGTCACTCATACAATCCCGAAGCTCCTGCGTCTCTCATTTCATCTTGCAGGTCAGTTCTTACTTTTTGTAGGTGGAAATTCCCATTCAACACACAAAAGTGAAAGTTGTTTCAAATATTTTTACCCACGCTTATTACCGACCACCAATCAGCAAAACCCGTACCCATGATTTAAGAAAAATATCCAATCTCGCTGAAAATCAGGCATCACCGGCAGTTATTTAAGGGCATCCTTATCTCAACGACATATCCATATTCGACATTCGCTATGTGCATGACATAAAGGAACCGGATGCCGCACATCGTGAATACGTTTATATTTATTCATTAAGCCCACGATAAATAATTTAATCCACCAGCAAAGAAGAACATGGCATAAGAACTCACTGGATCACGAGGTCGTCGGTTTCCTCTCGTTTAACCACCACGACCTGGATTGCACAAATTGAGTTGTGTTTGTCGGGACAGTTTTGGATTCTCATCGGTGTGGTGAGCGGTAGGTACTACTGATCACAATCCCCAATCCCTTTGGAAGCATATATTGTCACTCTGTAGCTGCATGGCTCCATCGGACCGTGGGCACATTTCCCAATATTCATTTCGCTCATTTCCATATGCAGGCCGACCATAAATCATTGAAATACATGTTGGGAAACGTATGGTCGATGGTCGTCCTCTCTCTCCCATTGCGCAACATAATGTCCACTTTAAGGCCAATAATTTACAGTTCCATTGCACTCAGGCGCGCCCCACTGTGTTTGACGTGGGGCGCTAGAGCTTATTATCTGGTCAGACGGGTATTTCGCCGGAGTAGGCTACAACTACAATTAAATGGCAATTCACCTCTCCTGCGCACACCAGCACCGTAAGTGGTTTTTAATTACAGGTTTCCGCGCCGTCATCGTTGGTGTTGTTTTGTCCTAGCGAAAGAAGCGTAGGTATGTTGTTCACATTGCACCATCCAACAATCCCGGGGAGACACTATCGCATCGTGCTGGTGTTTTCTCATTTGATTGAAAAAAAAAAATCAGATTGATTGGTGTTTGACTTCCGGTAGCAAATTTCGGGGTAAAACATAAAAATACCCCTACACCGAGGTGAAGCACAGTTCAGATTCAGCTGGTTCCCATGCCAATGGCACACGATTGTTGAAGGAATTCATGATACGGGCGGTCGAATGAGAAGTCGCTCCTGCTTCCCACAACAACGAGTCTAATGCGAAATTTACATAATTCCCGAACCCAAAAGTCAGCACAAGTAGCAACAAGGAATGCAGTGCACGATATTGCTGTGTGGGTGCAACAAAGACCCACATTGTGACGGAGTAGTACGTGTGTAGCGTCGAGGCTGATATAAATCAAATCGAGTCATATGGAGTAGATAGCTGAGTTGGATTGAGACGCCTGATGGGCAGAACGCATCCAACGCAGTTAGAGTGCTGTAGAGGGAGAGCGCATTTGATGGTACGGTTTGGGTGATGATGAGTATGACAACGAACGAAAACAAAAACGCGGCAAGCATAACAATTGACAATGTGCAGCGTACATTGCTTGGGATTATGATCTGCTTTGAATGATTTATTCGGATAAGCAAAAACAAACATACATGCGAATTGTGCGAGGGCAATGGCAGATGCACGACAGATGCTCTGACAGCACTTGACACCACCGTGCACTTGAAGAATGCGTGAACGCTGCTGGCTAATGTACTGCGATATGCATGTGATGGCTGTGAAGTTACAACACGAAATGTGCACTCAATTAGGAGTCCAATTCCAATACCAATTCCAAGTTCTTTATTATTCATTTGGCGGTGGCGCCATTGAACCCCAAAACGACAAGAGCAATGTCACTTTACAATCGCCACATGGGCATGGCAGGCAGCAGCTTGCTCAAAGATCGGGTGGAAATGGCTAATTTTGTATTTCTGTGTTCTCAATGCGTCAGCCAGTTTCCATTTCAATTACTATAGTAGACGGGGATCATGGCAATTCCGTTCCAGTTGGAGACTTCAGACCAACCCAAACAACAAGCACAAAAGATCGCACTCACTTTGGTCCAGGTGGCGAGTTGTTCTACTGCAGCGACTTTGTTAGATTGTATTGTTGTAAGTGGAGGACTGGTAACCAATAACTCGCAGTAGATGATCACAGGGCTTTGTTTTTTTTTTTTACTTTTAGTTTGGAGTACCTATCTAGCATCGGGTTCATGATAAATGCAATCTACGTTGTAAAATGACCTCAAAATAGAAGGTTTATGGGTAATGGAGCTTGGGCGTGGGAAATTTAAACAAAGATTTTCAAAAAAATAAACGTCTGTAAAATAAACGTGCTTAGATGAAGGCTTGTTAAAATTCAAACGAATCCCAAACTCTATAATCAGAGGCAATAAATAATTTATTTAGCTTGGAAATCAACTAATGGTGCATGTAACTGAAACACGATAGCTACATTAAGGAATTAGTTTACCTATTTGTGGTATCTTTGAATAGATAAGCTGGTTGGATAACTTGCCTTAAATATGTATGTTGGCTTAAGTACTGTTGATATTTTTTCTAGAACACATACGGATGAGGAAGGAGATTTAATTCGATAACAAGGTGATTTTGCCAAGTCTACGATTAAAACTCTTTTAAAAACCCTGCTCAATACGAAAATATTCAAAAGTCCTACAGTGAATAGGGTATCCCATTGGCATGTCTGCAGACGATCCCTTAAATTTAAACAGACTCTATATCTGTTCAAAGTGGGTTGGCTATGGGTATTTATTTAGTCAACCCAAAGAACATCCCCAGGAGGATCAACTCCAACTTATGAGATACCCTTAGGAGACTGGTATTACATCGGGATAAGGCGCTGCCGTTGGCCTTTCGGCTTATCCATCACCATCTACATATGTTCAATAGGCCTGACGAACCCTTGACATACCTAAATGACCTGTTGTCCGAATATGTCCAAGTAGCTAACATACATGAGCTGCTTTTTACATATTTTACTTTGTCAATCCTAACTGGGACTGTATCCACCAAGGCACCAATAAGGGAAGACTTCCGCTGTCGTTTTGGAAAGGGTATCAGTGGCGAGGCGTCCATATAACTCGATTCCTACCGAGTTACCTTTTGAAATTTTACTTTTCAACAATGTACCAATAAAACAAGCAACATGAATCTTAATATCCCCATATAAACACAATATTTGTGTTTCCCACACCTGCACAGCACACGCAAGCCACAAATTCTATAAACAACCCCTCAACCTGCTGCAAGTCATCCGCTTTCATATCGTTCTACTGCTTTACGCACACACATACACACATCATTGCATGGTTATTCTCTATCCCATATTCCACATATTTCATAGCCCATAAGAAAGACAACTGCAAAGCGCTAGCAAAACAAAGCAAAGTGTAACCCGACAAACGCCGTGTTATAAAATATCTGGCTGGCTAGAACAAATTGGTTTTCTTTCCTTGTTTTCCCTTTATCGTTCACCGTGTTTGACTCCTCTCTGTTTAACACACGCTTTCTTATGCAAAAAAATAACCCGATGTTCAACGACTTATTGGTGAATTTTGTCTTTTCTTTTAGATTATTTCTGTTGGAAAAAATTAGTTATGAAGCAGATTGCGATGCGTAACTTAAAGAAAATTTTGAGTGTAATTATTGATGTGCAATAAAAAAGAAATTTAAAACAGTGAAAAGTGTGAAAAGTTTAAATTGTGGTATTTTCAGTTGAATTCAGATAATTTCAAATAGCTAATTATTAAGAGATAATGGCAATATTAACTGTAAATTGTTGTTTGGTAGATTTGCTTTTGGAGGAAGAAAATGCTTTTTGTAAGTTGAATTTTCTTAAAAAAAAAAGTTATAGAGATAGGGCGCTCTACTCCTTCTATGAAAATAGATTATAAGCGCAAGGATGGTTTTGTTTCGCATTTTAATGCATCCATGTACCAAAAATATACTTGGTTGACTGGCAGTTGTAGCTTAACAAAATGTTTTGCTTTCCTTGTCTTCTTTTTTCAAATTCCCCTAGTGTTTGGAGCCGTACTGGCTACGCTGACATAAACAATTTAGTTAATTCCGCAAATAAACATGTCAAAACGGAAAAACATATTCGAAGCTGTTTATCTTTGCACGAATTCGGCACTAATCGCATTGAAACCTCCTTAGGTAATTCCTTTGAAGCTCACAACAAAAAAGTTGATAGAAACCGTAAATTAATGGAACGTTTTATAGATACAGTAGTTCTTTTAGGCAAACAGGAACAAGCATTTCGGGGTCACAACGAAAAGCAAGATTCTATTAATCGTGGTAATTATGTTGAAACAATTTTATACTTATCTAAGTATTACACATTAATAGACTCCCATTTAGAACAGTGTTCAAGTGCACATCGAGTTTTTTCGGGTCTTTCAAATGACATACAAAACGATTTGATACATAGTATCGCTGCAGTGATTAAAGATGAAATTAAAGTTGAAATAAGTGAAACGCGATTTGTGTCCATTATGATCGATGAAACACCAGACGTGAGCCATAGGGAACAACTAAGTGCCGTATTGCGATACTTATCGGAGGAAGGAATAGAGGAAAGGTTTCTTGGTTTTTTTGACGTGAGTGAGAGTCGAAATGCAGAAGAGCTCTCAAAACACATTTTTAATATACTTGATGTATACGGTTGCAAGGAAAAGTTAATAGGGCAATCTTACGATGGTGCCGCGGTTATGTCCGGGGAAGTAGGTGGAGTTAAAAAAAAGGTCCTCGATGCATGTCCAATGGCTAATTTTATTCCTTTCTACGCACATGTTTTAAATTTGGTGTTATCCCGATCACTTGAAAATATACCTGAGTTAAAAGTTTTTTTTGGCAATATAAATACTGTAGTGCGCTTTTTCAATAAATCAACTAAACGTTCAAATCTTTTGAAACAAAAAGCAAACCGACGCATGCCGGGAGTATCAGAAACTCGCTGGCATTACCATTCACGAATAATTAACGTTATTTGTAACTGTAGATTAGATATAATTGAAACTTTTAACCAAATATTAGGCAATCCAAAAGAATGGGATAATGACGCACTTTCAATGGCCGAAAGTTTATTGCTTAAATTAGAAAGGAAAGAGTTTTGTTTTATATTGAACACGCTTTCCGAGATTTTTGCTAAAACCGATGTATTGTTTAATTTAATACAAAATAAACAAACGGATGTTGAAGTTGCTAAGCGAGAAATCGAGTGTTTTGAGTCTTGGCTTTGTACTGACTTTCTAAACAAATTTGATTCCATTTTTGAAAGCATAAACGATTGTGCTGAACCTCCACGAAAACGCAGATTACTCGATATTGATTTAAAAACTCACTATAAGCGCCTTCTTGTAGAAATAAAGGACAATATTATATCCCAACTTCAGACAAGATATAAATCTTTCACGAATTTAATTTTTTTGGATCTACTTAATAAATCAAAATACAGTAATTTTGCACTATCAAGCCCAGATGATAAAATATCTTCTCTGATTAATTTTTTTCCTGGAATTTTCGATTTCACAGCTTTGAAAAATGAACTAAAAGTTCTCTATACTACATCTTCACTTCAACAACTTGACGTTCTAGCACTTTATAACGATTTGAGAAGCGAAATATTGCGTGAAACATTTTCCCAAATTTTAAAATTAACTGCACTATTTTTAACACTACCGCTTACTGTTGCCTCCGTGGAGAGATCTTTTTCCACTCTGAAAAGAATTCATACATATTTAAGAAATTCTCAAGGAGAAAACAGGATCTCTGATTTAGCACTTTTATCAATAGAAAAGCGACTCCTTTTAAAAATGAAAAGTAGACCTAACTTTTATGAAAAAGTTCTTGCAGAATATGTTAAAAAAGATCGGAGAATAGACTTAGAGTACAAATAAAAAAAATCAGTTTAGCAAAACTTTTCACAATTTTTTCAAACTTTTGCTGTTTTTAAATTCCTACTTATCATTAGTATTTCCTATTTTTAACTTTTTTTGTATATATTATATGTGGATTTTTTTATTATTGTATTTATTTATTTATTTAATTTAACAAAAAGTAATTTGTGAAGTTCCTTTTTTTACCATCAATTTTCTTAAAGGTATTGCATTTGCATCTGCCAAAAAAGGTTTCTTTCGAAGCCACTTTTATTATACTTCAGGTTCATTGTAAATTTTGGCTTTAATGACTTGAAGTATACGAAATTGGCTTGAATTGCTTTACTTATATGCGATTTGCAATACACAATATAATTTCAGAAAGCGTTTGCAGGTGCATATTTTTGCCGACTTACCATATAACATTTTCCACGCCACGCCACTGAAGGGTATACCATCGATTTCAAAGCCGCATAGCGCCACTTAAGTTAGTTAGTAGTATAGGTCCAGACGCTGTAAAGCTGGTATAGTTCTTGATTGAATCTTCGTAGAGCCATAGAACAGGACTGGGGTGATCAAGGTCTTATAAAGGATCTCCTTAGTAGTTCGAGTGAGGGCTTTACTATTGAATTGCCTTCTTAGCCCGAAGAAACAGCGTTTGGCAAGAGTAATTCTTCATTTAATTTCTGACTAGATGCTGTTGTCAGAGTTAATAGCGGAGCCGAGGTAGACAAAGTATGTCCATTTTATCGATGTTGTGTGTATATTCGTATTGACCTTTAGTGTGTCATTACGTCGTAACCTCATTTGCTGTTAAGCCCATTTTTGCCACTTCCTTCTCTATACTAACACACAAGGCTATGACATTACGTTAACTCTTACCAATGATGTCAATATCGTCGGCGTATGCTAGTTATGGAAGATTGTGCCTCCAGTGTTGTCTCGGGAGCTTTACACCTTCCCCTCAAGAATCAAATTAAAGAAGTCACATGACAGCGCATCACCTTCCCTAAATCCTTTTTTGGTATTCGATGTGTCGGTGAGGTCGTCATCGTCATCCTCCACAAACGGACGAGTTTGGGCGGTATACCAAAACTAGACATGGCTCTGTATAGTTCGTCTCCATAAATGCTATCGTTTTTGTCGCAGTTTGAAATCGATAAATAGGTGGTGGGTATCGCTTTGCACTTCTTGGGTTTTTTCCAGGATCTGCCGAAGTGTGAAAATTTGATCGGTTGTGGACTTCCCTGGCCTAAAACCACACTGATAAGGGCCGATCAGGTTGTTGGTAAACGGTTTCAGGCGTTCACATTTTACGGCAAATAGGAACTTGTAGGCGATGTTGAGGAGACTTATGCCTCTGTAGTTGGGCAGATGCTGAGGTTCCATTCTTTAGGCATACTTTCATCCGACCAGATTTGGCTTATGAGTTGTGGGATGCTACTTACCAAGTCATCTCCGCCAGCTTGATCAAGCTTAGCAGGAAGGCCCGTCATTTCCGGCGGCCTTATTAAGCTTGAGTTTAGGTATTGCTATCCTCCCTTCACTTAGGTCGGGTGGTTGGCAGTTTTCGCTGTCGTCGCCAATATTAAATGGTTCGTTATAGCCTGACAGCGGAATGTTGTTCGTCATCGCCGTTTAACAGTCTGCAGACGTGGTTCTTCCATATAATCAGCGTCGACTTTTCATCTCGACAGAATTCTGTACGAACCTTGTATGCTTGGATTTGACGTTTTACACTTTGGTAAAATTTGCGAACATCGTTCCTGGAGTGGTACCTCTCTATATCCTCGATCGCCAGCATGTCTTGCTATTTTTTCTTCTTCTTTGCCTATACAGGTCAATAGCAGCTCTTGGGTTTATATGCAGATTTGCCTTGTAGGCCTCGTTCTTGGCTGCGAGCATCTGTCGGCATTCCACATCAAACCAACGGGTTCTTGCTGTTGCGCACGAGAAATCTAGCACATCAGTTCTTGGCATCGTTGCTTTTGTTCTTCGACATTCGATGGTGGTGGTATGGTGTTAATCGAGAGGTCAAGGTCTGGCGGTCACTTGCGATTGCAGTCTTTCGAGATTACATTTCTTTACAGCGACTAGATCTAGTCAAAAAAAAAAAAACTCCGTATTGGACGTTTAAGATGACTACGACATGTAGAACGAATGGACACCAGTACTCCGGCTAGCAGAGACTTCGATTCCCAGCCAGAGGTCGCTTCGGACGCGTTTTTCCCAAAAATAAGGTCAGATGGATTTCTTCCCTTCTTCCAATTGGTGACTCAATTTGTGAAGCTCTGACTGTTTTCCTCTTAGCTGATTTTAGACTTTTGGTAATGTCTCTACTTGTGGGATTAGTTTTACTGTGATAAGATGTTTAGGACCAGCTGTCATAAGATAAATTGTACCGTTTCATGAATTGTATCTTGAAATGAGTTCTGACCAACCACCAACCGGTTTTTTCACGATCCCAAAGGTGCATCCAAGGACCCCTTCATTATAAACATGAAGCCCTCTCCCATAGGGCCACCTACAGCAAGCATTCAGAATAATCATTTTCTGAATCACTGACCATCACAAAATATAAAACACAAAATCCAGAATCTTCTACCGAAAAGGGAACTCCCCAAAAGGCCTCTGCTGACGTCGGACTACCAACTCTGTCAAAGTGAATGCGAAATTATATAAAAAGCAAATTCTATGAATATGATGACTGAACATCCGACAGTCGGCGTCAATTACCACCACAAAGGGGCAACTAAGCAAACCACTGGTTTGTGCAATAAAACCCTAAGTGACTCAGGTAAGAGAGAAGAGGCTTTTACCATTAATTCCATGACACATTTGACGACCTTTTTGACGCAAGGCAGTGTACCACAGCTACGTCGTGATTGTAATATCCAACACGGGGGATGAGAGGCTGGAGATACGTTGGTTCGGGGACCACTCTTCAAGTGCTTATATTTTTTTCTCAGCTTGTTTTTTTTTTTTGCCTTGCCTTCTTGTTCTTGTCGCACTTCAAAGAAAAGCACGAACAAAAAGAAAGGAAAATACCAAATGAAAGCCACTTGTATTGAATAGAGAGCTCGCGCACAAGAAGAACAAGATAAGGATGATGTTGCATGCACTGGCATTGTACCAAACAAGCCAACACTGCCAGACAACCGACTTACCCTCTTGAAATGGGCTCCACCCGTCCGTCATTCAGGACTTTGTGGCGCATTATGTTTCTATGGCTTCATTCAAATTGTTTGCAGCAGAAGCAGCAGTGGCAGCAGCAGCATCATCATCATCATCATCGCCACGGGACGTGAGATAGATATAGGTACGAGAAAGGATTTATGCCACGTAGGCAGTGTAAGTGTAAGTGGGGATCTGTCGTCGTCCTCTCGGTCTTCCTTTCAAACCGTGTGTCGTGTCTTAAAAGAAAATCAGCTGATGATGCATCGTGATATGTCATCCTTTCTGTTCAACAACTCACCCACCCTTCTATCACCGCTGGCTGGCGAATTGCATATACAAATTGCCAATTGTTCATTGATGCCGATGAGTGAGTAGGAGTGCGGGAAGGTGTCAACAGAATTGAGCCCAAGTGGTGACTTCCTGGTTACAAATCAAAAATCAGTTGGCTATGGTGTTTCACAAGGATCCATTGGCGGAGAACGTGAAAAGCGCTCCCCGACTGCTGAATACACTGATTTCAAGCATCATCATAACGGACAGCAGTTTGGCGTTCCTGACGAGTGGCAGATTGAATTGGAAAGTGAAGAGCAACAGAAGAAGCAGCAGCGCTGCGGCAAAGCACAAGGATTCCAGGAACTCAAAACATTTTACAAGTGTGGAATAATCAACAGACACACTGCAAGGCCAGTCAACTGCCCCCGCATGCGATTGCCATAATCCGCAAGCAGCAGACATTAGACTGTTCTCTCTGTCTGTGGAACAATGAGGACGGGAATAAAGTGCGGACCACCCGAGGTGTGAAGCTTTTACCGGTGTACACCGAGAGAAGGTTGATCTGTATGTTTGTTTGTCTTATCCGAATCGGAATGCTCATTGTGTGCAAGGTGTGCTCTGCTCCTCTAACCCAGAAGTTAGCCATGGGGCCAGGGTCGTCCGTCAGATGTTTACGAATGGTTAACAGGAATCATGTGTTTATTCACGTTTAGGTACGAGTCGAGAATTGCACGCTGAGGTGGATGGGTGTTGTGTGGAGTTTTTGATTTTCATGTTTTTCATTTAAAAAGTGAATAAATTATAATTGGCGAATGCTGCCTTTTCAAGGATTGATGGCTGCATGTTGAACTTTGGGAGAGTATGTTCCGGGTATTAGTAGTTTGGCATTCGGTTTGCGTAGGACGGTTGGCTGAGAACTTACAAAACAATGCGACAAGAGTGTTTCAAAGGGAAGGAATGATGAGTTGGGAATCAACAACCTTTTGGGTATAAATAAGTTAGAATTGCGGATTTAAAGACGTTCTGAATCAATGTTTGGGCTGCTGCTTCGGCGAGAAGGTAAATGAGTTCAGAAGTCGTTGATTTACCAACACCGGAACAAACTGTAGATAATGGCTACCGACATGGGTGACTAAATGAACATGTTCTGCATTTCGATTTTGGGATCGTAGAATGTTTATATTTTTTTATTGTATTTTGATTTTTCTTCGAATTGAATTCAAAACGGCCTATACAGGTCCTCAAACCAAGCTTCTTCCTCCCTTTGTGTGTGAGAAGCAAATATTTTTGCCACAAGGAAGATAATCTCCAATTTCCCGCCGTATGTTACCCGTGCAGTAAAAAAAATAGATGTTGTCACTTTCGCATTTTAAACCAGGACCCGCGCTTAGTAGTCCGTACGTACTACCCATACCACTGGACACATGGATTTGACATGGTAGCGCTAATAGGTGTGCCACTGGTAATGGTACTAATATGGTTCAGTCATCCACAAGACTGTACTGTGGAATTACAGTAAATCTTTAACTCCCTTAAAAAGAAGAAGAAATCCGAAGTGGAGTGACATAAGGCTACTTATTTTTACCCATACTTTAGGTGATTACTGATAAGCGATGTGGTTCACGTTGCCTTTGCCGTTTATCAGCCTCCGAATAGTATCTCACTGGCTCCAGCGGACAAAAATTTGAGAGAATGAAGGATTTTCTGTATACAGAAAGAATTGTCACGAGCGAATTTTAATGGTTGGATAAGCTGCTTCAACATATTTGGACAACAGGTTATCTAGGAATTTCAAGGGTGAGTAAGGCCCCTTGAACAGAGATGGTGGCGGATGAACTGATAGTTCAACGGCAGCGCTCAATCCCGTAGTGGATACTGATGGCCCAATGTCCTAGGGGTATCTCATAAATTGGAACTGGCCCTCAAGGTTGGGGGTTGTGCTTTGGGTTAACCCATGGAAAAAACCATTGTTACGAAGCAATTAATAGTCTAGGAAAGGACTGATATTACTTTTGACGACCCTGCTAAACGAAAAAAAGACAACGACGTTCGTCTCTGCACCTGGAATTTGAGAAAGCAGACATTACTGCTATACAAGAAATACGATGGGGTGGGCCGGGAAAAAAGAGCATGAAAAACTGTGACATCTACTATGGACCGTGTTATAGTGAGCAGAAACAGCGACTATTCGGATGCGGATTTGTTATAAGTGCCAGACTTGGCAAGAAGTCTTATGTTTCCAAGAAATTAGCGAACGCATTGTAACAATCCGCATCAAGGTCAAATTCGCCAACATAAGCCTTATATGCGCTCATGCTCTGACGAAGGAAAAAGATGATACAACTAAGGATTGCTTCTACGAGCTCCTTGCCAAAACCTATGAGCGACTACCAAGTTATGATGTTAAAATCGTGCTGGGAGATTTTAATGGAAAGGTAGGAAGAGAAGACATCTTTAGCAGTATTATCGGAAAATATAGCCTACACGACAACACGTCTGGTAACGGACTTAGGCTAATTGATTTCGCTACGGAACGAAATGCCACGATAGCCAGCACACGGTTTCCTCACCTCGATATCCATAAGGGGGCATGGCGGTCTCCAGATCAACGAACACTCAACCAAATTGATCACCAAATTGATTGCGATAGACAAGAGACACGCATCCAGTATTTTGGATATCCGAACATTCCGAGGGGCTAACATCGACTCGGACCACTACATTGTTGCAGCCAAGGTAAGGATGCAGATATCCACCACGCCACAACAAACCAGAAATACTGTGAAAAAATTTAATGTCGAAAGACTTCAATCGCCAGAGACCGCCAAGACCTTCGGGAAACGCGTATCCCTTAACCTCTCGATTCACACCACACCACCAGCATCTAATGTCGAAGAACAATGGCAACGATGCCAACAAGCCATTAGATCAGCCGCAACAGATGTGCTAGGTTTCTCGCGCCCCCCAGCTAGAAACCCCTGCCAAGAACGAGGCCTACAGGGCTAAGCTGCAGGTGAAGAGGAGAGCTACCATTGAGCTCTATAGGCAAAGAAGAAGGGATGAACACAGGCTTTTCAGAAAGAAAAAAGAGCAAGAAGAGCGCGCGATCGAGGATATAGAGAGGTGCCACTCCAGAACGATGTTCGCAAGTTTTACCAAAGTGTAAAACGTCAAAGCCAAGGCTACAAGGCTCGAACAGAATCCTGTCGAAAAGAACAAGGATATATAGTAGTTGAGATACAGTCGATGCTGAGAATATGGAAGAACCACTTCTGCAGACTGTTAAACGGCGATGACGAACAACATTCCGCTGTCAGGCAGAACGAACCATTTAATAGTGGCAACGACAGCGAAAATTGCCAACCACCCGACCTAAGGGAAGTGAGGATAGCAATATCTAAACTCAACCTTAATAAGGCCGCCGGAAATGACGGCCTTCCCGCTGAGCTTTATAAAGCTGGCGGAGATGACTTAAGTAAGTAACATCCACCAACTCATACGCCAAATCCAGTCTGATGAAAGTATGCCTGAAGAATGGAACCTCAGCATCGTTTTCCAGATCAACAAAAAAGGAGACCCTGTGAACTGCACCAACTACAGAGGCATAAGTCTGCTCAACATCGCCTACAAGATCCTATCTGCCGTAATATGTGAACGCCTGAAACCGTTTACGAACAACCTGATTGACCCTTATCAGTGTGGTTTTAGGCCAGGGAAGTCCACAATCGATCAAATTTTCACACTTCGGCAGATCCTGGAAAAAACCCAAGAAGTCCAAATCGATACACACCACTTATTTATCGATGTCAAAGCCCCATACGACAGCATTTATAGACGAACTATTCAGAGCCATGTCTAGTTTTGGTATACTACCCAAACTCGTCCGTTTGTGTAGGATATGACGATGGAGAATTCTCGCTGCTCCATCAGGGTCGGAAACGAGCTCACCGACACATTCGATACCAAAAAAAGCATTTAGGCAAGGCGATGCACTGTCATGTGACTTCTTCAATTTGATTCTTGAGAGGATTGTGCAAAACACCCGACCCACAATTTTCCAAAAATCGGTGCAACTACTAGCATACGCCGACGATATTGACATCATTGGTAGGACTCAACGTGATGTCGTAGCCACGTTTGCTAGTATAGAGAATGAAGCGGCAAAAATGGGTTTAGCAGTAAATGAGGGTAAGACTAAGTATATGCTGTCAACACGAAAGGACACACAACATCGACGAATTGGACAGAACGTCACCATTGACTGATAAAACTTTGAGGTAGTACGGGACTTTGTCTACCTCGGCTCCGCTATTAACTCTGACAACAACACCTCGTCAGAAATCAAACGAAGAATTACTCTTGGTAACCGCTGTTTCTTCGGGCTTAGAAGGCAATGCAGTAGTTAAGCCCTCACTCGAACTACTAAGGAGATCCTATATAAGACCCTGATCATCCCAGTCCGGCACTGTAGCGCCACTTAAGTAAGTAGTAGAATTTGAATGGATCAGCTAGTTTAGATCTAAAATGTAGCAAGGGCAACCCTTAAATTTACTTATAGTTTAGACAAAAACAATATCGTGAAAGTGGGCGTGACACTACGTGGATATATAGCTTTTCAACATTTGTACTGATTTCATTATCTTATAATAATCTTCTCCAAATAAATTATTTCCTTTTTATTGTTTTCGAAATCAAGAAAATAATCTATACTCACTAATGCCAAATAATGACACATTTCTTAAAAATAAAACTGTACTCTCACGCAAGACAGAATAATTAATTCCATCGTTGACAGAGTGAAGATTGGCAGCTAAAATGTCAAATTCTTATCTGTCAACCGAATGTTATGTTTTCACAGCTGCATGTGGTTGCATCTGAAAAAAGCCCGATTACTGAACGGATTATTGTTTTTTTTTTTACATCTTGCGTCATTAGCATCTCCATGTTTGTTGTGACATTAGAGTATCGTAATCGGCAGACACATTTCTGAATTAGTGACAGAACTCTTTGTATTCCATACACAACCATACAACACCAAAAATAAAATAATAAAAACCTTCCCATGTTTTCTCCAGCTCTTTGTTTGCAATTAAAAATTCTTCCCGTCTCGCCTATTAGTAATCTAGAGTTCAATTACACTCATACACTGCTTTTTCTGTTTCCGTCAACATATTGAGTCATCCAGCTTATAGCGCTCTAAAAGATATCTCAACTCTACACATTTGGCAACGTCATGTTTTCATTATTTTCGAAAAATGTCTGTCTTGCAAATTTAATTTACAAATAGACACTATCTGACACCTACTTCCACCGTGCACAATATTCGAATACACGATGCATATCCAAATTGGGAAACAAAGATGAAAGTTAACCGCAACGATGGCGCTTGTACACGCGCACGAATCTAATGTGTCACCAAATGTGTCATAAAATGTGAACAACTCCAAATAAGACCAATAAAACCCAAGAGTTCACATAAATCCCAAATAGATACCGAATTTCATAATCTTTTTTCCATTAGAAGTTCTTACTTAAAATTCCGTGTTTACATTGGCTATACCTCGTAAAGTCAAAATTTTTGTTGTCATTTGTGGCACAACGTTTGTGTTCCTTGATTAGAGTGATCATTAAATCAATTATCTGGTCTTGAAATGATGTATTCATTTGGCACATCGGATGGGAACATTTTAATTGCCTCGGGATTAACAAGATCGCCTAAGAAGTAATAAAAGTTAATGACGATTAATTTGGTGGTAATTTGATGATGTTAGCACCATCGTTTAAATACTTCGGTCTTGAACTGAACAACCGCAAACGGAAAGGTAAAGTCTGAAAGTTGATTGTAAATCACGATTTGTTAATAAAAACAAAAAAGTTCATTGACTTTTAGGGGTATAGGTATGGTAACAAGAATGCCATAAAATTGTTTGTCAGGCTAAGATATTGTTTTGATTTTTTTTTAAGAAAACCATTTATTTTGTTCCGCAGGTTTATTTTCTTATAAAACACTATGGGAATCGTCGGCGCTAGCTCATAGTATTTTGAGATTTTTACACTAATGCCACCACACTTTTTGTATTTGTACTGCAACTAATGTGTGTTCCCGATCTTTTCGCCTTTTTTCCAATCTTTACACCTTGTCCCGATCTTTTCACCTTTTTTCCGATCTTTTAACCTTAGCTTTTTTAAGCCTTCTTTCGTAAGCTCTATACGTGCTATGCTTCGGATTAACTTGTGCGAAGTTCTACCGAAACATCTTAACTTATGGTACATGAACACATCTCCGGAAGCTTAAAAACAACCTTACAGAAGTTTCGCTAACACAATTTCGGTTATGCTTGTGAATTTTCCTGCATAATGTCTTAAACAAGCTTCTACCCAAACAATCGACTGCCAAAATGCTTAACCTCCGTGCACAAGTACTATATAAGGCCTATAGAAATAATTGCTTGTGGAAATTACATTTTTGTGCCTTATAGAAGAATAATTGTTATTTGGGTGTGACTGTTCATCACTCCAGATGCGACAGTTTTGCTTATTTACGTATCCGTTGAGCCAGAAATGAGCCTCATCGCTGAACACAATTTTTTCGATAAAACAGCGGATTTGCACATTTTTTACAGAACACGAATTTTGATGATAAATTTCAATAATTTGCAATCGTTGCTCGTTTGTAAGTCTTTCCATGATTAAATGGCAGAGTATACAGATGACGTTTGGACGCCATTACTAACCAGTGCTGCCAACCTGATAAACTTAATTTTTTAAAAATCACCTGCTATATTCTCAAGATATGATATGAGCATATTTTATAATTGTGCAGGTAGAACTTGTCTTAATTTGTATGTAAGGCCTTTATGTCACACCTTGTCAAAAGCTTGCGAGACTTCAAGATATACAACAGAGCAATTTTTTTTCTTCGAAAGCTTTTTAATTTACATCAGTAATTCGATGTACTTGTTCGATCTTCGAATGCTTACTTCTAAACCCGAATTGATGATCGGGTAAAAGGTGTTTTGATCAAAAATGTGGTGTGAGTGACAGAGTAATATTTTTCAAAAACTTTAGAAATTATTGGAAGAAGAAAAATTGTCTGTAAAACTTTAATGTCATTCGGTGTTTTTCCCGGTTTTAAAACCATAAAAACTTTCGCGACTTTCCATTGACTGGGTAGGTATTTAAATCGAATAGTACCATTTATAATGCAGAGAAGCTTATTAATGTGTTCCGAGGAAACATTTTAGAAAGCACTCCCATAATCAGGTCATAAATCGGAGCTTTTTATAAATTAGTTTTGATGATACATAGTTTGTAAAATAGATAAATCATTTAGGTAGATTTATATTAAAGTCTATGGATCGACTAGCTAGCTAGCTGAGTCGATTTAGCCATGTCTATCTGTTAGTCCACCCCGGTGGTCAGTCCGTCTATCTGCAAGTCACCGATTTTTTGAAATTTTAAATTTGGTATTTGGAATCCTTGTCCATGCCAAAAAAAAAAAAAAACAAGAAGTATAAAAATTTTCAAAACTCGCCAACTGCCACGCCATTTTTTTTAGAAAAACGTTGTTTTTTTAAAAAGTGTCTGGACATGATATTTAAACATTCCGAATATCAATATTTCTTCCATATACAGTTTTTTGACACGCCCACTATTTGGGGGCGTTTTCTGTAAATCGCCGTTGAAGTTTAGTGTTGAAGAAAAACATGTGTGACTAAGGGCATGAGGTACTGTATGACATCAGAGGTTTTTTTTTTTTAGTTCTGACTTGACAAAGCAATAAGATGCACGTCGACCTAGAAGATCTGTTGGGCTTGCCGTCAGGTTTCTGTTTAGGTTAGTAGCGCTTCTACTTTCGTATGTAGCTGATAATACGTTCAGCAGAGGATTTCCTAAGTTCTTCGGTACTTAATATTTCCCTGAAGAAGGATTCCCTTTTTATACTGTAAAGGGTCGGGCATTCACATATGATGTGTTCGGCTGTTTCGTCTTCTTCTAGACATAGTCTGCACTCCGGTGAGTCGACTAGATGCATTTTATTTAGGTAATACCGCAGACCGTGGTGACCAGTTAGGTAGCCTATTAAGTTCTTGATATCGTGCCTGCGAAGATTTAGTATCTTGTTGGCATCTGTTTTGAAGGGCTGAATAGCTCTTTTGGCCTGTCTTAGGCCTGGGATGTTCTCCCAGTATGACTTACAATTGTTTTGTTTTGTTATGGCTGATTTGGGGATTGTACAGAAGGGTTCGGGTCCAATGAAAGGGGTTTCCGAGCCTTTTCTGGCTAGTTCATCAGCTTATTCGTTGCCTTCAATCCTCTTATGTATGGGGACCCACCATAACCGGGTTTTGTTCCTGGAACAATGTGTTTGGAGGGAATTATAGCAGTGTAGTATTGATTTGGAGTCAATAATATGTGAGCTAAGGGCTTTTATAGCTGCTTGACTGTCCGTGAATATATGGATGTTGGCGCCTTTTATACCTGAATTGTGTATAAGGTTTGCGCATTCTTTGATGACATGGAGCTCTGCTTGAAATACACTGGCGTTTTTTCCCATAGGTATTGAAACGTTCCGATTTGGTCCATGGATACCAGCTCCTACCCCTGAGTCCATTTTAAAACCATCCGTATACCAATTTTGGCCGTTTTGGCAGTTTGGTGGGTTATTGCTAACCCATGCATCTCTGATTGTGATCTCCGCTGAGAATCTTTTGTTTAAGCATAGTGTCTTGGGTAAGCGGTCTGTAACCGCACAGATCATGTCAAGTTCTGGTAGCTCGGATAATAGTTCATTTAGTTCTGAATTATTGCTAAAGTGTAACGCTTGTGTCAAACTTGCTGAGCTGCGAATTGCCACTTTTTTTTATATAGATGTGGAGGGGCTTCTATAGCCGCAGTGGGACAGGTACGCAAGGCTCCGGTAGTGCCCAGACAGGCAAGCCGTTGTACCTTGTTTAGTTTATTTATGATTGTTTTTTGGGTGACTTTTTTTCAATATACTATTGAAGCGTATGTAATAATGGGCCTGATCATGTATGTGGTCTTTGGAGAGATTCCCCAGCTTTTACCATACATGCTACGGCAAACGTTTGCTTTTTCAATTTTGCTGTGTATGTGGGAGTTCCAGCTTAGTTTTTTTTTATCGAGGATCACTCCAAGATATTTTACTTCGTTGGAGTACTCAATGTCTGTATCATTGATTGAAATTTGGCTAAGACATAAATTTCTCCTTTTCGTAAAAGGGACGATGACAGCCTTGCTGGGATTTATAGAAAGATTTTCTTTTCTACATCAATCTATGACTATCTTAAGGGCGTTTTCCAGACGTGTATGTACTGTAGAACATCAGTATTCTAAGTCACAGAGTACTTCATTTCTCCCTACAAGAGGGCCAATTCAATAGACATTACGAGACATTAAAGAAAAATCGCTTTAACTAACTTGGACTGCGCAACAATGAAGGTATTACTACTAAGACTTGTGAAGAACAAAAATATGTATACCGGATTTTTTTAAGGCGACAAAAAGTGAAATTATAACACCCAATACTTTTTAATATTAATCTCTCCTTCCAGGTCATCTGAATATCTTATTCTTTGTTTTTTTTTTTCATGCACTTCTACCATTTAAGACGAACCTACAACGCAGAAGCTGTGCCTTTAAATGATTTACACTGCTCTTACGCGGGTTTTCAATAAGTACAGAGCATAATTAGTTTGTATTAAAAAAAAACGCAGAAAAAATAAACCGAAATATAGGACTGAAGTTTTTTGCAGTTGTAGTACACGTCATGTGAAGTATGTAGTTCGATCTCGCTCATATGACATCCTCGAGAACTTTTTCACCGATCGATTCTTTTGAGCCAATTTTCCACCACTCTTCAACACATATTGACCGGAATGTTGTCAATTTCGCTTTCGATATTGCCCTATATGACTCATCCACAAAAAAGGCACATGTATTACAGCCAACATAGGCTGCACATATCAGGATGTGGATTCGTTGTGGCGAGACGACATAGGTCAAGAGCAAGAAATTTTAGGTCGGTTTGCGATTCCCTGGCTGTGATCCGCATCATATCAACGTTTTGCAACATCAAACTTATATGTGCACACGCCCCTAACGATGAGACTGACGACTGACTGAAGGAGGCATTGTACGACCTCCTGGGTTGAGGTCCGGAATACAATGTAAAAATCGTGCAGGGGACTTCAAAATGCGAAATCGGAAAGAAAATCACTGCCCATTCGAAACGACTTCCGGCTAAAAGACTTCGTAGCAGCACGTAATACTGTGATCAGAAGCACTACATTTACACGACTTCAAATCTGCAAAAGCGATCTTTAGGTCTCCACATGATCGAACCCCCAACCAAATCGATCATGTGCTCGTAGATGCGAGGCATGCATCGAACATCCAGGAACTAGCTTAAGTAGGCAAAGCAGACAAACTCAGCTGTCCAACGAGAAGCTAGGAATGGTACAGAAAACCATGTTAGATGGTTTAAAAAAATATCCTGGCTATCACTAGGATGAGGCCATACATTTTGTTATCGATTTGCGCTTTTTATACCTGTGGGAAATGTTGTTCCAGGAAAGTTTTACTACCTTTGGAGAGGTACATACTTTTTTTGCCTCATCCTTGTGATCGTGCTAAAAAGTGGTGCAGCGCTTTGCTAATTGGCAAAACCCGGGCGACACTCGAATAGTATCGATCCAGAAGAAGGGAAAAGAAGAAAATTCTATGTAGAAAAAAGGAGAGAACATGCTGACTCACAGTTCAGGGAAATCGAAAAAATTAGCGACAAAAGGATTATTTGTCAATTCTACAAAATAGCAAACAACTGGCAGCTGGCTCCAAAGTAAGAAATAACAATGGCAGCCTAGTCACTGACGCAAAATTTTATCTAGTCATGTTAGTCCGTCATATTTAAACAATGTGGAGGTATTGAGAAATCGCCTATAGGCAAATAAAATGATAAAAGGGCAACCTTTTAGCTTTTCCCACCCATGAATCGCATGATGACTCATAGTTGCCCGATTCTTAATGGCGTAAATAGGTTATCATCCACCAAAAACAAAAAATTCTTCTCCTTACCCGGTATATGTCATTTTTATATCGCTTACGCACTTTTTTCCGACGCATAAATTGATAAGAGCCTAAAAATGACTTTCGGGGGGCTTTACTATTATTCATTCGAATTCGAAATAACCCATACGCGCGGCACCATGATCAATCATTTAACCATCGATCATCAATTAACAAAACACCCTTCCAATCAATTTTGTTGTTCTTCAACCCAAAAGCATGGGCAAGAGTGTTGAACGACAACTCTCATCCAAACAAAATTGGAAATCCACTTCAAGTGCCCTATGTGCATCAGTGCGGCACCGACAAAAAAAACCAAATGCATTCAGTACAGTAGCACTCCACCAGTGGCAACAATCTAAGGCTGATAAGGCGTCCCGGTTATTTGTCTGCCTTGTGTGATAGAGAGCATCGCGCCACAGCCTGCATATGCACACATTTAAGGGTCAATTTTATGTACTTTAACATGTTCGTCGGATTTTTTTTCTACGTTCAATTTTATCAGGTCCCTCTACTGTATCAGGAGTTAAACAAAACAAAGATCTAGAAAATAAAAGAAGGGCTAACAGAAAGAAGACAAAAAACACTATACCCAGAGCGCAGCTATATTACTTCCGTTCGACTGCTCCGCTATGATGGGTTGCAATGTGGTATATGGGTATAGGAGGTCGCGTATCGAATTGAATGCGTCCCGCCAGATGGTTTAGCTTATATGAGTTTTTAAGTTCAAGGGATCAGTGTTTTTTATATTTTTAATTTTAGATCAATTTATGAATGACTGAAGGGACGTCATTTATATACGACCTCTGCTAATCAATGTACAGCTCTCTCAATCGTGCGCTTGACAGCAGATGAGCTTTGTGTCATTTGAGAAGGAACACGTTAATTTATTCTAACGATCCGATGCGACAGCGTTACATATCTGATTCATTGTATCTGGAGTGCCATGAGGCGCTCTATTTATAGACCGTTGCTTTGGCAATGAAAATCAATTGACACGTTTCGACCTTTTTCCTTCCAAAAGAGAAGTGTTTCAATCAATTTGTTTTTCAGAGTCCTATTTACATTTTATCGAATCGACCGCACCTAGGATAGGCATGATGGCTGATTCCAAGGGCATTAAGTGTTTGGTTAACAAAAGAACTGAATTTTCTATTCCCTTTGGGGGCACACATTGAGTGAAACGAGGAGAACCAAGATTGGCCAATTAAAATTTTTCCTCTTTTTTTTTTGGTTCAATTTGCAAGTCCATTGCCCCTTCGTGGTTTACAAGTATGTATGCGTGAAGTAATGTCCAATTGGCCCACAAACGATGATGAGCCCGCCATTTGTTTACATGGCGCGTGATAATTATATCTTACGCGATATTTTACGGTTCGGTAATGTTATTATTTCGATTGTTGGAAAGTAGTTTTTTTTTTAATTTTTAATATTCATCACCAAGAGGGGAATGGACTCCCTCCACATAGCCTTGTGCATTTTAATCTGTTGTCTCATTATTGATTGAAGCGGTTAATAAAATACAATATCAAGTGAAACACAATAATATGGGAGGAGAAATAAAAAAACGAGAGAAACTGTAAATAATAAAATGTTTTTGTTCCGGTATAATGCGTGTTATCGACATTTGACACTTGGGATGGCAGCCATACCCCGATGCATCACCATAAATTATGTTGACAGCTGACCGGGGTACACAAGAGAGATAAAAACTGGCGGAGTGAAAGAGAAAGATGTAGCGCCATATTTAAATAAGATAAAATTGCGTTTAATTAACTAATTTAATTAATTTATTTCATGCAAGTGTCAGATAGAAATCGATGGTTAAGTTGTGATTAAAATTTAATCAAATAAATTATTTCAAGGGTTGTGTGATGAAGAGCAATAAGGGTGTTTGGATTGACAGGTCACAGATGCAGATTCTCAATTCAAGGTTTGACAGATTATGACGACGATTGCTTCTTAATAAAACATATGTGGAGTAGGTACCTAGAAGGATTTTGTCTGATTTTTATTGATGGTCGGCAGACTTGACTAGACTTTGGCAAAATGGATTTACTTTTTGGTTGCATTTTATGTTTAAATTTGATTACTTTTCGAAGACGTTTCCTAATAAACGGTTTAGAAAGCCTTAAAAAGACCCTGAAAAGTCTGATAACAAATTTATGCGTTGGTACCAAGTTTTTCCGTGATTGACGTTGGGATTTCGTTTTTAGTTGGATTGAAGCCTACATAAAGGTTTAACATGTAAATATGTATGCAACTTCGTCTTGGCTGCCAGCTTATGACCATTGCTGTGATACGCATCAGATCGAGATCATCCCCCTCTAAAAATGAAACTGAAGAACATATTACGAATGAATTTAATGGCCACTTTGACACTTCTCCGGAGTGGCCATAGATCTCTTTTACTTAAAAAGTTTAAATGGGCGATACCAATGCTCGGTCCATCTAGGAACAAGTAGCAATCAATCCCAACAAACTTGCAGTACACAAATGGGTCCAATTAGAAGCGGACTGGACTAAGCAGAGTTCCGGCTTATCCTTGATTGTAGCCCCACAACGTGTCAACTAATCTAACAAATTTTGAACAAGGTGGATTTAAGAAGATCTAAGGGACTAATTTTGCTCACTAGACCGCACACATAGGAGTCATTAGTGATGTGCCAAACCGAAACCCGAGTTGGAATCTAAGTTAACCGTGTTGTAACCCGAGTTTGACAACTCGGTTTAACAAAAATATATTTGAAATATTTGCCTTCTCCTGTACATTTTTTTATATGTGACATCCTCATTTGTTTTTTGGAAAACTTCCCACACTATAGATGATTTTCTTCGGTTTCGCCAACTCGGGTTAGAGTAAAATCCAACTCGAGTTAATTCGGTTTAAGTGTAACTCGAGTTAACTCGAGATGACACATCACTAGGTGTCATCACTGTCTAATAGGTAGGCACGCAGAAAGGCTTGGTCTCACTTAAACGTCTTTTGCAGGAGCTGTATGGACGAAAAGGAAGAAGAAACAATAATTCATCTTCTTTGTAACTGCCCAGCCATATCAAGCAAAAGGAATCGTCATCTCATATCTCAGCGATTAGACAAAGACGAAAGTAAAAAGTCTCCTCCGTTTCATTAATAGCAAAGATGGGTTTTCTCACAGTTAACAAGGAGAATGGACGAAATCCATGACTTAGACCAAAAAACTGGTCTAAGTGTGCTGGCGAATGGCTGGCAGCCACTCTAACCTAACATAACAGTTAACAAGGAGAATGGACGAAATCCATGACTTAGACCAAAAAACTGGTCTAAGTGTGCTGGCGAATGGCTGGCAGCCACTCTAACCTAACAAAGTATACACAGCTTTTCCAGAGTATGATTTAGAAATTTAATTCGATGACTTCAATCAGCATCAGCGATATCCGCGACTGACTATAATAGGCATTGCAGAAGCTTGAAACATGTTAATAAGTGGCGCTAGGTTTCCACGACTTCAAATCCACACAGCAACCTGGTGATAGTCATATGTGGCGCTTACCAAATCGACAATGTACTCCTAATAGATGCGAGACATACGTCCAGCATCCGAAACCTACATTCATTCAAACTGGATAAACGTTGACTCTGGCAATTTTCCATCTTTATTTTTTAAGAACTCGACTATCTAGGGAGAACAAGTCACGAATGCCAAACGAAAAGTAAGTTTAAATTGGTCGGGAGAATGGGAGAAACTAAGCTTTAGTTTCACTTCACACCAACAACGCCAACACACAGTGGATGCAGTGTTGTGAAATGGCCCAAGAAGTAGACAAACTCGTCCTATGCTACCAGCCTTCAAATACCGAAAAAAGGTTATAGAAAGGGCAGTGCCAGAAGGACACAGGAAAGAGAACTTACAGCCTTCAATAAAAATTATAGAAATTATAAGCGCAACAGTCAGAAATAACAAAGGGCCTTGTATCCTTTGTCACAAGCATTTAGTGGCAGGACTTACAGTATAATACCGAATCCGAAGAGGTTAGTTGGGAAGCTTTATATGACAACTGACTGGGAATCGAATTCAGCACCGTACAGCGCCTCTTAACCCTCATACAGCCCCACCTTGTCCTCAACCAACATCCCTCTCCAACTATCGCGGTATTTAGTTACCTTCCTCTAGTTACTTACTCTTGGCTCTTATCCACATAGATCGACGTCTTCAACTATCTGGAAATCGAAAAGTATGCAGGCCATTTCAATTGATTGTATGAGGGAAGCCTTTTTTTAGCTAAAAAATGGGTCCTGTCATTTAACGCCGTTTTTGAATAGAAAATTTGAAAATCTTCCCACTATAGTTTTGTACTGTTAGATATTTGTCAGGAATTCGTAGGAAAAGTTTTACAACTTTAGGCACAGTCACGTTCGGCCCAACATTCAAACCACTGCACCTACAAGAAGCATAACTGAAAAATTAAATTATACTCCTGTCAAAAGGATATTAGTAAGGAATGGAAGTATGCAACCGTGCCAATGGTCTAAACCAAAACTAGCCGCAACTTACTGAGAAAAGTCAAAGGATCTTATGCCTAGCAATCCCTTATATTCTAGATCCTTGTTTCTTATAATTGATGTTTTTTTGTGTAGCTGGTTATTATGCCCCAAATGGTCAACAATTCAAGTGATACAAAGACTGTAATGTTCTACATTATGACTGATGAGATGTCATTATCAAAACTGATGAGGATTTGGAATTGCATTCCACCGAATTGTTGATATTGACTAAGTCAGAAACCATGTTTAGTGGATCTTGGCTAGTCAAATCAGTATTTATAGGACATGCTAGTAGTTACATAGTATTATGGAAGATGGTCCCCATGTTTTTGGCTCTTGAGTTTTGTTCAACTATATTAAGTTCAATATGTTGTTAATCCTTTTACAGGGTCGCCATTGCTTAACTTGACTGTGGACATCCTCATCGTCATTTTGCAAAGAAAAGCGCTCTACCAAAACTTTACGTACCATTGTTTAGTTCCTCCTGTTAACAGTTTTAAAGGGCCGCAGTGAATGACTAAGATTGCTTCCCAGGTGTACACAGAAATTGATCGCACATCTTGAGCTATTACGCGAGCCATCTTACCACTTCGTGTGTTTCCTCGTATGTACATGGCCACAAACATGTGATCTAAGGTGTATCACTATTTTTTTTTTTTTGTATCAGGCTGCCTATAGATCGCTAACACTCTTTGAGATTTTCTTTATAAAGTATACTAACGGCTGTTGTTTTTCTCCTAAAGCCTATAGAATGCAAATTAAATTAACACTAATGGGCAACTGCCTACAGCCATTATCCGATTTGCTCCGTAACCATGACTAACCGATCGTGCAAGAGTCGTGCTAATTCTAATACAATTTTTTACTTTTCATCTTTTAATGTATCTATTCATCTTTTACGAAATCCCAAAATGTATTCATGGAGTGCTAAATATAGCAAATTTAAATAAACGATTTTAGGAACCACAGATTTGTCGCCATGAATCACCACATACAAAGAAGATTTCAAAGAAAAAACCCAAAAACCGCATAATCTAAAGATCAGCATAATTTAAGATTTCTACTTCGTCAAAAACTGGTTACACAGAGCTGTGCCGTTCAAAACAAAACATTTATCGATTGCCAGCTGACTGCCTGCCTATCTCATGTCATGTGCGGCGTTGGTGGTGTCAGCTGTTGAGAGTGCTATACACGTTGGCACACCTTCGTGTAAACATTATGCTTGAACAGCACACCTATTACGACAGGAATGGGTCAATCAACCCTATTGCTTCAATGGAAACACAATCATCGGTGAAAGGATAGTCGCCTCAAAGATAGGTTCAACAAAAATTTCCTCTTAGAAATCTCACTCAAATGTATCTCATTCCTTTGAGTGTTTGATGTGTCACATTGGATGGGAAAACACTCACACTCTAACACACTATCAAATAAGAAAAAAAAAATTGACAGTTCTTCGAATGAGTCACCACGTGTCATATCCTTTCCATCTAGAAACTGGACATAGGAGTTGACTTCGGAATTAATAGACTTGACAGACTTACCACATTATCATGAGACATCTTTGATGGATCCGTCAGCTTACTCCGAACAGGCCATGGGAAACAGCTTCTTGTAATCCATAATATTGTGCAAGGAATCACTATGAGCCAATGAGTGTATGTAGTCCTCATTTTCCGTCACTTGTTTGCAAACTATACACTAACCGGAATTATAATTATATCCAAATGTGTGTCCTCACAACACTGATTTCCAATTACTACTAATTTTTTATTTATTCTTTGCTATATTTATCCAAGGATCTCAAAGATTTCTTAGACTTAACCGAAATTAACATATTTCACATCACAACCCACATATGATACGGAGAGCACAACAAACGCAAGGATAACATGCGAACACAATAGGCACACACGAACACAACCCACTTGGCAAGGGTTTTGAACCCACCACTCGAGTGCAAAAAAAAAACAAATCACGGTAAGGATACTCTTTAGTTTTCATTCAGAGGAAAACAAAGGATATCTCAAATTTTCTATTTCTTTTATTTTTTTTTTAATAATTAATGCAGCAGCAACTAATCCAATTCCCGAATGTCGAATGAAAGTGCAACACGTTCCGGAGAGCATGCGCAATATAATTTTCGAAAAATAACAAAATGCTTCTGTTTGAGATTCACTCATAAACAGGACGAAGGATGTGAGGAAACGCACGATTGAAATTCAGGAGAAACACAAAAGCAAAACAACACAGCGAAGCGCGAATACACTCAGTTTACATACAGCGATTCGAACGAACTCACTCGGAGCGAGTTCGTAATGTTACTGCAGAGTGCAGCTATTTTGGTTTCAGAGAGAGGCCAGCAACGCCAACAGCTCAATTTTTTCAGTCGAGTCGATGTTTATGTTGCTTTGCTTGCTTGCTGTCTGACGTCGACTCTAACCTCTCTTTCTCTATCGCTCTCATTGTCGGTCGATTATTATTGTTTTCCTTAATTCTTCCGAAGAAGAAAGAAGGACGCTGAGAAATCATGTTAGAATGGAAAAAGAGAAGAAATTCTCTGAATTCCGTTAGCAGTTGAGCAGGTTTTGAGATTCGACAGCATACATATGATGCTGAAGAGATTTGAGACTTAGAAATGAATCTCTTAATGAGATGGGAGGCAATAGGCAGATACATCAGAAAATTCTCTTTGTTTGTGGTGCCGAAGTTTATGTTCATTTTAGATGCGCCAATGTTTTGAAAACAAAGCAAAGAATAGACCAGCTGGAGCTGACATTAGAGGTGGTGAATCGATGGTGGGGCTATTGTTAAAAATGATGAGCTGATTTAATACTGAATTTTTGTTAGATAAGCTTGGATCTGCGAATGAACCAAATTAATGCAAATATTTTAGGTAGTGCTGTAAAACCAATGAAAGTAAAAATATTTGCCGAAAAGGGTAAACCAATTTGTAGACCCAAAAATGTTTCTGTCTTGGTTAGTGCGTTGGACTATTAACGCGCAACCCTGGTTAAAAATCCAAAAGTAACAATATGTTAGGTACGTTTTTAACTGTCCCATTTCTTGCGAAAAGTGTAACAAATTTCGGAATCGGGATTAAATTGTAGGTTCCATTCCACAACCAGCCTCGGATAATGAAACTGCTCATATGGCAACAAGACCCGGAACGTCAATGGACTATGATATGAGAGTATACACCTGGAATGTACGACCACTCTACACCCCGGGTGCTACTCAAAAACTTGAAACTGTCCTCACGCGGTACAAGGCAGATATAACCGCAATCCAGGAGATACGATGGATAGGAATAGGACAGCTGCAACAAAATATTGCAGGTATTAGGATGAGGATTCGTCGTGGGAAATCGGCTTAGGACAAAAGTCATTGACTTCAAGCCGATAAGTGATCGCCTTTCTGAGATCCGCATCAAAGCTACGTTCCAAAACATAAGCCTTATATGTGCACAGGCCCCTACCGCCGAGGCTGAAGTTCCAATCAAGGAGGAGTTTTATGACCTCCTGGATGGAGCCTACGAAGCCTGTCCGGAGTATGATGTAAAAGTTGTACTCGGGGATTTCAATGCTAAAGTCGGAAAGGAAAACATCTTTGGCGGTTTAGTTGGTAAGCACAGAATCCACGAAACGACAACAGACAACGGCTACCGACTAATCGATTTTGCAGCAGCTCGTAATACGGTGAAAAGTAGCACTAGGTTCCCAAGGCTAAGGATCCGCACATCAACCTGGCGCTCTCCAGACGGTCGAACCGCCAACCATATCGACCATCTGCTAATCGATGCGAGACAAGCATCCAACATCCTCGACGTGCACACATTCCGAGGAGCAAACGTCGATTCTGACCATTTTCTTGTCGCGGCTAAATTCAGAGCTCGACTGTCCAACGAGAAGAAGCTGCGAACTGCCCAGAAGAAGAAAATCGACGTTGGACGCCTTAGCACACCAGGAGTAGCCAGAGCCTACAGTGAGTGTCTGTCTGAGTATGAAACTCTTATCTGTGCACTCACCTACCACAGAAGCCAACAATCAGTGGTGCCAGTATCGCAAAATCAAGGAGGTAGCCGAAACCACTGTAGGGTACCAGTCACCCCCGAGAAAGAGCCCGTGGTATGATGATGAATGCGTGTACAAGAAAAAGGTGACAGAAGATGCGCAAAACAAGGGCAGCGAGACAAGAGTAACGAGCCAGGAGAAGGGTGGAAAAGAAGACCCTTCGTAGAAAGAAGAGAGCCTACGCAGCCTCCCAGCTCAAGGAGATCGAAGAGTCGCGCGATAATAACAACATCCGGAGGTTTTATAAAAAAGCCAAGCAACTGGCTGCTGGCTACAAAACCGGAACGCAGGCTCTTCGAGACAGCGAAGGAAACCTAGTCACCGAAGCGCAGGGAATAGTAGATGTGTTTTAGCAGCATTTCCAACAGCTGCTAAATGGGCATCATGTAGAGAGAGTGATAGGGCAAGAAGAGAACCCACGTCCAGTCAATGAAGAACTACTTCCACCACCTAGTATAGAAGATGTTGGCCTAGCTATAAAAAAGCTTAAGAACAACAAGGCCGCAGGTTCTGATGGCTTACCAGCGGAGCTGGTGTCTTGAAAGAACTATCGAGGAATATCCCTGCTTAATGTCGCATACAAGAACTAAATCCGTTCTGCAACACACTTATCGGCACGTACCAGTGTGGATTCCGACCCGGCAGATCGACTATAGACCAAATTTTCACGCTGAGGCAAATCCTGGAAAAGATCAACGACCAAGTCGAAACTCACCACCTATTCATCGACTTCAAAGCCGCGTATGATAGCATACATCGTACGGAGCTCTATATGGCGATCGCCGAATTCGGTATCCCAGCAAAACTGATTCAGCTGTGTCGCGTGACACGCTGGAAAACACGCGATGCAACGTGCAGTTTAAAAGTAGCTCCTCCGAACTATTCCAAACATGCACCGGATTTCGGCAAGGAGACGCGCTATCATGTGACTTCTTCAATCTCGCACTGGAGCTGTCCTGGTCCTGTGCACGAGGAGGGCGAATGGAGAAGAAGATACAACAGCGAACTCTTTGAGCTGTACCAAGATGTGGATGTAGTCCAAAAAGCAAAAATACGTCGACTTCATTGGCTCGGCCACATCGAGCGAATGGACAATATTGCTTCAGCTAAGAGGATCTTCGAATCCCAGCCCCCAGTTTCATTGCGGTTGCATTTTTTGCGTAGAAAATTACTCTCCGAACGGATACCATGATAGGATCGATTATGCAAGACCTACGGTGGGTAGCACAAGGGGACAGAAACCCTGGAAATGGATTCCTATGAAGGATTTTTTTTTCGAGTCGGGGTGAAAATCTTCCATGGACACTATGAGAGTAGCAAACAAGTGCTCATACACCTCATAGTGGTGGTAGATTCTTACTGACTAAAACCATCACCCATAGTTACTGCAACTAGGATAAATCTTATTAAGCAATTTTTCTATCACGAATTTATTAATGCTCTTGATTAGAAGATACTGCATGTTTCGCAAGTAAAGAAGTTATTGCTTATCCCGGCAAGTCTCTATTCCTTCCGCCTCGACGCAAAGGAGTGTATTTCCCAGGTATTTGGCTTTAGAAAACATGAGAAACAGGGTTCGTTGAAATTTCAAACGTTGTTGGTTCTTGGAGTGCATCTGAAGGCAACTATTCGATGGTTTTCCTAAAGAAATTCAAATTCTTTCTACAAATGTGTGTTCCATAGAACCTTGATTTCTTTCTTTTTTAGCAGATCTTTCTCTTTTTTGAAATATTGATAGATAAAATCCATTCGGAGTGCTGTATTTCCATTCTTAAAACTTTTATCTTTCATTGGGTCCCGATTTTTTGAGCACTGGTGCTCCGGACGAAATCTTTTCCACGGTCATTGGGTTGCAAAAATCGGCTTTTGTGTGGATTTATCAGTAAAGCTGGACGGTCAACTGGGGCAACAAATACTTTTGTTTTGTTCATAGGTATACGCCTCTTACAACAGGCATACCTACCTCGGGTATATTCTAACCCCTACCTAAAGATAGGGACCCCTAATCCGAATGGGTTGGCAAACATTCAACATGACATGGTCTTGCAGGAGATGTATAGACTAAAAGGAGCAAAAGTCCAAAACTTTAAATAGCAAAAGTCTCAAACTTAATACAGCAAAAGTCCCCGAAGATTTAATCGCTGTAAGGATCACATTATATTCAAAATTATCACAGCGACGAGGATCAAGACTTTAGTTAAACGCTTCTATTTTATACCGAGCTTAGAATGGACAACGAATTTCTAATTTTCTCACCTCAAATCGACCCTCCCTGGTTTATACCATATCCCATATATTTGACATATAGTTTGTAACATAGAGAAATAATTTAGATATACATATTGTGAAGAACATGGATCAAGCCAGATTGTAAAGCGTCGATCTAGTCATATCCATCCGCTCGTAAACAGTTTTTAAGGCCTTAAGTTTTGAGCTAGACTGATAAAATTCGATGTAGCATCCAAAATGCGCATGATCATTTTTTAAAACGCTGTTTTTAGCGATACTATAAGGCATTTTGAAAAATGTCTATTCAGGATTATAAAACAACCTATATTTTATCAGTGCAAAGGACTAAGCGAAGCCACAAATAAATAAATACTTACTTCCCTTTCGGAATCGGCGTTAAACTGTAGGTTCCATCCTTTGTGGCAAAAATACATCTTCCACACAAACTGAATGAAGAACAATAGGCCAAGTAGTAACCCCATGAAGCGAATATCGTTCATGTTTTCCACAAAGAAATCATGGGACACGGTCAACACCATTATTGCCAATATTATGCAAGATTTACGCCGAAAAAACCAAATGATAGCAAGGTCGCAAGAGGAAATGTTACAGAACAGGATATGGAAAACATGAAGTATCTAGAAAGCACATACAAAAAATTTATGACGATGCTAGCTTTGAAGAACTTGGTATGGCACTAGTGCCTAAGTTTATTAATTTATGTGTACTTTTATCATAATATGAGTGTTGTTATGAACCAAAAAATATACGTTAATGTCAACATGCAATTAGCTTGATCTTTAGCTGGATGCATTCAGTTGCACAATTAAAATTCTTTGAGGTCGGTCTCTATTTACTTCTGGGCGCCGCTTAACCCAGATCTTCTACTTTTACGCCCATTATCTGGGCCTGAGCTTTGGTGTCCATTCACTCTACATGCAGTTGTCCTCTCAAACGTCAAACTCAGAGTTTAAGTTCGATTTCGTTGTTAACTTGTAAAGTTGGGAGTTGAATCGTCAACGCAAACAGGTCCGAAGGCTTTCCGTATGATTTTTCGATTAAACGATTTAGCGCCATAAAGTAAGATGAACAGGGTCTTATATAGTATCTGCTCAGTAGGTCGAATTAGAGATTTTTTGACTAAAAAAAACAAGGGAGTAATCCTTCGCTTCGTTTGAGTAATAAAGATTTTTGATTTCCTGTTCAGAATTAATAGCAGAGCCAAGATATACAAAGTTCTTTACTACCTCAATGTTAAAGTACTTCATCCGGGGTTCATAAAGTTGTTCTCTGCATTCCTGGCTTGGAACTTTTACATGAACAAAAATAAAAAAATTATTCGACATTAATTGTCGCATGCCTAATTTCTTCATACATTCATGTGCGAAGTTATATTTCTGACACAAAAGACCTACGGTTAATGCCGCTTACGAAGGGCAAGTTTGAGAAGCTTCTCATGACAGTTGCATATTCTTGGAAGTTTGTCAGGCTTCTGCAAAAGGGGAGGCAGTAAAAAGGGTTTATAATGTTGTCACTTTAATCAGGGACCCCACGCTTGGCAGTCAAAGTATTGTAATTATGTTATGATTAAAGGATAGACTGATCACAATGAACGTTTAAGCTAGTTAATCATAATAGTTAAAAAAAGCAGCTACTTTATTAATGTTTAAAGTGGATAAGGGTTCCAAACTGGAAGGCCATACGATTATTATTTTTAGGATAGAACCAACATAGAGGAACCAATGAGAATACAATTATATGGGGTGCTAATGAGCCAATATGAATAATGAAGGTAGTCTGTGTTGTCTTAGTTAGAGACCCACGCGATGCCTTTAACTGACCTGGACCACAAAAAAAAAATTCTGTCTCACTAGAACCTAGACACTGTTATTAATGCAATATATTTGCAACAGTATGGGAGGACGTAATATATTTACATGGTTCGAAACAATCGATTCACCTTTTGTCAGGAAATATCAAGGGAATGAAAGATGCAATAAAATTAAGAACGAACATTACATTTATACGACACATAAGAACACTTGTAAGACAGATTTTATTCCCCAATCCTATATGGTCTGTCCATTTTATTGAAAATTCTTAAAATAACCACACCTCGCATGAGTAAGTACCTGGACTTCACTTAAATGGAAATTGACCACCAAATGAGCAATTAAAGCCCCACTTGTCAGTATAAAAATGACCACTTCATCAGTCAGACTTAATCTTCGAAACAAAATCTCGCTTTTTTTTTTAAATGTCGTCGTCACAACATCGGTCCCTTTTGCGAACT
Source organism: Rhingia campestris (assembly GCA_932526625.1). NCBI lineage: Eukaryota > Metazoa > Arthropoda > Insecta > Diptera > Syrphidae > Rhingia > Rhingia campestris. The sequence continues at coordinate 107,027,386 of OW052182.1, forward strand.
AAATAAAGATCTTACACAGTCATCAAGAAAGTGGAAAAATTGTCAAAGCCTGCCGGCCGGCACTTCTATCCCAGCATCAGGGAGTCTTCATCATCAAATCGAGTACAACATCCATATGGAGTTGACTCACGTCGACAGTGGTAAACCACCGCTTGCTACCAACTCGCCACTCACTCACTCACTCACCTTAATTAAAAATTCGCACAATATCCGCTACTCATTGTTAAAGCCACAAATTAATCGAAAATAAAGAGTTACAAAAAAAAATGGTGAACGTCAGAGCAGGTTTACCCGGTCATTAACGCCAACATTAAACGAGATTTTAATTGGCGTACATTGCGAAGAGGGCCACGTTTATTTATTTAGTGTTTCTGCAACCTTTTGTTTATAAACGCGAGGCCTTTGTTTTTTTTTTCTGTGCTAGCTCTCACACAAAGGATACTCAATTGAATGGTAAATAATTAGGATTCGTAGCTGTGATTTAATCAGGAAATCAGTTCACGTAGTTTTTACACCCTCCACGGAAGTGAAGCCGAGCCATTAGCCGCCCAATAAGGTGGCAGTTACAAGCAATTTAAGCCTACTTGAGCTTGATGGTCCAGAGCCTTCTTTATTCGTGTTTCCGCGAGAATTTGTCATAGTCCGCTTTAAGGTTATATGGAAAGCGTTTAAATTGTGTCTGACAAAACGATCAAGAATGCATATCGGATGTGGCTTCTTGGGGGCATGGTCATCTATCTATTTGAGAAGACCACACGGAACAATAGATCGGGGAATTTCCAATCGACTGAATCGGTAGACATTTGTCAATGAATTTGTGAGTACGCTGTGGGAGAGGAGTTCAAGACGGTGATTGGATGTCTAATTAGCTGCAGTTCTTTGTATGGATAGAACTGTCACCGCGGCAATGATTTACGATGGCGAGTGATACATCACGATACAGTACGATGGGTTGATGTGTGTTTGCCGGGGCAATTAGTAAGTTTAGCCAATTCACCGTCGATGGGGAAAGTCATGCAATTAATAGGAGCTCATGTACATTGTACTAGGAAAGCATATAGATAAAGTTCATCCTTCGCCAGCCTTAATCTGGTGAACAATGTTTGACAGAAAAGTGATAATGATCCACTTTTTGGAAAAATGAGATAGGATGCGCACTAAATGTGTTTGACACAGTAAGATGATGCGTCTTACTGAGGCAACTTGCACTTACAGCACGAGTTCCCAAACCAACATTATTGAAATGCTTCTGAAATCGACTTTGTCAATAAGACAAAGACTACACGTTCTTGCGAAAACGAACCGCCCGATGACCGCAACAAAAATAAAAGCATGGGTTGTATGATGGGATTCAACATCTTAAAAAAAAATAAGAACATAGACTCGTTAGTACCAAGGGCCTAGCATTCTCCCAACCATTCATGTGTACGTGTGCACTTCTTGCAGGATGACGGGACCTCCTGTTTTATGCCCACTCCGAACGGCTAAGTTGAGATAAGCTTTCCTTGACAATTGATACTACTCGGATGATTAGTCAGATCAACACGAGAGGGCCAGTGAAAAATGATATAAAGGGTCCGCCAAATAACTTTTTTTTTTGAAAATGCTATAAAAAAAATTACTGAATATTTTCTCAAATTTCTTTTTTTATTTGAAAGTACAATCCTTACGGTTAATAATGGAAAATAATTTCATTCAAATGGCTGCCTCGGCTGGCCATGCAGTAGCCTACACGATCGGTCCAATTTTTAAGCACATTATCGATTGTGTACAGCTGTATTTCACCAATGGAATATTGTCCTTTAAAGCGTCAATTGTCTCTGGCTTGTCGGCGTAATACTAATCTTTTACGGCACCCCACAAATAATAGTCCAACGGTGTCAAATCGCAGCTCCGAGGTGGCCAAACGACATCAGCTCTGCGGCTGATAATGCGAGATCTTCAAAAACAGGGCGCAAAACATTGAGTGTAGCTTCGGCTTTGTGGCACGTAGCGCCGTCCTGTTGAAACCAAATATTGCCAATATTCTCCTCTTCAATTTTTGTGACCAAAAATTCGTGCAACATGGCCCGATAACGATCGCCATTGACTTTAACGGCCACTCCTTGCTCATTTTCGAAGAAAAATGGTCCAATTATGCCTCTGGACCAAAATCCGCACCAAACAGTGACTCGTTTTGGGTGTATCGGCTTTTCAATGTATGCGTGCGGGTTTTCTGTGCCCCAAATGCGACAATTTTGCTTCTTTACATACCCGCCAAGATCAAAATGAGCTTCATCTGAAAAGATGATTTTTTTGGCGAAATCGGCATCTTCTCTAAGTCGATCGCAGGCCCACTCAGCGAAGCGAAAACGCATTGGATGGTCAGTTGGCTTCAACTCCTGAACCAATTGGACTTTGTATGGCGTCATACCAAGGTCTTTATGCAAAATTCGTCTCAATGATGTCTCCGAAATGATCAATTGTTGAGAACGACGGTGAATTGGTGTTGATGGCGCTTCACGCACACTTTCTGCCACAGCAGCAATATTCTCGGGTGTACGCACTGCTTTTGGCTTTTCACGCTTTGGTTTATCGATCAGGATGCCAGTTTCTTTCACTTTTTTCACAAGATAACGAACATACGGAGCTGACATTGCTGCTCTTCTTCCAAAATCCGTACGCAATTTTCGCACACATTCTTGAACATTACCATGATTTTCAAAGTAATGTCGCAATATTTCCCAACGTTGTTCAAGCGTATACACAACCATATTCGTTCAGCGGAAGGATAAAACTAATTATCCGTCAAATCAGACTTGAGCTAAGTTTAACCATTCACGAAATAAGCACTAGTTGAAAAAAAAAGTTAGATGGCGGACCCGTTAGTGTTGCTAAGGCTGGGAATAGAACCCAGACTAGGCACTAACCATCGCACCACTGAGCCCAAACGTTAAACATCTTCATGTGTTTATTAAATTAATTTTGTATTGACTTTCAAAATGACGACTTAACACTAGACATGTATGATAGCATCTTTGGGTACCAGCCCAGTCATCATGAAACAAGGACTAGAGACCTTCTAACTAAACTTAATCTACCTAGTAAAGCTTGAAACAAAAAGTAGGCTACAATTCCCCAAAGACTTGAGGGGTCAAGAATCAGTTTTCTCATGGTTAATCAGCTATCGCAATAAGACGTGAGGCTTTTCAACGTCAGTTTTATCGCAACATGATATAGCCGTGCTAGTGCTGAAGAGCTCCAGAGCATTGTCGACGTACCAGACACGGTTCACGCACCGCCACGGTGGCGGTGGTACAATAGCGATATTTTGTGGAATAAAGCCAGCATACGAGTGCTCTTCGTGTACATATGTTTGTAGTAGTAATCTCTGAAAATCAGCATGTTGTCGCTAGCCACGTGCCTTCAAATCACCTTTATCCCCTTAAAAAGGGAATATTTCGGATACACCGCCTCTCAGCCGTATATCTATCATGTATGATGGCGCTACATTGAATCACACAGGGCAGCCGTAAGCGAGGATTGGCCTTATAATGGCCATTTAGTAAATCCGATTCACCCTTAAGACAAATCTGAAACAGACTTCTTGTCAGATAATAAGTCAAAGCCAGACAAGCATTTATGTTTTTGGTAAAATATATAAACTGCTTAAACCAGATGCCAAAATATTTTCATAGACTTTTAACTGTGTTTACACAGGTGCAATGCAATATCCCCAACGGATCTAAGTCCCGCGGGGCCCCAAGCAGGGGTTCATACTTTGCATATATCCGAGTGAGTTTAGGTGTTTGCAAAGTTTTAATATGAGTAGAGGGTTGCTGCCCCCCAGCAACCCCACTGATTGGATTCACTGTTGGATTGGGTAGTGTGCGAGGTTGGATGTATGTAGGGGAGGGTTTACACAAAAATAAAATAAAAGCCGTTAAAGCTTAATAAATTCAATTGATTCAATTACAAAATTTTACAAATTTTACAAATTTCAAATGAAATTAGAAATAAAAAAGAAAGGTTTTCTCTGAATGAGATACGACTTAACAAACTTACTTGCGATTATATCTTTTACGATTTTCTTCTTGAACTATCGCGATCTGCTCATTCGCTTGACTTTGCATATCATTCCGCTCTTCCTCAAAATGTTCTATAAGCAACTCCTCCATAATTTTATGTAATTCATAGGTACGTTTCTCATAGGTACTCCAAACATTAGTTGAAATGGAGTTTTGTTTGTGCTTCTGTTGACTGTTGAGTTTAAAATTCGCTGTAGTCTTGGACCATACTTAAACCGTATTTATCAGGAGCATCCATGGATAGTTTTGAACGCATTTCAATTATCGTTCTGTTGATACGTTCCACCTGTCCATTTCCTCGTGCTACTCCTGTGGTGACCAATGAATATACAATGTTCATGTCACTACAATATTCCTTGAAGACGTTGGATGTGCAGTGCACGGTGATCACTTGTCGGTTACAATTCTCTCTGGATCACCGAAAACTTCACTCTGCATAAGCAGCTTCCCCAAAACCTCATCTGCACCTGTCGATTTGACGGGAAATTTCCAGGTTAATTTAGTGAATGCATCAACAACTACAAAAAGATGTTTGTAACTTTTAGCTATAAAGAGACCAGAGATGATCAAGATGGTACGTATTTAGAGACGTGTCGAATTTTTCGATGGGATTAAGTAAGCATTCCTGCCTTCCACTTTTTCTCGATCAAGGATAAAAGCGATACAATCTGAAATAATTGGTTTCATCTTAACTGACATCTTTGTAATACAATATTCTTTTTTCGCCAATATTTTAACCTACCTAGCATTGATTTGACCTTGCTCGTGGATATTTAGTAACACCTCCGTCTGTAGACTTTTAGGTACATCAATAGTCACCTTTGACGAATTTATAAAGTATTTCGCTTTGAATTATGAAATTCTCGTACTCTTCTTGTTTTAGAATTTTACCAACTAGTTGACAAAACTCATCTGTTTTTTGTGCTCTTCGTATATGATGAACAACACCATCCTCGATTCTCATTACCCATCCACATGTCTCATAGCAGACGCACTACTGTAAAGAACCTCGTAGTTAAAATCTTGAATATAGAGCAACCCTTATACATAAATCTTTTTTCTTCATCGTTGCAGTAAATCCTTTACAGTCAGTGTATATTTAAAAACGGATACCTAAAAGATATACTTTAGCTTCAGGCACCTAACAATGGCATGAACTTCTTGATCGTAGCTTGTATAATTAGCCACTGCTGGTGCCGTTTTATAGCTGACGTAAAAAACTGGATGAAGTCATGTCATGTCATTGAAGCCATATTCCCCCACAGCCTACTTTACTAGCATCAGTATGAAGCCCCGAATCCAAAAGTGGGTTAAACAGCTTTAACACTGGGTCATTGCAAAGTGCTTCTTTAAGCATGTTTAATGCTAAAGTCTGATCATGCCCAAAAGAAAAAGGTGTATCCATACGAAGTAGATCAGAGAGTGACTAGGCCAGAACTTGATAGCCTGAAATAAATCGTATAAAAACCTAGTAAGTCCCAGGAATGCTTGTATCTTGTCGTAGCAGGTCTTAAAAACTAGTGTACTGCTTGTATATTTTCTATCGACGTCTTCATCCATCCATTTTCAAATACAAAATGGAAGACACAGCGGATTGCAAATGTTAATATTTCCAGCTACACCAAAAAAGCCTATGAAAGCTTGACGATATGTCAAAGCTCATTCTTATTATTTAAGAGTGAGTTAATAATATTTTTTTTCGTTTATTCTTTCACTTGCCAGTTTTACAAATACATCTGAAAACACACCGATGACACTCTTACTATGATAGATCCTGACAGATTTCCGAAAAACGACGAACTTGTGCATATTGACTCGGTATATTTTCATATTGACTGCGATCAGCGAGTTCTTCTCTAATTCCACACTAAAATTCTATCTGCAGATCAAGCCTTAGATGGTCTGAAACTGAAAATGAAACTGTATTGTGGTCGTGGTGTTATTCCACCTGTCAGAAAGATTTTAAAGAGTTACTCACAGACCATACAATCAGGCCAAACTGCCATTAAGTGATATCCAGCTTAATGGCAATGTATGGTCTGTGAGTATCAAGGGTTAGCAGCAGATATACTTCAGATTAACGAACATTGCCGAGGGAATCCCGCGAATGAAGTAGGAAGGTGTTACGATTTGCAGACTCTTCAGCATATACTTCACCTATAGAGTGAGTAACTCTAGATACCTCTGGCAAATTATTGAATTTGTATCGTCCTCACATTTCTGAATTAATCCGTATCCAAGGCACTCAAAAGTCGTCATGTCATCATTATAATCCAAAGAATCATGTCAACAACTTATACCAGAACATGCAGGTTAATCGTTTTATAACTCTCGATGCGACACAAGCATGTCGTCATATATTCCTCCACTTCTACAAAAATATGTCCAAATGGTATTTCCGGCGTTTGCTCATAACTGAACTCCAACCTTCTGTGGCGACCTAATTGGCACGCGAGTTCGATGTGATACCTTATCGATGCCAAAAATAGCGCCCAATTAAATGAAAGCTCGGCTATTCTTCGTGAGACTTGTGGAGCAACTGCCATTTTACAGAAAATCTTATGTAAAAATAAAGCCCCGATTATCTGATGTAAAGTCTGGTAATGATTTCATTTCGTCCCATTACAACAGGCAATAACTTTGGCTACATCTACAAGTACGTACCAGAGACAACAACAACATTACATGTCGGATTCTTATTCCTGGCTTCGCCATATTGGGACGATGGGCACTATCTAAAGGAACATGCACCAAGCGCGACAAACAACGATGACGACGATAAAATTGCCAATCAATCTACCTGTGCGCACAAGGGCAGAGATCGCATCCCTGGTATACCCCGTACCTGGTCGATGCACACCGCCTCCTGTATCGGATTACAAGCGATAGCCTTTTGGGAATGCGCGCATATACAACTGTACGTTGTCGCATGTACGTGCGTGTGTCCATAATATTACTTTTGTGTTCAGCTCCTTTTGTTTGTTTATGTTTGGTTTGCATCGCGCATTGAAAGGTAATTGACGTTGAGTTGCATTCGCAATGCTTCTTCCCTCGACTTGAATTCGATGCATACTTGCAATGGAAGTTGGAATTTATTTTTTTTACGCTGCCCAGCGAAAACCTTCTATGGGAACCCATCGTCTCCAAAATGATTACAAAATCAAGTAGTTTACCAGCTGATCACGTACAACTGCAATTGTTTAGAAAGAACTCACCACACACACACATCCTGTTCGACATGGGTGGGTGGGGGTGCATCTCGTGCTTGAATGTCAAAGTCAAGCTCGGAAATCTGCGAGCAATCTGATCCACATTTCTATGAGCGAGAGCAACTTCCGACGATTTCACCCGTGCGTATCGCCACTACATGGTGATTCATTTGTGTTTTTGTAACGCGCCAGTATCGGACGCGTGACATTTGCTAAACTTTGATATTTCAAGATTTTTCGCGCTAAAAACACGCGCTGACACAACAGTCCATTGTTCTGGTGGACAGCTGCAGCTTCTAGTGATAGATGCATAATTGCATTCGCCTCGAGATAATTCCTGACACTTTGTGTGTACATGGGCTGAGATGGCAAGGTGTCTGAACGCCGACTCCTTGCGCTGCAGCTAGAGAATGTACAAACGAATGACGCGACTTGACTTGATGTGGTGTTGTTTGCGTTTTTAGTGGCAAATATTGTATACAGCGGATGGTGGCTTATTAAACACAGCCCCGACGAGCAGGGGCTGTTTGTTTTGACGCAGCTGGATGACTGTAAGCAAATGAAAATTTTATTTGCTTCCGGGATTGCGTTGTTCTTCGGATGTGATGTGTGGGCTGCCAAGCCATATAAAACACACACATACAGCAGGAATGCGTATTATTCAAACAAATCGAGTTCTGAATTTGTGCAAAAGGTGCAGATGAAATGCGAGCAGTTTTGTTAAGATGGTTGTTTGTTGTTGCTTTTTTTATGGGACCTTTTCCATTGAATCATTTGTATTCGTGTTTGGTTTTTGACGCAGAAAAATTGTGAAGTTAGCTATGAGTATGAGATACCTGAGTCTCAAATTGATTTCTGACTCATCATAGCTAGAGGCTTATAGTTGGCTTCTGTACAAAAAGAAAGTAGCACTTTATAGGTTATGATGCCTATTGTGCTTTGAATTTTTAATCATTGCTGAATAATTTTAACGATTAACGGTTTTATATATGTTGGAGTAGAAACATTAAAGGAAATATTTATTAATATGTGTCTGCTAGTTGTTGGCAATTGCGAAAACCCAAAGGTTTTTACCTTCATACAAAATCCTCAACTAAACTGGGACGAATGTGTCCTTTCTGCTAGATCTACGTTTATCCAGACGATACGGAAGGAATTACAAAAATAAAGTCAACTGTGACATACAAACGGTCTCAGTCGTGCTTTCAGCCTTTATGAACGGACCAAGAGCTGAATAAAACGAAGTAAGTTGGCCCTTTCAAAAATACTTTTTTCCATTTTGCAAACGGTACGGGACAAATCACGAAAATAAAGTCAACTGTGACATATAAACGGTCTCAATCGGGCTTTCAGCATTTACGAAAATAAGGTCAACTGTAACATATAAACGCTCTTAGATCTCAGTTAGGTTAGACAAATGTGAACTAACCTATACGGATAACATGTCATTTAAAACGTTGTGAATACTGTTCCCGGAACAGCTGGTTACGCATCCCAGGGGCAACAAATTGGAAAATGGTGCCGTATGGGGAACATTTACTTAACAGTTGGAATCAACATAGTTATTGAATTGAAGTCAGTTAGTAACTGTCTGGATTTTAAACGTTCCAGAATGGTTGTGTGCTCACGCATGATTCACAGCCCTGAGTGTTCGATTTCAGGAATCCTCCTACTTACTAAAACACACCAAGCACACTTCAACCACTCTCCTCACGGAACCACAGTCAGGTATTACTTCGTGAGGCTGGTTAGCCATTTATACTCTACTTTCCATACTTTGTTCCCAAGCGGAGGCCGAGGGTTCTTTGTTCTTTTGGACACTTTCCAATCGTCTTAATTCCATCAGGATCACCCTTGCAACTTATTACAATTTGTCCGATGATAACATGTGTTACACACTGTTCTCGGGTGCTGTTATTTCTACAATTTTTGACTCTAGTTCTCTACGCTCCATATAGGGGACTGAAAGATTGTATGTTGTACACCTTCTCGGACCTCTTCGCAGTTTAAACAGTCAGCAGATTCCTTGAGAACAAATTTGTGTAAGTATCCTCGAACGCGAACTTGCCCACTTAGAAACTGGCCAATGTAGAAATCTACTTCTCCGTGTTTCCGGTCCATCCATTTTACAACATCTGGTATAAGTCTATGGGTACATCTTCCCTTTGAAGACTGGTTCCATCGCTCCTGCCATATACTTGAGCTTCGATATTTGTCTTTCAGCGCTTGATATCATTAGCTGTAGGTCGGTTCTGGCTTCGTAGATCATGTGTAGCTCGCTAGTTATTATATCCGCCGCTAGCATTCCCACTATGTCACATATGGCATCATCTGATATTGTCCGATAAGCACAACACACTCCCAGCGCACAACGTCTGTTCATGGATTTTATTCTTCTTCCGTAGGACTTGATCGTCATTGATTTAACTCTTATGGGTGCCGCATACATTAGGATTGACTGCACCACCCTTGACTGAATTAGTCATTTTTTTCTGTTTGGGTCCTCCAATTTTTGTCCTTATTATGGGTAATGCACTGCTTACACGAGTTGCATTGGCGCACGTACTTTCATGGTATACCTCGTATGTAAGCCTTAGCCTGGCACTTCTTATCGGGGGCATATGATGTACTGGAATATTTTACTTTTATCCATTGTGTCTAAAAGGCATATAGGACAGTATGAAGAGAGTTCCTTTTAGGCAGCAGCACCAGGTGTTGTTTTTTTTTCATTGGTCTGGGAAAACCCCCTCTGTTATATAATTCTTATAAAGTTCCGAAAAAGGTTGTGTATTTGTTTTGATAGCTAGCCAGGTAACTTGATTTTGAATAGCCTGCATACATCCAAAAGTTCGATTTCCGTGACAGTTGGTGTCTTATGTATTTGCTGCGGTGGTTCTATGCGCTCCTCTGGATTGCTTGAATACTCTTCTGGGTCTATAGGAATTTCCGCGTAGTTCAGCCATCTATTGGTCGCCTACAGCCTGCAAGATTCCTTTATGGTTATTTATTACTGGCGAAATATGTTGGTCGTGGAGTTAACTACGAAAGGACAAAAAATATCTTATGAACAAACAAAGGATTGTCGACTCACAACGTAGTAGTCTTTGATCAATTTAAGGGGTCTATCTCGTCTACCTCGTAGTAACCATCAACATGACATGGAGATTCGATAGAGAATGACACTTGGAAACCGATGGTACTTCAGTTTAATAAAACAAATCGGATCAAATCGGTCTTTATCCTTGCAGTAGTACTTTACAGCACCAAGGGATAAAAAAATAAGAAGGAAAATGGAGCCAAAATTCGTTGTCCATTGTCCTGCGAATGCAGATTGAAGAATGGGTCTAGTACAAAACAAAATTGTCCGGCAACATAAGTCGTAAATCTGAACCGAGGAGAATAATAGAATATGCTCAGGTTCTACGCGATCAAGGGATGACGGATACCAGAATTAACAACTGACCAAACATTTAAACTTCCACAGATCTTGAAAAAAAACAAAGAAGTCCGAATATGGCTCAAAAATATCCGACCATCCACCATCCGCCTAGAACGACTTCTTCGAAACATTCTACACCAAAAATGGATTAAATGGTTTTAAACTATGTAATGCAACTACTAGCGTCAATTCAACGAGATGTCACCGCCACATTTACAAGAACAGAGCAAAATTCTGCTGTCAAAAGGAAGTTAAACACAACATCATATTGGGCAAAAATTTCTTCGGAAAATCGTTTGTCCCTTTTGCATTGATGGGCTATGTAGACTAAATTTCAACCACGAACTTTACGAGCTCTACAGTGACATAGACCTGATAAAAATACAGCAGATTCCCTACTACAAGTGAGGTGTTCGATGCAATAGAATAAAATCTCACCTTATGGAAGAGACATGTTGGTTCAGGATCACATTTAATTCGGACTTTAGCGCCACTTTAATAAGTAAGTTCTGAGGATCGATGTTAATGGAAGCCTGCCCCGATAAGTAGCATTATGGCACTAAGCCAGCGAAATTTACTAACCAACGTTTTTCGCATGGTTTGGTGTTGTAGAACGAGGGTAGTCTCTGATTGGCTTTAACATGGCAATGCCCAGTGCTCGCAACTCTGACGACACATCAAATGTGCTTATTTTTACCTTCAAGTGGTCTCATCCAACCGGATTTGACTTGCTAAATAAGTGCGAGTGTTGATAACAAGATGTAAAACAGCTATTCTATAATCAGCCTGGTCAGAATGACCCCGTCCCAGGCGAACTTAAATAAGCTGCTTCGACACATTCGGACAACAAGTTATCTAGGAATTTCAAGGGTAAGTCAAGCCCCTTGAACAGAGATGGTGGCGGATGAACCAAGAGGTCAACGGCAGCGCTCAATCCCGTAGTGGATACTGATGGCCCCGTGTCCTAGGGGTATCTAATAAAATAGAACTGGCCTTCTAGGTTGGGGGTTGTGCGTTGGGTTAACTACCCACCTATTGAAAAAACTATTGTTACGAAGCAACCAATAGCCTCGGAAAGGACTGATATGGGAGATTTTAACGCAAAGGTATGAAGAGAAGACATCTTTAGCAGTATTGTCGGGAAATATAGCGACAAACACGACAAAACGTCTGTTAACGGACTTAGGCTAATTGAATTCGCTACGGAACGAAATGCCAAATTGATCACATTGCGATAGAAAAGAGGCACGTATCCAGTATTTTGGATGTCCGAACATTCCGAGGGGCTAACATCGACTCGGACTACTACCTTGTTAAAGCCAAGGTAAGGATGCGGATATCCATCAAGCCACAACAAACTAGAAATACTGTGAACAAATTTAATGTCGAAAGACTGCAATCGCAAGAGCCCGCCAAGGCCTTCGCGCAACGGGTATCCCTTAACCTCTCGATTCGCACCATACCACCAGCATCTGATGTCGAAGAACAATGGCAACGATGCCAACAAGCCATTGAGCTCTATAGGCAAAGCAGAAGGGAAGAATACCGTCTTTTCAGAAAGAAGAAAAAAGAGCAAGAAAAGCGCGCGATCGAGGATATAGAGAGGTGCCACTCCAGGAACGATGTTCGCAAGTTTTACCAGAGTGTAAAACGTCAAAGCCAAGGATACAAGGCTCGAACATAATACTGTCGAGATGAACAAGGAATTATCGTAGTTGAGACACAGTCGATGCTGAGGAAATGGAAGAACCACTTCTGCATATTGTTAAACGGCGATGACGAACAAACCATTTAATATTGGCAGCGGCAGCAAAAACTGCCAACCACCCGACCTAACTGAAGTGAGGATAGCAATATCTAAACTCAAGCTTAATAAGGCCGCCGGAAATGATGGCCTTCCCGCTGAGCTTTACAAAGCTGGCATCGATTGCAAAGCCGCATACTACAGCATTTATAGAGACGAACTATACAGATCCATGTCTAGTTTTGTTATACCACCCAAACTCGTCCATTTGTGTAGGATGACGATGGAGAATTATCGCTGCTCCATCAAGGTCAGAAACGACCTCACCGACACATTCGATACCAAAAAAAGCATTTAGGCAAGGCGATGCACTGTCATGTGACTTCTTCAATTTGAGGCACATTTTTCCAAAAATCGGCGCAACTACTAGCATACGCCGACGTTATTGACATCATTGGTAGGACTCAACGTGATGTCGTAGCCATGTTTGCTAGTATAGAGAAGGAAGCGGAAAAAATGGGTTTAGCAGTAAATGAAGGCAAGATTAAGTAGGTATATGCTGTCAACACGAAAAGAAACACAACCTCGACGAATTGTACAGAACGTCACCATTGACAGATGTAACGGAGACGAAGATTCAACCACGAACTATACGAGCTGTGCAGCGACATACCCCATGTCAAAAAACTCTGCATTGGACATTTAATATGGCTAGGACATCTTCGATTCCCAGCCAGGCGTCGGACGCAGTAGAGGAAGACTTCGCCTTAAGTGACGCGCACAAGTAGAAACCGACCTCAACCAACTTGGAGTGCGCAACTGGAGGCAGTTAGCTAAGGACCGCTATTTTGAGAGACATGTTGGTTGAGGCCCAGGTTCATACCGGACTGTACCGCCACTTAAGTAAGTAAGTAAGTAAGTAACGTTGTTCGCATCATCGATGAGATTAGGCAAAACTACATATGTGCAAAAATAGGACCTCTCAAATAGGTAATTAAACATTTTGAATCAGAATGGTATCAAATCCTCGTTGACTTGAAATCACATTCAAATATGAATCCCGCCAATCTGCAAATCCCTATATATATCTCCACACAATTACCTACTACTTCCTACATATCCCAGTCCTTACAACATGCAAGTCATCCGTCCGGTCTTATTAACAAAAATGACAAATGCTCCTCAAGAATAATTCCGCGAAAAATAAATGTATAGCAGCCGAAATGTCATAAAATGTTCCATGCCTGTGTGAATTTTTGCGGAGAGCACATAATTCATTTTGTTTTTGTGCGGACCTTGTAAAACGTCGAAACTGTAAAAATAAACAATACCTGCCGGCAAAATGTGACGCGAAGAAAGCAAAACAAAATGCTATCCACCTACAAGTCTGCCTTCCAAGAGCACAAAGATAGGAGGTTGGTCAGTGATCGCACGCCTTATCAGATACAACTGACCAATGACCCAGCTTCGTCATTTATAAGAAAACGTTCCTGTTCTCTTTTTACAGCATGACTCGTTGGCTCTGAATTCGGAAAGTCTTTGGAAGTTCCACGAAATTGTACAGATTTGGGGAATTCACAACGGAGAAGTTTACAGACGTAATACAGAGCTTTGAACGACGATATGCTCTAAATGCAAGATTAATTCAGTAGATGGGTCAAGCAAAGTGAGAATTTTGTCAGAGCCTTTGTTTAGATCCAGCTTTCCTACAAGCGAATTGGAATAACCGAGCGATAATGATATCAAATCATGTTGTTTATTTAGGTTTGATATGATAAATAGCAAGTGATTGTGTACCAGGAAAATGTGAAATAATTTGATTGCCGGAATTAATGTACATGGGTTTGGTTTAGGGTTGCCAGTACGAACATATGTAAAGAGACAAGTAAAAGTAGAACAAGAAAACATATAAGAAGGCTACTAGCAGTAGCATAGGAACCATTTTCCTGCTTATTGTCTAGACCTCGACGCAGTAAAGTATAACTGATAGGGTAAAAGCCCAGCAAAGAAGCTTTTGAACGTTGCAGTTCAGAGTTTTGATTTATTTTGTCAAACAAAATAGCATCAGTTTCCAAGTTTAATTTGTAACCGGTCCTCCACTATGATGTTATTCGTCTGTTTAATGTTGACTCCGAGGTAGATAAACCCCTTAAATGGCTCAACGACTTTGTTTAGGTAAGATGGGCTGTTGACGCTCGAGTGAATCGTCAAGCTCGCATAGGCCTACGTAGGCCCATAGCGATTTCATTTTATGGAGTTATAGACTTGGTAGTCCAAGATACCAAAATTACTGGAAACAACTATAAAGCCTTGCTGGAATCAGTATTCCCCAAAATTGTCGAGCTTTTTGGACCGATTTCATGGTTTTTTAGCAGGACAACGCCCCATACACACAGCTCGAGTGGTAAAATCCTTCATTGCTAGCCAAAACGTCCACTTGCTGCACTGGCCACCGTATTCCCCGGACCCTAACATAATCGAAAATGTTTAGGGCTGGCTTACACGTAAGGTATATGAGGGAGGGAGGCAATACGATGACAAGGAAACGCTTATTCATGCTGTCAAATTTGGTCTGGAGTGGACTACTTGGAATCGCTGTATAAATCCTTAATCGTTTTTTTTTCTAATCCATCATGTAACGGTAAAAATATCGATTTTACTTCTCAAAAATACCTGCTTCTAATCTTATGACTCGCAGTGTATGAAGCTTATAATCGCTATCGATGGATTCCTCAACGATTCTTCGTCGGACATTTTTCGACGTGTAGTTGTTAAACATTTTTTTGACTTAACGCATTATGATGCTGCGCGATCATGTTTAATTTCATCGGACGAGCTCGACGGTTGACGGTATTAATACACCTTAGGATGAGCCACTTGCAGTCAGAACGCTGCAACTTGGACCCCCTTCAGTGTTAGACTAAACCTTTACATGGTAGATGGCTTTACAGCCCGATTCTCCCCCTTGTGAGGAATCAGAAGTCACAAGCTCTTGTGACTATTCTTTGTGAGGATTATTGTGACTCGATAACATTTGTCGGATTCTCCGATAATCCTCACAAGCAAAGTCACAATGAAACCCATCACAGCAAAGGTGAATATATATAAGCAACGTTTCTGCAAATTGTGGCTTGGCTGAGAGGTATTGTATAGTTATTTCGTATACACTTCTTATAACAGCCATGTGCAAGGAAATATAGCTCTGAATGAAACTATATTCAAAATAAATTTAATAAAACTGCAATGAGAACTTGAGAAGAACAAAATGTAATACATACTCGAAGTACAAAAGGCAAGGCTTCAAGCTCTGCATGAGATCCCAGCATAATGATTTTGAAAATCGAAAAAAACTTTACAAACGTGCTGTTCTGTATAAATATTGGGTCATTGGTAGCTCTCAAAGTTCTTAAAAGCCGTCTTCGCTGCAATCTTATCAATATTATTAGTTTGTTAAAAATGATGTTCTTTTGTAAAATTCTTACTTTTCGTTTACGGAGGAAACTATGTCAATAATATGCGCCATATTCATTTCAACTTCCATGTTTTACACTACTCAACAATCAAAATATCCAATCTCAAATAATTTGCTAGTTGTGACCTGCTCTGAAGGAGATCACAATTTCGATTGTTTTTGTGACTCTCACAAGTTGTGACTGTGGGGGAGAATACGAAAAAGTCACAAAATCAATTTTACCTCTTCTTGTGACTTTTGAGGTATCAGTGATGATGGGGAGAATCGGGCTATTAGTTTCGGTCTATAATACAAATACAAATTTTTGGCGCAACAGGCTCGTTAGTACCCAGGGCCTAGCTTTCTCACAACCATTCATGTGTGCGTGTGTACTTCTTACAGATGGCGGGACCTCCTGTTTTATGCCGACTCCGAACGGCTAAGTTGAGATAAGCTATTCTTGACAATTGATACTACTCGGATGATTTGTCAGATCATCACGAGAGGAGGGCCAGTGAAAAATCATTTAGGTGTTGCTACGGCTGGGAATCGAACCCAGACCTCCTGCGCGGCAGTTCATCGCACTAACCATCGCGCCACTGAGCCTATAATGCCTCTTTTATTTACCTTCCTTCGAATACAAATTATTCTTTCGAATGTGGCTAATACTTGCTCCGCTTTCCAAAGTAGGACTTTGTAGGATTAATGTCCGGTAGACTAAATATTTGGAGTCTCAGATAAAGAGTTTTGATCCTATTTGTTTAGCTAAATCTTCGTCGTATTTTCAGTATTTGATTCTGGGGTTTAATATTGACTCCGAGTTAGATGACATATTAACTACCTTAAAATTGTTGCTATCAAGTGTCTTTTGTCCAATGTTGTGCATCAACAGAACTTCGTTCGTAGTAGTAGGAGTAGTTTAAAGTACTTCATAGTAGTTCCTAGCAGTTCATAGTATTTCATAGTAGTTAACAGAACTTCGTTCGTAGTAGTAGGAGTAGTTTAAAGTACTTCATAGTAGTTCCTAGCAGTTCATAGTAGTTCCCAGTAGTTCCGGAACGTATAATAGTAAATCATTGTAGTTAATAGTAAAATAACTGAATTACAACTTAAGCGTTGGAAATGATTTACAATAAGAGTTCCAGTATTTCACTTAACATTTTAATATTGCTTAAGCAGCAAATAGACTATTTAACGAAAGTTCCATATCAAGGTTAGGGTATGTTAAGTTATAGAAGCTGCACGCGATGCTCATGTACATCTTGATCAAAAGAAGTTCCGCTGCGGTACCTCGTGGATCTGTCGACTTTTCCTGATATTCGTTTGCCTAATTAAACCATTAAAACAAAAATACAACCATTCATGTGAGTGTGGACTTCTTGGGTGATGGCGGGACTTCCGGTTTTATGCCGACTCCGAACGGCTTAGTTGAGATAAACTACTCTTGACAATCGATACTACTCGGATGATTTGTCACATCATCACGAGAGGAGTGAAAAATCGTTAAGGTGTTGCTACGGTTGGGAATGGAACCCAGACCTTCTGCTCGGCAGTTTATCGCACTAACCATCGTGCCAATGAGCTAAAGAGGCCTTTTTTTTGCATGGAAGCTTAGAGGGTACCGATGAGTACTGATGTTTGATCTGTTCAGCATTATCAAGCAAAGAGAGAGCGCATCTGGCAATAGTATTACACACGCCGTGTGGTTCATCCATCTGCGGTTTGCTTTCTTGATTACATTCAGTTTGACCAGTGATTCGTATGTAGCTAGGGGCATACCTAACGTTTCTACTGGCGGTATAATATTGAAGGTAGTACCCTGTCTGGCAAACTTACCCTTTCACCTTACAGTTGGCAAGGCATATCTCTGTGACCCAGTACCCAGAAGAGGTGAATGGTAAACTGCTCTGCCCAATAATAGATAGTCGGCATTCGTGGGCTGACTTCAATGCTATAATGAGATGGATTTCAGGGGTTTTATTACCGCTTGGCTGTCAATGAAGATGCTAATATTCTTCGTGGATACTACATTACAAATATAGCCTGGAGAAGAGGCCAAGGCTTCTTTAATTACCATGATTTCAACCTGGAAAGCGCTACAATGCTCGGGAAGGCGAAAGGATATGCTTAAGGTAAGCATCTTGATGAAAACCCCTCAACCCACTCCAGATTCTGTCTTAGACCCATCCGTGTAGATGTGAAACCAGTTGTTGTCCCTCAATCATATCCGACTCCCATGGCGACTGGGAATGGTTGACTTGAAGTTATGCTGAAAACTGAGTTGGGTAGTGGTTTGGTCGGTGTTTTCTGTAATGGAATCGTTGTGTGTTTAATGTTTGCCGTAAATATCTAGGTGCAATAGATGTAGGATAGCATCTAGAGTTTTTTTTATTATTAAATTCTGCCTTGCCTAAGCAGTAATATACACATCGACTTAAAAGATCTATTGTGCTTGCCGTCAGATGTTTTTTTTAGGTTAATAGCGCTTCTACTTTCCTAATGTAGCTGATAATACTTTCAGCCGAAGATTTCCTCAGTTCTTCGGGACTTAAAAATTCCCTGAAGAAAGATTCCCTTCTCATACCGTAAAGGGTCGGGCATTCACATATGATATGCTCGGCTGTTTCGTCTTCTTCTAGACATAGTTTGCACTCCGGTGAGTCGACTAGATGCATTTTATTAAGGTGATATCGCAGACCGTGATGACCAGTTAGGTAGCCTACTAAGTTTTTGATATCGTGCCTGCGAAGATTTAGTATCTTATTGGCATCTGATTTGAAGGGCTGAATAGATCTTTTGGCCTGTCTTAGGCCTTAGTATGAAAAACATTTGTTTTGTTCCCAGTTTTTTATAACCAGATTTATGGCTGATTTGGGGATTATGGCTGATTTGGGGATCCAATGAAGGGGGTTTCCGAACCTTTTCTGTCTAGTTCATCAGCTTTTTCATTACCTTCAATTCCCTTATGTCCGGGGACCCACCATAGTCTGTTTTTGTTCCTGGAACTGAGTGTTTGGAGGGAGTTGAAGCAGTGTAGTACTGATTTGGAGTCAATACTGTGTGAGTTATGGTCTTTTATAGCTGCTTGACTGTCCGTGAATATATTGATGTTTGCGCCTTTAATACCTGAGTTGTGTATTAGGTTTGCGCATTCTTTTATGGCATGGAGCTCAGCTTGGAATACACTAGGGTTTTTTCCCATAGGTATTGAGATGTTTCTATTTGGTCCATGTATGCCAGCTCCTACCCCTGAGTCCATTTTAGAACAATCCGTATACCACTTTAGGCCGTTTAGGCAGTTTGGTGGGTTATTGCTACACCATGCTTCTCTGGTTGTGATCTCTGTTGAGAATCTTTTGTCGAAGCATAGTGCCTTTGGTAAGCGGTCTGTAACCGCACAGATCATGTCAAGTTCTGGAAGTTCGGATAGAAGTTCAATTAGTTTAAGGTGTTCACTAATGTTTAACTCTTCCATACTATTGAAGCGTATGTTATAATGGGCTTGACCATGATCGTGTAGATCCAGTGTGTGTTCTTTGGAGAGATTCCCCAGATTTTACAATACATGTTTCGGCAAGCCCAGAAAGCTTTGGTTGCTTTTTGAATTTTGTTGTTAATGTGGGAGTTCCAGCTTAGTTACGGAGGGGGTGGTTCTTAGAGCTCCACACATGCGTAAGCAAACTAATCTTTGAACTATCCCTAGAAGGTTGCGGTTGGAGACTGTTTCTAAAGCCGTCCACCAGACTAAACACAATACAAGACTATGGGTCTCATGATGGACACGTAAAGCCAGATAGTGATATGTGGTTGCGTACCGATTGCCTTTTTACATGTGTATAAGGCTAGGTGAATTCATAACAAACACAATACACCTTTTCATTTTTTGGGAAATTTGCCCGATTAGTGTCGGACATTTTATTTTTTGTGATTGTTATAACAATTGAAAACCAGTTCTAATAATAAGATAATAGCTCGCAACAATTGCTAATAATAACAGCAATAGCACTAACTAAAAGCCGTTTGTTTTTAAGTGCTTCCCATAGTGTACTGGTAAGGTGACATTCCATCAGATCACGTAATTTTTAGGAAGAACGAAGGTTATGCTAATGGATGGATTTAGTACTTATATACCAGAATCATGTAAAAAGGTTGGCCAGCGAATTGTTTACATCTGGGATTTTATCCTTTTTATAATAGGAAAGTCCCCAAAATGGGTCGTGGTCGTGGTCTTAAAGCGAAAATTAAATGGTCAGCGCTGTCTTAATTTCATCAGATTTCTTTATAAAACATTTATGTATGTTTGATTAAAACTTTATATAGGCGGAATGAAAATAGTGTAAACAAGGTTACTTTACAAAATTAAAAAAAACGAGTGGTGGGTGCACGACTGGGTCGTACGCAACTTTCTCTTTCACAGCGAGTTGGGTGTTAGATCAAATAGTGCGCATTTTGATTATTAATGCTAAAAATTATATAAAATGTCGAAATGTGATTATACGAACGTTTACTCCGAAATTTGAAGGAATCGGTGTCTATATGAAAAATAATTAATTTTCGTTATTGGCCAAAACTGAAAATTCCGTTAAGAGATAGTTGGGCTAGAACTAATTATGTGGAATTGTTTAAAACTATTATAGTAGTATATACATTAAATTTCATTCAATTTGACATAGTAGTTTGCGAGAAATTAACAATTTTCTTTATATGGCCTAAATGACAAAATCCGTTATATGGATTTTCTCGCAAAAACTGGGTATGCAGTTTTGTTGGAACTAATATGCTTATAGTATATATAAAATTTAATCAAAATTGAAAATTGAGGTTATGTGTAATTTTTATATGGCAGGTACCGTTAATAACATGGCTAAAAGCAAACAAAAAAAATGGCCTAGAATTATGACCAAAACAAGCTTGGATACGAAGTTTGAAGAAAATCGGCCAAGCCGTTTAGGCTGGGGAGACCATTACGGACCGACGGACGGAATTCCAAAAACCACTTTTTTAGGCTCCGCTATCATCGTAATGTTAGAATCAATCAAAATCTCGAGGTCGAAAATTTTTACGAAAACAATATCTTTCTCTTTGTAAGAGAAAGTTAAAAACGACGTACTGTTTTGGATGTAAGAGGATGGCAGACGGCTTTTGCAAATTTTTGGCAGACAGTTTCAGCCCAAATTAAGGGTGAATAATCGTTAATGAATGAATTAAATGAGCAATTTTATTAACAAATAAAATTCAATCATTCAATTGATATTCAGGCATTTGTCAGGAACGGTCCCCTTAATGTTAGAATCGTTGTTACTCCTACCTCACTACTAAAAAACATAAAATTTCAAGTTAATTGGGATTAATTAACATTGAAATTAACTACTTTAGCGAAGTAGGTGAATTAACGAGTAATTAAATTGAAATTTGGTGGAATGTTGAATGGCTTCGCGGTTTAGTGAATTTTTGAAAAGAATGCATATGTTGAAGAAAATATTATACCAAGATATATTATGTGAGAAGTTTCATTTATTTGCTATATTTTTATTAAAAGATATACCATTAAAAGAACATAGATTTTCACTTTGTGACCAATTTTTCTGTTTTTTCAGACTTTGACAGCGGAATAACAAAAAATAACAACACCTAACTGGACGTTAGTTAGATTATTCTATGTGCGATATACTTAGTAAGAAAACAATGAATCTGCCAGATTGAGGAAGATACTATCAAAAGAAGCAAGCAGCCCAGGTTTTCTCATAACTTCAGCAAATGAATGGACAGAATCCACCGCTGAAACCCTGAACCTTCTTTTAAGTACACATTTTTTAAACTGCAAAACTGCAGAGAAAAATGATATCGCAAGTACAAGCACAGACCACACATCGGACAACATGGGTGACAACTCCCTCATAAATACGATAGTGTGCAATGAAAAAATTGCATGGGCTATTAATTCATTCAAGCCCCATAAATCAGCGGGCCCTGACGGCATAACCCCTATCATGTTACAAAAAATTGCTAATCACATAATGCCAACACTGATTACCATCTTCCATGGTTGTTGAAGACTAAACTACATACCACAAGCGTGGCGTGAAGTTAATGTTGTATTCATACCGAAAGCAAGAAAATGCATCCACAATTTAGCGAAAGATTTTAGGCCCATAAGCCTGTCTTCCTTCCTACTGAAAACAATGGAAAGACTACTCGACCAAATATGTAACGGGTGATTTTTTAGCTGGTTTGGTTTTGGCAACACTGGTTTTGACAGCTGACGTGTGTTTAGTACCTTGTGTCACTGTCAAACAGCTTCAGTTTGGTTTGCAATTTAACCATGGATCGTCTTACAAATGAACAACGCTTGCAAATTATTGAATTTTACTATCAAAATTCGTGCTCGGTTCGAAATGTTCATCGCGCGCTGCTTCCATTTTATGATCGGCATTCTCGACCTTCTGAGCAGTCTATTCGGAAGATTGTGACCAAATTTCGCACCAAATTTACTTTGTTGGACATTAAACCACCAACACGTTTACGTACTGTGCGTAGTGAAGAAAATATTGCGGCCGTATCAGCTAGTGTGACAGAAGACCGCGAAATGTCGATTCGGCGCCGTTCCCAGCAGTTAGGCCTTTGTTACAGCACTACGTGGAAAATTTTGCGGAAGGATTTGGGCGTAAAGCCTTTTAAGATACAGCTGGTGCAAGAACTAAAGCCAGCCGACCTACCACAACGCCGAATTTTTGGTGAATGGGCTCTTGGAAAGCTGGCCGAGGATCCGCTTTTTTATCGAAAAATTGTGTTCAGCGATGAGGCTCATTTTTGGTTGAATGGGTACGTAAATAAGCAAAATTGCCGCATTTGGAGTGAAGATCAGCCAGAAGCATTGCAACAGCTACCAATGCATCCCGAAAAAGCCACTGTTTGGTGCGGTTTATGGGCCGGCGGCATTATTGGGCCATATTTCTTCAAAGATGATGCGAATCGCAGCGTTACTGTCAATGGTGAACGCTACCGAGCGATGATAACAAACTTTTTTTTTGCCCGAAATGGAAGTTCTTGACTTGCATGATATGTGGTTTCAACAAGACGGTGCCACATGCCACACAGCACGCGAAACAATGGCGCAATTGCGAGGCGAGTTTGGTGAACAGTTAATTTCACGTTTCGGGCCGGTCAATTGGCCGCCTAGATCGTGCGATTTGACACCATTAGATTATTTTTGTGGGGGTATTTCAAGGCTAATGTCTATAGGGACAAGCCCGCTTCGATTGACGCACTGGAAGCCAACATCCATGCATTCATTCGTGAGATACCGGCCGATATGTGTGAAAGAGTATGCTAAAATTGGACTCAGCGGATGGGCTACCTGAGACGCATTAAACATTAAATTGCAAGGTTCAAACTATCGATTCAAATAAATATTTCATTCATTTTTTCGAATTTTTTGTGTTTTTTTTTTAAAAAAAAGTTCTAAACCTCTTAAAAAATCACCCGTTAGTAACCTGAATCCAGGTTACCTATCTGTAAGCCAACACGCCTATATAAAGGGCAAATCGGTGGAAACGGCTCTACACGAAGTAGTACGTACAGTAGAAAATTCACTGCATTACAAAGAATATACGTTAGCGGCCTTTCTAGATATAGAAGGAGCCTTCAACAACGTTAAAACTGAAGCAATTGCTGAGGCACTTGCCAAAGCTGAAATAGGAACGGTTTCAAGCAATTGAATCTTAACCATGCTCAATAACCGGATCATTTCGTCAACACTAGGCGATTGTAACAAAAGGATCACAACGTCAAGAGATACTCCTTAGGGAGGTGTACTATCCCCACTCCTATGCGGCTACTATTAGTCAACGAAGCACTTAAGAAACTGGATATCACTGCAATAAAAACAGTGGCATACGCAGATGACGTAGTCCTCATGGCGTGCGGAAAATTCCCATCGACACTGAGTGATATTATGCAAATAAGTCTCAATATACTCAGCAAGTGGGCGAAATCTTACGGGCTGGGTGTAAATCCAAACGAAACAGAACTGGTTCTCTTTACTAACAGGAGATCGATCCCAACATTTCCGGCACCGTCTTTGGAAGGTTCAACCCCCTCAATGTCATCAAGCGCGAAATATCTGGGGGTGGTACTTGATAGTAAACTGAACTGGAATCTAAACGTTGAAGAAAGAGTGAAAAAAAAACAAATATTGCCCTCTATAGCTGCAACAGAATCTGCGGCAAAAAATGGGGCCCTTGACCGAAGGTCACAAAATGGCTATACACAGCTATTGTCAGGCCAATCCTACCATGCGGTTGCTTGGTCTGGTGGAATGCTACGAAAAAAGCAAAATATATGCCCAAACTAACGAAAATTCAAAGGATAGCATGCATACTCACGACAGGAGCCATGCGCACTAGCCCCACAGTAGGTTTAGAAACAATCCTAAACATAACACCAATTGACTTACAAATCAATGACACAGCAGCCAAAAGCGCAGAAAGTCTCAAAGAAACGGGCAATCTATTCTTGTAACCGTTTGGTTATAGCTCAATATTAAACTCAGTGGCTTATGTGGATGCAGCATCTGACTATACTACCCCATACCAAGACTTTGATATTAATTATTCTATCAGAAAACCAAGCAGAGACGAATGGTATTCAAACAATGTGTTATCTGACGTAGATATAGCAATTTATACCGACGGATCTAAAATGGAATTCGGAGTGGGCTCTGGAGTCTTCTCTGAAAAGACACAATCACCTAGGTAAGCATACAAAATCTCTTTGGCCGTAATTAAACGGCAGCAAATCAAACAAGCTAATAGATTTGAATAGAGCATCCATTTCTATAGCGGTGAGAGTGATAAAAGGTCACAGCGTGTTGGGTAAGCACTCCAATAAGATAAAACTGACTTGTGCGAACCAACTTTGCAGGAAATGTAGCGACCCAGACGCCGAAGAGGAGGTCTCGCACTTATTATGTCACTGCCGTGCGATTAGTAGCAGCCGTTAAAAAATACTAGGCAGCCTATACTTCGACGACCTAAGGGACCTGGCGACTATCCCAATTTTCACCTCAGTGAATTCGTCAATAAGCAGAGTGTTTTCGAAAAACCAATGCACCCACAAAGAGTGACTGTTTGGGTTATGGGTTGGCGGCATCATCGGGCCGTATTATCGTGAGACGATAAAGAACTTTTTATGGCCCGAATTGGAAGATATGGATGTGGACGATATGTGGTTTCAACAGCTTCTTTTTTAATAAAATGCAAACTACTTGAGATACCTCAACATAAAATGTATTGGCTTGAATTACTATCAAAACATTTATGAATGGAATTCGACTTCGTTCATATGTCCACCACGGGAACGTATCCAGCAGTCGATACACTGAAACAAATTTTCGATGCCTCGGCCGCATATTTCGACCGATACGGCCGCTATTTCTCGTGCAATATTGGGTCTTAATCTGAGCTCCTCTAACGTCGCTCTTCGTCTTGTTGGCATAGCTAATGATTTAATGTAGCCCCAACAAAAACTATAGAGGCGTTAAATCACACGATCTCGGCGGCCAATCGACGGGCCCGTTTCTCGAGATAACACGTTCATCGAACTAAGACTTCAATAACTCGATTGTTGCAACCGTTGTGTGGGTTTGGGCACCGTCTTGTTGCAACCTCATATCACAGATATCCAATTCAAGCAATTGCTCAAAGCAATAGCGTTCTAACGTGTCTCTGTAACGAATACCATTTACCGTAACGTGACGGTCATTTTCATCGACCAAACAAATTAACGGACCTTTTACAGATGAAGTGCTGTTTTATGAAGCGCATGAGCGTTCTAAACCAAGTGCGTTTAGTTCATGAGTCAGCTTGGGTGTATGCCATGATCCTTACTCATAATTCGCCATAATGTGATCAGGGAGAGGCCCAATTCTTGAGAACGCACATCAGTTGCGGCTGATCTAATGGCTTTTTGACATTGTTGTCATTGTTTTTCGACATTCAATGCTGGTGGTATTGTGATAATCGAGAGCTTAAGTCATACGCGTTCCGCGAAGGCCTTGGCGGTCTCTTGCAATTGCTGTCTTTCGACATTCAATTTGTTCACAGTATTTCTGGTTTGTTGTGGCGTGGTGGATAACCGCAATCTTACCTTGGCTGCAAGGAGGTATAGTGGGCCGAGTCGATGTTAGCCCGTCGGAATGTTCGGACATCTAATGTAATCAATTTGATTGACCGTTCGTTTATTTGGAAACCGCCATGTGCCCTTATGGAAATTGAGGTGAACAAACCGTGTGCTGGCTATAGTGGTATTTCATTCCACAGCGAAGCCAATTAGCCGAAGTCCGTTGCCAGACGTGTAGACTGTGTTTTTCGAAAAAAAAAACTACTAAAGATGTCCTCTCTACCTTTTTTGCGTTAAAATCACCCAACACGATTTTAAAATCGCACTTCGGTAGTCGCTCATAAGTTTTTCAAGGAGCTCGTAGAAGCAGTCAGATAAGGTTTATGTTGGCTAATTTCGCCTTGATGCAAACTGTTACATCACTTTGGCTAATGTTTTCGAAGCATAAGACTATTTGCCCAAGTCTGGCACTTGTAACAAATCGGTATCCGAATAGTAGTAGTAGTAGTAGTAGTTTTTATATATTTTATATTAGTTTTGATATATATTTTGTAACATACCTCAAAGTATATGGATCTACACAGAATTGCTAACTGAGTTGATTTAGCCATGTCTGTCTGCCCGTCCGTCCGTCGGTAGGTCACCGGTTTTTAGGCCTTAAATTTTGAGTTAGGATAATGAAATTTGGTATATGTAATCCTTGTACGTGCTGTTCGAACAAGAGTAAACATTTTCAAAATCGGCCCACTGCCACGCCCACTTTTAAGCAAAAGCTGATTTTTAGTCAAACTGTTAAGAAATTTGAAAAAGTGACTGAACATAATATATGAATATATAGACAATCTCAATATCTATATTTGGTCTATATAGTTTTTCGCAATGCCCACTTTTTAGGGCGTTTTTAGTAAAAATAAACTTTTTCGGTCGAATTTTCAAATATTCGAAAAAAAAAACTTGAACAAAATATTTAATAGAAGTAATATGAACATTTCGTCCTTAGCCCATTTTAACCCACGCCCACTTTTTGGGGGCGTTTTCCTACAACAACCATTTGTATACCCCAAGGCATAGCAATAGTAAAACGTTTGATAAACTGTCTAAAAAATGTGTTGTGAAAACATCATTTTCTATTTTTCATCGGCATAAGTATTAAGCCCACATTTTGGGGATATTTATTTTAAATATGGGATGGGATAGGGTATTAAATTATTATTATATATGTATATATATAGTATTATAGTACGTTTCCAGCGAGTCGAAATACGTCATTTCAGCGAAACTCGTGGCATTACGCTAAAATGCTATTTCAAATGACGTCCAGTCCAACCAACGTTTTTTCTCCTAGAAACGTCAAATTATTCTGTAATTTGTTTTAGAAAAATTGTTCAGAAAACAGAAAAAAAAAATTTAACAAAAAAAAATCCAATCTTATGATATCCTATTGCTTTTTCTTTTCAAATAGCTTCTGTAAAGTCATATCTTCGGAATAACAAGACATGAAATTGTTGAACATGGGAAAGATTTACGCGATACCCGTTGTCCCTGACATTTGCTTTATTGACTCCATACAAAAAAAATAAACAAATTTTTGTTTGGTGTAACACGATCGTAAGTAGGTACCCAGGGCCTAGCTTATTCTGACAACCTTTCCTAGCTCTTATTTTATTCCGAATACGAACAATTAAGTTGAGATAAGCATTTCTTGGCAGTTGATAGTACTCGGATGTTTTGTAAGATCATAGCTTGCTATGAAAAAAATTGTTTTGACAGTTGGAATGCCTATTTTGAATTTCGTTAATGAAATGACGAGTTTCGGTCCGGTTGCGGTGGAAACTCACTACCAAAAAGATTTGATGGCGACGCATTGCATTTTGAGTTTGAAAAAAACAGTTTAGGTTTGTGACTTAGATATTTGTAACTTAACGAATAACTTGAGCTTTTTCGTTCAATTCTGCGGATGTGAATATACGATAACAAGTGTATGATTTGTGTATTAACTTAGAAGAAAAATAATTAATTTTAGCTTTCCTTCATTAAAATCACAGTTAGGATTGTAAACAGTTTCCGTGGTGTAGTGGTTATCACATCCGCCTAACACGCGGAAGGCCCCCGGTTCG
Source organism: Rhingia campestris (assembly GCA_932526625.1). NCBI lineage: Eukaryota > Metazoa > Arthropoda > Insecta > Diptera > Syrphidae > Rhingia > Rhingia campestris. The sequence goes on from OW052182.1 coordinate 107,055,532, forward strand.
ATCCCGGGCGGAAACAGTTACCTTTTTTATTTATTATTATTCGCCCACGCAACCTCTCCTTCCAAAGAATAACCGAGCTGGGGTACATTTTCACAGAATACGACGGCAGTCTCGGCTGCAAGTCATATTATGTTTTAGATACTATTTTAGTTTACGAATGATCCAGGAATTAACGAAATCCCCACCATGTGTTAAGCAGTACTGCTTTCAATATGTCATTCAGAAGTTGATCACCCGTTTCAGATCAACATATTTCGCCACTTTCTCTCTATATGTTCTACTCTTATGACGACGTCTAAAATGTTCATATTGTATCTGGTCGATTTGCAGCAATCGTATGATCAGCCCAGGTGTGTGTTCAGATAGAATTTGTAACTGGGATTTATTGGAACTTCAACCATTTCATAATGATAATAGGGTTTCTTTTCTTTGATGAATTTACATCTCATGGCAACCTCTTGGTGTATGATCTTGGCTACCTCATTGTGCCGTTTAGGTAGTCATGATTTACCAATGTCGTCCATCCATTTAATACTTGTTCAATGGATTCTACTCCCTCTCCACATAAACGGCAGTTGTTGTCAATACACTCAAGTAGAATTGAACGTCGAATATTTTTTTTGCTGTTGTTACGCCGTCTTGATAAAAATCCTTCCATCTCAGGGAAAAGGTGAACTCTTTGCACCCAGTTGAAGCTTCTTTGTTAATTCTTATATCATTCAGCTGATAAGGATGCTTTCCATGGATAGTAGTAGGTACAAGTTAAGTGAATGTTAGAGTCTGGTTGAAACTCGATGTTACACAATTTTAGGGGGATGAAATTAGTATTAAGATGCATCAAGATTAGATACATGTGGTTGGTTTCGGAGCTTTTAAAGATAAGCTTTCTCAGCTTGGGTTTAAAAGTACCGGGTGTATATGCCCGCAGTACATTGTCCGCCTTCGCTTCCAGGTAAATAAATACGTTCTACAGCCGAAGTAATAAGGTGAAAGCGGTTGTCCTGATATGACGTTCGATTTTCTCTAATTTAGTCCGACTACATTTTAAAGGTCACCAAAGGTCACCTTGAAATTCCCTCTTTTGATGTTTATTTCAGTTGTTTTAAATTTTTGCATTGCATTTGTAAAGAACGCTAACAGATGAAGTGCCACACAATTAATCTTTATCCCCGGTTTCGCAGTGAGGGCTTAAGTCGTTGCTTAGCCAAGCAAAACACAGAGCTTAAGTTTGGGCTTAAGTTTGGGCTTATGTTTTTCGGGTTTCATAGTCATTTAAAAAGTGTGGTTTAGCCAAGCCAAATATAACAAGTAATTGTGAACCATTCACATAGGTAATTTATTAGTTACGCGCCTGCAACTATACACCAAATGGGAATACTCTGCGAATATGACACAGTTACTCCCCGAATTTAGTTCGGACATCACCTATGGAGTAAGCCTCTACTACATCCAACATCCAAAAAAAAGTATGCTCTGACAGAAGTTAAGCCAACACTTAAGCCACAAAAATCGGGGGCTTATGTTTTATCAACACTTAAGTGTGGTTACCTCTTAAGCCGGCACTGTGAAACACAGTTATGTTAAACCGTATAAGTTAAGCTAAACGTGAAGCTTAAGCTCTCACTGTGAAACTGGGCATTAGTGTTTCTAGAAGAAAGGAATGAGGGATTCTATCAGGGTTTTTTTTTTGTAGTTTATGTAAGCAACACTAAAGTTAAGATGGCCTTTAGATGAATTGTTTGTTAATATAGTATCGATGGTAGGTAATCAATAATTTACATCCTCTCGATTTCCGCCCACATCCTTTTTTTTGTTTGCTTTCGATTATGTTGTTTTCATCACAATGAGGACAAGGCTAAGTACATGCTATCAACAAGCAAACAAGCATCTGTCCACCGCCTAGGACAAAACATCACTATTGATATCAACAATTTCGAGGTATTTAAGGAGTTCACCTACCTCGTAGTTAACATAAACTCCACTAATGACACTCTAGTGGAGATCCGTCAAAGAATTACTCTAGGAAACCGTTGCTACTTCGGTTTGGCAAAACAACTGGGTTCAAAACTCCTCACTCGAAGGACGAAATGTGTGCTCTACAAAACCCTTATCATGCCAGTTCTGCTTTATGGTGTCGAGTGCTGGACGATAAGCAAGAAGGGATAGCTAATACTGGGCTCCTTCGAAAGAAAAATACTTCGGCGGATTTTTGGTCCTGTGCACGAGGAGGGCGAATGGAGGAGAAGATAAAACCGCGAACTCTTTGAGATGTACCAATATGTGGATGTAGTCCAAAAAGCCAAAACACATCGACTACATTGGCTCGGCCACATCGAGCGAATGTACAATAATGCTCCAGCTAAGAGGATCTTCAAATCCCAGCCCCCAGGTTCGAGAAGGCAAGGAAGACCAAACCTCCGTTTCAAAGACCAAGCCATCGCGGATGCCAGAGCGCTTAGTATAGACAACTGGAAGCAGCGAGCCAGGGATCGTAGAGGATGGAAGGCTGCAAGGTCTCAGGCAGAGACTCTTCACGGGTCGGGAGCCCGATAAGTAGAAGCAAAGAGGAATATAACTATAGAGTAAGCATCACAGCTAAAAATGTTGTAGCTGTTTCAGACGCGGGCGGTAATTGCGAAGGGGAATTTTCGTCGTCCGTATGCATCGGCTATGCTGTTGTTTGATGCTGGCATGGCAATGTGCACACTGGGGTATCAACATCAGTACCCCTCATATAGCAAATTTTCGTTGTATGAGATGCGCACTTTTGTAGTTGTATAGTCTTTGGTATAAGTTAGTAAGTCATCACAGTGGTGCCTAAACAAGTGGATAAACAAGTTATAGGTCTGGAATTTTCTGCATTAGCTGAGTCTGTGACTTTTGCAATCAAAAATGTTCTCCTTTTTAAGAAAAAAACCAGAAATAATTTGCTGTTTATCAAAAATTTCATTTAAATTCCTAATGTTCACGAACACATTAGGAACCTTTTCAGGAGACATTTAGTATATGATATGGTTCCGGTGCAGGACATTTTTTTAGTTTTTCAACGTCCTTTTATAAAATCGTTAACATCGATTCGTGTAGTGGCCATTTGTATTCTGCTTAACCATGATGCTTAACCAAAATGTTTTGAAACTTTTGGTATCAAATACTTGTAGCGTTTTGCATTGATTGACTTAAGAGTAGAACTTCCTTTTGTTGTTTTGAAAGTATTTGTTGCCTTGAGCTAAAAACCCATAGCATGAGCATGTATGAGCATGTTAATCAAAAAGTCCATCTGATGATAGGAACAATTGGAAAAAGTCGTAGATGTATTCCTTTTTTAAATTTACGGATTAATTGACGTAATCGCACACCACGTGTTTATTGGGTAAGGCGCCCTATTTTTGAACGTAGTATTGCGATCTTGCTTTCAAGTCGTGCTTACCATGAAGGTTTGTTATTTTGTTCATTCTCTATACAAATTCTGGTGAGGACTGACAGGACTCCATCTGCTGCTCTAGTTGCAGTTTAAGCATTGCAGTAAATTATATCCATATTTTTGCAGCAGCTTAATTTGATTAAGTTTAGTTTGAGGCAAACATTGACGTTTTTGAAGATAAGGATCTTGAATTCTTCCTGAACTTGAATTCAACCTTCCAATGAGTAGACTTAACACTGCATTATAAAGTGTTGAAAAAATTCTTCAATATGTAATTTCGAAATTTAACCACTTCCTTGCAATTGACGAAGTGCCACAAGGCTGTCACCTCGCTCCACTGATATTTATTTTTGAAAATCAAAGACGTCACCAATATTATCGAATACTAAATATAATTTGATCTATGTAGGCGACTACAAAGTTCTTAGGTGCAAGTTGCAAAAAATTGTCTTGATCTCAATCTCAAGAAATATTTTCTGACACTATTAAGGCGAAGCAGTATGTACTCTAATTGTATCTATTCTTATTTTTTTATACCTATAAATATGATTATATCTATATAACTAGGACCGTGTCACGCAACAGTTTTTTATGAAGCTTGGTATACTGATGTTAAGTTATTTTCTGATTTAGCATTTATTGTTTTTTTTTTATTATAGGAAATGTTTTCACTCAAATTAAACAAAATCCAAAGGGAGACATAGATAAATGTTAAGTTGGAAATATAGCGCAAGGATAAATCGTGAAATAAGTCTCTTGTGCGCTGAGCAATTGTTGAAACATTAACTCTATCTGTCAACATAATTATGGCGATACCAGTTTATGTTTACAGGAAAAATTAAAAGTCACTTACCAATATATATTTCGTTGAATTTTGTTGATGGTTTGATGGTTTAGATGGGGATCATCTGCTGAAAAGAGAACAACATACACACATGTAGTGAATTGAGTACTTATTTTGTAATATTAATTTTGATAGTTTGTATTTAAAAAAAAAAGATATGGCGTCATGTATATAAATATAACAAAATATACAAAAAAACATATGAGAAGGCTACAATCCGCTGTGCGGATCGTTGAATACCCTATCCCATACCATCCTTAAAATTAATATCCTCAAAATGTAGGCTTTATGGCGATGAAATAGAGAAAATGACATTGTCACAACATATTGTTCAAACAGTTTATCAGAATCTTTTGTTGTTTGACAAAAAATAAAATGGTTTTTGTAAGAAAATGCCCCCAAAAATTGGGCGTAGGTGAAAATGCTCTATAGACAAAATGTTTATTATATCATTATGCAAGTATTTGCATTAAAAGTTTTTTTCGAACCTTTTAAAATTTGGACAAAAAGCGTTTTTAACTAAAAACGCCCCAAAAAAGTGGGCGTGGCTAAAAACTTTGTATGAACGAACGAAATATAGATATTCGGATTCTCTAAATATGCTGGTCAGACTTTTTTTTTTAAATTCCTTACTACGTTTTTCTAAAAAGGGGGCGTGGCAGTGGGCGACTTTCAAAAATGTTTACACTTGTTCTGCTTTGTCGGCCAGAGAGTCTATATGCCAAATTTCAACACCCTTGCTCAAAATTTAAGGCCCAAAAATCGGTGACACACAGACGGACGGACAGACATGGCTTAATCGACTCAGCTAGCGATTCTGAATCGATCCATATACTGAGGTATATCTATCGAAATTATTTTTCTATGTTACAAACAATGTCAAAACTAATATACCCCTATGGGATAGGGTATAAAAACAACATGCCCTTCGTCAACGCCTAACACGTTCCAATGAACTGGTGGAAGCTGTAAGAAAGAGTGTTGGCAAAAACCCACATATGTCGTATCGTCGCCGCGCTCAGCATTTTGGAGTTAGTGGAACCACCTAGGGGCACATTTTTAAGAACGATTTGCATTTGTTTCTGTAAACCCTATAATGAGGTATCTGTTCGGAAGAACAATTTTCTCTGCTGTACCGAGGTATGCGTTCCAATTAGCATTTCGAACAGATCTTCCGACAAAATGTAACGCACATGATCACGCATCGGCGATATGCGTGAAGTCAACAACTTTTTACAGCTATTCGTTGAATTTCTTCTGTACGATGAAGGAATGCTGCGGAACCAAACGAACACGATTGTATGCTTTTTTATTTTGTTCCCTAACGGATACCTCGATAGCATATTGAGTTCCGATTGGAACTAAGTTTCGTTTCGAAAAATGGTTCCGAACGGATACCTCGATAGGGATGAATATTCCTGTAGTTCTATTACATAAAACGAAACGAGCGGGTAAAAAGAGAAATTCGTAAGAAAAGTGTTACCAAATGAAATAAAAAATAACATTATTTTTAAGCTCAACCAACTTTAATCCTATGTAGGACTGTCAAAATTGACCTAAACAAAAAGTCGGGAAATCTGAAATTTTAAAAATGTTCTTTCATTGCGAACATTTCCGAAAGGAGGAAACTTTAATTTTAAGAAGACGAATTACATATGCATAATTCAGACCAAATAAGCATTCCCAATTAAGCGTAAGCAATCATTTAGATACCCATATGCCCATACCTAATGTCTTATTACAATTTATTTTAGATTCAAAAAACTATTTCGACTCAACAAAGATGCGTTTTTATATGTTCTGAGTAGGATTGATTAGCAACTTCCAAGTGCAATATCAACAGTCAACATATATACCAAACATTATGAAATTGTGCGACTCTTCACTTTCTAGCAGAGGGAGGCTACCAAAGAGGAACCGGTCAAGACTTGGCATTGGCTGGATATTTGGCAAAACGTTTTTGGCAAGACCTGGATTAATTTGCATGACGCAATGAGCAATTCCATTGCTCTGTTTGTGTTGATGGCCTATTAATTAAATAAAATGATATGAATACCAATTCTCACTCATTATTTTCTATTTTATTTACCTAACAGTTTTACAGCTGAGGACAATCAATGGTAGACACAACAATGTTTATTGCAGCTCAACGAAAACAAAAGCTATGCGACTGCCAAATGGCAGTCGTATGTAGTTACGAGTATCGTAAAATCTAAAACGATACTCCTTTTACGAAATCATATTTCAACGATAACGAAGTGATTTTAATGATATTTGTTTTTCAAAATATGCCAACTAACAGACCGCCCACGTTGCTTGGAATATTGCAAAACAGTCGATTGAATGGTTGACACTGAACCTGATTTTTTCAAGACAATTTTATGACCGAAGAGGCCTATGTCACTCTCTGGGGACCTTAACAAACGAAATTGAGGTAAATGGGGAACGGAGAATCAAACACTATTGCATGAACAAAAAGTGACTGTGGCTGAGCCAGCACTTGCGCCAAAACCATCATATGGCTCTTATTCTTTAGAAAAGAATTTGTATGTCCACAAATATGTGAAATATGTTTAGATGGTTACTAGTTTCAACAAGCCACTTTGCAAATCAAACAGTGCAGTTTCTGCCACCAAAATTCCCTGGACGTGCGCTGCTAAAAAATGGTAACATGCACTGGCCACTCAGATCTCCAGATCTGAAATCTTCATACTTCTTTTTTTTGGGGTTATTTGAAAATAAATAATAAAATGTCAGCAAAGCCCAGACCATTAACGAGCTCGAGACAAATATTTCTTTTCGAAAAAGTAATGGAAAACGGATCGAAAAGGGCACATTTTGCCTTTGGTCAATTGAGGCACCCACTTAATTAATGTTGTACTCAAAAACTAGTCCTGCACGACTGATTTATACGTAAATTTCTCTTTCACTGGCAGGTGGATGTAACATCAAATACCAAGCATGCGAGAATTTGAGGATTTTCATAGCTTGGCCAAAATACAATCACAATAACATTCATTATGGTCATTGACATAAATTTTGTTGAACTGCGATTATAAAAACGTTTATTCCGGAATTTAAAAAAAATTGGGGTCCATGTGAATTATTAAAATTAATGGCCAGGAATAAAAAATGGCCTAGAATTGTGACCAATAAAATGTTCAATATGAAGTTTGAAGAAAACAGGCTGGAGAAGCCATTACGGACAGACGAAACGACGCGACGCACAGTGGGACGAAAACGGGTTCAACGTCTCAAAAACCTCTATATCTCGTATGCTTTAAGTGATAGCAAATTGAAAATTTGTACATATATCCTTGAATATACATATTTTAAAAGAAATCAGTTTTAGATTATAACGAAGGGAAGAGAAGAGAAGAAAATAAAACATGTTAGTTGATGTATGTATTTATAAAGTCTCAATTGATTTCGGTATATTATTTCACATCTATGTAAAGTAATTGACAATAATTTGCTAGTGATAGCAAGTGAACCATTTTGAGTTAATTAACGATAAATGAGATATTAAATTTTGAGCAGAGTTTAGCTTACAGTAAAATAAAATTATGTACCTAATTAATAAGGCATATACAACATTTGAATATTGAAAGATTAAAGTTGGAAGTTGATATATAGGTACTCGACCAAGTATAATATGGTGAATATTCACTTTCAGGCACATCCAAATCCGTCAACTGCCACGCCCACTTTTAAGAAAAACTTTGTTTCTGGTCAAACGGTACAGAATTGTGATAAACAGCCTGAACAAGATATTTAGACTATATGAATATCTATATTTCATTCATACAAAGTTGTTTGCCACTCCCACTTTTTATACCCTATTATATTAGTTTTGACATTAAGTTTGTAACATAGAGAAATAGATAGATAGATATACCTTAAAGTATATGGATCGATTCAGAATCGTTAGCTGAGTCGATTAGCCATGTCTGTCTGTCCTTCCGTCTGTCCGTCAGTCTGTGTGTCACCGATTTTTGGGCCATAATTTTTATGCTAGAGTGTTGAAATTTGGTATATAGACTCACTGACCGACGAAGCAGAACAAGTGTAAACATTTTTGATATCCGCCAATGCCACGCCCCCCTTTTTAGAAATACGTTGTTTTTGGCCAAACCGTAAGGAATTTTGAAAAAGTGTCTGAACAACATATTTACAGAATCTCAATATCTTTATTTCGTCCATATACAACTTTTTGCCACGCCAACTTTGGGGGCGTTTTTTTTTTTTTTTTTGTAAAAAAACGTTTTGCGGTACATTTTTAAATTATTATTTTTATTTAAAATTGTTAAGGCGGTTTTAAATTCCATTGACAATTGATTTAATTTTTCTTATGAAACCTACTCACCTTTTTTTCTTTTACGGTAATAATAAATATTAAAATAATCTTCATTAAAAATGTATTTTTATTATTTTGAAAACAGAAATTGGAGTTTTCGTGTTTTTTTTTATCAAAGCGATCTATAATTTTATTATAAAATTCCGTATCTTGTTTTATAAATTTTTGTGAATGTTCATCATACACAACGCATCATCACAAAGCATATTTAGATATTTTTTAAGAGTTTAAGAGTTTTCTTAGAAAAATTATATATGCAATAATTCTTCAGTACTAAATGTTTATCTAGGAAAAAAAATATTTAAAATCGTTAGAGCAGTTTTTTTTAAAGTCGTTATTTTTGAAAAACTTTTCGAAACAATTTTTTGAAATTTGTTCGAGTATGTAAATATATGGCGATTTGTTATTTTCTTGGAAAATAATTTTTAAAAATATCTATCCGTTTCCAACATATTTCGAAAACAAAATTTTTGTTTTTAGAAAATTATTAAAAATCAAAAACAATTTAATAATTTTGAAATAATTTATTAATGACTTCCTGTGTTCAAAATTTTATTGACATCGGAATTATAGTTTACGGGAAAACTTCATTTGCAAATTCCGGTTCTATCCGGTCCTAAAAATATAGCATTTTGAAAGTTTTTTTTTTTTTGCACGAATCCATTATTTTCTTTATGTATAGTACCTATAATCGCAAGTATAAAAGTGACTTCAAGTGGTATTCTTGAGAAACTTTTTAACTGTTATACCGAGCGTCCAAGAACGAATCAACGCAATAAAACGTTTTGACAGCCATTTCTACACGAAATTGAACTATTTTGCAAAGAATATTTTTTCGTATGACTTAAACGTTTACAATTAAATAGCTATGTGAACAAATTTTCAACATGAAATTAAAGAGGGGCAAAACAATAAAACGTAGAGGTTTAACATCCCCAACTGTGATAACATTTGTACATGCATCTGCCATCTACATCTTCACCCATCTGCTACATACTCGTTCTAGTACGGAATACCAGATTCGACCAAAGTATAGATTCGTCACCTATGGAAATTGACGAAAAAATGACCAGTTAGTCGAAATTTTCTATTAAGAACTAATAAAATGTTGGTAGACAAAAGTCGTAGTTCGATGCCAGACAGGAGGAGGCAAGTGCCCCTTAAATATAAATATAACCATGCATCTCTTTGTTTCGTATTATGTTTATGGAAATACAATTATGTCGTTAAATTCGGTTGTTTGACAACTTTGTCATGGTCAAAATAGAAAGCGAAATCTTTTTATTGATTTTATTTTACGCAAAAAATATACAAAACACGACTTTGGATTTACATTGTCATCTGTTTCCGTGGTGTAGTGGTTATCACATCCGCCTAACACGCGGAAGGCCCCCGGTTCGATCCCGGGCGGAAACATGTCTCTTTTTTTTCCATTATATGTCTTTAACGTGTAAAAGCACAACGTAAAAACTGGGAGTGCATTTTGTTTTGTTTGCCATTAAAATAAAGCAACGTGTCAACGTTGAATTTGGGAGCAGTTCATGTCGCTTATCCCTCAAATCCCTCGTACAGAATATCTATTGTGGCAGCATTGGTATCACACATTCCTCGAAAAATAGGTCACATTGCTTAAGATAATGTTTGCGCGGAACAGTTCTTGGACGCAATAATTTTATGATTTTGCCTTTTGTTGAACGTCATAAACAACTGAACGTTTGGCATGATCTGTCCAAATCTCGTCTGTGAATAGGCGCTAATGTTGTAGAGTTAAAGTCTAGATTAAGCCACGAGAAACATTTTTTTTTAAATAACGTATTTGTAAATGTATTTGTTTGCAAAGTTAATCAGATTTATAAAAATACAATTTATGAAATGTAAATAATCGGTGGCGTATGTGGAATATAAGAATGCGATGCGTTTGGTTATTATGCCATTAATCATTGTTTGCAGTAGTGTTCTTTTAACTTCGATCCTATTCTTAGAAGTACGTGAAGAAACACTCAAGAAGTCCTCACAATGCAACTCTGAAATTGAAAGTCGCTATAAAAAGAACTAAACAAACCTAAATACTAGTATGAAAGCACGAGCACTATAATCTTTTATTTAAGAATTAAGCATAAGAATCAATTTATCGTTTCATTTAGGGTGGGGGGCAGTAAGATAGTTAAGTAGGTGATAAGTAAGGTAGTTGTTAATTACTTTTCGTCAAGCTTTAGTTGTAATAGTTGTAAGTTGAAAAAAAATTCAGTTGAAAAAAATAAAACATAATCATCCCAAAATCAATGCAAGTGACTTTATTTTGATAAGAAAAAAAAAAGTAATTCTGTTTCCGCCCGGGATCGAACCGGGGGCCTTCCGCGTGTTAGGCGGATGTGATAACCACTACACCACGGAAACACATGCAATTAGTTCTTTAAATCCCAGCGGATACCTGCCTTCATTTAAACACGCTATATAATATTTACCCTTGAACTTTAAGTTGCGCCACCAATGTTTGGTTACTTTTACAAAATATCGACTTTTGCGTGGACTCCACAGTGGACATAGTAAAAAAGAAGGATTTTTTGTTGTTCTGTGTATTCCTCTGTCCATTGCATTGGTAAAAAAAAATACCACTCAACACGCAAAACTAAACAATTAGTGGCACGCACTTTTAAATTCTAATTTTAATAATAATTAAGAATATTTACATAAAAGTGGATTCTTTAAACGATATCCTCTGTTATTTACGCAACGTACTATAACACAATTCGGGTTCTGACGTAAATGTTGACTAATTTTCAGTTTTCGAATCAGTGTGTCTGACACTTTTCAGAAAAACATAATTTTTTAGTTAAACCATAAGGAATCTTGAAAAAGTGTTTAAAGAAGATATTTGGACAATCGTTTTGTCGGATTTCAGCTATATAAAGTTGGCTAAAATTGGCCTTACTTTTTGAGTCCATTTTTTTAACAAAACGATTTTTGGGAAAGGTGATACGAGTTTTGGAGAAAAGTTATAATCGAAATATTTAGATAGGATTATAATACACATATTGTTCTTACATAATTTTGAATCACACCTTCGCGTATCTTCAAAACTAATATCCACAAAACGTGGGGATGAATTAGAGGAAATGACATTGTCACAAAAAATTGTTCAGACAGTTTATCAAAATCTTTTATAGATCGACAAAAACATCTTTTTCTCTTGCATATGCTATGCGGTACGGTATAGAAGCCGTTTTCTAGAAAAACTCTCCCAAAAAGGGGGCAGGTGTTAAAATGATCTATAAAGGAAATGTTCATATTAACACTACAATGATTTTGCATCAAAACTTTTTTCGAATATCTTAAAAATTTTACCGAAAACCGTTTTAAAAAATAGATCATGGAAAAAAACAACGTTTTATTATAAAAAGTGAGCGTGGCAGTGGGTGAATTTTGAAAGTGTTAACACTTTTTCTGCTGAGAACAATAAAGTTTGTAGCTCAAATTTAAGGCCTAAAAACTGGTGACGTAAGGTCCCTGCGTAGGTCAGTAGTTTTTGGGTACAGACATGGCTAAATCGACTCAGCTAGCAAATCCGAGTCGATCCATATGCTTTAAGGTATATCTACCTAAAGAACAAACTCCTTATCAGTGTGGTTTTAGGCCAGGAAAGTCCACAATCGATCAAATTTTCACACTTCGGCAGATCCAGGAAAAAACCCAAGAAGTCCACCTATTTATCGATTTCAAAGCCGCATACTATATGTCTAGTTTTTGTATACCGCCCAAACTCGTCCGTTTGTGTAGGATGACGATGGAGAATTCTCGCTGCACCATCAGGGTCGAAAACGACCTCACCGACACATTCGATACCAAAAATGGATTTCAATTTGATTCTTGAGAGGATTGTGCAAAACTCCCGAGCCAACACCAGAGGCACAATTTTCCAAAAATCGGTGCAACTACTAGCATACGCCGACGATATTGACATCATTGGTAGGACTTAACGTGATGTCATAGCCACGTTTGCTAGGATAGAGAAGAACGCGGCTAAACCCAGTAAATGAGGGTAACACTAAGTATATGCTGCCAACACAAAAGGACACACAACATCGACGAATTGGACAGAACGTCACCATTGACAGAGATCATTTTGAGGTAGTACGGGACTTTGTGTACCTCGGCTCTGCCATTAACTCTGACAACAACATCTCATCAGAAATCAAACGAAGAATTACTCTTGCCAACCGCTGTTTCTTCGGGCTAAGAAGGAAATGTAGTAGTAAAGCCCTCACTCGGAACTACTAAGGAGATTCTATATAAGACCCTGAGTATCCCAGTCCTGCTCCACGGCGCTGAAGCATGGACCATATCAAAAGCGGATGAAGAAATCCTTGGTCGATTCGAGAGAAAAATTCTTCGAAAAATCTTCGGTCCGGTTTGTGTTGACGGGCTATGGAGACGAAGATTCAACCACGAACCATACGAGCTGTACAGCGACATACCCCTGGTCAAAAAACTCCGCATTGGACGTTTAAGATGGCTAGGACATGTAGAACGAATGAACACCAATACTCCGGCTTGCAGAGTCTTCGATTCCCCGCCAGGCGTCGGACGCTGTGGAGGAATACCTCGCCTTAAGTGGCGCGCACAAGTAGAAACCGACCTCAACCAACTTGGAGTGCGCAACTGGAGGCAGTTAGCTAAGGACCGGGCTAATTTAAGAGGCATGTTGGTTGAGGCCCTGGTTCATCCCGGACTGTAGCGTCACTTAAGTAAGTAAGTAAGATAAAGTGGGCTTATAATTAAACATGGGGAAGATATGACGGTGACAAGAAGGGACAGACAATATTGACGAGGTAATAAGGGAACTTTGTCACCAAACGAAGCATTACTCTTGCCAACCGCTGTTTCTTTTGAATATGACGGGAATTATTAAGAAAGCCCACTGCGGAAACAATGAATAGATTCTATATAAGACCTCGATCATTGCAGTAATTTTAAACGGCGCTGAACCATGGACTTATCAAAAACAAATGAAGAAATCCTTGTAAATTTGAACCAAAAATTGCTCGATAAAATAAACTTTATACATTTTGTCATAAGAAGAATTTAATGAGACAAAATATTAAGACTCTCATTTTTTTTTCAATTTAAACATAAATTGAATTTTTAATTACATATATATAAATATAACTACTTTTGAGGTTTTTATTTATTTTGCTAGTCTTAATATTAATTGTACTATTGTTGTCTATTTGTCCATTCGTTTTCGATGATGTTTCTTGGTAAATTTACAGCGGGTTATTCTGCGGGAAAATAAAGTCCTACGCTCCTTAAATTTTGACCGAATGAAATCAGCCATTTCTGTCGGTTCACGATTTCGATTGAAAATTCCATCTACTATTGTCAAGCTTTCATCTAAAGAAGGATAACATTTCGTCACAAATTTTAATGTTACATGCATTGGATGTAATTTAAACTCCACCTGTAAAGTTCTCGTAAGCAACAAGGTTTCCAAAAAATTCGCCAACGATTGAGACATCTCCATCTAAATTGTCTAAGCCCCTATGAAACTCGTTGAATTCAGGATAGGGATCGTATTTCAGCGTTCGTATCTTAATAGAGTTTATTGTTTTAATAGTTTTATTTGCCAATTATTATATTTCCTAGTCTGTTTACTCTAGATTAACTTTAAACAATGGTAATGATAGCTTTATTCTAGTGATACAAAGGCATTGATTAAAGTTTACCGAAAGCGAACAAACCGGGGTAAGGCTCACATACCCTATTATTGGTGGGAAGGATTTTTTCTCCATAGATAAGGATGATTGGTTTGTGCAATTGTTCAATAGTAGTTCGCACATGTGTAGAAAGACCAGTACTTAAAGTGGAATCCGCAAGACTCAAGGATATAATATCTAATTTGTTGACCTAAAAGCGAAGTGAGATTAACTTTTTTTCTTGTTGCATGGATTGACTTACAAACTCTGAGGAACTGGCTGACAGTTGAAATACTGCTGTAAATGGTCGGGTACTGTCCAATGTTTTAGCATGGTCTATCAGAGAGCTGAGTGCACGAAGTTATACAAAACAAATTGTAAAAATCATTTTTAAGATGAAACTTGGTTTCTAAAGAGATTTTTGAGGATTTCTAAAATAATAGTTAAAAATAGAGGAGATATTCATATCAAGGAGACATTTTAAGACCTCCTCTACGGAGCCCACGGAAAATGTCCGGAGTACGGTTTACGAACTGTAATTTGGTATTTTAACGCCAAAATCGACAAAGAAAACATCTTCGATAGGTAAGTTATAAGCTTTGTACAAAAAAAACATATGAGAAGGCTGCAATCCACTGTGCAAATAATTGGAGACCCTATCCTATTCCATCCTTAAATTAAACATCCCCAAAAATGGGATGCTGCATTGTCACAATATACCTAAAGATCATCTGTCTGTCCATCCGTCCGTCTGTATGTCACCGATTTTTAGGAACTTTTCAGAAAAACGTTGTTTTTTGGCCAAACGGTAAGAAATATAGATATAGAAATACATAGTTTACCTATACAATGAAAACGTCCCCAAAAAGTGGGCGTGGCAAAAACTCTACGCCCACTTTTCGGGGATGTTTTCATTAAAAAAATAACAATTTTCAGTCAAATTTTAAGATATTCGAAAAAATTTGGATGCAAAATCATTGGTAATGTCAACATGAATATTTCGTCAATAGATCATTTTAGCCCACGCCTACTTTTTGGGGGCGTTTCCTTATAAAAGGCATTTGTATAACCTAAACTTTAGCATATGGGTAGATGTTTGCAGAACCCTAAACTTCGATAAACAATTTCTAGGGCCCGGTTTTTCAGGCCGAGTTAACGCAATGCTGAGTTTACTTAAACCAGATCATTTTATATAGAGTTAACTCCTCAAAGTTAATGGGTTTTACTAAGTTAACTTGTTTTTTTTTTCGAGTTAAGCTAATTTTGATACTAGCATGATCTGAAAAACTAACTTCAGAGGGCAAAATGGTCTATCGCCGCCATTTTCGACAATGGGGAATAAGACATTTAGTCTTAGAGTTAGAATGTGCTTAATTAATAACGGATGATTTTTTAAGAGTTAAGTTTTTCAGATTGGCAGCACTGGTTAGTAATGACATTTAATCATGGAAAGACTAACAAACGAGCAACGATTGCAAATTATTGAAATTTATTATCAAAATTCGTGCTCAGTGAAAAATGTGCAAATCCGCTGTTTTATCGAAAAATTGTGTTCAGCGATGAGGCTCATTTCTGGCTCAACGGATAAGAATGTAAGCAAAACTGTCGCATCTGGAGTGATGAACAGCCACATGCCATTCAAGAATTACCGATGCATCCCGAAAAAACGACAGTTTGGTGTGGTTTATGGGCTGGTGGCATCATCGGTCCATTTTTCTTCAAAGACGACCGTGGAAGAAACGTTACCATCAACGGCGAACGATATCGAGCCATGATACGCGCCTTTTTTTTTGCCCCAGTTGGCTGAATTCAACTTGGTTGACATGTGGTTTCATCAAGACGGTGCCACATGCCACACAGCTCGTGGAAATGATGAAGGATGAATGTGGTGAGCAGCTTATCTCTCGAAATGGCCCTGTGAGTTGGCCGCCAAGATCATGCAATTTAACACCTTTTGATTATTTCTTGTGGGGTTATGTAAAATTGTTAGTCTATGTGGACAAGCCGAACACGATTGAAGCCTTACAGGATAACATAACACGCGTAATTTGTGGAATGCTCGAAAATGTGACGCAAAATGGGACCTTCCCAATGGACCATTTGAAACGGAGCCGCGAACAACATTTATATCAAGTTGTCTTTAAAACATAAATGGCAAAGGCCTATTTATCAATTACAATAAAAAACATTTGTTGCAAATTTGAGTGTTTTTTTCATTTTCAAAAAAATGCGCTTAAAAATCACCCGTTAGTAACTCCCATCTCAAGGTGGGCTCTTATCCTCCCTCCTATGGGTTCTGTGATTAAACGAAACCCAAGCCTTAATATAGTCCCCCCAAAGTAATAGCATATGCAGGTAAGAAAGAGCTTCTTACGACGGAAAAATGTCTCAACGATCAGCAATTATATAAAAAAAAGCCTTAACGTCAGTCAATCTATACTTGAAGCGGAATATTGGAAAAACTTTAAAAAAAAATGGAATATTAATTTTGTTTTCAAACAAAATGAAAATAACAGAGTATACTACTCCGGCATATAATTCTGAAACCACGAAATATCTAGGTACAGTGCTTGATAAACCCTAGGGAAGAAAAAGAAATCTATACTGGTGTTTTACTTATAGAATAGCATATTCGTCAAAATCTAGGTAACAAACCCAAATTTAATGCTAAGAACCTACACGCCAGTGGTAAGACCGATCAAAGAACACACTAAAATGCGACCATTAAAGATAATTCCACAGCGGAGCTGTAAGCAATACCGAATCCTCCACATTTAAATTATGGAAAGTGACATTGCTTTCCGATTAAGTTAATCCAGTGGCTAGATAACCCGATTGATCACCCAAAAAAAGGTAGGACAAGTCACGTCACAACATATTATCTGACCAAACCACTGACCTTTTCCTACCCCAGTAGAAAACGAAATAATATGATAAGCAGGAAAAAAATGCAAACTGCAGTAGACTTCCTGGCTACCAAAGTTGTAGAGGTGACTGTAGCCGACCATGAAGCTACAACAAAAGCGATATTACCACCAAGGAGGCTATAATAAAAAAACTAGCCAAGAAACTATTGACAAATACGGAAAAATGCATACAAAGAAGTATATGCATTGTTTGACAATAACAAACCCACATGTGTTTCAAGAGGCATCATTGCATCCACAAAAAGTGATCGTGTGGTATGGAATTCATGTCGGATGTGTCAATGGACTGAAAATGATTTTTTTACCCAGAATTGCATGAACTTAACACATTAGTAATATATGATTCCAAAAAGGTATGCTGCCACAGCTGGTCAAGCAACTGATCTAACCAAGATAAAGTTTGGTAGTCATGTAATTTTGATCAAATGACGAACTCGATCGTGCGATTTAATGCCGTTGGATCTATTTATACCCTATCGCATAGGGTATATTAGTTTTGATACATAGTTTGTAACATAGCGAAAGCCAGATATACCTTAAATATATGGATCGACTCAGAATCGCTAGCTGAATCGAATTAGCCATGTATGTCTGTCCGTCCGTCTGGCTGTTGGTCAACGATTTTTAGGATTGAAATTTTGAGTTAGGATAATGAAAATTGGTATATAGGATATGTACTTGAAAATGATCTTCAAGAGTTAGGATAATGAAAATTGGTTTATAGGATCCGTGGCCATGCCTACAGAAGAAGTACAAATTGGCTCACTGCCACGCCAATTTTTTTTAGAAAAACGTTCTTTTTGGTCAAACACTTCAGATTTTTGGAAAATTGTCTAAACAAGATATTAAGACTATCTTAATATCTGTATTTCGTCAGTATAAATTTTTGTGCGCTCACTTTTGGAGGCTTTTGTGTAAAAAAAAACTGTTTTCGGTAAAATTTTTAAAAATATTTGAAAAAAACTTTCGATGCAAAAATATTAATATAGTTAATATGAACATTTCGTCCATAGGTCATTTTAACCCACGCCCACTTTTTGAGAATCTTTAATTTAATGTGGGAATGGGATAGAGTATTCAACGATTCGCACAGCAGATTGCAGCCTTTTCATATGTTTTTAATAAGGTTACGTTAAGTCTTTGGTTTATGCAAACAAGACAACAGTGTTAAAGAAGCTCAGGAACAATTTCGAACGCGAAATGTGTGGTAGAGTGGTGTAAAATTAGCACCAAAGATTCAATCGCTGCAAACACGCTCGCTGTGGCCATTGTTGTGAGTAACGGTTGGAGAGAAGGGCACGGCACGCTTGTGGTTGCACGGCTTAACTCATCGGGGGTAGTTCTTGCCCTCTCAACAAACATCCCAGTTCAACAAACATTTTTGTTTGTTCCAGAATCAAATAAAAATAAAAAAATAAGAAGAAAGTTCCTCGTTGACCACGGACGGACTTAAAAGGACTTTAAAGGGAGATAAGTTCAAGAAAAAGCTGAAAAGAAATGATCAAAACCTATGTCTACACCACTAAAAAACGATTAGGAAAACTTGTTTCCATTGTTCGTCAGCAGCATAGATTCGCCTCGATTCCAAAACATGCCGGTTGTTATTGACAAAAGCTGGCCTTCCCACCCTTCAAGTACCGAAAGACTTCCTATGGCTATCCCTCTGGCCACGTGTATGGTTATGAGAGATATCCCCTTAATCTAATCGCGTAGTAGAATTTAGCACGTGTACCGTAAAATTCGTCTGTTTTTTTATTAAAATTCAAAATCGGTATGTTTTTATTGAAAAACCCTATACAAAATTTTGAACGAGGAACAGATTGTCACTGGTTAGTAACTAGTTCTGAATCTAAACGACCCCTGCAGAGGCTGTGGTTAAAACTAGGTTTACGAGTCCACTTTCTATGTTGAAACCGTGATATTTATAATTTATAATTTCTCTAAAGCTTTTGGGTGGTTTAAACAACCACAGCTTATGGTTCAAAAATAAGGGATTTACATAGCCGAAGAGCTTCACCTTGGTATAAGAGGACAAGTATATCATTTTAAACCAATCAAAACCAACTAAAATAATATAAACAGGGATTAATTGGGATTCATTTTGTTATGTAATTTTATAGGTATACCATTGGCATTTCATTCAAATCAATTCGGCCAT
This sequence comes from Rhingia campestris, assembly GCA_932526625.1. Lineage (NCBI taxonomy): Eukaryota > Metazoa > Arthropoda > Insecta > Diptera > Syrphidae > Rhingia > Rhingia campestris. Next base: position 107,074,932 of record OW052182.1, read on the forward strand.
TTGGTCGGCTGATATTTTTGATCATTCGAAAGCAGCAGTACTACGTGAAAGTACAAGGAACTTGATCATGAAAAATGTGTCCTTTGAACCAAAAAGAATCGGCGTCCAACAACACAAAATAAAGAGATAAAACCCATTACAATCACAGTGACATTTGAAAACCAGTCCATAATTAAGGACTACCCCCAACTACATAAAGGTGTATGCGCAAAGGTAATAAGTATGACGAAAGTTCACCAATTCATACTTACTTCTCATATTCACCCCATGGACTGCAATCTTCCGCCATCAACACCGACCACAATAGCACACTTGGGTGATTCCTGTATCGAACAATTACGTCCTGCAAGTCATTCTTAGGGCTTCTAAAAAATAATTACACACTTGAATATTATCGATCAATCTATATCCATAGCAAGCGTTACCCAAAAATTAGAAGCAAACCCAAATCATCGGCCAAATTCAGCATGTCCTCAGAAGGAGGTGTTTTTGTAAACAAAACATTTCCATTCAACCATCGCACTGAAGCGATGTCCTTCAGATGTGTTTGTGGATTGCAAAGACTTTTCTAAATGTGACGAAATTACAGTTCGTAGTTGTGAAAGTGTAACTTACAACTAACATCGTTACTTTCGACACCATATAGTTGGAAATTCCTTTCGTTGATCATCAACGATGAGTTGGACCAACTCAGAGTACGAATGCCGATCTTCTGGCGGTAGACATCTCGAACTACACTGTCACAGTATTTGTAGTACAGTTTAAAGACCAAGGTGTAGAGGTATCCTGCTTTGCAGTCCATAGAAATTGGCCACCAAAGGTGACAATTTGGTATCGTAAGAGTGCCCTCAAGATCCCCGCAGACATGATCACTTGCTACTGGAGTGTTGTCCAAATCAAAGGCTTGGATGGATATACATTTACGAGTTTGCTGAAGCAATCCATCGGATTTGACTTTATACGCTATGGAAGCTGAGGAGGGTCTGTCAATGAAAAAACTTTCATGTGATGTCGTTACGAACCTGTTTCATTTTCGACGGTTGCCGACACCGAGACACTTTGAATAAACAGCATTTCCGGGATCGTTTGCAGGATAATCGAATTTGGAGTTCCAGGCAAGGGAGTCGTTCGGCTATCCACTGTCAATGCGATGCGATTTTCAGACTCAAAATTCAATTTCTCAGTTACATCACATTCTGTTGGCGTGTAACTCTTATTTAGAGTTGCGATGTTTTCGCCATTGATCCACTACAGAAATAGGTGTCAAAAAGGTTCACATGGATATGGTACGTACCAATTGGGTCGCTGCAGATACTCCATCCATACTTAGCCATATTCTCATGTCGTTCTTCCAGTTTTTTGGCACAAAGAAACTCCGTTCGTACCAGACTTTAGTAAGACAACTTCGACAATCCATTTGGGCGGTAAAATCCATAAAATCTCCGGGAATCGACATCTTAACAATTCCGTTGAGCTATGCCGAACCAACAGTCAAACCTTGGATATTTTTTTTTTTTTCAATTTTACGCACCATTTGCAATCCACCCTGTCGTAGATATTCCAATGGCTCGCCCTCCCCCTCGCAGTAGCAGTTCCACACTCCAGTCAAAGGGAGCACTTCCCTGGTTTCACTACTATCAGCGTACGCATTGTTTACAAGGGTAACGTATCCCATTGCTAACCAAAGCGCCAGACCCATTTTATGCAAACAAGAACTAGAACACTCACCGACTTGGTGGGTGGTGTACTCGCCTTTATATAGTCATGCCAACCTAGGTCATGGACACACATACGTGCCATAGATTAATACCCAAAGTGACACTTGATACTCCTCATTCCATGTCTGGGTAGTTGGTCGGTTGGTCGTTTCTGTATGCACGTATTCTATGCTAGACGAGATTGCTGTCATCATTCAATAAGGCGATAGACAATTTGGTGCCCTTGACTGGTCTCCATAGTTTAGCGAAACATGCTAATAGAACACTTTTTCCATCACACCTATGTCGGTAATTGCGCGGGGTTATTGTGCACGCATGCTGTAGCGCCATGCCCTCGAAAGTAATTTCATGTAAATGCCCACTTAATGTCTCCCTTAATCATGGGTCACCCTCTCTGAACGTAAACGGTTTTAACACTCATCAGTCCGGGCCGACGACTACGACCGATTTTGTCGCAAAAGTCAGAGCATTGGCCGGCTGACGCCGCTGGTGGTAACTGTTATTCTTATACACTACACCGAGTACTGCTAATTGCGTGTTTCGTCGTCCTGCGGTTCCTTTTTCTTATTCCGTTCTGTTTTTTTTTTTGTTTTTCGTGGGAGAGAAAATAGCTCATGATTTTCAAATCGATGAATATATTTACGTGTCTTAAGGTTTGAGGTATGAGTTTTTTTTTTAGTTCTGCTTTGGGGTGCTGAGCGGGCGCGTGTGAGTAATCAATTTCAGTGGTAGTCTCAGGATACCTTCTGAGCAAGTTTAGGTGGCGTAGAGAACTAGTTCAGCACGAGAAGTTGTAACGGATCGGTTAAAAAGTTTTCTTTTGTTTTGCACCTGTGATATGGTTTTTGGTCGGGACTTGGTGAAAGTGCAGTGTGGATCTGTTGGTGTTTATGATGGTGAATTGTGATTGTCGTGCTACGGGGAGAAGATAAGTCAGCATGTTTATTAAGCTGCGTTCGAGGTGGCTATTCATAATTGGACTCGGAAGTAAGTTGTAACGTATGTTGGTTGTTTTGAGGTCAAAGAATGTGCGTGACTGTAGATAGTTTGACAAAAAGTCAAAGGGAATAAAGGCACATCTCCTTGTATCTAGTTGTTGGCAGGTGTGTGCTTAACAAATTTGCAACAAAATAGAAGGTAAGATAAGAAATATGAATTATTGGTGAAGCAATATTATGTTGTTGGACAGTGAATTTAATTCGATTGAGGATTCAATTAAATTGGCTTTTTGGCATGGCCAACGATTTAAATGATTGTTCTGGGGAATATTCATTATTACGAGAAAAAAATACAAAGTGGTCTCACGTAGAACAAAATAACCCAACGATTTTTCAGTTAACCATATCTTTCCCCAAAGGTGCGACAAAAACTAGCGCCCAAACTAAACACAACTCAAATTATTCAGAAAAACGTGATTCGAGAATAATTTTGGACACATTTTAATCGAATGTACTTTTTCATTTTCAAATAACTCTTTTATACAATCGCAAAATAAATCACAATCCGAGAACTCGATATCCTTTTTAATAAAGTGTTCCGATACAAATTTCAAATTCAGATCAAATCAAATCAAATTCAGAGTAACATAACATGTATTAATTTTTTTTAAATCATTTCCAATAATGCCTTATTGGAATTCTGTAACAATTTGTACGATTTTCTATTGTTATGCTCTTAATCGCACACGTATATTAAATCCACTGTTGGAATATTTCATGTTTTGTTCATATAGTCTGGATCCACTAATAGATGTATCTCGCACAAAATAACTTATACATAATTTTCAATTACTAAAAATTTGTTTCCCCAGGTTATTTTCCTTAAATTTTCCCATATCAATTAATTCGACAATTGCACGCTTTACTGAGTCATACGTTACTTATTTTCCTATAGATACTTCATCAAAAATAAAAACAGCTTCTTTCATATAACAAGTCCAAAAACCAATAAAGTTCCTTAATTTTTTGAATTTGTTTATTTAGCCAACGGTAAATAGTCGACAATGAAAACAAATGTATATTAAAACGAATTTCGAAGATTCAGTCCACTCAATTTGTTGTCTTTTTTGTCTTATCATAGGAAATTCATTTATTAACGTATCAGATTTGGCTATTTTGCGTTTTTATAAAAAAATGTATAAACTGCCCTCCTTGGTCTTACTTATTGAAAAAAAAAACTTGATATTAAATATGATAGAAACTATTATTCAAATGGAGATTTATAAGCTAATGTATGAATCTTTGATGCGTTTATTGGTTCATACTTCTCCAACTCTTCAAACATTAATTTGTTATCGAAATTTGTAGGTTTGGAAGCGCTGTGATCTTGCCTTGTAATAAGAATTGGAATCTCTTTCATCCTTATTGGGATCCACATCAAAAGCAGATTTATTAACTTTTTCAGTGGAATACCACACCAACAACTTCATTCATTCATTGAATCCTAAATTAAATCCTTCATCGGAGTGCTAAACCGAAAAAATTATATTTCAGGAATTGGGTTTTTTTGGTAATTTTCTTTTTGCAAGGGATTTGGCGTTGAAATTCAAATCGCTGACGTACAACTTTTTGAGAAACATTTGATTTTGTCTCTTTTTAACTTTCTATTAGAAAGAGAAAGATATTGTTTTCATGAAAATTTTCGACCTCGAGATTTTGATTGATTCTAACATTGCGATGATAGCGGAACCCAAAAAAGTGGTTTTTTGAATTTCGTCCGTCGGTTCGTCTGTCCGTAATGGTCTAAACGGCTTGACCGATGTTCTTCAAATTTCGTATCCATGTTTGTTTTGGTCACGGATAAGCTCACTATCCGTTAGCTCCATAACTCGTGTTTTAAGGAGCGGATAGTGATTTTTTTTTAATACGGGGGTAAGCATATTAGTTCCAACAAAACTACATACCCAGTTTTTTCGAGAAAATCCATATAACGGATTTTGTCATTTAGGTTATACAAGGTGGCGCAAAAGTAATCCTCCTATCAGAAAATGCTATAAATTTTGCGATTGGCCCCTAATGTCAGTTCTGTTTTGACATTTGTGTAGTAAACACATGCAAATTACACGTTAATAAACAATGTTACGCTACACTGCTCCAGAACGCGGAATATTGGTGACTATTTATTTGAGCAATAATCGGTCTGTGACTTTGGCACAACGTGAATTTCGTCGCAGATTTCCTAGCCGTCCAACGCCTACTGGTGAAACACTGCGAGATGCTGCCAGGCGTGGCAGACCCCGGAGTAGCCGTTCTGCAGAGAATATTGCTGCTGTAGCCGAAGATGTCATGGAAGCGCCGTCGACATCGACCAGACGACGTGCTACGCAAATGGGTATCAGTCGACGGTCTTTACAGCGAATTTTGGTATGTGTTTTAAAGGGATTTCCGTACAAAGTCCAGGCGGTGCATCAGCTGTTAGCTGCTGACCGCCAATCGCGTCTAACATACGCTCAAGCCATCCTTAATCACCACCAAGAGGAAGATGATTTTTTACAAAAATAATCATGAGTGATGAGGCCCATTTCCATCTTAGCGGGTACGTAAATAAGCAAAATGTACGCTTCTGGGGCACTGAAAATCCGCGTGTAACCCACGAAGAGCCATTACACCCGCTCAAAGTCACTGTATGGTGTGCTGTTTTCGCTGGAGGAGTCATCGGACCTTTTTTCTTCGAAGACGTCGCGGGCCAAACGGTTACTGTGAATGGTGAGCGCTACAGAGCAATGATCAACAAGTTCTTTTTGCCGCAACTTGATGAATTGGGATTGGAAAACATGTGGTTCCAACAGGACGGTGCAACGGCACACACTGCACGTGCCACATCCGATATGCTGAAGGATGCATTTCCCGGGCGCCTAATCTCCCGTTTTGGCGATTTGCACTGGCCAGCAAGATCGCCTGATTTGACCGCTATAGACTTCTTTTTGTGGGGATTTTTGAAGTCGTGGGTTTATGTCAACAAGCCTCAGACCCTTGAAGCTCTTAAAGACAATATCCGTCAAGAATGTGAGGACCTATCGCCGGAAGTTTTGGCCAAAGTGATGGAAAATGCCATAAAAAGGGCTCAAATGACAATCAACTGTGGCGGCGGCCATTTACATGACATCATATTCTCGACTTGATGTAATAAAAATTAAAAGACCAAATAAAAATAATCCATAAGAAGAATCAAAGTTTTTCATTTTTTTTTAAATTACAGCCAAAAAACATCGGAAGGTTATTTTTGCGCCACCTTGTATAAAGAAAATTGTTAATTTCTCGCAAACTATTATGTCAAATTGAATGAAATTTAATATGTATACTACTATTATAATTTAGAACATTTCCACATAAAAAGTTTTAGCCCAACCATCACTACACGGAATTTTCCGTTTTGGCCAATAATGGAAAATCATTATTATTCACATAGACACCGATTCCTTCAAATTTCGGAGTAAACGTTCGTATAATCACATTTTGACATTAGATCAATTTTTGGCATCAATAATCAAAATGGTTTTGATTTGATTTAACGCCCAACTCGCTGTGCAAGAGAAAGTTGCGTACGACCCAGTCGTGCACCCACCACTCGTTTCTATTACAATGCAAGAAAATGCGAAATGTATCAAAAGCTGCAAATTTCGTTTCTTAATATTTAAGAAAGTAATTCCAGACTATAGTTAGTTTTATGAGAGTTCGACATTAACAAATTTCGTTACCTAAGCGATTCTTTGGGAGCATACGAATTAATAAGAGAAATCAATTCCGATGAAACAACACGATAATTCAGAATATAGCGAACAAACATAATACAAGATGCTTTACGCCTGAAACTTAAGGTTTGCAAGCCAATTGGTTCACATCTTTTATCATAACTAGGCAATTCTTCAAACGTAAATTATTTACGGAATGCATACCTCGTGAAATTTTTCTGAACACTTTCTAATCTAAGTGCCTGCATTACATATGGATAATCCCATAGATGGATGGATGTATTCCAACTGCTGCCTGACTAACGAGCAGTATATAGTTTTAATGCTAAATACGTCTCGGAAGTCCTTGCAATTTCGCTTTAGAAAACCTAACATTGAGTTTGATTTTGCTATAGTGTAATCATAATGAGAAGAAAATTTTACTTGTTTGTCAAATATGACCCCGAGATCTATAACTTCTCCCGTACGCTGAAGTCTAAGATCGTTCATATAATAATCATTTATTATAGGTGCATTTATACGGAATGATGTAAACATTTTACATTTTGATATATTAAGCTCGATAGCGTTATGATTACTCCATGCCGACAAACTATTTATATCAGACTGAAACCGGATACAGTATGTTATATTACTTATACGAGAATATAATTTTAAATCGTCCGCAAGTTAAAACGTTGCAAAATTTAAAAATATCATGAACGTCATTTAAAAACAAAATAAAAAGCAATGGGCCTAAGTGGCTACCTTGCGGGATGTTTCTTCGATTTCGCGAGAAGTATAACCGTCGATCTTAACCATTTGCTTTCTGTTTGTTAAATAATTTTGGAACTATTTAAGCATTGAGGAAAGTAAACCCAACGGTTTTAGGGCCGAATTTTCAATCTCCAGATAAGCAATAAGGTAACACTTAACAGTCAGATAACACAAAAATACATGTTTCAATAGGCGTATAGCACAATCTAGTTATATAACAGTTATCTGGCGAATGAAATTATCTGCTCCTCAGTGAGCTGGGTAACTTTAACTGACTGTTGATGAACTGTCAACACTGAGAAATCTAGTCTGCTAGCTCTAACATATAAGATTGTCACTATATCTCTCTTTTTAGTTCAGTTTCGTGTAGTTAGACACAATTGAGTTTGACAAAATCGTTCAGTGACAAACTAGGAGTTATTCAATGATTGAAAAACCAACACATACTTAGCTAGTCGATAAGGAATAGATAGATTTATTCAATAGACAGCAATCAGACTGTTTAACTGACAATTGAAAAATTAGCCCTTAGTCTAACAAATGCTTTTATAAAGTCAGTGTAGAGTATATCAACTTGTAATCGTTCCTCAAAGCTGTTATATACATAATTAGTTAAGAAAGTTAAATTGATAGCACAGGATCTACCTCGAATAAAACCATGTTGATTATTCGAGATTACCTTTTTTAACTACGAAGAATAGCTTCTCCTTAACAATGCTTTCAAACAATTTAGGAATTGCAGAAAGCTTCGATATATGTCGATAGTTTTCTACTTTTGTCTTAAACCGTTTTTATAGATTGGAGTAATATAAGAATATTTCCATTCTTCTAAAAACTTTTCAGTTAATAATGACTGGTTAAATATAATTTTTAACGGACCGACAAAAGACGATAAACATTTTTTTAATATTACCTCTGGTATACCGTCCGGACCACGGTTTCTGTTCTATTTTAAATTTATTTTCTTCCTTCGAAAATTGTATCAAACCTACATCTAGTAACTCCGGAATATTTAAATAACGGTTTTGGGTTAAGTCCTGATTTGAACTTTAATTTTCAAACTCCATAACCAGAGGTAAACCTGAGGTATTTCATTTTGAATATATGACCCAACGGACAAAACATACTGCCTATACAAAAATCTATTTAAGAATTCATATTCCTTTCTATATCTCAGAAAAATTTCACGATTCGCGGCTGTTTTGTTAATTAAAAAAATGTTATACGATTTTCTCTTGGCTTTTCACAAGTTTGTCAATCTTTTGTTTGACCAAGGAATTTTAAACCGATTTTTTAACGCGTTTTAGGTACAAACAATTCAAAACCGGAATTGATTTTTTCTAAAAATTTATTATAATTATCTTCCAATTTGGACGATGTTTATAATAAATCCCAACTAATATTAAGTATTTAAATAACTCTCGAGTGCAACAAAATTGGTTTTTGCGAAACTACACTAGTCGGCATAAGTATTTTGACGAAACCTTTTTGTGACTATTGAGACTAACTTTGCTTGGTATCGTTAAAACAATGGTGCAAAAATGATGCGCGAAACAAAGAATCTATTTTTAGCTCTATGCATGCCAAGTTTTGTATTGTTTACCTTTTGCATTCTCTTTCTGCTGATAAGAACGCATGCAGACAAAGAATTTTTACGTGGCATAAGTATTTTGACGGAAACTTTGTGTAAATATTTTAACAGTTTTGAGCACGTGATAACCAAAAAACTTGTGTAGTTAACTTTAATTTACATTAAACGTTGATAACAAAATAAAAATTTATTAAAATTTATTAAAAACCATGGGTAAAACGGCTGAGTTGAGTTTGGTTGTCAGATCTTCAATGGTAGCGAAGTTTAACGCTGGAACGGCAGTAAAAGACATAGCAAGTGAGTTTAATGTGTCGCGTCAAACTGTGCACTATCAAATCAATAAGTTTAAAAAGCATAATGACATCACAAACCTAATGAGATCAGGTGCTAAGCGCAAAACAACGCCCACTGAAGACCGAACCCTTCTACGGGAATTTAAAAGAAATATATTCCTGAAGCCTCAAACTGCTGCAAATCAATGGAATTTGACGGCAACGAATCCAATCAGTGAGCGCACTGTCCGACGACGTTTAATGGAAGGAGATTTTAAAACATTTAAAGCTAAGGACGTGCCGTACATATCAAAGGTAAACAAGCTTAAAAGACTGTCTTTCGCAAAGGAACATCTGCACAAGCCAAAGGAGTACTGGAGAAGCGTTCTATGGACAGATGAAAGCTCCTTTGAGTATAACTCATCAAAAAACACATTTTACGTTAGATTGCCAAAGGTAGAAAGGCAAAAAAGACGACCCGTTTGTCAAAAAGTGAGCCATGGTGGAGGCTCTGTCATGTTCTGGGGATGTGTTGCGTATAATGGCCTGGGTGAATTGGTTCCTATCACCGGCTCGATGAACCAAGGTCAATATTTAAGAACCCTAAATGTTAATGCCTTTCCTTCCGGAGGTAGGCTTATTGGTGAATCATTTATCCTGCAACAGGACAATGCCCCATGCCACAAAGCCCGGATGATAACTAAATTTTTGAAGGATGTTGGTGTTGCCACTTTGGACTGGCCACCTCAAAGTCCAGATTTAAATATAATAGAAAACGTCTGGTCTCTTTTGAAACGCAAAAGAACAGTTTCTTTAAATAAAACCAGAGAGGAGACGATTTCTGAGGTCACTTCCCTTTGGGAAGAGATATCTCCAGAGATTCTTCAAAATTTAGTAGATTCAGTACCGAGACGCCTTCAAAAAGTTATTGAAGCCAAAGGAGGTTATATATTTTACTAAATTCTTCTTTATTTATTTACTTTTGTTAAGTTTAAAATGTTTTTTCTTAGAGTTATATACTTGTCAAAATACTTATGCCAACACACGAAATTACAAATTTATTTATATCTTTTTTGACTTCTATGAAAAAATATTTGTTTGCCTATTTTTAAGTTTTTATTAGTTATATATAAAAATGAAAAAATAAACATGAATTCTTGTCAAGCCATTTAGAAGTTAAACTCAAAAATGCACGATTTTTATTTCGTCAAAATACTTATGCCGACTAGTGTATATGTTATTGCGGAATTAATTTTATTAGAACCAGCAAAATTTATAAAATTTAACTATAAAAGTAAAGCTTTAAGATGAATACTCTTTGAATTAATAGTATATCCAATGTTTCCATAATGTTAAAGTAAACTTGAGGTTAGGATTACTCATACAAACGTATAGTGACAGATTGGAACAAACGAAGCAGTGAGCACACATTATTGGAACTAATTTGGTTGATTTGTGTCGAACGACAAAAATTTCTTCAGAAAAATAAGTCTTGATCATTGAAAAAAAAAAAGGATATTCAGAGTAATCTTAATCAAAAATTTAAATATTTTTGGATAATCTGGTTTTAAAAGTTGGTGCCATTTGAATAACCGAGGGTTGTCTAGGATTTTTTTTCTTTAAAGTGGCGATTCTTAAGTGAGTGCGCGTAGACAATGACAATATCGTAAACTATAAAATATTCGGCGATTAATCGATGATTCGGTCAAATTTGATTCGGTCGTTCTTGCAATGATTCCGCGAAACTTCTTCAGCTCTAAAAACTTCTTTGACATGGCCCAGCAAAACATTAAGAACCATCGAAAACATTCAGGCGGTGTAATGATGTTTGTTGTGTCTGTCAGTGCGGATGAGAGCGGATGGTTGGCACTCCCAAAAATTATTGTTAACAAAATTGTTAAGGACTTCAGATTCAATTAGTGCAAGAACATAAAGAAAATTACTTTAATTTACGCCAAAAACGTCTGTGGAACAATGATTGAGAGATTTCGGACTTGTAATTGCATCTTTTGGAGCGACGAGGTTCACTTGTACCTGAATGGTCACGTGAATAAACAAAATTGTTGCTACTGAACTCCACGAATACGAAATCCGCGACTGAAACGCCAACTTCTACATTTCCCAAGAGTTATTGTTTGGAGCGATTTGTCGACGAATGGAATCATCGGGCCAAATTTTAAACTTAATCAGTTATAAATGTGAACAGTAAAAATTATAGACACATTACCAAATTTGCGAGCACGTCCATCTTACTCGTCACATACGTGTTTTCAGAAAGATGGAGCGTCTCCGCACACTACTAGAACCTCCATGAATTTGCTTCGTTAACATTTCCCACGAAAGGGACTCTAGAATTTTCTGAAGATTCTAGGCATACAAGTCATACTTTTTTTATATTAAAGACCCTTGATCGGATTCATTTGATTTAAATTTGATTTGAGATATCTGTCTTTTATTAAAAACGACAGTACCATCAAATCAAATTTAACTATTTTAGTACACAACCAAACCGCTATTAAGAATCGACGGCATTAAAACTACATCTACTTCGTGATAGGACAAATTGATTTATAGCTTAACCAACCTTATTTCTTAGATGCTTTCAAAGGGCGTTTAAGATCTGCCATCACATCTAAAATATAATTTTAGCAGTTTTGTGTAGCAAATATATTTTTACAGTTATTACTGGTGAATGCAGCTCACGTTCAGTATGCCAACAATTTTGAACGTACCAAGCTGCATAAATTTATTTTATAAAAAAAACGAAAGCAAGAGAACAAACCTTGCAGATTTTATTAAAAAAAATGAAACATTAAAAAAAAAAACTTACCAATAGTCTTGAAAGCGCAATCTTTTGTAGTCTTCCCTGTATAAATCCATATTAACACTAACAAAAATTAAACTTACAAAAATCGGCATTATTTTCGCGAGGTGTCATCATTTGCGATTTTGCTAAGGGACACTTTACATTTTACCAGTAATTTTACATAATTTGTCAACAAACATAGAACTTTATTTTGCCACTTCACACTTAGACAAGCTACTTAAAAAAATTGAAATTACTATTTTTTGCGCGAGGGACCAATATTGAGCAATTTGTGCTAAAAGGGTACTAAAGCTTCACATATTTTATTGGAAACGTTAATTAAAAAAAATAGAAGAAAATTATTTCTTTCGCGAGGGACCAACATTGAGCGATTCTAACAATTTGAACTTAGACTCATATTTTGTTTAAGAAAATACTTTTTAATAACTTTGATCAATATTAAAATTTTAAAATATAAAAACACAATTTTCAGAAACTTAAAGCACGCGTTTTCTAAATTTGAAATAGGGGAAGATTATAATAATAGCCTAAGTAATTTATAACAAATAGCGTTTTAATTCACGACGATATTTTTTTTATCAAATTAAGCGATTACGAAAATTATATTTACACTGCCCGACACCACACAAACGTCCAATGATGCACCAAGAACGAATTCCATTTTATTCTGAAAAGAAAAAAAATCTGTATTATGGCGTTTTCCATTGGGAAAAAAATCAATTTTTTTTATCTGAAGACCGATTTTGACAGTTGTTGTGTTCCATTGGGCGAAAAAATTGATTTTTTTTTGATCAGAGATCAATTTTGCAAATCTGAATTTTTCGGCAGATTTACCAATACAAATACAAATGATAGCTGTCAGTTTGACAAGAGTGATTTTCATTTTCATTTTTTACTTCGGTTGTGAAAAACAAGAGTGCTTTGGGTTTAGATATTAATTATGGACACAGAAAATAAAGTTATACGTGAACTATTAAATTGATTGAATGAATTAAATGAAGATAATTTCTGTATTTTCAAATGTTTGTTATGTTTTTAATGTTGGCAGCTACACCGACGCTAACACGAAATGACACCAATACAATGACAAAAAAAATCTGAATCGTGTTCCATTGACACTCAAAAAGATCAAATTTCAGATCAAAATCAAGATTTCCCAATGGAAAACGCCATTAATTTCAATTTCTATATTTGCAAACATTTCATATATGTATGTAGAAAAAGAATGCAAAAAAAAAATTAAAATGCTGTAATACTGTTCAGAAATATTTTTGTGTATTTCATTCTTATTTCATTCCCATTAAAACACATGAGAAGGCTTTAATCTGCTGCTATTCCATTCCATCCCATCCTAAAAATTAACGTACCCAAAAAGTGGGCGGGGCTAAAAACTGAATAGCTATGGAATGTAGAAAATGACATTGTAACTACATCTTGTTTATACAGTTTATCGTCGTTTATCGTTTATGGTTCGACAAGAAAACAACGTTTATCTATGGCATATGCTATGTGATTGGCTATACAATCAGTTTTTGCGGAAAAAACGCCCCTAAATAGTGGGCGTATGTTAAAATGATCTACAGACGAAATGTTTATATTATCATAACCAATGATTTTGCATGGAAAGTTTTATTCGAATATGTATTTTAAAATTTTAGCGAAAAACTTTTTCAAAATTACGGTTTGGCCAAAAACTAATCTTGTAATATTATTTATAAAATTAAGTAATACATACTTACTTAAGTGGCGCTACAGTCCGGGATGAACCTGGGCCTCAACCAACATGCCTCTCCAATTAACCCGGTCCTTAGCTAACTGCCTCCAGTTGCGCACTCCAAGTTTGTTGAGGTCGGTTTCTACTTGTGCGCGCCACTTAAGGCGAGGTCTTCCCCTACTGCGTCCGATGTCTGGCTGGGAATCGCAGACTGCGAGCCGGAGTATTGATGTCGATTCGTTCTACATGTCCTAGCCATCCTCAACGTCCAATGCGGAACCAGGTGTATGTCGCTGTAAAGCTTGTATAGTTCGTGGTTGAATCTTTGTCTCCATATCCCGTCAATGCAAACGGGACCGAAGATTTTCCGAAGAATTTTTCTCTCGAATCGACCAAGGATTTCTTCATCCGCTTTTGATACGGTCCATGCTTCAGCGCCGTAAAGCAGGACTGGGATGATCAGGGTCTTATATAGGAACTCCTTAGTAGTTCGAGTGAGGGCTTTACTACTAAATTACCTTCTTAGCCCGAAGAAACAGCGGTTGGCAAGAGTAATTCTTCGTTTGATTTCCGACGAGATGTTGTTGTCAGAGTTAATAGCGGAGCCGAGGTAGACAAAGTCCCGTACTACCTCAAAGTTATATCTGTCAATGGTGACGTTCTGTCCTATTCGTCGATGTTGTGTGTCCTTTCGTGTTGACAGCATATACTTTGTCTTACCCTCATTTACTGCTAAACCCATTTTTGCCGCTTTCTTTTCTATCATAGCAAACGTGGCTACGACATCACCTTGAGTCCTACCAATGATGTCAATATCGTCGGCGTATGCTAGTAGTTGCACCGATTTTTGAAAAATTGTGCCTCTGGTGTTGGCTCGGGAGTTTTGCACAATCCTCTCAAGAATCAAATTGAAAAAGAAGTCACATGACAGCGCATCGCCTTGCCTAAATCCTTTTTTGGTATCGAATGTGTCGAGAATGCGAGAATTCTCCATCGTCATCCTACACAAACGGGCGAGTTTGGGCGGTATATGAAAACTAGAAATGGCTATGTATAGTTCGTCTCTATAAATGCTGTCGTATGCGGCTTTGAAATCGATAAATAGGTGGGGGGTATCGATTTGGAATTCTTGTTTTTTTCCCCAGGATCTGCCGAAGTGTGAAAATTTGACCGGTTGTGGAATTTCCTGGCCTAAAACCACAAAAAGAAGGGTAGATCAGGTTGTTGGTAAACGGTTTCAGGCGTTCACATATTACGGCAAATAGGATCTTGTAGGCGATGTTGAGGAGACTTATGCCTCTGTAGTTGGCGCAGTTCAGAGGGTCTCCTTTTTTGTGGATCGGGCAAACGATGCTGAGCTTCCATTCTTCAGGCATTCTTTCATCCGAACAGATTTTGCTTATGAGTTGGTGGATGTTACTTACCAAGTCATCTCCGCCAGCTTTATAAAGCTCAGCGGGAAGGCCGTCTTTTCCGGTGGTCTTATTATGCTTGAGTTTAGATATTGCTATCCTCACTTCACTTAGGTCGGGTGGTTGGCAGTTTTCGCTGTCGTTGCCAATATTGAATGGTTCGTTCTGCCTGACAGCGGAATGTTGTTCGTCATCGCCAGTCTGCAGAAGTGGTTCTTTCATACACTCATCATCGACTGTGCCTCAACTACAATATTTCCTTGTCTATCTCGACAGGATTCTGTTCGAGCCTTGTATCTTTGGCTTTGACGTTTTACACTTTGGTAAAACTTGCGAATATCATTCTGGAGTGGCACCTCTCTATATCCTCGATCGCGCGCTCTTTTTTCTTCTTTCTGAAAAGCCGGTGTTCTCCCTTCCTCATTGGCTATAGAGCATAATGGCAGCTCTCGTCTTTACCTGCAACTTAGCCTTGTAGGCCTCGTTCTTGGCTGCGAGCATCTGTCGGCATTCCTCATCAAACCAGGGGTTTCTTGCTGGTGGCCGCGAGAAACCTAGCACATCAGTTGCGGCTGATCTAATGGCTTGTTGGCATCGTTGCCATTGTTCTTCGACATTAGATGCTGGTGGTGTGTTGTGAGTAGAAAGGTTAAGGGATACGCGTTGCGCGAAGGTCTTGGCGGTCTCTGGCGATCTTTCGACATTATTACAGTATTTCTGGTTTGTTATGGCATAGCTCCAAAACGGCAACAAGTTTTTCTGTTCTCACTGTTTGTCGTCTTTCGTGTAACATATTATCAAATAACTTGCTGAGATGGACGATTATGTAGACCGTAAAATAGACGTATCGCTTATCTATTCATCGTCATATGCAAATCCTACTAACCACAAATCAACTTTCAAATTGACAATCTGTAGTCTTGCCAGTGTATCTCAATATGTACCATGTAAGTGGAGGTTAGAAACAGGTGGTAACAATAGGGTGCCAGGTTTGACTGCAGTGGATGCATGAGAACCTTTAACCAAGCTCCCTAAGCTTCTGATGCGTCCCTATCGATAATGTGTCCTGCGTAGTGCATTGTCCTGATGGAATACGATTCCTCTCCTAATATGCAAAGCGAACCGGTTGTGGGCGATTATTTCCGGTAGTGCAGATCCACATTAAGAGTGAAGGTGATCATTTCATAGCAGAAGATTCCTTCCTAATCCTACCAAACTCACATCATGTTTAGCTTCTGGGCAATCGAAACAAACAGACCCCACAATTTAATTAATTTTATTAACATTTTCGACAATTGGTCTTCCATTGTGCACCTTTGACATCGGAATATTTCTGTCTTTTCAGCCGTCTGGCTTGCATTTTCACGTATTTTATCGTAGTTGGTATCTATCTTTGACGCGAGTTCAAAGAAAACTGAGTTAACCAATACAAAACTGTCAGAAAATTTTTTTTAGTACAAAATCTTATCTGTCTAAAGACATTTAGTGTACTTTGATAGGAACACGGCCATTTATTCAAATACGCAGTGATAAACTCCCCGAAATACATCAGAAAATGCCCAGACAGTTGAGTTAACCACTGATTAGTTGCAAAAATAGAGCCTAACAACTAGTATACCTTCAATATCTCTTCAAAGCAGAGATAACTGCCATTCAGGATACGCGATGTGATTGACAAAATGAAACACGGTAACATTAACTACGGTCCCGTGTTATAGTGAGCAAAATCAGTGACTTTTCAAATGCGAATTTGTAATTAGGGTCTTATCTGCAAACGCATAGAAGCCAAATTAACCAAGAAGGAAAAATATAACATCACATTTATTAGCTCCTCGACATGACTTAGGACCGCCTTATATTGCAAAAATTAATTTTATTAGTCCAAAGTATTTTGTATAGCAAATCACACATTAAAGACGTCGGACGCAACAGCAAATTTAGAACAATTGCTAACGTTGCTGTTGCTGGGATGAACTAGAAAATATCTCAGTTGAGTTTAGTAGTCATAAAGAATATGAAAGAGCAGCTCCTGCAGGCTGTTGAACTAAAATGGGGTCCAATTTCGCCCAGATTGGTAATATGCAAGTAAAGAACAAACTGCAGCTTAGCAAGACTGGACTATAATAAGCAGCGGAAGTACAAGGAGCATTCACCCACTGATCAACAGAAGTCCAATGTCCAATGAAATTATGACTAAAATTTTTTAGCATAGTTTTACCAATTTACAAGAAAGTAAACTCTCTAAACTGAGCTTCTAACAATAGGCCAATTATAATTAAAATTGCTACAAGATCCTATTACGTTGACGTTATACATGAATTCCTGAAACCAATCATCAACAACCTGCTCATCCCCATCAGCGTGATTTTTGGCTGAAAATATCTTAAGGTTAATCAAAACAAGAAACCGATATCGAAACCCAGCACCTCTATATCAATTTATTTTTAAGACAAGCAATTCAGATGCCAATCAAGTCAAACTATACAGGATGACTACGGATAGATATCGCTGATCCATGAGGATCGGAAACATTTAAACAAAGTGATGCTGATTTCTTCAAACTAAAATGAACTGACACCAAGAAGAAGTATCAAGGCATCAGATCGCTCATAGAACTTGACAGCTAAAACCATGGTAAGAAAATTCGTCATGTTATCTGTGCCATTCATTACACAATTCTTAAGGCCTGCTCAGAATGCATATCTGTAGCTGGTATCTGTAGCTGAGTGAAAAGTTAAAAACAAGGCAACCCGTAAGCGCTTACACAATGTGTATCTTCGTGAATCTGTAGCTTGAATTTGAATAGAGGGCAACTTCATGCAAGAAATGTATCTCTCTTTTGACAGCGAAGCAAGATACCAGCTATAGATATGCATTCTGGGCAGGCCTTTAGTCGTCGTTGGAAATTAAGCAAACAATTATCGTTGCCAATATCTGTTCCCTTGGCCTTTAAAGAATTGACTAGGAGATTCAATGTGACATCCTAAGCACCGCAGAATAAGTATCACCAGGACTTGAATACTATCCCAATACTTGGAGTTATGTGCCATAAATTGTGTTGAACTTACTTGACTCAATTTCAAGGCAATCCATCCACCATTTTCAAAATCTATTCAAATGGCAAATCTACAGACCGGAATGAATTAAAATCTGCAGGCATATAAAAGCACTGCTTCAGCATTTTATAATAGGTTCGTCTCACCTGGGTGACGACGGCGGAAACTACCATCCACCCAACGTCAATGAAGTGAAGAGAGGAATTTACAACGGGCGAAAGTATGTCCGTAGAATATAGACACAGAATTGTTTGACCAAAGCCCATTAACTCAAAAAAAAAACTGCGGGAAATGATTCAATCCTCAGTTTGCAGATGTGATATCCAAAGCGATGCCCATCATATATTCATCGATTTTAAATCCACATACGTTATCGTTAACTACGAACTATTGCCTTGTTTTTGGTGTACCCGCCATCCGTGCAGGATATCGAGACAAATCTCTTTTCACCATCAAGTTCGACAACGAATTCACCGAAACATTTGATACATAAAATGAGTTTAGACATGGAAAGCCTTGTCATGTTATTTCTTTAATATTATTCTTTAAAGGAATGTTCAACGAATCTGTCGTACTACCAGTACACTTCAGTAATAAAGCATTTGTTCAAACTATCAAAGAGATCCTGATCATAACAGTACTGCTTCACGGCGTTGAGGAATGGAAAGCATCAAAAGCGGAAAAATTAATACTTTGATATTGGAAGCATTGATTGGGTTTACAGGTGAATATTCAACGACAAACAACTTAACAAACTCTTTAGTTGTTATATATGTATATTTAAGATCCCTGGAACGTGTAGAGCAAATATGTAGTCTCCAATGTCCTATTCGCCTTTGTTTCTCATACAAATGGTCGACGCAGTATCGAAAGACTGCAGCAGGACGCAATTATAGGCTTTTATCAGCTAATTTGGAGTCCGCCAATGGTACCAGTTAGATACTTATTAGGGAGAGAACTTGGGAAGCATATTGGTTCGGACCCAGGTTCATTCTGGACTGTAGCGCCACTTAAGTCAGTAGCACAAAGCTCGCAACAGGTCAATGCAATAGATAAATCATATAACTGTTTGCAAAAATATGTACACAAACGGCAGGACTACCAATAGCAGGAGCTAAGTGTACCATTCACACAGCAGGTGTAATCACAATCTCTTTGCCTACTGCCAATTGACTTACAAATAACGACACAGCTGGTGAAATTGCAACACAATTTAGAGGGGGTGAAAGGACGAAGAATGTCTATTACCTTTTGGCCATAACATAACATTTATGACAATGTTATATGAGGTTTATGAGATCACACAATCCCTTATCCCTTAGAAATACCGAAAATGGCATATAATTTGCTATTCCATCGGATCCTAATTGGTTAGCCATGAAATAAGCAAACTCAGAAGTGTATTACAACCAAAGATTCTAGCAAAACTGCCGCATGGACTACCTATCACAAAAGGATATCTCCAAGTAGATAGCGAAACCGGCAGGAACACTTTTTGGCATTTAAAGTTCGACGGTGACATGCGAGGTGGCATTAGGCTGGCAAGACATCTATATATAGAAAATGCAAAAAAGCAGACTAGTAAGTATACGCCGAGTTTCCTTATTTGATTGAAGACAACAAAACGCAAAAAGAATAATCAAGGTGACTAAAAAAGAAACATTGGCTAGATCGCAAGCAAAATAAAACTCTTTGGACGATATTAAGTCGTATCACTTAAAAAATGCATGGTTCTACAACAGAAATTTTGGGAAGCCACTATAATATGTAACTGAAAGGTGTAGGTATCTACATCAACTATGCAGGAAATGGAGTTGTCTTGACGTCTACGAGGGCTTTGTAGATAGTACTACCTGGAGTCCTGGACCTGTAGCATTTGAATATCGTCTGCTTTTGTTAACCCGTATGAAACTTTTTTGACAAAATGAGCAACACAAAAATACTTTCAATACATTTATCTATCGAGAAATTCTTATTATCATCTTTCCGTTTTAGGTTCCAAATAGTATCGTTTGGGCCTCATGTAGCAAACGAGCTTGAGAAGTCACTTAACCTTTAATAGCCCACCAAGCCTAACATAACCTAGAATAGAAAAATCTAGAAAAAAAATGGAGTATACAAATTTTGTATATATGTACTTCACTCTGCCACACGAATGTTGTTAACTATGAAAATTGATGAATCCAAAAAATGCATACCTGTGATTTATTAATCGGCATCAGCAAATCTGTGGGATTCTCAAATAAACGCCATTCTTGCCGCGTTGCAAAATTTTCCAATCACCGTTATTCGCATTTTTGCTTTTCACGTACTCTAGCACAGACTTCCTTTTACCACTTTCCCAATAATTTTAGAGAAATAGCTCTCGATTAAAGTAAAGGCAAGATTTCTCAAAAAGCAGATTACTCCCGCAACATTTTAGCAGCAAATATATTTTTCGTTTACAAAGTAAAAACTAAAAACTTCTAGCACAACACAAGCACGACTCGATCGAATTCTGATTTTCTACGTTCTACCTGTTGTTAAGTTGCTAAGCCTGTCAAGTAGAAAATTGCAAATCTTTGTACAGACTTATGCGCCATCTGTTTGCAACTGGATTGTAAAAAATATTCGATTCAAATGTCATTTCAGGGAACAGAGAAAATACACAAATTTCATTAAATTTGTATTTTTACATTATGAAGCAAATGTTAAATTTATATACAGTATTTACTTCTAAATAATTATATTCTTTGAAGGTATTTGATTTGAGCGCAGGAAAGCACTACATGCACGGACATAATGTATGTACGGGCGTACTCAACCTCAACCTAAGAAGTTGAAATTAATTTCATTAAATGAAAAATGAATTTCCCAATAAAAATACACCAAAAGTTAAAGTTAATTTCAAAAGCATCCACAAATGAGAACATACCTTATATTTTCAAATTACCTATCGCAAGTCGTCATCGATATTCAATTTGTTTACTCTGTTATCATTTTACAATCGGCAAACACCTGGCATTTAATAATAGGTGTATACACTATATCAGAGATCAAGTACTTGATCTCTGCACTATATCACCAAAACCGATTACATTTATGACTTTTAAACTGCAAAGCAATTATTTTTCCGTTAACCAAAAATTAGCTGAACCGACTTGATGAAATTTACCTAAAACAATTTCCATCGAGTGGAGGTTGTCAAAATCAAATGGCAAATCTGCGTATCGATGCGTGAGCCACCTATTCGACAATAGTTGCTTTTTGAATGGACTGGTAGTGGTCTTAAATGAGAGCAATATTTGAGGGGCAGGCATGAAAGTATGTGTAACAATTTGAATAAAAGTGTATTTAGCATTGGTTGCGGTTATTTACAAGCAGCCTTATTTATAAATTCCTTATAAGGAGTATTTAAAGTTATGCACTCTTTAAACTGCCTCTAAACGCAAAAACCTTAAGGCCTGCTCAGAATGCATATCTGTAGCTGGTATCTGTAGCTGAGTGAAACGTCAAACGTGAATCTGAAGCGTGAAGTTGAACCCCATTCAACTTCAAGCTACAGATTCACGGGAGATACACATTGTGAAAGCGCTTACGAGTTGCCTTGTTTTTAACCTTCACTCAGCTACAGATACCAGCTACAGATATGCATTCTGAGCAGGCCTTTATTCATAAAACTTATACTACGTTGAATAGAGGCTGCAAATCCTAAACGCGTCTGATGGTTGAATAGTGCCTGTATAAGGGTATATAATATTTTTTTTATTTCTGTATACACAGACGGCTGAGCATCAGGGTTACCAAAGATTCAATTGTAAGTTGAAAAAAATCGTCCAGAGTATTTTTGTATTTTAGCAGTTGTGTTTCACTCTTTACTTTGTTCAAATGGTAATTATATTTTACCTGCAGACTCAACATTGTAAACGATGTTATTTAGTCAACATAAGCCACAAAAATGTTATAAAAGTGTAGAAAGCAAAGTTGTCACCATTAGTTTCGCAACCATAAAAATTGTTCCTTGGTAACTATTTTGGTAATTTATTTGACACAAACCCTGTATAGCTATTATGGGTGGGGGAGTATATTTTGAATAAGAAATTGTGCGACCTTGAATAAAGGCTGTATAAATACTTAAGCACTGCATAGCTATACAACCGTTGAGATGTGTTTTAGTGAAATCTAATGAATAATGGGGAAGGTGTTTATGTATTCAAAAGCAAATTCTCATTGTAAAAAAATAAATTAAAACATTTTAAGAGTATGTTTTCACCGATTCGAAATGCGTCATTTCAGCTAAATTCGTGATTTATTAGATGCATTTTGCTTTGCTAAAAAAAACTACAGTGGCTAATTTTGGATGTTTGGTTTACCTAAGGTGGATTGAGAGAGATAAGTGATTGAAATCGCCCAAAAAAGCTTTGTCCAATGGAAATATGGTATGAGATTGTGTCCGTCACATACATCTACATGATTTTTGATATTTTGAACGAAACATTTAAATTACCTTTTTCATTGAAGCGTAGTAGAATAATAAAAATTTAATATTGTGGTAAAGTAATGGTTTGGTACCACTAGAAGATGATGACACAAGACATTTTGTAACTTATCGAAATGCCGAAAGTAGAAAGAGACAAATGTGTTTTTCGTTATGTTTATTTTATGGCGTTTTCCATTGGGAAATCTTGATTTTGATCTGAAATTTGATCTTTTTGAGTGTCAATGGAACACGATTCAGATTTATTTTTTTTGTATTGGTGTCATTTCGTGTCTGTGAAGTTAGCGTCGGTGTAGCTGCCAACATTAAAAACATAACAAACATTTTTTTTTCAATCAATTTAATAGTTCACGTAAAACTTTCTTTTCTGTGTCTATATATATTATTAATATCTAAACCCAAAGCACTCTTGTTTTTCACAACCGAAGTAAAAAATCAAAATGAAAATCACTCTTGTCAAACTGACAGCTATCATTTGTATTGGTTTTGGTAAATCTGCCGAAAAATTCAGATTTGCAAAATTGATCTCTGATCAAAAAAAAAAAATCAATTTTTTCGCCCAATGGAACACAACAACTGTCAAAATCGGTATTCAGATAAAAAAAAAATTGATTTTTTCCCAATGGAAAACGCCATTAGTTATGATTGATTTCCACATTTTGTAGACGAGGAACGTTTAAATAAAAGGCAAAATAAAATAATCAGTAGATTAAATTTAAGAAATATTAGTATATTACAACAGAAGTAAACATTTGCCCTTTCTGTCAAACGTTTCACATAAAAAAAACATACCCATAGCTATATAGCATCATGAAAAGCCACGTTTTTTTCTGGTAATTCCAAATACATAATCCAAATCTATATATAGGCTTAGAAAACAATTAACGTGTAAAATACAACAACACCTTATGCTCCGTGAAACCTCGGTAATTATCCAGTCTTACACCCTTAAGTCTGGATAGAAATTGTGCTACCAAACCCAATTTTTTAAAATTGTTATCGAAAACGGTTGTCGAAAATACTAAATTGCAAAAATATGGCACATCCGGTAAACAAAACGCTGCAAAACATGTGTGAAATCAATGTTTTATGAAATAACTTGATGTGCAAATATTTTTATATTTGCTTTAAATCTAAAATCACAACATTGAAATTACTAATTAGTAGCGGATGAAATGAAAACAAATTGGATTTTATTTGCAACAAAATGAAACCCCAAAATGCCACCTGTTGGCATTCATTGGTGAGGGTCCAGTAATAGCTTTCATTGAAACTCTTCATTGGAACACATAGCATGATGGAACTTAAATTTTACTTTGGAAGTTAGTTATAGGATTGTTTACAAAATTCTGTTATTAAATTCAACACAATGTGGGTTGAACCATACTTTGAAGTTAGGGTGTATCATACAAAAGACTAAAGACAGATTGGAACAAACGAATAAGTCCACACACATCTTTGCATCGAATGTGTTTAATTTGGGTGAAATGACAAACATTACTTCAGAAAAATAAATTTTGATCATTCATAAACAAAAAATTCATAAGCTTTGTTTAAACACCAACTTGCAACTGATTCGATCTCAATTAATTTCTGTTTACTAAATTTTCTTCATTTTTACTTTTAATTTTTTAACGATTCTCAGTTTGAGCCCAAAAAAAAGCGATCACATAGAATTGACAGCTCGTATTGAAATATTTTCATTCAGGAATTCGAATTTTTATTTAGTCGTTATAAATCGCAAAACACCCTTTTCTTCTTCAAACCAAAGAACCCAATCTTCGATACTGCACTCGCATTATTGACATCGCTTTCAACTTTTTTAAACTTTGCAAACTTTTCATACTCACCACACTTGCAGTACAAAAAAGCTTTGCAAATATTTAAATGTAAACATCATATTTCTATAGGTAGGTACCATTTTATAGATTGTAGTCTCGCCGCAGTTTTGAGTGAAAACATAAAATGCACCACCATTCCCCACATGCGAATTTCAAACCCATAAGGAGGGAAACAAAAACAACACAGCGTTTGCGAAAATAACCAGGCAAAGAACAACAGAAAAGCAAAGGAGAATTTAACCTCCAAATTGCTAAACCGCTGAAGTCTGAAACTCTGAAGACTGTCGAGTGTTTCTTGCGTACGCCTTCAGTCGGTTTGAGAACGCGTTCGTTGTTGCTCAAAGTGAGTCTGTTGTGTCTTCTGTCAGTGGGTGGTGGTGTTTGTCGCGCGAGTGTGTTCAAATTTACATAGTACCAGTCCTGAATTTCTTTAAATAAAAAGCAATCGTTTGAAAATCCCGTGTTGATTGAAAAAGTGCATGGAGCACTCACAGCTGCGACGGTGTCAATTTACTTAACCAACTCTAAATCCACCAGCAAATAAGGTAAAGAAATTCTCCACACTGCTGTTTGTTCGTCCCTGGTTTTCATATTTCGATGACTTTGACGTTGGACTAATTAAAAAGTGTAATGGTAGAGTACTGCAGAGAAGGGTGAAACAAAAGGTGGCAGTTTTACATTTTCCAAAAAAAAAAAACATTTTTCTTTCTCGTGTCGCATAATTGCCAAGCTTATGTCATCTTAATTGGAATTTCCTGTAAACAGTGTCAAACGAAAGTAAAAGTGATGGGTAAAGTCAGCCGAAGGGATGGCAGTGCGCTTGCGTTGAAGATGCGTTTTGGTTCCCCCCTTGGAGTGATGCGTATTGCGTACTACAACCGACGGCAATGCAACTGTCACTTGTGTTGTTTTCCTTTCGGTGTTTTCTTCTTCAAAGAGTGGGTACACTTAGCTGGGGGCCATTTGTCTTAATGTTTATTTCAATTTCTTTTGGATTTATGTACACATAATGGTCTAGGGCCTAGACCACTAAGGGTGACAATGAATAAATAAATCAATACAATGCACTTATTGTGCTCCGCATATGTCTCTTTGTTAACTTAAGCGAAACTTAAATGTTGCGGCTTGCTACATTTGTAATCAGCAGTATTTATTTTTAATTACTTTAAAGTGGTGTAGGTGACAATGCAATTTAGGTGATGGTTTCAAGTAGGTGGGAATTCCCTTGTTCAAGTGTGACAGGTTCTTGTCTAAATGACCTTGTCAGTAGGGTTTATGTTGCTAGAATATAGAGCAATTGGAGTACTGATTGCGGCGGTGTAATTAGAGGTGAACAAGAAACAAAAGATAGATATGAAATTAATAATTTATGTGGGTAATTTGGGTTGTGTTAGGATAGGTATTGCTTGACATCCGGTTGATTGGTATAAATAAATTATGTCACAAGGATTAGGTAATTACAGGGCAATTAGGCGACTTCATGTAGGTATGTATTTAAGTTTATTAGCTTGATTTTTTTCTTTTATTGTATGCTTATGATATTTATACTGTTTCAAACGTGACAGGGATTTTTTCTTGATGATATTGCGATTGTTGTTAATCGGATACGCACGTGTTAATAAGAAAATTGATGATTTGTTGACTAACTAATGCCTGAATAAGGATTTGAGTAGGTACCTACTGCAATAACTTTTCCTATTATGTACTAAAAAGACGATTAGTTGTTCCGGTAATACTTTGAAAAACTCGTATGTATGTGGGAGCTCTGCTGTGTAGGTATTATTCCACAAATTCAATGTCCCTAATTGTTTTATTCTAGATTCTTTCATTTAAAAGGTTTAGGTACCCATTTGTGTTGCTGCAAAAGAGTAATAAATCTTACTTGAAACAACCATTTGTAAAAAGAAAAATTGAACCAGAGCAAAACAAACAAATGAAGACGCTACAAATTAAACGAATAGGTACAACAGCAAAATTTCAGTCGTAAGAACAAACAAGTATCGCAAAATCTTTAACGATTTTCGTTTTACGTAATAGTTTTAACGGTAATCGTTTAATGAAATATACCGCCAGGGTTAGTTATTCCACTGTTGGTCAACCTCAACAAATGGTTATATGTAATACAATTTTACTTACTACCAAAAATAAAACGCTAATCCTACAAAAGATTTTGAAAATTGGTAATTGGCGTTTTCCAATGGTAAACACGAAGCAAGAAGCGTAATTGACGGAACCTTCTTCACATTTTATTAGCAACATCTAAACATCTCTCGGCAATTCTGAAAGAAAATTTGTCTTCTGAAATATATTTCCGATTTTACTGAATAATGTCTGGATACCCTATTGTTTCTGTTTTATCAATCTGATGGTTGATAGTTCGCCAATTTGTAGGACTGATTTTGTTGTATGTATGGTGTTTAGACTGATTTAATGTTGCTGTGTCAGTGTCTTTTTATAGTGCATTCACACCGAACCGAAAACCGAGTTTTCGCAAAAACACCTGAAACCTTCATCGAAAACCGAGTTTTCCCATACATTATCAGTTCTCAAAACCCAGTAGGTTACGACGTAACCTTCTCATAATCACTTCGCAGACGTCATTTCGTTGAAGGTTGTTGGAAAGAACACACCTTTTCATACATTCTACACGTGTTCCACACGTCCCACAAAACAGCTGATGAACTCGCTGTCAGAACAAATGTTTTTTTTTGTCAGGTCTCAGGAAATTTTTCTTCATATCCATTATCCATTTTAATTTTGTATAATCTAGTGGTTTACGTAAACTTTTTGCCAAAAACTCAGTTTATGATTCGGTGTGTAAGCACTATTAGCCTGATACTACGTTCTCACTGAGCAAAAAAGCTCATTTCGGCAATAAATTTGCAAATACGATTAAATTTCCCATACAAAATCAAAATTCCGTAATGTGATAATACCATCACATTTGTGGGAAATGTGGTTTCTAATATAAAAAAATACGAGGTCAAACAAACGAACAAACCTTTTTTCATTGGAATGGAACAGCTAAAATGTCAAATTGGATGGGATTCATGTGACAAAAAAGGAAGGGTTGATTATAAAAATGTAAACATTGGAAACTTTCTCCCGAAAAATGTATTTTTTCAGTTTGCTATTCATACAAAAATTGATGGTACATTTATTGCTCTGTATTTGCTGCTATTATTTCGTCCAGAACCTCCTTGAAGTTTTCCATTTTAATTTCAGAGTCGATAAGATTTAATACGAAAATTAAGTGAGGACACCTTTTTGGTAAAATGCAAATAAGATCATTTGAACCTCAGTGAGAACGTAGTATTAACCTCCTTAAAGTGCTTTCACACCGAACCAAAAACTGAGTTTTCCCTAAAATACCTGAAACCTTAATCGAAAACCGGAGTTTTGCCTTACATTTGCAGTTTTCATAAACTAATAGGTTACGCCAAAACCGTCTCGAAACCGCTTCGCAGACGTCATCTCGTTGAAGGTTGTTGGAACGAAAACACCGTTTCATATATCCCACACGTGTTCCACACGTCCCGCTAAACAGCTGATGAACTCGCTGTCAAAACAAATGATTTTTTTCATTTCATTTCAACTGTGGCTCTGGCTTGTAAAAAAAATATAATGGAAATTGAAAAAAAAAAAAAAAATATATGAGAAGGCTACAATCCGTTGGCGGATCGTTGAATACCCCCAATAATATTCCCAAAAAGTTGGCGTGGCTAACAACTGTATGAGGATAAAATTAGAAAATGACATTGTGACAACATACTGTTCACACAGTTTAAAGAGGTTCGACAACGTTTTTCTATTGCATATGCTCTGGGGTTGGGCATAAAAATCGGTTTGTTAAGAAAGCGCCCCCAAAAAGTGGGCGTGGGCTAAAATTATCTATAGACGAAATATTAATGTTAATATTGCCAAAGATTTTGCATCAAAAGTTTTTTCAAATAGTTTATGGTTTGACTGGTAAGGGTTTTTTTTTTAAAAAAATGAAAACGCCCCTTAAAAGTGGGCATGGCAAAAAAAAACTTTGAACAGACAAAATATAGATATTGAGTTCTCAGAAACTTTTTCAAAATTCCTTACAGTTTGGCCAAAAACTGCGTTTCTAAAAAGGGGGCGTGGCAGTAGGCGGATTTGAAATTTTTTACAGTTATTCTGCTTTGTCGGACAGAGAGTCTATATTCCAAATTTCATCACTCTAGCTCAAAATTTAAGGCCCAAAAATCGGTGACGGACGGACGGACAGACAGACATGGCTAAATCGACTCAGCTAGCGATTCTGAGTCGATCCATATACCTTGAGGTATATCTATCGAAATTATTTCTTTATTTTACAAACTTAATGTCAAAACTAATATACCCCTATGGGATAGGGTATAAACAAAGAGAAGAATCTTTGGTGTTCGGAAGCCCGAAGACAACTGCAACCGTCCTGTATTCAGCAGACTACCCAAGCGTATACATTGCGATTGCGATTCACTTTTTCAATGAAATACATTTTCTATAATTCGCGTCTTTTCATCAAGCGGTTTTTGAAAACTTTTTGCCGAAAACTCAGTTTTCGATTCGGTGTGTAAGCACTAGGGCTCAGTGGCGCGGTGGTTAGTGCGATGAGCAGCCGCGCAGCTGGTCTCCGTTCGGCTCCCAGCCGTAGCAACACCTAAATGATTTTTCACTGGCCCTCCTCTCGTGATGATCTGACAAATCATCCGAGTAGTATCAATTGTCAAGGATAGCTTATCTCAACTTAGCCGTTCGGAGTCGGCATAAAACAGGAGGTCCCGCCATCGTGCAAGAAGTACACACGCATACATGAATGGTTGTGATAAAGCTAGAACCTGGGTACTAACGAGCCTGTTGCGCCAAAAATTTGTATTTTTTTTGTATACGCACTATTAGGGTTATCTCACAGTTGAACCTAAAATGTTCTTACGAAATCTAAAATCTATTTTAGTTCACGTACAAAGATAAAATTAAGCAGACAAATTTAACCAGGGTAAATGTACATGACATGACCTTGCGCAGGTTCAGTTGGGCCCCACATTATGCCACACGTTTTTTTACCTTACTTACTTACTTTAGTGGGGCTACATTAAATTAGTCCAGTCCTTAGCTAACTGCCTCCAGTAGCGCACTTTAAGTTGGTTGAAGTAGATTTATACTTGTGTGTGCTACTTAAGTCGAGGTCTTCCTCTACTGCGTTCGACGTCTGGCTGTGAATCGAAGACTCCTAGCTATCTAAAACTTCAAATGCGAAATTATTTGACTAGGTCTATGACGCTGTACAGCTCGTGCAGTTCGTGATTGAATCATTTTCAGTATAGTACGTTATTTTTTCTCTAAAAACGACTTCTTCAGGACTGAGATGACCACGGTCTTGTAAAGCTTTCAATCGATCTACTAAGAAGGTAGTTTGAGTGATGGATTCAGGCCTATCGTGAATAAATTTTCCCGGAAACCATTTAGCAAACTGATTTACATTGCTGACAAGGAAAAAATTCCCGGGAAAATTTGTTCGCTATAGGCCTATTTTACTAATAAAAATGAAAAAAAAATGCAACAACAAAATAAAAGTCAGCTCAATTCGAGGTCTAACTGAAAGTAAAGTTAGGTCGGAATGATCTTAACATACTAAACAGGAGAAATCTTGTTTTTTCTAAGGAATACCGCAATTTTATTTACTATAATCTCCGACTAATCAGAAAGCAAAATACAAAAAAGGTAAAAACGATGAAATTTTTTTTGCAGCTAACCACCTATAACTTCTTCTATTTCAACTCTTTTAATTACGCTCAGGCGCTGTTTAATTTAATCTTTGAGGGGTTGGGCTGTGCGAAATTAGCATTAACACAGGTGCTCTAAAGCGTCTGATTTATAGCACATCGATCTAGTCCTATATTGTAGTTTGCTGCTCATTGACTTTTGTCGTATGTACCTAATAGTTCTTGAAACCGATTGCAGTTTCGAAACCTGATTGAAGCATTTGCAATTACACATAAATTTGACCCCTATTGTCTGTTCTGGTCGAGGCTTTGTGAGTGTCTGGAAAGTACATCTGCTGCTAATAGATACATACATAATTACGCAATAAGACAATACATACAACTGGGAACTTAGGAACATCCATTGGAGGAAAGTATTTAAAAGTATTTAATCAATTTGGATAGCAGTAATTTTAAAATTGTTATCCAAAAATGTAATGTAAATTATCTTCATGCCATGTATGGTTGGCTAATCCAAACAGCATATTTTCTTTTCACGAGCCGATGACTTCTTCTTGGAACTTATAAATAGTTGTGAACAGTGATTTACGAGCATAGCTTACACACCGATTCCCAATAACAAACAAGTAGTGAATCCAATTGATTCATGACCAGTAGGGCTTGGCATTGAACGTGATGTGCATCTTGGATATAACAAGATTTTCATTATTCTACCTGCATGGCTTAAGAGTTTTTTAAACTTAATTCTGGGTTTTGGAACTGGCCAATCCTTCCAATGCATGTTTTGTGAACTCACACTGGGTCATATGATAATTCTTGGGGTTTTTGCTGTGGAGTATTGATACAAAAAATTCCAACCAGAAATTTGCATCAACAAGTTGTAAAATGCAGAATGCAGTGTACACATGGTGTACATGCATTCTTTGGATTGGGGTGAACAACACGCAATTCTATTCAAATTTGGGTGCAGTTGCTGTCGTTGATTGTGCACACAAAGAAGAAAAAGACCTTCTTTTTATGAAGTAGGTACAATTATATATGATGTACTAGTTTTTGAAAAGTATTTTGCTATGTTAGTCAAAACGTGTTATATTAGTATAGAAATTAACATCAATTAGTAGAGTAGAGAGAAACGCTTAAAAATGTGCCAAAATGTTGACTATTATACCACGTATTGATTTCCTCTCCGAATTTGATGGTGCTATAAGAGGTTTTGGCAGTACTTAATTTTTTGTTTGGTTTGCAAATAGGTTTGCATATTACTGTTGGACGCGGTAGCAATTTTGTAAACAATATTCAACAAAAAGTTCAATAACCTCCACTTGCAATAATCTGTAGGTAGATTATTAGATTCTTATTGATGTCAAATTATTGGCGTTCCCGTAAGCAACCATCAGGCAAAGAGAGAGAGAGAGAGAGAGAGAGAAGGCTTATGAAAGAGGCAAAAATAGCACCTTTAAAAAACAAACAAACATAATAATCTGTCTGAGAGTGCCGAATCGCGTTTGATTTGACTTCTGAATTATGTCATTCGTGATAGTGTGGCATCTATACTAAGTAGTCTACTTCATGCAATGAGTTGTAGTTTTTGCTAGACGAAGGTATAAACAAATAGATAATCTCATTGAACGGCTCTGAGTTAGAAAAGATGATGATCCAAGGGGGTTTTCATTCCCAACCCTGCATTAAACAGCAGATATTTCAATTGAATTAAATTTTTGATGAAATTTGCGTTCATTTTTTATGGAATGCTATATAAACACGTTTTTTATGTGAAATATTAATTTCTGATAAAAAGATCAACTAAATTCCTCATATTGATTCATAATTCATAATATAAATTTTATGACTCGTACTATGGCATGACTTAAACTAGAATTTCACTTTTCTTTTAATTGATACAGTTCAACAGTTCGGGATTGAGTTGAGGAGTTTAGGCTGTTGCTACCATGTCTGCAACAAGTCAATGTTAGCCCCTCGGAATTTTCGGACATCAAAAATACTGAACGCGTGCCTCTTGTCTACCACAATAGAAATCCTCTTTTAATATCTTTGCTTTAAAATTCCCCCGGAATGATTTTAAAATCGTACTGTGGTAGGATGTCCACGTGCTCATAGAAGCAGTCTTTCGCAATATCACCTTTTTCCTCCGTCGGAGTGTAAGGACATATAAGGCTAATGTTGCCGAATTTGGCATTGATGCGGATTGTTACAATGCGTTCGCTAATGTCTTAAAAGCATAAGACTGTCGCTGTTTCCGCTCACTATTAGACGATCCGTAGTAGACGTTATAGTTTTTATACCCTATCCCATAGGGGTATATTCGTTTTGATACATAGTTTGTAACATTGAAAAATAATTTAGCATATACCTACCTCAAAGTATATGGACCGACTCAGAATCGGTAGGTGAGTCGATTTAGCCAAGTCTGTCTATCCGTCCGTCTGTACGTCACGGATTTTAGGCCTTAAATTTTAAAATTAAATTAAATTTGGTATATAGGATCCTTGTCCGTGCCTACAGAACAAGTGTAAACATTTTCAAAATCCACCCACTACCACGCCCCCTTTTAAGAAAAACTTAGTTTTGGCCAAACCGTAAAGAAATTTGAAAAAGTTTCTGAACAATATATTTAGACAATCTTAATGTCTATATTTCGCCAATTTAAAGTTTTTTTTTGCCACACCAACTTTTTTGAGGCGTTTTCAGTTAAAAACTTTTTTTGAAAAAAAATGTCGATGCAGAATCATTCGTAATATTAATATGAACATTTCGTCCACAGACCATTTTAACCCACACCCACTTTTTGAGGGCGTTTTCCTACAAAAACGGTTTGTATACCCTACCCCATAGCATATTGTGGAGAAAAACGTTTTTATACCCTATCCCAAAGGGGTATATTAGTTTTGACATTAAGTTTGTAACATAGAGAAATAATTTCGATAGATATACCTCAAATAATATGGATCGACTCTGTCTGTCTGTCTGTGTGTCTGTCTGTCTGTCTGCCAGTCTGTGTGTCACCGATTTGTGGGCATTTAATGCTGAGCTAGAGTGTTAAAATTTGGTATATAGACTCTCTGGCTGACAAAGCAGAACAAGTGTAAATATTTTTCAAATCCGCCCACTGCTACACCCCCTTTTTAGAAAAAACGTAGTTTTTGGCAAAACTTTAAGGAATTTTAAAAAGTGTCTGAGAAACATATTCAGAGAATCTCAATATCTATATTTCGTCCATACAAAGATTTCTAAAAAAAAAGTTTTTTTGTACTTTATGTAAATATTTGAAAAAACTTTCGATGCAAAATGATTGGTAATGGTAATATAAACATTTCGTCTGTAGATCATTTTAACCCACTCCCACTTTTTGGGGGAGTTTTCCTACAAAAACCTTTTGCATACCATAAAATATTTTGACAATAGGCGTGTTTTTTTTCTCTTCACTCCAAATCTATATAGGCTTAGCAAACAATTTACGTGTAAAATACAACAACACCTTAGCCTATATAGATTTCGCGAAACCTGGATAATTATCCAGTCTTACGCCCTTAGCCTGGATAGAAAATGTGCTACCAAACCTTTTTTTTTCTTTTGTTATCGAAAACGGTTGTCGAAAATGATATAATTGCAAAATATAGCAGCTAATACCACAACCAGTAAGTGTTACGCTGCAAAATAGGTGCAAAATCAATGTTTTATGAAATAATTTGATGTGAAATTATTTTTATATTTGCTTTAAATCTAAAATCAAAACATTACAATAAGTGTAGTAGTGGAATAAGTGAAAAAATTTTGTTTATATTTACAAAAAAAAATAAATGACACAGCAGAAATTAAAACCCCAAACTGCCATCTGTTGGCAGATACGTGTTTCAGTATCAGTGATGCCAGATCACCGATTAACGTTTTTTTTCTCATGTGAAAATAAGCCTGTATCGATTTAGAAAAAAAACACGCCTAATATGTTGTAAAAATGTATTTTCTATATTTCATCGTGATTTTGGGAATATTATTTTTAAGAATGGGATAGAATAATGTATTCAACGATCCGCACAGCGGATTGTAGCCTTCTCATATGTATTATCCTGTTTTTGCACGGCTCATCCTATCGTATTTCCAGTATCGCAGTAATGTCTTCTTTGTAGCAGTTTAGGGCTTCTGCTAGTTATTCGCCAACACCTCTCCTGTTCAAATCATTCATTTGAGGTAAAGTAAGTACAATTATTGATGTGTAGTCAAAATTACAACGCATCGACTGAGCATTGCCAAGTTAACGCCGATCAGATTTTGCCCTCGTTCTAAAACATCCAATAATCAAGTGGAAACCTAGAATTAGCGCTTAAATACACCAGTATCCAACAACCCGATCGACAAAGCAATTCGATTCGGAATGGACATTCACAAACTCCTACCGTAACTTCCTTTCAAGTGACAGACAGCCGAAGAAAATATAAATAAACAACGATAGGTAGTGGCAAAAAACTTTATAAAGAGGAAATGTAGATAAATATGTTGCTTAGACAATATCTAAATATTTGCATTAAGTCTTAATTTAATTAGATTGAATACTTAACCATTAAATGACCAATAAGCATGGACCACAGTAAATCCTTTTGTCCGAGGCATCCAATCGTATTTCTTGGATGGCAGTAATGTCTACTTTACAGCAGGTTCAGCTGAACCTTTTTAGTTTTTTTCATTTTAAGTAAAGTTCGAACTTTAAATGAATGCCCTCTTTAATCGAATACAACGTTTTACTTATTTTTGAAAACTAAGATTATGTATATCCGCATACTCCGATAAGAATTACATAGAAGCACATTCATAGAGCTTAGTTGCCCCACTTTTTGATTAGCTGTAATTGCACCACATATCCATATCAGCATAACAGTTATTTTACACCACCCTTTACAATTCAGCTATCGTTTGACACAAATACGCCCCTAATTCGATTGATGATGATTATCTTAAAGAGTGAAAGTCCATTGCATTTGTCTGTTTTGTTTTTTATAGTACAACTAGGCTAATTAACTCTTAAGAATCGGTCTTGCAACATCGGCGAAAAGGCTAATCAATTGCCTCATCCTGTCTAATAAAATTTGGGTCGCCAACTGCAACAATAGATTTAAGGGTAACTTGTGTCCACAGTACACACCGCTGCATCTTCACCCTTGTCGGTCAGCGGAAGTGATGTCAAAAAACGTGCGAGTTCTTTTTCTTTCGCTACCTATACTCGTATCATAATCGCATTGTGGCGCTACCAGAATTAAGTGTTAACCTTGTGGCAGTCCATCGGTTTCCTTCGGGCACAAGACTAACAATACAAGCCGACCAATGGGGGTGGATATAAATAAATTCTTATCGTATCGGTTGTTTTCGCTCGTTATATTTGCTTAAGAGTGCTTAAGTTTATTTTATTTGTGGAACTATGCGTGCTCATGTGTGTCCCATGGAACTCCTGACAGTTTGATTCAATATCCCAGTTGAGATAGTTCTAAGAGCTGAATATGCTTTAACAATTTTGTTTACTGTAAGTTAAAAGTATGCACTCAGTCGATGGTGGTCGGTCGTCAAATGCGAGTTCCGGGAAAAGATTGTCCATTGTCTAGTGCGCTGATAATTATCTACTGTCGGATGAACTTTTGAAAATTGTGTAGGCATGAGAATCAAAATTCGAATCCAGTGCCGGCGTTTTGAGATTTGGGGTAAGACGTTGTTTCACTGTTTCCCTTTCTCTGTCTCTACCACCTACCTAATTTAAAATACGACTTTTGGCGAAACATATGGAAGTATCTACAACAAAAGGGTGCCTATTATTCACCCGTAGCTTTATTGCAAAATAATTTGGCCATACATGTATCTTATCGAGTTCGACCCAATTCTGTTTGCGCTATAATGCAGGCTTCAGCTTACATATAAATCACACCTGGAATTCGTATTTATAGGTGCACCGCAGGCATTCGGTTTGAGTTCAGTTTGGCTTCGAGAGTTGTGATTATAGATTATACGCTGGTGGCACAGTGGAGGTAAATTTGATACGTTTGAGTTTGAAATCGTAAATTTGGAACAATTGGTGGAATACTTTCGGGTAAGTGGTGTTTTTTCTCAATTTTTTTTTAAAGTTTGTCGCATGGTTTAGTTTTACTGCATGACATTTTGTGTTCAAAGTAATTTCTGAGAATAGAGTACTTCAGCAAACTATCTCCCTCACGATTGCGTTGTCTCTTTCATTAAACGTCAAAACCGCTTGGAGGAAAAAAATGTGAAATTTTATATGGCGGGAAAACTAAATTTTGGATTTTTTGCTTTGAAATATGAAAATATAAGTTGATCAAAGTGAAACACAAATTATAAATATATAACGATACTAAGAGAGTGTGTAAAATTATAAAATAGAAATAAGAAGAGTGAAATTAATAACCAGTGTCATTGCAAAGTGGGAACATAAATCCGAGTGCAAACGAAGTTGAACATTATTATGTTCTTGTTTTCACAAATAACAAGAACTCTGAATATATTTATTTTGTTTATAAAATGTTCTGTTCTTATTTTGCACTTTTACACAATTTTCAAGCAATTTTAAAAATGTTAAAAAAACCACTCCTTACCGCTGTCCTCCGAAAATGAATTTGCCGGCATATAAATGTCATACAGATAAATGATGTCAGTTTTCATTTGGCACTGACGTTGTCCTGAAGTACTCCATAGGAATATTTACCATCATCATCATATTCTTTATTGAGACTTAAATTCACAAATTCAGTTTTGATTACAATATTTTTTTTTTTATGCTGCCGACTTTATTAATTATGTCTGGCTTACAAAATATGAAATAAAAGAATGGTTAAGTTTTCTTTTCGATAATAATATATGAATGTGTACAAAGTGCAAAGATGTATATTTCTAATATTAATTGCGTATGTTTGCTCCCAACACACGTTCACATAGTGGCTCTTAAAGGCCAAACTTAAAAACTAATATTGACTAGAACTTAAAACTATAATAACAAACGATGCACTTCATATGCATACCTACATTAATAGAAGATTATTATTATTATTATTTTTTTTTTTTTTTTTTTTTTTTTTTTTTCATCGAGTTTTTTTTAGAGTTTGATATAAATTAAAGAAGAGCAGTTACTTAAATCGAGATATAGTTTAATATATTAGAACAAGCAACTTGTGATTTATTCAAACTAAGATAAATAATATTTAATTAGTAAAATAATATACAATTTCACTATTGTTCAAAGGCTATACCAACTATTATCTTTTGTATACATATATAAAATAAGCTATACAATGTATATATATATATTTTTTTTTTTTATTTTATTAATTAACAAAGGTAAAAACAATTTTATCCTCTAAGAGTATTCAATGAGGCTTTCTCATAAAAAGGTAAAGTCAGTGTATCATTCATCTGAGGTTCCATTAAATTTCGGGATCTATTATGCAAAAGATCGAATGGCGATTGATAATACTCGAGGTATGAGCTTCCATTAACAATATTTTTGTCCCATAATCCTTTGACAAGTGGATTTTGATGGTGAGCAGTAGATTCTAATCTGGATTTTAATAAGGTTGTCATATAAATCATTATAGGTTTCACCTTTGTTAAATTGTACAATGTATAGTTAGAAAACCATTTTTTGTTGGGTCTTCGATACTTTCCACTACAAAATCGTAAGATTGTTCTTTCGAACTTTTCTAATTCTTTTGCTGCCGTTGGAGAAATAGTGAACCAGGTACTAAAACCATACGAGATAATTGGTCTTATCAGTGCTTTATATATGAGAATTTTTGTATTTTGGGATAAATGCTTTGACGAAAGTATTTTTTTTAAAATAGCAGTGGCCATTTTCGCTTTGTTTAATACATTCCGTGCATGTTTGTTAAATTTGAACTTATTTTGATAATGAATCCCTAAGTATTTTGTTTCTGTTTTTAATGGAACTATCTCATCATCAATACGCAAGGATAACTCCCTGCTTTCTTTGACAGCCTTTCGGTGCCCTTTTCCATATGAGTTTCTGAAACAGGTTAGCCCACATTTTTCAGTTTTTATTTTTAAGCCCCAAGATTTCAAATACGAGAGTAAACTAGGTAAAGCGATTTGTAATTTTTCTAATGCATTCTTTGGCCTTATAGCAGAAGCTAAAAGTTTTGTGTCGTCTGCATACAAAAGTGCTTCAGGCTCAGATTCTGAGTTGCAAAACGGCATATCATGTAAAAATACATTAAATAATTTTGGTCCAAGTAATGTTCCCTGAGCAACTCCTAAGAGTACTGGAAAACAATCTGAAAACTCCGATCCAATGACAATGGACGCGGTTCTTGAATTAAGAAAACTGATAATCATGCTTATGAGAGCCTCAGGACAGTTCAATATAATTAACTTAAAGATAAGACCTTTATGCCAAATAGAGTCGAATGCTGCCTCTAAATCAATATCCAGGACAACTGTGCACTTTTTTTGTCTCAGATTGTGAACAATTTTATCATTAAGCACTAAAAGACAATGCTCCGTTGAATGTTTTTTCTTAAAACCAAATTGTGAGTTTGGTATAATATTTGAGTCATCGAGAAAACTATCAAGAGATTCTGCTATAACTCTTTCGAATAGTTTTCCTATGTTGGAGAGTAGAGATATTGGACGAAAATCTTTTATATTTTTGGCGTTATTCTTTTTAGCTATAGGCATTATCTTGGACTGTTTCCATGCAGTTGGAAAGTATCCGTTATTTATACATTGATTAAAGAGACAAGTAAGAGTGAGATCAAGGGAAATCGGACATTTCCTTAACACAAAGTTTGAAATTTTGTCAAGACCAAAAGACTTTTTGTTATTCAAATTGATTCTAAATATATTGACTTTTTGATGTGTAGTGAAAGGTAAAGAAACTTGGTTAATTGCTGTGTTTGATGGTGTAAATGTCGTTAAAGGTTTATCTAAATGAGTGTTACAAAATTCATCTACTCTTGAAAATACTTCATTATTTAAATTTAAATCATAAGACGGCGTTCGGTCTGCAAAAAGATTAGCGTACATGGTCCTGAATGCATTGAGTTTAGCCTCAATATCAACCAGTTCCTGTCCGTCGATATTCAAAACATCCTTGATAATATCCGCCCCGAAAACTTTTCTCCCTGTAATTTTATCAATCTCCTTAAAGGCATGCGGAGAAGGTCTAATTTTATTAAGACGTGTTCTGAACTCTTGGTCAAGGTCATGTTTTACTCTCTCTTTTATTATTTTACTAAGACACTGTATTTGCGAGTGCAGTTGTTGATACTCTGAGTTGCGTCTATTTAAATGCCTATGAAAGATTCTCTTGAGTTTTCTTAACCAAATGTTGCGAATTTTCAAAAGATTTTTTGTAAGATCGGAAATATTTTTATATTTAACGTCTTTTGCATTTCGAATAGTTGAGTTATTTTGGACACAAGAAACTATATTTTGGTTTATATTGTCCAAAATTGCATCAATTTCTGTATTTGTAATATTTTTATCCATGGGTGCTGTCACTCTTGAGAGCCTGTTGTGAAGTTGTATTCTAAACACATCCCAATCAGTTCTTTCGAAGCTGGTATAAGATTGAGGTGGTATCAATATCGGATAAACATCAAAAATATCAAGGTTTATTTCTATACCATAATGATTTGAAAACGTAGGGAATGTTTTGCAAAGCCTATTATTAATATTATTTGGGGTTTGCGAAAGTGAACTAGATGTAAGGAAATAGTCCAATATTGATGAGGATTGCGGATAGGTTGGGCTAAATGGAGAAATGAAATCAAGATGGAGATATGGCCCATTATTATACCATTTGTATATAATATTGCCATTTGAATTGCTCACTGAGTCTCCCCAGGATGGATGACGGGCATTGAAGTCACCACCTATAATTGTTGAATCGAACGTTTTAATAATGTCATTTAGTCTATCTAATTCGATAGAAAGTCCTTGTCCTGCGTTTGTTGGTATATAAATACTTCCAATAAGGATACGTTTAGTTATACCAGAGTTATTTTTACAAATTAAGACACCTAGGCAAGCTGAAAATATGTCACTATGGAAAAGGAGCGTGTTAAACTTTAATTTTTCATCAATAACGATAGCAGTTCCTCTTCCATCGTCATTGCGTATGATGTTAAATCCTTCAAAAGAAGGTTTATGTCTAGTCTTCAAAACAGTTTCACATAAAAAACAGATTTGGGGTTTGTGACTTTTTAGAAGGCTTACTAATGCTAATCTTCTATCATTAGATATTATGGAATTTGCATTAATCGAAATTGTTTTAAGTTTCAGTGTGGAGTCCATTATATAACAATTGATGCCACAAATTCAAGATATGCAAACATCTTGTCTTCTTTGTTTTGTAGTTTCTGGTACTTTGGCCAAAATTCTCTTATTTTATACAAAAGATCTTTAAAAGAAATATTAAATAAGCTCTTAGCTTCATCTAGAAATTCAGTAATATTGTTTTGCTGAGGATGTTTTTCTCTGAGAGGAGGGTTTGTCATTTGAGATGATGACGGTTGTTTGTTGGGACTATTCCTTGTTCTTGGGTTTCTCGCCATGTCAGCGAAAGATATATTTTTTTGTGTGAATGTGTTTATTGAGTTAACAACTTGATTTCTAGCTCTATTTCCTATAGACTTTGCATGCTCAGCACTAATTTGTTGCTTCTCTTTGTACCTTATATACTCTTCACACTCAAGAGAGTTCGCTGAATGCTCTTTAAAACAATTGGCACATTTAAGTGCGGGGATTGGCTGGTTTTTCTCTTTAAGTTCTTTGACAGTTTGAATACAAACATTAGAATCATGAAACTCGCTGCACAGAACACATCGACTATTATAAGAACAACAATCGCCTGTGTGTCCAAATCTCTGGCAGCGATAACAACGAATAACAGATCTGTTAAACTTTTTCTCCCAATATACACGTTGATGAAGAAGACACCTTATTTTTGTCAAATCTTTAAGAGTCTCTCCAACTTCTAATTGAACAACAAATATGTTTAATTTGAGACCTTGTTCTTTGGTTTTAGTAGTGGTAAATTGTGAAATTTTACTCAATTTAACATTAGGTACGGCGTGGTTCAGAGCCTTTCGAATTGAGTCGGGATCTGTGTCACCATCAATACCTTTTAGCAAAATAGATGCCCGTTTAGTTTCCTTAGGTGAAAAGGAGAAAGCCCCAATGCCAGTGCCTCTGAGTTTTTCAATTACTAGTTTATGTACATCTACGTTATCTACATATACCTTAGTTTTTCTATAACCTAAATTCACAAATTTATATTTTAAATCACTAGCTTTACATTCGAGAGCAGCAACGTTAAGCAAATCAGTAATTAAATTACAGTTTGCGCCAAAAATAAAAATTGGAGGGCAAAAGTTTCTATTGCTTACAATAAGATTTGATGGGTTCGGAGAGGCCTCTGCTTCTGTTGATTGGTTGTTGTTGTTGCTAGTGCTGGTGGACTCATTGACGTTTGTTTTCGCGCCTTTTTTCTTTGATTGTCGATCGGGGAGAACTGCGGATGCCTGTTCCATACCCGATAATGCATAGAAGGTGTTGTTTGACAAATTATTAGAATATTCTACATTGTCATCATCTAGTTTTCTTTTTTTGCCAAAATGTTTGGCAGCATGTTTTAAATTTGATAGCACTGCTGTCCAGTTGTTGTTCATGGGATCTTCATCCCCATCACTTAACATTGCCGAGCTTGCGCCGGCGGCGGTTTGCTTTTGTTCATTAATATTTATCATATTTATCAGTTGCACAACGTGCTCCAGATGTTCTGGAGCACAACGTTTTTGATTGTATTTATTTCCACTTTATTAATTTTATAAGAGTCACTATCTCTAAACAGAAAATATTTTATTTTTGGGCGACTTTGCCCCATGGAATTAATATATTTTATGAAAGGTAATATACACTGCAAACTATGTGACAGATCACACATGTGTTCACCACGACAGTCAAAACCGTACTCGGAATATTTACCATCTACCAGCGGAATCTACTACACTACCAACGCACTTTAAGATGAATGATGATTCCGAAGTGAACCAGGGCTTCAACCAATAAATATATCCAGTTAGTCCGGTGCAAACTTAAGGTCGTTATTTACTTCTGAGCGATATTTTACGGGACCGGATTATTGTTCTCCATTCGCTCTAGATTACTTAGCCATCTTAAACGTTAAATGGACGTTTTTCGATCAGGCCTTTGCCATGTTCGTGCTTATAATGTTCGAATCATCAATTTCAGAGCCGCCATTGCAAACGACACACCGAAACAAGACGACCAAATTTATCCGCTATGGATATGGGTCATATTTGACCGGCTTAATGTAGGTAACACGGTTTCCTCACCTCGATATCCATAAGGGGACATGGCGGTCTCCAGATCAACGAACGGTCAACCAAATTGATCACATTGCGATAGATAAGAGGCACGCATCCAGTATTTTGGATGTCCGAACATTCCGAGGAGCTAACATCGACTCGGATCACTACCTTGTAGCAGCCAAGGTAAGAATGCGGATATCCACCACGCCACAACAATCCAGAAATACTGTGAAAAAATTTAATGTCGGAAGACTGCAATCGCAAGAGACCGCCAAGACCTTCGCACAACGCGTATCCCTTAACCTCTCGATTAACACCATACCACCAGCATCGAATGTCGAAGAGCAATGGCAACGATGCCAACAGGCCATTAGATCAGCCGCAACTGATGTGCTAGGTTTCTCACGCCCACCAGCAAGAAACCCCTGGTTTGATGAGGAATGCCGACAGATGCTCGCAGCCAAGAACGAGGCCTACAAGGCTAAGCTGCAGGTGAAGACGAGAGCTGCCATTGAGCTCTATAGGCAAAGAAGAAGGGAAGAACATGGGCTTTTCAGCAAGAAGAAAAAAGAGCAAGAAAAGCGCGCGATCGAGGATATAGAGAGGTGCCACTCCAGGAACGATGTTCGCAAGTTTTACCAAAGTGTAAAACGTCAAAGCCAAGGATACAAGGCTCGAACAGAATCCTGTCGAGATGAACAAGGAAATATTGTAGTTGAGACACAGTCGATGCTGAGGATATGGAAGAACCACTTCTGCAGACTGTTAAACGGCGATGACGAACAACATTCCGCTGTCAAGCAGAACGAACCATTCAATATTGGCAACGACAGCGAAAACTGCCAACCACCCGACCTGAGTGAAGTGAGGATAGCAATATCTAAACTCAAGCTTAATAAGGCTGCCGGAAATGACGGCCTTCCCGCTGAGCTCTATAAGGCCGGCGGAGATGACTTGGTAAGTAACATCCACCAACTCATAAGCCAAATCTGGTCGGATGAAAATATGCCTGAAGAATGGAACCTCAGCATCGTTTGCCCGATCCACAAAAAAGGAGACCCTCTGAACTGCGCCAACTACAGAGGCATAAGTCTCCTCAACATCGCCTACAAGATCCTATCTGCCGTAATATGTGAACGCCTGAAACCGTTTACCAACAACCTGATTGGCCCTTATCAGTGTGGTTTTAGGCCAGGAAAGTCCACAACCGATCAAATTTTCACACTTCGGCAGATCCTGGAAAAAACTCAAGAAGTCCAAATCGATACCCACCACCTATTCATCGATTTCAAAGCCGCATATGACAGCATTTATAGAGACGAACTGTACAGAGCCATGTCTAGTTTTGGTATACCGCCCAAACTCGTCCGTTTGTGTAGGATGACGATAGAGAATTCTCGCTGCTCCATCAGGGTCGGAAACGACCTCACCGACACATTCGATACCAAAAAAGGATTTAGGCAAGGCGATGCGCTGTCATGTGACTTCTTTAATCTGATTCTTGAGAGAATTGTGCAAAACTCCAAAGCCAACACCAGAGGCACAATTTTCCAAAAGTCGGTGCAACTACTAGCATACGCTGACGATATTGACATCATTGGTAGGACTCAAGGTGATGTCGTAGCCACGTTTGCTAGTATAGAGAAGGAAGCGGCGAAAATGGGTTTAGCAGTAAATGAGGGTAAGACTAAGTATATGCTGTCATCACGAAAGGACTCACAACATCGACGAATTGGACAGAACGTCACCATTGACAGATATAACTTTGAGGTAGTACGGGACTTTGTCTACCTCGGCTCCGCTATTAGCTCTGACAACAACATCTCGTCAGAAATTAAACGAAGAATTACTCTTGCCAACCGCTGTTTCTTCGGGCTAAGAAGGCAATTTAGTAGTAAAGCCCTCACTCGAACTACTAAGGAGACCCTATATAAGACCCTGATCATCCCAGTCCTGCTCTACGGCGCTGAAGCATGGACCGTATCAAAAGCGGATGAAGAAATCCTTGGTAGATTCGAGAGGAAAA
Organism: Rhingia campestris; assembly: GCA_932526625.1. NCBI lineage: Eukaryota > Metazoa > Arthropoda > Insecta > Diptera > Syrphidae > Rhingia > Rhingia campestris. Next base: position 107,119,403 of record OW052182.1, read on the forward strand.
TTCTTCGAAAAATCTTCGGTCCCGTTTGCGTTGACGGGCTATGGAGACGAAGATTCAACCAAGAACTATACGAGCTGTACAGCGACATGCCCCTGGTCAAAAAACTCCGCATTGGACGTTTAAGATGGCTAGGACATGTAGAACGAATGGACACCAATACTCCGGCTCGCAGAGTCTTCGATTCCCAGCCAGACGTCGGACGCAGTAGAGGAAGACCTCGCCTTAAGTGGCGCGCACAAGTGGAAACCGACCTCAACCAACTTGGAGTGCGCAACTGGAGGCAGTTAGCTAAGGACCGGGCTAATTGGAGAGGCATGTTGGTTGAGGCCCAGGTTCATTCCGGACTGTAGCGCCACTTAAGAAGAAGAATGTAGGTAATATAGAATCTCATCAGGGTGTTATATAGGATCTTCTTTGAAGTTCAAATAAGGGTTTAACTAAAAAAATTACCCGGGGAAATAGTGTAAAAGCAGAGATTGACTGTATTATTAAGAGTTCATGTGGGCAGTGGCCTAAGCGGTAGGTCCCTGGTTCAAATCCCGAAAATGACAACACCTATTGCGAAATTCCGACAAACATCCATGTGTAATACTTTCATAAGAAGCTTCTCAAATTTGCAGTTCCGATTCGTTGTTAAACAGAAGATCCTCTTCTTTGTGGTAAGATAATATATTCGCACACACAAATAAAGGTAGAAGATGCTAGGTCTTACGTCGTGTATGTGCCGTTAATGTCAAAAATTTCATTTTCATTTCACCGGAGTTAAAAGCTATGTCGAGGTTGAAAATGTGCAGCTTTCGATTGTGACATTCGCTGTCCATTTCATCGACGTTGTGTGTCCCCTCTTCTTGAATGGATATACTTGGTTTTCTTCTCGTTAACTTTTAAACTCACTTCAGCGGCGTCCTTCTATATATTTATTTGCAACCGCGACGATAAAATCTTGTTTGATCCGACCATTGTCCGGAATGTGTCCATTCGCTCCACAAGTCCTTTTGACCAGCTCTATTTCGCATTACATATCGAAAATTTAATAATTGCTAATAATTACTTCGCCAAATTTCGAGTGATTTTCAGTATCCGATCATGTGTGGACATTCTTGACACTATTAGGGACCGATCAGATGTTCGGAGAACAGTTTTAAGCGTGTGTGGTCTACTGGTTAGTGCGTTACACTACTTAGTGTAGTGTCCCTCACCTAACGTTTTTTTTTTCGCTCCCCCAGAACCTAAAAGTCGGGGAAACATCGTGTAATATGTGCTGGAAGAAATGGAACAACTTCCCGTTAAAAAACTCTTAACCCCTTTGACTCGCAAGCGAATAGCTTCAAGCGTTTATCCAAAAGCTAACGAGCTCAAATAGGTGGGTGCCAGGAGTGAGAAACACTCAGTTTGAGTTTCAGAATGAATCTAATCTTTATTTCAAACATATGAGAAGGCTACAATCCGCTATGCGGATCGTTTAATACCCTATCCCATCCCATCCTTAAAATTTATATCCCCAAAATGTGGTCTTTATGGTCATAAAGTATTGAAAATGACATTGTCACAACATATTGTTCAGAAGGTTTATCAAATTCTTTTATGGTTCGACAAAAAAAAAAAACGTTTTTCTATTGCATATGCCTTGGGGTAGGGCATACAAATGGTTTTTGTAAAAAAAACGCCCCCAAAAAGTGGGCATGGGTTAAGATGGTCTATTGACGAAATGTTCATATTAATACTACCAATGATTGTGAATCAAAATTTTTCGAAAATTTTAAAATTTGACCAGAAAACGTTTTTAATAAAAAAAAAACGCTCCCAAAAAGTGGGCGTGACAAAAAACGTTATATTGACGAAATAAAGATATTACGATTCTCTAAATATGTTGCTCAGACACTTTTTTAAAACTCTTTACGGTTTGGCCAAAAAAAAAGTTTTCCTTAAAAGGGGGCGTGGCAGTAGGCGGATTTCAAAATTGTTTACACTTGTTCTGGTGGCACGGACAAGGATCCTATATACCAAATTTCATTATCCTAGCTCAAAATTTAAGGCCTAAAAATCGGTGACGAACAGACAGACGGACGGACGGACGGACAGACAGACACGGCTAATTCGACTCAGCTAGCGATTCTGAGTCGATCCATATACTTTGAGGTATATGTAGCAAAATTATTTCTCTATGTTACAAACTATGTATCAAAACTAATATACCCCTATGGGATAGGGTATAACAAACAACCTGTGTGACTTAAAACTTGAAAGCTACACCGGCACTAACTTCATAGACAAAAATTCAAATAAAAATCCAGCTCATAGCTCAGAAAAGCGTATTATTTCATTAGTAAGCAAAATTTCTAATTATAACAACATTTTGACATAGAATACGGTGTTCAAATATGTTTGCTTGTATATGTTATTTTATTTCCCAACCTCATCACAGCAATAGATGCCAATCGGCAACACAGGAACGGTCAATTATTGAGGGGAATTCAGAGCAGGGCTGCCACTTGCATACGACTTTTTCAAATTGTTCCCGGAAAAACTTATTAGTAAGAAATATTTATAACGGAATTTAATTCTTATTCCTATTTTAGTTAGTCCTCAGATAATCCATGCAATAGGGATTATTAATACGGAGGTAGGATTCTTCGATTTTCTCATCGCTCAGTCATTATTACCTTTGGATGTCGTATATTTTGTTGATAGAAGTCTCAACCATTTTAGATTTTGAGCTATAGTACTAACATAAGGTGAGATTGAGTAGACAATAAATCCTCTGTTATCAACAAAAAACATCATGACATGAGGTATTCAGTAATTAACTATATCTATCCGTCATTCAGCAAATTCTTCCGAATGCACTCAAGTTGCCAACACAATTTTTGTATTTTCATGGAATTACATAAAAATTCCATAAAATCATACCCAATAATAATTCTGACACGTCAAATTAATCGAAAAACCTGTTCAGTCTTAATTAAAAACCTTTATGCATATACTGACAAATTATTTTAATTACTTTTATTACTAAACTAAACTGCATATAAAAAAACTGTCTGGAATTGTTTAACGTGTAATTAATTTTAAAAGTCATCTGTCTGTTAATATTGAAGAGTTAAACAACAAAAGGATTAATTTAAAATATAATTGCTTATTGAAAACATTAAACAACTTAACAGGTTTTCAATTATGACAAATTTAATGCTTTGCTAAGCAGAAGATGTCTATAATTAAAAACATTATATCGTATGGCTAAGTATATAAGGTATATTCTTGAACTGTTTTAATCAATTCAGTGAGCTAACTTTAGATGCTGTTTATTAATTTGTTGGGTTTTTTTATTAATTAATCCTTATAAAACAAATAAGAAGATGAAGTTTGCTTCTTCTTTGTTTTCTTTCCTAATCGCCAGAAAAGTGATGTTTGGTGAAATTGGATTTTGTTTTAAAAAGCTGTCAAATGAAAAGTCACAATTTAATGATTGTCACATATCGTTATCACTTTACAAAGGCCAACTTTGTTAATTGTGACACTTTTACTTTAGCCGATGAAAAGAGGAATTATTAGGGCTATGTTCCAAAAAGCAGTACTTCTGCATACGACTTGGTCAAACGTTCCAAAACGCAAATGGATTAAATAAAACACATTGTGAATGCATCAATTGCGCAAACAAAAGCAAAAAGAGCTCTGTTAATGAGTATGATGCTTAAAAAAAATCGTACTTACAATGCGCAATTTTTTAACGTTTTGGAAATCAGCCTACCTCACACTTAAGTTTATTCAACTAGTGGTCGATACCTTTGCTATGGGATTTATTGAATCAGCCAGGCCTAACTAATGGTATATTCTTCTAACTTTTTTTTACTATAATTTCTCCGACTTCAACCAACCAGCACAGTAATGAAAATCTGTAACCTAGATCGATTAATGTTGGGGCAGTCCCCGAGAAAGTGTTGCACTGGATTGTCACAGACGTAATATATTGCAGACGTGCTTAGGCATAAACGTCATGGTGTTTGAAGAAATCTTAGTGCCCTGCAAGTATGGTTATGCGAAAAAGAAGACCCCTGGTTCTAAGAAGTCTGTTGAGCAAAAAAATTATAAGATTTTACGCATTAAACTAACCAGATATAATTTTTTCCTTGAATTCCACTAGAACCCATACAAGACTAAAGCTTGTTTTTTGAAATAAATACGTACTATTTTCTTCATTTATAGACATAAGTTTAATTATTAAGGGCCACTTGCACGAAAACCATTATTCAACTACCCAGGCATTTCCTGGTGCTAGATAAACCCATTTGTTTAAGTGGCCTTTAAGAAATAGGTACTTGCCTTAATATGAAGAAGATACCAAAAATACCAGCGGAACCGGTGTCTCTAACAACATGCATCTAAAAGTAACTCACTAACTTCTTCAAGTTCAATTTAGTTGAGGTCGGTTTATACTTCTACTCAACTAAATCTACCACCTGAATTTGAATCAATGTCTCTTCGGGCTGAAGCATTGTTCTTCATTCCCTCTGTATGTTCTAGTCAGTAGGCGGATTTAAAAATTTTTACACTTGTTCTGGTGGCACGGGCAAGGATCCTATATACCAAATTTAATTATCCTAGCTCAAAATTTAAGGCCCAAAAATCAGTGACGAACAGACAGACGGACGGACGGACGGACAGACAGACATGGCTAATTCGACTCAGCTAGGGATTCTGAGTCGATCCATATACTTTGAGGTATATGTAGCAAAATTATTTCTCTATGTTATAAACTGTGGATCAAAACTAATATACCCCTATGGGATAAGGGTATATTAAGTCAACCTGTGTGACTTAAAACTTGAAAGCTACACCGGCACTAACTTCATAGACAAAATTTCAAAACAAAATTCAGCTCATAGCTCAGAAAAGCGTATTATTTCGTTAGTAAGCAAAATTTCTAATTATAACAACATTTTGACACAGAATACGGTGTTCAAATATGTTTGCTTGTATATGTTATTTTATTTCCCAACCTCATCACAGCAATAGATGCCAATCGGCAACACAGGAACTGTCAATTATTGAGGGGAATTCAGAGCAGGGCTGCCACTTGCATACGACTTTTTCAAATTGTTCCCGGAAAAACTGATTAGTAAGAAATATTTATAACAGAACTTAATTCTTATTCCTATTTTAGTAAGTCCTCAGATAATCCATGCAATAGGAATTATTAATACGGAAGTAGGATTCTTCGATTTTCTCATCGCTCAGTCATTATTACCTTTGGATGTCGTATATTTTGTTGATAGAAGTCTCAACCATTTTAGTTTTTGAGCTATAGTACTAACATAAGGTGAGATTGAGTAGACAATAAACCCTCTGTTATCAAAAAAAAAACATCATGACATGGGTACTAATTAACTATATCTATCCGTCATTCAGCAAATTCTTTCGAATGCACTCAAGTTGCCAACAAAATTTTTGTATTTTCATGGAATTACATAAAAATTCCATAAAATCATACCCAATAATAATTCTGACACGTCAAATTAATCGAAAAACCTGTTCAGTCTTAATTAAAAACCTTTATGCATATACTGACAAATTATTTTAATTACTTTTATTACTAAACTAAACTGCATAAAAAAAAACTGTCTGGAATTGTTTAACGTGTAATTAATTTTAAAAGTCATCTGTCTGTTAATATTGAAGAGTTAAACAACAAAAGGATTAATTAAAAATATAATTGCTTATCGAAAACATTAAACAACTTAACAGGTTTTCAATTATGACAAATTTAATGCTTTGCTAAGCAGAAGATGTCTATACTTAAAAACATTATATCGTATGGCTAAGTAGCTATATAAGGTATATTCTTGAACTGTTTTAATCAATTCAGTGAGCTAATTTTAGATGCTGTTTATTAATTTGTTGGTTTTTTTACTAAGTAATCCTTATAAAACAAATAAGAAGATGAAGTTTGCTTCTTCTTTGTTTTCTTTCCTAATCGCCAGAATAGTGATGTTTGGTGAAATTGGATTTTGTTTTAAAAAGCTGTCAAATGAAAAGTCACAATTTAATGATTGTCACATATCGTTATCACCTTACAAAGGCCAACTTTAGCCGATGAAAAGAGGAATTATTAGGGCTATGTTCCAAAAAGCAGTACTTCTGCATACGACTTGGTCAAGCGTTCCAAAACGCAAATGGATTAAATAAAACACATTGTGAATGCATCAATTGCGCAAACAAAAGCAAAAGAGCTCTGTTAATGAGTATGATGCTTAAAAAAAACAAAACGGCACAAAAGTATCCATAACCTGGTATCAGAAAAGTAGTGTGTACTTACAATGCGCAATTTTTTGACGTTTTGGAAATCAGCCTACCTAACACTTCAGTTCATTCCAACTAGTGGTCGTGACCTTTGTTATGGGATTTATTGAATCAGCCAGGCCTACCGCCTAACTAATGGTATATTCTTCTATATTTATTTTACTATAATTTCTCCGACTTTTTTTTGAAATAAATCCGTACTATTCTCTTCATTTATAGACATAAGTTTACTTATTAAGGGCCACTTGTACGAACACAATTATTCAACTATCCAGGCATTTCCTGGTGCTGGATAAACCCATTCGTTTAAGTGGCCCTTTAGAAATAGGTACTTGCCTTAATATGAAGAAGATACCAAAAATACCAGGGTGTCTCTAACAACATGCATCTAAAGTAGCTCACTAACTTCTTCAAGTTCAATTTAGCTGAGGTCGGTTTATACTTCTACTCAACTAAATCTACCACCTGAATTTGAATCAATGTCTCTTCGGGCTGGAGCATTGTTCTACATTCGCTCTGTATGTTCTAGTCATCTTAATCGTCCAATTTTTGCCAAGTGTATGTTACTAATCAAATCATATCCCCCACATGATTTGTATGGAGAATGCACCTTTCTGTCCGACCGAATAGCGGCGACTATTTTATTTCCCACCATAATTCTTTGTCGCGAATTACTTCTCCCTTCGCAATAAATTATTTTAATTCATAAAATTAATTGAAAACACAAACAAAATTAATAAAATAATAGAAAATAAACGAAAACTAAAATGAAAACAATTCAGTGTCCCTGTTTCGGATGACATTTTATTTTTGACATTTGTTGCTGTCAAAGCACATCGGATATCTTCCCACAAACAAATTGCAACATTTTTACACAAACTTTTACCAAATTTATTTAATTTTTGGTAAAGAATTCATCACTAAATCGAGAAATTGATGTTTGCAGCTTCTTTTTGACAAGAACTTGCAGTTTTATGTAATAAATTGGAAGTTGAAGTGAAATTTTAAGAATAAGCCTGCGAAATGAATTTGACAACAATGTAGAAGCAAGTGCTTTCCAGTTCCACTAATCGTAAAACGGAAGTCAGCTAAATTGTTAATATCAAATTTGTGCGGAATTTGGCATAGTATTCGATTGCCACACCAGGACTCGGGTTTATCTTCACCCCAAAGACGCAAAATACGATTCAAAGCTATTGATGCTTTCTATATTCATATCTAACGGTCGTTGTGTACACATTCAAAAATATCAGCTAATTTTTTTTTGTTTACTATGTGCTGCAGGTGGTCTATTTAGTTGCATATTATCCAACAACAAGAATTGGATTTCAATTGTTTGATGGTATTTGAGCGTTCGTTAGTCCTAGTTCATGGAAAATAAGTTGCTTTCAGATCTGGAAAAACATTCCTCGGAGAGATGTTATAACATACTGTTATGGCCATACTTCGATTTTTTTTTACATTTGTTGATTAAGTGGAACCACATTCTCAGCAGAAATGAACTTTAAAAATGAAACAACAATATTTCACAGCACATACTAACAATGAACCCCATATATAAAAAGTAAAAAATAATAAGTTGTTTTCAGAAAGGCAGATAATTCCAACCAATTCATGATCATATTTTTTTTTTTTTTTTATATTCATTTTTATTTTCTTCAACTTAGAACTAACTTACATGCTAGACAAAAATTAATAAAACTAGCCTACTTATCTACTAACTTAACTAACTTACTTTTCCTCTGCGGAAACCCTAAATTAAATACTAACAACTTAAACTAATGCCTTTCGGCTTAAAATCTAATTTAATTATTTTACAATAAATTCATCTTTTTGTTTACCAAGAAACGTTTATAAAAAAACTTGGTTTCATATTTTTTTTTTATTTTTATTTAAACTTACTTACTAATTAAAACTACTTATGAACTAACTAAAACTACTTAGAACTAAATTCATGATCGTTACGAAAGTGGTATTTAACTGTTGTCATGCGCAAAGTGTAAAGCTCAAAGGGAAATTTAAAATACTGGAACGTTGCATTTGAAACAAAACTAATGAATGTAAAGTGTCCAATTTTAATTTTTCAAGGGTCATTATTTATCAATATTTAAACGCTTAACAGTGTTTTTGAAATATTACCACACGATGCAGTGGTTTTTGACGCGTTCGCAAAGTGACATATGGCGATGTCACTTTGCGAACGCGTCAAAAACCATTGCATGCTCCAAGAGCCCTGAAAGTTCTGATTAAGGAGGCATAATTCTTTCTATATATATATAACATATGAGAGGCTACAATCCGCTATGCGGATCGTTGAATACCCTATCCCATCCCATCCTTTAAATTAATATCCTCAAAATATAGGCCTTATGGCGATGAAAAACAGAAAATGACATTGTCACAATATATTGCTCAGACAGTTTCTCAAAATCTTTTGTGGTTCGACAAAAAACAACGTATTTCTATTGCTAATGCCTTGGGATGGGGTATACAAATGGTTTTTGTAAGAAAACGCCCCCAAAATGTGGGCGTATGTAAAAATGATCTATGGACAAAATGTTTATATTACCATTGCGGAAGTATTTGCATCAAAATTTTTTTCGAAAGTTTTAAAATTTGGACAAAAAACGTTTTTTACTAAAAACGCCCCCAAAAAGTGGGAGTGGCAAAAAACTTTGTATGAACGAAATATAGATATTAGGATTGTCTAAATATGTTGCTAACACACTTTTTTGAAATTCCTTACGGTTTGGCTTAAAACTACGTTTTTTCTAAAAGGGGGTGTGGCAGTGGGCGGATTTTAAAAATTTTTACACTTGTTCTGGTGACTCGGCCAAGGATCCTATATACCAAATTTCATGATCCTAGCTCAAAATTTAAGGCCCAAAAATCGGTGACGAACAGACAGACGGACGGACAGACAGACATGGCTAATTCGACTCAGCTAGCGATTCTGAGTCGATCCATATACTTTGAGGTATATATAGCTAAATTATTTCTCTATGTTACAAACTAAGTATCAAAACTAATATACCCCTATGGGATAGGGTATAATAAAATATAAATAAATGAATCAATATTTTGTTTGTGACGCCATAACTTGAAAACGGCAGGACCGATTTGATAGTTAATATTTTTTTTGTCGAAATGGTCTTACCAGACATAGATAATTTTTCGAAACAATTTTGCAATACATATAACCTGACTTTATTTTAGATTTTATTTAAAGCTTTTTAATGATTTAGCCAGCAACAATATGCAGAGCTTTCACTGATATGTCAAATACCATGGTATCCAATATACTATGACATTTGTTGGTTTCCTCATAACTAATTTAGATAACAGATTGCAACTTATCATAAGAATAAACATGTAAACAGTTACCGGTAATTTTTATTTCATACGAATACATATAGCCTTATCAATGGTTTCTATTTTGTAATAAGAACCTTTTCAATGCACGTTATGTCATGCATTTAGTTCACTTCCAGTACGCCATATGAAACACTTGTGTACCCGAAGTATAGCAAAGTCAACGCTACCAACGCAACATTGGTGGGACTGTTGGCTCTACGTTCGTATACTACTAGGTAATACCTTTCTGTGATTTTTGTGTTAATTGCTCTTAATTGTGCTACATAAGTTTTGCGATTTTCATTTCTGTTCCAAAATAAATCGAACAAAGTGTTTTAGTGAAATGGCAACGCGGTTTATAAAAATACCACGTTAAGTGTTTTCAATGCCTTAATCGAGATTTATTTGCGTTTTTCTTTTATTGTAATTTTGTTACAGTTTGTCCAATTATTGTTACTGTTCTAGTAATGAAGGATTACTACTAAAGTCGTGATTGATACAAGTTCCGTGATTTTTTGTAAATTGATAGTGAATATCGTAATTTGCCAATTCACACACTCGTTGCTTAGTCAGTTGTCTATTCTGAAATAACACTTTAGATTTATAGCGTCGAAAAGCTTGCTTGTTAAGTTTTTTTTTGTTTATTACAAAATATTAATTTTAGTTCATTTTACAGAAAATAAGTAGAATCTAAAAGAAAAATACTCACCAAACGCGAATCCAAAGCAAATGTCAACCTGACGTTAGGAAGTTGCCAAATTTATTGCTCAATAATACACTTATTTGAATACCAATCAAACAAGAAGATCGCTGTCAAACATATTCATGTTCGACCGAACTTATTCTTTCCATCCTCAATGCTTGAATATTAAATTTGAATATTATCTCAAGAACCCTCTATTACTCCCCACCTTTATTACCAACATCCATTTTCATTGCAGGACTTTTCTGCCAACATGAACATCCTCACGAACCAACCTTATTATTAATTCCATTGTTATTTTTTTTTTTTTTTGATATCCAAAGTCATTTGTCTATAGAATTTATTAAAAATACTTTCTTATCTGTATCTACAGTCAATAAGAATAGTTTATGTACCACAAAACACAAATATTCATTCACCTTGTGAATGTGTCATCATTTTTTGGCGAAAATTACGTCAAATGTCATTGTGCTTTGACATTTATGTTGTAGAGAATTAAATTGACACCTGAAGAACGCAGAATTATTGTTACTGTTTATTCAACAAATTTGTGGGCTGTTGTTTCAACGTAGCCTGAATTCAATAAATTTTTTTTATTTGGGGCATTTTGAGATCTGTTTGAATTTTTACCAGAAGAAACCACAAGCCTTTCAAGTCAGCATTGAAGAAGAAATCATCAACATGGATACAAACGATTACAAATATGCCTATTGTAATAACTGACTGACTGATATAATTTTCCAAACTTAACGACATCAATTTTACGTTAATTTCTTACAAAGTGGCTTCCAATTGACGTTCTGACATGACATTAATTTTGGCCCAACTTTTACATAAGAAGAGATTACCAATAACTTAACGGCGACTGAAAAAGTTTGAATGCTCACCCTGACCCTGTTTCATTAATATTGACAGGTGGTAATTATACAATTATACGATGGCTCATTTTCAGTCGGTGGATTAATTTTTACTCAACTAATCTGTCAAAAAACATTCAAAATTGGCAAAATGTCTAAAACGCTGAGGTATCGAAATTTTATCAGCAGCAGGACAGCGGATCTATGAGGTTTTCTCCCATCAACAAATTTCTCGTACTTCAACTACACAGTTAAAGAGCAAATTCCCAAAAAAAACTGTATGGTAATACGAGAAAGCCAATTGGGAAGCATTAAACCGTTTTTTTTAGGAATTTTAACTGGTCACTATGTTTCCTCGATAGTGACGTGGATGCTGCTGCTGATATGATATCAAACATCATTCTCCTTGGTATGAAATCCTTTATTCCCAACAGAGTATCAGATCAAAAGCAAAAGGGTGGTATGACTTAAGCTGCAAAGAAGCTATCATGTTGAGAGAGACAAACTTTCGGTTCTACAAGAACAACCCAACAGAGGAAAACCGAACAAAGTTCAAACAAGCCAGAAATGACTGTAATGTCCATTTTACGCTTGTCAAATTCCTCTATGACCAAGAGATGAGGCAAAATATTCTACAATGTCCCAGAGGTAGTAAAAACGTTTGGTCATTTGTTAAAAATATAAAAAAAACATATGAGAGGCTACAATCCGCTATGCGGATCGTTGAATACCCTATCCCATCCTATCCTTTAAATTAATATCCTCAAAATATAGGCCTTATGGCAATGAAATACAGAAAATGACATTGTCACAATATATTGCTCAGACAGTTTCTCAAAATCTTGTGTGGTTCGTATTTCTATTGCTAATGCCTTGGGATGGGGTATACAAACGGTTTTTGTAAGAAAACGCCCCCAAAATGTGGGCGTAGGTGAAAATGATCTATGGACAAAATGTTTATATTACCATTTCGGAAGTATTTGCATCAAATTTTTTTTCGAAAGTTTTAAAATTTGGACAAAAAGCGTTTTTTACTAAAAACGCCCCCAAAAAGTGGGCGTGGCGAAAAACTTTGTATGAACGAAATATAGATATTAGGATTGTCTAAATATGCTACTCAGACACTTTTTTGAAATTCCTTACGGTTTGGCCAAAAAATAAGTTTTCCTAAAAAGGGGGCGTGGCAGTGGGCGGATTTTAAAAATTTTTACACTTGTTCTGGTGGCACGGACGAGGATCCTATATACCAAATTTCATTATCCTAGCTCAAAATTTAAGGCCCAAAAACCGCTGACGAACAGACAGACGGACGGATGGACGGACGGACGGACGGACGGACGGACGGACGGACAGACAGACATGGCTAATTCGACTCAGCTAGCGATTCTGAGTCGATCCATATACTTTGAGGTATATGTAGCAAAATTATTTCTCTATGTTACAAACTAAGTATCAAAACTAATATACCCCCCTATGGGATAGGGTATAAAAATCGGCCTCATTATCAGTTCCGACGCTCATTCACAATGACATTCCAGCTTTCAGCTCTTTAGACAAGGCCAATCTGCTTGCTGTGCCAAATAAATGCTGGTGTCCCTCAAGGCTCAGTTTTGTCTCCGACTCTCTTTCTCATTTTTATAAATGGTCTCCTGTCTGCAACTTCTAATCCAATTTATTCCTTCGCTGATAACAGTACCCTCAGGCTCAGCTTCTCATATTCGTTTTCATGTCCTCGTCCCTCACCTTCGAACGTGAACTCAAAACGTCAAAATATGTTAAGCTCATTGAGTTCCGACCTTGACAGAATTATCAAATCTGATAAGTCCAACAGAGTAGAATTCAATGCTTCTAAAACACAATTCTGTCTTCTGTCGTTAAAGCGAAATCAAAATCTAGAGCCATTATCCATGAATGGCACTTACGTCGAAGAAACCGAAAAGCTTTACATGCTAGGTATGTGTGTTAGTAACGACTTACGTTGGAACGACCACATATTCGAAGTCGCTGAAAACGCAGTGAAATGTCTAGGTTTCCTTAATCGTCTGGTCAGGTGCACCAAAATCAACATTGCACCTACTAGATAGGATTCAAGCGCGTGTGAAAAAACTTATAGGAGACATAAGAATAGCGAACTCCTTAGTTTCGCTCGAACATCGTCGAAAAACCTCCTGCCTTACCTTGTTTTATCGCTATTTAAACAACCAATGTTCAAATGAAATAGCCAGCTGCATTCCTCCCACTCAACAATTCAGCCTCAATACTTGCTACGCTATGCAAAGAAGCTTTTCCCTCAAGCCTATCTTCGGACGAACGCTGAAATACAGAGATTCGCACATAAACTGAACAACATGAATGTGGAATGCTCTACCAAACTCCGTTTTTCCTTTGCATTATAACTTACAGACATTTAAAACCAATGTGCATCGGTATCCCCTTTCTTCTTATCCCGAATTTCCTTAACGCCCGCACTGTGTTAAAACATATAAAGGGTATTCATAACCCCTTGAGTGCGCGCAAATTATAAAAAACAAAAAAAAATCATATTGGATAGACTTTTGGCGAAATGTTCAATGAAGCTTTTTGAAACCATGTCCACCGCCAACTACATGGTACTGTGCTCCACTTCCAAGCCAATTTTATGAACACAGATGGCCAGGAGGTCAGGTCACTATAAATTCTTATCCGAAACTCAATCGCTTATCATAATTGTCAATAACAATATTTTTTCTATCCCATAAAACACTTGTCACTTCAATTTTTCAGAAAATTGTTTTATGATCCAAAATTGTAAAATTATTTTTGGGACAAGAATTTGAGAATTTTCAAGTTGTCAAGTTTTAAGAGAAAAATCTGACAATACCACTTGTTTTTCAGTTTGAAACAGAATAACAAAGTTCCGCCCCGATGTAAATATCATGATTCTACTTTTTTTCTGTTCACTAAATTCTCTTAACTTGATAACTGTTATTATTTTTAACCTATCAAAAGTATTAATGTCAGTTTGGCGGCAAAAAAGCGACTCTTCAGTTCTGAACACCGTTTGGCTGTCCGTTCGTTATGAATACAAACATATGACAGCTGACAAGCTTTATATTTGATAAAATATTATTTTGAAAATCTTCAAAAATAATACCCAACATATCAGCTTTAAAAAGAAAAAAATGTTTTTAGACTAAATTATATGTTGACCGAAAAAAAGTTTTTCTAAATTTGGGTGTGACTGTGGGCACTATAATCGGCTGTCAGATGTCTATATATAGAATACCTGTCCGTGGCGCCACAAGCATTGCGCCACCCTGGAGTACTCTAATACTCTATTCTCAGACCCATTATATTTATGCACTACAATAATGAACCATTAGGGGCAGGAACCAAACGTATTGATAGTTTTTGCAGATGAAAACACCCTGAAAGCTACTTGCACATATTTAACACCTTATAGCGCTACTAATGCAGATCAGCAACTTTGCGAAAAACAATATAATTCCACGAATGAGAATATGCAAAAAGAAAAGAAAACTCAAATGAAACTCAATGAAAATGCAATATTTAGACTTTCCAAGAAAAAAAACAGGTCCTTAGTTCTTCAAATCCGCAACAGGTTGACAGCACATCCATTGAATCAAGAGAATACATTCATCTTCTAGCCGTCATGGTTGGCTCTGACTTATCATGCCAAAAACATTTCGATTCTATTAACAAATCGGATGATGATATACTTATAGGATTTTGCGATTGAAGTGTCCAATCGAACACAAACTAGAGCTGTTTATTTTTGTCTACTACCTCCTATTTCAATACGAATCCGAACGGGTAAGTCTGAGATAAGCTTTTTTGACAATTAATTCTACTTGAATGATTTGTCAGATCATCGTTAAAGGGGGGACGTGGATAATTTATCTGTTGCCACGACTGGGTATACTGAAACTAGAACTTCTGCGAGGCAGTTCATCGCAATAACGATTGCACAACCAGCCTCATATATTTCCTCAATTATAACGGCTGATGTTTAGACCAGCTTAAAGAAATTATCTCTCGATTTGTTAAATTTCAACGACCCTACAAGAGACTCAGTTGCGGCGCATATGCATACAGTTCATCTAACAACGACACAAACAACAAAATACCAAAACTCACCTTGTTACAGTACAAGCAAACAATAGAACAAAGTACCAGTAGACATTTATTTCCACCAATCAACAGTCTTCAGCAATTTAAGAGTCAAAAAACATCTGGTTATATTTATCTCGCTGTAAAGCAGAGTAGGTATATAAAAAAATCACTCCATTATTCATGTTATCACATGTAGAGGCGCTTTGCCTAATTTTCATTCTCTAATTAAAAAAAAAAGAATAGTCAAAACGAACTTTGTTTAGTTATCACTGGTCATTTCCTAAGAACAACAAATTTGACAGCTTGCTTTGTCAACAAGCGCCATAAGTTTGACACCCGCATATTTAGGGTCAATCTGAAAGCAAATAATTTCGTTTATTCATTCCGACGTTAGCATAAAACGTCAACCGATAAAGTGATTCCATTAAAGCTCTTGCAAGCAAACCAAACAACTTTCTGTTTATTTACTTTCGAGAAAATCAAAAACGGCTTCCTTTTATGACAGTTCTCGATCGATAAAAGTTCATTAACATAATGAACTAACAAAGCTACATCATCACAAAAACAAACCTCGTCATCCTCTTCGTCATAATGGCTTTAATTGTCAACTGTATTCGCTCTGTCGCTTTATCTATGATTTTTTATTCGACAATTTTTAGGCAATGATATAGTACTTGCACGTTGCGTTGTAAGTGTGTCGTGTACGGTGTATCCCAACCGGGCCCAACTCATGCTCTCCAGAAACTCGCTATCTTGCTCTCACTTTCATTGTTTGTACTTTTCTAGATACATGTGCCCATGCCCACTCTCGCGTTATTCTCCAGAGAGCATTCTATATGGCTCACTGAAGAAAATCATTTGTAATCCCCGCCAATCTCACCTTATGCCGAAGCTTTGACTAGAATTCTGCCAGCAGTGCTCTGTAGTTCTTATTTGTAAGGCGCATAGATACTATGGGCCTTCATCGAATGCTTAAAAGTATCTAATGTCGTTTCGCTAGTTCTGACTTAATAAAAATCGTTAAAATGACGTGGTTTTCGCAAATTGATTCTCCAGCTGACAGAATCGTTTTTATTTGGGATTTCTAACAACGACAAGTTGCAGATAAAATCCACTTAAAGACGCATTCTGCCCGCCATGGAGAACCGTCCAACGCATTTTGTTTATTAATACGTTTTTTTTTTCATTTTTATTTTTGTTTCATATTCACGAATATCGGGTGTTTTTGTTATTCTGTGCTACGTTTTGTATTTCTCCTTTTCCACTCGGCTTCGCTTGACATCATCACAATGGGCGCCTGAAAATGATGTAAGTATTCTGACCGACCAAGTGTTTATTGTATCTGGATACATTTTTCTATATGAGTGAAAAAAAAAACAGTTTGCGGCACATGGTGCACGCGATATTTGATTTTCTTCAACTCAGACGATTTTACTACGTAAGCAGGTGACTTTTGTACTATTGACGGTTAGTGTTGACTGGTGGCACGTCTTGCTCTGATTGTTATAAAAGGCAATCCACGGGGCGCTAGCTATAAGGTCAGATAATAGCACTAGCTACTAGAACAATTTCGATGTGGGTTTTTAAAAATGTTTATAAAAAACAAAGCAATTGTTTGACTCATATCGAATGCCATTGACAGTCATGAGATACAAGACGCAGGTTAAGATAAGATAACCCATATCAGAGAATTTAGGCTTGGGTTAATTGGACTGGAGTCTTGCATTAGGTTTGGTGGTTGCTGTTTGCAATCCCAAACGATTTTTACAAATTTATTTATTTCTCGAGTGAAGGATATTTTTTTTTGTGTATCTGGACAAAATCACTGACAACTGAAATGGAGGGGGTTTTTCATATTTTTTCTTCGCTATCGTTTGGTGTTTTTGAGATCGTTGAATGGTCTTTGAACAACCGGGGTAAGAAATATTTTCTCTCTCTCGTGAATGACTAATGCATTGTTTACTGGGCAATTAGTATCTCATTGGAATTTAGAAGTTTTATTCAGTTTATTTATTTGTTGTACAATCGTTTTCAAATTTTGTTCATGCAAAGTTGGTAACAAATCCAAAACATTATTTCAATAAAACATCCACAAAAAAAAAACAAACAAAAGATATCATAATGCGCACTTTTATAAAAATTTGTCAACAAAATGTTAACTGTGAACAGATCAGGTTTCGTAAACCTTTACGATCGTTAAGAGTAATTAGCTGACAATTTCATTTTGTTTTACACGGAGAGGAAGCGGGTATTTTCACTAATAGAACTCAAGCGAACTAAGTATCAAATAAAAACACATGATAAGGCTACAATTCATTACGCGAATCGATTAATACCCTATCCCACCTCATCGAAACTTTTTTAAAATTATTACAAAACGTTTTTTGTAAAAAAAAAATATAAACATATTTGAAAAACTAAATAGCCGGATAATTGTAAAGGGTGGTTAAATTTTAAGGGCCGACGTTAGATAGATAGATAGATATGTATTTATTTTCGTATAAAAGTGTTTACATTAGTTTTGCTACCGCACATTTTACAATTTAGAGATTTGATAGCTTATTATATTTCTTCTAAAACATTGTTTAATGTATGTATAAATGTTTTTTTTTTAAAGAATTCAAAGTTTCGAAGGAAAATACGATAAAAACCTCCAGCAAAAAAAAAAAAAAAACATGTTGACTAGATCATGCAGCGGTGAATGTATTGTTTTTTTTTTAATAATATATTCACATTGAATAAATAAATAAATAATAAACAGCCTTATTCATAAACTCATTATAAGGAGTGTATAAAGTTATGCACTCCTTTAAATGCCTCTAAACGCAAAAACCTTATTCATAAAACGTATACAACGTTGAATAGAGGCTGCACATCCTAAACGCGTCTGATGGTTGAATAATGCCTGTATAAGGGTATATAATATATTTTTTATTTCTGTATACACAGACACAGACCTGTATAAAGGTTTATAATATTTTTTTTTATTTCTGTATACACAGACGGCTGAGCTTCAGGGTTACCAAAGGTTCAATTGTAAGTTCAAAAAAATCATCAAGGGTATTTTCGTATTTTAGCAGTTGTGTTTCACTGTTTAATTTGTTCAAATGGCAATTTTTCTTTACCTACAGCCTCAATATTGTAAACGATGTTATTGAGTCAACATAAGTCATCAATGTGTTATAAAAATGAAGAAAATAAAATTGTCACCATGAGTTTCGCAACCATAAAAATGATCCCTTGGTAACTCTGCCGAGTTTTTTGGTAATTTATTTGACACAAACCCTGTATAACTATTATGGATGGGGAAATATGTTTTGAATAAGAAATTGTGCGACCCTGAATAGAGGCTGTATAAATACTTAGTGAAATCTAATGAATAATAGTACGTTTCCACCGAACCGAAACTCGTCATTTCATTAACGAAATTCAACATTTAAAAATAGTGTTCCCACCAAAAAAAAGGCATTCCAACTGTCAACATTTTTTTACTGGACCTTCCCCGACGAATCATCGGAGTACCAACCATTGCCAAGAAAAGCTTATCTCAACTCAACCATTACTTACTTACTTAAGTGGCGCTACAGTCCGGAATGAACCTGGGCCTCAACCAACATGCCTCTCCAATTAGCCCGGTCCTTAGCTAACTGCCTCCAGTTGCGCACTCCAAGTTGGTTGAGGTCGGTTTCCACTTGTGCGCGCCACTTAAGGCGAGGTCTTCCTCTACTGCGTCCGACGTCTGGCTGGGAATCGAAGACTCTGCGAGCCGGAGTATTGATGTCCATTCGTTCTACATGTCCTAGCCATCTTAAACGTCCAATGCGGAGTTTTTTGACCAGGGGCATGTCGCTGTACAGCTCGTATAGTTCTTGGTTGAATCTTCGTCTCCATAGCCCGTCAACGCAAACGGGACCGAAGATTTTTCGAAGAATTTTCCTCTCGAATCTACCAATGTGTCGGTGAGGTCGTTTCCGACCCTGATGGAGCAGCGAGAATTCTCCATCGTCATCCTACACAAACGGACGAGTTTGGGCGGTATACCAAAACTAGACATGGCTCTGTACAGTTCGTCTCTATAAATGCTGTCATATGCGGCTTTGAAATCGATGAATAGGTGGTGGGTATCGATTTGGACTTCTTGAGTTTTTTCCAGGATCTGCCGAAGTGTGAAAATTTGATCGGTTGTGGACTTTCCTGGCCTAAAACCACACTGATAAGGGCCAATCAGGTTGTTGGTAAACGGTTTCAGGCGTTCACATATTACGGCAGATAGGATCTTGTAGGCGATGTTGAGGAGACTTATGCCTCTGTAGTTGGCGCAGTTCAGAGGGTCTCCTTTTTTGTGGATCGGGCAAACGATGCTGAGGTTCCATTCTTCAGGCATATTTTCATCCGACCAGATTTGGCTTATGAGTTGGTGGATGTTACTTACCAAGTCATCTCCGCCAGCCTTATAGAGCTCAGCGGGAAGGCCGTCATTTCCGGCAGCCTTATTAAGCTTGAGTTTAGATATTGCTATCCTCACTTCACTCAGGTCGGGTGGTTGGCAGTTTTCGCTGTCGTTGCCAATATTGAATGGTTCGTTCTGCCTGACAGCGGAATGTTGTTCGTCATCGCCGTTTAACAGTCTGCAGAAGTGGTTCTTCCATATCCTCAGCATCGACTGTGTCTCAACTACAATATTTCCTTGTTCATCTCGACAGGATTCTGTTCGAGCCTTGTATCCTTGGCTTTGACGTTTTACACTTTGGTAAAACTTGCGAACATCGTTCCTGGAGTGGCACCTCTCTATATCCTCGATCGCGCGCTTTTCTTGCTCTTTTTTCTTCTTGCCGAAAAGCCGATGTTCTTCCCTT
This sequence comes from Rhingia campestris, assembly GCA_932526625.1. Classification (NCBI taxonomy): domain Eukaryota; kingdom Metazoa; phylum Arthropoda; class Insecta; order Diptera; family Syrphidae; genus Rhingia; species Rhingia campestris. The sequence goes on from OW052182.1 coordinate 107,139,583, forward strand.
CTTCTTTGCCTATAGAGCTCAATGGCAGCTCTCGTCTTCACCTGCAGCTTAGCCTTGTAGGCCTCGTTCTTGGCTGCGAGCATCTGTCGGCATTCCTCATCAAACCAGGGGTTTCTTGCTGGTGGGCGCGAGAAACCTAGCACATCAGTTGCGGCTGATCTAATGGCCTGTTGGCATCGTTGCCATTGCTCTTCGACATTCGATGCTGGTGGTATGGTGTTAATCGAGAGGTTAAGGGATACGCGTTGTGCGAAGGTCTTGGCGGTCTCTTGCGATTGCAGTCTTCCGACATTAAATTTTTTCACAGTATTTCTGGATTGTTGTGGCGTGGTGGATATCCGCATTCTTACCTTGGCAGCTACAAGGTAGTGATCCGAGTCGATGTTAGCTCCTCGGAATGTTCGGACATCCAAAATACTGGATGCGTGCCTCTTATCTATCGCAATGTGATCAATTTGGTTGACCGTTCGTTGATCTGGAGACCGCCATGTCCCCTTATGGATATCGAGGTGAGGAAACCGTGTGCTGGCTATAGTGGCATTTCGTTCCGTAGCGAAATCAATTAGCCTAAGTCCGTTACCAGACGTGTTGTCGTGTAGGCTATGTTTTCCGACAATACTTCTAAAGATGTCTTCTCTTCCTACCTTTGCGTTAAAATCTCCCAGCACGATTTTAACATCGTACTTCGGTAGTCGCTCATAGGTTTTGTCGAGGAGCTCGTAGAAGCAATCCTTAGCTATATCATCTTTTTCTTCCGTCGGAGCGTGAGCGCATATAAGGCTTATGTTGGCGAATTTGGCCTTGATGAGGATTGTTACTATGCGTTCGCTAATGTCTTGGAAACATAAGACTTCTTGCCTAAGTCTGGCACTTATAACAAATCCGCATCCGAATAGTCGCTGTTTCTGCTCACTATAACACGGTCCGTAGTATATGTCACAGTTTTTCATCCTCTTTTTGCCCGGCCCATCCCATCGTATTTCCTGGATGGCAGTAATGTCTGCTTTGTAGCAGTTTAGGGCTTCCGCTAGTTGTTCGCCTGCACCTCTCCTGTTTAATGTTCTCACATTCCAGGTGCAGATACGAACGTCGTTGGCCTTTTTTCGTTTAGCAGGGTCGTCAACAATAAAATCAGTCCTTTCCGAGGCTATTGGTTGCTTCGTAACCATGATTTTTTTCTGTGGGTGGGTAGTTAACCCAAAGCACAACCCCCAACCTGGAGGGCCAGTTCCAATTTATTAGATACCCCTAGGACACGGGGCCATCAGTATCCACTACGGGATTGAGCGCTGCCGTTGGCCTTTCGGTTCATCCGCCACCATCTCTGTTCAAGGGGCCTGACTAACCCTTGAAATTCCTATACAACCTGTTGTCCGAATATGTCAGAGCAGCTCATCTAGGTTCGCCTGGGACAGCAGGCCGGGTATTCATCCGTGCCATTCTCACCAGGGTGTTTATAGTGTTGCTGTTTTTTGTCGTGTTATCAACACTCGCACTTATCGTTTAGCAAGTCAAATCCGGTTGGATGAGACCAGTACCCGATGGTTACCACTTGGAGGTAAAGATAAGCACATTTGATGTGTAGTCAGAGTTGCATCACTGGGCATTGCCAAGTTAACGCCAATCAGAGTCTACCCTCGTTCTACAACACCCAACCATCAACTCAACCATTCGGATTCGGCATTAAATAGGAGTAATGAATGATTTTGAGAAAAGTTAGGCCCTGGGTACTAACGATCGTATTACCCCAAAAAAAATTTATTTGTTTTTTTTTGTATGGGATCAAGAAATCAAATAACAGGCACAATGGGTAACTCGCAAGTACCATATATAAGTATCCTTACACGACACTTACATAGGCCGTGCTACCTATGACATTTGCAGAAGCTATTTCGACATGAAGAAGCAGGAGAAGATGCTTCAAATGTTCATTAATTACAAGTATTTGGAATTTTTAATAGATTTAAATATGTTTTCTGAAAGAATTTTTTTTAAAAAAAACAAACATTGACAGACCAATTTTACGTCTATAGGAGAAAAAAAATTGTTCTTATAGGAAAAAAAAGTCATTTAAAATAGCATTTTAGCGGAATGCCGAATTTCAGAATGTGAAATTGTATGGCGGAATGCTTAGAATTACGAATTTCGCTGAAGTGATGCATTTCGACTCGGTGGAAACGTACTATAAGGGGGTAAATATACATCAAATTAAACAAATTAACAAAATAAATATAAATGAATAAATAAAGGGCGGATGTAAATTTTGAATAAAATTATTTAGGAAATTATTGTCATTTCTTTTTATTATGATAATATTGGTATGGTTCAATTATGTATGGAACCAAATATTGGCCACATGGCCGCCGCGAACCTCCATCCGATGGTCCAAATTTTCGATGACGCTGAGGCATAATTGAGCATAGAACCTCAATTATGCCTGTGCCGAATTATCTCATCCTTTAGCTCTTGAATTGTTGCTGGCTTATCGACGTACACCTTTTCTTTCAAATAACTCCAAAGAAAGAAGTCCAACGGTGTCAAATCACATGATCTTGGCGGCCAATTGACATCGCCACCACGTTCGCCAACACGGCCATTGAATTTGTCGCGCAAAAGAGCCATTGTTTCGTTAGTTGTGTGGCAAATGGCACGGTCCTGTTAAAACCACATATCGTCCACGTTTATATCTTCCAATTCGGGCCATAAAAAGTTCATTATCATCTCACGATAGCGAACACCATTCACAGTAACTGCCTGACCGACCTCATTTTGGAAAAAATACGGCCCGATGATGTCGCCAGCCCATAAACCGCACCAAACAGTCACTCTTTGTTTTGTAGGTGCATTGGTTTTTCGACAATCATTCTTGAATTATCATTCGCCCAAATGCGGCAATTCTGCTTATTCACTGAGGTGAAAATTTGCCTCATCACTCATCACATCATTTCTTGACAACCGTTCTGACCGTTGACGACGCTTGAAATGGTCAAGAGGCTTTAGTTCTTGAATCAATTGCACCTTGTAAACATGTAAATGCAAGTCTTTATGCATAATGTTCATTAACGACGAGCGTGGGAGGTGCAATTGTTAAGCACGATGACGATTCGCCACACTATCGCGAACAGCAGCAATATTTTCTGCAGTACGAGCTGTACGAGCATGCACTGGTGTTTTGACCGACAAAAATCACGAAGTGCACGATATGTATTTTGATTTGAACGCAGAGTTTCATAATAAGCCTGAATAACTTTAACGCGTTGCTCCATTGTGTATCTGTCCATGGTTCAAATTGAGTTAGTCTCTGAAATTGGGAAATGTCAAATGAAATGCAGAAAAAAACTTGACGTTTATTTGTGGTTCACATTTAACATCGGCCCTTAAATGTTAACCACCCGTTATGTCGAAATTTCAACTAGGAAAGTGCTGCCATATCAACAATTTGGGCTTTTATTCTCATTTTTATATAAAAACACTCATATTATAAAAATATTTTGTGTTGGCTTTTTTTTAAAATCAATTAGATTTAAACAGTTGTTTTACTGGTTTTACTTTGAAGACCTGCAATTTCAACTAAAAGTTCTCAAAAACTACTTGACGCTTTCACACCAGGTTTTGTTTGACGTTTAGAAAAAAATAAATAAATAAATATTATCCCATTAGGTATTTGATTTATATAAAATGTCATAATCACAAACTAAACGTTAAAAACTTTAAAGTCTTTTAAAACAATTAATTTTTTTGTAACTACGATAAAACGCAAATGTGAAACTAAAAACTGACACCTTAAAGTTTTAGAGAAAAACAATATTCTGTTAGTGTATAGAATGTACAAGAGATGTGTTCACCCCAATGCCCAATAACCTCCAACAAATGACTTTCTAGACGGTTTCATCGTAACCTACAAGTATTCGAAAACTGAAAATATATATAGGAAAATTCCAGTTTTTGATGAACGTCTAGCGAAAACTCAAATATAACTGATTTGAATTGTGTTTTATTTTGGATATTTCTAAACTAACTTTTTGTTGGTCGACTGGACAGTACTTTGTGCCATTATCGTTATAGATTGGTTAGCAGCAAGTTTTTTGTCTTTTAGTTTGTCAAGTCAACAATGGTTTCTGAGAAGGTTTGTATTAATATTATGGCAGACTTTTAACTAAGTAAAATGATGGCAACAGCTGGAAAACACTTTCTGTTATGGAATTACAGTCGTATTTATTAGATTTTCTTAAAATGTGTCTCAGAGGTTGTTTAGTTAAACATGCTTAAATATTTAAATTGTCTCTAAGCAACGTTACTTAAATTCCCACAGCGGCTATAGAAGCCTTCATAGGACTAACACCCCTCCACATTTATATAAAAAAAGTGGCAATTCGCAGCTCAGCAACTTAAACTAATTGAACTTCTATCCGAACTTCCAGAACTTGACATGATCTGTGCGGTTACAGACCGCTTACCAAAGACAATATGCTTCGACAAAAGATTCTCAACGGAGATCACAACCAGAGAAGCATGGTGTAGCAACAACCCACCAAACTGCCTAAACGGCCTAAAGTGGTAAACGGATGGTTCTAAGATGGACTCAGGGGTAGGAGCTGGCATACATGGACCAAATAAAAACATCTCAATTCCTATGGGAAAAAAAACCTAGTGTATTCCAAGCTGAGCTCCATGCCATAAAAGAATGCGCAAACCTAATACACAACTCAGGTATTAAAGGCGCAAACATCCATATATTCACGGACAGTCAAGCAGCAATAAAAGCCCTTAGTTCACACATCATTGACTCCAAATCAGTACTACACTGCTTCAACTCCCTCCAAACACTCAGTTCCAGGAACAAAACCAGACTATAGTGGGTCCCCGGACATAAGGGAATTGAAGGTAACAAAAAAGCTGATGAACTAGCCAGAAATGGTTCGAAAACCCCCTTCATTGGACCTGAACCCTTCTGTGCAATCCCCAAATCAGCCAAAAATCTGGTCATAAAAAACTGGGAACAAAATAAATGATTTTCATACTGGGGAAACATCCCAGGCCTAAGACACTACTAATCTAAAAAACATCTGACGGCAAGCACAATAGATCTTTTAGGTCGATGTGTATATTACTGCTTACGCAGGTCAGAATTTAAAAAAAAAAACCTAAATTCTTATCTATTATCGATTCTTCATTGCTTCTTAACTAAACAATAATTGTTTCAAAAAAAACGTAATATAATTTACAAATCTAGTACAAAAAATTGAAATTCTATACTATGTCCTATGGTCGCTTTTACTTTACACTACACTACTTAAGTTCTAAGGTAATTTTTTGACAGTGATCTCTCCGATCCTACTTCACACCACACACAAATGCATTGAGGAAATTCGTCGGACTACCTCCGTTCAGCTTGATTATGTCCATTGTGGCCATGACAAGACCAGCGCCATTTATCAAACAATCGATGTTACCAATACCATCCATTGCAACATAGTTCAGGTTGTGCGTAGGGGATCTGATTCGCTGGTGTCTTCCATTGCGAAGATTTTCTTCTGACGGAACTGAGCATTGTCGTCGACGGAACTCAGCTTGGCGTCGACTGAGATCACTTCGCCTGATTCTGTTTCTGCTAGGGAATTGATTTCGATCTGAACTGCATCGACATTTTTGAAGAGGTCCCATAGTTGACCACTTTAACACTTTTCTCTCGTGATATACCTGAGTTGATGTCAATTGGAATGGTCAGCAGTTTCTCTGAGGTCTCTTCAGCGACTGCTTCACTGCCGACATTTTTCCTGTATAGCAACTCCAAACTTCTGCAGCAGATCCTTACTCTGGTACTCCAAAAGATTGAGATGCCTCACTGGAACTTCATTTATCCTTTGGAAGAGAGCACGATTAGCACATTTACGGAAGATTAAAAGCATTGTTGTGATTCTTGTATAAAAGCCTGTTTACTTACGAGTAGTTTTGAATTAAAATAGACCTTGAACCTATGGCTCTTGAGTCCATTTTTATTAATTTGTTTTCACTTTTTAACACAGAAACTCAAAATAAATAAAGAAAAAATATTAAGATGGAAATTCTCTGATCTGTCAGAATTAATTTTAAAATGGCTCTAAACAACCTCAAAAGGCGGTTGATCGTGTTTAAATAAAGCGGCCTCTAAGCAACGTTGCTTATATGTGAAAATCGATTATAGATACCGAATTTGATTTAAGTGATACTTAGAGGTGTTTTAAAGTTAAACAACCTCTAAAATTTCTTTATAAATACGGCTGTTAATCTTTGAGGTGGAACGAAAAATACAGGGTGTGTTTTATGTTCCAGGTTGATATTTTTTTCAATAACTTTTAAATAAAATGCAATTTTATAAGTTATATTTTATTGATGGATTATGTGGTCTTGAACATTATGTCTGGAATATGATGTCGGTCAAGTGGGTGCCATATGAAGGCGAGTTCATTTAAGCACTTTTGCATAATAAATTCTCATGCTTCTGGTGTAATTTCAGCAATTTTGTTTCATTCAAGTACCCCAATAAGAAAAAAAACGAGAGACGTCAAATCATAAGGCCCAGTCGATATCATCACTTTTTTACATTATTCGACCAGGAAACATTTCTCGCAAAATTCAAACTCACAATATGAACTTTGTGTGATGTGGAACCGTCTTGTTGGAACCACATGCTCTATAGGCATAATTGAACATGTAGTTCAATTTTGTTCAAAAGTTATTGAAAAAAACATATGATACAATTCCATCCAATCCCAAAAAATAAAAATGGCTAAAAACATTATGTGGATAAAATGAGAAAATGACATGAAATATCTTGATTAGATACCTTATGGAAATTTCTTGTCGTTTTACAAAGACGGCGTTTTTTTCTAAAAGTGGGTGTGGTCATGGCCGGGTTTTAAAGATATTTATTCCTGTACTTAATTCTTGCTATGAAAATCGTTTTTTTTATAGTAAAACGCTTTAAAAAGTGGACACGGTGGGTTAAAATGATCTATTGACGAAATGCGCATACAAAATTTATGGAAGTATTGCATCGAAAGTTTTTTTTTAATTTCTTTAAAATACAGTAGTCCCTCGATAATGTGAATTACCGATAATGTGAATTTCTCCAAAATGTGAATCGGCAAAACTTTACATTGTCATCTCTATAATGTGAACTTCCGAAATTTTCAACCTCTAAAATGTGAATTTTGTTTGTAAACGTTTTTATATTTCTTTTGTTTCTCTTGCTCGTTTTGCGTGCGATATTAGGGACTAAATAACTGTTATTTGTCGCTAAATTGTAAACGCAGCTGTAGGGTATAAGGAGACAACAACTGCCATTTGTGTGGATATGGATATTTTATGATCAGTTGTGTTTATATTGGTTCAGTTAGTTGTGTCTTGTGTGATTCGTGTTTCTTATTTCGTTTTGTGTGTAAAATAAGTTCAGTTCGTATCTACATAATGGCACCTAAACAGAAATTGCATCGATTTTTATCGATTAAAGATAAGTGCAAAATTTTACGCGAACTAGATGCTGGACATCCTGGATTTGCATTTTTGCATTTTTGCATTTACGAAGTCACTCCAGCTGCTCCCAAAATAGCTAACTCGCAAGCAATCCAGTGTACAAATACGCTTCTTGAGTACGCCGATCAAAATGAATTGGACGCAGAAACGATTTCCAGTTTGCTGAAATTAAGGGCAAAAGCAATAGAAAGATCAACTCAAGCTATTTGTCAGTCTAAAATAACAAAATATTTTACCAAACATTAAGAATACCAATATCGGAATGTTTTTACTTTTGTTTTTTTTTTAAATGAATAAAATTTTTTATTTTAGTTTTTCTTCTAAAATAATAAATATTGAAACTGTAATTTTAAAAATCATTTTGTGTTGTTTTTAATGGATTTGAAAATCCTTTCAATCAGTTTAGTAAGCACAGAAAAAATGTTCCAGTAATGTGAATCCCTCTAAAATCCGAAAACGCATTGTTTTAATTAGTTCACATTATCGAGGGACTACTGTACTACCGAAAAATACTACTGAAAACGCCCTCAAAAAGTGGGCGTGGTAAAAAAAACTTTTTAGCGATAAAATATTGATATTTAGGAAATTTTAATATCTTGTTCAGATACATTGCCAAAATTCCTAAGGGTTTGACCAAAAACAACTCGTGGTTGAAAATTCGTCTTCATAGCCCGTCAACGCAAACGGAACTGAAGATTTTTCGAGGAACTTTTCCTTCAAAACGACCAAGGATTTATCCGTTTTGATACGGTCCATGCTTCAGCGCCTTAGAGCAGAACATGGATGACCAGGGTCTTGTATAGGATCTCCTTAGATTAAGGCCTTTACTTATAAATTGCTAAGAACCCTAAGAAAAAGCGGTTGGCACGAGTAATTCTTAGTTTAATTTCTGACGAGATAAAGATTGTACCTCTGGTGTTGGCTCAGGAGTTTGCACAATCTTCTCAAGAATAATGTTAAAGAAGTCACATGACAGTGCATCGCCTTGCCTAAATCCTTTTTTGGTATCAAATGTTTCGGTGAGGTTGTTTCCGACCTTGATGGAGCAGCGCGAATTCTCCATCGTCATCCTGGACATGGCTCTTTATAGCTCGCGTCTCTATAAATGCTGCCGTATGCAGCTTTGAAATCGATGAATAGGCGGTGGGTATCAATTTGGACTTCATGAATTAGAAAATTAAACTTTCAAATTAATTGTTCCTTTAAAATGTAGGGCGTATACTTAATCTTTTTAGGACCTCAACGGTTTTTTTGTTTTGACAGCTTCACCTTTTATTTGGATTTGTTTCTTATGCAGTATACTTGGGGAAACCTTAAAATGTTACTCAACCCTACCTGTAAAAAAGTCTACCAATATATAAACAGACCTGCTTAGTTTCCAACATTCTCAAGGTGCTTCGTTCTAATCATCATGTCATTGTTTATGTTTGTTTAAATGTTGGCATATAAATAGAAATTCGGTTCTTAGAAACCATGACCTATACTCGCTGAGTTTAGATGATTTTGTGTATCTAATAGATATAAATTTAGAGTTCACCTTATTTTGCAGTTATTCGTTTTGTTTTGCAGTTAAATATCCGCCTTCTAGCATGAAAGGTGCTTATCGAATTGGTTTAATTGTGTGTATTCTCTGTTTTGCAGCTTTTTCGCTACTTGCTATGGGCGCTGTTGCTTATCTTGTCCATTTTACGATAGGAATGATCATCCTTAACAGTGAGGTCAGCCAAACGAAAGGCGTTCTTTATCCAAGGGAGTCTGAGACGCGAGATGTCCGTAGCCTAGATGGGATGTGGAATTTTCTCAAATCGGATGAGAGCAATCCGACGCAAGGAGTTCGTGATAAATGGTATTTAGATGACCTCAGCAAGGTGAAGCCAACAATACCAATGCCGGTACCGGCAAGTTACAATGACGTCACCACCGAAGTCAGTTTAAGGGATCACGTCGGAACTGTGTGGTACGATCGGAAATTTTTTATACCACGATCATGGGAAGGTGGTCAGAGGGTGTGGATTCGCTTTGGCAGCGTTCACTATGAAGCTTTTGTGGTGAGTTGGATGATTGTTTAACTTTGAATTTGAATTTAGAGATTCACATATTTTAGTGGATTAATGGTGAAATGGCTGTAAAACATGAAATTGGTCATCTACCGTTTGAAGCTGAAATCACCGATCTTGTCAACTATGGCAAGGAGAATCGGATAACAGTTCTCTGTGATAACGCTTTGATACAGACAACAGTGCCACAGGGCAAAATCACAGAAGTTGCCAAGTATGTTTGCAACCATTTTCTACATACATGTCCTTTTTATTTACTTTAACTCTTTCCAGGGATGGGGGAGTATCCATAGTGCAGACGTATACTTTTGACTTTTTCAACTATGCTGGCATTCACCGATCAGTGCATTTATATACAACCCCTAAGGCTTATATCGAGGAAGTCGAGGTGACCACAGATCTCAATGTGGAAAATACTGGTTTGTACAAATTCCGCATAGAGACACCTGTCCTATAATGAGTTTCTTTTAGGATTCGTCTACTACAAAGTAAGCAGCAACGGTACAAATGATATGAAAGGTCTCTACGTGCAAGTGCAATTGCGTGATCGTGAAGGCGTTATTGTTGCCAATGAGACATCCAAAGCGGACCTGAAAGGAGTTTTAAAAGTGCCGAAGGCAATGCCATGGTGGCCATATTTAATGCATCCAGAACCGGGTTACCTATACCAGATGGAGGTGTTCTTGCATGATGACAATGCCAGTGTCTTAGATGTGTACCGACTTAAAATTGGTATACGAACGTTGACGTGGAACAATACGTCTTTCATGATCAATGGTAAACCAATCTATTTCCGTGGATTTGGAAGGCACGAAGACTCTGATGTAAGGTTGAAAATTTTTTGAAAGCAACACAAAAAAAGTCGATCTCTCCTTTTCATTTAGATTCGTGGGAAAGGATTGGATTTTGCACTTTTAACAAGAGACTTCAATCTATTGAAGTGGATTGGTGCGAATGCATATCGCACATCGCATTATCCGTATTCGGAGGAGTCAATGCAATTTGCTGATGAACATGGAATCATGATTATCGACGAGTGTCCCAGTGTGGATACGGAGTGAGTTACATTTTTTAGTGATAGGTTGTAGTCTGAAATGTTCAACTATGTTTTTTATCCTGTTGCTAAGACAGTCAATACCACGAAATCTGCTCCATTGGCTTTGTTGTTGTTGCTCCAATGGATGTGGTAATCTTATAAAGATTTTATTAACCTGGGCCACTAATATACGCGATTTACAGACCCGAATAACTCTATGCCGGGAGTGCGACAATCTTAAACCGCTCTCCCCACAGTATAGCCGTTGGCTATGTATGCTACCCTCATTTTATTTATTTCTGCTCGCCTCATTTTTCAAGTCGTCCTCTGAGCGCAACATTTGCTGTAAATGACACTGTGCACTTGGAATATTTATTCTTTCTTCAGCGTAGTCCGTATTCTCCTTCTGATCTTGACGGTTCTGACAAAAAGATTACTTATCTTACCCAAATCGGTGTAGATACTTGAGATAACCACACAGGCTATATAGGTGCAGTCACCATGTGCCGATTTCCCAGATCTAGATTGTCGGGTTTAACTTAGCTTCTCCATTCTGAAATTTGGTGTTTAAGCTCTTTGTTAATGCCTCCAGCCTAAGTGCCATTATTTTTAAAAAAATCGCTCACTGTCACGCCCACTTTTATTTAAAAAGAAATGTCCATTATGGTCAAACTACAAGAAATTTGTATAAACTTTGATGTGAAACTTCACAAAGCCGTACGCGTAATGAAAAAATTGTAAAAAGATGAGCGAAGAAACAAATTATTTTTAAGATGTGTATCCGTTCGGGAACTCAAGATGTTTTCAGCCTAACCTATTCCCACATGTTTTCCTAAAGAAAAATATTTTTATAGCATATGTCATATTATAACATAGCTCATGGGTTATAAAGGGTGATCCATTTCGAGGTTCCGTACTTTTTTAAAGAAAAAAACACAGAAAATTCAAATTTAATGGAGAATGTTTATTATCATTTGAAAGAACATTCTTTGGCATTTATTTTTTGAAGATTATGTCTATCAAATGTTGGCCGTTGCTACGTCGCAGATGGTCCATCCGTTGAGTCCAATTTTCGATCACTCGTTCGAGCATTTCGACTGGTAACTGGCGAATGACACGCGTGATGTTTTCCTCCAAGGCCTGAATCGAAGCGGGTTTGTCGGCATAAGCTTTTGACTTTACATATCCCCACAGGAAAAAGTCTAACGGTGTGATATCACACGATCTTGGTGGCCAATCGACCGGCCCAAAACGTGAAATTATGTGCTCACCGAAATGTTCTCTCAATAAGTCCATTGATTGATGCGATGTGTGGGAAGTGGCGCCGTCTTGCTGAAACCAAATGTCGCCGAGATCACGAGCTTCAATTTCAGGCATCAAATAGTCGGTTATCATGGTCCGAGTTGCTGCGAACGGCGCCGAATTGACTCTCCACGGTCTTCGTGTACACTCTCAGCTACGGCCGCTATATTTTCTTCACATATTATCCAATAATGAATGCTGGGTCTCAAAATAGGTGATGGTGTTGCGAATAGTACGCTCAGTAGGCCGATTATGTTGACCATAAGTTGAGCGAAGTGCACGAAACACATTCCTCACAGAACGTGAATTTTCATAATAAGGTTGAACAATTTGTAAACGTTGTTCACGCGTAAGTCTTTCCATTATGAAATGCCAAACAATACTAAACAAAAATAACATGACAGCATGACACGACTCACACGTGATCTGTCAAAAAAGGCTATTGAAAAAAGTATCTCTACTTGGATCACCCGTTATTAGTCCGAAAACTTTGAGCTAAGATAATGAAATTTGGACTACTTGGTAGGTCAAACACAAGTTTCTTTTTAAAAATGCAATAAAATGAAATTTTGTTCATATATTATGGCTTTATTAGCAAACATTAAGAGCAAACATTCCTATTGATTATGGAACACGACGTGCGTCGTTCAAGTGGCTGCCTCGGCTGGCTTCACAGTAGCGCATCCTGTCAATCCAAGTTTGCAAGACCTTCTTGATGGTTTCGGGCTGTAGCTGTAGATCGATTGTGACATGGGTTATGTCGCATAGTACGCCATCCTGCATGAAGCCAAGGTTGTCCACATTCAGTAAAAAAAAACATGAGAAGGCTACAATTGGGGTAGGGAAAACAAATGGCCTACTAAAAGTGGGCGTGGGATAAAATTACCTATGAATGAAATGTTCATATTAACATTATTAATGTTTAACCGAAAACTGAATGATTGAAATTACAGCAACAACTTGTGTACATAACAACACTATTTGGTTGGAATTATAGCTATTTCGGACATTACCAAGAGTCCTCATCAGATTCCTTCTAATAGTGATGCTATTTGAACGTTCAGTGCTCTGTATAATTATTTGTAATTTGTAATCCCGTGCCTAGTGAGCCAAGTGCCAACCACTTGAGCCACTGAGGTCTTAGTTTTGGGGAGAGTCGAATTGTTCAATTGAATGAACTGAGAGGCTGACAACTTGCGTTTTTCGTGTTATACACACATTTTGTTGTTGAAAACAGTTTTTTATTTACAGAAAACGCCCCATCCTTATTTCATTTTTTTGCAACTAAGTATGCGACTTATCAAGACATTTTCACGAAGTTATTTAGCGGTAACAAGTTTTTTAGGCTTAAGTTTCTGTATTTCCCTGTTTAAGTTTGATATTACTTGCATAGCTTACTGCACTACTGCTACACTGCTTTGTCATCCTTCAAGCACGACGCATTTAACCATCTAGCTACAACGCGTTGGGTTAGGTTAGGCTTGAGTGGCTGCCAGCGAATTTGCAGATGAAGAGTAAGTAGGTATCGTTTCTTCTTCCTCTTCGTCCATGCAGCTCCCGCAGAAGTCGTTTGAATGAATGCCTAGCCTTTCTGGGTTAGACAGAGTCCAGTAATGACACCTATGGTGGTGTTTATGTATGGTTTAGCGAGCGAAATCAGTCCCTTTGATTTTCTTAAATCCAGCTTTGGCCAAATTTGTTTGGTTATTCTACACGTCGTGAAAAGACTCCATCTGAGATTTAATTTGCGATGGGAATACCTAGTGCACCCGTTTCGAGTACGACTAGTAATTAAGTACCATGTCTGGCAAGTTCATCAGCCTTACAGTTCCCTGGAATGTCACTATGCCCAGGCACCCAGCATAGGTGAACTCCTCTGACATCTTTTGAAGAGATGAGTGGTAATCTAGGGCTGTCTTTGAATTTTTTGAGACTGATTCCAGGGATTTGATGGCCGCTTGGCTGTCCGAGAAGATGCTAATTTACTTGGGAGATATTACTTCTCTTCCAGTCAAGATAAGGCTTCTTTGATAGCCTTGAATTCCGCCTGGAACACGCTTCAATGATTAGAAAGACGAGAAAAAGACACCAGAACCAATCATTTGTTTTGGAGCCATCGGTTTAAAAATGGATCGAGTTATTTTCCACAGGTTCGTTACTTTCGCATGACGATCTGTCTGGGATTCGGACCTGTAAAATATTTTCAAAGTTTAACCTTTTAAGGGTGTAATTGGTGTTTTCAGGAATATTCGTATGTTCGTATAGAATTTTTGAGTGGCCAGTTTGGATATATGACCATTGTTGGATGGATTTAAGACTAATGGTTGAGTAAGCTGTTATTTGCTAGCCGAAAATATCTAGGGGTAGTAGATGTGAAAAATAATTTTTAATGCTGCTGAGGGTGTTGTACGAAGTGCACCACCGATACACCGACACGCAGTTCTTAGCACCTTGGCTAGTTTTTTGCTCTTTATAGCCATCTAGCGCTGTCCACCATACTACTACTTCATAAAGAAGTGTCATCTTATAACCGAGTTATAGAGTCAGTGCGTGATGAAAGGTTGCATTCTTGCAAGAATAAAGTGCAACTGTAGCTTTATTTACTCTTTCTGTTATGTTCAGCTTCCAGTTAAGCTTCCTGTCCAAAATAAGTCCCAGCTATTTTGCTTTGTGTGAGAAGGTTAGTCCGATTCCGTATTTTGTTTTTTTTTGTGATGACTTTTATAGTTCTTATTGCGTTTAGTAGGTAGTTTTTCAGCGAACGCACCTACTAATACCTTCATTATATGTGGTTTTTCCTTATGGCGCTGGATAGAACGGTTTTGTTCTTTGTAAGCGGCGCTCAAGGTTTGTCACGTCCAGAGTACGGGCTATTTCATTATTGCAATGAACAAAGTTTGTTGCTTCATTCGGTACTTACGGTTGGAATTTCCAGATCTCTGTGAATATCACTATTCCCTATTTGCCATAGAGCTTTTGTTTTCAAATGTTTGCAGCATAGCAATAATGCTTCGTTTGGTACAGCTTAGTTGTATACGCTTAGCTTCGAGTATATTATTTGGAGTAGCCAATACATTTCTGTAAGTCTGATTTCACATAAGTTTTGCATCTAGGGTCATTCCCAGATATTTTGCCTGGTATGCGTTATGGTATTTGTAACGAGTTAATAAAAACTGGTAAGTTGTTTATGTTTTAGTACGTAAAATTGACATGCGTTGACTTGGTCTCCTTAAAAGAGATTCGCCAGGTCCCTTTGTCCACTCGCATATTTTGTTAAGCGGCATATACACACGTCAAAATCTCTTCAAGCATGTGAGAGTGTATTTGTAAATTTTCTTTGATGCAGCATATACACACATCAAGCATGAAGCTTCAAGCATTCAGTTTTACCTTAACATTTTGTTGTTGCCTCTGGGTGCTTTTCCTTATATTTTGTAAGGAGCGTTTCATACTGCACTTTTTTAAATTGCGGTTACTGTATTCCTTCGATTTTATGTTCCATAACGCTGGGAGAGAACGATAAACCTCTAGAAACTTCAAAATAAAACTTTTTTTCTTCCATATTTACATAAATAAACACCGCACTGTTAAAAAAAAAACCCGCGAAACTGATGTCTTTACGCTGGCGTCGTAAAAATGAGAATGAATGCTTGATCAAGCATTCAATCACGAATATACACTACGTCAAGCATTGACGCCTGATTGAAGAAAAATCAAAACGTTTTGATTTTGCTTCAAGCATGCACACAACGTATAGGTGTTTCGTTTTCACTCATACACTCTCGCATGCTTGACGAGATTTTGACGTGTGTATATGCCGCTTAAAGCGCCCGTTGGAGTTTTGGCGTTGATGATTCGACTGACTCATTCATTACGAGGATAGCCGTATCGTCGGCGAACGGCTACGATGGTCCATTCATCTTGTGGTATATCTCGTGTGTAGAGCAGGAATAGTATTGGGCCGAGAACGCTTCCTTGCGAAACACCGGCGTGAATTTCTTTCAATTCTGAGTATTTAGTCTCGTGTTTAACACGAAAGAGTCTGTTTTCCATGTAGGATTCCAGTATTTTGTTTATTCTTCCCGGTGAGATGGGTTTCTTCTCTGATTTGATTTGGTAGATTAAGCTTGGCAGGGCACGAATGCCAAAGGTTCTGCCTGAGCTTGGTTAGAAGATACTAATCGAAGGGCAGGGCACGAATGCCATAGGGGTCTGCCAAAAGTGAGAACTCCGTTTGTTCGGTGTCAAAAGGAATCTGATTTTATTTCCAAAATACTTGGCCTTATATACTAATTCCCTAACAGTATTCCCAATGCATATTGATACGAAGTGGGTCGCGTGCCATCAAATTCGGCTACAATGTCTGACATTCGATATACAGAACATTGGTCAGCTGCACTTGTACACAATGTATGATCGTTTATTAATCAGTGCAGAGACGATGTTTTCTTCCCTTCTCGAGAGACGTTTTAATGGGACAGTGTGGCGCTCGTGAAATAGAACCCGATACATTGCATGCAGTGTGTGCAATACGATGTATCAATGTTGATTGTTGATGTTTTGGTTTGGGTTCACTACACCGGTGGAATTGTCCTTAGCTTATACCCTAGACCTTCATGCCATATCTTGTTGAAAGCTTGTGATACCGTCGAGAAAAGCGCTAGAGCAAATATTTTTTTTATTCTAAAGCTTTTTTCAATTTCATTCGTTTGTTTGACCCGGAAGCTGATCTGGGGGGTCATTCCGTGACTTTAAAAACGATTATCACTCAGAAGGTAGTCGATACCACATGAGCAATCGCTCAATGATCCTCTGTGATTGGACGATTATTGTTTTAGGTAATATCGCCGACATAAAAATTGACTATTGACCTTACGTGATGCAAAATATAATCACTTTACGGAATAAGGGCCATGAGATCTGATCGGAAGATGATTTGGGATCAAGCGTTTTTCTTCAATTACTGGTTGTAATCGTTTGTGCACAATTTTCTCGAAAACCTTAGATATTATCGGCAGGAGCGAAATGGGTCTATATGATTTCTTCTCATTGCGGCTTTTCCTTTATAGTGGTCAGATGCCGTATTATTATTCAGTTCTTCGTTTAAAGGTTGTCCGTCGAACGGCTTGAACGTTTCTTTTAGATGCTCCGAAAATAAATCCGCTTTCTCTTTGTCCCCTTTTGCCCATTCGGCGTTATGGGTTTCCTTATGGACTTCAAGGCTTTCCATAGTTTGTTTAAACTCTTATAAGCAGTCAAGCCCTCGAGGTATGTATAAGTCTCACGATTTCTTAAATCCTACAACTCATTCTTGAGTTTGTTGCAAAGATGGTTTAAATAGGTTTTATCAGTGGGTGCCCATCTCTTGAGGGCTCTCCTCTTTTTCTCGTATGAGGTATTCCATTTCAGGCTGGTATTTGACTTTATTGTTGCATGTTGCTGTCTTTCAGAAAGAAGTGTCTTTGTACGCTGCGCTCTGAATGATTTACACAAGATTGTCGGATTCATCTTCTATTTCGAGCGGTGTCATTAGTGGAACATTTAAAGCAACACTTTCTTTGCAGTTTTTTCTGAAAACATCTATATCCCGTGGGGAAGTAACTAGATCCGATGAGGTAGTCTAAATGGTTTACTTTCACGGAGACTGAATTTTTTTTATAATTTGCGCGCACTCAAGGGGTTATGAATACCCTTTATATGTTTTAGCACAGTGCGGGCGTTAGGGAAATTCGGGATAAGAAGAATGAAGGTACCGATGCACGTTGGTTTAAAATGCCTGTAAGTTATAATTGAAAGGGAAAACAGGGTTTGGTAGAGCATTCCCCATTCGTGTTGTTTGGTTTATGTACGAATCTTAAGGGTAAACTGATTTGCATTCATAGCGTAACGAGTATTGCGGCTGAATTGTTGAATGCGAGGAATGCAGCTGGCTATTTCATTTGAGCATTGGTTGTTAAGATAGCGATAAAACAATGTAAGGCAGGAGAATTTCGGCGATGTTCAAGCGAAACTAAAGAATTCGCTATTCTTATGTCTCCTATAAGTTTTTTTGCACGCGTTTGAATCCTATCTAGGAGGTGCAATGTTGGTTTTGGTGCACCCGACCAGACGTGGGCGTTGAACTCAAGTGTAGGGCGTATAAACGCTTTATATATTGTGGCCAGATCAGAAGGGGTGAAATATTTCTTACCTAGATATTTCGCTGCGTTTTTAGCGATTTGAAATATGTGGTCGTTCCAACGTTAGTCGTTACTAACACACATACTTAGCATGGAAAGCTTTTCGGTTTCTTCGACGTAAGTGCCATTCATGGATAATGGCTTTAGATTTTGATTTCGCTTTAACGACAGAAGACAACATTGTGTTTTGGAAGCATTGAATTCTACTCTGTTGGACTTACCCCATTTGATGATGACAGCATCAGGTCGGAATTCAATGAGCTTAACATATTTTGACGTTTTGAGTTCACGTTCGAAGATGAGGGACATGAACCTGAAAACGAGTATGAGAAGCTGAGAGTACTGTCATCAGCGAAGGAATGAATTGGATTAGAAGTTGCACACAGGAGATCATTTGTAAAAAAGAGAGAGTCGCGGAGACAAAACTGAGCCTTGAGGGACAAATGTTTTTGGAGTGCTTAATACAATTTTTGATGCATGATTGATGATGCGCGTGATAATCACTTTGGCCTTTTATTTTGGGTACTGGTAACTGGTCACTTTTCCAAGCATATATCAAATTTGTTTTTTTTTTTAAAGAAATACTTCTGGTGGGTGAATTTCTCAGTAAAACTATATTGCCACCTGGGGTTTTAAATCTTTTTGTTGCACTAATTGCATTTTTGTTGTGTTTGTATACGTTACCTCGGGATATTATAAAGGAATCTTTCCAGTTATGCCTTTCACAAAACACAATCTATGCCTTCACATTGAATGCTCAATCATATTGCTTACACGACCTTCTGCTTACAACACCCTAAAATGCGTTTTCATTTATTAATTTTTCAGAAACTATAGCCAAGCTCTGTTGGACAAGCACAAATCTTCCATGGAACAGTTGATTCACCGTGATCGTAATCATGCAAGCGTGGTAATGTGGTCCATTGCTAATGAGCCCAGGACGAGTCAATTCCATGCAGACTCATATTTCGAGTAAGAACACCATCAAAGCTGCCATCACTAAGACCGTTAAAACACTTTCCTATTCTAGATACGTAGCCAATTTCACAAGATCGCTAGATCGAACCCGCCCAGTTACTGCCGCCATTGCAGTGCCTAATACAGATGACAAAGCTGTAAGTGGATCATCGCTTTTTTTGAAGATAAAATCCTTTAAAAATCATTTCTAGGCCAAACATTTAGATATAATTAGTTTTAACCGTTACAACGGCTGGTATTCCAATGCCGGTCGTTTAGACATGATCACCAGCAGAGTGGTGAACGAGGCTGTCGCCTGGAATAAGAAACACAACAAGCCAGTCCTAATGTCGGAATACGGAGCCGATACTGTTGAAGGATTGCATTTCGTAAGTAAAAAAGACGTCTGTACCCAGAATGAGCTGAGAAATAAATTGTTTTGAATTTTATTTGCAGTTGCCATCATATGTTTGGTCAGAGGAATATCAGACAGAACTTTTCTCGAGGCATTTTAGGGCGTTTGATATCTTGCGCAAGAAGTCTTGGTTCATTGGAGAGTTCGTGTGGAACTTTGCCGACTTCAAGACTGCACAAAGTAAAATTGCGAAGTGTTGGAGAAACTACAAAACTCATACTCATTTCTGTTTCTTTCAGCTGTAACCCGAGTGGGCGGCAACAAAAAAGGAGTATTCACCCGGAATCGCCAGCCAAAGTCTGCCGCTCATCTCCTACGAAAGCGCTACTTCGCCCTTGGTCGTGAGGTCGATCAATGCAACTTCCCCGAGGATCTCTTCACCTACATCACAGATAGTTCTCCAAGTAGAACACACGATGCCACCGATTTGTAAAGCAAAACCACCTATCGCCGAGAAGCGTTTCAACAAAACCAAGGTTTCAAAAAATATTAAAGCGAAAGCTACACCAAATCACCGAAACGAGGAGGAATTCTGTACATAATTTTATTTTTTTAATTTTTTTCTTAGAATGTAAGTTCCATTCGCCAAGACTTTACTATTGTAACAATTACTTACACGCGATAAAAACAAATGTTTTATAATAATACGAGTGCCAGTGCCCAAGTTGTTTTATTCGTCTGTTGGTGGTGGTTCGACGACCTTCAGACATTCGTCAGCGAATTCTATAAAGAGTGGTTCGTGCATAGCAGCTCGCATGGCATTCCATGCATTGGGAGCAACGTCAATCTCTTGTTCCTTTGAAGAGGTAAATGCTTATGAAATATTTATAAATGGACAAAGTAATTTGAGTTACTTAATTCCTCGAGTTTAACTGGATCTACTGTGTCATCTGTTTTGAAGGGTAGGAAAATAGTTGGATCATTGTCTTCATTTGGATTTGAAGATGGTTTATCCACTGGTTTACACTCAGCTTTTTGGTGTTCTTTAAAGCAATTTACTGAACAACTGCAATTGTATATAATTTATTTGTATGCGTAGGATAATAAGACACCGTTTTCTAATACTTACTATGGTGATAGACACTTGGGACATTTGTATTTATTTGTAATTTCGTTGCAAACTATGCAATTTGATGCCATTTTAAGAATTTGTAAACAAAAACGCTCGAGTAGGGTGAAATGTCAGAAATGTCAGGCAGCTGAAATGTCTGTCATTCATTCGGGTGTGTTTGGAAATTTGTTGCACATATTGTGCTATCACACGGTAGATGTCTCTGGGATATCATAACGGTTTGAAAATTCAGTGACAAAGTGGAACATAGCAAGTCGTGTGATATATTTTTTTTAATTATTTTAAATTTGTTGTGAAAAAGTGTCGGAGAAGTTCTTTAAAGTAATGAAAAGCTTAGTTTAGCTCTTTGGGTACGTGAAAGTGTTAAAAAAATGTCGATGGAATACAAAATAAACTCTAAAAAGCCAAAGAAGAAATTTCAGACGGTGGTGGCTGTCTTTGTTTGGGTAAGAATGTTTATTTTTCTTTCAAAAGCCGTCGATGGGAAAACTTTTCATATGAAGAAATAACGCTATAGGGAGAATGGTACATAGGTTTAAGGGAAACAAATCAAAGTCCACTGTTTACTTGATGTACCTACTGGCGAGCGTTGTCCTGATTTGCCAGATCGGTCCATTTGGTCATTTAGATCTATCCTTGTGAAGAAAAAGTGGTTCTTCTTCATATATCCCCTCTACTAAACGGACTCGCGACTCGTTGATGATCTATGCCTGCTAGTAATTCTATAGAAATTGACATTTGCCTTGAGTACTTTTGACAATTCGCAAGCTCTTAGGTTTGTGTGAGAGTATATGCAATTACATTAGGTCTGTTCCCGTACAAAATAATATTTACTGATTCTTACTGATTTTTACTGATTTTTACTTATTGCCGTTTCCGTACGCAAAAATAAGTAAAAGAGACAGCTCACGAGACAGCAAAAAACTACCCCTCCATAAACATCTGTAAAAAAATTTACTGCAGAAATTTCTGTTGGTAAAAATCAGTAAACTGTCAGTTGGTATCTAATAGTGACAACTCGCTTGTTTTGACAGGTGATTTATGTCATTTGTTCTTTAAAAGGCATACAAAATATATAATTTTACTGTTTTTTTACTTAAACGCGTTCCCGTACTTTTTGGTAATTTTGTCTCTTTCTGAGATAATTTACCCCCACTCCAAGAAATTTGAGAATTTACTAATTTTTACTGAAAAAGTACGGGAACAGACCTATTGATGTTGACTTCTCGACTCACAAAACGCGTATGAGAGCCGAATGACATAAAAAAAATGTCAGACCTATTATGTTGAAAAATGTGTTTGTATTGCTTTTCAACCTAGTTCCACCGCAAAAACTCGGTTGAAGATTTTCAACCATTTTCTCTCCGTATACCTCAGTCCCCTCGCCCATAAAACCGGTTTCACACCAAAATATTCATCTCATGTGCGGAGGCCAATTTAGCCCAAGCGACATTTGCGATCGTCTTGAACTTCAAGCCCTTATTCGAAGAATCTTTTATATGAAGCATTACGGCTCATTAGTTCAATATGGCCGATCCGACGTGTGGTTACCTTTTGTACTACATCCACATCTTGGTACAGCTCATCAAACTCGCAGTTGTATCTTCCCCTCCATTCGTATATTGGACGAAAGTGGCTTATAGGTATGCGTTTCGCTAGTTTGTTCATCAATACGCTTAAATGCTTCTATAATGGAACGATGGACAGATTTGTTAAATATATTGCCTTCCGTGATTACACCAGCACGGAAGCGCAACTCCTTGTCAAAATTTTGTGCATGTTTGGTTAAATTCAGATAAACTACTTCCAAAATGAATGTTGCGTCGGGTGTTCTCTAGTTCTAGGTTCTTTGGAACCCCGAAATCCGTCATCGCTCAATGGATCACTGGGCGCTGGATGCTATATGCGGTCTCAAAGTCGATGAATATATTATGTATCTCAACTTGAAATTCGTACGTCTTTTCCAGCATTTGCCTTAAAGTGTGAAAAGTTGGTCTATGGTAGTTCTGCCATCCCAATAAGTATGAGGCAGAAAAGCTTCAGACGTTCATGCAATGCGTTAATGCGTTGGACAGTAATATATTTGGGACATTTACCTACCTCAGTGTTGTAGCAAAACATTTGATGGAGGGCACAAGTAGATGTGATAAGTGAAGCTAATATGTATTAAACTTATCGGGTATGGTTTCGTTCATTCAGACTTGGTTAATGGTTTTGTGGATGCACACTTCCATGGCATCGCTTCCGTGTTGAAGTGTTCCGCTTTAGTTTTTTTATAGTTGCGCTGACTTCTTCATTCCCTCTTCGTTGACTAGAGGTGGGTGGGTCATGCAGGAAATGCAGCTTAACTACCATTCCCTGAGCGTCTTTGAGTAGACTACCATTGCCATTTCGTAGAGATTTTGTATCTTTTTTTAAGGCAGTTGCCTTGGAATAAGAAACATAACAAATCAGTCCTAATGTCGGAATACGGAGTCGATACTGGATGCGTTCCGGATTTCAGTTTTACCAAGTTAACTTTGTCGGTGCACTGCTCTCATTGGTCAATCGAGCATTTTTAGTCAAGTGACATGGTCGATTGATCAATGAGAACAGTGCATCGGCAAAGTTAACATGGGAAATCTAAAATCCGGAACACGGCCACTGTCAAAGTATGTATTGCATTTCCTAATTCTTCCAATAATTTCAAAAGTTTTTGAACGGATATTACTCGGTCGCTTACACCCCATAATTGAATAGAAACGTCTTTTACCTGACCATCAATTTGGGTTTAAAAGTAAACATTCAACGGGGGACCAAGTATATCGAATTACAGATGTAATTGAGAAAGCTTTCGAAGAAAAGAAAATTTGTTCAGCCGTATTTCTTGACGTGTCGCAAGCTTTTGACAAGGTGTGGCACAAAGGCCTTACTTATAAACTAAGTCAAGTTCTGCCAGAACAATTATATAAAATCCACGTGTCGTATCTTGAGCATAGACTCTTCCGTGTGAAACTTGGAAGCGAATATTCCGAGTTCAAAGAAATAATGACAGGTGTGCCGCAAGGAAGCGTCCTTGGACCAATTCTGTGCCTCCTATTCACTCGTGATATCCCACAAACAAACGATACAATAGTTGCTATACTAGCAGTTGGCACAACAATAGAGGAAACAAATATCAAATTAAAAAACGCTCTTAACGAGGTTAATGAATGGACTAAATCCTGGCGGATTGCACTTAATGAGAGCAAATGGATCCATGTAGATTTTTCGTATAAACGGACAAACAATTTGCCTGTATTTCTAAATACGGTTCGAGTCCCGTTTGCAAATGAAGCGAAATATCTCGGTATGACGCTCGATGCAAAATTAAAATGGAAGTCGCATGTAAAAAAGAAATGCGAAGAACTAAAAAATAAATACAGAGAACTGTACTGGTTGCTCGGAAAATATTCGAAGCTTAACCTTGATAACAAGCTGCTATTATACAAGCAAGTGCTAAAACCGATTTGGACACATGGTATACAACTATGGGGTTGTACCAGTGAAACGAATCTAAACATTTTACAAACTTTTGAAAACAAAATGTTAAGATCATTCGTCAATGCGCCGTGGTACGTAAGGAACGAAGATCTACGCAGAGATCTGGGCATTCCCGTAGTTAAAGATGAAACAAAAAATTTTGCACGAAAACATAAAAAAACGTTTATTAGCACACGTTAACACAACAGTCCTCCAAATTCTTGACGAAACAAATATATTGCGGCGTCTGCAAAGAAATAAACCCTTAGATTTGGCCCGATAATAACAAACCGCGCTATAATTGCGGGAAAAGCAGGAACTCTCAAAGGAAAGTTACCTGCCAAACATATTATATACTCGTGATAAAAAAAATTTCTAGATAAGTCGAATACTTAGTTGCAATAGAAATACAAAATGGGTGGTGGTTTTAGTGAGTAAAAATCTCACACTACTTTGGGCACGTGCTCATCGTGTCTATGAAGATTTCCACCAGACTCTGGGTATATCTGATTTTGCAAAGCTTGAAGTTTCTTCTCGTTAGACAGTTGAGGTCTGAATTTGTATGTACATTAAGGATGTTGGATGCGCACCTCACATTTTTGAGGAGATGGTAAATTTGACTGGCGGTCCGACCATCTATAGATCTCTAGGCTGTTTTGAGCATTCAAGTTTGTCTGTCAAAAATCCCATCTATGAGTCATTAACTATTTTAGGTGACATACAAAGGAAGTACCATATTGTTTCTTCCACCTCCTGGTTTCAGCAGCTCGAGGTGTAACCACAGCAGTTGACTGTGGACAAACAATCCAAAAACAATGAAAAGCATCAAAGTTGTTTGCAGATTAATTCTGCTTTTCAACTTAAGAAAGGACTTGCCGAGTGTTTTACATCCAAAGAAAGTGTGACATTGTTGTGGTTGGTTATCTTGTTTAGAGTTTTGCTGCGATCATTAACGACCTTAGATACTAACGATCTAATGCATAACACAGACAGCATGGCGGTATCAGATTTTTTTTTAACCAGAAATGTCGTTAAAGTAAACCCAAATGCCAACTCCTTCGTCTAATTAACCGTATAGGACTTTGAGTTCACATAAACCACAACGTTTCTTCGAAGAGACGAGCGTCTGTGGGTGTTTAACCTGACATATAGAGGGAAACATCATCCGCATATGCAATAATAGGTCTGTTCCCGTACAAAATAATATTTACTGATTCTTACAGATTTTTACTTATTGCCGTTCCTGTACGCAAAAATAAGTAAAAGAGAGAGCTCATGAGAGAGCAAAAAACTACCCCTCCATAAAAATCTGTAAAAAAAAATTCACCGCAGAAATTTCTGTTCGTAAAAAACAGTAAACTGTCAGTTGGTATCTAAAAGTGACAACTCGCTTGTTTTGACAGGTGATTTATTTCATTTGTTCTTTAAAAGGCATATAAAATATAAAATTTTACTATTTTTTACTTAAACGCGTTCCCGTACTTTTTGGTAATTTTGTCTCTTTCTGAGATAATTTACCCCCACTCCAAGAAATTTGAGAATTTACTAATTTTTACTGAAAAAGTACGGGAACAGACCTAATGTCACATCCTCTATTTTTAGAAGTCAGTCATCAATGACTCAGTTTGAAAGAAAAGGAAATATCACAATAGTTGCACCCGAATAAGGTAGTGTTACTTATGTGGTGTTCCTTCTGTGTGATAGTTTCTTTATCTCTACATAAATGGACGGTCTGAGCTTTAGGGTTAATTGTTATTTCCTAATAGTAACAACTTCCAAATAATTTCTTGCGACGACTGCTGATCGAGGGCCGTCGGAAGCAGTAGAGGAAGACTTCACCTTAAGTGGCAGGTAAAATTAAAAGTGCGCAACCGGCAAAATTGAAGAAACATGTTGGTTGAGGCCCAGGTTCATTCCGGACGTTAGGGACTCTTTAGTAAGTTAGAGATATAAGATAAGGTGTTGGTGTTGATCATTTTCATTTCCTTCAATTAGATAATTCAATTTTTATCCTGCTCAAACACAGCGCCACAGAACCGAGCTTTCTTTATTGAAAGCCTTTTCCGATATGCTCACTTCCCTATTTTATTCGGGAGCTTTATGTATGAGGAGCATATCTGCCTAAAATACATTGATCGAGTTTTATTATTGCTGGCGATTGTATATTGGACGTAGTTCGCTCCATGTTTGTGTTGTTTTTGTGTACAGTATGTGAGACTTTGTGCCTGCAATTGTATGTCTTGCGGCCCATTCAAATTTTTCTAAGCTTTTCCAAACATCTGCGATAACAGTATAATAAGGAAGATCTCGTCCTTTACTGAGCTAGGTAAGGTTGTTGAGTTGGTTAGGTCAGTATAGTGAGGTCAATATAGACCCATTTTGAGTGGCTCCTTCGTTTGTCTCGTTTTTGTCCATTGTTAGTCCCTTTCCAGCTATCCAGATGTTGTTGCAAACTTGATAAGATTGGAGAGAGTGATTTCGGATAGATCCGAGAGGTCAGAGAAGAAATATTTTCCTAAACTGAGGCCTTGGCTGGTTTGTTTGTTGGTTAAGTGGCGCTACAGTCCGGGATGAACCTGGGCCTCAACCAACATGCCTCTTCCATGCCAGTTGCGCACTCCAAGTCGGTTTCTACATGTGCGCGCCACTTAAGGCGGGGTCTTCCTCCACTGCGTTCGACGTCTGGGAATCGAAGACTGCGAGCCGGAGTATTGGTGTGCATTCGTTCTACATGTCCTTGCAATCTTAAACGTCCAATGCGGAGTTTTTTGACCTGGGGTATGTCGCTGTACAGATCGTATAGTTTGTGGTTAAATCTTCGTCTCCATAGCCCGTCAACGCAAACAGGACCGAAGATTTTTAGAAGAGTTTTTCTTTCGAATCGACCAAGGATTTCTTCATCCGCTTTTGATACGGTCCGTGCTTCAGCGCCGTAGAGCAGGACTGGGATGATCAGGGTCTTATACAGCTGTTGGCAAGAGTAATTTTTCGTTTGATTTCTGACGAGATGTTGTTGTCAGAGTTAATAGCGGAGCCGAGGTAGACAAAGTCCCGTACTATTTCAAAGTTGTATCTGTCAACGGTGACGTTTTGTCCAATTCGTCGATATAGTGTGTTCTTTCGTGTTGACAGCATATACTTAGTCTTACCCTCATTTACTGCTACACCCATTTTTGCCGATTCCTTCTCTATACTAGCAAACGTGGCTATGCCATCACGTTAATTCCTACCAATGATGTTAATATCGTCGGCGTATGCTAGTAGTTGCACCGATTTTTGGAAAATTGTGCCTCTGGTGTTGGCTCGGGAGTTTTGCACAATCCTATCAAGAATCACATTGAAGAAGTCACATGGCAGCGCATCGCCTTAATCCCTTTTGGGTATCGAATGTGTCGGTGAGGTCGTTTCCCACCCTGATGGAGCAGCGAGAAATCTCCATCGTCATCCTACACAAACGGACGAGTTTGGGCGGTATACCAAAACTACAAAACTATAGTTCGTCTCTATAAATGCTGTCGTATGCGGCTTTGAAATCGATAAATAGGTGGTTGGTATCGATTTGGACTTCTTGGGTTTTTTCCAGGATCTGCCGAAGTGTGAAAATTTGATCGGTTGTCGACTTTTCTGGCCTAAAACCACACTGATAAGGGCCGATTAGGTTGTTGGTAAACGGTTTCAGGCGTTCACATATTACGGCAGATAGGATCTTTTAGGCGATTTGAGGAGACTTATGCCTCTGTAGTTGGCGCAGTTCAGAGGCTCTCCTTTTTTGTGGTTTGGGCAGACGATGCTGGGCATACTTTCATCCGACCAGATTTGACTTATGAGTTGGTGAATGTTACCGTATGTCGATGATCTCCCACTGTGCCTTGCTCAACAAAATTGACACCAAATGACGAATTGTGTTGTAAGACGGGGCTTGTTGGCCACGATATGAACGTTGAGAGCCACTACTTTCAATGTACGTCGCGTTGTTTGGGTGTGAAGCGATTCGTGGTTAAAATTGCACAGATTCGACGTTTCACAAATACACCCAAGTCAATCGGTTGATAAATGTCAAAGCTATTCAAAGTTTACATACCGGCATAAATGATGGCGCACCCTGCATACATAGAAAGCATTTAAGTTCCTCTATTGACAATCACTTTCTAATTAAGATTTCCGTATAGAACGCTAGGCTTTCTGCATCGTTAGAGTAATTCGTGGACATAATATAAGCAGAATTTTGGTTTCATAAATAAATCCAATCGCTCAAGGAATTCTATTCCTCCATTTGCATACCTATCGCAATGGATTAGTCGTTCTCTTATCAATAATTGTCCTTAACCACTGGTTGACTTATGACATAGGAGCATAATTTCAAGTCAAACGAATCCAACTGCATGATTTAGAAAATGTCAATCGAGTTGCACCTCACACGATAGGTATAGTTTTGAAATTTCTCAAATATTCCCTCGAATCACGCCAGAGTTTGTTTAAAACCGAATTGTCACGCATTTTGCTCCTCCAAAGCTAAGCGAACCTAAAAGGGCGCTAAAGAGAATTCCTAGCTCCTAATCGTTGTGTTAATAAAGCGTGATTCCATTCAAATCTCATTTTCGAATGAAAAACTCTATACGATAAGAAAATAACTCTACACGCGTGTCACAAGTCAACTTCATAGCGACTGTTAGAGTCACGACACACTGCTTGACATCCACTTATGTAAATTTTATAAAAAAAAAAAAAAACAAAATAACCCTTCACTGCAAAGGAACGATTCAATGAACCGCTGGAGCGCAAAAGAGCAACCTAAAGTCAGGAAATTAAAATTAGCAAAAAGTAAATTTACTTGGCACCAGCCCTCCGCCACTCCCACATCCCCAATCATACTACACCATGTCTAACTGCATATATATATTTTGAAACGATTTTAAAGAAAAAAAAACGGTAAATTCGCCCCAAATTTTATATCGTGATACACTTTTGATGCATGCGAGGCGCCAACTTCACGAACCGAAAATTTGGCCCAAAACGCCATTCGTGCTCCTTACATCGGAGCACCACCATTGGTGCTGCACATCGGAAGGATTGTGGATGTGTGTCCCTTCCCTTTGCTTTCTCCTTCCCAAACCTAAACTCTTGAAATTCTTGAAGCAATAAATCAAAGAAGGGACCGCGCGAGAAAAAAAAATTACTCCTCGTCGTCCCCGAAATTCATTCTCCGGGTGTTCATTGTGAGAGAGACGGACGCAAACTGAGAAGGAAAAGGAATAATTGACGGACTGGAGTTTGGCAGCGGTGGCAGATTGTGGCACACAGTGCAAAAGGCACTCACGAAAGGACTTTCAAAAAAAAAGAAAGAAGAAAACCACCTTTAAGGGAGGAAGGAAGAATGAAGGGTAGTAGTTCTTGTTTAAATAAATCGTTTTACGATTTTTTGTTGCGCCTTCTATAATTCCATTTCGTTGTCGTTATATGTGGCGGCGCTAGCGATTACGTAAAGCAAGTGGCCCTTAAGCGAAAACAACTGAAAAGGGCGTTGAATCTGTTAATAAGGCGAATTTGAGTCGACTAATAAGTTGGGTGGCGAGTGCCCTCCGGGCAGTCTTTTAGGACCTTCAATAATGGTTGGGGTGAAGGCAATTGCTTTTCAATAGTGGGAGGTAATTGCTCGTCGTTACAGGGGTTTGACAGTTTTGACTTTAATCTCTGAAATGTCACATTTTATGATTTCCTAAATTTAAATTAGCGTTTGCAGGTTTTGAATTGGTTTTCCCTACGGGACTCAATTTTCTATTTGTTAGCTTTGATATATGGGTTGTTGTATGATGAGTTGATGGTTTAATACCTCCAAAATATCAAAGGGCATTCTAAAAGGGATGTTTATACACAGTGTTTTGGGGTAAGAGACGTTTCTATTAAAAAATCAGGTGGGGACACTCCTGAGCTTCTATTTATTAAACGTTCATTTGACAGCCGATTTCATGGGATGTCCAATTAATCCCATGAAATCGGCTGTCATTTGACAGTCACCCGATCAACGTGCAGTTTTCTATTTCAACTCATAAATTAATGTTGTATATAGATTGCCAAACCCTTTAATTTTATATTTCGAGAACCTTGTAAGTTTATTTGTCTAAAATGTGAAAAAAATAACAACAAGACATGTCGTTTGCAATCAGAATTTCGAAGCAGAAAATTTCTCCAAGAGTTCATTTGTTTTTATCTCATGCAAAATACATTTTTACTTCCTCTTTTAACTCGACTAAACATGCGAACATCCGAATCCAATTGTTTGGACACATGCGCAAAAATACTGCAATAGTAGGCAATCTGTTTTCTCGCTTTTTGATCACATCTAGATTTTGCTCCATTTTTGTAGTTCGTCACCACATATAGTGGTGGGTATCGATTTGTACATAATTTTTTATCCGACCAAGTTTTGTCTATGCAATATATAGCCATATGCAATATAGTGTACCAGTTACAGGTTATTGTTAAGCTTTAGTGCACATTTTGGATAACAATTTTTCAGACTTCTGACGTAATCTCAGCTATTTCGTTTCTAATGTTTTCCTTAAGCATCGAGTTTGTGGTACCAGGGCATCTTGGGGGCCAGTCGATATCACCGATTTTTGACATTTTTCGCATCGTAACACGAGCTGTATTAGATATTGACCGTCTTGTTAAAACATATGTTCTCTAGGCCAAAGTGGTCCAATTCGGGAACAAGAAAGTTTTCCAACATGCCCCGATAGCGGTCACCTGTAACTGGTACACTATATAGCATATGGCTATGGCATTACCCAAGGAAATATGACCCAAATTGCGCATCATAAAGTTACGTTTCGAGGGTGTAGTTGCTTTTTGGTGTATCAATCGAGCGATTTCAGTGCCCCAATAGTGGCTATTCTGTCTATTAACAAAACCATCCGAGTCGAAATTCCAAAAACTCCAAAAACCGAAGTTTCAGTCAAAGTGGACGAATTTTTTGGCTCCAGCTCACAGATCACAGACTCCAGACGGCAGATATATATTCTCTTAAAATCCACTTTTTAGGACCACCACTACATTCTTGAGGCAACAAAACATATGAATTTGTAAAATTTTCAACTTCAAAATTTCGCTGCATCACAATACTTTCCTATACGACGTATACTGAGGAAGTAAAAAAATAGGTAAACGCAGAACTACATTGAAGAAAATGAAAGGAGGACTAGAAGGGTATCGATACCATTATGCATGGAATATAACATAGTTTAAATGTCCGCCGCGGCTTCTCTGGGTGGCGCGCAGCCGAAATGTCTAATTTTCCATGACTTTAGCCAATAAATCAGGCTGAATTTGACCGATGGGTTATGTTGGCTTTGAAAGCCGCTGTGGTTTGTGGCTTTTTCGCAAAGACCTGCGACTTTATAAAAACTCCCCAAGAAAAAGTCTACCGGGTTAAAATCACATGATCTCGATGGCCAGTTTACATCACTTACTCGCGAGATGACCATGTCCTCGAATCACTCGTCTAGCCACCAGTATCGGTCTTACCCAATTTAACCTGTTAGTGTTACTTTTATCGCGTTCAGGTATGCTAATGCAGTATCTCATTTGATCAGTATTCCCGTCCCCCGACTCAAAAGGCTCGTAAAGGATCCTTTTATCTGTTGCTCTCCTTGCAGCATGGTATATTATTGGAACGTTCGTTGAATCCGATAGGTAGCCATATGCATCCAGAAACAGAAATGTTTCTGGCGGAATGTATCCACTTTCTTAGGTATTTCTGAAATACCCAGCATTTGGATAGAATAATCCAGAGATTAATTCGTTTTTGCTAACACTTGCCGAACGAACAAAGTGATTCCTTACAAGATCTAGAATGACATTGTCAATTCTGGACATACCGGAAGCATCCAGAAGTCTTTTGTTTGAGACGTAATGCCTATAATCGGAATGTGCACTCCTATACATCTGTGAGCAGGCTCTGAGACATTTGCGCTCGAACACTCGAAGCTTTTCCATATACGATGGGTTAATGTTCCACCACACTGGATACGCATAAGTCAGAATTGGACGAATGAATGCTTGGTAACAAATGATCTTCACATCGGATCTAAGATAATTGGAATAAAATAGGCTTTTTAGCGATATGAATGCCGCTCTTGCTTGTCTAATTGGATATTTATGTGCTCATTGTAATACAGAAACTTGTCCAAATGAACACCTTAATATTTTACCACGGTCCTCGACTCGATCCGAAGACCATTTGAACTCGTTATTTTGAGATTTCTCCAGTTGCGTCTCAAATCTGAATTACCGCGTCTTATTGGAGTGCGGAACAGTATGGTTTCATATTTAAATAGTTTATTTTAAGCTTCCAATCGGAGCAGAAAGCTTGGAACCTATCAAACTTGCTTTGAAGTGCGATTTGAATGTCTTCAATTTTTGAGCCGCTTGCATACAGTGTAGCATCGTCGGCAAATGCTAATGAATTATCGAGTTCCCTAAGTATATCAGAAATGTAGATATTGAAGAGTTGTAGAGCAGTTACTGAGCCTAGTAGTAGACCATTGTGACCATTAAAAACTTCAGCTGTCGAGTATTCTCTATCTGTTACGACAAATTTCTTTCCGTATAGCATAGATGCTATCATCTTTGTAAGATGAGATGGAAATTCATATCGAATAAGTTTGTAAATTAACCCGTCAATCCAAACCGTGTCAAAGGCTTTTTCGATATCCACTAGGCAGGCAGCTGTAAATCTTTTGGCGTTGAGATTCCAAATAACATCCGAAATCAGTTTTGTAATAGCATGCACTGCCGAGTGATTTCTTTTGAACCCAAATTGATTCCGCGGTATAATCCCCTTTTCATTACAAACGAACAAAATAGATTAACTAATAACTACCTCAAAAATCTTCCCGATACTAGGCAGGAGACTTATAGGCCTATAGTTAGAAGGATCAGAAGGATCCTTCTTTTTCTTAATTATTGGAAACACCTTTGATATTTTCCAGCAACTAGGGAAGTAGTAGTTATTTAGTAGATTGTTAAAGATAACGCAGTATTGCCGTATGATATCAATTGGTATATTCTTAAGCACGATGTTTGTGATGTTATCCAAACCACTTGACCTTTTAGTATTTATAGTTTCCAAAATATGTCAGTCAAGTCGTCGAGGGTCGTGAAGTAATTGTAAGTCTGTTCATCTGTCAGATCGTCAGCTTTTAACCACTCAGTCAATAAAGTAGGGATCTCGCTATTGTGAAATCTCCACAGTTCATCTCTTACTTCGACCGATTTGGAGCTGGGAAGTTCCCTGGCGTGAACCGCCTCAAAATGAGAGCCAATTACTTTGAGCTTGTCTGCTCCACTATCTATAACATAGTGGTTATTGATGATGGAAGAAGAAGAAGTTGATTATCATTGACCTATTTCGGTCGCCTATGACGGTGATGACCAGGCCAACTTCGTTCTCAAAGAAATATGGACCGATGAAGCCGCCGCGCCAGCCCAAAATCCACACCAAACATTGACTTTCGGGATGCATTGGATGCTCTTGAATCTCATGTAGATTGATATCGTCAAAAACAATTTTGCTTGTTGTACGTATTCAAGATGATTTTTCGAGGAAAATGGGTCAGTTTCCAACTGCTCCAAATCCAATTCAGCGAATACACGTCGTTGTCGGTCGTTTAACTTCAGCTTCTGGGTAAGTTGAATTATCTACGGGGTACCAGGCTTAACTCACGACGAAAAGTTGTCTGCCAAAGGCCGAGTTTTTGTTATCCACTACACTGTGAATATTTTTCTGGGTAAGACGATTAATGCGACCGTTAAATGGGCGAAGTGCGCGGAAAGTTTTAATATTTGTACCTACGTGTTGTTGAATGTTATGTCCATCCATTAGACTTGGCAAAACAGACTGAATAAATGACAGCCAATTTGACAAATGTAGCTATTATCATGCCGGCTATCCTTTATATTCCTTTTAACGTCCACTTTTTGGGTGTGTTTTAAGTTAAAAAAATTTTTTCGGTACCTTTTAAAAATATTCGAAAAAAATGTTGATGCAGGATCATTGTTTATGATAATACAAACATTTCGTTTTTAGATCATTTCAGCCCATGTCCACTTTTTAGGGGCGTTTTCCTACAAAAACTATTTGTATACCCTACCCCAAGGCATATGCAATAGAAAAACGTGTTTTTTTTTTTGTCGAACCATAAATGATTTTTATAAACTGTCTGAACAACATGTTGTGACAACGTCATTTTCTCTTTTTGGGAGTGACTATCCTTAAGGAAATGAGTTTTACTAGTTGCGGCCAATCTTATGGCTTGTTGACAACGTCGCACACATTAGAGGCTGGTGGTACAGATAATGTAAGATGGCTTAACGTGAGCACCTAGCCTTTACGGCTCTTATCTCACGGTGGGCCTACCCACATATCGCAACCATTTTTAAGTGTGGTTAGCACCCCAATGCAGGCCGCACTGCATCGGTAGCAATTCGAAAATCATGTGTTAGGCACGAACTTCAACCTTGCTAAGGAGTCGAGGCTATCTGCACCTCTTGCATTCTAAAGCCAACCTCTTTAGAATGCCATACGCTTCAACGAACTTCTGACAACCACAACCACCACGATACTCCCACAAGGGGGCCTACCTCAAAATCAGTCTAGGACATTGCCCTAGGGGCTCTGATTCCCGTGGTACCATTCTATAGTCAATGGTGAGACTCCACACCGATTCCTTATGGGCTCCATAACAACCCAGTCCGGTCTCGAAGTTACTAAGTCACCACCAATCAGGCAGTAATCAGTGGCAACAACAAGTAACTTTCCCACTTCATGCACCATTTACTCTATTTGTTCATTGAACACACGTTTGTTCATTCAACAAAAAGAGCTTGACTGCCTCGCCTTTTCGGACATAACTTTATTCGGTTACCGAACAAAGAATGTCCTTACGGCGAATTATAGCAGCCAAATGGTTGTTTATCAACATGAAGTCGGCTTGGATTGGTTCACGATGGGCTTTCACAGTAAACTGCTATGACCACATTCACCGCAGATCGCTAAGTAACGAATTAACGAAACTAGCTTTCCTGCGGCTACCTCTATCCACCACCTGAGGACGCGCCCAGTAGGGGCCCAACCCCCCTGGGGGGCTGGTGGTACAATGTCCATCGAGAGTTTGAGGCTTACGTTATTACACGTAATTATGAGATCAGCTCACTTTGCTTAATCTATTTGAGTGTGTAGACGCCACAGTTGGGAACATCTCCGGAATTCTTCCACTGTCATCTGGGAAAAAGAAGAGTTTCCTTAGTTATAGAACAGGACTTCAAAAAGTTGCTTGCACTTAATCAACGGCCATTTGTCAATCCATTACTATTTATTTAACATATCCACAGCAAGCTACTTTATTTACTTGCTCAATTTTTCTTGAAGTATTTTAAAGCCTTACGCACTTTCAAAAAAAATCTTTTTGCAGGATATGTAAGAATTATCGACGACTTGTTTTACCCAATCATATCGTTTAAGCCTCCAACTTTCTTTTCGATTTAATTTTATCATTTCTACTATTTCCAAATTTTAAGAATATCATTTGTTTGCCTCCCTTTCTACCCTCCAGTCGAGTTTGTTGCTACATCAATATATCATAAAGCTTTGAGAGTGTGTTCATCTTGAAAAGGAACAACCTCCGTTTCAAAGTCCTGCCATCTCCAAACAGTTACTGCAGCATGGGTAACCCAGTCAGCAATTAATCCCCAATTGGATGACAGGTCATTCCGCCGCATTGGAAGTACTTTCAAACTTCAGGCCCATGCCCATGCCCTTGCCCACCTACACTCGAAACAAACTACACAACAACTATCATAATCAATCGCTCTAAACAAAGAATAAAACTTTATTATGCCTGCCAACGCAGAAATCCTTCCAAACCACGGTGATAAAACAAAGTTGTCAGACAGTTGCACATTGATTGGAATCAAATGAGTGTATGTGCGCGCTTGGCATTCAGCAACAGCACAAGTCCCCATATCACCACACAGTTGCACACAAAATGCTGCAGCATCCTTCCATCATCATCGTCATTGTCGTCGTCGTCGTTGAGACCAACAAAACTAAACGCACAACAACCTACCCGCCTCCAAACGGTCCAAGAACTTTCCACAATTCAAAACTCAAAACAAATAAATACGAACGCAAAGGGGGGATCTCTCCCTATCCCTGCTAGAGTTCAGTGGAACCCCCGCCCGATTCGATCGAAATGTCCGCATACGTGTGCGGTGAGTGTACAATTCCAAAGAAATAAATAGCCTTTCAGTCCTTTATCCAACTGTCTATGGACTTATCATTAATAAAACTTTAATTTCACCACCAGCTAATGATTTATACTCGAAAATAGTTGGAGCAGCTATTTATCCCCGGCCCATCCCCTAACGATTCAATATTTTGACCATTGAACGGTTCCAAATTGTTTATGCCCACCTATTTGTAGGGACGGGGACGAAGCTGCATCCCTGTTCTCGCCGCAATGCCAGCCCAATGTACATACAACCTTCCTTGTGCGGCCATGGATATGTGCGTGTGTATTTGTGTGTGTGTATGCATGTGATGTTTAAAATAATAATTTTTCATTTTGGCACATGACTGCATTTCGTCGTCGTTTGGGTTGCTGCTGTGATGATAATAATAATTGGTCTGGCGCACATAGGTGCTGCTGGGTCGGCTCCTGCTGCCATTCATTGCTCTGTGTTGGTTACTGGAGCAGGAGTATTGCTGGTCCTTCTGATGGTGCTGGTGACGGTATAAGTGCATATTATCGTTATTATTATTATTGCCAGGGACGGTTCATCATTTCAGTTGCGACCCCCACTCCTCAAACTCAGCCCACTTATCATTATTCCATTCTATCTACTAGTGCTGCTGCACCTTTTCATTAAATCGCATATCCTCTCGCTCTGTCTTGGTATATTATCTCTTGTATCGGTGTGTATACATGTCACTTCAATGTTTGGATATGCAGTGTTTGCTTTTCTCGACCGACATTCCCATATGTAATCCCAGCGGATGGACATTTTGGCTGGCAGCACTTGCATGTATGCCATAGCTATGATTGCTAAAATGAAGATCTTGCTATTTTTTTTAAATGTGCTTTCTTAGGCAAGGTGTGAGGTTACGATTTCTAGCAGTTAATCAATTGGCACTTTAAATCGTTCTGTTCTGCAAACAAACAAATTAAATGAAATAGCAAAACATTAAGAAAGGATGTTGCTAAACGCCGACAAGAAAAAAAAACTATTGAACCAAAGGGGTTCTTATCCAAAAAACGCGGCGCATATTGTCAGTAGCCATATCTCAACATTGACCATATTCTTAAAACCCCCAGTACTTATGATGGACAGGACTTAAGTGCTGATGGACTTTATCCACCTGAGCCAAAGAAAAGTATCTTCAGATTTCGTTTCGAATGATATAGAGGACCTGACTGGTGAAAAAGCCGACACATGCAAGTAGGACACGCTAAAAAAGATAAACGCACTAAGATTTAATCGAGCGATCTTGACTTGTCTGGAATATTGTGTCAGACTCGTGACGAGAAGTAACAGGCAAGATGCTATGAATTAATTCCCTGACATCTTCCTCATTGCAATGTGAAGTTCTGTGTAATTCTTATATGTTGTATGTCCTTTCTTGGTGACAGCATATACTTGGTCTTGTACTCCTTTACAGCTAAACAATTTCGCCGTTTGCTTCTCAATACTCGCAAACATGTCCGTAACACCCCGCTTGATCGGAATTATGATGTCAATATTGTCAGCG
This sequence comes from Rhingia campestris, assembly GCA_932526625.1. Lineage (NCBI taxonomy): Eukaryota > Metazoa > Arthropoda > Insecta > Diptera > Syrphidae > Rhingia > Rhingia campestris. The sequence continues at coordinate 107,177,424 of OW052182.1, forward strand.
TATGTACAGAATTTTGGCAGATTGTGGCCTGTTGGCTTAGAAGTTATGCATACATCTCTCAAAAACTATGTTGCATGACAATGAAACACCATATTTGGTATCGAAAGTTTCGATGAAATCGATGATGACCTTATTGATGGTGCAGCTGTAATTCTATATCATCACCCTGCCAATACGGACGAGTTTGGGCAGTATATAGAAAAACTAGTAATGGCTCTGCATAGTTCGTCACTATAGTGCTGTTATATTCTTCGTATCTGTCTGAGAACGGACAGCCTTCGATCTTCTTCGTCCTGGGCATCAAAGTATCTTCGGTTTTCCAGGATCAATCTTCATCGTATAGTCCATACCAAATCAGTTGGCCATTGGTCGATTGCGCAGAGAGAGGATTTAAGAGAAATTTAAGATATTTTAAAATAAATTTTAAGAGACCTGCGCAGTAGAATGGCCAACTGATTTGGTACGGACTATACCTTCATTATATATGGTATATGAACAGTTTAACAACCTCGAAAGTTGTTGCTATCAACGGTGACAGGGTGTGGATCAACTATGCTGGTTATACTTTGTCTTGTCCTTGTTAACTTCAATACTAACGCATTTCGCCTGTTTACCAATTGCCGTAAATGCTTCTATAAAGGCATGATGAGAGTGACCAATGATGTCAATATCGTCTGCGTATTCAAGTAGAGCTGGAAGGATTTACAAAAGATGGTGCCTTCAGTGTTTAGATCTGCCCTACGCACTTTCTGTCTCCTTGTTGAAATCCGGCACATGTTTGGATAAGTCCAGATAAGCTGGTCCCAAACTGCAACGTTCAGTTGCACCTCTATCAATGTGGATGAAATCCCGAATTCCATCGCTCTACAGAACTCCATGCATTCGATGCTATCATACGCTACCTTAGAGTCGATGAAAAGATTATGTTCAAACAATCTGCCGGGCCGAAAGCAACACTCGTAATTACAGAAAGTCCGAGAATTTTGGGTTCGAAGTCGAGTAAACCAAGTACTGCTGGTCACATTATTATATGCTCCTTCAAACTCAGTTAGTCGGAAGCCATCATATCATGTCGTTTGGAGGCTTTCTAATTAAACTGCCGAAGATGATTTATCTAGCGATTGTCGATTTGAAGTAAATAACTACGATTTTCACATCGTATTGGGGACAGGCTTCGCTCAGGAGGTCGTAAATTGACTACTAGATAGGGTCTTCAGGCTGATCGGTAGGAACGTTGCTAAGACTAATCTTGCAGAATGTTACTCTGATGCGGATCACAACCAGGCGATAACCGACTTACTCTTGACCTGAGTCAACTCCTAACAATGAATGCACAGCCTAATATGTACACGTGCAGCCTTTGGTGGCAGCTGTAATAACGTGCTATGTTTTACGCATTTACATTCCTAATCCGCCGATAATATTTACTGAATCGCGGTGATGTCTACACTGTACCGCGTGAGGACAGATTCATATTTTGAAAAAGCACCCGATGTGTGCCCGTCAGTCGTTGTCCTGGCCTGGTTGGTTTTTGAGGGGATCCTTACATGGTAAGAAAGTTATTCTGACAGCACTACCCCGATCATTACCAGGTCACTTTACGCATCCTAACTAGGATGCAGAAGCCATCGCTGCCTCCATCCTTGCATCCGTCTTCGATAAGGAAGATGTGATTTAGTTTGATAATATGCCTTCTCCCTCTTTCATCCGCTGCTGCCAAGACTATACACAGGGGTTCACACCCTATCTACGGCCAAGACAGTAGCCACCCAGCGACTGCCGCTAGTAGACTTGGGGTGGAAGTAGTGGCTGAATCACAATCACGTTTTGGTGCACTGCGTTGGCTGAGCGTGAGCAAAGCAGTTGGGTATACCGTCGGCAAAGCGAAGCTTCAAAGCGTGATTGTGTTTTGGCCAAACTCCAATGCGGAGTTTTTTGACAAGGGGTATGTCACTGTGCAGCTTGTATAGTTCGTGGTTGAATGGGACCGAAGATTTTTTCTCTCGAATCGACCAACGATTTCTTCATCCGCTTTTGATACGTTCCATGCTTCAGCGCCGTAGTGCATGACTGGGATGATCAGGGTCTTAAATAGCATCTCCTTAGGGCTTTACTACTAAATTGCCGTCTTAGCCCGAAGAAGCAGCGATTGGCAAGAGTAATTCTTCGTTTGATTTCTGACGAGATGTTGTTTTCAGAGTTAATAGCGGAGCCGAGATAGACAAAGTCCCGTACTACCTCAAAGTTATATCTGTCAATGGTGACGTTCTATCCAATTCGTCGATTTTGTGTGTCCTTTTGTGTTGGCAGCATATACTTAGTCTTACCCTCATTTACTGCTAAACCCATTCTTACCACTTCCTTCTCTATACTAACAAATGTGGCTATGACATCACGTTGATTCCTACCAATGATGTCAATATCGTCGGCGTATGCTAGTAGTTGCACCGATTTTTGGAAAATTGTGCCTCTGGTGTTGGCTTTAGAGTTTTGCACAATCCTCTCAAGAATCAAATTGATAAAGTCACGTGACAGCGCATCGCCCTGCCTAAATCCTTTTTCGGTATCGAATGTGTCGGTGAGGTCGTTTCCGACCCTGATGGAGGAGGGAGAATTCTCCATCGTCATCCTACACAAACGGACGAGTTTGGGCGGTATACCGAAACTAGACATGGCTCTGTATAGTTCGTCTCTATAAATGCTGTCGTATGCGGCTTTGAAATCGATAAATAGGTGGTGGGTATCGATTTGGACTTCTTGGTTTTTTTCCCAGGATCTGCCGAAGTGTGAAAATTTGATCGATTGTGGACTTTCCTGGCCTAAAACCACACTGATAAGGGTCGATCAGGTTGTTGGTAAACGGTTTCAGGCGTTCACATATTACGGCAGATAGGATCTTGGAGGCGATGTTGAGACTTATGTCTATGAGTTGGTGGATGTTACTTACCAATTCATCTCCGCCCGCTTTATAAAGCTCAGCGGGAGTGCCGTCATTTCCGGCGGCCTTATTAAGCTTGAGTTTAGATATTGCTATCCTCACTTCACTTAGGCCGGGTGGTTGGCAGTTTTGGCTGCCGTTGTCAATATTAATTGGTTTGTTATGCCTGACAGCGGAATGTTGTTCAATATCCTCAGCATCGACTGTGTCTCAACTACGATATTTCCTTGTTCATCTCGACAGGATTCTGTTCTTGTTCTTCTTTTTAAAATGCTGGTGTTCTTCCCTTCTTCTCTACCTATCAAGCTCAATGGCAACTCTCGTCTTCACCTGTAGCTTAGCCTTGTAGGCCTCGTTCTTGACTGTCAGCACCTGTCGGCATTCCTCATCAAACAAGGGGCACATCAGTTGCGGCTGATCAAATGGCTTGTTGGCATCGTTGCCATTGTTCTTCGACTTTAGATGCTGCTGGTGTGGTGTGAATCGAGAGGTTAAGGGATACGCGTTGCGCGAAGGTCTTGGCGGTATCTGGCGATTGCAGTCCTTCGAAATTAAATTATTTCACAGTATTTCTGGTTTGTTGTGGCGTTGTGTTAGCCCCTCGGAATGTTCGGACATCCAAAATACTTGATGCGTGTCTCTTGTCTATCGCAATGTGATCAATTTGGTTGACTGTTAGTTGATCTGGAGACTGCCATATCCCGTATTGATATCGAGGTGAGGAAACCGTGTGATGGCTATTGTGACATTTCGTTCCGTAGCGAAGTCAATTAGCCTAAGTCCGTTACCAGACGTGTTGTCGTGTAGGCTATATTTTCTGACAATATTGCTAAAGATGTCTTCTCTTCCTACCTTTGTGTTAAAATCTCCCAGCACGATTTTAACATCGTACTTTGGTAGTCGCTCATAGGTTTTGTCAAGGAGCTCGTAGAAGCAATCCTTAGTTGTATCATATTTTTCCTCCGTCGGATCATGAGCGCATATAAGGCTTATGTTGGCGAATTTGGCCTTGATGCGGATTGTTACAATGCGTTCGCTAATGTCTTGGAAACATAAGACTTCTTGCCTAAGTCTGGCACTTATAACAAATCCGCATCCGAATAGTCGCTGTTTCTGCTCACTATAACACGGCCCATAGTAGATGTCACAGTTTTTCATCCTCTTTTTGCCCGGCCTATCCCATCGTATTTCCTGGATGGCAGTTATATCTGCTTTGTAGCAGTTTAGGGCTTCCGCTAGTTGTTCGCCTGCACCTCTCCTGTTTAATGTTCTCACATTTCAGGTGCAGATACGAACGTCGTTGTCCTTTTTTTTGTTTAGCAGGGTCAACAACAACATCAGTCCTTTCCGAGGCTATTGGTTGCTTCGTAACAATGTTTTTTTTTTCATGGGTGGGTAGTTAACCCAAAGCACAACATCCAACCTTGAGGGCCAGTTCCAATTTATTAGATACCCCTAGGACACGGGGCCATCAGTATCCACTACGGGATCAAGCGCTGACGTTGACCTTTCGGTTCATCCGACACTATTTCTGTTCAAGGCGCCTGGCTTACCCTTGAAATTCCTAGATAACCTGTTGTCCGGAATATGTCGAAGCAGCTTATCTAGGTTCGCCTGGGATGGCAGACCAGGTATTCATTCCGCGCCATTCTGACCAGGGTGATTATAGTGTTGCTGTTTTACGTATTGTTATCAACACTCGCACATATCGTTTAGAAAGTCAAATCCGGTTGAATGAGACCAGTACCCGATGGTTACCACTTGGAGGTAAAAAATAAGCACATTTGATGTTTAGTCAGAGTTGGTTAAGAAGGATCTAAAAAAAATAAGTAAATTTATCTCTTTGCTTAGGCCCCTTGTTGCAGTATTTTGAAGTCATCCCGAAGCCTGCACTGTAACTTTTTTCTTCTTAACTTTTAAAAGAGAAAAATATTGCTTTCATATAACAATGTTTGAAATCGAGACGTTGATTATTTCTTATATTACGATAGTAACGGAATTAAAACAAAAAGTATTCTGTGCTATTGGTCTGTCTGAAAATTCCGTCGATCTTTTCCTTTTTACTTTGCCTGGCTAAACCGCTGAACCGATTTTTTTTTTTCAAAATTCGTATTTGGAGAGTCACACAATTCTGAGTCACTTTGCTCTAATTGTATCCCTCGATGTGCACTGTTAAAATGTTTGACTTCTTTCATCATTAATATTTAAATTCCTTGATTGATGAAATTGAGAAACTTTGTATGTATTAACTTTTGCAAAAAGACTCCGTTAAAGACTTGCTTCAAACCTAAATAATTTTTAACAGGACTTACTTTAAATTTATTGCCTTTTTAAATTAAATTTATCTCGCAGGAAATGAAAAAGTTACGTACGACCTATTCGTGCACTTTCTTCATCCATCCTGTCTGTTCGAACGTATGTTTGTTTTTTCGTGACAAATTTTTCAATTTTTGAATTTATATATCAGAAATAAATTTTGAGTCGAAAACTTGTGGGTCAAGTGCGGTGGTATAGGCAGTGGCTTCATCCACACAGTATAAAACGGAAACCGAACAAAAAAAGGCATCCTTGTGAAATTGGCTGCAGTCTTTTCGTAATTATTACCGAAGCTTTTTGTATATTTTTCGTTGGTGACATCCCATCCAATTTGTGGTGTAGGCTTCTTTTTTTTCTTTTTTCAATGTGATGTATAAAAATCATGGACTAATCGTGTTGTATGTGTGTCCTTTGTCCTTTCGAAATTAACCCACTCACCTTTGTTTTTGTCACGTATGGAATGCAGTCATCAGCATGAGCATGTGTGCTTATCTTGTAGTTGTATTTTTTTTTTTGTCTGTTTGAAGGACATACCTCTAGGATGTACACACAATGCTTACGCCATGTCTCTCTGTACATGAAGTAGTATTATGATTTCATTTTAAAGTCAATTTCAGGATTGGTTGAGAGGCAGGAGTAAATGACTTCGCGTAAAGTGAATACGAACATATTAATATGAATTTTCTCGGTTTCATACGAGGATGGCGCTATGGCGGTAATGTTGGTTATGTCATACGTTGTGCGAGACAGGGTGTGCGGGACTTTTAATGACTACACCGAGATAAGCCTTGGGAAACTGAAACAATCTCTCTTGAGTTAATTGGATTTTTTTTTCGGTGAGGATTTTGTGTGTCGATGTCGGTATTGGTGCAGAAAGTGTTTATTATGGTTCGTGTAATGGTTCTGATTAAATTGCGCTCATAAACTTCAATAAATATTGGAGGAGTAAATTATGCAGATGAGCATCACACATAGCAAAGTGTGTGCGTTGTTAAGTGCGGCACCCATGGCGAACCCTTTAGCCAGTTCTGTGATCTGGATATCGCTCACTCTCAGGTGAGGTTAATTCTGACGGCAGAAATGAGATTCCTATGCGATTAATTTGCAATTTCGATTACATTCTGATTGGACTGATGAGGCGCCCTTAATGAAAACGTGTTTAAAAAGCAAACACTTAGAGATATGGTTGCAAATTTACACAATTGCCTTGCCAATATAATTGTCGGATAAGAACTTTTTTTTTGTTATTGGTGAAAAGGTGAATAATCTAATTAAGTACTTTTTGACCAAGTGATTATCTTCAATTTTGTTGGTTAAAATTTAAGGAAAATATTTTGCGGATGTCGTTCCGGAATGGCGGAAAATTGGTTTTGATTTTCATATCATTTTCAGACCTCTGATAAGTTCGCTTTTTCAAACCTTTAAAGGTTCAGTTCCACTTTAAATTGATGGTGTTTAAAAAAAATCAGCTCCTTTGAAATCCACATAAGAGAGATGTTGGGAAGGGGATCGCACTAGCGACCACTTATATTATTGCGGACTTTATGTATTGTCAAAACGCATCACCAGGGCAGAGTTCAATATACAATACACGATCTACATAGTAATAAACATAGATACATTTAATATCAATATCGTTATATCATTAAAGAAGTAGCCAAAACCACCATAGACCACCAGCCACCCCAAAAAAAATGTCTGTGGTATGATGATACAAGGGGGCGCAAAAGTTGTCACCCGTCGCAAAAGTTGCCACCCGATGTTTTTTGGCCGCCATTTTTTAAAGTGTTTTGCAAAAAAATCGAAACAATTATTATAGGTGGCGCATAAGACATGAATCATGGAATAATTTTTTCTACTTTTTTTGCTGAAGAATTTAAATATTTGCAACCAAAAAACAACGGGTGACAGCTTTTGCGACGGGTGACAACTTTTGCGCCACCTGTTTTTTGCACCAAAACGAGATGGTAGAAGAGGCACATATCAAGGCGCTACAACGCAAAAGACGCGCCACACGGGAAGAGTACCAAACCAAAAGAAAGGAAAAGAAGAAAATCCTGCTTCAGAAAAAACCTATGAGAAGGCTAGAATCCGCTGTGCGGATCGTTGAATACTCTATCCCATCCCATCCTTAAAATTAATATCCCCAAAATCTCCTGCATATGCTATGTGGTCGGGTATACAAACGTCCCCAAAAATGGGCGTGGGTTAAAATGATCATAGGACGAAATGTTCATATTATCATAACCAATAATCATGCATCGAAAGTTTTTTTCAAATATTTAAACGTTTTTTACTAAAAACGCCCCCCAAAAGTGGGTGTGGAAATTTACTTACTTACTTATCGGGCTCCCGTCCCGTGAAGACCTTCCATCCTCTACGATCCCTGACTCGCTGCTTCCACTTGTCTAGACCAAGTGCTCTGGCATCCGCTATGGTTTGGTTTTACGGAGGTTCGGTCTTTCTTGCCTTCTCGAACCTTGGGTCTGGGATTCCAAGACGCTCTTAGCTGCAGCATTATTGTCCATTCGATCGATGTTTCCGAGCCAATGTAGTCGACGTGATTTGGCTTTGTGGACTACATCCACATCTTGGAACAGCTCATAGAGTTCGCGGTTGTATCTTCTCCTCCATTCGCCCTCCTCGTGCACAGGATCAAAAATCCGCCGAAGTATTTTTCTTTCGAAGGGGCCCAGTATCAGATCTTCCTTCTTGCTTATCGCCCAGCACTCGGCACCATAAAGTAGAACTGGTAGGATAAGGGTTTTGTAGAGCACACATTTCGTCCTTCGCGTTAGGAGTTTTGAACCCAGTTGTTTCGCCAAACCGAAGTAGACCCATTGAGGGCTCCTCTGCCACCAACTCTTTTCCAGCACCCTGGCTCAGTATTGGAAATCCCTATAGACCTGGTGTTCAAATATGTCGAAGCAGCTCATATGTGGATTTCACTACCAGTTCGATCTAACGTGAGCTGTAGGCACCACCGTTGACTATATCTAGGGAATTCCTCCGCTGCGGCCTGAGAGTGAGTGCTTAGTGAGAGGACACTCCTCTCCCTCTCTCTATTTTGCTGCCACCAACTACCTTCCACAGGGGTTTGTTACCCCATCTCAAGTCGAGGTACTAGGCACCCACCAGTCAAAAGCGTGGAGGTGAGAGTAGAAGTTGATAGTGAGAGGATAGAGTGAGAACGCTTGTGTTCTCATGTAATCGCATCACTACCTGTAAACTGCCGGAAAAAAAAACTTTATATTGACAAAATATAGAATTGAGATTGTCTAAATATGTTGTTCAGACACTTTTTCAAAATTCCTTACGGTTTAGCAAAAAACTAAATTTTTCTAACAAAAAAAAAGGGGTGGCAGTGGGTGGATTTCAAAAATGTGTACACTTGTTTTGCTTCACAGCACAAGAATCCGATATACCAAATTTCATTCTCCTAGCTCAAAATTTAAGGCCTAAAAATAAGTGACATACAGACGGGCAGACGGACGGACGGACAGGCAGACATGGCTTAATCGACCCAGCTAGTGATTCTGAGTCAATCCGTATACCTTGAGTTATATGTATCTAAATTATTTCTCTATCTTACAAACTATGTATCAAACTATGCGATAGGGTATAAAAAGAGAATACGCAGCCTCCCAGCTCAGGGAAATCGAAGAAGAAGATCGCTAAATTCTACAAGAAAGCCAAAAACTGGAAGCTGGGTTCAAAGTAGGAATGCAGACTCTACGAAATAATAATGGCAACCTTGTCACTGACGCGCAGGCAGCATTTTTAGTAACCGAGAAAGAGGGAGAGAGAGAGAGATTGATAGAGCAAGAAACCAGCCCACCTTCAGTCAACGAAAAGGTAATGCTCCCCCCCAGTTAGAGCTGCCATCGAAAACTGAAGATGAACAAGGCAACCGGCTCTGATGGATTACCAACAGTACTCTTCAAATATGCAGCAAACCATCAATAAAGTCTGGATAGATGAGAGCATGCCCGATGACTGGAATAACAGCTCCAAATGTCCAATCTTCGCGTAGAAGATCCTGCAATATTCGAGGTTTTGCCACTTAAATGATGATCCAAGCATAACTTTCATTAGAAAATGGGTCAAAGATTTCGACCTGTATAACATTGAAATCAAATCTGGATCCAAAAGAGGAGAAAATACATTTTGGTCTATAGCTGCCCTATTAAAAATTTTAGAGGAAAACTTAGGAGTATGAAATATTTGAGGAACTGCAATTGCTCTAAAAACCGGGGGATCTGGCTTCATCTTATGGATGACAATAGCTATTGTTATCATCGTATTTTGCAGAAATGCTTATAGCTGCACGCCTAGTAAATTCAATTGGTGTAAGAATTATTATTAAGGCCCCAGAATGCCAGTCAGAGGGTTGATTTCGAAAGCCAGACAACTGGCAGATGAAAGGTGATGTGCAGTTACGGTGAATTCAGAGCGTTGTGCGGAGATTATAGACGAATTCTTGATGCCTAAATTAAAAAAAAAGTACCTGAGTACAACCAAAGAACGTGGTTTCAGCAGGATGAATGAACGTCACACACGTCCAATATGAATATATGTGTAATGAATTTACCACAATCTAGTACTGACATAATCACTTTGGTGTTATCTTGAATCGAAGATTTTAGAAGTAGAAGAACTTTTGAAAATGGCTGATATCTAAAGAAAGACGCCGTTGATTTGAATGAGAATTGATATGTAATGTAATTTTGTCTTTCCCGGGGGCTGCTGGAAATCTTTTATATACACTATGAGGACCTTCGGCGCGTGCTCACAGAAGTGTGATTTTTACTCAATAAAACCACCACCCTTGTTGTAAAGAGCGCCCCATAATTCATGCAAAATTTGAATTTGAAAATGTGACAGCTGACAGTTCGGAGTTAGTAAAAATGGAGCGCAATACGAAAGAACAATGTATTTTCATTGTTGAACAATATTTTAAAAATAATGAAGGTTTGTCAGCTACAGTCCGCATTTTTCGTACAAAATATGGCCGTCATAGTGAGTTAACCATCAACTGTCAAAAGAATGATTGAAACATTCAAGGAGACTAGATCCATAAGTGGTCTTGGACACTCCGGGTGTTCTGTCACAAGTCGTTCAATAGAAAACATATAAGCAATCGTCAGAGTATTGCTGACAGTCCAGGAACAGCAATTCGGTGCGGTTGTCAAGAATTGGGCATTTCGAGAAGCCCTCTACGCGCGCCGAATTCTCACAAAAGACTTGAAACTTCATGCTTATAAAGGGTGGTTAAATTTTAAGGGCCGATGTTGAATGTGAACCACACCTAAACGTCAAGTTTTTTTCATCATTTCATTTGACATTTCTCAATTTCAGATACCAGCCACGCGTTAAAGTTATTCAGGCTTATTATGAAAATGGGCGTTCAAATCAAAATGCATATCGTGCACTTCGTGATTGAGGCCGGTCTGACTGTAACTGTGAATGGTGTTCGCTATCGTGAAGTGATAACGAACTTTTTATGGCCCGAATCGGAAGACATGGATGTGGACGATATGTGGTTTCAACAGGATGGTGCCACTTGCCACACAGGTAACGAAACAATGGCTCTTTTGCGCTACAAATTCAATGGCCGTGTTCTCACATGGTGGCGATATCGATTGGCCGCCAAGATCATGTGATTTGACACCGTTGGACTTCTTTCTTTGGGGTTGTTTAAAAGAAAAGGTGTAGGTACGTTGATAAGTTGAACCATACCAATATTATCATAATAAAAAGAAATGACAGTAATTTCTCAAACAATTTGTGTTTTATTCAAATCAACATCGGTCTTTAAAATTTAACCACCCTTTACAAATTTCTTTAAATAATCTGTGCGATGTTATGTCTGCTCGCCACTGAGTGAGAACTGCTAAAATTTTAACGCAATTGGCACACGTCCTTAAGCGATGTATTTTTCAAAATTTTAAGAAAAGCATCCACGTTTTACCAATAATGAGCCAGTTCATAGCCAAAATTCACTTGGATTAGAATATATCATAATCGCCTTATTCATAAGCAATGATACATTCTAAGTGTGAGACGGCCTAAATTTCGCAATTCTCTGCAGATGGATATTGCATTAAAATTAATAATACAATACAATTTTGCACTGTTTTGAATAACAATACAGAAATAATTTATTTAATGTACTCCATTTAATTCATCTAATTAAACAGATTATCTGATTTATTATGCCAGAATAACATTTCGCTCTCCGTTGTCCAATTTCAAGATAATCGAATCAAAATGTCCCACAAAGAGAACCTCATGCATAGGTGGACATTTGTATCCAATTTGGGCTATCTATTGGAGGCATTATCTAATCACATATAATCACATACTAGTGGACAGTTTAAATGGTTTTCGGATATATCAGTTTGAAATTGTCCATTGCATTAAGTTGTTATATATTAAGTATTATTTTAAAGCATGCATGTTTTTTTAACTTTCTCTTACAAAGAGAAAGATATTGTTTTCGTGAAAATTTTCGACCTCGAGATTTTGATTGATTCTAACATTACGATGATAGCTGAGCCTAAAAAAGTGGTTTCTGGAATTCCGTCCGTCGGTCCGTCGGTCCGTCGGTCCGTCTGTCCGTAATGGTCTCCCCAGCCTAAACGGCTTGACCGATTTTCTTCAAACTTCGTATCCAAGCTTGTTTTAGTCATAATTCTAGGCCATTTTTTAACTTTCTCTTACAAAGAGAAAGATATTGTTTTCGTGAAAATTTTCGATCTCGAGATTTTGATTGATTCTAACATTACGATGATAGCGGAGCCTAAAAAAGTGGTTTTTGGAATTCCGTCCGTCGGTCCGTCTGTCCGTAATGGTCTCCCCAGCCTAAACGGCTTGACCGATTTTCTTCAAACTTCGTATCCAAGCTTGTTTTAGTCATAATTCTAGGCCATTTTTTTTGTTTGCTTTTAGCCATGTTATTAACGGTACTTGCCATATAAAAAATACACATAACCTCAATTTTCTCGAAAACGGCTCTAACGATTTTGATTAAACTTTATGTATATTATAAGCATATTAGTTCCAACAAAACTGCATACCCAGTTTTTTCGAGAAAATCCATATAACGGATTTTGTCATATAGGCCATATAAAGAAAATTGTTAATTTCTCGCAAACTATTATGTCAAATTGAATGAAATTTAATATATATACTACTATTACAGCTTGAAACAATTCCACATAATTAGTTTTAGCCAAACTATCACTAAACGGAATTTTCAGTTTTGGCCAAAAAAGGAAAATTATTATTTTTCACATTGACACCGATTCGATTCAAATTTCGGAGTAAACATTCATATAAATACATTTTGACATTATTTATATATTTTAATAAAAATCAATAATAAAAATGCTTATGATTTGATCTAACGCCCAACTTGCTGTGAAAGTTGCGTACGACCCAGTCGTGCACCCACCGTTTTTTTTAATGTATGTAAATAATATTTTTCAGATCATCTAGTGTATAGTAATATTAATTTTAATTTTTATTTTTTTTAGTTTGCATGGACAGCAACATTAAAAAGGAAACATATAAGGTATGGCTAGATCATAATATGGTAGTTTTTTGTTTTCGCTATGAAAGATGGAAAAAATAGTTAAACTGATGGAATATGAGGTTTGATTAGTTTATTACTTATCCATTTTACAAATATGATCCATTTTTACCATGATTACTAAAATGTCGTTATGATGCACTCAGATTTGCTGGGGTACACCTGAACATTGTTTCGTTTGTCCCAATATATTCTTAAAAGAAGGCTAAAAATAATTCTGAATGAAATCGATTTTTTAAAATGTGTCTTATTTGATTTATATTTTATAATATTCGCTCGAAAACTCCAACGATGACGGAGACTTCTGGTGTTTAATCAGGTTCAATACCTCATCTGTCACACCTAGTCGCCAAACTTACTTACCTAAGTGGCGCCACAGTCTGGAATGACCCTACGCCTCAACCAACATGCCTCTCCAATTAGCCTGGTCCTTAGCTACCTTCAAATAAAAACTCACAATAGTAAGAATTCAAAGCCAAAACAAGCGTTAATTTGCAACAAGACAACAAATGATGAGTAAACATTTTTATCACACCTATTTTTTTTAAAGCTGGGCATGAAATGCTTTGTTCTTATAAATGAAATTGATTTCCAAACCTTTCATTTAATTTAATTTCATTTATTTGACAATGTACTACTAAGACTGTAGGTAATCTAAATACTAACTAATTGAAAAAAAAAGATCGGATATTTTCGGACACGCAGTAAAATTTAGAAAATTATTCTTTTCCGATATTTCCAAATTGTACCCCGCCGCGAACGCAAACGGGACCGAAGATTTTTCGAAGAATTTTTCGAATTGGCCATGCATCAGCGCCATAGAGCAGGACTGGGATGAACAGGGTCTTATATAGGATCTCCTTAGTATTTATATTTAGTTCGAATGAGGGCTTGTCTACTAAATTGCCTTTTTAGCCCGAAGAAATGCGGTTGGCGAGAGTAATTCTTCGTTTGATTTCTGACGAGATGTTGTCAGAGTTAATAGCGGACAAAGTCCCGTACTACCTCAAAGTTGTTTCTGTCAATGGTGACGTTCTGTATAATTCTTCGATGTTGTGTGTCCTTTCGTGTTCACAGCATATACTTAGTCTTACTCTCATTTACTGCTAAACCCATTTTTGCCGCTATCTATACTAGCAAACTTGGCTATGACATCACGTTGTGTCCTACCAATGATGTCAACATCGTCGGCGTATGCTAGTAGTTCCAACGATTTTTGGAAAATTGTGCCTCTGGTGATGGGTCGGGAGTTTTGCACTATCCTCTTAAGAATCAAATTGAAAAAGTCACATGACAGCGCATCGCCTTGCCTAAATCCTTTTTTGGTATCGAATGTGTCGGTGAGGTCGTTTCCGACCCTGATGGAGGAGCGAGAATTCTTCATTGTCATCCTACACAAACGGACGAGTTTGGGCGGTATACCAAAACTAGACATGGCTCTGTATGGTTCGTCTCATTAAATGCTGTCGTATGCGGCTTTGAAATCGATGAATAGGTGGTGGGTATCGATTTGGACTTCTCGTTTTTTTCCCAGGATCTGCCGAAGTGTGAAAATTTGATCGGTTGTGGAGTTTCCTGGCCTAAAACCACACTGATAAGGGCCGATCAGGTTGTCAGGTTGTTGATAAACGGTTTCAGGCGTTGACATAATACGCCAGATAGGATTTGTCGTTGCCAATATTAAATGGTTCGTTCTGCCTGACAGCGGAATGCTGTTCGTTATCGCCGTTAAACAGTCTGCAGAAGTGGTTCTTGTATATCCTCAGCATCGACTGTGTCTCAACTACGATATTTCCTTGGCTTTGACGTTTTACACTTTGGTAAAATTTGCGAACATCGTTCCTGGAGTGGCACCTCTCTATATCCTCGATCGCGCGCTTTTCTTGCTCTTTTTTCTTTTTTCTGAAAAGCCGGTGTTCTTCCCTTCTTCTCTGCCTATAGAGCTCAATGGCAGCTCTCGTCTTCACCTGCAGCTTAGCTTTGTAGGCCTCGTTCTTGGCTGCAAGCATCTGTCCGCATTCCTCATGAAACCAGGATTTACTTGCTGGTGGCCGCGAGAAACCTAGCACATCAGTTGCGGCTGATCTAATGGCTTGTTGCCATCGTTGCCATTGTTCTTCGACATTAGATGCTGGTGGTACGGTGTGAATCGAGAGGTTAAGGGATACACGTTGCGCGAAGGCCTTGGTGGTCTCTTTCAATTGAAGTCTTTCGACATTAAATTTTTTCATAGTATTTCAGGTTTGTTGTGGCGTGGCGTGGCGTGATATCAGTATCCTTGACATACAGACGGACGGACGGACAGACTGCTTTATCGACTCAGCTAGTGATTCATATACTAGGAGGTAGGTATATCTACCTAAATTATTTATTTAATTAATATTTTATCCATTTTGAAAGAGATTCAACTCTTTTCTTAGACACGCTGTTAAATCCGATTCTGTTCGGTAAAATGGTTTGCATACTTTTTTTTAATGTCTGCCTGTAGTTGCTGCTTTAGTTTAAGTTGGATGGGTGGTTTCAAAAGATACGCTCTATTTTCTTCTACTTTATCACTATTATTAATGTTTTGGTGTTGCTTAGTAACAGTAATTCTCTGATTTAATGATTTTATGTTTTTTTTAACTTGACTAGGTGACCAGAATACTTCACCAAAATATTGTGTTGATGGATTTTGGAGAAAGTTTAGCAAACTTGCCTTGGTGACCAGAATACTTCACCAAAATATTGTGTTGATGGGTTTTGGAGATAGTTTAGCAAACCACTATTTATTCAGTGCGCCGTCTTTGTTTGATTCTTTCTGACCAAGATTTTCGTAATTTGTTTGGCCGAAATTGTATTTTTGCTGGCCAATTGATCGAAACAAAATCTTAATGCTACATTAGCTGTACACAGATTTGACTTTTGGCGGCAGATTGCTTCAACAGCTAGTTGTAATGGAGTAAAAACGTCGACGAGTTCACCTACTAAATCAAAATCAGCAGTTGAGATGAATTAAGTCCTTGTGAATGCTTGGACGAATCGTTATAGCATAATATTCAAGAGACTATTCCACCTAGTCTTGCAATATAAAAGTAGTTACAGGTCATTCACATAATAAGCTTAAACATTTTTTTGGTATGTCTCATCGTTTTTTGTCGGCGACCTCTAGAACTACACAATAACTCTGCGAATTTTTTTATATTTTGGTCATTTGTGAACATGTTTGATTGCATTATGTGGGGAAATCATAACTAAAGCCGCTTCGAGTCCTCGAAATCCTCGATATCATGGCCGTTGTTAACGCCACTTACTAAATCATTCTAACTTTGAATGAATCGGCAACTCTTAAATAAATAAGTAAACATGAAGTTGAATTGTCAATCAGATTTAACGAATCTTAAAAACGTCAGGTAGCGTCTCTAAGCAAACGCCATTTTTCATATCTGAATTAACAAAATTTGGCGCGGTATAGATTGAATTAGAAAAAATTGTGAAAATATCCTTGTGGTTTCCATACCAAAAAGTATGTCATAATCAATACATATTATATTTTCTTTAAGATATAATTATCTTTTTTTATTAAATAGGAATTTTAATATAAGTACATCTTTGTGAAATAAATCAATCATTTTATAATCGGAGAGTACTTTATTGAGATCCCCGTGGAAGTCATCAAGGCGGCCTTTTTGCCTTTTCAACATTTTAAAATTCTTTTTGTCGCACATAAACTCGTCTCCTGGATCACGTATATATCGTCAACACCTGCCGTGCCAATCTCGCAGTAAGTACTAATTGGAGATGCCAAATTCAGAGGGTCAACAACAAAATGATCAAATTAGCTCAGTTTGCCCGAATCCCCCTGACAAAAATATAACTACCTGCACAGAATGCGAAAAAATAATGCACTCCACCTGTGGAAATGTCAATAATGACATAGCATTAAAGTGCACACAATGTTTAGCCAAAAAACCAAATTCACCTGCACCAAGTTGTGCAAGTCGCTGTTCAAATCGATCTCGCCAGTCTCAGTCGCGTAAAATTCAATTACAACTTCAGCGACTTGAAGAAGAACGCAAACTAAACCTCGAACACCTCGACAGAAAGTATAAACTTCTAGAAGACACGGAAGCCTTTAGTGAATCTTCGTCCAACAAGTCTCAGTCGGTTCATAATTGGTTAAGAGAAATGTCGGATCAACATGAACCACCAACGCACCACCCTGTTACTAGCCATCAACCTGTGGGTAACAAACAAATAAATAACACAGATCAGCAAGCCTCCTACTTGCCTGACGAGACAGTTTATTGTAATATGCCGCCAAGGCTAATTAACTCAACAACTAACAATAACAACAGTTCGACAATAATATGTAGCGAAACAAATCAATTTTCTCAAAATCCGAACGTTGTATTCCCGCCGACGACGGCCGGCATCGCTGCTACAAATTCGTATGTAGTACCAAATTGTACTTTGACCACTGCCACTCCTAGCGGCTGTCAACAACGAATGCAGTCAATACAACCTGAGGTTTCACAACACCCGTCTGGTGTAATATTCGTACCTACTTCGGCAAATCATTCGAACAACAACACTAATATACAGCCACCATCATTAAATTATAAAACAAATGATTCATATCAAAATCCAAGAACAATGTTTAATTCAAATTTGTATCCCCAAACATTTTTCCAAAATCCACCAATTTCATCGACACTGAATGTTCCACCTCACGTTCCAACGTTCGCAGCATCCTACCAACCACGAATGTCTGAACCACCACGTCAACTGCTACAAAATCATATAAATGCCAGGCAATCTGTGCCAAAAGAATTGCCTTTATTCTCTGGAAATCCTGAAGAATGGCCCGCATTTGCCTCCACCTTTGAATGGTCTACTGCCTCCTGTGCCTTCACCGATGCGGAAAATCTCATACGGCTTCAGAAGTGTCTTAAAGGACAAGCTTTGCAAAGCGTACAGCAGATGTTGATTCATCCCTCTAATGTTTCTGCTGTTATGCAAGTACTTCGCATTCTATATGGTCAACCCGAAAAGATTATAAGTATAATTAAAAATAAAATTAAATCATCATCAACAGTTGATGAGAATAACTTAGAAACACTCACATCCTTTGCCATGAACGTTCGCAGCTTAATTGCTACAATAAATGCAAGTAAGTTATATGATGAACTTAACAATTCTTCTCTACTCAACGAATTATTGGAAAAACTTCCTCCTTCATATCAAATGCAATGGGCAACTAATAAAATGCACCTGATGAACCAAAACAAAAAACCCAATTTGTCCGAATTTGACAATTGGATCTTTAACATTGGCATCACAGCTAGCAGTATAACAGTTGCTCACTGTTCGAACAAAAGCTCTAAAGAAAGATCAATTCAAAATAAAAGAGTATACGTCCAATCTCACAACCACAATGAACGTAACTGCCTTGCGTGCAACAACAACTGCAAAGCATTGGCTAGTTGTCGAACATATCAGAATTCCGATCGTGGAGAGAAATGGAATTTGGTAAGAAAACACCAACTATGCAAGTTTTGCTTGTGTAAGCACAAAGGAGAGTGCAAAAGAAAGAAAAAGTGCGGTGAAGAGGGTTGCGAATACTTTCACCACCCCTCATTACACCGATACACGGAACAGTCTTTAGAACGAAGAAATGAAATGTCAAATGCAAACGTAAACAAACCAAATACTTCAGAAGAAGTTGTACATAACGCACATAGTGGCGAAATAATAGATATTTTATTTAAAATAATCCCAATAAAAATATATGGAAAGGACAAAATATTAGAAACATTTGCCTTTATTGATGAAGGATCGTCAATCAGCTTAATGGACGAATCATTAGCACATTCATTGGAAGTAAAAGGAATTCCTAATCCCTTGTGTTTACGTTGGACTGGAGGTATTGAAAGAAATGAACAAAGTTCACAAAAACTAACAATCGAAATTTCAGGTCAGAATAATAGGCGTATGGCTATGAGTGTTTGCACAGTTAAATCATTAAAACTGCCCACACAGTCGCTGGACTATGATATGTTATCGCAACGCTATAGCCACCTACGAAATATTCCTGTAAGAAGCTACACTGGTGCTGTACCACAAATATTAATTGGACTGAATCATTTCGACTTAGGAATTTCAAGCAAGGTCCGCCAAGGATATCCACACGAACCTGTAGCTGTCTTTACAAAACTTGGATGGCTTATTTACGGTGCTATTTCAGAAAATAAAACAAACTTAAAGCATTTTAATTTTCATGTATGCGATTGTTCTAATTCTGATAATGAGTTAGATAAGTTGGTTAGGAGTTTTTATTCCCTTGATAGTGTTGGAATTAGCCTTAAAGACCCTCTTATTGCTGAAAATGATAAACGAGCATTGCATCTACTTAAAACTTTGACCACACAAAAGGAAAACGGTCATTTTGAAGTTCCCTTGCTATGGAAGTTTGATAATTTCATGTTGCCCGATAGTTACGAAATGGCCCTGAAGCGGCTGATCTGTTTAGAACGAAAACTACAGCAAAATATCGAACTTTTTAATATCTTTAAAGAAACAATTTCAAAGTATTCCTCAAAAGGCTATGTTCGAAAGTTGAGCAGTGACGAGATTCACAGAACCGATAGAAAAATCTGGTATCTACCTATTTTTGCTGTTTTTAATAAAAACAAACCCGGTAAATCGCGTATCGTTTGGGATGCGGCCGCCAAATCGGGTGGGTTGTCTTTGAATTCATTTTTGTTAAAAGGCCCCGACCTTTTGACTTCATTGCCATCAATTTTATTTACATTTCGTCAAAAGAGTGTAGCTGTTTGTGGCGACATCGAGGAGATGTTCCACCAAATTTATATACGGCCCGAAGATCGCGAAGTTCAACGATTTCTTTGGCGTGATTGTCTACAGAATAAGGACCCAGATATTTACGTAATGGACGTGATGATATTCGGAGCCACATGTGCTCCTAGCATTTCTCAATACATTAAGAATGTAAACGCCGCTCAATATGAAAATGAATTTCCAATGGCAGCAAAATCTATAATAGAAAACCATTATGTAGATGATCTTCTTGATTCAGTCGATACTCCACAAGAGGCTATGAAACTAATTTTGGATGTGTCTTATGTACACCGTAAAGGAGGTTTTAACATAAGAAATTGGATTTCTAATGATAAAAATGTGATGAGTTCTCTTCCGGCAAGTGATTCTCAAGGGGTCAAATGCCTAAATTTAAAAGAAGAGAAGCAATTAGAAAAGGTTTTGGGCGTATTCTGGGAACATCAGGAGGATGTGATTACGTTTAAAATGTCTGCATGGCTAATTGCAAGCGATATTTTTTCTGGTAAAGAAGTGCCAACTAAACGGGAAATGTTAAGGCTAGTTATGTCAATTTACGACCCCTTAGGTCTTATCGGACATATCATAATGTATGTGAAGATACTTATGCAACATGTGTGGCGATCTAAAGTTGAATGGGATGAAAGTATCCCTCTTGAATTAACAACAAAATGGAGACAATGGGTTAAGATTTTACCGTACATACAAACAATTAAGATTCCTCGATGCTATTTGAAATCTTTTAACAACTACAATGGCTTGGAAGTTCAACTACATACATTTGTGGACGCTAGTAACGATGGTTATGCAGCAGTGTGCTACTTGAGGTTGGTGAAAAATGACGTCGTTGTTTGCTCCATTGTTGGGTCAAAGACCAGAGTAGCACCCATTAAGATAACATCTGTTCCACGTCTTGAACTAATGGCTGCCCTAATAGGGGCTCGTTTTGCTAAGTATATAATTCAAAATCACGAAATTATAGTTTCAAAACAGTTTTATTGGTCCGATTCGAAAACAGTACTTAGTTGGATCAAATCCGACCATCGAAAATACCATCAGTTTGTAGCCTTCCGTGTCACAGAAATATTGGAGCTGTCTTCAATCAAAGATTGGAAATGGGTGCCAGGCAATCAAAATGTTGCAGACGACGCTACAAAATGGTCAAATATTTCAAAAATTTATAACTCCAGCAGGTGGTTGAACGGTCCAGATTTCTTATTTAAATCTGAAGAGGAATGGCCTAAAACAGAAGATGAATGTACCGAGTCAACGGAAGAGGAGCGTGTGCATCATTTGTTTAAAATGACGAAATTGGATACAATTTTTAACGTATTCCGATTTTCCAAATGGAGTCGTCTTTTAAGAGCAGCATCATATGTTCTACGATTTATACATAATTGTCGGCATGCTGATAAGAAAAAGGGTAAATTAAATCAAGAGGAATTACGGAAAGCTCAATTTATTCTCTATATGCAAGCGCAACTCGAAAAATACTCTACTGAAATTGCATGCCTTAAATCGAACCTACCCATACCTAAATCCAGTGATATCTATAACAAATCACCATACTTAAAGGATGGAATCTTACGAGTGGATGGCAGAATCGATAACGCAGATATTCCTATGGAGCAAAAACGGCCGATTATTTTACCAAGAAAAAGTTATATTACAAAACTAATTTTGATGCATTATCATGAGAAGTTCTACCATATGAACCACGAGACTGTTGTCAATGAAATAAGGCAAAAATTTTCAATTCCCCGACTTCGTACTACTTATAAATCAACAATGCACCATTGTCAAATGTGCAAAATCAGAAAAGCTATTCCTCGTGTTCCGCAGATGGCAAAACTGCCTCGTGCTCGTGTTGCATCATATAAGGCACCATTTACGCATACAGGAATTGATTTTTTTGGACCCATTTTGGTCACTGTAAACCGACATAAAGAAAAACGCTACGGATGTCTTTTTACTTGTTTGACTATAAGGGCAGTTCACATCGAGGTGGCCCACTCTCTGACAACGAGTTCCTGTATCTTAGCCATTCGTAAGTTTATGTCACGCAGAGGAATTCCTCTAGAATTCTACAGCGACAATGGAACTAATTTCGTCGGTGCAGAGAGGGAGCTACGTGAGGCTTTGGAAGATGTGGACAGAAATGAGTTAGTCCAAACATTTACAACTACGACGACAAAATGGAATTTCAACCCTCCGGCCTCACCCCATATGGGTGGTGCATGGGAGCGATTAATAAGGTCTATTAAAACCATTTTATATCAAATAATGCCATCAAGGTCTCCTAGTGATGAGCTTCTATTGAGTATGTTAATAGAAGTTGAAAATATCATTAACTCAAGACCACTGGCTTACGTTCCTGTGGATGAAGATACTGAAGAAGCTTTAACACCAAATCACTTCCTGGTTGGAAGTTCCAGTGGATTAAAGCCGATGTCACAGTGCAGCGATAATGGAATATTATTAAAACAAGGCTGGTTGACTTCACAACAATATGCAAACATATTTTGGAAGAAGTGGCTGGCTGAGTATTTGCCTTCGCTAACTTGTAGGTCGAAATGGCACGATCGACGAAAACCTCTGTGTCAGGGGGACCTTGTGATCATAGTTGACCCCTCTCTTCCTCGTAATGTATGGCTGCGTGGTAAGGTCTTGGAAACGAGATTGGCAGGTGATGGACAAGTCCGAAGTGCAAAGGTGCTTACTCAACATGGGATACTGGAGAGGCCTGTAGCGAAGCTGGCAATTTTGGAAGTAGCGTCTAAACAGAAGTCTGACTGCGAAGAATCTTCTTGCCATACTGCGGGGGGAATGTTAACGCCACTTACTAAATCATTCTAACTTTGAATGAATCGGCAACTCTTAAATAAATAAGTAAACATGAAGTTGAATTGTCAATCAGATTTAACGAATCTTAAAAACGTCAGGTAGCGTCTCTAAGCAAACGCCATTTTTCATATCTGAATTAACAAAATTTGGCGCGGTATAGATTGAATTAGAAAAAATTGTGAAAATATCCTTGTGGTTTCCATACCAAAAAGTATGTCATAATCAATACATATTATATTTTCTTTAAGATATAATTATCTTTTTTTATTAAATAGGAATTTTAATATAAGTACATCTTTGTGAAATAAATCAATCATTTTATAATCGGAGAGTACTTTATTGAGATCCCCGTGGAAGTCATCAAGGCGGCCTTTTTGCCTTTTCAACAGCCGTTATTGTCTGCATCTGCAGTATCCATTGTATTGTTTGTTGACTCATCCAAATTGATCCAAATAGTTCATTTTCGACGAATGCTTTTTTGTTGTAGGCAAATCTGTATAACCATTGGAAATCAACAGTTTTCTCAAGTCTGATGATTTAATAAAAGTGACGAATGCGAGTCCGTCCAAAGCAGTCATACGTGTCAAAACTTTATCCAGAGTGTCAGTATCAGTTTTCAAAAAGTAATCATCCATTTTCTGTTTAACCGGTGGGGTCGTCCTGCCGTTAGCTTCTTTCTTTATTGTCGACTAGTCGAAGCAATACTAATAAGTGAGTATGTAAGCATTAAGTTGAACGTCCCAAAGTCTTCAGGACAGCCTTACATTCTTTATATTGTGCAGTTTTTCCATCTTTTGATGTGTAAAAATTATGTCAAACTGTTGGTGCCGGGTCAGATTCACAATCTTTTTTATGCTTGGTAAAATGAGTTTCACTTGACATTTTTGAAATCACACAATCATTATAGTGACTTTACTTTACTTTGATGACTCTTACAGTCCGGGATGGACGACGGCTTTAACCAACAAGCAACTACAGCCAGTCAGTCCCTAGCTAGCTGCCTCCAGTTTCGCACACCAAGTTGGTTGAGGTACTCTACAATTGTTGGCGTCACCGGAGTTGAGGTCTTCCTCTGCTGCGTTGTCCCTCCAAGGTGGACTCAAAGACTCGACGATATGGGAAGCTTGTTTCCATACGCTCCACTTATCCCAGCCATCTCAGCCACTGAATTCCAAGCTTTTTCATCGGGTCAGCGTCGCTGCAAAGCCCGTAGAGTTCGTCGTTGAATCTTTTCCTCCACACTCCATCGATACAAACTGGACCAAATAGCATGCGAAGAATCTTCCTTTCGAAACAACCGAGGAAATTTCTATCTGCATTTGTCAATGTCCATGCTTCTGCTCCATATAGCAAGGCTGGGATGATGAGGGTCTTATATAAAAGTCTCCTCGGTTTTTTGTGAGAGGGCTTTACTTCTTAGATATGTACCTTCTTAGCCCAAAGAAAAAGCGATTGGCGAGAGTAATTCTTCGCTTGATCTCTTGACTGACGTCATTTTGCGTGGTAACCGCCGAACCTAAGTAGACAAAATCCTTAACGGCTTCGAAATTATAGCTGCCCATGGTGACGTTTTGGACGAGTCGCCGATGTTGAGAATCCTTTCTCGATGACAGCATATATTGTTTACTACTTAGAGCTCGCCGCGTTCTTCTAATAATGTCAATATCATCCGGATATGCAAGTAATTGAACTGAATTTTGGATAATTGTACCTCTTTTGTTGGCGTTTGAGAATAATTGCTTAAAGTTCGATGTTAAATAAAGCCGTGATAGAGCGTCACATTTTCTTAAACCTTTTCTGACATCAAATAGTACGGGTTTGTTCATGCCGATTTTGACGGAGCAGCGATATTTCTCCAACGTCATCCTGCACAACCGGGCGAGTTTGGCAATCTCGGGATCGTTTAAGAGCAAAAAACGTTTGGCAACTCGTCAACCACTCGTCCCAAAACAGTTAATTTTCTGAAAATCAAACAAGAAGACTGATTAGAAAATCACTTCTAATAGTTTCACAAGCAGCTGCATATTTTCTCATCTCTATGTTTAACCCGAGTCCTAATCGCCCTCCATACCCTATAATTCCCCGAGCAATATAAATCTCTGCATTTTCACGCTATTTACACGGTGCTTGCACCCTCTCCCAAACAACAAACTGACCGTGATGACATGTCGTCGATTAAGTCCGCTCCAAAATGGAATTAAAATTGTATCCATTCAACATTTATCTGGGTCAGAGTGAGACAGCATGGTTGAGCAGCACCAACAAAAACAAAAATCATGCACACGCTTATTAAAATATACCGCTGCGTGAAATGCACACATTTATCATCGGATGTACAATGCTTCATTTCCTGTCAAAACTAATGTTTAAATGTAAAGTTCTTGGATGCAGATTCCATAAGAAATAACAAAAGACAATGGCGCTTGGAAAATTTCACCCTATCATGCGATTTTTGTGCAGAGACCACCCACCACCACCCCGGCAAATCCATCGTGCCACCCTCTCTCAGGATAATCAAAAAAAAAAAAAAACGTCAAAAAGTACAAGGAAGGACACAACACAAAAGCGCCAAAACAAACCGAAAATGAAGAAAAAAAATCGCTAGCAACTTTCGAAATGATGGCCATTAAATCACAGCCGATTACAATCAGTTTAAGGGCTCTCTGTAAACGGCGAACCGCAAAAAACTGTCCAGTTTTACAATTAAACTTTTGTTTGCTGGATGTGATATTTCGCCGGGTGCAGTTGCAGGTGCCAGGCACCGAAAAAATTCCCCAAATGGCAAGCGACAAGCTTTGGCTTTAATTAGGCAAACTCCGACCCGCCTGCTGTCATATTGTGCTGTGTGACGATTAGCACTTTGTATGGAGCAGGAGCGCCGGATAGAATCTAGCATTTCGATCGGCACAAGTACACATTTGTCAGCTCTGAAGTGCAATATGACAGACAGACAGGACAGTTCAGTTGCCAGCCATCGCCACCGCAAATAAGATGTCACAACCGAATACACGCTCAACTTCCGCATTGAGGAGGTTGGTAGGTGTGCTGAGCTGCAGAACAACAGAATACGGCTCGATGGCAGGGACCCCTTTAGCTCTGGCGATGTCGCAGTCTAGATAATCCGGTGACAAATGTCACCAGGTCTTTATCAATAAATGTTCGGTGGTGACACACGTCATGAAGTTGCTCATTTGCCTTTCTCTGACCGCTGTATCCTGTTTTGCGTATGTCAGTCAACCTGAAAGCCAAGGAGGGAGGGGTAAACTTTTTTTTTCTGTTTGACAAACAGCTGCGAAGTGTAAGGAAACAGGTCTATTAGAAAGTTCTTTCATTTTGGTTGATTTATTACGCTTAGCGGTTGGAATAAAGATGTTGGAGAACGAATTATGTCAGTCCTCACTATCGGGCGTGGGTGAAAGCTTTGTGCATCTCAAACCAAAAGATACAAAGAGAAGAGGAATGCAAACATATTTCAAACAGTCACCATAAGTTGACGGCCAACAACCAAACACCAATAGTGGTTCGTGCAGATTCCTGCTGTTTTGAGTGACACTTGACGTAAAGTCGGTAATCGGCCTTGAAAGAGGAACACACTCGCACTCACATTTCCGATCACATGTGCGACAGAAGAAATCAGGTCATGGATTGTGTGCGAGTATCATGGCTTGTGTACACGTTCCGATGATGCCTTCCAACGCGGAAGCTGGTTATACTTTTGCGATGATGTCAGATTGTGCGATGGATAGCCAACACACTACGATGATTGATGAGCTCCGATGTGGCCATTGTTCTACTTCCACTTTGTCTTTTGTGTGTTGCGTTTATCCACACGTTTTCTCGAGTCTTTTTTCTCCCATTTCTCCCATGCCTTGGCATGTGCGACTGGTAGTTTCTTGTTGAGGAGCTCAAGAAAGAGAGAGAGAGACACTCTGACGCATAGCGGCCAGCACACATAAAGAAAAACGAATCCTTCCGGTGAGATTGGCATTATGAATTATGCCAAGCCAGATAAGTAATGTCCTTGTTTGCGGCACAAGGAGGGCGCAACTACTCTCCTATATGCGGTCCGTAAAACGGCGCGGCGTCATTATGCAGAGAGGAAGAAGTTTTGTGGGGTAGTGGCTGGAAGTGTTAACTTTTTCCACGCGTTTCACCATATCCTACTTTTTTGCATCCTTTTGGCTGTGTCTTCTTGAGCTTTGTTCGCATAAACATTTTCTAGTTCTTGCCTAAGTTTGATGGTAAATGTGGCCTTCGAGAGCGGTTGAGAGAGGAGCTCGCAAGTCCTTTTTTTTGCTTTTATAATTATTCAGCGTAATTCTGGCAGGTGGCCATGTTTTGCGTTGCCATAGACTTAAGTGGAAATCCACTAAGGATAGCAAAAGATACCTAGTGTGATTGTAATAATGGAGCACCTTCCTGTTGGTGTCTTTGCTGTAAGTGGCGAACAAATTATGGTTTTAGGTGGCAGTTGGCAAAGGACTTTCTTTTGGGGCAAAAATTTGTCTCGCGGTGTGTCTGCAAATTAGGGGTTTGCATCCTGCTGCTGTTGCAGTGGTTTGCACAGTTAACTTGTGATGAAGTTTCGTGTGTTAAAATTCAATTTATTCTGAAATGCATTGTTCACATGAATACCTGGGATTGGGGACTAAATGTGGGAATTGAAGGAGGAGGTTTAGTAGGCTTTTGGTAGTTTGGCCAACCCAGCTATGACTGGTAAATTGTAGATTCTTCGAAACAATGTTTGCTCTATAATAATCGGTAGGTGCAGCATGTTTTGGATATACAATGTGCATAGCAATGTGCATCTATCAAGAATCGTTTAAAAAGGTGTAATGCACTGCGTTGGATATGTTCACAATTCTGGATATGAGTGATGACAATTTCAGTGAGATCCTCTAGAGCTGGCAATCAGACTGACTTGCTTAACTTGTTATTAAATTGACAACGCCTTTTTCGAAGCCTCACCAAGGGAATACTTAGGGCTTGACTACGCAGTGACCGAAGTACTCTGTGCGATAAAGAAAATGAAAGCGTAAGGAATTGCATTGTTGTTAAGTGACATAAAATACCGACAATGCGACGTGGTCTATTCCAATAATTAATTTTATTTTTGAACTTGCAAAGCTATCCAGTATCCAGCTTAAACATCTGCTACTTAAAAATAATGAGGTGACCGTCCCTTTGCAGTGGCCTAGTGAATAAGCGTGGTATATTGAAAGTAGCGACACCTAAGTTTTGTTCATTGCCCCATCACTTGCGAAAGTCTGACAAACATCGAAGAGTATAATACTGTCATGAGAAGCTCCTCAAATTTGGCGTTCGGAGCAGGCGTTAAACATTTGTTGATGGAGAAGCTAGGTTTATACAATTTATGGGCGGTTAAGGTCAGATATTAAATTAATAATTTAACAATTTTGCTTTCTTCTACTGCCCACCTCTATTGCCACATTGTGACCTCTGGCTATCCCTGGCTATATAAACCTTTATGTTAGCAAAATAACTTTAATATAGAGTCTGGTTATCATATACCGACTTAACGTCGATGGCTATGTTGGATACCACATCCTGACACTTGCACCCTTTGTTGAGATGATTTTCTTTATTGCATTCCTATCGCTAGAAGCCCTACAGGAATTGTTTCGGTTTTTTTTGGAAATCTTCAATTTCCAACTATCGAAATGTTCCTTAATCTGATCGAAGTATGTTGATGACCTCATTTAGACCTGATCTGTACGCCAAGGGATCCTCTGCGTGCGCTATACTATGTCTGAGGGAACCTACAAGATAACTTGTATAAATGTTAAACAATATCGGGGAGTTCAACCGTTTTTAATTTCAAAGACTTTAATTTCAAAGACCTACTCGAAATTACGTTGCCACATTTATTGACTGAAGATTGGCATGGTTTGTTTTGTCCTTGTCCTTTTTAGGGATAGGATGCACTACCGCCGATTTTCAATGCTTCTATTGGCAGATGTCTCAATACGACGTTTGGGATACCATCAACTCCCGCCGACTTCTTATTTTTCAGTGATACAAGATGTCCAGTAGTTCATCTTTTGCGCGAACAGCATCAAACTATTCGCGACTATGTCATTTGAATGGTTTTCGTCATTATATACGGTAAAACCGTGTTTCTCAGATCACCAAGCTTGGATTTCAGTACGAAGATGACAGTGATTAAGAGAGACTCTTTCCTCGATTATCGCGATTAGGATGAACAGGATTGTTCACCGTATACACAGTCTCGAAAATAGCGCCTATCGAATTCCCCTACTTCTGAGGATCTTTCATTGTAAAAAAAACGTCGTTCGAGTCAAAACTTTCCGGACTTATACCAACAGCCGTTGAGTTATATCAGTCTTGAGTTGGAACCTCAAAACGGTGTTGTCTAGGAATTGGGATCATGCTCAGTGTTGACTAAAGTTGAGTTTTCGGTTTTTCACATTCATCAATCAATCTCCCTTTCTTTCCTTAACTCAAGCTACAAAATGGTAAGAACTCGTAAAATTATTTTTTTAAGAGTAATGCTAAGTCCCAGATTATTCATATCTGCGTATCAGCGGTGACACTCAATAACAATGTTCTTCTCTCCTTAATGACGACATTATGATCTGAAATGAGAAATCATTACTGTACTGCATCCAAAGTGCTCTGCCTGTGGAGTTCGTCCATCAATACTTTCCATGTGCATCCTCCATTGTCGTTTGAACTTTCTGTTGCCACGACGCGCTGGTTATCCCCAGTTATGTCAAAGAAATCGCATGGCCACTGGCGGAACAGTTTTAAGACGTTAAATGCATAGCTAGACTTACCTCTAAGTTTGCTTTCTCTTCGTTGTTAACACCAACAGTCTCTGTGAAAATCCAATGAAAAAAAAAATAAATAAATAAATGGAAATTAAGGCCACAAATCGTTTGGACCCCAGTCCAATTGACATCTTTATAACGCGAGAATGAACATACCCACTTGCACCCGCATAAGATACACGGCAATAAACTCACAAAGTCCTTTCATTTGTTGAATCCAAAGTATCCATGTTGGCTGGATGGGTCTCGTCTGGTATGCTGATAGTCTGGTCTAATTATGGAAAGCATCTCTCCACATTAGGTCCCAAAATTAACCAACCGCAATCAACGGCTTCAGATGAATCCCTAATTAAATGTCAAGTTGCACCCCTTACAGCAAAGCAGAGCATAGCAGCACAGATGGAACCGTCTCCCTTTTAGTATGTGCAGTGCATTGTGCACATTCCGTAATGGTGTACTGCTGCTACTGCAATTCCATTACGAAAAACGAAAAACCCTACCGCTGCCACCCCCCTTTCCGATTTACAGCATGGAGTTTTAAAGAATAATGAGTCGCCTGGTTTTTTGGCGGGCGGCCGTTATGAATGGGTCGTGAGATTACAAGCATCGACATTTTTTCCACTGCATCGTTTTACTCGGTATTGCCTCCCCCCAAACGGCCCCCTATTTTTTTGTTTGTGTTCTGTTTGTTGTACCACACTCTGTTTTGTCAGTGAGGGTTACTCTGTGCGGTTCCGGGCATCCATTCATGTAAAACTAAATAAAGTTCATGTTCGTTTGTCAAATTCTGGCATAGATCCAAAAAACACATAAAAGGCAAAATGGCGAAGCGGCGCATTAAAAAAAATGTATATATCGCCCATACACACAGCGGCATCAGTTGCAGACTGAGATGCAGCAGCATCAGCAGTGGCAGAGAAAAATGAATCCTTGTTATCCTGTGTACAGTGAGTTGTTTAATTAGTTAATAAGGTTTTGGGCCAATAACCCAAAGGGAGCTTTCCAATTTACAGAATTCGGCTGATGATGATTTTTCCGAAGTCAATGGCTTTCCGGGATTCATGTTTTTTTTTGGTTGATTGCCGTTGCGCAAAATGCGCACGGATCTAAAATTATTTATGAAACATACAATAGCGGGTAAATAATTTGGAAGTGATTTACGTGCATCTCATAAATCCTGGGCTTGTAAATTGGAGCGCATGTTATCCTTTTGCGACAAAGAGTCATCACGGAAGGATCCTGTGGCAAGTTATTAAACTTTGTGAGTTGCAATAATTCGCGCTAGCTGCAAAATTATATTTCGCACAAATGATTCATGTTGCACCATGATGGTGCCGGGTGTAGAACGTTAGACCACCTAACGCCACTGATAGTGGAGCAGGACGACGGCGACGAATGAAAAAGTACAGAATATCACCCGGGGGCTATGCGTTTCATGACCTATGAATAGCTTCCTTTCGGTGGTTAATTCAACAGTCTGATGATGTATCCCTTTAGCTGGAGAACAAACTGCAGCGAGAGCATTCTCCGTGACAGTTTTGAAAAATAATTGCTGAAGAGATAAGGTCAGCAGAGCATATGGGTGGGGACGGTCACACACAAAGTGTGAAGATTTACTGGAGCTATGTACGCTGCAGCTTTAATTGCTTTGTTTCACCATTTCCCTTTTTTTAAAAAAGAGTCCTTTTTTGTTTTGTTATTCTTCCCGATTACTGAAGATGATGTGTCAATTTTACTGTGAGGAGATTTGAAGTCACTAGAACTATGACGACCTTTTAACAAGCCCTAAAGCATCGATATTATGTATATTATTTTAACTGTTTAACGGCCTATTCATTGCCTCAAATCAAGCTTCTTCTTTCATTTCTGGTTGCGATGTTATATTTTTCCACTAAGAGTGGGACCTAGGACAAACGGCGATCCTGAACGGCATGATGGATAATCATCCCATAACAGTGGCATATTTTTGTGTTTTTTTCAGACTTTCGCAAGAGTTGAGGTAGTGACAAAAATATTAGGTGTGGTAACTTTCGGCATTTAAATCATGGACCCCGTTCTTAGCAGTCTAACGCAACCACTAGGCCACTGCTCACATTTATGTATTAAGCTAGGTTTCAATTTGAGTTGTTCAAATTCGACAATTCGTCTATGAATGACACAATTTCCGGGTTTATTTTCACTTTGTGTCTTAAATTGACACAAAGCTTTTGTCATTTCATTGACCAACACGTTTTGACAGATTACTCTGTAGAATTAAAGACCGCTATTTCCACTTGTTTGTTCGTTTCGAAACTGACTTCCATTATTAATGTCGTCGATTATAAAAATTAACTTTAAAATCGTCTTACACATCGACGATACATACCTTCTGAATCTAAAGCTTACATTCTTGTCGCTAGTCTTTTTGAATTGTCTAAGCTGGGAGGCTGGTTCCCTTGTTCTCTTATTTCCTACGCATAATTTTTTTCTATTCCCTTCATCTGGATTGAGATTTGCCTCTTATGTCATCTCTTCTCTCATCTCAGTTGTTCCTAGTACACTAGTCGGCATAAGTATTTTGACGAAACCTTTTTGTGACTATTGAGACTAACTTTGCTTGGTATCGTTAAAACAATGGTGCAAAAATAAGGCGCGAAACAAAGAATCTATTTTTAGCTCTATGCATGCCAAGTTTTGTATTGTTTACCTTTTGCATTCTCTTTCTGCTGATAAGAACGCATGCAGACAAAGAATTTTTACGTGGCATAAGTATTTTGACGGAAACTTTGTGTAAATATTTTAACAGTTTTGAGCACGTGATAACCAAAAAACTTGTGTAGTTAACTTTAATTTACATTAAACGTTGATAACAAAATAAAAGTTTATTAAAATTTATTAAAAACCATGGGTAAAACGGCTGAGTTGAGTTTGGTTGTCAGATCTTCAATGGTAGCGAAGTTTAACGCTGGAACGGCAGTAAAAGACATAGCAAGTGAGTTTAATGTGTCGCGTCAAACTGTGCACTATCAAATCAATAAGTTTAAAAAGCATAATGACATCACAAACCTAATGAGATCAGGTGCTAAGCGCAAAACAACGCCCACTGAAGACCGAACCCTTCTACGGGAATTTAAAAGAAATATATTCATGAAGCCTCAAACTGCTGCAAATCAAAATGCTGCAAACGCACTGTCCGACGACGTTTAATGGAAGGAGATTTTAAAACACTTAAAGCTAAGGTCGTGCCGTACATATCAAAGGTAAACAAGCTTAAAAGACTGTCTTTCGCAAAGGAACATCTGCACAAGCCAAAGGAGTACTGGAGAAACGTTCTATGGACAGATGAAAGCTCCTTTGAGTATAACTCATCAAAAAACAAATTTTACGTTAGATTGCCAAAGGTAGAAAGGCAAAAAAGACGCCCCGTTTGTCAAAAAGTGAGCCATGGTGGAGGCTCTGTCATGTTCTGGGGATGTGTTGCGTATAATGGCCTGGGTGAATTGGTTCCTATCACCGGCTCGATGAACCAAGGTCAATATTTAAGAACCCTAAATGATAATGCCTTTCCTTCCGGAGGTAGGCTTATTGGTGAATCATTTATCCTGCAACAGGACAATGCCCCATGCCACAAAGCCCGGATGATAACTAAATTTTTGAAGGATGTTGGTGTTGCCACTTTGGACTGGCCACCTCAAAGTCCAGATTTAAATATAATAGAAAACGTCTGGTCTCTTTTGAAACGCAAAAGAACAGTTTCTTTAAATAAAACCAGAGAGGAGACGATTTCTGAGGTCACTTCCCTTTGGGAAGAGATATCTCCAGAGATTCTTCAAAATTTAGTAGATTCAGTACCGAGACGCCTTCAAAAAGTTATTGAAGCCAAAGGAGGTTATATATTTTACTAAATTCTTCTTTATTTATTTACTTTTGTTAAGTTTAAAATGTTTTTTCTTAGAGTTATATACTTGTCAAAATACTTATGCCAACACACGAAATTACAAATTAATTTATATCTTTTTTGACTTCTATGAAAAAATATTTGTTTGCCTATTTTTAAGTTTGTATTAGTTATATATAAAAATGAAAAAATAAACATGAATTCTTGTCAAGCCATTTAGAAGTTAAACTCAAAAATGCACGATTTTTATTTCGTCAAAATACTTATGCCGACTAGTGTATACTCTGGCAACCGTTGGCTCATTAAGACGAGTAACATGAAGTCCCTTTTTCGCACCATTCTTAGCTTCTTCTCGTTGGTCAGCCGGACTCTAAATTTTGGCTGCGACGAGAATATTGTCAGAATCGACGTTTATCCCTCTGAATTTGTACACATCAAGGATGTTGGAAGCAAGCCCCGGGTATATGAGTAGTTTTGCTTTGCGGATTCGAAGTCGTAGAACCATAGTGCTGCTGATCACATCCCGGGTTTCCACGAAACACGTCTATTTTCTTTCCAAGATATCTAGAGATGGATTTACTTTGTTTGATCGATCCCGTTTCCAATGTTTTTGTTCTTCTGCCCTGTTTTCCTTCAATTCTGTAGGCATTCATCTGAATAAATTTTTTGTTATGAGTTGCCTGATATTCCGCAAGAAATCATCTTCTCCGGCTTTTTATATGTCGACAGGAAGGCCGTCATTGCCAGCAGCCCTGTTAAGGTTCAGTTTATATATTGTCGTATAAGGCCGTAGCTAAGATGCGGGTCACAGCCAGCCGATTACTTACTTACTTAAGTGGCGCTACAGTCCAGGATGAACCTGGGCCTCAACCAACATGCCTTTCCAGTTAGCCCGGTCCTTAGCTAACTGACTCCAGTTGCGCACTCCAAGTTGGTTGAGGTCGGTTTCTACTTGTGCGCGCCACTTAAGACGAGGTCTTCCTCTACTGCGTCCGACGTCTGGCTGGGAATCGAAGACTCTGCGAGCCGGAGTATTGGTGTCCATTCGTTCTACATTTCCTAGCCATCTTAAACGTCCATTGCGGAGTTTTTTGACCAGGGATATGTCGCTGTACAGCTCGTATAGTTCGTGGTTGAATCTTCGTCTCCATAGCCCGTCAACGCAAACGGGACCGAAGATTTTTCGAAGAATTTTTCTCTCGAATCGACCAAGGATTTCTTCATCCGCTTTTGATACGGTCCATGCTTCAGCGCCCTAGAGCAGGACTGGGATGAACAGGGTCGCATATAGGATCTCCTTAGTAGTTCGAGTGATGGCTTTTCTACTAAATTGCCTTCTTAGCCCGAAGTAACGCTGTTGGCAAGAGTAATTCTTCGTTTTATTTCTGACGAGATGTTGTTGTCAGAGTTAATAGCGGAGCCGAAGTAGACAAAGTCCCGTACTACCTCAAAGTTATATCTGTCAATGGTGAGGTTTTGTCCAATTCGTCGATGTTGTGTGTCCTTTCGTGTTGACAGCATATACTTAGTCTTACCCTTATTTAATGCTTAACCCATTTTTGCGCTTCCTTCTCTATACTAGCAAACGTGGCTATGACATCACGTTGAGTCCTACCAATGATGTCAATATCGTCGGCGTATGCTAGTAGTTGCACCGATTTTTGGAAAATTGTGACTCTAGTGATGGGTCGGGAGTTTTGCACAATCCTCTTAAGAATCAAATTGAAAAAGTCGCATGACAGCGCATCGCCTTGCCTAAATCCTTTTTTGGTATCGAATGTGTCGGTGAGGTCAATTCATCTCCGCCAGCTTTTTAAAGCTCAGCGGGAGTGCCGTCATTTCCGGCGGACTTATTAGGCTTGAGTTTAGATATTGCTATCCTCACTTTACTTAGGTCGGGTGGTTGGCAGTTTTGGCTGCAGTTGCCAATATTAAATGGTTTGTTATGCCTGACAGCGGAATGTTGTTCAATATCCTCAGCATCGACTGTGTCTCAACTACGATATTTCCTTGTTCATCTCGACAGGATTCTGTTCGAGCCTTGTATCCTTGACTTTGACGTTTGATAGTTTTGTAAAATTTGCGAACATCGTTCCTGGAGTGGCACCTCTCTATATACTCGATCGCTCGCTTTTCTTGCTCTTTTTTTTTCTTTCTGAAAAGCCGGTGTCCTTCCCTTCTTCTTTGCCTATAGAGCTCAATGGCAGCTCTCGTCTTCACCTGCAGCTTAGCGTTGTAGGCCTCGTTCTTGGCTGTGAGCATCTGTCGGCATTCCTCATAAAATCAGGGGTTTCTTGCTGGTGGCCCCGAGAAACCTAGCACATCAGTTGCGGCTGATCTAAGGGCTTGTTTGCATCGTTGCCATTGTTCTTCGACATTAGATGCTGGTGGTATAGTGTGAATCGAGAGGTTAAGGGATACGCGTTGCGCGAAGGTCTTGGCGGTCTCTGGCGATTGCAGTCTTTCGACATTAATTTTTTTCACAGTATTTCTGGTTTGTTGTGGCGTGGTGGATATTCGCATTCTTACCTTGGCTGGAACAAGGTAGAAGTACGAGTCGATGTTAGCCCCTCGGAATGCTCTGATATCCAAAATACTTGATGCGTGTCTCTTGTCTATCGCAATGTGATCAATTTGGTTGACTGTTCGTTGATCTCGAGACCGCCATGTAACCTTATGGATATCGAGGTGAGGATACCGTGTGCTGGCTAAGTCCGTTACCAGGTGTGTTGTCGTGTAGGCTTTATTTTCCGACAATACTGCTAAAGATGTCTTCTCTTCCCACCTTTGCGTTAAAATCTCCCAGCACGATTGTAACATCCATTTTACGGTCCATAGTAGATGTCACAGTTTTTCATTCTCTTTTTGCCCGGCCCATCGTATTTCCTGGATGGCAGTAATGTCTGCTTTGGAGCAGTCTAGGGCTTCCGCTAGTTGTTCGCCTGTACCTCTCCTGTTTAATGTTCTCACATTCTTTTTTTTTGTTTAGCTGGGTCAACAACAATATCAGTCCTTTCTGAGGATGTTTGTTGCTTCGAATCGCTGTACGCTAAATCTGGTTGTGTTATGAACGAAGCTGTTATACCTCGTCCTGAACCTAGGATCAGGTGCCGCGTGTTCCTGTGTCACTAAGGGATAAATCCCTTCCGTTGGCCTTTTTGCTCATCTGGCTGACTAACCCTAAATGTGCCTTAATGATCTATTGACTAAATATGTTAGAGCAGCTCACGACACCCCGGACGTTATCTGCTACCACCTGGAAGAAGTAAAAGGTACAAAAGAAAACATATCCCTGCTGCCGTATGCTGACGTTGTTTGGTTACCCAATCGATTGTACTGTGCCCACGGTCGTCCCGTGTTTGCCTTTGACCTATTGCTAGGTAATTAGTTACTACATGCGACACGAGTCTAAAATGTTGGCTGATTTCTCTTTCCTATGGTAAATCTTGTCTTCAGCAGTTTTGACAATTCAAATTGACGGTTAAAGACACCATATTGGAACCATCTACATTGCCGTTGCCTTTATCTCCAAGGCAATGGAGTTTTCACCTTAATTTGCATGGAAATGTAGACTTGTTCGCTACTTGTACAACTTGACAACTGAACATGTTGGAATCCGCAGAATTCTTTGTCCAACAAGTACTTGTACATCCTTTGGAATAACTGAAACACTGAATCAGATTAACACAATACCAAGACCGCCAATTGTAAAAGGACACTTGCAGATAACTACACTTTATCACTTGCAACAATCCACGTTTCAATGACGACACCTTGTCCCCATCCCCATGGTACAATTATTATCTCACTTCGTACAGTCCTGCATTTTACAGCGCTAATTGATACTATCCATGCCGGTTCGCATACAATTGGCATTGCTGCGGGACTCGCTCCCTTAAACGGCTCCAATGTAAATTGCCGGCACTGACAAGCAGCGCCCCCGCTGCACTCTCTTCGCCTCACCCTATTGAGGTAAATTTCCGAACAAAGAGGGGGTTGAAAGGTTCCTCCAGTCACGGCCACACTTACACACAAATCCATCTATTCACAGCCGCACACCACGCGAGCACTTGCCGTCTATATGACATCTTCGTCGGCGAGCTTCAAAGATAATAATCCTCGCACCAGAGAAGGTAGTTTGTAGCCTTAGATTGCGTGTGCAAAAGACGAAAGGGTGCGCCCCATTTGTGCGAGAAGAAAGACCCTTTTGCGAGATAAAGAGAGATATTGCAGCTACTCCCCCACTCCCAATCATGGAATAGACATCGCCTTTATCATGAATTCCTAGATAATGTTAGTTTTTCCCCGAACATAATGAACTCGTGTCTACAGATCATTTTGTGCACATGAATGGGGAATGTTTGTCAACGAAACGGTAACGAACAAGGATGGGGGTGAGCTTGTGACCGTGCCGAGCACATCTATCTGTATAGCACTGGCTACGCACCAAGAGGTTTGTGCTCGCATGAGCGAATGTAAGGCGAATATGGTTCTTTTGATTAAGTGGTTGCTGCGTTTTGAAAGAAAATGAAATTCTATTCGAGTAGCAAAGAATGGAATCCTTGTGCGATAGAGAGGGAGTTTGTTGGATGTATACTCTCCGTCTTCATATGTCTTTCAAAGAAAAACCACAAGACCTCACAGCTAGTTTGCTGGATGAGTTCATTTATCTTTTGTCTACGACGGCGGTTATTTTAGCAAATCCAGCTTTGATGTGTTAACGGTTTTGCATTTCTTTTTGCTAAGATTTGTTACCCCAAGTTAGCGATAACCTTAAGTTTGCAGTACATTTTCTGGGAAATCTGTGTTTTGAACAGAGACAGATGTGGTTGTGGTTTAAAAAAAAGGTTAAGGTTATTGCTATTGATGCAGCTTTGCTGCATTTGTTAAGAGCTCGAACGATTTCATTTGAATGAAAAGTTTGTTTGATCTTTTTTTTGAGGCAGGTAGGCAGTAATGAATTCATTTTGTTTCAATATGCATTGGTTAAACAAACACTATTATGCCATATCCTCCCAAGTAAAACACTGAATGACGCTACTAGGGTGTGTTATTAACTTTACTTTTGGATTTTTTCACTTACCCCAATATGAAATAAAACTTTGATAATTTTTATAATTTTGGGCTAAAGTAAAAACAGCTTTTACGATCCCACTATTATTAAAAATTAAAATTTTTACGTCCAGCTTTATTAAGAGAACTATATTTGATTTTTTTTTTCAAATGTTTGTTATTGGATTCCTTCAATAAAATCAATTTTTAGTTTCGCCAACATAAAAATTTAGTTCAACACTTTTTAAGAACTTTGAAATGTTTTTCTCAAATGGCCCTAAACAAATATTTAAATCCTTGAAAATTAAAAAAAAAATGTTTTTTTTTTTGAGAAAAGCACCAAAAGGTTGTGTTGCCCAGTTTTTGTTTAGCAACATTTAGGGGTGACCATTTTCTTAATGTTTTTTTAAACGTCTTATCGAGTTTTCCTGAACTTTTTTTTATGAAATCCTGTATCCCTCAATGGGTAAAGGGTATCAAACCGAAGGTGAACGGGTGGTATGACTCGAGCTGTAAAGAGGTTGTTAGGGTAAAAGAGTTATGTTTTCGGTCATATAAAGCCAACTCAACTGAGAAAAACCGTTTAAAATTCAATCGAGCCAGAAATGACTGCAATGCCCACATTAAGCGTGTCAAATTCTTCCACGACCAAAAGTTGAGGCAAAAAATTCTACTATGTCCCAAACGTAGTAAAAACTTTCGGTCGTTTGTAAAAAAACATCAAGAATTCGACCTCATCTTCCATCCCAACGCTCATTTACAATGGCATTCCAGCTGTCACCTCTCAAGACAAAGCCAATCTGCTCGCTGCTCATTTCGCAGCCAATTCCACGCTGCCAGATTGTGCCCAGTCTCCCCCTGTACTAGAGAACGTAGAACATTTTATGGGACCAATCCACTTTCGTACTCGTACAGTCGCAAGAGTATTAATCGATCTTGATATACAAAAATCGTCTGGTCCAGATGGTATCTCCCCCATAATTCTGAAGAGGTGTTCTTCAACGCTGGCAAAACCACTGCGTAAGCTTTTCCATCTGCCCTATTCATCAGGACTCTTTCCGAGTCGATGGAAAACTGCATTTGTCCAGCCCGTCCCCAAAAAAAGGCGAATCTTCTTCCCTCTCCAACTACCGACCAATTGCACTTACCTCCCTTCTTTCTAAGATCATGGAAACGCTGATAAATCGTCAGCTTATGAAATATCTTGAATCACGAAAACTCCTCAATGACCGACAATATGGTTTTCGTAGCAACAGTTCCACTGGTGATTTGATGTCATGTCTCACCGAAAAGTGGAACCAATCAATCCACCTTGGTGGCGAAAACAAGATCGTTGCACTTGATATTTCAAAGGCATTTGACAGGGTTCGGCATCAAGCCCTTTTGTCGAATATGCGTGCTTTCGATTTTCGAAATCGCCAAAAATGCAGCAAAATGTCTAGGTTTCCTCAATTGATGTAAGAAATACTTCACCCCTTCTGATCTGGCCTCAATTTATATCGTACATACGCTCCAAACTTGAGTTCAACGCCCACATATGGTCAGGTGCAGCCAAAACATCATTGCACCTATTAGATATGATACAAAAGCGTGCGATAATATTGATAGGAGATCCAACCATAGCGAACTCCATAGTTTCGCTCGAACATAGTAGGAATGTCTCCTGCCTTTCACTCTTTTACCGCTATTACAACAACAAATGCTCTAACGAAATAGCCAGCTGCATTCCGCCCCTTCAACAATTCAACCGTAATACTCGCCGTACCACGAATGCTAATCAGTTCACCCTTAAGCCTATCTTCGGACGTAATATGAAATATAGAGATTCATTCCTTAACCGAACAACACGAATGTGGAATGCTTTACCAAACTCAGTTTTCCCTCTCCATTACAATTTACAGAAATTCAAAACCAACGCGCATCGGTATCTCCTCTTTTCTATTCCTCTATTTCCTTAATGCCCGCGCTGTGCTTAAACACCATAAGGGTATTAATAATCCCTTTAGCGCGCGCCAATTATAAAAAAATGAGGTTCTATGCCTTAGATGTGCCGAATTATCTCATCCTTTAGCTCTTGCTGGTTTATCGACGTACACCTTTTCTTTCAAACAACCCCAAGGAAAGAAGTCCAACGGTGTCAAATCACATGATCTTGGCAACCAATTTACATCGCCACCACGTGGGATAACACGGCCATTGAATTTGTCGCTCAAAAGAGCCATTGTTTCGTTAGCTGTGTGGCAAGTGGCACCGTCCGCGTATCGTCCACATCCATGTCTTCCAATTCGGGCCATACAAAATTCGTTATCATCTCACGATAGCGAACACCATTCACAGTAACTGCCTGACCGGCCTCTTTTTGGAAAAAATACGACCCGATGATGCCGCCAGCCCATAAACCGCACCAAACAGTCACTCTTTGTGGGTGCATTGGTTTTTCGACACTTACTCTTGGATTATCATTCGCCTAAATGCGGCAATTCTGCTTATTGACGAATCCACTGAGTTGAAAATATGCCTTATCACTGAAGAAGATTTTCTTCGAAAATTGATCATCCACTGTTGCCATTTCTTGTCACCATTCTGACGATTGACGACTCTTGAAATGGTCAAGAGGCTTTAGTTCTTGAACCAATTGCACCTTGTTAGCTTGAAACTGCAAGTCTTTATGCATAATGTTCATCAACGACGAACGTGAGAGGTGCAATTGTTGGGCAC
Organism: Rhingia campestris; assembly: GCA_932526625.1. Taxonomy (NCBI): domain Eukaryota; kingdom Metazoa; phylum Arthropoda; class Insecta; order Diptera; family Syrphidae; genus Rhingia; species Rhingia campestris. The sequence goes on from OW052182.1 coordinate 107,218,412, forward strand.
GACGACGAGTTGAGGTGGACGTCTCTTCAGCCACACTATCGCGAACAGCAGCAATATTTTCTGCAGAACGAGCTGTACGATCATGCACTGGTGTTTTCACATCTCCTACAGACCCGGTTTGGTCAAATTTTTGCACGATTTTTCCGATTGTACGCGCATTTGGACGATTAAATTGACCGAAAAAATCACGAAGTGCACGATATGTATTTCGATTTGAACACCCATTTTCATAATAAGTCTATAACGCGTTGCTCGATTGTGTATCTCCATGGTTCAAATTGAGTTAGTCTTAAATTGAGAAATATCAAATGAAATGCAGAAAAAAACTTGACGTTTAGGTGTGGTTCACATTCAACATCGGCCCTCAAAATAGCAGCTTCAGTGAGCTGTTTAGTAAAAGCTTCTCAGTGACGAACTCTAATCTACTAAAAATTCCATCTTCAGGTGAGAACCAACCCCGGGATCGCCGTTTTCATTAATAATTTGTATTACCTCTAAGGGCTTGTCTTATTCATTGGTCTCTTTATGAAGTATGTTGTGTCTTCCATTCTTTTGCAGTCTTGTTACTGCTCCGATAAACAACGCTATCATGTTCCAGCTGTTTGTAGAACATAGATCTCTCTTTCTGCATTCCTGGGGAATAAAATTCATATCTCCGCCTCCTACCAGCATCTATCCGCTGTCCATCGGTGGCATGTAAGAAAGGTTTGGTATGCATCATCTTCGGATAAGTTGCAAACTTTGTTTTATTTTTTGCATCTTAAACAAATTTTGATTGAAATGCTTTCCAATGAAGAACCGTCTGATGTGGGAGTTAAACTCTCAAAATTCCCCTTCCGTCTAATTTTAATTTTACTGAATATATTGGGTGTCCCACTTCCTTTCCTACGTCCAACTTCGTTCTCTAAATTCACTTCCTCTCTGCTGCTAAAAGACATAGAGAGTAACCACTTCAAATACGGATGGTTCCGATATTGTGCGGAAGGAACTAGAAATTCAGGGGGCTTTCCTTCTTTGTACGGTAGGCCTTAGCTTTCTATACTTCTCTTTCTTAAGTGCTTCAGCTTTAGATCTCGCAGTCATACAGAAGAATTGCGTGCATGATAGATATAAGGAGTCGTTCGGTTACCCATCGTTGGGCCAGTAATGTTTGCAATGATCTGGCTTAGAGAAGGTGTTACCTTTTTCGCTCGTTGGGAAACATATTTCAGCTATTGCAACGATGACGGCATCCGGTCGGCTTTGGAAATCGACTTATCAGTTTGATCAAGAGGAATATATTTGCCTTCTCCGTCGCCATCGCCTATGTAATCCCCTCAGATCCTGGTTTTGTTTCTCCTATGCGTACTCTGTATCTTGCGCAGAAATATACCTTCCGGCATCTCCATGCGAAGAGTTGCGTCATAGGTTATATTCCAGAGGTCAGGTCCTAGTGACTTATTTTCTAAGTCTCTCCTATATATATATATCAGTATATTTGATTATTCTCAGGAGATATTGCGTGATTCTTAGGCCCGGTTTTTCAGTGCGAGATCATCCTAATGTCGGGATTAAACTCAAGTTAACTCGAGAAAGTAGTTTTTCAGTCAATTTCAATCCAGAGTTATCTTCGAGTTAACCCAGCAGTTGTACCGAGCCTGTGGACTAGCTATCGATAGATAGCTGGTGTTTTGTCCTGGTCGACGCAGCAGGTTGGCACGCTTGCATAAGCACGGCTTAGCTCGTCGAAATGGTCGGGGATCATGCAGCGATTGTCTCTCAAAAAAAATGTATTCGTGCCATTGTAGGAAGAAGTAGATAGAGATAGGACTAAGTGAATTAACAAAAAAAAGATGAAACTTGGAAAAGATAGAATATTGCATGCTAATACTAATGGTTTCAGAACCATTAATTGTAGTATTGGGTGTTGTTTAACTACAATTAGCTTAGAAGCAGCTGCCATTACGATGTTCGATTCTACAAAAATGAAGTCATGCATTTTGCACTTTACCACAGTTTAAGTGATAGCATGTACCCTCCAATCTGAGGAAACTACTCAAACTCGAGCCAAAATAAATTTACTCCCAATCCCTGACATATTCTTGACAACCAATTTGACATCTCCATTAGTACTTCTTCGCATCTGCTAAAATCAAAGCCATTTTTATTAGCGCCGCCACCATTATCGTGGTGGAGGTGCACTCACTTGCCATTACCATATCATCCATTTCTCAGGAAAAAAAAACATTCTCAATTTAATGGATTTCTTTTGCCAGCAGCAGTTCTAGTGACACAGCATTAGAACTAAAAACCGTCTAAAAAGTGTCTGGCTGTCGTCCTATCAAACTTACAAAACAGACTGACACACACTCACTCAGGAACGGAGAAAAGCCATGCATCTTAAGCAATCCGCAAATTCTTTTGATCCGAAGGATACACCAGGCCCATTTGTCAGGTTTGGGAAATTTTTGGCTAGAGAAAAATTAACTTGACATATTCCCTTCTCCAAAGGCTGCGACTAAATATAGAGCATGTCCTGCCACACACAATAAAGCACACTCGGCTGGGTAAAAGTGCTGCTTGCAAAAAGAGCATCAATTTAAATCAATGAAAAGATTAACGAGAGACAACACTTTGAGTGTGAGTGCGAGTGTGTGTGATTGTGTCATATGAGAACATCACAGGCACAGCAGCAGCAGCAGCAGGCGCTACATATCACATGCATCCTTCCTTTTCACCAAAAAAGACAGCACGAAATAATGGTGCCTAAAACCACCCCGAGATCTCACTCTCCAACTCCATTTATCATTCCCCCTTCCGAAGTCACCATGCAAACGCCTTACTTCTCATCATCCCATCTGGCACCTATATCCTTGCGCTTTGTGCATATCATCCCTGCTGCCCTGTCGAAAGCCCCTTGGGATAATGAAGGATAAAGACTGCAAGCTGCAAGCCGGAGACTCATTCATCGCACTGCATCTTTGTCGTCGAGGACGACGATGACTACGACGGCGGCGGCGACAACGTCGACAATTCACTGCATGTGGAGGGCACACAAATAATTTAATGACATTTTTATTACCTTCGAATACAGAATAAGTCATCGCAAAATCGAAAGAGCACCCTTCTTCATCTTCATCGTCGTTGTCGTTGTCGAGGACGACTCTCGACTTATTCTGTCCACCACCAAGGTGGAGTATCCTCAAATTCAGGAGTCCTTACTTGTGCATTCGAATCCCATTGGAAATGGATTTTCACCCCGCAAGTGACGGCAGAGGCAGCCAGCACTGCTGCCAATACTCTTCGTTCGCCTGTCGGTGTTACCTATGCTAACGTGTGTCTCGCACACACATGCATGCCCCGATTTTATAGGCTCTGGCTCTACAAGCATACACACGGAATCACTAATAAAAATTAAACTAGCCTATCCAAAAAGCAAAGTACAGCAATGCGGATGTCGAGGACGTTGCACTGCACTTTGACCCACATTCCATGCGAGAAATACCCTGGCAATTCAACCCCAACGCCTAACCCCATCTCCGTCCCCAAAGCCAAGCCCAGCCAACTCAATCCCCCCTGCCACCTTCGTTTCTATACAGTTGGTGGTTGATGATGGTGGTATTTGGTGGTTGATAGCTAGCTGCCAGATACACATCCATCTTAACGTGTTAACCACCTTGTATATGATCGCTGCTATGCCGATATATATGACAGTGTATGTATTTGTGTAGTATGCCATGCTATGCCATATCCTGCCGTGGTGGTGGTATAGAAACAATTTTCAAGTGGCGTTCGCGTAGAGTATGTTAGATCTGCTGCAGCGCTCTCAACGATAAGAAATCCCGTCCGTCGTCCGTCCGTACACAAAGCGAGTCTCTCGCTCTCAGCACGTCACCAACACCACCATCCAAATAGCGTCACATTCGTTCTAGCATAGTGCTCTTCAAACTTGAACGATGGGTACAAAATGGGCGGGTGAGAGTGATGGTGTAACTCTTGATTTTTGTTGAAGATAGCATATTTGAAAAAAAGAAAAACTATCCTACGGAACCCTGTACACAACAGTTACACATGCAAATGTAAAGGTATAGCAATATACCCGCATAGACTGTGTTAAGAGAGCCTGAATCCTTACGACATGGGATGACAACATCTTCTGCACGAAGGTACGTTGCACGAGTGTGTGGTTATTTGATTACACGGTGGTCAAACAGGGGTTCTAAAGTTTTATCAATTCGTTTTTGTGCACACAGTTTCATTGGTGGCCCCAATAAAAGGAATTTATATCTCAAGGTCCAAGAGGTTTTCTTGGTCGACAGTCTAACCTCCTTTGTACTTAAAACCCTGGATCGCGTTCTAGACATCCATATGCGAAGTTTTCTAGAAGAATCTTCGCTATCCAAATCACAGCTCGCCTACCTCAAGGGCAGATCAATGGAAACAGCTCTCCACGAGGTAGTGCGGACAATCGAAAAATCCTCACACTGTTAGGAATACACTCTAACCTCCTTCTTAGATATAGAGGGAGCTTTTCTCGAATCTCTGATTGAGCTAGGTATAGAGGAATCTATTAGCTATGCTCCGAACAAGAATTATCCAGACAACACTAGGAAAAAGCCAGCTAACCAAATTTGCCCATAGAGGAACGCTACAGGGTGCCGTCATCTCTACTCTACTCTGGCTTATGGTTATGAACAAATTTCTCATGTATGCGGATGACGTGGTGATACTAGTGTCAGGAAAATTCCCCTCCGTGATAAGTGAAATCATGGGGCTGCTCTAAACAAGGTTAGCACCTGGGCTGCAAGTTGTGGCCTCGGCGTAAACCCGAGCAAAACGGAATTGGTGCTATTTACCACCAAAACTAAAATACCCGACTTCGCCCTCCCCCGTCTTGATGGCTCACACTATCTTCCAGCGCTAGGTATTTGGGCATCATGCTTGACCCAAAGCTTAACTGGAAACACAACATCGAACATTACTCTATGCTACTCTATGTAAGGAAGGCGTGTGTTGCCCAATATGCTTGTAGTAAAACCTTTGTAAATAAGTGGGGAATTCTAACAAAGATGACCTTGTGGATGTACATAGCAGTGGTACGTCCAATTCTCACATACGGCTCACTAGTATGGTGGTTGAGTAAAGACTACAACCTTACAAAACTAAAAAGGCTGCAAAGACCAGAAAGTATAGCAGGCACCACGGGCGCGCTGAGGATGTCCTTACTGTGTGCTATTGCATCTCTTGGCTCTCGACCTACACATAAAAGATACCGCTTTATGCAGCTCGGTAAGACTCAAGCACAGTGACATTAAAGGAAACGAGCGTGCAGACGAGCTGGCCAGGCAAGTATCAGCTCTTCACGGCTCACTTGCGGCAAGGTCTGTTTCCCGCTAGGTGCGGTTAAGGGACAAATACACTCATACTTCCTAAAAAAGCCCGACTCCAAATGAAGAACGTTAACAAGTTGCGTCATATCGAGGGCGATATGGGCCTTTTACGACAAAAACAGTACAAGCGATCTACTGAATAGAACCCGCCCAGATATCGCAAGAATTACGGCGATTGTCGCGGGGCACTGGCCAATTGGTGAACATGCGGACAAACTAGGGATCCCATACAACCCTCAATGCACAAATGAAAGAGAAACCCTCTCCCATTTTATCTGCAAATATCCGGCACTAGCAAGAGCCAGATTGCGTGCTTTAGACCAACCATTTTTCGACAACCTTAGCGTCATTTCGGGTTAAACGATACAAGATCTTATCCGTTTTCTAAACCTCACAGGCTTCATCTAGAGACCGCCTGTATCACATCCACAACAACAATCATAATAAAGGTCACACGAGTTGTGGTAACAAAAAGACACATAAGTGCTATTTGGGTTCATGCCGAACCGCCATTTCTACCTACCTACCTAAGTTTAGGTTCTTGCTTCAGCACATTTATGTTAGAATTAGACAAGGTCTTGCATAGGAAATCCCATCAGCTGTCAGCTCTCTACTCAAGTCTAATATGCTTGCTGCTCAGAGCAGCCAGCATCACGTTGCCAGATTGTGCTCCTGTATTTCAAATATATGGCATAACAGGTCCATACGTCTTTAGACTTAGCTTCTCCCTTCGTTTGTGTGTGCGAAGTTTTATTTTTGAATCAAAGAATGGGACATCCTGTTTAAAGCCCAATACTAACGTCAGATTTGGATGCTAGTCAGACTTTCGCAAGAGGTGAGGCAGTGAAAATAAAACGAATGTGTTACCTTCAGGATTTCTTGTACTTGAGAAGGTAAAACATCTAAGGGACCGCAATTCACCTTCAAAATCCAGTATTCTCATAAGTATTATCCAATGATCAAGACGTCTCCGCGATTAGCTTTTCTACCTGTCCTACTCTTCTGAACTTTTCTTGAGTTAATGAAAAACAGGATTTGTCCACCCCATCTCAATCCAACTACTGACTAATTGCACTTATGTCCCTGCTTTCTAAGCCCATGGATACACATCTTACTCGTCAGCTTTTGAAATTATTTTCAACCACGAAAACTATTCAATGACTGATAGTACAATAAGGTTCGACAACCTCAAGATCAAAAACTCAAAAACTTAAATCTCTTTATTCATTAATCAACATTTATTTCTTGTTAGATTTTTGGTTTGGGAATTACTTCCTTATATATGTTCCGCTACAGTCCGGGGTTAGCCTGGGCCTCAACCAACAACCTCCAGCTTCGCACTCCAAGTTGATTGAGGTCGGTTTCGACTTGTGCGCGAATAAAGGCGAGGTCTTCCTCTACTGCGTCCGACGGGACCATGGGAATCGAAGGGTTTGGGAATTAGCGATTTGGTATTACTCATGAGGTGTAAATTTGAGGGTTTAAAAATGTGCGTTTGGGTAGTGTTTAGGTATCCCATGACATTACTCTCAGTTTGTAATATTCACTTCTATACAAAACACAATGTGTATTCAAATCACGTATTCAAAGTCGCTCAAATCCTTGGAAAATGTTTAGGTAAAAATGTTTTACTCCTTTTGATTTACTCTTAATATAGAAGGGAACGTACGCCCCAAACTTCTGCTTAACGCCTACATCTTAGCAAATCCAGCAAAAACATAATTTCACCTACTAGATAAGATAACAATGGTAATGCTGATAGGAAGACACAACCATAGCGAACTTTATATTCTTGCTCGAACTCCTTAGGAATGTTTTCGCTTTACACTTTTGTATATTTTTTTTAATAACAAATACTTAAGTGAAGTAAACAAAATAACTGCTCTATGTCGGTATCTCTTCTTTTCTCGTCCCGAATTTTTCTAATATCCGCTAAAACACTATGAGGTATAATCCCTTTAGGGTATTCCGTTTATTGAAAACTAGCAGCATTGTGACAAACAATAATATCGTAAGCACGGAATGCGACTTTGAAAACGACATGTCGTCAGTAATCCAACGAAGGAGTACTTTTACCAATCCCTATTCCTTCGGTCTAAGACGACATAACCAGGAGCTCAGGTTTAAGTTATCTTATAGTTGCTCTTGTGACCGCTAAATCTTTAAATAGGAGTTCCACCCTATTGATATTGAACCGCTTGCTATCGAACGGTTTAAAGATTTCTTCCTGAAGGGTGGCAAAAACGTACACTTAATTTTATTTTGGTTTATTTAAATTGCCAGAATTTCGGAACTTTATAAAAGACTTTCAAGGCAAGAGCATATATCACTATTCTTTAAAAAAGATCATTAAAGAAATCCCTCGGCGAATTGCACAGCGAATTCAAATGTGCTCTATGTTGCGAAGCATGAATCTGTTTGCATTTTTTAGTTGAAGTATACTTTTTTCGTGAAATGCTTTCGACCAAAACCAACCTTTGGATAATAATTTTAGTTACACTAGGAATCACACATTTCTTTGACTAAAGAGCACTACACACGGTCAATGTTAATTAACAAGTATAATGACGCCTTTTTTTGTCAAGTAATATTAATGAAAAATCACTACCACACGTATCAATGAACATTGACAATATTTTTGTGAAAATTCTGTTGTCTACAAGAATGGACAATAAATATACCCTATCCCATAGGCATATTGGTATATCATAGTGTCTAAACATAGTTTGTAACATAGAGAAATAATTTAGATAGATATACCTTAAAGATCGACTAGGAAACGCTAACTGAATCGATAAAGCCATGTCTGTGTACCAATCCGTCCGTTGCGTCGGTCCGCCCGTCTGTATGTCACCGATTTTTAGGCATTACCGTCAAAAACACCGACCTTTATCTTTTCAAAAGACAAGCAATAAAATGCTGAATTGAAACAGTCTGCTATAATTGTCAAAACTTTAACAAACTATGTAGGCTGAACATACAAACTATGTAGGCTGATGCGTAGAATATTTGGATCATAAGGTTTAGTTCAGATATTGGCAGCAATTCGACTGTAGCAAATGCTTCTCACGAGCTCTGCTGTCCCGAATACACAAAAAACAGAGATGCTTGCTATATTCGCGTTGCTGGTCAAGATGGATGTAGTATTGAACAAATCAATTACTCTCTTTTTGTCTGAATTCAGCTATATTGGGACTGCACCAAATAAGTTTCTAATATGGAGGAGGACACACTTAAAGCTCCGCTTTGAGGTATCGGTGAACAGTCGTTATTCAGTTGCGTTTTAGGCTAGAATACCAATACAATACCAACCGTCACTTTGAAAGTATTGCAGAAATACACATCCTCTTGATCGAAAGTAGGATACCTTAGGTCCCATTTGAAGCAAGTCTTTCTCATGAAGTCTTGATTCTAAGCGCTCTGAAGCCTTTTTAGAAAGTCACAAATCCCGGGCCAAATCATTTAACCCTTTCTGATCAAATCCCTTACGAATGGAGCCATCTCCCATTTAAAAAATCTTCATCATTGTCGTCACTTCGGTTTCCACCATTCTCGTAGTCTTGTAATAATTTGAAAGAAAGTAAAGGGTCTTTCATTAAGGACTTGACAACTTTTTTTTTAAATGTGATTTAACAAGATTTCGGCGCCAATCGATGGATCTGTCTCTCGAGATAACACGTTCACCGAACTGTGACTTCAAAAACTCGATTGCTGCACCCGCTGTGTGGCTTGTGGCACAGTCTTGTTGGACCCACATATCAAAGATGTCCAATTCATGCAATTTTTCAAAGAAATTATGTAACGAATACCATTTACCGTAACGGGACGGTCATTTTCATCGAGGAAAAAAAACGGCCTAATGATGCCCGCACCAAACAGTAACTTTGCGGATGAAGTGCATGAGGGTTCCCCCCTGTCCAGTAACGCATATTTTGTTTATTGGCGAAGCCGTTTAATGAAATTCCTCATTTTCTTCCATCATGTCCAGAGTCCAATTCGAGAACGTACGAAGCGTCTCTTCATATGATCAAGTCGCTTTAGTTCATAAGTCAGCTTGATCTTGTAAGGGTGTAGGCCAAGATCCTTCGCCATAATGTAGCCTGGGAGATGCCAAATTCTTGAGAACGCCGTGAAATTGAGTAATGTGGTTCTTTTGCAAGGGATGCCTCTACGCCAGGAATATTGTCCTCACTTCAGGCAAAACGTATTCTGACTCAAACTTTTTCACTGGATTATGAATTGCTTGACTACTGGGACGAGAATTACGGCCGAAAATTGGCGGTAACGCTCTTAAAGTTGCTACCACCGACTCGGAATATATTTTTTTTTTAATTTTAATTATATGAAATTTTAATTATTTAAATTTTAATTATGTAAACGTCGTTCCTTCGTATACTTCGTCATGATAAAAATGTTAATTTCACTGAATATTTTGACATTGACAGTTCGGTTTAAGGGTGCGTTCAAACTGAAAGTCTGAGATTTCAGCTGAATTAGTTACTGGGCGCCAAATTTTCTTGTCTGACAAATGCGATGAGAACTCAAACTCCAATCCTCTAATTCAGTATATAGATTACAGAAATAATATTATATGATCGACACACAACGTCTCTGTAGTGAAAAAAACTCGACGATCAGCGTTCCAATTTAACTTTAAAGCTTATTTTTTTTTTTAAATTGTTCCCCAGTGTTATTTTACTCCGTTCTTCAAATTTCTTCAGAATAATTGAGAAAACGTGTCAAGGAGTTTTCTGTTGTCACTCTTTGCCGTTTATTTTTAAGCTGAATCCCGCACCATCTTTCCTCAAAGACAGCGTTTTATGCACTATCCCATAGGGGTATATAAGTTTTGATACATAGTTTGTAGCATAGAGAAATAATTTAGCTGGAATACCTCAAAGTATATGGATCGACTCAGAATCGCTAACTGAACCGATTTAGCAATGTCTGTCCCGTCCGTACTGCACCAGTTTTTGTGCCTTAAATTTTGAGATAGAATGCTAAAATTTGGTACACGTGATCTTGTTGCTCCCAGCAGAACAACTGTAAACATTTTTGAAATCCGTCCACTGCCACGCCCCTTTTATGAAAAATGTAGTTTTTGGTCAAACCGTAAGGAATTTTGAAAAAGTGTCTGAACATCATATTTAGAGAATCTTAATATGAACATTTGGTCTATATAATGTTTTTGGCCACGCCCACTTTTTGGAGGCGTTTTCAGTAACAAACGTTTTTGAAAAAAACTGTTGATGCAAAATCATTAACTATGATAATATAAACATTTCGTCTATATATCGTTTTAACCCACGCCCACTTTTTGGGGGCGTTTTCCTACTAAAACCATTTGTATACCCTACCCCATGGTATATGCAGGAGAAAAACGTTGTTTTATGTCGAACCATAAAAGATTTTGGTAAACTGTCTGAACAATATGTTGTAACAATGTTACTTTCTATATTTCATCTTCATAAAGCCCACAAATTGGGGATATTAATTTTAAGGATGGGTTGGGATAGGGTATTAAACAATCGCGTATTGTAGTTTTCTCAGATGTTTTCAGTTGAACTTATTTCTGCACTTTCATCCGCCAACTATAGGCCCCACTGCTTACATAAAGTAGCCCTAACTATCATTGGGGTGGTGGTTGAGATGTCGCAAAAGAATTTATGCTTTAGTCAGCCGAATATCACCCCGTATGACCGTATATGTATGTTGGAACATACGTTCTTGTTGCAGGATTGTCGTTTTATATTTGCCCAGCTGATTGTTGAGATGGGTGGGGGCATTCATGGCAAGGAAAAGGGACAACATGCGAGTAACATACTATTGCCTATCCGAGGGATATTACGAAAAAGCCTCAGAGAATCCATCCGTTGGAATGGGTCTCTATGAAGTAAAATCTAAACCCCACTAATACGGCACTATCACCTTCAGGTGTTCCGACAACAACAACAACAACAACAACAACAACAACGAAGAGATATGGACAAAATTGTAACTGACGTTTGTATGTGCTGCCAACTGCAATCTAGGATAACGTTAGTATATGCATATATGCACTTCCTTAGGATCCTCCTCTTGTTCTTGCCTCCACACTAAGTCTAGATGATTTGGACAGCATTTTTAGACACCTTGATGGATGTCCTTTTTTATCAATCCCAACAAATCGGACACAAATAACCGAGTCAAGCCAGGCAGTCAAGTGTCTTCCGACCAAGTCGAGGGTAGGTTTACACTCCTCCTTGGTTTCGTTGTTATTTTATTGCACGTGTAAGAATGTGGGATGTATACGTTGATCCGACGCCAGCTTAAGGAGACTTTTCTGACGTAGGCGGTAAATATCCGCTGATTGAGTTGAGTTGAGCTTTAATTCGCTACTTTAAGAGGAAATTGTATTTCATTAATAAAGGTTTTAGAGAGGGAGAGGGAGACACAACCAAATACGGAAAAGCAATCTACATACGTGATAATGATTAATTGAATTTTTGTTGGCAAACAAATAGGGTCACAGTATACGTCAAAAGCGTTATTCTCTCCTTTTTCTATGATGGATGTTGTCACAAATTTAATTTCGATGTGCGATTGAAATAAATTTATCATACGAGGTACGTTTTCAAACAACAAAATCAAATCGGGGGTGCTCCCTTCTGTAGAGGCAAGTGTCCATAGTTAAATCTATTTCATAGTGGGTGCAAACAGAAAGTGAATAATGGAATCTGGTCGCTTCAATATGTCATTGGTTAAGGAAAACAACCTGAATCATTGTGCCAACGGAATTTAAATATGGAAGCTGTTTGAAAACGATGGTAAAGATTCATTTGAATATGTAGCCTTTTCATAGGGATTTTGAATAGTCGGTTGTGTGCTCTTGGAACTTGTAGTCAATTTGTCAAATGGTATAAACGCACATATATATTCGCCACATATTCCTGGAACACGTGTATACTTGCCCAAATGTAAAACAATATTTTTTTTTATAAATTCAGCACTTTGTTGAGCGGAGGTAGAACTTCAATAGGCACTGGGTTACATGTTTGTGTGAGATTCTTAAACACTAAACTTAGTAAATCGCTGGCAGGACTTACAAATTCTACTAGCCATACTCTGTTTCCAAAATATATCTTCTTCTCTGGCTTTTTAAATATCTGATCACTTTATCAAATGCATTAAAAGATATCCAGTGTGGAATTTTTTTCCGACCAGAGATACATTCAACTCTCTCTAGACAATCATCCTCTAAGCAAACCGAGTTTGGAAATCTTTGAAAAGCCTGTCGTCGCAAATTTAGACAAACTATGAAAGGATTGGTTTCTAAATCTTAAATCGTATGAGCTTAATAGACTGGTTGTAAAGGTTATTATAACAGATAAAAGTTCTTGGTGCAAAAAGCGGGGTTGAGAGGCTATACTCAGGCCACTGTGGGGGTCACAGGTATGCAGAGCGGACAATGGAAGGGCATTGATTGCTATGATTAAAATAAAACATCGTCTATAAAATAACAAATGGAGTATACATAAAAAACAGCATTTTAAGGCAGTATGACTGAACCCTTTACAGTCATAATAATAGTGGGCCGACGTTCTGTTGCCTGAAAAAGCAGGAGTGAAATCCTGTTGAAACGGCTTCCAGGCTTATATTGCAAACACCCCGTCTAGATGAAAGGTGGCAGGACCAAATTAAATTCGATGTTCCGTTAACATTAAGATGTTGTGTAGCTCCAGATGTTACATTTCTGGTTAGAATTGGCTCAGACACAATATCACATTTGGCTTGCATCAACCCCCGAATGGCCTCACTGCATGGAAAGCCAATCATGGGATCGATAATTTATAGCGGGTCTGAGTGTTGTTCCAAAAGAAATGATAATAACAATTCATCAAAACGAAGTGACGAGTAAACTGAAGCCTTTTCCCATAAAGATCAAAAAGCGCTTGGTCACCAACCATCTAAAAAATCAACATCGAGTACTGGAGAAGCGGTTGATAAGCTCCTCGCAGATATGCAAGAGGATGTCAAAAGACGCATCATCAAACAACCCATGAAAGCTGCCATTCAAAAAGTATAAACTGTCTGCAATCGAGATGAATGATGACGGAGCTGAAGAAGTCATACGGAAAATAATACTTACTTACTCAATTGGAGCTACAGTCCGGAATGAACCTGGGCCTTAACCAACATTCCTCTCTAATTAACACGATCCTTAGCTAACTGCCTCCAGTTGCGCAGTCCAAGTTGAGGTAGGTTTCTACTTGTGCGCGCCACTTAAGGCGAGGTCTTCCTCTACTGCGTCTGACGTCTGGCTGGGAATCGAAGACTCTGCTAGCCGGAGTATTTGTGGTCATTCGTTCTACATGTCCTAGCCATCTTGAAAGTCCAATGCGGAGTTTTTTGACCAGGGGTATGTCGCTATACAGCTCGTTTAGTTTGTGGTTGAATCTTCGTCTCCATAGCCCGTCAACGGAAACGGGACCGAATATTTTTCGAAGAATTTTTCTCTCGAATTGGCCAATGATGTCATCATCCGCTTTTTATACGGTCCATGCTTCAGCGCCGTAGAGCACGACTGGGATGAACAGGGTCGTATATAGGATCTCATTAGTATTTATATTTAGTTCGAGTGAGGGCTTTACTACGAAATTGCCTTTTTAACCCGAAAAAACTGCGGTTGGCAAGAGTAATATTCGTTTGATTTCTGACGAGATGTTGTTGTCAGAGTTAATAGCGGAGCCGAAGTAGACAAAGTCCCGTACTACCTCAAAGTTAAATCTGTCAATGGTGACGTTCTGTCCAATTCGTCGATGTTGTGTGTCCTTTCGCGTTTCCCTCATTTAATGCTTAACCCATTTTTGCCACTTCCTTCTCTATACTAGCAAACGTGGCTATGACATCACGTTGAGTCCTACCAACGATGTCAATATCGTCGGCGTATGCTAGTAGTTGCACCGATTTTTGGAAAATTGCGCCTCTGGTGTTGGCTCGGGAGTTTCGCACAATCCTCTTAAGAACCAAATTGAAAAAGTCACATGACAGCGCATCGCCTTGCCTAAACCCTTTTTTGGTATCGAATGTGTCGGTAAAGTCGTCTCCGACCCTGATGGAGCAGTAACAATTCTTCATCGACATCCTACACAAACAGAGGAGTTGGGGCGATATACCAAAACTAGACATGGCTCTGTATACTTCGTCTCATTAAATGCTGTTGAAATCGATAAATAGGTGGTGGGTATCGATTTGGACTTCTTGGGATTTTTCCATGATCTGCCAAAGTGTGAAAATTTGATCGATTGTGGACTTTTCTGGCCTAAAACCACACTGATAAGGCCGATCAGGTTAATGGTTAACGGTTTCAGGCGTTCACATATAACGGCAGATAGGATCTTGTAGGCGATGTTGAGGAGACTTATGCCGTTGTAGTTGGCGCAGTTCAGAGGGTCTCCTTTTTTGTGGATCGGGCAAACGATGCTGAGGTTCCATTCTTCAGGCATACTTTCATCCGATCAGAGCGTAACCTGATCTTAAAGTACTTGGGGGGAAAATGCCAACACGATCAGGAAGACATCCAAGGACGAATTGCTAATAGATTTAAATAAAGAAAATGGTATTGATACAGCGAAGTTTAAAGTTGAATTGTCGAAATTCCTGGAAGAGGAAAGCTGACACAACGCTACATGGATGAAGTGACAAAAAACTGCATGCAAATAGGAAAGCAGCTGAAAACAAAAGCACGCAAATAAAAAGACTCCAGCAAGTCCATTTGGGTGACTAAATGGGATACAGATTAGCCTTATAAAGCTCCCTGTAGATGTATACTAACAAAACCGTCGCTGCGGGGCGAATAGAGATGGGATAAAAAAAGGTGGAATGGAATGGAATGCATGTCACCAACAAGATGTTATAAATGCCTTGAATATTGAACTAAAGAACTTAAATAATCGCATGGGAATACGCCACGCTCTGTGACTTACTGGATATTTTACAAAATAAAAACTCGAGTTCAATCCAAAAGCAGCTGAGCAAAGCACAAATTCAAACCTTGAAGACTTCTTTATACTATCTAAACTGTTCTCAGGTATCTTTGGTATCTTTAAATATGACATTAGCAAAAATTCTATACAACTGCTACTGGACATCCATTTCCCATCTAGCTTCTAGCTACCAAATATTCTCAACAGAACAAATCCTTTATCTATAGAAAGAAGGGCAATAGCTTGAAACCACTGATTTATAGGGTTTGAAACTTATCACACATTTGATGGAGACTATCCCTAAAGGCTACCTCGAGCTAAGTTACATTCTTAAGGCATAGAGGGATATAAAAGTTGTATTCATACTCGATTTAAGAAAATCCAAAAGAGTAAGACCAGTTATTCCTACTTAAAGTCTTGGAAAGACTGATCGATTATCTCCATAATACCATTGACATAAAGCTGCTATCGCTTAAAAAAATGTTTAAGTTAGCACTGAGTTATATCATTTAATCGTAATAATCTAAACGACAACGTTTTAACGATATATCTTATACTTCATACAAAATACAGAACTATCCAATACATTTGTAGATCAATATATTAGTTGCCCTCGTCGTCTTAGCGACGATCGTTCTTAAAATTACCCGATTGAAGCTTTGCTTTGAAAATCTGTAGAACAAGCTCTATCGAGAAGAATCTTTTAAAAAGTGAATATGAGGCGGTCTTCATAAGCTCCCATTTCAAACTGAATTTTGATTGAGATCTTTCGCTTGATTTCTGTTCGATTTTGTGGCTTAGCTATGGTAATATCATCTGCAAAGCCTAAAACTTTCACACTTACTGTCTAGGACACCTGCTGATTCGTTGTGCTTTTGTCGCTGTAGTATCGAAGCCTCCTGTTCTTTAAGAATCTGGAAAGTATTCCGACTTTTTTTAACCGTATTTTTTTTTCGACTATAGCACACATGTTTTAGGACTACAAATACAAATTTTTGGCGCATAAGGCTCGTTGCCTAGCCCAGCTTTCGCACAACTATTCATGCATGTGTGCGGGACCTCCTGGTTTATTCTATTATACCATATAGAATAAACCAGGAGGTCCCGCACACGTTTTGATACTGTAGTTAGGGCCACCGTGAAATAAAAGCTCTAATGACCGGGTGTTCACGTTAAACTTTCTTTACATATTTGGCCCCTTTTAGATCTTCAATTGATGCCTCGTGCTCGGTAAATGTCTCTGGTGTAGGTAAAAATACAGGTGGTCATTTTGTCTGTGAGAAACATGTGGTAAACTTGAGACCTGGTGAATTCTCAAATTATTAGCTTTAAATCACAGCAACTTTAGTGGCGCTACACTAAGCACTTCTTTGAACCACTTGAGACGTGCCCTTAAATCCTTTATAGCAAAATGCTTCAGTCTGAATAAATATAATCTTTAAGCTCTGTCACATGATCCTTTAACCTGAGGTTCGGTCTTCTTTGTCATCTCGAACCCCTAAGCATTTATTCAAAGATTCTCTTGTCTGTTCATAGCAGTAATGTTCAAACGATGGCTAAGCCAATATCGGCCAATAATACTACGAAGAATTGTTTCTTCGAAGGTGTCATATCGGGTCTGGTTGAGCAACCATTTGGTTCAGAGTTGTTAAGTTGATATCGACTACGTAAGATTTTTTCTTCATAAAATTCCTTCTTAATATGGGGTTCAGTCGTATCGGTAGGGGCATGTGCACATTTCTGTATGGTTGATATTGCAAATCGTTGATCTAATGTAGATCACCCAGGCGATCACTAACCTGTTTATACTCAATCACATTTGACCTGAGTCTCCTATCCACAATGAATAAGCATGCTATCATGTGCAAGCTTTGATAATAGGTGTAAATAATGTAGCATTCCTGTTTCTATCCCGAAACGCGGTAACTCAAGTTTTAATGGGTACCAAGTGGCCTGCGTGTCGGAGTTGGTATAAGCACCTCATTGATGAGAAAGCTATGGAACAAAGTCAGCAGTCGCTCCACATGACTTAGCCATCTTGGACGTCCAATGTGTATTTTGTATATACCTCTATACAGCTTATAAAATTTGCCATTGGTCTTTCGCCTCGAACACCCATCAACACAAAGGTCACCAACGCTTTTTCAAAATGTTGTTTGTCGGAAATAAGTAAGGCTTCTTCATCCCCTTTTGACGCTTTTAAACATACAAAGGACTCGAAGCATAAAAGCCCTAAATCGAGTCTCCTCCTGTAGAACCTAATTGCTTTCTAAGCCCCGAGAAGCCCCATTGGTAAGAATAATTCCAAATTTAATTTCACAGCATGGTTCCAAGTCGATAGCCGAAGAAGTTTTGGTGCTTCAATAGAAATTAACAAACCTCCATGTGAATAAAATGGAGTGAATTCATTTAGTACAATTCTACGACCTTAAACTTTCCACAACTACTTCATTCTTACAATTAGCTTTCCATTTGTCCGAAAAATATCCCTACAACGTGTTTCAGAAGAATAAACCTGCTCTGGTAAGCTACAAAGCAAACGACATTTTCAAGACTAAGTACTTCCTTAACCAGAAATACTGATGACAAATTTTCGGACAATCCACTAAATCCATTTCCATAACTCAGACCCGCACTCTTGGCCCATAAATAATTGCGGTCGTCCTCCACAAAAGTGGAGTGGATGGGACAAACTCCAAACCAAGGAGTCGTCGCCCGCTGCGACGCTCTGGCAAAGACCCACGACGACTGAGAATAAAGTGCCACATGAAATATGCGAGTTTCCGTAAATGCGTACTCTTCCTCGAAAAGCTGTCTGCCTACTTTCCCATCCGACAACCCTTTTCGTCCTTTGAAAGGATCGTTTCATTTTCCCATATCATAATTATTTGTATTGCTAAACTCGACCCAGATTTAGGAGTTGGTGCGCTTATTTCACGTGTGCATCAAGCGTTTTTTTTTCCTTTGGTTTTGTGTTCGTCCACCGTGTACGACTTTTGTTGCATGTTGTTGGTTCGACTGTAAATGTCGTCCTTTGGGGCTTTTTGCATTTGTAAATTTGTGACCAACGGGTAGCCCCTTTGTTGTTGTTGATTTAAATGCAAAAGCAAAATAATAAAATGTTTCGTTTTGGTGCGCCATAACCGCAGAGCAGATACACATCCTTTTCCATTTGCTGAACGACCCACAGCTACTTCGACGACGACGAGTACACGTATAATTTTCAATGAAGGACATAGGGGGTTAACAAGGCAGTCACAACCTTTCTTTGCGTTCGCACACAGCACACCAGCACCATCAGCAGTAAGCAAAAAGAACTCCTCATAGGAACGGAAAGGGCGGGGCGATACGTTCTCCTTTCATTAGATCTACACGAAGAAGGCACTCTATTAAGGAGGTAGGAACACGGCCAAACGCTAAAGAGCCAAATAGGAATACCACTATACTTGAGTGTTGCCAAATGTTGGACGGACGGGTGGGGGAAGGTAAATGCAGAAATGAACTGCTATGGCATTATAATAACATCAAATGTGTCTCGGTATTGTCCTTTTTTTTCCTTCTTTTGCCAGTCACAACTTTTGCTGTTTGTTATCCTTATTGTTGCCATCATTATTTTGTACGTTATGTGAATTTCCTTGGTGAATTTTATTGCTCCTGATTGCGGATATAATTTTTTCTTCGCCCCAGCTACTTGGTCTTGCACGGCACAGAGGACAACCAACAAACAAAGTGCACCCCGTACCATCATCCCTGCGGAGGACAAGTGGCCAGTTGAATCGCTACTACATTGCTACACAGGACAAGGAACACATCTTTTCGAGAATTGCTACTATACTCGTAGTGTAGCATTTCGGAGGCCAAAAATCACTCTCTGTGTTTGTGTGTGTGGGGTATAGGGCGCCTGGTGGGGGTTAGGAAGGAAATTTATTTTGTGGTCATTTTGCACCTAATTTCAGCAAACCACCCAACTCTCTGGCACTCGCACTGGGACATAGGTATGTGTCTCCGATCAGAGTCCTGATTCCTCGTACAAAGGGAATTATGGTTTCATCTTGCGTATGTACACAGGCCAGTGTTCTGCCAATTTCGGCTGCTGTCTGCCGCTCGGTGATACAACAACCAGAGGGCGCAAGGGGGACCGAGAAGTCCTTGGAGATGAACACGAACAACTCGGAACTAGGACTGCAGTGAAATATCATCGGCTCATTTGTATTGTGTGGCTATCTAATTGAAGTCAGTCAGATGCTCTTAAATATCCTTTTCTGCTGTTGTCTCGTGTTTTTGCCGACTGTGACGAAGTGAGGCAAGTGCTGTGAGGACACACGTGGACAGACGGGCATTATCTGCATTTCTGGATGAGTGTGGGTGTGGTTGATGTCTTAAAGTCGCCCAGTGCTGAGGAGGATATGTGTAGAGGCGTAGCCAGGATATGTGATTTATGGTTTTGTCAGGTGAAATTTGGTTTTGTGGTTTTTGTGTTGTTGTGTAATACACCGGCCATTGGAGAGGATGCCACCCACAACAACAGCATCCATGTCAATTGTGTTTTTCCAAGGATATTTGCCCAAATAATCTCTATAGAGTGTATGGTAAGCCGCAAGGATAGATTCGAAAGCGATTATTGTTTCAACGAATGGAAGATGTAATATAGGAAAACAATTTTGTTCTCCTTTCGCCAGAGAGTTGCATTTAATGAATGGAAAGGACTTTGAAGGAGGTTGCAGATTAAGATGTTCCCAATCGCAATCGTATGGGTATGCATGAAAAAGCTGATACATTGTAATTCGTAGAAGGATCATCAAATGTCATCGGTTTTGGGAATGAGTGTGTTCTGAATTACCACTTGGGTCGTTTAAAGTGACAACGTAGGTATTTTGAATAGGGAGGTTAGATATATTAAAGATTTCATTTAAAGAACTGAAGAAAGCTCCACACAGACTCCGATTTTTATTTCCACTATTTGCGAGCATCAATATTCTAAGATGAGCGGTCACATAGGGGTCAGAATTAGGATAGTATCAACTTCGAGACTTTCATTAAGCCTGATCTTCCCATTAATATTGATGGCTCAAAACCAACTTAAATACAATCGTGTTGACAAGCACTCGTTGCCGCAACTTCTCTGGGTGGAGCGCACCCGAAAAGTTCAATTTTCCATGACTCTGACTACTCATAAATCAGGCTGAATTTGACCAATGGCAAATGTTAAGTTGGCCTTGATAGCCGCTGCTGTTTATTTACATAGACCTGTGACCTAAGAAAACGGCACTAGAAAAAGTCGAACATGGTCATATGACACGATCTTGGTGGCAGTTTCACTTTTCACATCGCCTCCACGTAGGATGTGTATGGCTCGAATCCCTCGTGCATATTTTCCAATTTAAAGTGAGTTGTGTGGTTGGTTGTGTGTGCGCTACATGCGCTTACCTGTTGAGACCACATGTCATTTGTGTCAATACCATCCAATTCAGTAATCATCAACCTATAGCGCTCGCCGTTGATGGTGATGGCGTGGCTAACTTCGTTCTTAAAGAAATATGGACCGATGACGCCTCCAGCCCAAAAACCACACCAAACAGTGACTTTTTCGGGATGCGCTCTTGGATCTCATGTGGATTGGTATCGTCTCAAATTCGAAAAAAATTTGTTTGTCCAGAAATGGGCGATTAAAATTATCGTCAGAGTCTAACTGCTCCAGAGGCCATTCATCGAACACACGTCGTTATCTGTGTTCGTATAACTTCAGCTCCTGTGTCAGTTGAATTTTGTACGGTTGCAAGCTCATTTCACGATGCAAAAGTGGCCAAGTTGTGGTCTGCTAAAGGCCGAGTTCTTGTGAGCGATGCACACTGCATACTCTCATTTACAGCGAAGATCTTTTCGGCAGATCTTGCGTTTTCTCTACGTAAAATTTATCCACCACACTGCGAATGTTCCTCTTGGTAGAAGGATTATGGTAACTGTAAAATGGGCGAAGCTCGCGAAGATTGCCCGAACAGAACACCTATTTTTATAAAAAAAAATTATCATTGAACGTGTTGTTGTGATTTGGCAAAACAGCCAATTTGCCAGATTAGCTTCAAGAATATGACCGCTATCAACTGTCAAAACTCGGAAGTCCATATTGAAGAACCCTTAATTTCAGCCTGTACAGTCTAAATATGGTATGTAAAAAAAGAGATGCACTGTTAGCGGATTTCACATACGCTGTCTAATACTCTGAAAGCAAAATTTAGTATATAGGTAAAGGGTGTTTTTTTAGAGGTATAGAACTTCGAATTGAAACAAAACACAAGAAAATCGTCTTAATGACCATTAATTTGGTTTTTTTTTGAAATTTTTTTGAAAAATGATTTTATGCCATTAATGTTTAAATATGATTTCGGGCATGTGGCCGCCGCGACTGGTTCGAATAAAGTCAAATCTAGAGGTCCAATTTTCAACCACTTTTTCTAGCATTTGGGGCCCTGAATGTTGGCTTCCAAGTCCAAGTCCAAGTTTCTGGTTTGTTGGCATAGACGAGCGACTTCACATATCCCCAAAGAAAATAATGCAATGGTGTCAAATCACACGATCTTGCGCTCATCGAATGTTTCCTTCAATAAATCGATTGTGACGTGCGCTGTGTGGCATGTAGCGCCGTCTTGTTGGAACCACATCTCATCCACATTCATGCCATCCAATTCGGGAACAAAATAGTCGGTTATCATGGCTCTATATCGGTCTCCATTAACGGTAACTGACTCTCCAGCATTATTTCGGAAGTAGTATGGTCCAATGACTCCACCAGCCCATAGAGCACACCAAACAGTCCGATAAAGCTCCAATTGCTGTGCACGGTGGCGAATCGATTCATTCGGGTCCTCTTCAACACTTTGCTCTACAGCGGCAATTGTTTCTTCGATGCGCATTGTTCGATGTCTCTGCGGATGCGTATCACATAGAGTAAACGTAGTGCGAAAACGATTCATGGTTAACCGAATTAATTACTCTGATGGACGATTATGGCGATAATAAAATAGACGGAGCTTGCGGTAAACTTCGCGAACTGAACCATTATTTTGGAAATAAATTTGCACGATTTGCAAGCGTTGTTTATTTGTCAACGTTTTCATGATGAATTGACAAACCAAACTGAACATAAATGACATTAGAGCCCGATTTGACCACAAAATGTCAATATTATCTCCATTCGAAAAACCAACCTCTAAAAAATCACCCGTTATATACTGTCTTCATATCTAACCTGAAAATTACCCAAACTGTTTAAACGAGGCGGGTGCTATTCAACATTCTTAATCCCGGAAGGTAAAAGATGACAGAATCAGATTTTTGATTAGCACCCTCGGACAGTTTGGGTACTTTTCAGGTAAACCGGGTAAACCTCTTTTAAACAACACAATTCGATTATTCGGGTTAAAAAAAAACATTTTCATATCAGCTAAAAAATGTCTAACACAATGGGCAGCCAAAAAAGCGGTGAATCAAAGTTATCCACTCTTACCTACAGATAAATCTTAAACCCGCTGTTTCCACATATTTGTTCTCATTGATTGCAACCAACAGCCAGCCAATAAAAAAATCCAAAATTGTTTCCTTAGCTCCAAATCCCCTCAAACAGGATATCAATTCCCAATTTCGAATCCAAAGTTTGTTCTTAAATATTTTCCCTCAATGTTTGCTAAAAAAGAGAAATTTAAACTCCGCCCTACCAGAAAGTATGTAAAGCCATAGCAAAACTGCAAAAAAAGGATAACCCCCAGCTGTGGTAGGGAAAGAATTAATTAAAACTCGCCATCGAACTAAGGCGAAAAATATATCTAATGAAGTTTACCAACACTATTGTTTAGGAAACGTGATTGGGCTACACCATGATGATGATGATGATGATACAGTTGTCGTCGTCGTCCTCCTCATCATCTGTTCCATCGTCCTTCTAACTATGCTGACAGCTCGTCACAATTCCTCGTTTTGTTCCTCTATTGTCCATTCAACTACCCACTTCGTTGTTCGTTCACTTCTCAACAACACCACCACCATCACGACCTAGCATCACTGCCATTGTATCTATCTGTATGCGACAGTGTATAGTTGAAAAGTTAATTTTCACACGGGCACTGCAATCATCATGTGTCGTCCTTAATTTTTCGAACGCTCTCCGATACGGATGTCGAGGACTCAGACTCCCTATAAATATCCTTTTGTGCAATCAGACAAAAGGAAAACTGCAACAGCAAAAACGAAACAGCATAAAAAAACAACACACACAAACAAATAAAAAAAAATACATTTTATCACTTTTTGGCAAGCCATGTCCTTGTGTTCGAGCAAAAGAGGAAATGGGGTGTTGCCAGTGCTGCATCGAGACCCTGGAACACAGCCACCCCCTATTTGAATTTACAACTGCATGTTTCCGTATTTCATTCGTATTTATTTACAACATCGAAACTGCGAAATAAATACCATAATTACACACAATTAAATGGCATGATTTACAGTAAACAATTAAAATTGTCTCTTGATACAATGTCCCGAACAAGAGAAACATCCTCCACCCTGTGTGTGGGCTGCGCCTGCCACCTCCTGCTTGCGCTCGCCTTAATTCCAAATTTACAACCGTGCGGCATTGTACTTTTGTGCAAAAGTATGCCTCAGCTCCTAGAGTTTGGCTAAAAAGGACTAAGGTGATGGTGGAGAGAAGGTTAAACAACAAAGACAAACGAGCGAAGAAAACTTGGCACTTTGGTCTGGTGCTGCTTTATGAGCGAAATTTAAATGGAATTTCGGAATGTTCTATCTACCTACCTACCAGAGGAGGAGACTGCGAGAGTAAGTTTCAACACAAAAGTCGAGATGCAGGCCAAAATGCACTCTAAGTATTTTCTTACAATAACACACACACATAGTCATAACTATTGATGTATGTGCAAACCAATAGAGAGAATCATCGATAGCATCCTGAAGGAGTACTTTGCGCCTTTTGAAGGTTAAATCTTTTCATTGTTCACAAAGGCAGAGTATGCACAGAAACAGATTTTGTTTATGTGCCGAACTTAGTTGGGAAACATTTCTGAAAGTGTTCATCCTCTGTGGCGTATGTGGAACTTCTAAGGAACCTATGAACACGAGCAAGAAACTTTTTGTGTTTGCATCCTATCGAGTGAGGTTTGTTTGTGTTGAAGAGCTATTCGAACATATTTTGGAGCATACATTTCAAGAGGCCGATAAGTGTTGAGAATTGTTAAGGAGTCTTTGGAATAGAGAACAGTAGTCCTGCGAATGGCCTTATAATATGTGTCGACAAAGGAACAGACAATCTGGTGATGTAACATACAAAGATGTTAGACTTTGAAGAAGGTTGGCGTGGTAAACGGCTTATTTGTTTGCTATGCGTTCGCTGTACTTGTTTTGGTAGAAGGACCTAGTATGGTGGACAGGTTGTGGTTGTGTATAACTTCGAAATCAATCAAAAGGATTATATATCCTCGAGACAACCTATAATACCCGGACAGTAGTGGATGAATTTCCAAAGGGTCTTTTAATAGAATGGTCCAAATTTGTGAGGGTATATCGGCCATGTTGTTGAAGTAGTATCTGTAAAATTTGTTGTGTATTGTTCAGAAGTGTATGGGAATTCACAACTTAGCGTTTGAGAACGTGAGCAAATCACCGATTTTATTTGATCAGTGCTTTAGTGGAGAAACGTTCTGCGAAATAGATGACGAGTTCACTTTTTCACGTTTGATTTTAATCTACCAAAATCTATTTCCCACTGAAACGCAAGGTTTACCAAAAAATTAGAGTCTTATCCTCCAAAAAAAAACGTGGTAGTCAATTTCTAGCTTAAAACATGTGGCTTTTCTGTGAATTTAATTTGGCTCCGGGACATTGGATGGACACGTATTAAATGCAAATAATCTAGGAACTTAAGGAACAGAATCAAAGACAGCGATGTTCTTTCGCTGATAGGGCTCTGGAACTTAAAAAAGTTAATCCAAAGTTCGCACAAAAATACATATGTTTTGACGAGCTGGCGAAATCCGAAATAGAAGAAATCCGTTGGTGGACAAAGCTTTCTCCAGTGAGATTTGTATAACCTATCTCATAGGGGTGTATTAGTTTTGACACATAGTTTGTAACATAGAGCAATAATTTAGCTAGATATACCTCAAAATATATGGATCGACTCAGAATTGCTACCTGAGTCGATTAAGCCATGTCTGTCTGTCCGTCCGTCTGTATGTCACCGATTTTTAGGCGTTAAATTTTAAGCTAGGAGATTGAAATTTGGTATAAGGATCCATGTGCGTTGCTTCAAAATATCTTGCCTATACAAAGTTTTTTGCCACGCCCAATTTTTGGGGGCGTTTTCGTTAAAAAAAATTCAGTAAAATTTTAAAATATTCGAAAAAAATTCAATATTTCATCGCTAAAGCCCACATTTTGGGGGGATTAATTTTGAGGATGATATGGGTTAGGTTATTAAACGATCCGCACAGCGGATTGTAGCCTTTTCATATGTTTTTTTTTTTTTTTTAATTTGCTCGCACTCAAGGTGTTATGAATACCCTTTAAATGTTTTACCATAGTACGAGCGTTAATGAAAGGAACGAAAGAGAGTGATAGAAAAGATTTTGGATGTAGTGGAGACTTATTGCATGGGTGGTATCCGAACTTATTTCGGGGAGTCCCTGTTTGTTGTGTGATTACAACAGGATTTCTTAAGCTCCATTAAGAATTACCGTTTCGTAGTTTAGTTCGTCGAAAACTAATGGGTTCCAGGATATGGAACATTAACATATTCAAAGAGAAAGATTCCATATTCCTCCAGCCAAAATCTATAAAAAAAATAACTCAAAGAAATAAAAATATAAATAGCGCCGTCTTGTTTGAACCACAACTCATCCACATTCATGCCATCCAATTCGTGAACAAAATAGTCGGTTATCATGGCTCTATACCGGTCTCCATTAACGGTAACTGACTCTCCAGCATTCTTTCGGAAGAAGTATGGTCCAATGACTCCACCAGCCCATAGAGCACACCAAACAATCCGTTTTTGTAGATGTAATGGCGTCTCAAGGGTCTCATGTGGATTCTCTTCATTGCAAACCAAACTGAACATAAATGACATTAGAGTTGCCCGATTTGAGCACAAAATATCAGTTTTATCTCTATTCGAAAAAACCAACCTCTAAAAAAATCACCCTCTAAAAGATTGCATGGATAAAACTATCCCAGTCAAGCATCCTTGGTACACGAAAGAGCTTAAATCTCTTCAGAATATACGTAACCGGGCCTAGAATAATTTTGTTAAAAGTCAGAATCAGTTAGACTATGATAAGTACCTGAATTATTTAAGGATTTCTCTGCGATGTCAAATAGTTGATAGTTAATATGGATAACGCTCTTAAAAGTGACCCAAAACGCTTTTGGGGTTTTGTCAATTCGAAGAGAAAAACGAACGGATATCCAACCAAATTCTCTTACAATAATTCAAAAATATCGAGTTCTATTATTTTATCTAACTTATTCGCAGAGAATTTCAGTAAATCATTTATTGATACCCCTCTTGTCTTGGACGAACAATATTTCAACTGTTCTCAAGTTAGTTTCAGCAACGTCACATATGACGAGGAGACAATACTTAAATATATCTCTTTATTGAATAATGACTTTTCTGACTTAAGTATATATTTGAAAGCTCCCTTGCAACAGGAGTATTCCCAACTCTATAGAAAAATTCATTTATTACACGTGTTTTTAAAAAAAGTGAACGAGGAGGTATCTCTAATTATAGACCTCTCAAAACTCTCGCATTCCTAAGTTATTCAAATATATTATTTGTGATAAATTGGTCTTCCTTTGTCGTAACATTATCTCTAAAGAGCAGAATGGTTTTGTAAAAAATCGATCCACTGTCACAAATCTCTTATCTTTCATGCATCATTGCTCCAATAGTTTGGCAAATAAAAATAAGTCGATTGTATATACACTGACTTTTCCAAAGCTTTTGACCAGTTATCACATATCATTTAGGACCTATCTTAATTATACTTGCTATTAACGATGCAAGGGCTTGTATTCGAGAGAGCAAAATACTGATATAAGCTGATGATATGCACATTTTTTGTAGGAGATCTAAACGATTCGGTTCAACTATAAGCCGATTTAAATAGTTTTAACATATGGTGTCTTCAAAACGGTTTGAATTATAACCCTACTAAGTCTCTTAGTCACACTCTCTGTTGTGTCAACAGTTTTAAAGATCTAGGTGTTTATTTTGATCCTAAATTGGAGTTTAATAAATACATAAACATTATTATCAATAATCATCCAACTCAATGTTGGGATTTATAAAAAGGTGGTCAAAAGAGTTTAATGACCCTTATGTCACCCTTTCGCCCTCACCTCACCTCACCGCCCGCCTAGTTCGCCCTCACTTGGAGTATGCCTCACAAGTTTGGACACCCTTCTATGTAGTTCATTCAAACAGAATTGAGGCAGTCCAACGTAAATTTATAAGATTTGTTTTGAGAGGACGACCAGGGGTTGATCTACACAATTTGCCTCCATATGGATGTCGAATTAAACTACTACAGATGTTGCCTTTACCTCAACGTAGACTTAACAATGACATCGGTTTCTAACACCAATTACAAGATGGGCCAAAAGAGATTACCCTATTGGAAGATGCTCTTATTTTTGCAAATGGCCGCCAATGTCAAATATGTTTTGACATTTGTGGACTAGACAGAAGTAGAATACAAGTTAATAAGCCATGGAGCGATACAATCCCCAACAACGCGGAATAAAAGTGTCTATTTTGTTGTGTAACAATTCATCTGTAGTGTTGGCGCAGCGCGAATTATGTCTCCGATTCCCCTGCCACCAACCTTGAAGAGTATGGACCACACGAGACGTTGCCAAGAGTGGCCGGCCCCGGAGCGCGCCCGTTGTACCAAGAATATCGCCGCTGTTGCCGAGGATGTCAAGCTGTCTTCGGAAACATCGACCAGACGCCGTGCCTCGCAATTAGCCATCAGCCGGTCGTCCTAAGGCGAATTTTGGTCAAAGACTTGCGCATGTTCCCGTACAAAGACGAATCCGTGCATCAGCTGCTGCCTGTCGACCGCCAAACGCGTGTAACCTACGCCCAAGCCATCATCAATCTCGAGGACGAAGTGGATGATTTTTCGACCAAAATCATAATGAGCGATGAGGCTCATTTCCACCTCAGCGGGTACGTGAACAAGCAAAACTATCGCTTCTGGGGCACCGAAAATCCACGAGTAATGCAAGAGGTGCCATTACACTTGCTCAAAGTTACTGGTGCGCTGGAGGAGTCATCCAGCCATCCGCGCTATAGAGCCATGTTAACCGAGTTTTTTTTTCTGCCGCAATTGGACGAATTAGGACTGGAGGACATTTGGTTCCAACAGGACGGTGCAACAGCATAAACTGCGCGAGCCACAACCGATATTCTGAAGGCGGCGTTCCCGGGTCGCCTCATCTCTCGTTTTGGCGATTTGCACTGGCCCGCAAGATCGCCCGATTCAACTGTTCCAGACTTTTTTTTGTGGTTTTTTTTTTCAAGTCCCGTGTTTACGTGAACAAGCCTGAGACCCTAGAAGCGCTCAAGGACAACATTCGACACGAGTGCGAGAATCTGTCGCCCGAAGTTCTCGTCGAAGTGATGAAAAATGTCATAAAACGAGCTCGTATGGCAATCAATTGTGACGGCGCCGTTTTGACCGATATCATCTTCTCGACTTGACCAATAAAATTCTAAAGGTTCAAATAAACAGAATCGAAGTTTTTCATTTAGAAAAAAATGAGAGCCAAACAACATCGGATGACTTCTTTTGGCCCACCTTGTATTATCAGGGAAAATAGACGCTCCTGATCATTTAAGTGCTATTGGTTTTAATATCCGGGGAGGTTCCTATAACCTTCGTAGACTAAATAATTTACATATAGATGTGCTTGTATTAAGCTCGCTACGACACAGATCTGATAGCCTTAAAATTGACCAGTTATAACTGGCAAGGTTTTTAGGAGGGAAGAAAAAAAATTACTAATCTTTCAAAAAGCCCTTTATAGTTGTGAGTTAGATTCCTTTTTCCCAGCATCCACATTAACAATTTAGTATTAGTCATGATTTAAACATGAACTGTTCTGGTGAGCTCCTTGGCTGTAATCTGACTAACATGATTTTGCTACCTAAAGATCATTTGAAAGTGTCAAATATATCCCCGCTTCTTGTGCCTGTACCTGTATATTTGTGTTTCTAACAGAAATCGTTGCCCTACTTGCATCTCTGGATTAAAAAAACTCTCAAAGTAAATAATTCAGAAGGTAAACGCCTGCAATTAATTTTTCCAAAAGATTTTCTTTCAATTTTAGCACATAGTTTCGTCATCCTCCTCATCCTCCTTTAATTGTCGCATAGCCTCAGGCAGTCACCGACGACTTCCTATATTTCATTGCAATTGCGTTGCATATGGCCCCTTTTTATATCACAAAGGAAATTCGCATAAAAGATGCACACATACAAAAAGGTGGAAGGGAAGATCCTTCAACAAAGTCATCATTCTTTTCTACATCCACCTCTACACCACCACCATCTGCTGCGTTCGCACCTTCACACAAATCCGATTGGATTTGTTCCTCGACACACAGAAATATGATGACGACGTCAAAGAACCAACAGAGACGGTTATTGCTAAATGAAGGACATAAGTACTCCGGTGAGTGCAACGGTGCCGTCGACTCCTCCGATGATTATGATTATGCTTCTGATCCTGTTAATCAAGTCGCATCGTTATCTCTAACAAAAGATCCGAAAGCCTTCCAAAGGAATCTCTCCTCCTTTGCGTGGGTATTTTTTTTTTTTGCTTCCCTCCATCTAAATTTAGCACCATGCGAATTCAGAAAGGATAACGTCGTCAACAACAAACGCAAAACTAATAACACTAACAAAAGAAGAAAGAAAATAAGATTCCATAGCAGCGGTTCGGTTCGGTGGGTGACGAAGAGAAGAAGACGGTCGGTGTAAGAAACAAATTAAAAGCACCTCCGCACACATAAAGAAACGAACACGTTCGGTGTTCGTAATTTGATTTGAAAGGATTAGATGTATACATGCATCCTTGGCAACATGCAAAGAAAACAGCATGAGATTGGATTGCAATGCAATTCCATACCCGGATGGGGGGGACTAAGGGTACAGCTTAGCTAAAGGTGGATTCTTTTGTATATGGTTGCGCTACCGTTGGATTTTTCTTCAAACTTTTGCGAATAAAGTTTTGTCGCTTTTCAAAGTGAGTGGTAAATAAAATTACGGAACACAATAAACTTTGAGAAAGGGAGAGCGATCCCCCCATGTATGTGTTTTATTGTGCTGTGCAGCACTTTCTGAATGAAACTATCTACGTAGGCGGCAGTGGATTGGCGCTGGCATCACAACCTGGGCACCAGCACCTCGGCACGAAGGACTATTAGGATATTCTTTTTGTATTCTCTTTTTCTAAGAGGAGCCCGAGTGGCTGCGATTGTGTAGAATACAGGCTAGGGTACATACTCAGCGTATGCTAGGATTTGAGCACGCATGATTTGCAGATGCTTGACTTCGTTTCGATGCAAGGACTTGCAAATGAGGTGACGGTGAGGAGTGGATAAATGAGTAATCGAGATAAAAAAAACTGTCTGAATGGCATTATGCAGACGTAAAAAAGTGAATGATTTTATTTACCGTTTATAGAACCGGTAATAAAAAGGAAAAATGGTGCAGAAAATTGTTGGTTAAGAAAAACGACTTGGAGCGGAACTATGTTAAGTGGATGAGTGCGTGAGCAAGGAGGAGGTTAACCATATAGGGTGTTCTTCCCAGCTTATTGTCTTATCATAAATCAATAGAACTCTAAACGATCCAAAGCAATCCAATAATTTACGATGGTTAGATTTTTTTTCCCAAGGATAAGGAATTATGATCATCATGTTAGCAAATGATGATTAAATTCCATTATAGATATTCTTTAACAACGGCATGACTTAAATCAGATATCTGACTTAAATCGCAGCATTTATGTTATCGTATTATTATTACGTATATTATCACAATCCTAACATAAAGCCACTCTATTGTTGACGATCGAAAAATTTACCAAAATGTAAAATGTCAAATCCTAGCGAAAAAGTTCTACCAAGCAAAGTAGATACCTAAGTAGTGGAGTCAAAATCAAAGTTGAGAATCTGGAACAATCTCTTCTGCAGTCTGAAAAACGACGATGTCGTATAATGCCCACTATCAAGCAGAATAAAACAGTGGATATCGTCGATATCCAAAAAAGTACCATGCACCAGACTTAAATGAAGTCAGGTTAGCAATATATTAACAATGATGTCGGATATGATAAGCTTTCTGCTGAGCTATATACCCCCTGGGAGATGTATTGGCAATAAGCATACACAAACTCCTTGTTAAAACTTTTGCGACCGAAATTACGTCTGAAGAACACGGAAAATCCGCATCGTTTTTTTCAAAAAAATTTCAGAAACACCGGTCAAAAAAAAACAAATTTTGGCGCAACAGGCTTGTTATTACCTATAGTGCAATGCATGAGGTCCCACCATCATACAAGAAGTACACACGCACACATGTGTGAGTTCTTGTATGATGGTGGAACCTCATGTTTTATGCCGACTCCGAACGGCTAAGTTGTGATAAGCTTTTCTTTACATTGATGCTACTCGGATGATTTGTCAGATCATAACGTGAAGAGGGCCAGTGAAAAATCATTTATGTGTTGCTACGGCTGAGAATCGAACCCAGATCGCGGCAGTTCATTGCACTAACCATCGCGGCACTGAGCCCGTTGCCAGTCTCCATAAATATAATACCCTTTCTGCGATATTTAAATCCGTTCACCAACTGTCAAAAGTATGGTCTTAGGCCAGGAAAGTTCATTCACTCTTTGGTATATCTTAAAAAAACACAAGGCGCAGTCGAGTCCGCGGCGTAGATTTCTTGGTTTAAATTTTGCAGTTCTTGCTTGCTACCGGATTTTGTTACGTTTGTTTCATTTTATTTCATTTTTATAATTATTTTACAATTTTCTATTCAATATCGATTTTCACTAATATTCTTATATTCTGGCGATTCAACTTCAGGACAACCAGTCCCAGTCGCCTTGAATGGGAGTCGGATACGATCGGAACCAATAACTCGATTCACATCTACACGGATGGGTCTAAAACAGAATCTGGAGTGGATGAAGGTGTTTCTTCCGAGATGCTTAACCTAAGCATATATCCTTTCGCCTTCCCGATCATTGTAGCGTTTTCCAGGCGGAAATTATGGCTGAAAACGGAATGTAATATACACGAAGTACTATATTAACACCTTCAGTGACAATCAAATTCCTGGAATCCATGTCATCCAAATCGAAATCAGCCCACGAATGTCATTCCTTAATGATATAGCAGAGCATTTCACCATTCAACTCTGCCGGGCCGCAGAGACATACTAGGGAACTGCAAGGCTGATGAGCAGATACAAGACAGGGCACTACCCTTGACATATATACTACCGCCAGTAGATATGTTAGGTATGCCCCTCGATATATGTAAATTGCAGATCAAACTAGATGTGATCAAGAAAGCAAACCGCAGATGGATAAACGGCACAACGTGTGCCTGCTTGACAATTCTGAACAGATCAAACATCAGCACCATAGTCGGTGTCCTTACAGGACACTGTCCTATAGGCCTACACGCAAAAAGACTAGGCCTCTTTAGCAATGACTTCTGTAAAAGCTACTTGGACGAAGAAGACGAGGAAAATATTCTTCAGCTTTCAGCTCTCTCTGACTACTTCTTTGATAATCTAGGTAAGCCGGCTAATATTAATGTCAGAAACCCCCTACGCTATATAGTCAGCTTTGAATGGTTCAATTAGGCGAACGAATGTGGGACAAGTCGACAGGTCCACGTGGTACCACAACGGATAATTATGGTCTAAGTGTGCACGCGCATCGCGTGGAGCCACTGCAAGCTAGCCTAACCAAGTAAAAACTGACACTTTGCTAAAAGTTCAAGCAGACACCACCCATGGAGTGACCCAAGACCCAAAATCGTTCCTATCGCTGCTTTCTTTCTTCAAATGTCTCAACTGTAGAAAAACCCTTTGAAGCTACAAAAACACTAAAAAACAGAAAGTAACAACGCTACACGACCTCTTGCAAAAACCTGACATCAAAGAGCATCAATACAGTGTCATGAGAAGCTTCTCAAATTTGACGTTTGGAGTTGGTCTCAAGCAGATGGTCCTCATATTTGTGGCCAATATAAAACTTGACACACGAATGAAGGGAGAAACTAGCCTGTAAGGGTAGTTACCCCAGATATTCTTTATTTTTTTCAGTAACCATAGCTGAATGGAAACGAGCCTTCCTTGAAGAGTTTTTCCAAATTATCGACGATAGAGCAGGTCTTTATTTTGAGTGTATAGGAACAAGCGTGTAGTATAAAATTTGCCTTTTTATTATATTTTTGAGTTTAAAGTAGAAATATAATAAAAAAAACAAGTAATACTGATAAGTCTAATAAGATTTGCAGGACATATTGCTTTTGATCTTCATCTTTTGTCAGAAGGTTGTTTATGTCGGTTATTAATTTAACACCACTCTCAGCCATATCGTTAACTATATTGGATGTTGTCTTAGAAAATCTGTTTTTCTATTAAATCAAAGAATGTTAACGTTTATTTGGTAAGTAAATTTACCAATCCTCCATCAACTACCTCTTATAATTTTTTCCTAACTTTTGGATTTATAACCCTAGCGTGCTCTGATGCTTCACCTGTGCTACTAGCAATTTATTAGCCATTAACAACTTTTCATCGTATGTAATGGTGCGGTAACAAACGATAATCCCAATAACTTTGCATTCAAAAACCACAAATGGTTCGAAAATTTGGTCAGGGCTATTTCTGCAATGTCGTTGTCACATTCTTTATAGTCTAATAGACTATGCAAAATACCTAAATCTTGCTTTAGTGCAAGATGAGCTTTTGGAGCATTGAACCAAGCTTAACAATAAATTTTAACTAGGTAAACAGAAATGGCATGCACAGAACTTTCTTCTTCTTTAGACGTCTTAAATTGACGACGAAAAGTGAACATTTTAAAGCAGTAAATACGAAATAGCCATTGCCATCCACCTAGCGTGATGAATGCCTCCTGGAGTTTTAAAACTCACATCATTGCTGTCTAGTGATCCAACAAATACGAGAACCAACTGCAATAGCTCCTTGCAGTCATCTCTGGGGTGGCTCTCAGTTAATTTGGTCTCGAATTCTGCAGTAACATTTGCAGTTATGCAGTTCTGGAGTTAACTGTTTTTTTATTAGATTGTCACTGATACCTGTGTCGCATTTTCCTTTGTCTATCTTGGGCCACGCAGTGAGGAATCTCTTAAAAATGTTTAGATGAGGTCCAGTGGTTGATCCCATTGTTGTGTCGGATACGCCTCTTAACAGAATTTCCAAGATATGGTGACGGCAAGCTAGGTATAACAATTCTCTTCCTAATTTGCTCCAATATGACACATGCGGCTTTGAGTCTTGGGTGCTGTAGTGTCGAAGCACATCGCCTTGACGGTGTTGGGAAGACCCCATTCATGTAGACATACATATACGGCTACGGCTTGCTCCTCTCCAGAGCTGTTTGCTGTTACAGGAACTCCCCAGCAACTGTTCCTTTTCGCCATATGAAATAGAAATAGCTATTCGCTCACATTGTTCATTTTTTAAACACCCTGTAAAAGTTTACCGTCCCAATGGACAACCACGTGCTCTTTTTCTTACTTTACTTTATCTAAATTTTTACTTTTACTTAATCTAAATTTTCTTAGTATATTGTTCTCTGAACATTTGCCTTCTATAATGAAATAAAGTTTTTGAGACTTTGTACTAAAGATGGTCAAGGTTAAGTGCTTCTAGAGTAGCTATTAAAATTCTCGTGGCATTTCTGTCGGATACCTTACATCGATCTAACAAAATGGACAATTTCATGTTTAAAATCACTTTAACGACCCTTGCAAATGAAACTATATGAGGCTGAAGTAAAATCACCATCCCTAAACGGGTCAAACGGGTCTAGTCACTAGTCAGGTAATCCCCATATAATAAAAGATTAAATTTGAACAAAGGGCTCTTTATGTTTGGAAATTTAGTTCCAAAATAATTTTTAAGAAAAATAAGTTAATTCCGAGACACATTATGTAAAAACCTGTAAAATTCTTAGAATACTCACAAATTGACTCTTACTGTTTCCAGGTCACGTTTTTGGAGTCAAAGGTTGTTGTAACTCGGTTTGACTTACAATAACAATGATTATGAGTAGGATTTATAAATTTCGAAGAACAAAATAAACTTTCTTTTGAGATATTATGCGTGTTTTTATTATTACTGTTCTGGAGTTATGGCGCTATATGTCACCTTTTTGGCCAAAAATTTGGATTTCTTCAAACTTTGAGCGGCACGGGTTAACGTCGTGTAAGCGAACAAATTTCAACTATCTTAATATCTGGAAAGGGAAAGCGTTTTGTGGGGTCCAGACAAATAAAATTCCGACATCGATTTTTTGCGGTCAACCTAGTATACACCTAATTGCTAGCATACATACTATCCATAGTGATAGGCTTTCTATGACGGTCTAGTCCTAGATTAGTAACTCCGTAAACATTAAATGCAGCTTCAATATCTAAAAATGCCGGGGGTCTGTAATTTTTGCTTTAGAGACTTCTCGATTGTACTAAATTGTAGGGCCATTGTAACACATTTTCCTTTCGTGTAGACATGCTCTGCAAGGAAGATGTTTTAGGTTCAACTTGCTTCGAATATGGATATACAACAGCTTTCAAATGATTTTTTTAAGCAACAGATAACAGATGTATAGGTCTGTACTCCTCGGTATGACTAGGTCTAGGTAAAAAAGAACAATTTCAATCAATAATAATTCCTAGTGGAAAACAAATCGACAAAAATCCTCCTCTAAGGTGCGTCACATAATGTTTCAGTTACATATGCAGCGTCGAAACACACAATGTCGACTTTATATTAAGAAAAGCAAACCACACTTCGTTTTAAAATAGTAACTTGACATTCGCATAAACATTTGAAATCCTTCAAACCATTAAAATGGTTGCATAAATAGCTTCCAATATGTCCACTAACACCACATCGTCATCATTGAAACACTTCCACCAAATTGCTTAATGTGACGGGACGGGACGTGTAGGTAGAGGCAGGGCTTCACAACAGTTTGCAAATAACGCCGGCCGGAAGGACGTTAAATAAAATATATTGTAGGCCTTAGCTTAAACCCAAACTACACCATACACTTCATCCATCCATAGAATCCTAAATTAGCTCGTCGAAGGAGTAAGAAAGAGAACAAGGCACATGCAGCACTGCTTCATGTGAGAGTAGAGAAAAAGCAAATAATAGCAAACGGCGTCAAGGACCCTTCAATGACCGAATTAAGTGTAAGGCTTTGAAGTCACTTTTACACGTCTTACGAAAATTTCCAAAACAGTCTACCAAACACAACATCAGCATATGGCAGTCTAGTTGTCGATTAAGAGGTGGGGGGGAGGACAAATTTACCAGCATGGATACTCCACAAATCGTACGTTGGGAAACGTAACACAAATAGCATCCGGTTCCGGTCTTAACAACATGACACTTTTAAGCAATGTCATAAAAATACCCTAAATGTCAACTTTGTCAGTTCGCTATCGGTAGTAGCTCTCCCCCGATGGTGTTGGCTGTTGTTTGGGTGACGTTCTTGTTCTTGTCTTTGGAGCCCTGCGCTTACACCACCAAAACGATAGCCCGCCGTTCTGTTGCAGCATTGGCGCATATACGCAATTGACCGAAATTTATTTGCCTCGACTCCTGCAAGTTCATAAATTTCAGTTAAATTCATGCAGCAGCAGTAGCTTCAGAGAGGAAAGAGAGAGAATAAGAAGGGCGGTCGGTGGTAGTGGTACCGATGCGGTGGAGGGACCTAATGCAAATGGACAAAGTTTAGTGACATCGCAAGACCCATGTACACCACACCATGCATCCACATAAAAAGGCGCCACGAAATTATAATTTTTCGTTACGAAAATGTGAGAGAGTGTGAAAGCGCAACGGACAGACACAGGCAAAATCCACAGTGGTGTCCTTATTGTATTCCTTTGTCACCCACCCTCCCTCGCTCTTACTGGCTTCCCCACTATGTGGGGATTTTTGTGTGACTATATTGGAGAAGGGCGCGAATGACTAATGTGCGGGATGAAATGATTAGAATGGTCTGCTGAGAGGTCATATTTCAGTTTGGAAAAGTTTCTTCGTTGAGTCTAAATATTGGGTTTCGGTTCCGTTGGATTAAAAGTTGCGAAATGAGTCGAGGAATGTGCTGCAGGAACAAGTTTGTAATAATTTTGACAACGCAAAGGGAAATGCATTGCTTGCGCGTCGAAATTGCTAGGAAGCCAGTTTTATGTGTCGAAGTTGGACTTGGGGGATTTTAGAGACTTTTCAAATGTTTTGCAACATTAAAGAAGTTATAAGTGGTCGCTGTTGGTGGAAAATGCACCAATAGGACAGAGACCATGTACCATGAAAAAGAGAAAATAGCTATTTATCTGTTTTGTGTGTGTTTTTTTTTTTGTAATAAAGGGTGATCCATTTTGAGGTTCCCTACTTTTTTAAAGAAAAAAACACAGAAAATTCAAATTTAATGGAGAATGTTTATTATCATTTGAAAGAACATTCTTTGGCATTTATTTTTTGAAGATTATGTCTATCAAATGTTGGCCGTTGCTACGTCGCAGATGGTCCATCCGTTGAGTCCAATTTTCGATCACTCGTTCGAGCATTTCGACTGGTAACTGGCGAATGACACGCGTGATGTTTTCCTCCAAGGCCTGAATCGAAGCGGGTTTGTCGGCATAAGCTTTTGACTTTACATATCCCCACAGGAAAAAGTCTAACGGTGTGATATCACACCATCTTGGTGGCCAATCGACCGGCCCAAAACGTGAAATTCCGCTGGTGTTTAATAGTTCTGGCTTTACCAGTTCAGGGCAGCCGTCACTGTTTTGTAAGTGATGCATGTCACCGTATAGCTCGTATGGTTCTTGGTTGAATATTCGTCTCCATAGCCCGTTTACGCAAACGGACCGAATATTTTTTGAAGAATTTTCCTCTCGAATCGACCAAGGATTTCTTCATTCATTTTTGATACGGTCCATGCTTCAGCGCCGAAGAGCAGGACTGGGATGATCAGAGTCTTATATAGGATCTCCTTAGTAGTGCGAGTGAGGACTTTACGACTAAATTGCCTTCTTAGCCCGAAGAAACATCGGTTGGCGAGAGCAATTTTTCGTTTAAATTTTGACGAGATGTTGTTGTCAGACGGTTGTCAGATCATTACGAGAGGATCGCACTACCGATCGCGCCACTGAGCCCGTCAGATTTTTAACATGCAGAAATAAAAAAGGCAGGCATGTCGTTAACTCTATGTATCGAGTTGTGTCGATCTGGCCATCCCTTCCATCGTTTTGTTAAAAATCATTTAACCGAGCAGAACAGGTGCAAACATTTTTGAAACCTCAAACAGTCATGCCCCATATTCACATTTTTTTTATCAAACTATATCAAGTGATATTGGAAAATGCTTCCGAGAAACAATGTTAGACAGTATAGGTACTCTAAATTTACATTATAAAAAAAACTTTTTGTGGGCTTTATATTAAAAACAAAACACTTTTTTGAAAGAACAAGAATAAGTTTGGAATAGCGTCTCCACAAAATACATATACAGCATGGGCCAAATAAGAACGCTTCCACAGCATTTATGATTAGAAGTTGGGTAGAGCATCTTCAAGAACGGGGTTCAGTGGGCGACCGTCCTCATAAAAATGTTCGCACTGAAGACAACGTGGCCCTGTGTTGAAATGATCGGTTTGTCTCAACTCGTCTTATAGGACATCTCCAAAACAACGTTATAGAGCATTTTAAAGTTGGATTTTAAGATGTACCTGTACAAAATTTAAATTGTGCAAGCGCAAGACCACCAATAACGACTATAATACGATAGTCGATATCATGGTACGTCTAGTTTGGCCGACCTTGTACAATTTTGTCCTCAACACTTGCTTCGAAAATATTTCAAACGCACAGTATTTCAGAGCGTTTTCTTAAATAAAAAATTCCTTTTGCCTCAAGAATAATGTTAGCCATGCCAAACTTTTAGTTCCATAAGCTGATCGTAACATTATTATACTTTTTCCTATCGTATAATTATGTGATATAAAGTTTGTATCATTGAATTTTCGCCAAAAGTTATGTAAAACCGATCTGTCCAATCCAAAATTCCAAGCCTAAAGTAGTCAACAAAATGTTCAAGACGATTTGGTTTAAAACGTTGTGAAAGTTGTGAAACGAAGTGACCAAATCAAAGGGTCTAAACCTTAGACTGTTGACTTTTATTTTTATTTACAGATTTTTTTTTTCGTGGGCTGGTGGAAACGATGAGCACGTACCCTTTTTGTATATGTATTGCAACTAAGTATGCAACTTATCTAGCAATTTTTTTTATCACGAGTAATGAAATGTTTGGCAGGTAGCTTTCCGTTGCGATTTACTGCTTTTGCGCAATTTATAGCGCGGTTTGTTAAAATCGGGCCACATCCAAGGGCTTATATCATTGAAGACACCGCAATAAATTGGTTTCGTCAAGAATTTGGAGGAACCTTATGTTAACGTGTCCTAGTAACCGTTTTTTTCTGCTTTCGTGCAAAATGGTTCGTTTCATCTTTAACCACGGGAATACCCAGATTTCTGTGTTCCTTATGTTCCACGGCGCATTGAAGAATGATCTTAACATTTTGTTTTCAAATGTTTGTAAAATGTTTAAATTCGTTTCACTGGTACCCCATAGTTGTATACCATTATTTCCAAAACGGTTTTAGCACTTGCTTGTATAATAGCAGCTTGTTATCAAGGTTAAGCTTCGAATATTTTCCGAGTACAACCAGTACAGTTCTCCGTCTTTATTTTTAAGTTCTTCGCATTTCTTTTTTACATGCGACTTCCATTTTAATTTTGCATCGAGTGTCATTCCGAGATATTTCGCTTCATTTGCAAACGGGACTCAAACCGTATTTGGAAATACAGGCAAATTGTTTATCCGTTTATACAAGGTGGCGCAAAAGTAATCCTCCTATCAGAAAATGCTTTAAATTTTGCGATTGGCCCCTAATGTCAGTTCTGTTTTGACATTTGTGTAGTAAACACATGCGAAATACACGTTAATAAACAATGTTACGCTACACTGCTCCAGAACGCGGAATATTGGTGACTATTTATTTGAGCAATAATCGGTCGGGGACTTTGGCACAACGTGAATTTCGTCGCAGATTTCCTAGCCGTCCAACGCCTACTGGTGAAACACTGCGACGTTTAGCCGCTCGCCTCGAAGAGACTGGCACAACACGAGATGCTACCAGGCGTGGCAGACCCCGGAGTAGCCGTTCTGCAGAGAATATTGCTGCTGTAGCCGAAGATGTCATGGAAGCGTCGTCGACATCGACCAGACGACGTGCCACGCAAATGGGTATCAGTCGACGGTCTTTACAGCGAATTTTGGTACTGGATTTGAAGATGTTTCCGTACAAAGTCCAGACGGTGCATCAGCTGTTAGCTGCTGACCGCCAATCGAGTCTAACATACGCTCAAGCCATCCTTAATCACCACCAAGAGGAAGATGATTTTTCATCAAAAATAATCATGAGTGATGAGGCCCAGCCCAGAGGGCTCAGTGGCGCGAAGGTTAGTGCGATGAACTGCCGCGCAGGAGGTCTGGGTTCGATTCCCAGCCGTAGCAACACCTAAATGATTTTTCACTGGCCCTCCTCTCGTGATGATCTGACAAATCATCCGAGTAGTATCAATTGTCAAGAATAGCATATCTCAACTTAGCCGTTCGGAGTCGGCATAAAACTGGAGGTCCCACCATCGTGCAAGAAGTACACACGCACACATTAATGGTTGTGAGAAAGCTAGGCCCTGGGTACTAACGAGCCTGTTGCGCCAAAAATTTGTATTTTTTTTTGATGAGGCCCATTTCCATATTAGCGGGTACGTAAATAAGCAAAATTTACGCTTCTGGGGCACTGAAAATCCGCGTGTAACCCACGAAGAGCCATTACACCCGCTCAAAGTCACTGTATGGTGTGCTGTTTTATCTGGAGGAGTCATCGGAACTTTTTTCTTCGAAGACGTCGCGGGCCAAACGGTTACTGTGAATGGTGAGGGCTACAGAGCAATGATCAACGAGTTCTTTTTGCCGCAACTTGATGAATTGGGATTGGAAAACATGTGGTTCCAACAAGACGGTGCAACGGCACACACTGCACGTGCCACAACCGATATGCTGAAGGATGCATTTCCCGGGCGCCTAATCTCCCGTTTTGGCGATTTGCACTGGCCAGCAAGATCGCCTGATTTGACCGCTCCAGACTTCTTTTTGTGGGGCTTTTTGAAGTCGCGGGTTTATGTCAACAAGCCTCAGACTCCTGCAGCTCTTAAAGACAATATCCGTCAAGAATGTGAGGACCTATCGCCGGAAGTTTTGGCCAAAGTGATGGAAAATGCCATAAAAAGGGCTCAAATGACAATCAACTGTGGCGGCGGCCATTTACATGACATCATATTCTCGACTTGATGTAAAAAAAATTAAAAGACCAAATAAAAATAATCCACAAGAAGAATCAAAGTTTTTCATTTTTTTTAAATTACAGCCAAAAAACATCGGAAGGTTATTTTTGCGTCACCTTGTACGAAAAATCTACATAAATCGATTTGCTCTCCTTAAGTGCAATCCGCCAGAATTTTGTCCATTCATTAACCTCGTTAAGAGCGTCTTGTAATTTCATACACTTATATTTCCTCTATTGTTGTCCCAACTGCTAGTATAGCAGTATCATCAGTGAACGTTTCCTTGGGGTACTCCAGTAGACCTAAAAAGCTTCAATAGATTTTCTATTTCCTTTTCAGTCTTTGAATTCTCATAATTATCTATCTCATCAAATAACTGTCAGCATACCGATACGAAACCCATTCTCACCTCAATATCGGCTTACTAAATTAATCGGAATGTAATGTGACAGTTGTCATTGGTTTTGCACTCACTCACACCAAAGGCCATAAATATTATCAAGGTCAACTGTCCATTTATTTTTCAATTCCAATCCTAACTCTCCCTATAGATTCTATCGATCCCGTCAATTGATCATGTTTTCTAAAAATACCAAATAAGTATCTATTAATAAAACATCGACACTATTGCTCAATGGAGGGCTACAAAACGCTACTGCAAAAAAATCGAACAGATACTTTCAAAATGAGAGAAATACAAATGTAAACTGGTTCTGCGGTTCGCCATTGTAACATTGTATTGAGGAACGATTCGCGAATTCGCGATTGCTCTGCTACACGCAATGCGATGAGATTTGTCTCACAAATACATGGCAACACATCGCCACCGCACCAACACGCGCATGAGCGCAAGTCGTAGGCGCGCGGGCGCTCTCTCACTCACACCACGCCATGTGACATTGTCGTGTTTTCAAGTGCATGCTACAAATAAATCATAAAGAAGCGAAACTGCGTCAGTGTGTCAAGTTCGTTTCTAATTGTTGGGTAGGCCGTTTTTGCCTGTTGGCTGCCTTTGGTGCCCGAGACGATCGCGTTCGGTGTGGGGGGTGATCGCCAGAGGGCCCACATACCAACTCCACCGACACGGATCTACGTTAGTGCGTGGACGAGACTGTGCTAGCAAACTATTTATCGTATTCATATCCATGTGGAGATCGTCGTTGACGGTGCACTGGTGTTGGTAGCAGCGGCGCATGTCCCATGAATGGAGCTTTTTTCCTCCATAGTGATATTACTTACCATCTTCGCACACAGCGCAACGACACCACGACTGACGACACAACCCGACGAGGTGGGAACGTAACGATATGACGATAAGTGGCAGTAAAATGCTATGTGCGCTTGTGTTTGCCCGGGGTAAATGAACTTCCGGTTCGACGATGGAATTTCCATTCCGATGATCTCTTACCATATTTCTTCTTCGTCGTCGTCGTCGTTGGCTTGTTCGTCTTTCATGGTCGTGGTATTTTGTTTGCCTCGACTTTTTGGCCGGTTTACCTGCCTGCTTCGAGTATACTGTGAATGGCGCATGCAGCAGATACATCACGCGAAATGGTATCTCTCTCTTCGTGGTCGTTTAATTGGAGTTTTTGTGTGCTTGGTCTTCGTTGCGCAGTGGTATTTTTAAACAGCTGTTAGCCAACGTAACGGGAAATGGTAACAAATCCGTTGGAAATTCCATAGAATTTGCTTCTTCTTGTTGGTAGTTGTATGGACTGTTTCTGTTTCTGTGCGCTGGAAAATTGTTTTATTATTTCTTTAAGTGTTCTTTCGACATTTAATTGCGCGAGAGAAATTACGCGCTGCATTATTAAGCAGCCTGCGCAGACTTACATATACCAATGAAATACTGTCGGCTAACAATGAGATAACGATCGCGTTAAAAGCGATTTCGGGGAAGGTATTTCAAAATTCGAAAGGTTTCGAAATATGAAAAGCAACGGAATTTTAAACTACCTACTTGGTTGAATATTTGACGTCAATGGCACTTCTGGAATTGACTTTCCGATGGTGTGATCTGAATTTGATGTCATCGGCATCGCTGAGTGAATTTTTGAAAGAAAATTCTATATCCAGGTAGCGAGGCGATAAGTTTGCAAGAGGAGAAAACGTTTTGCATTTCCTTAAATGCAAATAGAGAACACCCACGTAAAATTTGAAGGTGGCATCTTAATTAGGTTACGCTCTCAAGGCTTCATGCTTTCTTCCACAAATTCACAGTGTTTCTAATGGACCGTCTGTTAGGAGTCGG
The DNA here is from genome assembly GCA_932526625.1 of Rhingia campestris. Lineage (NCBI taxonomy): Eukaryota > Metazoa > Arthropoda > Insecta > Diptera > Syrphidae > Rhingia > Rhingia campestris. The sequence goes on from OW052182.1 coordinate 107,262,773, forward strand.
AGGTTTATTTTCTAGTCGAATCATTTTTTGTTTGACGTTGCTTTTGTGACACCAACGTTAGCAGAAGAAGAAGAACATTTGGAAGGTAACTTTCATGTGAGAGTTCCAGCTTTTTCCGCATTTTTTGCGCGGTATGTGATTATCCAGGGTCCATTGAAGACGCCGCAATAAATTTGTTTAGTCAAAAATTTGGAGGACCGAGGTTCTTACGTTTTTTTATGTTTTCGTGCAAACTGTTTGACCAATGGCACAAAAACACATGTGTCGCTCGAACTCACACGACATATTAAACATTCATGCGATGCATGTCGAGCCAACTTCAAAGTATTTCTAGTCAAAATAGGACTCAGGATGACGAATCTATTAAAATTGTAGAAAGAACTGCGAAATACCTACATAATAGGTTTGTTTCAACCAGCTGTGTCAGGATAGCAACATAAATCCTTGGGCACAGTATCCACAAGTGTCATGACTAAACTAGATAGCTGTAAGTCCCCGCAAATATCATGCCCGACGACGCTAAAAAGCACCTACTTCCACAAAGTCGTCTGAGAATATGCCAAATCTGTAGGGAATCGGCAAAAGACTAAATGTCTCCTTTAAAAAGATGCCTTGTATTTTTAAAGCAATGATGCAAAGGTTTGGATGATAGAGTCTTCCAACAGCAGTGGAAACTGCAGCACTTGGTGCTATTACCAAACGAAGCTCGTTGGCTACAGGAGGTCTAGAAATGGCTGACCAGAAAACGGAGGCAGTTCTTATAACCTGATGAATATACAGGTTGTATTTAGGACGATCAAGTCTAAAGATGCCATTAGGTACCTTGGCGTGATGATAGACAACAAGCTGAACTTCAAGAAACATGTCGGAAATTATGAGTAATAGATTCTTCCAAATATCGTTAGACCATGCCAGCAATTTGATAGTTAAGGGTTAAGTCCTATTGTCTGCTGCTTTCGTCTGGGCCAGTTCACTGACTACCAAACTGACAACAAGAAAAACATGTCGGTATACAGACTAAGTGGATTTTGGACAACTTCGGACGAATCTGCAATGCCATCCAGATGACCAATGTAATGATCTTGTTGTGGTTAGTTCCACTGTATGTATCTGTCTAATAACTGCCTCTTGCGTTCAAATATGACAAGTCCAAGGATCATTTCGGCAACTTCTTCTGGACGTGGTATCTAGTAGTATCTACAATAATAGAAACACCATTCCCAGATCTTCGCAGAGCTAAAGTTTTCGATTCTCGAGTAAGTAAAGAATAATGCTCTGAATAGAGCAAAACATGGAAAAACATTCGTGGCCTGGTTTTACTTGTCCTTTCTAAAAAGTAATGAGCTGGACTGATGTAAAATATGTATCAGCCCTAAAAAGTAACTAATAGCCTTTGCGATTGAACTGTACAGATGATTAAGTGATTGCAATTTATGTTTATTTAATTATCGGTACAGAGCATTTTGGGGAAGTCAATATGGTGATATTTGGCCCACCAACCCATGTGTCAAACTCGACCGAAAGCCTTACAGATAGCCACCTGCTCCGTAACAATATAACGTATTGTTCCTTTGATGATGTCTATAATGGTTACTTTTGGAATCCTTACTGCCGATCGCTTCTTGATCCATTCATTTCCAAGTAATGAATGTGAATGTGAATAGATTTATCCATTACTTTTGAAAGTGTGGATAGTTATGGAATATATCTTTAGAGCTGAAACAAGTATTTTCTCCCTGATCTGACTAAATTTCTAATTGGTTTTTGAAAAAACTCTGATCCGACCAATTACGGAACAATTGCATATTGTTGTATCGTCGCTGTCATGTCTCACATAGTGCAGAAACGCTTAATCCAGAAATGGTTTTGGATGTTTTATGAATGTTTCCAGTACAAACCATCACGCACCAGTACCACTATCAGTTTTGCACCATACTAGGTATTTAATTTGCCTGTTTTGAATTTCTTCCTTTTAAAAAAATCTTTTTGCATTAGAAGAAATTGAGTCCGCATACAAAATTAAAGTAAAGAATGGATTGTAGTGGAGCAGATTTATTCGTTTAATTAAGCGTTACAATGTTGCTAAAAACTACGGCCTAAGCTATGGGTGATGATTTGCTAAAAAACATATACCAACTTATTACAAAAAATTGATAGGACGGCAGTATACCTCATAAATGGAAACTCCACTTCGTTTGTCCCATCCACAAAACAGAGACCCACCTCAAAGTCTGAACTCACAAAAACCCAATCAGCCCCTAGCATCAGTGTCTACAATTGATCTAATCTTCAAACTTAGACAGATCCTGGAAAAAACCCAAGGCAATCAAATCGTTTTCAAAGCCTCGTTCGACAGGATTTATAGATCCGAACTATACAGATCCATGTCAAGCTTTGATATACCGTCCAAACTCGTCCATCTGTGCAGGATGAAGATGGATAATTTTTGTAGCTTCATTAAAGTCCCTATCAGTGTCGTTTTATGCCAGAAGTATCCACAACTGTTCAAATCTATACACTTTGACATGTCCTCGAAAAAACTCAAGAAGTTCAAATCGGGTCCCACAACCTATTCATCGATTTCAAAGCCACGTTCGACAGGATTTATAGATGTAAACTGTACAGATCCATGTCAAATTTTTATATACCGTCCAAACTCATCCGGCTGTGCATCATTTTCAAGACGATTGTGCAAAACTCCCGAGCCAATACCATTGGGGCAATCCAATGGATAATTTTATATCCAGATCATTCCAGTCCTACTTTACGGTACGTCAGCATAGATAATTTAAAAAGCTGATGAAATCTTATGTAAAGGGTGTTTTTTTAGAGGTATAGAATTTCGAATTGAAATAAAACATAAGAAAATAATTTTAATGTCCATCAATTTGGTTTTATTAGACGACAATTTAATGCCATTAATGTTTAAATATGATTTCAGGCATGTGGCCGCCGCGGCTGGTTCGAATAAAGCCAAGTCTAGAGGTCAATTTTCAATTTTCAACATCTTTTTCGAGCATTTGCGGCCGTATGTCGGCAATTACGCCACGAATGTTGGCTTCCAAGTCCCCTAACGTTTCTGGTTTGTTGGCGTTGATGAGCGACTTCACATATCCCCAAAGAAAATAATCCAATGCTGTCAAATCACACGATCTTGGTGGCCAATTAGCAGGTCTATTCCACGAAATTATGCGCTCACTGATGTTTCCTTCAATAAATCGATTGTGACGTTCGCTATGTGGCATTTAGCGCCGTCTTGTCCACATTCATCATCATCCACATTCTTGCCATTCAATTCGGGAACAAAATAGTCGGTAATCATGGCTCTATACCGGTCTCCATTAATGGTAACTAACTCTCCAGCATAATTTCTGAGAAATATGGCCCAATGACTCCACCAGCCCAAAGAGCACACCAAGCAGTCAGTTTTTGTGGATGTATTGGCATCTTAAGGGTCTCATGTGGATTCTCTGCACTCCAAATGCGGCAATTTTGCTTGTTGACGTAGCCATTCAACCAAAAATGAGTCTCATCTCTGACCAACATTTTGCGATGAAAATCAGCATCGAGATCAATCTTATTATCGGTCCATATACCAAAATCTTATTTTCGGTCCATATACCAAAATCACGACGCACTGCATGGTCTCGCGGCTTAAATTCTTGCACAAGCTGGTAAAGTCGTAAGCCAAGATCTTTGCGCAAAATCTTCCATAAAGTTGATGGACAAAGCTCCGATTCACTGTGGCGAATCGATTCATTCGGGTCCTCTTCAACACTTTGCTCTACAGCGGCAATTGCTTCTTCGATGCGCACTGTTCGATGTCTCTGCGGATGCGTATCACATAGAGTAAACGTAGTGCGAAAACGATCCATGGTTAACCGAATTAATTGCTCTGATGGACGATTATGTCGCCCATAAAATGGACGGAGCTTGCGGTAAACTTCGCGAACTGAACCATTATTTTCGAAATAAATTTGCACGATTTGCAAGCGTTGTTCATTATTCAACCTGTTCATGATGAAATGGCAAACCAAACAGGACATAAATGACATTAGAGTTGACCGATTTGACCACAAAATGTCAGTTTTATCTCTATTCGAAAAAACCAACCTCTAAAAAAATCACCCTTTAGTTTGAAAAATTCGTCGAAAAATCTTCGGTTGCGTTTACGTCGGTGAACAATGGAGATGAAGATTCAACCACAAACTTTATAAGCAAGGACCTGTTCAAAACAATTTGCTTTGGACGTTTAATTTGGCTAGGACATGTAATATTTAGCGAATGGACAAAGCCCCATCCCAATTTTTTTTTTTTCGATTCAGAGACTGATGTTTGACGCAGTACAAATTGAAACCGAATTCATCCAACTCGAAAAGCGCAACTGTACCCAGCTATCTTAATATTGGGCTTATTGGAGTGGCATATTGGTTATGGCTCAGGTTTCCCCGGAATTAGCTTGAATTAAAATTAATAAAGGCCTTGAGAATAGTATATGTATATGTAAAGGTATGCATACGAAAAATGACAACATCATCAACATGATTTTCGGAAGTTTTCTCTCATCATGAGAGATATACATGATGTGGATCTTAAACCACTTACAACAAGAGATGAGGTACAATATCATTATTATTACTATAGTGCAGAGATTCAAAAACAAATCTTTATATTTTTTTTACATTTTTCGCTTACCAATGTGCACATCAACACTGCATGCAGCACTCCTTATCAATATCAATGAGATGCAGCGCACCATTCTACGTCATTCCATTGTCATTTTAACACCTCGCCGTCAGCTATGCGCAATATGTTGCCCAAAGGACATATTTAACACGGTACTGGGTCGCACATGCATTTCCATTGCATGAATACGCATCCATAGTCAAGCGATTATAAGGATGACGCACAAGATGGCAATCAGTCTTCAGATACAGTGTATCTTTGTAGTTTCCGTACACCATACCCCGTCTCACATTGCACATCGCACATTTTCATATTCAAGATGGAAAAGAATAGAGAAGAGACAAATACAAAAAAAATTGTGTTTGGGAATAATAGAGTACCACATCAACCACTCGAAATTTGGATCAAGCGTCTGCCTGCAGCAGACTCCCAAGCAAATAGAGTCAAACGAAGCGCACCTTTGATTTCGCTTCGTTTCAATGGGCCATGTCAGATACATCTCGGTGAGACTATGGGCCGGCAGTCAGCGAGGGGAGGCTGACGTGGCAAGGCATCCATTAAACCAACCCCAAGAGATGGTACTCGTATGTCTCGATACCAGAATACCGACATCGGCCGACTTCTTCTTGTCAAATGCATATGCATATTCACCACCTGCCATGCGACCAATATTTTTATCAGACCGTTTATCCCAGAGAGAGACAACGACGACAGATATCGCGCAGCAGTCACATGACCATAGATCCGATGTGATGTTTCCCAAGAATTGTTTTATTCATGAATGAATATGCAAGTTGAATCTAGATCGGAGTCGATTCGGTCTTTCCTCCTCCATATCTATAGCAGCAACGACGACGACGACTAGTGTTTTTTTTTTATTGGTATCTGTATCTGGTTCTGCTATTTTAATCATTAAGTCAAGTGACCCAAATTGATTCGACGTTCGATGTTCCTACCTGTTCCTCTGTGTGTGCATAGATGGAAGAGTTGATTCGTTATGCGCTTCACTGTCAAATATAGTCCATTCCCGGTAAATCCATTTTTTTGTTCGCTTTGAATGAAAATGATGAATAGACAGTCAGCGGCTTTTATTCAAGGAAAATTTATTTGGGCCTGGGTTATGCAACCATAGGCTCAAGACATGATTTTCTGTTCAGAGATAGGCCTACGAAACCGGTGATTCAATTGAATAGAAAATCTCCAAACTGCAGATAATTGCTCGTTTTGGAGCAACAGTAGTCTGTGTCAGCCGCATTTACGGTACACGCGAAAGACCGCAAACAAGCACCGCTCCACGCCGTACACAACACAGATAACAGTGAGAGCTCTCACTTACCTAACTAACTAAGAGTTCAAGCTCGAATGGAATGCGGAGAAAGTAGGCCGCGCACGAATTCTCAGACATTGACTGCCACTCCGCAATCCATTCAATCGGTCTGATGAGCTGCCTTGAGTCTTCCACCTCTCTTGCTCTCTAATTCTCTGTCGAACATCTTGGCATTATCTCGCTGCGCACTTGTATAGGCGCAGGCAGTGGTTGTTTCTGCTATTTCTTTGCCTCCTAGATAATCTATCTCCCGGTGGCAAGTATCGCAAGTATGAGCACTCGCGCAGTAGCATGAAGTTGAAGAAAGCGGATTTTCAGTTGGCATTAATTCCAGTCGAATGGATGCCTCTGGCATTGGTTGGAGAATGGCAAGGTCATTTACCCACGGATACATGCAAGCAGCGTAGCGGTATGGCGCGACGCGCAGCTGGTTTGTGCATAGCGATATTTTAAGAATTAGAAAAAAAAATCAAGCCAAAGATGGTGATATGTCGTAGATACATTGTATCCATAGATAAAGCTTTTTCTGGTGAATTAATGGGGGCGTTGGTAACGTCATTATTACAATCATTGTCGCTATCGGTTTTGGAGATTGTCTTTTAGCAATTATACGGTTGACCATAAGCGGTGTTGGTTGAAACGTTCATTCATTCATTCATAGATTTCTGTGGCTTTGGTGTAGGTGTATAGGTATGTTTCAATAGGCGTTGAAGTAAATCTGAAGGTCTAGAGCAGTCTGCGGAAATAGGCAGCAAGCTGAGCGAATTTTTTTTTTTAAGAAAGTGACATTCTGAGTAATATCTTCTTGTAGTCGATATGCCTTTGTTAACAGTAACAAGACTGACTCTAGTGAAGGTACTTGGCAATGAATAAATTTTTTTTTTCAAGTAGACAGTAGCCCAAGACCGACTCTCAGCTGACCTATACATAACATTGACGGTAGATTGGATAAAAACCTTCTGTAAAAATTGCAATATTAGTTTTATGTATGGGCCGGCAAGACTGAAAGTCCTTTCAAGGGGGGTGACAGTTCGGGGTAAGTAAAAATGGAGCGCTACACGAAAGAACAACGCATTTTCATTGTTGAGAAATATTAAAAAAATGAAGATTTATCAGCTACAGTCCTCAATTTTCGTACAAAATATCGCCGTCAATGTGATTTAAAACCATCAACTGTGAAGAGAATAATTGAAAAATTCATGGAGACTGGATCAATTAATGATCTTAGACACTCTGGGTGTCCTGTCACAAGTCGTTCAACAGAAAACATCGAAGCAGTTCGCGAGAGTATTGCTGTGAGTCCAGGAACATCAATTCTGCGCCGTAGTCAAAAAGTAGACATTTCGAGAAGCTCTATATAGCGATTTCTCACAAATCACTTATAACTTTATGTCTAAAAAGTTCAATTGACTCAAGAACTGAAGACTAATGAACATGAAGCGCGAAGAGAGTTCGTTGAATTGAAGGCATTATCGGACCATTCTTCTTCGAAAATGCGGCTGGTAAAGTAGTAACAATTAATGGTGATAACCTATTTTTTACAAGATATGGATGTGACCAACATGTGGTTTCAACAAGACGGCCCCACATGCCGTATACAACCAGAGAAACAATTCAATTACTACAAATTTCCTCTCCTAATCGTGAAATTGGCCGTTTTTGCTATCAGAACTGGCCATCCAGATCTTTCGATTAAAAACCACTAGATTTTATTTCTTTGTGGTTTTATAAGGCAAAGGTCAATGCAAACAGGGCCACGACCACCAATGCTTTGAAAGAGGAAATTGGGAGTTGTATCTATGAAATTCAGACACATTTATACGATACGGTCATAGAAAAAATCAATAAAAGGGTACGTACTTGCCAGCAAAGCCGTGACGGCCATTTATCTATTCCAAACCTAACCCCATTCTATATACTCCACCAATCACTACAAAATCTAAGATTTTTAATGAAATATCTTTATTTTCTATCAAAATTACATTTTGCGTAAATGATGGGACACCCTTTATTAGGATCTGTTAAGCGAAAAATATTAGACTAATACTTGTTCCTGTATGCGAGAAAATCGAATGGATGAATAGGTATAACCTCGAGCTTTATGAGCTGTGGTCAGATGGGGGTGCAGTCCAAAAGATAAAGACACATTGACTTCAATGATTCTGTTAAAGGATCTTCAAACCACAGCTCCCAAGTTCTAGGCGACAAGTGAAATCAATAAACGTCTGCAACCTTCATCGGGCGCTCATGGAGCATATAGCTTCGACTCACTTGTGAAAAGTGAGAATATCAAGTGATTCACCCGCTCTTAGACCAATTGACTGGAAGCAGGTGTTTTAGATTTAAGGAACCGATTTTTACCCAAAAGTTTAAATTGAAGGCATTTGAACGCCTTAATCCGCAAGGGTTTCAAATGTATGCATGGGTTTTTTAGAAAAGTTTCTAAAAATGTCCGGTTGTATAATATGTGCTAAACAATGGCAATGGCTGAGATATCATGTAACAGCCGGTATAAGATCAAAACAATGAACTAATTGAAAAACGTATAAAAGATACGCCACTAGGATGAGCCATTGCGAATATTTCCTTGCAAGACCTCACATCAGCGAGTTTTTTTTAAAGTTTTGTTAAAAACATTTAAAAAAATAAAATTTAAAAACAGCGAATAAAAAAGAAAAAAATAGATACTTTCAAGGAGTTAGGAATTTCAGGCCAAGAAACTGCAAGTATAGGCTTAGTAGAAGTAAGACTGTTGTAATCATAGTTTTCTTGCGGATCCACAGCACAATGGGAAAAATAAAAAAGGACGCACGGCAGAAGCAACAACATTGCCAGAAAAGCGGTTGTACGGCTTGCCTCAAATTCTAATCTACCAGCGACTAAAATAAGGACCAAAAGCTGTGTATCAGCCAGCATAGCAATGGTCTGAAGGATAATATGAAAAGTGGTACTGTACGGAGAAGAAAACTTAAAAAAAACAGTTTTGAAGCAAGTACACAAGCAGCATCGAATGAATTTTGCAGAATGAAGTTTAACCTTGACGGCCCCGATGATACTTCCGTACATACTTAAGTGGCGCTATAGTGCGGGATAAACCTGGGTCTCAACCAACATGCCTCTCCAATTATCCCGGTACTTATATAACTGCCTAAGGTTGCGCACTCCAAGTTGGTTGATGTCGGTTTCTACTTGTGCGCGCCACTTAAGGCGAGATCTTCCTCTACTGCGTCCGACATCTGGCTGGGAATCGAAGACTGCGATCCGGAGTATTGGTGTCCATTCGTTCTACATGTCCTAGCCATCTTTAACGTCCAATGTGGAGTTTTTGACCAGGGATAGGTCGCTTTACAGCTCGTATAGTTCTTGGTTGAATCTTCGTCTCCATAGCCCGTCAACGCAAACGGGACCGAAGATTTTTCGAAGAATTTTTCTCTCGAATCGACCAAGGATTTCTTCATCCGCTTTTGATACGGTCCATGCTTCAGCGCCGTAGAGCAGGACTGGGATACTCAGGGTCTTATATAGGATCTCCTTAGTAGTTCGAGTGAGGGCTTTACTACTAAATTGCCTTCTTAGTCCGAAGAAACAGAGGTTGGCAAGAGTAATTCTTCGTTTTATTTCAGACGAGATGTTGTTGTCAGAGTTAATAGCGGAACCGAGGTAGACAAAGTCCCGTGCTATCGCAAAGTTGTATCTGTCAATGGTGACGTTCTGTCCAATTCTTCGATGTTATGTGTCCTTTCGTGTTGACAGCAGATACTTCGTGTTGACAGCATAAACTTTACTGCTAAACCCATTTTTGCTGCTTCCTTCCCTATACTAGCAAACGTCGCGTTGAGTCCTACCAATGATGTCAATATAGTCGGCGTATGATAGTAGTTGCACCGATTTTTGTAAAATCGTGCCTCTGGTGTTGGCTCGGGAGTTTTGCACAATCCTCTCAAGAATCAAAGTGAAGAAGTCACATGACAGCGCATCGCTTTTCCTAAATCCTTTTTTGGTATCATATGTGTTGCGTCGATGAGGTCTTTTCCGACCCTGTTGGAGCAGCGAGAATTCTCCATCGTCATCCTACACAAACGGACGAGTTTGGGCGGTATACTAAAACTACACATGGCTCTGTATAGTTCGTCTCTATCAATGCTGTCGTATGCGGCTTTGAAATCGATAAATAGGTCGTGGGTATCGATTTGGACTTCTTGGGTTTTCTCCAGTATCTGCCGAAGTGTGAAAATTTGATCGGTTGTGGACTTTCCTGGCCTAAAACCACACTGATAAGGGCCGCGAGCATCTGTCGGCGCATCAGTTGCGGCTTATATAATGGCTTGTTGGCATCGTCAGGTTCTGAACGTCTGAGAGGTCTGAAACATAAGTTTGCTTTGTTAAATGTTAGTTCAAAAAAAGTTGCCTTGGATACCTAAGTTCTCATTATTTCTTTCATATATGCCAGCTTTTTTGAAATAGCTTTGCATAGTTTCTGGTAAGACAAGCCACCAAGATCGTTAGACAATTTTAAGAGCAGTGAGTAGGTAAGTAAGAGGGCTCAGTGGCGCGATGGTTAGTGCGTTGAACTGCCGCGCAGGAGGTCTGGGTTCGATACCCAGCCGTAGCAACACCTAAATGATTTTTCACTGGCCCTCCTCTCGTGATGATCTGACAAATCATCCGAGCAGTATCAATTGTCAAGAATAGCTTATCTCAACTTAGCCTTTCGGAGTCGGCATAAAACAGGAGGTCCCGCCATCGTGCAAGAAGTACACACGCACACATGAATGGTTGTGAGAAAGCTAGGCCCTGGGTACTAACGAGCCTGTTGCGCCAAAAATTTGTATATTTTTTTGAGTAGGTAAGTTTATTTAACTCAAAAAACTTTTCATATTTCCTATTTCTAGGGCCAGAATTTGTTTTCTTGTGGTAATGCAATTTGAAGGAGTGAATAATACTTTAAAAAGAATGCCAACTTGTAAAAAAAAATGTTTTTTTTACATGACAAGCTTAAAACCAAGAAAATTACACATCTAAGTCTAATGGTTGCACAAGACTCTTCGTATTGGCCGGCTTAAACTTGATTTCAATCTTGAAGTCTAATTTGTGACAAGAGACATTGTCAACCAGGAGTAATATTTGTTTTTTTTTGGATTTTATTTATTATTTCACTCCAAAGGCTGCTTGTCATCCATCCCTTTTTATTGTATTTGTAGGCAATTGGAATTTGTTTATTTTTAAAGCATCTTGGCTGCTTGTATTTTCCAATGGCAAAAACTATCTTGTCTGTGCCAGTGCCAGACGCATTGCACATAAATAGTAAAGTTACTCTGGCCATTCCTTGCGTTTGTTCCAGTAGGAAGAGCTTTATAATAAAGCCCCGTTTTGTCTGCGTTGTATATATTCTCCTCGTCATATTTATCGAAAATCTCAGGCACTACTAAATCCAGAAAAAATACCAGCGGCTTCGGTGTCGGCGGAACCACTTTCTAAATGCAATATTAAAACGCTTTTTCCAACTTTGGAGCCAGCCACTATTGGCGTTGAAGTCTGGAACTGTAAGTTGAATTGCAAATGGTTAAGCCATTTGAGTAGTATCGGACCGGTGATTTTTGCATTTTTTTCAATCATTTTATCAAACCATTCGTGCATGGCAGACAGAACTGAACTGACAATTATGAATTTTCTATGACAGTTCAGAAATGCATGTATTTCCTAGGGTGTATAAGAATCGGTGTTGTAAAAAATGCATTATAACAGTGTTTTACTTATAATCGTGTTTCTTATAAGGTATGTTTTTTACATTGGTGTAAATCTGCTTATACATGGTGCTTTTTTATGATTCTTATAAACGTCATTTTCTTATAATCGTGATTCTTATAAGCGTCATTTACTGTACTTGATTTCTGATTTTCGATACTAAATAATTGTACAGACAGACAATAAGATATCTACCAATAAATATCTTTTTTCTTTTCAGGAAGATCACCATTTTTCCGAAAATTAATAGTGAAGTTATGTCTGTAACCGTGTTGGTTTTTGTTTGTAATGATCGTTCTTGGTATAAAGTTATACGGCCAAATATTAAATTTGCAAAAATAACTCGTCCGTTGTATATTTAAAATTAGAAAAGTTTTATTTGTTATAAATAATTGGCTATAGTTTGGCTATATTCGGGAGTGTTTTTTTTTTTTTCAAATGTCGATATTAAATGCTTTATGTTAACGTTCGGTATTAAATTTAAATGCCACAAAGAATCCCACGTTCGCAAGTGTTTTAATTATCCATCTATCATCACAACCATCAAAAACAACTAATACTAAATGCAATCAACTTAATTATGGTAAGTGATACCCATTTTTCTTAAAAATATAAACTATAGGGCAGTATTGCCTTGCTATATTATTAAGCAAATTTGTCAAATTTTCTAAAACAAATAATTGATAAAATTAGTAATAGCAGGTTTTTATATGTTTCATGTTTCATTTTTTATATCCGTTTAAGTTTGGTAAATATTGAGGATAGAATTAAAAATACACTAATTTTGTGGTACTGTCATTATAAGAACTCTTAATAAAAAATTTGATAACAATATTTGAATGTCAAAACTAAAAATTGGATTAAAAGACTTACCCCCCTATTAATAAACAACGAACAACGGTGAGTTAGCACTAACATATCGGTTAACTTGTAATTCTTATTAAAAAAAACATTTCTACAACGGATAACTTAACTCATCGAATTTCGTGTATAAGGAGCGGATAACTTTTAATATTTGTGAGATGACGTTTCGCTTTTTAATTCAAAAATATTTTTCTCGATTTCATTGACTTTACACATACATGTACATTACTCACATTATCGTACTTTTTATTATTTTATTTTATCATACGTATACCTGGATCGTATTATTTTAATACTTTTTAGTAAAGTGCTGCCATGCTCTGTCGGGAATTTTATGAGAGAGAGCGGATAACAAACATTTATATAAAATATATTTATTAATAACAAAAGATAGCAAACGGATAAGCTCACTATCCGTTAGCTACATAACTCGTGTTTTAAGGAGCGGATAGTGATTTTTTATTAATAGGGGGGTTAAAGACTAAAATTAGGTTTAAGGCATTGTATCAAACGACAATAGTCAATCAGATATTTTCACTTGACTAAGCATTTAACTGAGCTGAAAACGAAATACAATTATTTTGAGTTTTAGTTGCTGCAAAAGCCTGGTGCGTATTTTTGTTTCATATGTTACCGTTGTGCTAAGTTAAGTCAAAATCGTTAGTTACGTTTATTAAAAAATATCGGTGTTACCCAAGCCCTTATTTGGGACCTTTGGGCCTATTATGTCACTTCCAAAAACCCCTCTAGGTATTAATTTGAAATAAATCCGTCTATCGGTTTAGACATACTTACGTAAGTGGCGCTACAGCCCAGACTGAACCTGGGCCTCAACCAACATGCCTCTCCAATTATCCTCGTCTTTAGCTAACTGCCCCCAGTTGCGCACTCCAAATTGGTTTCTACTTGTGGGCGCCACTTCGGCGAGGTCTTCCTCTACTGCGTCCGGCGTATTGGTGTCCTTTCGTTCTACATGTCCTGGCCATCTTAAACGTCCAATGCGTATATTTCTTGGTTGAATCTTCGTCTCCAAAGACTTTCCGTCTCAAATCGACCGAGGATTTCTTCGTCCACTTTTGATATGGTCCATGCTTCAACGCCGTAGTGCAGGACTGATATGATCAGGGTCTTATATAGGATTTCCTTAGTAGCTCGTGTAAGGGCTTTACTACTGCATTGCATTCATAGCCCGTAGAAACAGCGGTTCGCAAGAGTAATTCTTCGTTTTATTTCGGACGAGATGTTGATGTCAGAGTTAATAGCGAAGCAGAGGTAGACAAAGTCCCGTACTACCTCAAAGTTATATCTGTCAATGGTGACGTTCTGTCCTAATGGTCTATGTTGTCTATTCTTTAGTGTTGACAGCATATACTCAGTCTTACCCCCATTTACTGCTAAACCGATTTTTGCAACTTCCTTCTCTATACTAGCAAACGTAGCTGTGACATCACGTTGAGTCCTACCAATGATGTCAATATAGTCGGCGTATGCTTGTAGTTCCACCGACTTTTGGAAAATTATGCCTCTGGTGTTGGCTCGGGAGTTTTGCACAATCCTCTCAAGAATCAAATTGAAGAAGTTACATGACAATGCATCGCCTTGCCTAGATCCATCGTCATCCTACACAAACGGACGAGTTTGGGCGGTATACCAAAACTAGACATGGCTCTGTATAGTTCGTCTCTATAATTGTTGTCGTATGCAGCTTTAAAATCGATGAATAGGTCGTGGGTATTGATTTGGAATTCTTGGATTTTTTTCCAGGATATGCCGAAGTGTCAAGATTTGATCAGTTGTGACCTTTCTGGCCTAAAACCATACTGATAAGGGCCGATCAGATTGTTAGGAAATGGTTTCAGGCGTTCAAATATTACGGCAGATAGGATCTTGTAAGCGATGTTGGGCATACTAATACGTCTGTAGTTGGAGCAGTTCAGAGGGTCTCCTTTTTTGTGGCAGGCATACTTTCATCTGCCCAGATTTGGCTTTGGAGTTGGTGGATGTTACTTACCAAGTCATATCAGCCGGCTTTATAAAGCTCGGAGGGAAAGTTATCATTTCCGACAGCTTACGTTTAGATATTGCTATCCTCACTTCACTTAGGTCGAGTGGTTGTTAGTTTAGCTGTCGTCGCCAATATTGAATGGTCCATTCTGCCTGACATCGGAATGTTGTTCGTCGTCGCCGTTTAACAGTCTACAGAATTCTTTCATATCCTCACCATCGACTGTGTCTCAACTACGATATTTCGTTGTTAATCTCAACAGGATTCTGTTCGAGCCTTAACTTTGACGTTTAACACTTTGGTTAAACTTGCGAACATTGTTCCTGGAGTGGCACCTCTCTATATCTTCGATCGCGTGCTTTTCTTGCTCGTTTTTCTTCTTTCTAAAAAGCTGGTGTTCTTCCCTTCTTCTTTGCCTATAGAGCTCAATGGCAGCCTCGTCTTCACCTGCAGCTTAGCTTTGTAGGCCTCGTTCTTGGCTGCGAGCATCTGTCGGCATTCCTTATCAAACCAGGGGTTTCTTGTAGTGACTGATGGCTTGTTGGCATTGTTTTTCGACATTCGATGCTGGTGTTACGGTGTTAATCGAGAGGTTAAGAGATACGCGTTGCGCGAAAACATTGGCGGTCTCTTGCGATTGCAGTCTTTCGACCTCTTCATCAGGCATAAGGAATCACTTTGCAGCCTACTCTAAGGTATGGTTTACTATCAGATTACACAGTAGAGGAGATATGATACCTTCTTGCTCGTTGACACAGCTGACTATTCTCCTTAATTATAAGATCCCGAGATTTGTGCCAATAATTCTAGCCGTGAGAATCAGGATAGTGCGAATAGACTGAGATCCTTAGTGTTAATATGTGAGGGATAAAAACTACTTCTACTTCCGTTCACGTCTTAGGTATATGTACCAGCCTTAGACAACTAGTCATAAAGGTAAATAGCCAAAGTAGTAGATGTCTAAGTTAAATTGTAGTTCCGCAGGGATAATACCACAAGGTCCAGTGAATTTGAATAATTTAAACTCTAAACGGTCCAGATAAGTTTTTCTTTGGAAATTTGATATCTTGGATATAAGGTATTGGTTTTTTTTGAACGTGTTAATTTCAGCCCGAAAGAGTGCAGAAGTAAGGTCTATGGTTTCCAATCGGAAATGTATCCATTACCCGCAGGTTTTGTGAGGAAATCGTAGTCTCATGGCCTCTGAGACCACAGAAGGTACGCCAGGGTGCTTTTTGATACAATATGTCATTATAACATTTTTAAATATTTTGAGGGACGACTTATTTTGGTACCAGTCCTTTAAGGTGGTGAAGTGAAGTTTTCGATTTATGTTTCGGTGTATCGGTTGTTGAATGTTTTCTGAAAATCTTTAGATTTGCTCGGTTGTTGTTTGGTTGCATGTCCATCACAATGGACAAGGTTTTAGCGGATGCAAATAATCTCACAATTGTTGTATATGCACTTTTGTGAATCCATTAGACTGAAGTAGTGCCCTAAAATACTAACACATATTCTATTCAAACCGTCCCATCGAAATGTTTATAGTTAGATACATAAAATACAATCTATGCCCAGAATATTCGGGTAAAAACTGTGATGATTGCGAATCGATTTCGGATGATAAAAATATATAACCGTAGATATGTGTTTTCTATGTAAAGTTTAGTTTGTTTAATATCATGGTTTCCCTTTACAAAATAAAGAAATACATAGAATCAAGCTCTTTGATTAACAAAAAAATAAACTCTAGAGCAAAGAACACAAGCAGACCTTAAGACATCCAGTTAAGTGAAAATGCAAACTTACCTGAAAAAAACCTCGTTGATAATGAAGGAAAAGCAAGATGATAGTAATGACCGCATCTTCAGACATTCCCTCACCTCGCCCCAAACGCCTGTACTTTAGTATCTAATGCTTAACTCTTAACTCACAGCTTAACATCGCTTCAAATCAGACCATTAAAACGTGGTATTCCGTGTAGTACAAGGATTCATGCCTTCACCCACCTCCATTGCTACGGAATTCCTATTCCCATTTCGCAGCGTTCCTCATCCAAACTTGTGTACATTGCTGCTTCTCCTTGTACTCCATCAAATTTCGAATGAGAATCTCTCCCCAAGGCTCTTCATCCATTATGCAATTCATCTGCAGCCAAGTAAAAATAATTAAATTCCATCCTGCAACTAACACCGGGATACGGCACCCAAGAACCAACCCTCTTCTTGGTGTAATGAGTACCCGAATAGAAGATCCTTATTGCAATGTTTCCCCCTTGCAATCAATGCTAGCCTACACACTTTGCTACTGCATTTCCTGTGCCTTGTTTAATCCACACCTAGGCCAAGAGATGGAAACCAATTAACCCAATGCTCCAATGATCTGCATACAAGTTGGAAGCTAAAATTCCGTAGAGCGTTTAATTTTTAATCAGGCTTTATTCAATATCCACATTGCAGAGGGTGGAAGGATTTCTCACAAAAAAATCAGAATTGGCAGCACATTAGGTATATCCTTGATTTTTGTACCGAACCTAGACTTTGGTGTTTTTGTTTTGTAATATATGTATACACTTTACATCTGTTATAATGTATCTAGACAAAAACACAACCATAAGCTAGTACTTAAGTATACACCAACGTCCTATATCGTAAACAACATAAAAAATGAGGACAAACAAATTTGGGTCATACTGATATTAATTTTTTTTTTTTTTTATTTTCGTCGACGTTGTAAATTATGAAAAGAGGTTTTCTTTTTAAATTCATTTTTAAGGAAGCGAGACAAAAGGGTATTTTGGGATATTGTACTTACGAGATAGATTGTGCGCGATGTAAATTAATTATTTTGTCTTGGGATAAGGGTTGGTTTACGACTCATCAATCTGTCCAATAGGTTGCTAAATAGGAAGGTTTAGGTATTTAAAAAAAGTTTTGCTTTTAATTAGGCAACGTTTTTGGAATTAATTTTGTTTTAGAGTGGCGAACACTGTTTTCCAACAATAAGCTCATTTGTTTTAGCTTCAATTCAATGAGTTTTAGAGCTCTTAAGGCTGAAGTCTTGTATTTCCAGTAATATTTTACCACATTGTTGTAATTAAAAGTAATACTCCTGGTTTGTCAATTAATATCCGAGGAATCATTTATCTCCTGTATCCGAGTGCCCAAATCATACAGGCATAGCTCAGTTCTGGGTTCTGCTTGCGTATTACAGCTCTGCGTGCATAGCTCTTTCATTACCTAGTTCATCTAAATGGTGGAACTTAGATTTCTGCGTGTGTGATGCAGCTGTCGCTAGGCCTAAATTAATTATTATACTTTAACATTACGGCAAAAGAGTTAACATTACGCCTTATGTTTAAACGTTAGTCCTTTAATTAAATCATAAAAAAACGAGTGGTGGGTGCACGACTGGGTCGTACGCAACTTTCTCTTTCACAGCGAGTTCGGCGTTAGATCAAATTGTGCGCATTTTGATTATTAATGCTAAAAATTATATAAAATGTTGAAATGTGATTATACGAACGTTTACTACGAAATTTGAAGGAATCGGTGTCTATGGGAATAATAATTATTTTTTGTTATTGACCAAAACTGAAAATTCCGTTTAGTGATAGTTGGGCTAAAACTAATTATGTGGAATTGCTTCAAGCTGTAATAGTAGTATATATATTAAATTTCATTCAATTTGACATGATAGTTTGCGAGAAATTATCAATTTTCCTTATATGGCCTAAATGACAAAATCCGTTATATGGATTTTCTCGAAAAAACTGGGTATGCAGTTTTGTTGAAACTAATATGGTTATAGTATATATAAAGTTTAATCAAAATCGTTAGAGCCGTTTTCGAGAAAATTGAGGTTATGTGTAATTTTTATATGGCAGGTACCCTTATTAACATGGCTAAAAGCAAACAAAAAAAATGGCCTAGAATTATGACTAAAATAAGCTTGGATACGAAGTTTGAAGAAAATCGGTCTAGCCGTTTAGGCTGGGGAGACGATCACGGACAGACGGACCGACGGACCGACGGACCGACGGACCGACGGACCGACAGACCGACGGACCGACGGACGGAATTCCAAAAACCACTTTTTTAGGCTCCACTATCATCGTAATGTTAGAATCAATCAAAATCTCGAGGTCGAAAATTTTCACGAAAACAATATCTTTCTCTTTGTAAGAGAAAGTTAATAAAAACGTACTTACTAACTTCAGTGCCACTACAGACCACGGTGAACAAGAGCTTCAACCAAATTGACTTCAATCAATCTGGTCCTTAAACTTTAGGCCTTAAGAGAAATCATAAAGTACTTACTAATTTCAGTGGTATTGATGTCCATTTGCTCTACATTTCCCAGCCTTCTGAAACGTCCACTGAGGAAATTTTGTCTGACCAAAAGTAGGTCGCTGGCGCTGTACAGCTCGTGAAGTTCTGGGTTGAATCTTCGTCTCCATAGCTCGTCAATCTACTTTTTATAAGGTCCATGTTTCCGCAGAGCAGGAAGGGATTGTTCAGAGTTCTATATAGGATCTCCTTAGTCGTTGCCGACCCAGATTGAGGAGCGAGAATTCGTCATTACCATCCTATACTGGCGGACGAGTTTTGGGGGGTATACAAATACTAGACACGGCTCTGTAGAGTTCTTCTCTTTAAATTCTGCGGTGTTCGGCTTTTAAATCGGTAAATAGGTGATGGGTATCCATTTGGACTTGTTGGATTTTTTTTTCAGAATCTGCCGAAGTGTGAAATGAAATATCTGACATTAACAGCTCATACAGGGTATCAAATTTAGCTTCTTCCTTTATTTGTATGTGCAACGTTAATATTTTCATCACAAAGAAGATGACCTCCTAAACACCACCTACGACAGTGTTATTCTCTTGGATGTGTGTCTGACTTCCACAAGGGGTGAACACCAGACTTTCACTTGGGTGTTCTTGGTATAGGGGATTTGAACCGGTGACCCTTAGCTCAGTAGTACTACTTACTTACTTATCGGGCTCCCGACCCGTGAAGAGTCTCTGCCTGAGACACTGCAGCCTTCCTTCCTCTACGATCCCGGGCTCGCTGCTTCCAGTTGTCTAGACCAAGCGCTCTGGCATACTTGAAGGCTTGGTCTTTGAAACGGAGGTTCGGTCTTCTTTGCCTTTCCGAACATGGGGGCTGGGATTCGAGGATCCTCTTAGCTGGTGCATTATTGTCCATTCGCTCGATGTGGCCGAGCCAATGTAGTCGACGTGATTTGGCTTTTTGGACTACATCCACATCTTGGTACAGCTCATAAAGTTCGCGGTTGAATTTTCTCCTCCATTCGCCCTCCTCGTGCACAGGACCAAAAATCCGCCGAAGTATTTTTCTTTCGAAGGATCCCAGTGTCAGATCTCCCTTCTTGCTTATCGCCTAGCACTCGGCACCATAAAGCAGAACTGGCAGGATAAGGGTTATGTAGAGCACACATTTGGTCCTTCGAGTTAGGAGTTTTGAACCCAGTTGTTTCGCCAAACCGAAGTAGCAACGGTTTCCTAGGGTAATTCTTCGACGGATCTCCACAAGGGTGTCATTCGTGGAGTTTATGTTAACTCCGAGGTATTGCTGCTATCAACAGTGGCGTTTTGTCCTAATCGGTGGACAGATGCTTGTTTGTTTGTTGATAGCATGTACTTAGTCTTGTCCTCATTTACTTTAAGGCCAAAGGATTTCGCCTGTTCTTCAATCTCCGTGAACGCTTTTATCACGGCATGTTGGGAGCGACCGATGATGTCAATATCGTCCGCATAGCCCAGCAGCTGGACGGACCTGTTGAAAATAGTGCCTTCCGTATTAACACCTGCCCTGCGCACTATCTGCGAGATTGAAGAAGTCACATGATAGCGCGTCTCCTTGCCGAAAACCGGTGCATGTTTGGAATAGTTCGGAGGACTGCACGTTGCAGCGCGTGTTTTCCAGCGTCACGCGACACAACTGAATCAGTTTTGCCGGGATTCCGAATTCGGCCATCGCCATATAGAGCTCCTGACGATGTATGCTATCATACGCGGCTTTGAAGTCGATGAATAGGTGGTGAGTTTCGACTTTAAATTCGTTGGTCTTTTTCAGGATTTGCCTCAGCGTGGAAATTTTGGTCGATCTGCCGGGCCGGAAGCCACACTGTTACGTGCCGATAAGTGTGTTGCAGAACGGTTTTAGACGTACACACACGTTTGTTAGGATCTTGTATGCGACATTTAGCAGGGATATGACTCGGTAGCTCTTGCAAGACATAGGATCGCCTTTTTTGTAGATGAGGCATATGGAGCTGATAGTCCAGTCATCGAGCATGTTTTCTTCCACCCATACTTGATAGATGATTCGGTGCATGCTCTCTACCAAAACATCACCACCGTATTGAAAAAGCTCCGCTGGTAAGCCATCAGAACCTGCGTCCTTGTTGTTCTTAAGCTTTTTTATAGCTAGGCCAAGTTCCACCACCTAGTATCGAAGATGTACTAGGTGGTGGAACTAGTTCTTCATTGACTGGACGTGGGTTCTCTTTTTGCCCTACCACTCTCTCTACATGATGCCCATTCAGCAGCTGTTGGAAATGCTGCTTAAACACATCTACTATTCCCTGCGCCTCGGTGACTAGGTTTCCTTCGCTGTTTTGAAGAGTCTGCGTTCCAGTTTTGTAGCCAGCAACCAGTTGCTTGGCTTTTTTATAAAACCTCCGGATGTTGTTATGATCGCGCGACTCTTCAATCTCCTTGAGCTGGGAGGCTGCGTAGGCTCTCTTCTTTCTACGCAGGGCTTTCTTTCCCCTACAGTGGTTTCGGCTACCTCCTTGATGATGTCGCGATACTGGCACCACTGATTGTTGGCGTCTGTGGTAGGTAAGTGCACAGAGGAGAGTTTCATTCTCAGGCGCTCACTGTAGGCTCTGGCTACTCCAGGTATGCTAAGGCGTCCAACGTCGAATTTCTTCTTTTGGGCAGTTCGCAGCTTCTTCTCATTGGACAGTTTAGCTCTGAATTTAGCCGCGACAAGAAAATGGTCAGAGTCGACGTTTGCCCCTCGGAATGTATGCACGTCGAGGATGTTGGATGCGTGCCTCGCATCGATTAGCTCATGGTCGATTTGGTTGGCGGTTCGACCGTCTGGAGAGCGCTAGGTTGCTGTGTGGATCCTTAGCCTTGGGAACCTAGTGATACTTATATATGATACCCACACTTTGTGAACTTTCCTTACCTAAAACCACACTGATGAGTCCGATCAGGTTTATAATCAACGGTTTCTTATTACGGTAGATAGTTATAGAGGGTCTGGGTCCTTTTTTTTTTGATCGTGCATCTTCGGCCATACTTCTTTCATCCTACATATCTTTTCTAATGAGACGGTGAATATTACTTACCAAATCATCTTAACCGGCTTCATATAGCTCGGTGGAACGCTGTCATTTCCGTCAGCCTTGTTAATCTTAGGTTTAGATGTTGCTATACTTCCTTCAAGTCAGGTCGGTAGTAGTCAGCGGCGTTTATAACAGTCTGCAGAAGTGGTTGTCCCGTATTCTCAGGATCGAATGTGACTTAAGTGTGATTTTATATTTTTTATCTCGACAGTATTCTTTTTGGGTCTATTATTTTTGGCATCGAAATTCGACATTTTGGTAAAACTTACGAATGTTATTTCTTTAGTGGCACCTGTCTATATCCTCGATCGCATGCTTTTCATTCCCTTTATTCTTCGTTTTGAAAAGCCTATGCTCTTCCCTTCTTTGCCAATAAAGATCATTAACTGCTTTCGCCTTCACCTGTAGCTTTGCCTTTTCGGATTCATTATTGACTGGAATACCTAGTAAACCATGGTTTTCTTGCTGGTGGTCGGGAGAAACCTATCTCATCATCTACAGCTAATCTTATTGCTTGTTTACATCATGGAATTATACGAGAGATTAAGGGATACCCGTTTTGCAAATATTAAGACGGTGTCTTGGGGTTGTAGTATTTCGGCATTCAATTTTCTGAAAATATTTTGCATTTGCTCTGGCGTTGGATATCTAATTCTTGTATTGGCCTGCAACAAGCATATGGTCCTAGACGACGTTAGCAGCTCGGAAAGTTATGACATCCAGAATACTACTGAATCACAATGTTGTCAATTTGATTGACCGTTTGTTGGTTCGAACAACAACATGGATATCAAGGTGAGCGATCTGCGTGCTGGCTGTAATGCCATCTCGTTTCGCAGCGAATTCGATTAGCCCAAGTCCCTTTCCAGGCGTGGTGTTATTAAGGCTCAGTTTTTTTTTAACAATAAATGATCTTTATTCTTACTACCTTGGCATTAAAATTACCCAGCCAGATTTTAACATCCTGCTTAGGCAGTCTTTAGTGATGTCATCTTTTTTGACCATGAGTGCATATAGGGCTTATATTTCCGGATTAAGTTTGATGCGGATTATCACAATGTGTTATCGAAGTCATCATCAGTACAGTCAACGTGTTTTTGGTAAAATGTCATCTTCCGACGAATTCCTTATAGTTACCTTTCGTCAATCCATCGCTGACAATCCACAAAAAAAAATTCGTTAATCCGCTCCTTGCGCATCCTTCGATATTTTCCCATTGTGTAAAACGTTACACATACCACCCTCGTATGTGGCCTTAATTCAATTATTCCTCTCCTGCGTATGACCAAACAAATAGCTTCCGGATTCAAGCTGTTAAAGGCATTTCGAAGATGATTAACGGTGGATGTATCGTGGACCTAATTTGCCTAATCACATAGTATAGGACTCCATATCACAAACTGAAATGTGTTCCGAGGAGACCAAGTAAATCTCGACTAACACATTCAACGTCTTAAGAGTTTACATATCCATCTAAGCACGTCCTTCAGATTTACATTCAAACGAACATTTGGAGTACAATTTATACAAGGATTTGCTTCAAAGAACTACAACTACTGCCATACAACACTTTATCCAATTAACATCCTCCGAGCAACTCAGATCCTCACAGTAACATGTCAAGGTGTTAAACTATTCCCCAAATGTACAGATCCTCCTCGTCGTATTATTAACGATGACAGTAGTAGCAAAAAAAAACACACACTCACTTTTGCCACAGCCTCCGAAAGCCTACACAATTCAAACATCCCAAGGCACCTAGCTCTACTAAGTATGATGGACTAGGACTATTGCCCTGCAGTAAAGTACTCGCATCGCTGCAAGATGTGGAAAACGAGTGCGCTTTGGAAGATTTATGCAATCCCCTCGACATTTGTTGCATCTCGGGATATGCTCCTGCACATCACACATCACTCTTTTTTACACACAACATTTTCGGTGTGTGCATCCTATCACATCATTAGTCATCAACTGTGTACCTAGGTATGTGTCGTGTCGTCCCTTTGAAGGATGAAATATTGTAACATGCCCTCAAAGGCTAGGGTAATTGTTATTCTTTCCTCGGAGCACACTTTTTTAATGAACATAACCTGTGGGCCACTTTTGCTCTGACTTTGAATTATTTATCGAGGCTATAAAATCTGCAGAGTTACCCAAAAACAAAGGAAGGGGGGAAAATAAACTTAGTCCATCCACCACGATGTATTCTCTGGTCTGTTCCACGTGGCATGCGGAAAAAAAGCCAGAGAACCATTTTTTCCCCAACTTTTTTTTTTTTTGAACACAAAAACAATTCACAAAGTTTTTGTTTTCAGAGTTGACACCATTTGTTGGAGTAGTTGTCAACAGTGGAAGAGAAGAAGCCACCTGCTAAAAAAATAAAATAAAGCGGAGGTGTGTGTACGTGTGTGTCGGTTAAGTGAAATCAAGCCCGAAACCATGCAAGCATATCAAAATAGACATGGGAAAAAAAGAGGAAATCCTCACAAAAATTTCATAGCATATCCTGGTATGCGGCATCCTTCCAGGTGAAAATGGCGCGTCACCTAAGCCACCAACAATATACCCATTGCAGGAAGAGTAGGCCGCAGCAAAAAAAAAGGAAGCACTAAATCATATGTCGGCGACCACCTGAAAACTTAGCGCAGACACTATGGTGTGTGACACCACATTACCGCACATGAATCTAGCTGCTGCCAGGTTCTAGTCCAATTCCCACAATGCACACTATTAGCTAGTGCAGAGTATTGGCTCCGGCTTCTACAGCAGCAGCAGCAGGATGTTGGTTACGTAGTTTGTGGTTGTTAGTGTACCCACAGAAAATGGGGGTTATGTAGGCGATGCCGTTTTTCTTTTAGAAGATAACAAACCACTGAGTGGGAGTTGTAGAAAGGATACAAGGGTAAAATGTTATCTCCTACGCAGTGGTAATACGTAAATAAGTGAATTTCTCAAAACCGACATAATCCCTTTAAAGGACTTAAGCAGCACAACACGGATACGGGAAATTAACACGATTTGTCAAGGCCACTTACACTTTTGTCTTCTTTGTTGCTTAATCCTTCCACTTTACTGGATCCCCACACCTGTCCGGCCGTGTTCAACTATTTAGAGCTAAAGCGGAAAACAAAAGTAAACTCAAGGATTACAGGAGTTGGTGGTGTTCTGGGTCATTGATAATCGGTATTTATCTCTTTTATACCTTCAAATTGATAGGAAGATTGAAGACCATATTTACTTCAGATGAATCATGGCAAAAAAAAATACAATCTCTTTGAAAAATCAGCGGGGATACACGTTGCTAGAGCTAATAAATAGTTTACACCAGCAACGTAGATTTTTGATGTTCTGTACAATTCCCCGATGTGGTGTATCGATGTTGACAGTGGTCTTTCATCTTTTACGACTAAAACACTTTTAGCCATGCGAACGCAGTGGTAACATGCCGTTTAATTCGAGCAATGATATCAATATATTTATTTACATTTATAAATTGTGACCCATGGTGTTAGCTTCGTTGTTTTGCAGAATCTTCTTAAAAACAAATTTCAAAAAATTCCATGACATATCTCCGCCATATTTACATTTTTTTTATATTAGCAGCTCTCCTTTTTGCTTTGAAAGTCTCATTCTTTGAACATCCATCGGCCACCATTGCACAACCAGAGGTTTCTTGTTGGCCAAGAACCAAAACGTTGGTTGTTGCCAATCTTATGGATTGTTCCCAACGTCTCTTTCCATAGTAGTCTTTCAATAATTTTTCTATTATCCCACCTAATTTCGCCGTTAAGATGTAGGACGCGTTCACACCCTGGCCAGTGAGGAATTGGTCCAAGTTTATATTAGCTCCTCGGAATGTTTTGACTTTATATTGTCTATTGCAATGTCGTCAATTTGATTGACGTTTTGTTAGTCTGGATACCATCTTGTACCATTTATAGATTTGGATTTGAGAAATCTATCTGGTGACTATAGTGGTATTTGGTTTCGCAGTGATGTACGCCAGGCGAGTTGTTTGTGTAGGGTGTTTTCCGGAATGACAGTTAAAAATGTCTTCTCTTCCTCTTCATTGATGTTTTCGATGTCTTGCTTAGGGCGGATCCTCATCCGATTTGTCGCTGATTAAATCTCACATCATCCTTTCATCCTCCTTCAATCCCATTTATTTCCAGGATGGGAGTAATGTCTGTTTTTTGCACGACTGTAAAAAAGCCACTGTACCTGACGGAATTCCACCTATTTTACTTAAAAAATGCGCACCCGAACCTGCACCCATTCTGTGTAGATAACTCCCTGTGTCATATGATCAAAACTTCTTCCCAAGTTGCTGGAAAAAAGCTCGATTCCAACCGATTACCAAGAAATGAATAAGATGCACGCCTGTAAATTACAGACCCATATTTTTACTATCCATACTCCAGTTGCGCACTCCAAGTTGGTTGAGGTCGGTTTCTACTTGTGAGCGCCACTTAAGGCGAGATCTTCCTCTACTGCGTCCGACGTCTGGCTGGGAATCGAAGACTCTGCGCGCCGGAGTATTGGTGTCCATTCTTTCTACATGTCCTAGCCATCTTGAACGTCCAATGCGGAGTTTTTTGACTCGGGGCATGTCGCTGTACAGCTCGTATAGTTTCTGGTTGAATCTTCGTCTCCATAGCCCGTCAACGCAAACGGGACCAAAGATTTTTCGAAGAAATTTTCTCTCGAATCGACCAAGGATTTCTTCATCCGCTTTTGATACGGTCCATGCTTCAGCGCCGTAGAGCAGGACTGGGATGATCAGGGTCTTATATAGGATGTTCTCAGTAGTTCAAGTGAGGGCTTTACTTTACGTTGTTGGCAAGAGTAATTCTTCGTTTTATTTCTGACGAGATGTTGTTGTCAGAGTTAATAGCGGAGCCGAGGTAGACAAAGTCCCGTACTACCTCAAACGTGGCTATGACATCACGTTGAGTCCTACCATTGATGTCAATATTGCACCGAATTTTGAAAAATTGTGCCTCTAGTGTGGTCTCGGGAGTTTTGCACAATCCTCTCAAGAATCAAATTAAAGAAATCACATGACAGTGCATCGCCTTGCCTAAATCCTTTTTTGGTATCGAATGTGTCGGTGAGGTCGTTTCCGACCCTGATGAAGCAGCGGATTCTCCATCGTCATCCTACACAAACGGACGAGCTTTGGCGGTATACCAAAACTAGACATGGCTTTCTATAGTTCGTCTCTATAAATGCTGTCGTATGCGGCTTTGAAATCGATAAATAGGTGGCGGGTATCGATTTGGACTTCTTGGGGTTTTTCCAGGATCTGCCGAAGTGTGAAAATCGGTTGTGGACTTTCTTGGCCTAAAACCACACTGATAAGGGCCGATCAGGTTGTTGGTCTTGTAGGCGATGTTGAGGAGACTTATGCCTCTGTTTTTTTTTAGTTCAGAGGGTCTTCTTTTTTGTGGTTCTGGCAACGATGCTGAGGTTCCATTCTTCGGGCATACTTTCATGCGATCAGATTTGGCTCGTTAAGTAACATCCACCATCTCATAGTGGATGTTACTTACCAAGTCATCTCATCTTTATAAAAAAAAATCAGCGGGAAGGCCGTCATTTCCGGCGGCCTTATTAAGCTTGAGTTTAGATATTGCTTTCCTCCTTTCACTTAGGTCGGGTGGTTGGCATTTTTTAGTGCCGTTACCAATATTAAATGATTCGTTCTGCCTGACAGCGGAATGTTGTTCGTCACCGCCGTTTAACAGTCTGCAGAAGTGGTTCTTCCATATCCCCAGCATAGACTGTGTCTCAACTACGATATTTCCTTGTTCATCTCGACATGATTCTGTTCGAGCCTTGTATCCTTGGTTTTGACGTTTTACACTTTGGTAGAACTTGCGAACATTGTTCCTGGAGTGGCACATCCCTATATCCTCGATCGCGCGCTTTTCTTGCTCTTTTTTCTTCTTTCTAAAAAGCCGGTGTTCTTCCCTTCTTCTTTGCCTATAGAGCTCAATGGCAGCTCTCGTCTTCACCTGCAGCTTCTGGTTTGTTGTGGCGTGGTGGATATCCGCATCCTTACGTTGCCTGCAACAAGGTAATGGTCCCTGGCCTTGATGCGGATTGTTACAATGCGTTCGCTAATGTCATTGAAACATAAGACTTCTTGCCTAAGTCTAGCACTTATAACAAATCCGCATCCAAATAGTCGCTGTTGCTGGTCACTTAAACACGGTCCATAGTAGTAGTCATAATTTGTCATCCTATTTTATCCATGGGTGGGTAGATAACCCAAAGCACAACCCCAACCTGGAGTGCCACTTCCAATTTATTAGATACCTCTAGGACACGGTGCTGTCAGTATCCACTATGGGATTGAGCGCTGCCGTTGACCTTTCGACACCGCCACCATGACTTACCCTTGAAATTCCTAGATAACCTGTTGTCCGAATATGTCGAAGCAGGGTATTCATCTGCGATGGAAAATCAGGAAGGAAAATCATTAAGAATCAATATTTCTAAGGCTTTCGGTCGTGTTTGGTACAGAGCTTTGCTTGCTAAAATCTCAGCGCTCAGACTTCCTCAATTACTGTACGCTGGATAGAAAACTTTTTTAAAGACATGTCTTTGCAAGGTAGTGGACTAGTGGCGGATGGAGTTTCCTCATATAGATATAAACGGTATCTTACCTATCATTCACTCTATTTCTGCGGCACATAAATGATCATTTGAGGACAACTTATAATCGCATTTTTAGTTTTGCAGATAATAGTACTCTAATAGCGACTAACTCAAACGAAGACGTGAAAAGATTATAGAATTGGGCAAAAAATACCTAGTTCAATTCAACTCAAAGATAGAATAGAGAATGGAGTCCCCAACTCAGAAGAATCCATGCATCTGCTAGACTTCTCAATTGGTTCAGATGTATCATGGCAACAACATGTAATCTCTATTGCCAAATCAGCAGCGTCCAAACTGAGTTTCCTTTTCAGAGCTAAAAAGTACACCAGCCCAGCTTCTTTTACTTTATAAAACCCCGAAAGTAGGTCGTACGCTTTTGAATACTGTTCTCATGTTTCGAGTTCGACCCCGATACATATACACTGGACTTAAAGATGATTCTTCTCTTACTTCGAAGGTGCATCCTCTCTCTTTATGACAACTTAATGACCGAAAAGACACTCCGTTTCAGCTCATAGTAACGCTGTCTATCTAACAACGACACGAACAATGCAATACCAAAATTCTTTTTGTAACAAATGAAAGAATGGAACGAATTTCCAGAGGACGCATTTCCACCAATATTCAATATACAACTAATCAAGTTAATAATCAGCAAGTATTATCTCAGGGCGTTCCTGGGGCGTTATAGGTTCGCCTCACCTATGAAAACTTTATAAAAAAAAAGAGTTGAGCTTTCACAAGTTAATTGGCTATAACTTAACCGTTAGTATTCTAACAGTGCAGGTGCAGATACACACTATGCTATCCATTTTGTTGGTAACATGTCGTCATTGTAAAATCAGTCCTTCCGAGGGTTTTACTTTTGTTCAGAGTACAATTTTCCCACGTGTTTGAGTTGGTCATCAAAAGCAACCAACAACCAGGAGGGCCAGGCCTGTTTTGACCTGAGGACAGGTTTTATTTAGTGTTGCTATATTTCTCTCTGTGTTCAATAGTTGCCTTTCTAGTTAGGAAAGTCAAATTTGTTGAGATTAGTCCAGTTTCCTAAGGTTTATAGAAAAAAAACACTGAATGTGTATTAATTTTTTTAATAGTGAGTGTTGGCAAGTCAGATTCTTCCCTCATTTTACAAAACCCAACAACCCTAATGAGGGCAAAACTGGAAATGAACCCAGTTGCGAAACTGGGAAACATTTTCTAGAAACTGCCCTTAACGTATGTTGGTTGCATCCGATATCCGAACTTTAGTGTAACTAATTAATCTGGTCGATGTTTATATATAAAAAAAAGTTCACCTCTTCCTATTTCATTGCCAATTACCATACCCACATTTTGTTTACGATTTATATGGTTATTATAATTAATTAGTTCATTTTCGTTCCAAACCCATATGCACAATAAACTAAAATCGAAGCCAAACACATTTCGGGCCAAAAATTCCCACCAGACGACCACAAAAATGCTTCTGCTTCTGCGGCTTTTATAGCCACCCGAATACACGCCAAATGTCAGCCAAATTAAATAAAGTCTAAAACTTATTTTCGTTACTCATACACACACACAAATGCTTTCCATTAAATTTGCACCTTTTCACCGATGGAGCGGTGCCCGTTTAACCTCAAAGCCAGCGTCGTTCATCAGACACCCCCTCTGCCACACGGTAAATTGTTCTGTTTAATTACCGACAAAAGGCCACCCTGAGGTAAAAGTCCATCGGACAACTTAAGTAACATGTAATGCCGCCGATAATAATGGCAAATCCAATTAATTTCAGCTCAATAATTGAATTCATCTTAAAGTGCTCCTCGGCAGGGGTTTGAAATCCCGAAAATCACACAAAAATCAGACGCATACGAGAGGCAGTGGCAGAGTAACGCCAACCGCCCTATACATAATTCCATTTGCAAAATTAAAGTGCTCTTTTGACACATTGACCGCGTTAACCCCCGACCAGTCGGCCTGGCTTAAAAAAAAAAAAACCGAAATGGCAACAGAAAAATGCCATCGCATCGCCAT
This sequence comes from Rhingia campestris, assembly GCA_932526625.1. Classification (NCBI taxonomy): domain Eukaryota; kingdom Metazoa; phylum Arthropoda; class Insecta; order Diptera; family Syrphidae; genus Rhingia; species Rhingia campestris. The sequence goes on from OW052182.1 coordinate 107,293,471, forward strand.
TGAACCCCTACTCGGAAGGATAACACAGAAGGTGCATATCGCAGAGATAGATGAGATGGTTGGTTGGCTAGTTGGTTGGACGGTTGAATGGACAGCACAGCAGCAGCATCAGTAATCGAATGGGGGAAGTACGTCAGAGAGATAGTGTGTCCGTCGGTCCATTTGGCCATGTCCACTCTTTATGTACTTATATTTAATTACCCACAATATGGTTGCAGGTATAATAATTTAACTTTTCGGTTTCGGGCTGCATATTCGTGTGGCAAGCACCACTGGACCTAGTGGATGAAGGAGGGCGCACGTTTGTTGAGCCCATGCAGTGATTCAACAGCCCAACCCATGGAGGTCCACCCACAAAAGTACACAAATCACCCAAACTCGGAGCAGGTGTATTGCATTGCTATGCGCACAATATCCTCGGAAAGGATAAAGGACAAAAGCACAGATTCTTCGCCATGCTACAATGGAAGAAGTGAGCCTTCATAACAAAACCAAAGTAAATGCCGCCTGCCTGTGCCTTAATATGGTTGTGTGCATCTTAGTTCATTGCAACCACTAGAAGACGACAAAGATGAATGAAGTCAACATAGCTTAGAGCGGTTTGCACATCACAGAAAATCTCCTCTTTACTTCACTCTCTCCGTTTGTGAATATCCCACATAACGACGGCCGGATGATACCCATTGTTGGTGGGTCCTTTCAATCAATCCACCTACCAGTACATCTACATCCTTCCTGCCTGCCTATTACTGTGAACAACAAACAGTCAAACAAAATCCAAAAAAGAAGGACGAAAAAGTCATTCAAAAGAATCGCTACACACATTGTTATGTACGTAGGAATCTCTCTGTTTGTCGGAGAGCCACATTTTTGTCACCAAAAAGTTAATTGGGAAAAAAGCGCTGAAAGCATAAAACAGGAGTTAAAAAACACACACACATACACACAGAACACTGGTATCGAGGAAGGACTGCACCCGGACCCATGGGAAGCAGTAACACACAAAGAATGCAACTTGTAAGGCTCTTCGCTGCTCTTCGCTGAAGACGAATGCATACATTTGTAGAAATTTATGGACATCGAAGTTGAAGTTGCAGTTGGAGGACCGCTCCCTATAGTATGCGAATACTCAATGGGATGTCCTGTAAATTTACAGTGGCAATAAAAAATGATGAAGCGCACACACTTATATATAAACGCGAAGTTCTGAGATTGCAATTTCGCTCCTCGTAAATTTTAATTAATCACTGCGCGTGCAGCATGCAAACATCATGGGGGAGCTGGCGCTGCCGCCGTGCAACCGACACCAAGCATAATACTTACACCCCATAGTCGTATATGTCATTCTGGGGAATCATTTTAGCGCAATCATCCCGCCTGACAGTAGCACAATGGATTACACTGACATTTGTTTAAGCCGAGTGCGAATCATTTTCGCTGTCACTTGAAATTTAAAGAGATACATTCTTGGCTTAATTCAATCGCAAAGATGAAGCAGTGAGGTCGGCATGTGGATCGTTTCTATTTGTAGAGGTTGTCCTTATATTATACAGCTTTACTTGTCTACAGTTACATACATTTTTATACGACGATTGCGACGGGCTCAGTGGCGCGATGGTTAGTGCGATGAACTGCCGCGCAGGAGGTCTGGGTTCGATTCCCAGCCGTAGCAACACCTAAATGATTTTTCACTGGCCCTCCTCTCGTGATGATCTGACAAATCATCCGAGTAGTATCAATTGTCAAGAATAGCTTATCTCAACGTAGCCGTTCGGAGTCGGCATAAAACAGGAGGTCCCGCCATCGTGCAAGAAGTACACACGCACACATGAATGGTTGTGAGAAAGCTAGGCCCTGGGTACTAACGAGCCTGTTGCGCCAAAAATTTGTATTTGTTTTTTTGATTGCGTCAAAAACGGATAAATTTGAAATCGTTTTGAATGAAAGTTGTCTCCGCTTAGCATGTACACCAACCGAAGAATTTATTTAATGCTGGAAAGAATGGATATTGGCGAATGCTTAACGTAAAAGAATCAACATATATGATCAGATCTGAACATAATAAGTATGCACAATTAATAGGAAGCGGGAACCTACTTACAAATTCACTTACTTCCTTAATGGGGGCTTCAATACGGAATGAACCTGAAATGATGAAGCGCAAACACTTAAATACAATCCGAAATGACGAGGCGCTTTTCAAGTTCGTTGAGTTCGGTTTTTATTTGTGCGCTCAACTTAAGACGAGGTCTAACTCTGTTGGGAAAAAACCCTAGTGTATTCCAAGCTGAGCTGAATGCCATAAAAGAATGCGCAAACCTAATACACAACTCAGGTATTAAAGGCGCAAACATCCATATATTCACGGACAGTCAAGCAGCTATAAAAGCCCTTAGCTCACACATTATTGACTCCGAATCAGTACTACACTGCTTCAACTCCCTCCAAACACTCAGTTCCAGGAACAAAACCAGACTATGGTGGGTCCCCGGACATAAGGGAATTGAAGGTAACGAAAAAGCTGATGAACTAGCCAGAAAAGGTTCGGAAGCCCCTTTCATTGGACCTGAACCCTTCTGTGCAATCCCCAAATCAGCCATAAATCTGGTTATAAAAAACTGGGAACAAAACAAGTGTTTTTCATACTGGGAAAACATCCCAGGCCTAAGACAGGCCAAAAGGTCTATTCAGCCCTTCAAATCAGATGCCAATAAGATACTAAATCTTCGCAGGCACGATATCAACGGTCATCACGGTCTGCGATATCACCTAAATAAAATGCATCTAGTCGACTCACCGGAGTGCAGACTATGTCTAGAAGAAGACGAAACAGGCGAGCATATCATATGTGAATGCCCGGCCCTTTACGGTATGAGAAGGGAATCTTTCTTCAGGGAATTTTTAAGTCCCGAAGAACTGAGGAAATCTTCGGCTGAAAGTATTATCAGCTACATTAGGAAAGTAGAATCGCTACTAACCTAAAAAAACATCTGACGGCAAGCACAATAGATCTTTTAGGTCGATGTGTATATTACTGCTTAGACAAGTCTTAAAACGGCCAATGCGAGTTGTTTTGACCAGGCCGATGTCGCTGTACAATCCCTTAATGAAATCATTATCTCCAAAGCCCGTGAACGCAAACGGGATCGCTCAAAACGACCAAGGCTTTCGTCATCCGCTTACTTCCAATCTAGTTACTTTAAAAAGAACGTTAGGATGGGCCTATCAATGCAAAATAGGCCCAAATATGAATTGGTCTTGAGAACCCAATATAAGGATACTTAATGCTAACACTTGTATGGCATCCCTGCCTGCACAGATAACGATGTCCGATCCTTGGGTTACAACACCCGAACGTTGATAGTAATAAAAATACTGAGCAAGGATTTGAAGATAAAGAAGTCAACCCCTTCCATAAGATATAGAGAATGCCGAGGTCACCAAGTGATTAATTGAGAAGACTACTCTAGTCCGCGAGCCACGTCATCAAAACGGCGGCGGCTGCATTTCATCCACAGTAATCTGATTTTCACCATAAATGGAACAGATAATAATTTTTGTGCTAGTGCTGGGAGATGGAAAAAGACGTTTCATCCATCCAACAAAACCAGATGCTTCACAGCTCCATACGACCTTTCGGCGGTCCAGATTCAAGACGAGAAGCGAATGCGAAACTTATGAGATGAGTACCTCGTCACAAACACTCCCTTGGTTAAAATTAGTTCTCATAGCCAAGAGGTGCAAAACCAAAGACAGTGAAACTCCAGACCCAAAACGGTTACAGCATCCCCATAACATTAGTACTCAACACATGACATGAAAAACCCAGCAATATGGGTATGAAACAGCAACATGGAACAGTGTAAGATGCACTGAAAAGGGGCCTGCAGAGTCGCTTAAAAAAAACCTAAATCAGAAGAAGAATATATCAATAGATGAAAGTACATATTAAGTACCCAAAAATGAAGCAACCTACCCCCGGCCGTCATCATCGCTCAATCGAAGGGGTATATTACGGTGTTCAAAGGGACTCCAAATCGAAAGCAATAGAAAAAACGGTGTCCCATTACCAGGATCAGGAGAATCCAAAAAGGAGACCTGATAAAACATCATGTAGATCAGCATAGGCATATGTTGGAACCTAAACAGCATCAATGAATCTTTCCGAGAAACAGCAACTATATACTGTTAGAAGCTGCAGCATTCAAGTTAGCTATGACATCTGCCAAATGGATGCTGCTGAAAAGAAGTTTTAAATGTCTAGAGTTAGGGAACATAGCTTAGCAGTGTGAAAATAATAAATAAAGAACGCAAACTATTGCAAGAAAGATTCAACATGCATGCTCTGACGAAAGGACAACCCAGAATATGCAAAACACATGACTCCCAACACTTAGTGTCCAGAAAAGCTCTTACAAATAGAAATCTGTGATGATAATTCAGATTAATCTGAATCACTGCGATGTATCTTGAGCTAGTCATATTAATCTGAGAATCATACAGACGATTCGATAATTCCTATCTGCGACAAAACTACACCTGGAATCCACGCCTTTCAAGTTACCTAGAGAAAGGAGAATGCAATCGTATGAGCAAAAAAATTGGTATGAATTTTTACATCCGATCCAATAGCAGAAGACGATGGATAAACTAGATTCAGACACCCACGGAAGGGTTCGAGTAGTCATTGGCGGTGACTTGAATGTATGGACAACACAATGGGGTAGCAGAGTTACCAATAGCAAACGTTACATACATTTCCACCACTAGAACTTAGTATTGGCAATACTGGAAGTATAAATACGATCAATAGAGCAGGAAGATGATCAGTCATCGACATTACCTTTGCGAGAAAATCCGTATTACGAAACATCAAATGCCGGGTCAGTAAAGAAAACACGCATTCCGACTACTAGGCAATAATGTTTGATATCGAAGAAAAGAAAGCTCAAAATAAGTGGGATAACCTTTTCGTCAAGGACACGTTCGACATGATGATGAGTCAGTCTTCTAACTCACATTAGACACCTGATCCCCCGTCGCACCGTCTCACTGGTACAATCGCCATATTTTGCGTTACAGCAATGACCCGAAGGAATTGGACAGACGAAATAAAAGCTCTCAAAGCAAACTTATTAAAATCCAAAGCAGAGCCAAACAATCTAGAAGATTAACAGACTTCGAGAACGTGTGAGCACATTTCGGTTAGCAAGGCAGTAGAGGAGCCAAACTAGTTGCTTCAAAAACTTGTACGAAGAAGCTGACATGAATCCTTGCGTCAAGGCAAGCAGAAATTACCATCGTTTATGCTGTACACAGTCTGCGGCAAAAGTTGGGATAAATGGTTGGACATTGGTATTATAAAAGAGACAAGCAGAGAGGAATCCCTAGAGCCCCACGTGATCAACTACTTGAAGGATGCAAGATGATACTTTAGGACAAAGCTCCGGAACCCGATGGCATCCCAAACAAAACTTCCAAAGCGGCATTTTAAAGAGACGATAATGCAGACATATCTAAAGGTTGGGTTTTTCAGAACCATGGAAACTGCAACAAAGATGGCAAAGATACTCGGCAGCATACATACAAAAGACTGTGAAGCAATACATAGGAATTGCGGATACTTCTTAGACCATCAGGATTCAGGAAGCCGTTTTCATCCGTTGGCTCATAAAAGCATAAAAGTGTTGGCTTATAGTAAAGAAACCAAGAAATTGTTGTTACTCCTAACTCACCCACCACCTGAAACAAGAAGTGTTGAGAAATTGCGATTGGCAACAAAGGAACATTCTGCAGTGGTAACGCTGGATATTGACAGCGCCTCTAACAAATTGGTAATTATTATGAGAGCACGGGCCAACATGGAAGTATGTAGTATAAAGTGTAACATCCGTGCGGTCATAACAAACCATCTAACGAACAGGAAGCAAGGCCACTGCCAATATAGATAAGCTTTTACTGTTATGCATGCTTATCCCGCTTATCAAGAATAAAGCCTAGTTTGTCAAAAAATGTCGGATTACTCATGCAGAATGGCATAAAGCAACGCCGTAAGTGAAATCAGTTTTCAAGTTGAAGTGGATTTGCCTAACCCAAAATTGAGGGCCGAGAACTCGGTGACAAAAAAGACGGACGGATAAACATCAATGGATGTCGAATACCAGTAAATATGTTGTCGATAAGCAATCAGAAAGGCTCGTACTCCCACTATCGCATATTAACATTACCAACGCAGACAAGAATGAGTCCTTAAAGGCAAATCCTACAAGTGAAATTACTTTTCAGGAAATAGTTGGTATACCATTGCCTAGCCAAATAATGGAAGTCCTACAAGTCTTGTGATTAATCTTACAAGTGGACCAGCAGGGATGCAGTTAAGTGCGATTGATTGTCATAACTCCGTCGATATGGAAAAAAGTCTACGAAGAAGGGAGGTTGGTGGGACAACATTCTGGTAGATAATAAAACACGAAATTCTACTCATCTTCAGTCTGTCGGCCCATCATATAACTCTTTTTATCCTTGTTGGAAACGCATAAAACACTGCCCCGGTGATGATACCGTCTCTTTCACTTCGCCTCAATAGAGAAACATCCCGTCAACCACTTCATCTAGAAAGATCCTTTTTGCAGTAGGTACACTTGAGTGAACTTTCTTCGAAGCTAATCTCCCTCGCCGTAAATCTTATCAGGAACAATTTTCATCCTTCTCATTCAAGTACACACCACAGACCCCACTGCATTATGTGTTTATTTCAAGCAAGACTTATGACCAAAAAGAAGAATATACCCAAACTGCATCGCACAATGCATGGATGTGAGTCGAAGTGGTTACATACCACCCTACACCATCTGGTCCATAGTTTAACCAAAACCTAAAATATTCAATTTGGCCTCTTCCGCCAGTTGCAGTTGGGCGTTTCATTTTCATCGTTTTCACTGTGTGTTGCATTACACTTGTAATTATTTCATGAGATTTATCTTTTCAGCTGAATGGCAAACTCTCAGGGCACACGAACGGCCGGGGATGTAATGCCCATCGGTGAATGCGACAAAAATTCCACTGGACACATTCTTCCTCTTCTACTGCTTCTCGGGAGGGATGTTTTTTGGTCCAAGCTGCTCCAGCTTGTTGGCACTACATTCCCCTATTCACAGGAAGGAAATATAACGCTGATGATGCTTTGCCTATACCAGAATGACAGTAACCAAGCCCAGCTCATCGATTCCAGCAGCAGTAGTTCGCAGGTGTTTTTATGTGTGTACACGGCGTCCATGCCAGGTGATTCAATCCGTTCCTGCACGCGAATCCCAGAAGAGAGCTCCTCTATGTGTGCAATATTTGTGTAAAAATGATTCGTGATAGCACTGCAAAAATTCAACTCCCCAGCGCTACGTAGTTGGGATGCCATAAAAAAGACATGACCTTTCAGAATTTAGTCTCCTGAGGCATTCCAATTTTTACTGCATCATAAATTAGATTACCCCGAAGCCAAACATAGCTTCCACCCTTCCTGCACTCCGGATCATCTTCTCAGCCACAGCGAGCGCCTACCCCAAAAGGATTCTTTGAAATGAAAAGTACCCAACAAAAAAAAAGAAGAAGTACAAACAAAAAACTTCATCAGACCAGCGACCAAAAAATTAAGTATACGCAGTAGAGAGTTTCTGGTTACGTTACGTGAACCCAACTGAATGTGACATCATGGGTTCCCCCTGTTGGTTGGCTCGGCTCCTCGCTTGGTTGGCCTGCAACCGACTATTGGAAACCACTAAAAACACAGATACGGATGCGGATTTACCTGCATCGGGTTTTCGGTCAAGGAGCCTCCCAGGGGTGCATTAACTTAAAAGCAGCCACCCGATCAGCATACACCAACCTCCACGTATACCAGTTGCGGCTGCTTAGTTATGTAACCTGCCATGGTAGGCCTTTCCTGTGTGTGCATTTTTTCTCAAAGGCAGGTGGCCATTCGCCGACTCAGAACCCATTTTTCACCCACTCTCAGATGCGAAATGAAAAAAAAAACACGGAGCCGAACAGAGTTTCTGGGACCATTCCAGTATGAAATATGTTCGGATTACCATTAGACTGCTGCTGGACACACAACGAATGTGTTCTTCAATGCCCCTTGCCATGTGCACTCCATAATAATAAAATTCACACTTGGGTATTCGAATGATGGCTTTATTTCGGCAGCGATAGTAAAACTTCCATTGGCCCGAGAGTCTCCATTGGCGTCAGACACGGGAAACTGACGACTATGGTCGACGCACGAATGCCAAAACAATAACCATTGCCCGCCGCCACCACAGTGATGGTGCTAAACAACAATTCGGAATATTGTGTCCACCAACAAAAAAAACAGGACGTCAGGGCAACCCAACACATGGACACACTATCGAATCTTGATTTCATAATTTTCGTTTTTATTGTTTCACATGCGGATATACAGCTAACTAACCATGTAGGAGTATGTAGGAAAAACAAGTCCTTTAAATATGTATATGGATACCATTTTTTTACGTTTAATACGAAGGTTGTATGATGAGTGTTGTGGACGTTCTATGTCCGTTGGGAGAACCATAACCAGATAGATATTCAAATGGAGTTGAGGCGAAATATGTTGGCAGGACACGAAAAATGCGCGCAATTCAATTGGCCACGGGATTAAGGTGTAGACGAATGCTCTTAATTTTGTCTAGCATATGGCCAGTTCGCTATTAATTCAATTGGTGAAGTTTTAAATTAATTTTAAAAAAAAATTCCTGCAATACGGTTTTGTACACAATTCACACAATAGGTAATGAATTTGGAGAACTAGTCTTCTAGTTATCTATGTTATCTATAGGGATGCTGTTAAAACGTCAGCTCTTACCTTACCCCGACTGATCTTCATCTAATATCGATCATTTGTGCCGACATTTCTGAATATTTCTCGCAATCGGCCATCACAGACTCTTCTCCATATGAAAATCTTCCTATAAATGATCGTCATCCTATGTCTTGTAATATCCTTTTGTTTTGCATCAACCAACATGCCTTACCTCTTGCGAAAGTCTGACAAACAGTTAGAAAGTCTGTCATGAGAGGCTTCTCAAATTTGCGGTTCTGATTCGGCGTTAAACAGGAGCCGTGGCAAAAATTATAACTTCACATACACAAATGAAGGGAGAAGCTAGGTTTGAGGCTCTGTATGGGCTGTAAATGCCACAGATATAACAACCTTTTATGGAAGATCGTGCCTTTGGTGTTGGCTTGGGAGTTTGGACGGTATCGATTTGGGCTTTTTTTGCAAGATCTGTCGAAGTGTGTAGATTTGATTAGTTGTGGACTTTCCTGGCCTAAAATCACACGGATAAGGTCGATCAGGTTGTTGGTAAACGGTTTCTGGCGTTCACATATTACGGTAGATAGGATCTTGTAGGATGGTTGGGTGTTATAGATTGAAGGTAGTCTCTGATTGGCAATGCAACTCTGACTACACATCAACACGGCAGCTCTCAATCCCGTAGTGGATACTGATGGCCCCATGTCCTAGGGGTATCTAATAAATTAGAACTGGCCCTCCAGGTTGGGGGTTGTGCTTTGGGTTAACTACCCACCCATGGAAAAAACCATTGTTACGAAGCAACACTAGCCTCGGAAAGGACTGATATTATTGTTGATGACCCTGCTAAACGAAAAAAGGACAACGACGTTTGTATCTGCACCTGGAATGTGAGAACATTAAACAGGAGAGGTGCAGGTGAACAACTAGAGGAAGCAATAAACTGCTACAAAGCAGACATTATTGCCATCCAGGAAATACGATGGGATGAGCCTGGCAAAAAGAGGATGAAAAACTTTGACATCTACTACGGATCGTGTTAAAGTGATCAGAAACAGCGACTATTCGGATGCAGATTTGTTATAAGTGCCAGACTTAGGCAAGAGGTCTTATGCATCAAGACGGAGGAAAAAGATGATATGACTAAGGATTGCTTCTACGAGCTCCTTGACAAAACCTATGAGCGACTACCAAAGTACGATGTTAAAATCGTGCTTAGAGATTTTAACAGAAAGGTAGGAAGAGAAGACATCTTTAGCAGTATCGTCGGAAAACATAGCCTACACGACAATACGTCTGGTAATGGACTTAGGCTTATTGAATTTGCTACGGAACGAAATGCCACTATAGCCAGCACACGGTTTCCTCACCTCGATGTCCATAAGAGGACATGGCGGTCTCCATATCAACGAACAGTCAACCAAATTGATCACATTGGCATAGACAAGAGACACGCATCCAGTATTTTTGAATGTCCGAACATTCCGAGGGGCTAACATCGACTCGGACCACTACCTTCTTGCAGCCAAAATAAGGATATGGATATCCACCACGCCACAACAAACCAGAAATACTGTGAAAAATTTAATGTCGAAAGACTACAATCGCCAGAGACCTCCAAGACATTTGCGCAACACGTATCCCTTAACCTTTCGATTCACACCATACCACCAGCATCTTTTGTCGAAGAACAATGGCCATTAGATCAGCCGCAACTGATGTGCTAGGTTTCTCCAGCGGCCACCAGCAAGAAACCCCTGGTTTGATGAGGAATGCCAACAGATGCTCGCCGCCACGAACGAGGCCTACAAGGCTAAGCTGCAGGTGAAGGCGAGAGCTTCCATTGAGCTCTATAGGCAAAGAAGAAGGGAAGAACACCGGCTTTTCAGAAAGAAGAAAAAAGAGCAAGCGAAGCACGCGATCGAGGATATAGAGAGGTGCCACTCCAGGAACGATGTTCGCAAGTTTTACCAAAATGTAAAACGTCCAAGCCAAGGATACAAGGCTCGAACAGAATCCTGTCGAGATGAATAAGGAAATATCGTAGTTGAGACACAGTCGATGCTGAGGATATGGAAGAACCACTTCTGCAGACTGTTAAACGGCGATGACGAACAACATTCCGCTGTCAGGCAGAACGAACCATTTCATATTGACAACGGCAACGAAAAGTGGGAACCACCCGACATAAGTGAAGTGAGGATAGCAACATCTAAACTCAAGCTTAATAAGGTCGCTGGAAATGACAACCTTCCCGCTGCGCTTTATAAAGCTGGCGGAGATGACTTGGTAAGTAACATCCACCAACTCATAAGCCAAATCTGGTCGGATGAAAGTATGCCTGAAGAATGGAACCTCAGCATCGTTTGCCCGATCCACAAAAAAGGAAACCCTCTGAACTGCGCCAACTACAGAGGCATAAGTCATCCCAACGTCGCTTACAAGATACTATCTGCAGTAATATTTGAACGCCTGAAACCGTTTACCAACAACCTGATCGGCATGGACCGTATCAAAAGTGGGTGAAGAAATCCTTGGTCGATTCGAGAGCAAATTTCTTCGAAAAATCTTCGGTCCCTTTTGCGTTGACGGGCTATATTGACGAAGATATAACCACGAACTATACAAGCTGGAGACTTATCGCTCTGTATTGGATTTAGAGGATCTAATTCTTTGTGGATCGGCAAACAATACTGAGGTTCCGTTCATAATGTTTACTTTAATCCTACCTATTTTTGGTTATGACTTAAAATTTTTCTTACCAAATCATCTCCACCGGCAGCATTGTTCAGATTATGTTTAGATATTGCTCTCCTCAATTTAATTATGTTGGGTAGTTTTCGTTGTTGTCGCCAATAGTTGTTGGTTCTTCCATATTTTTAGCTTCGGCTACGATTTTTCGCTATTCATTTTGACAGAATTCTGTTCGCGCCTTGTACGCACATTTTCGTTTTACACTTTGGTACAACTTATGAACATCTTTCTTGGGGTGTGCCTCGCTATGTCTTCGTCTTCAATTGCGCTCTCTCCGTGCTCTTTTTTCATATTTTTCCCTTCTTCTTTGCCTATCAAGCTCAACTGCAGCACACAGCTGCAGTTTTGCCTTGAAGGCAGCCATTTGAGGTTGATTCAATGAACATTGGATGTTGGTGGTATGGTTTTAATCGAAGGGCTTGGCGGTCACGTTCAATTCCAGACTTTAGAGATTACATTTTTTCAGAGTAGTTCTCATTTTAATGGCGTGGTGGATATCCGCATTTTTACCTTGGCTGCAACAAGGAATTGGTTCTCCGAGTATTCGGACATCCAAAATACTGTATTTGTACCTTTTGCCTATCCTTGATTGGGAGATCGCCATGTCCTTATGGATATCGAGGCGATGAAATCGTTTGCTGGCTATGGCTTTTCGTTCCCCAGCAAAGTCATTTAGCCTTACACTGTTGCCAGGCGTGGTGTGTCGTGTAGGGTGTGCTTTCCGACAATACTGCTTAAGATATCCTCTCTTCCTACCCTTGAGTTAAAATCGCTCAAAGTTTTGTCATGGAGCTCGTGGAAGGAGTATCATATTTTTGCTCTATCGGAGCGTCAGCCCATATAACGCTTATGTAGGCGAATTTGGTTTTGATGCGGATTATTTCAATGCATGCATCCGAAAAGTCACTGTTTCTGTTCACTTTAACACGGACCGTAATAGATTTTACAATTTTTCAGCTCCGATTTATTATATAGCCCTAATACACTGGGTCATCAGTATCCATCCGGGATTGAGGGTTTTTCTATGATTTTGTACGAATCGGTGAACAACTGATTGGAACGATTACCATGAAGTTCCGATCAGTTGTTCGAAACATTTGTCCGACAAAGCGTCAATTTCTCTCCGATGGTCTCCGACATCTGTTCGTCGCGGAAATATTTTTAAGTGAGCAAAATGTAAGTAAACAAATAAATTAAATTCCGTTTTTGTTGAAGACTGGTGATTAACGAATAAATCAAATGAAAAAAACAAGCACCAAACAATATGAGCGCTTGGTTGAGTTGATACATGAATCCGATGTACCTCGAAATTTTACCAAGGAGACACGGATTTTTGCTGATGTCAAATGAATGCGTTGATGCACCATCGGAAAACGGATACTATGAACGTAAATTCAGAATTCGACTGCATTTGCGTTGCGTATAAAATGACTCTCCATCCGCTCTATTCTGCTGACGCCATTACTCCCTAAAGGCTGAACTATAATAGACGGAAGCAATCGGAAGCTAATGTCAAAATTCTAAGTTAAGTTTCCTTCAGTACTCTCAATTACTCAAGTTGCCCATAATAGACTTTTGAGAATGGAATTGCAAACAATAAAAACAAAATTTCGTTGCTTAGGAACTTACAAATTGTAAAATGAAGTGAAATGTAAATTTTTGTGTATGAAATAACAAAAGAAAGAGAAAGAACGAATCCATTCGCTTTTTCGTAAGTGAGCAAAAATGAATGAAAACTGAACGAATCGAAGCGAAAAGCTATTATGGTGTTCGCACAGTTCCAACCAGCTTCCATTATAGTTCAGCCTTAAGGCACTCGACGATCATCACTAGAAGGTTAAGAATCGGAGTATCTAGATGAAAGCCTTTGTGATTTTATATAATTGCATTGCCTACCATTTGACCTTGCACTATTCCAACTCAAGGTTCTGTAAGATTGTGTCAATCTAGAACTGCCATATTTCTGATGCAGCCCCTTAAAGCCGAATCGTAACTGACAGACTCCACCACCCTATTGCAATTACTATTCATATTAGAGTCACAGACCTTGTTAAATTTATTTAGCCCCATCAAATAAATTACCCCATCATCCCTGCGCAATTAATTTAATTCAATTCCAATCGAATCCTTTAACAATTTACCGTAATTCAACAGAAAAAAATAAAATAAACCCCAAAATCGCCTGTCTAGATTCAGTCTGTCTCATCCCTCGATGGGAACAACAATTCTCAAAAATTCTAAAACTCTAAAACCCCGACCCCCTCGTTCAATTGCAAATTCAAAAGCCCAACCGAAACCCCAGCTGGTAAAAAGTCCACTACAGCCGCCGACAGCACGTTTAGATAAAATCTGAAAATTAGCTGGCTTTTGTAAAACACCACTACCAACGCAAACGGCACTGGAACTCGTGCACGAAAAAAAAACGAAAACCAAATTTGCTGCCCCGAAAAACCTCATTAGAGACTAGAAACGTTTCATTTTGTGGCCATTTTTACTCATGTCGATTCGGTTTTGTAAACGCACCTTCCCAATGTTCAAAACAAAATACCGAGCCCACCCTCGGACCAACACAAAAAAAAATGAGGCGCACAAAAATTACATTCCCTGACCGCCAAACAGCAAGATAAAATTGATTTGATCTGCATATTCGTCCCGACACATTTAGCGGTAGCGAGTGCGCCTCTGGACCTCGTTTATATGTTAAATTGGGATTACCTAGCTGCCAATTTCATTAAACGGGCTTAGGATTCTCGCTCGCATATTCACACTCTCGCCAAACGGCCAGGCACATATCGTTGAGTGGTGCGGAATCACCAGCGGGACTTGTTAGGCTGTTAGCTGGGTGCAAATTAGAAAATTATTTAATTCTGGAGCAGTGTCCTTTGTCCAGGTCAGTTAGAAAATTATTTCACAATTCTGCTGAATATTTTTTCGAAATACACACACGTGTACGGTGAAATTGTTTAGCCCCCCAAAAAGTGCTGCTTGCCTTGTAGATTATCCAAACAAACGGACAGAAATGAAATTTTAAAAATTCATATTTTGCCGCCCTAAGTTCGTTACGAACTTTGTGTTTAGAGAGACAGAGAGTATATAATGCGAGTGTGTTTATGCTAAACGTGATTAAGTTTTGTTGACCTAATTGGGGGCCGCTTTTTGGGTTTGAAATTAGCCAAAGGCCCTTCCGGCCATTTGTGTGCTTTAAGGGTGGGCAGCTAACAATGAAATCACTTTACCGCTAATCGAACGTAAACGTGTAGACCGAGGTTTGTCCCTAGCGAATTTTCGTATTGGTTTAGGATTGCATTGCTCATGCAATGGTTGTTTGGGGTTCGATTAGAATTGGCGCGGTTGATGGGTAGTTGATAAATGAATCCACTTTGCGGTTGTCAAGTAGATTTCGGGAAAGTAGACAATTTGGTGTCCCATTGGGAGGACGTGGTCACGGATAGGCGTGATTGGGCGTCTGCTAGAATGGAACATAGGTCTATGATCTCAGAACTTGTTCTCTATTCCTGACCTGCTTTATTCAGTAACCTCGTCTTGGATGGTGTGATCAAGTTGAAATCGATTTTAACAAACTTGTAGTATGCCATAACTGGAGACAGGGACGACGTGTTGATTAGTTCGAGTTGGGTTTATCCCAAACATAAGTACCAAAACTTATGAAGAATGCTCTATTCAGAGAGTAATTCCATAAAAATCATTTCAAGTCGACTCGAAAGGAAATTGGACATGGCTGGGGGTAAAAATCTATTTATATCCACATGGATAAACTTAAAGCTAAATCATGGCTAGTTAGTAGTATTCCACCTTTCACAGATTATTGTACGGTGTTTTCCGGCGGAGATCTTAAAAATGATTTGTGCTTGTCCTATCTAAATCTGTTATCTGGCCAAAGTAAATATTTTCAGCTAGGAAAAGATATGACGGTAATCCTCTGATATTACTATTTGAACCACAATAAATTTATTATTTGCCTTCAAGCGAACTACTAAAGACATATGGCCCTTATGGTGCCAATGCATGGGAAAATGAAATATCTGGCATCAACTGCCCATAGTTATAGTTTTGCGACAAAGAATGGAACCTCCTTTCTAACGCCAAATTTTAGAAGCTACTTATGACAGAGTTCGCAAGTGTTGGGGCAGTCAAAACACATAGGTGTTGTTTCTTTCGGTATTTAAACCAGGGACGCCGCGCTTAGTAGTATGAAAGGTATGTAGACGAAAAGTCAACCAAAAACTTTATGCTGTACAGCAACATAGACCTGTTCAAAAAAAAACTCCGCATTGGACGTTTAAGATGGCTAGGACATGTAGCGCGAACAATATCATATTCCGGCTCGTAGGGTCTTTGAATCCCAGCCAGACGTCGGTAGTGGAAAACCACGCCATAAGTAAAGCGCACAAGTAGAAAAAGACATAAACCAAATTTAAGTGAGCAAAAGCTGGCGGTTAGCTAGGGACCGGGCTAACTTTAGAGGCATGCATGTTGAGGCCCTGGTTCATTCGTAAAATTATATCCGTTATCTTAGAAGAATAAGCTCACGAAAACTCCTTGTAACTTAGAACATTTAGAGCACATATAAGAAGTTACCATCCGCTGAGCAAATAGCTGAATACCCTTATATCTTCTTTATTGACGATACCTAATGTTCTTTATACACTTACATAATCCAACCACGTGTTAAATCTTTTTTATAAACATTTGCAAATGGCGCAAGCGGATAAAAAGTACCTATACCCTTCATGCTACAAATGGGTAGAAAAATACTTAACAAAGAAATTATTTTTTTAAGATTCACTTTAAAAAAAATTGACTATCCTGACTTCCTACAAAACCCATCGTTTCCAACTGATATTTATTCACGCCGTATCTGACTATCCGTTCATGAAGGCTAGTTCCTCCTGGGACGACTTTCCTATCAGCACCATCGTCCTCGGGAACCACCCTTTTTAACCACCTTCCTCACCGTCTCTTCTCCGTACCCGATATAATGTTATTCGTTATCTTATCTATATCTGTACATACAATAAAATAAAGTCCCCAAACGTGTATGAATGCGCTAATCTTGAAAACTGCTAAGCGGATTTGGATGTGGTTTTCACTGTTATGATCTGCATTTCCCTGGGAATGCTATAGTTTATTCAAAATCTATCACTTATTAGAGCTGAGCATTTTAGGAGCATTTGAGGTCTAAGTGGCAGAAATCAATTTTTTTCGTCATTAAAATTGTACCCGGGCGAAATCGGTCCGGGTTGCTAGTCTAAAATAAAATCCAAAGACTCTAAAGACGAATCCAACGTTCTTATCTAGAACGTTCTACGATCAGGCATTTGTAAGATATATAGGATGCTCCATATTTTCTGAAATATGAATGGTCAGTCAATGTCGTTATTTTATGACACCACACGTCTAGATTTTCAGTGTGGCATAGCACATGGTCTTGTTTAAACCAGTGTAGGCAGACATAATGAGCCAACCGACATCGATTCCTATCGACTGTTTCACCTTCTCTGAACAAAAATGGCCAAATGGTGGTTTTGGCACTAACGCCGTCGTGACAATGCTTGACTTTTTGACGATTCAATAGTATTTCATGGATCTCTTTTAGATTCTCCGTTCCCTTAAATGCGGAAATTTAGCTTATAACCGGCGCCAGAAAAAAGGCCAGTTGCTCTTCGAAATTCCCTCAAAAAATCAGTTTCAGTGTCAAGCATTCGAGCGACTGTGTGGTCGTATTCCAAGCGTGGTCGACGGTCTTTCGGGAATATGCTTTGAGTTTTTTTGTTTATTCGGAAATAAGTGCAAATCATCCTTAAAAATGCGCCGGAAGGTGGTTCCACAGACGCTCGCCAACATTATACATATAGGTGGGTTCTGGTGAAAATTCTATTTTACTGCTTCAACTGCTTCATTGAAATATCTTGGGCGTTGATGATGGCATGTTGACGATTCTCACTGTCTGCTCAACAAAATTCGATACCCAAACGCCGAATAGTGTTGGCAGACGGTGATTGTTGGCCACGTTATTTTCGTTGAGTTAACACAACTGAATGCAATGCACAGCGTCACTATATCGGTGTGAAGAGATTCATGATTGAAATTGAACTAAATTTACATTTCAAAAACATGACTCAAGTCAATGGTCAAAAGTGTTATTCAAAGTGTATGTCAAAGTTATTCAATGTTTAAATACCGTCAATAAATATGGCGCTCTTCTTCTCACAGAATAGCATATGTAAATATGTACCAATATTTGAGCAATTTTTTTGAGATGATTCTATGGATTGTTTGAGACTTGCAATCAGCAATTCTCAAACTCAAAATTTTACAAAATTCTAATCTTACATCAAAAGTAAATAAGAAGTTGGTTTGCACCATTGAACGTTGGCAATGCAATTCTCCTAAAAAAAATGAGGCCCAATAACACCGCCAAAGTAAATGCCTCACCATGCATTGACTTTCGTGTTTAGGGAAGCATTAGCGTAGTTTTACCGAAGAGTATACAACTACGAGAGTGCGCATCTCATACAATGAAAATTTACTTTGTGGAGTACTGATGTTGAAACCCCAGTGTTCACATTGCTACCTCAGCACCAAACAACAGCATAGATGATGCATACAAACGACGGAAATTCCCCTTCGCACTTTCAGAAACTACTACAACATTTTTAGCTGTTACGCATCACACAGCTCTTGTAGTTCTATACCTCTTTTTGTAATGGAATATCTTCAAGTCGTTCACGAAAGGTGCTGCAGAGGCGACGACTATGTGATGTCAATGTTCAATTTTTTCACGCAGTACGCTGTAAAGATGACGTCTAATCAATGTCGATTCAGGAAATTGGAGTAGGACGATCGCAAATCCACGTTCCGCCACAATCGAAATATACCGTATACAAAATAGTAATACATATTCCGCCATCTTGCCGTGAGGATTTTTGCGTTCAATGGCTTGCCGATTTACATCTTCCGATAGGGTGTTTTATATATATGGCTGTTTCTTTTTCTAGTTCCTAAATGGGGATTTATGTATAGCAGAAACAGAAGATACGCCACTATTTACAGATATCTTTCCATGAGACAAACTGTCCAATCCAACCGCATAAAATTTGGAGGTGTCCGTATGCTTGTTTAGCTAGTTATTTTGCCGAACAAAACTCTGTATAAAATGCGATCGAAAGCCCTAAATATATTTACGAAAACAGTTCTCGACTCTCCATGCTGTTTTATGGCATGAGTACGATAAGTTTGGCGCCAAAAATTGATAACGGTTTTTTGTAGAAGAGCTAATAGAACAAAGTATTGGCTTTAAAAAAGGTTTACTACTTAATAATTGTAAGTATTACCGTTATTTTTTTAATATATATTTTTTCATTTTTTTTGAAATTGCCATTCCCCCCAAACGGTGGGAGATAGAAACCCCCCCCCCCCCCATAGTAAAATATGCTTGTTTTTGACCTATCAACAAAACACCGATAGGAATTATTGGCGCCAAACTAATCGTACCTACTCCCCCTTGTTTTATTGCAGATATCTCAAGAAACAAAACTTTTCTATTGATTATGAAAAAAAACATCCGATGGCTAAACAATGGCTAAAATTTGTAATATAACTCTTTTAACGGCCAATCGTATATCCTGGATATCAGTGATGTCAAGGATGCAACAATCAAGTACAGTTAAACCTGACAAATTGGACCACCCTTGGGATCGAAGAAAAGTGGTCCGATTAGGAGGTGGTCCCATTGTAGAGGTTGCTTTTTAATTGGACCGGTCCACTTACAATGGTTTTTCCCTCATGCATACCTGTCCGTTAAGAGTGAAGTATTATGTGTAGATACATAAAAAACGACTGCCAGTTCATTTTTGTATATGTACCTATAAATTTCCAAAAAATTTATTTGAATTTAAAATTGATTAAGAATTAAAAGAGAGGGAATTGTTTTGATATGTAAGCTTGTATTTTTTTTTGTTAAACAAATTTCGATTATGTTACATTTACATTGTTACATTGCACATTTGATTAGATTTAAATCTGTAATTTTTTTTTCTGAACTACAGCTGTATCCTTAAAACTTGTCAATCATTTTTGAGTACAACTGTTTAAACATTTCCATATTTCGTCCAAACCATTTTCGCATGCAAAATCCTTCAAAATGTTTAGATGCGAAAAGGCCTCTTTATATGAGAGAGATCTTGAAGGGCCCGGAACTGCTTCAATTTCTCCATCTGAAGAAGAATCGGCAAAGGTATGTCCCTCATCAGTGTCAGAAGGTGCTGGCTGAATGGAGTTTAAAAATTCATTTTCCCAATTTTCCGACCAGGCGTTAGATGACGCAACATTATCGTCCATGGTAAAGAAATCTTCTGGCACCACAGGTTCGGGTATTATCTGCTCATCGCCCACATTATTCTCCTCTTCCTCGAAAAACCCACATTTTATAAAACAATTTGAAATTGTTATTGGAGTAACGTCTTCCCATGCCTTTTTTAGCCAGCTGCAAGCGGCTAAACTCCACATAAAATCAAGTGCTGCATAAGGAGGTGGCGCAAAAATAACCTTCCGATGTTTTTTGGCTGAAATTAAAAAAAAATGAAAAACTTTGATTCTTCTTGTGGATTATTTTTATTTGGTCTTTTAATTTTTTTTACATCAAGTCGAGAATATGATGTCATGTAAATGGCCGCCGCCACAGTTGATTGTCGTTTGAGCCCTTTTTATGGCATTTTCTATCACTTTGGCCAAAAAAAAAAAGGTCCTCACATTCTTGACAGATATTATCTTTAAGAGCTGCAAGAGTCTGAGGCTTGTTGACATAAACCCGCGACTTCAAAAAGCCCCACAAAAAGAAGTCTGGAGCGGTCAAATCAGGCGATCTTGCTGGCCAGTGCAAATCGCCAAAACGGGAGATTAGGCGCCCGGGAAATGCATCCTTCAGCATATCGGTTGTGGCACATGCAGTGTGTGCCGTTGCACCGTCCTGTTGGAACCACATGTTTTCCAATCCCAATTCATCAAGTTGCGGCAAAAAGAACTCGTTGATCATTGCTCTGTAGCGCTCACCATTCACATTAACCGTTTGGCCCGCGACATCTTCGAAGAAAAAAGGTCCGATGACTCCTCCAGCGAATAAAGCACACCATACAGTGACTTTGAGCGGGTGTAATGGCTCTTCGTGGGTTACACTCGGATTTTCAGTACCCCAGAAGCGTAAATTTTGCTTATTTACGTACCCGCTAAGATGGAAATGGGCCTCATCACTCATGATTATTTTTGATGAAAAATCATCTTCCTCTTGGTGGTTATTAAGGATGGCTTGAGCGTATGTTAGACGCGATTGGCGGTCAGCAGCTAACAGCTGATACACCGTCTGGACTTTGTACGGAAACATCTTCAAATCTTGTACCAAAATTCGCTGTAAAGACCGTCGACTGATACCCATTTGCGTGGCACGTCGGTCGTCTGGTCGATGTCGACGGCGCTTCCATGATATCTTCGGCTACAGCAGCAATATTCTCTGCAGAACGGCTACTCCGGGGTCTGCCACGCCTGGCAGCATCTCGTGTTGTGCCAGTCTCTTCGAGGCGAGTGGCTAAACGTCGCAGTGTTTCACCAGTAGGCGTTGGACGGCTAGGAATCTGCGACGAAATTCACGTTGTGCCAAAGTCACCGACCGATTATTGCTCAAATAAGTAGTCACCAATATTCCGCATTCTGGAGCAGTGTAGCGTAACATTGTTTATTAACGTGTATTTCGCATGTGTTTACTACACAAATGTCAAAACAGAACTGACATTAGGGCCAATCGCAAAATTTATAGCATTTTCTGATAGGAGGATTATTTTGCGCCACCTTGTATTTTCTATAATGGGACTTACAACTTTTAATGATGCCTTGATCAAGTGGCTTTAGATGCGAAGTTGTATTTGCAGGAAAAAACTTCAGTTCGATGTTTTTTAATCCACTTACAACATGTGACGGCGCATTGTCTGCAAAAAGGAGAACCTTTCGATTTTGCTTTTGCATTTTTTTTGTCAAAAATGGTTAGCCACACTTGAAAAAAAGTGGAGTTCATCCAAGCCTTCTAGTTGCTCCTCCAGGTTATTCCCAATGCCTTTTCGATGTTTATATTTTTAAAGCTCTGTGTTTAGCAGCTCTTCCTGTTGTTAAGGAACGCGTTCGCTTATTAAAGTTATAAAAATTGATCACACAAAATTAATTTACCAATAACCATTACTGGTTCTTTTTCTCCGACTGTGCTGCAAAGCAATGCTACTGTCAATCTTTCCTTTTAAAGCTTGCCACCACTACATCTTTCATTTTTGAGTTGGACTAACTTTGAAGGTGTTGCTTTAAAAAATTGCTTGGTTTCATCTAATTCAAAAATGTTTTTTGCGTCATTGCCTTTACACATGGTTTTCAAAGTTTTTTTTTTTTTGAAATCGTCGCAAGTAGCAACATCAACATCCGCGCCTTCTCCACTTAGAATTTTAAACACAATGTTATGTCGCTTCTTAAATGCCTCAAGGCATCCATTAGAAGCAGTAAAATTTTCAATTTTAAGATTTGTTGCTATAGTCATTGCTTTTGCTTGGAGAATTATACCATATTGGCACATTCTTTTGCCTAGCTAAGCAAAACCATTTGAATGTGAAAACATCAATTTCGGCAAAAGATACACATACGTTTTCTTTTCAATCCAACAAATTTTTCAAATGACAATTTGATGTTCTCCTTCGCGCTCTTTGGACTTGAGATTTGCTGCAATTAAATTTCTTTGCCAGATCTTCGTGAGACAAATGTTCGTCTTCAAAAAACTTTATAACTTCAACCTTTTTTCCAGATAAAGCTCACTGTATTTTCGGTTACTCATTTTACTTTAAGTTTTTTTAAAAACTATCACTTTATTGAAAATCTAAAACAAGCACTTTTAGATAAATCAATTGCACTGAATGAAGAACCTCTGCCATATAACCAACATAAATTCATATTGTTTCATTTGCCAACTAACGCAAACTAAAATAAGGGAAATCGCAAAAAAAAAAGTAACCGGTGTTTTAAACTTGGCAATACCAACAATTCGAAAAAAACGAAATGCAAACAAATTGAGCAATATATTACCTACGCTTGGTCCAATTTGACAGGTAAATACATAAAGCTACGCATGTTATTTTGGTGGTCCATGGTCCGATTAGCAGGTGTCCCGATATTAGAGGGAAATTTGAATGAAAAATAGCAGGGAATGCATTACGTGCGGTCCGAATAGGAGGTGGTCCGATTATAGAGTGTCCCGATTTGCAGGTTTTACTGTATAAACTAACGGGTGATTTTTTAAGAGGTTTAGAACTTTTTTTAAAAAAAAAAACACAAAAAATTCGAAAAAAATGAATGAAATATTTATTTGAATCGATAGTTTGAACCTTGCAATTTAATGTTTAAAGATAATTTCATGCAAATGTTGACCGCGGCTGCGTCTCAGGTAGCCCATCCGCTGAGTCCAATTTTGGCATACTCTTTCACACATATCGGCCGGTATCTCACGAATGAATGCATGGATGTTGGCTTCCAGTGCGTCAATCGAAGCGGGCTTGTCCCTATAGACATTAGCCTTGACATACCCCCACAAAAAATAATCTAATGGTGTCAAATCGCACGATCTAGGCGGCCAATTGACCGGCCCGAAACGTGAAATTAACTGTTCACCAAACTCGCCTCGCAATTGCGCCATTGTTTCGCGTGCTGTGTGTCATGTGGCACCGTCTTGTTGAAACCACATATCATGCAAGTCAAGAACTTCCATTTCGGGGAAAAAAAAGTTTGTTATCATCGCTCGGTAGCGTTCACCATTGACAGTAACGCTGCGATTCGCATCATCATATGGCCCAATAATGCCGCCGGCTCATAAACCGCACCAAACAGTGGCTTTTTCGGGATGCATTGGTAGCTGTTGCAATGCTTCTGGCTGATCTTCACTCCAAATGCGGCAATTTTGCTTATTTACGTACCCATTCAACCAAAAATGAGCCTCATCGCTGAACACAATTTTTCGATAAAAAAGCGGATCCTCGGCCAGCTTTCCAAGAGCCCATTCACCAAAAATTCGGCATTGTGGTAGGTC
Organism: Rhingia campestris; assembly: GCA_932526625.1. NCBI lineage: Eukaryota > Metazoa > Arthropoda > Insecta > Diptera > Syrphidae > Rhingia > Rhingia campestris. Next base: position 107,317,182 of record OW052182.1, read on the forward strand.
GGCTGGCTTTAGTTCTTGCACCAGCTGTATCTTAAAAGGCTTTACGCCCAAATCCTTCCGCAAAATTTTCCACGTAGTGCTGTAACAAAGGCCTAACTGCTGGGAACGGCGCCGAATCGACATTTCGCGGTCTTCTGTCACACTAGCTGATACGGCCGCAATATTTTCTTCACTACGCACAGTACGTAAACGTGTTGGTGGTTTAATGTCCAACAAAGTAAATTTGGTGCGAAATTTGGTCACAATCTTCCGAATAGACTGCTCAGAAGGTCGAGAATGCCGATCATAAAATGGAAGCAGCGCGCGATGAACATTTCGAACCGAGCACGAATTTTGATAGTAAAATTCAATAATTTGCAAGCGTTGTTCATTTGTAAGACGATCCATGGTTAAATTGCAAACCAAACTGAAGCTGTTTGACAGTGACACAAGGTACTAAACACACGTCAGCTGTCAAAACCAGTGTTGGCAAAACCAAACCAGCTAAAAAATCACCCGTTAAAAGTAATTGGAACATATAGTCCACAAAACATCTCTCAGCTGCAAAAGGCAGGATAGTTCAGATATAACCTGACTTTATACACATATCCAAAATACTAAGAATTCCAACTAACGGTGTTAATTTACATGTCTACCCCCCACGCGCACCAATAAAACGATTTAACAGTGATTTCCTCTAAATCAATGTTAACCATTTTTTTTTCGAAAAGACACCACCAAATGTCAACGACGTACTTATACTAATTTCCTCAATGTTATTTCACTTTAAATCCCAACAGGACCAATGACCATTTCCCAATTATTCTCCCCCGAGGAGGTAAGAAAGATACGAGAACTCTCCAGTGAATAAATTACCACCAATAATAGACAGACAACACACAAAGATGATATAAAAGGACGAGAAGTAGAACAAAATGCCACCATATTGTACTACTTGTCCTTTGGTGAATTGAACAAATATTCTTTACTTGCACTGCCACCTCAGTAAAATGGACACGTACTCTTATGTCTATAAAATGAGGGAGAATGTGTCCTAACGATAGGCGGCAAAAACCAACTGGCCATCCCATGAAGATAGGAAAAACAGGACTTCCCCTTCAATACAGCACGAAACATATTTTAAATGCTCTCCATCCCTCCCAAACAAAAAAAAAAAAACTAAAAAAAACCAACAAAAACGACCAAGTAAGAACTTAAATAGAAACAAGCATAACACAACCTGACAAATAGTGTGGACCATACAATGTACCTTAATAAACCAACACACACACACTCACAAGAAGGACTCTCAACGAATATTTATTTTGCAGACCCTGAACGTGTCTCAAATATCTAAAGATACACAATGAGTGAGATGGAACGGGAATATCCATCGCTAAACGATGGCGTTTTATCCTTGCAGTGATAATTTAATCCTACCAATCCACTTCTTAAGAAACTTTTTCACTTGTCCCTTTCCAAACAGAGTTTCCAACATTTCCAAAGTGGTTCCGCTCTGTCCGCGCTGGGCCACCTCATGCCATACAATACAATGCCACGCCACTACCAATTAGGCACTCAAGAAATCACTTCAAAAAAAAAAAACACCCCTGAATCTCCTTCGCAAAATCCAATGCGCTCATCAATTTATCTAGAGTACCAATGACAACTTCCCTCAGCCGCACAGGGTAGCAGCAGCATCCCCTATTACCCCCTTCCGAAATGAAATCTTCGCTAATTAAATATTTTCTTAAAACTAACAAAAGCTTTTTTGCCCCCGCTGCTGCACCCTTCCCTCTGGATAGTGGCTAGAACAAAACCACCCCAAATACTCTTCGCTTACCTATAATGAACCTACCACATTCGGAAAAACGTTTTCCGCAGCATGGTCGTGTACTTTTAAAGCGTTCCTGCTCTTCCCTGGCCTGCCCCCACTGCCATGCTATTTGCCGCACACAAAGCGAAGTAGCGCCACATAAAAAGAAGAGAGCCGGCAACATCGGGGACGAAAAAAAATTTAATAATCCAGATAAAAGATGAAAAGCCAAATTGAGAGGTGGGGAGTGCAATACCTACATCGAATGAATGGTGGCCTTTCCTGCTAACCATCGGTATCCATCCGCAGAGTAGTTGCTGCTCTCCAGTTCGGCTGTGCATGCATCGTGGAGTAAAAAAAAAAAGCTGTCAACCAAACGTTGGTGTTGCCAACAACAAGACTAGGGCAAGCAACGGGACACAGAGTGATGAAAAACGCGCGCACTCCTATGCACCACTGTGTATGCAGCAGGCGGGCCCACTCCTCCGGACAGAAATTATGCTGTTGGAAAAAAAGCTTTTCGTCCTTTTATATCCTGTTCTTTTGTTTTTTTTTCGCCTCTCCCTCTCTCTCTCTTTCTTGGTCTATCTCTCTCTCTATCCGCCTTGATGTGGCATGGCATTGGCAAGCCTGCCTTCATTCTTTGGTGCTTTGTTCGGTTTTGTTTTGTGAGTGTTTCTGGTGATAGAACGAACAGAGAACGTGAAGTGCTCAGAAGACCGGTTAAATTGAAGCTTTCCGTGCGCTAGCTATTGTTCCCTCTTGCTAGTAGTCCTGGGGTCACGCATAAAAGCGCATCACTTGCATCCCCCTTCTGTAGCACAACACAGAAGGACGCCGGTATAGTGAGCGAGGAAGGAATTGAGGGGAAGCTACTGCTGCATGCAAGCCTCTTGGTACGATGCATTATGTGTTTAGGGAAGAAGGTTTGATTCCAGTAGTAGAGAGGCGCGCTTCTTCTCCAACTACACCCTGTGCGGTTGTGTGTGTGTGTTTGTTATAATACTGTTTGAATGGTACTGGTGTGTGCAGAAGGATAGATGAGTAACTGCAGAAAAGTAAATGATATCTCTTAGCGGTAGTGAATGAGTCCTTTATAAGAAATGGGTCTGGTGTAATCCAACAAGGACTTGGGTATATTTGGTTTGGTTATCGGCCCTAATCGAGCTTAATCTCCGTCCGTAACTGACGTTAACTTGAAATTTAGAAGACATTACTCTGAGGATTAGAAGGGAGGTGATCGTTGTGATCGTCCTTAACCGAACTAAGCCTATAACATTAGATTGGTGGTTGTAGAAGGTCGTGTCTGGAAATGCCTACTGAAACGTTTGGTATAGTGGTTCGAAGATTAACTAATGGGATTTCTCAATCAACCATGAGGGTCTATTACAATTTGTTCCTTCGGATGGGAGTTTCAATTGGTCGGACGGTAAAAGACTAGGTGTGGTGGTGACTGCTTGTGAGTGTAAGGAACTATCAAAGAGCCTTCAGTACGGATTGTGGATTGTGCTCACTCCAAAAACGAAAATTCTGTTTTTACATACCCATCAATCCAGAAATGAGCCTTATCGCTGAAGATGATTTTGCGATTAAAATCTGGTTCAACTTTAAGTTGATTCTCGGCCCATTTCCCAAATTTTCCAAGTAGTGAAAGGGAAGAGACCGAGTTGCTGAAAAATGGCGTCGAATCGAAAAATTCGGCTCCTCTGCCACTTTTTTTACTTTTAAATTCATTTTTTTTATTAACTTAAAATATTAACTTACCACTAGCCAAAAATGCTTAAATCTAACTTACAAATAATGTTTTCTTAACCTAAATTATCGGCCCTTAGCGGGCGCTCTAAGCTTATATCTAACGGTTTTAATTTGCTTTTCAGCTCAAGTTTATCGTTGTTTTTATTTTTATGTGTAGAAGCTCCTCTGCCACACTCACGTCTACAGCACAGCGTGTCGATGTATTCTTCTGTAAGCACCATACGGGCTCGATTTAGATGAATCTTGTCAAAAAGAGTAAATGTAGTCATGTATCGGTCCATTGTATTGCGTAATAGCTGCTCAGATGGACGATTATGCGCACCGTAAGTGCCGAAGTGCTCTACAAGTTTGGCAAACAGAGTGCGAATTTTGGAAATAAATTTCCACGATTTGTAATGGTTGTTCTGGTGTAAGCCTTTCCATAAACATACTTTATTAGTATGACAGCTTGTTTGACAGTTATACCTATCGGAATAATAATATTGGATGTTTTGAAGGCTAAGGAATATATGTCCTCCCAAAAATCTTTCAAAGGCACTATGAGTACTGTCAAACTCTTAATGACTAAAACTCGAGAATTTGAAACTTTTAGCAGGTTACTTTTCTGTGAAAGACCCAGCATTTTCCGCAATTTAGGCGCGGTTAATCCTTATCCAAGTCCAAAGGTTTTGTCCTTTGTAGTCGACGTAATAAATGGCTATCATCCCAAGATTGTAGGACTGTATTGTTGATATGTCCGATTAGTCGGTTTCTTTGCTTTCGTGCGAAACTTCTAATTTCAGCTTCGATTGTACGAATTTCGAGATCTCCCTTTATATGTTTGAACAATTTCTCTATGCACTTTATTTTGAAAAGTTTGTATGAAAACAAATGCCAATATTTGCATTTATTTTCTTGGCACAAACCCAAGTTCTATAGTATAGGTCCACACCGACTTGAGCACTTACTTGTATAAAAGCAGTTCTTTACGGTGTTTTACGTTTCATTTTCACGTGAGAATTCCATTTTAGCTTAGCGACGAGTATGATTCCCAGATATTTGGTTTCGTTGGAAACACGTATTCGGGCAAGTTTAGAACAATTTGGCAAGTCTTACAGGTAAAATTCACGTGAACAGATTTAGCTACATTGAGAGCTATCCGCAAGTCCTTTTATTTATTCCCTTTATTTAGTGCGTTTTTCAGTTTTGCATTCGTTTAAGCGATCGTGTTACCTAATGCTAGGATAGCGGTGTCATGGGCAAGCATACCAAGGGTTGTTCCATCTTCTTTCGGTATATCACGAGAATATAACATGTAAAAAAAGGGCCCAAGAACACTTCATTGCGGTACGCCGGCCGAACATTCTTTAATCTCCGACAATTCGTTTCCATGTCTAACATGGAAGACTCTCTTCTCGAGATATGATTCTAGGAAATCCTATAGGCGTCCTGGGAGAACTTGTTGAATTTTCATGTTTAGCCATCGTTTTATATCTTCTTAAAGGGTTCACTTGATACCTTCTTAAAGGTACACTTGAGCATCATCCCGGTCTATCATCGAATACTCATTTCTGAACCCAAACTGGTGGTCAGGGATAAGATTATCTGGCTGAAGACGCCTTAGTGTTATCCTTTCGAAAAAATTGGATATGACTGGAAGAAGCAACATTTAAAAAAAGGTTGTAGTCCTTGTCGTTGAGCCTTTTCTGCAGAATTTTTAGCTTTTGGGTGTTGGTTGGAATTACTTTCAGCAGCATATTAGTGTCATCGCCTTCGTAACTAGACGCTCTGGTATAAAAATCAATTACTTTGGCATGTCTGATATGGAACCTTTAGCTTCATAGAGACTTACCGTTTCTCAGGAGGAGGGGCTTCTCAACCTATCCTGCAGAATGTCAATAGCTGGAACAAACAAATGGCCACGCATTTGTCAAGGAACACCTACGAAAAATGGTCTCCACATTTGACCACCCTAACCCTCTTTACCACTTCTCCTGAATCAAGGCATGGTAGAGGGCCTACCGGTACATTTGACTACCCTTACCCTCCTATCACTTCTGAATTGAAGCATGGTACAGGTACTACCGGCCTTCATCCGATAGGTTAGGTTACGATTTATGGATTTCTGGCACTCAAATCTGGTCAACCTAAACAGAGAGCTTGTTATTGTTTGACAAGAGTTGCCTTGATATTAGATACGTTGTGCGGTTTATCCATCTGCGTTTGACGTTCTTGATCGCATACAGTTTGATAAGTGATGTACATGTAGCGAGGGGCATACCTAATTTGCCCTGTCTAGTAAGGTCATCCGTCTTACGATTCCCTGGCATATCTTTGTGAACCGGTACCCAAAAGAGGTGAATGATAAAGTGCTCTGCTATCTCGTTAAGAGCTAGTCGGCATTCGTGGGCTGATTTGGATGTAAATGAGATGGATCCCAGAGATTTAACTGTCACTGAAAATGCTAATATTATTCGTGGATATTACTCCGAGTTTACTCAGATTACATTTTTAAGCCGTGTAGATTGCTGCTGGATGTCACATTGTTTGACGATCATTCGTACCTACTTGGATATCGAAATGATGTAGCCAGACATTCCTTTGAGGGCTCAGTGGCGCGATGGTTAGTGCGATGAACTGCCGCGCAGAAGGTCTGGGTTCGATTCCCAGCCATAGCAACACCTAAATGATTTTTCACTGGCCCTCCTCTCGTGATGATCTGACAAATCGTCCGAGTAGTATCAATTGTCAAGAATAGCTTATCTCAACTTAGCCGTTCGGAGTCGGCATAAAACAGGAGGTCCCGCCATCGTGCAAGAAGTACACACGCACACATGAATGGTTGTGAGAAAGCTAGGCCCTGGGTACTAACGAGCCTGTTGCGCCAAAAATTTGTATTTTGACATTCCTTTCTCATATGTCACTGATATCAATATTTTTCTGTAGCCAATATTTTTCTGCTGCTGTATCATTGATATGAAGATCATTTGGTGTAAGTTTGAGGATAGCCTGTAAGCCTGCATTTCGACCGGTACGCCTTCCTCCTGTTATCAGTAAACGTGTCATCCTTATCCAATAATAATCGAGGAACTTTCCTCGATTTAAACGTTCATATCCTTTAAAAAAAACTTTCATTTTTGCACAACATTAGTTGTCTTTTATCCAAATTAAAATTAGCCAATCCTAGTTTGAACAACAATGAGGTGGGTAATGAACCACAACAATCCATAATCCTCCTTTAACCATAATAAAGCAAACATCGGCAAGAACACCACTCAAGAATGTTGAACTGTTTTCTATTTCCTTCCTGAAATCGCTAACGTCCTCCGAGCTCCAAAGAGAACGAACAATTTGCAAAAACAAAATTCATCAAGCATCAGGCACATCAGCTTCAATCACACGTCCATTATTTGAAGAGTTACTGTCATCATCCGTTTCCATTTTACCATTTACTTGCAACAGTAATGGTCTCTTTAACATTCCTTCAACATTTTTACAACAATGTATGTATTCTGGATGAAAAGGAACAAGAAAAAAAGCAAAGCAGTGTCCTCTCGAAGTCTTGGCAACAACCACCATCAACCGTGACAGCCCGCAAACACCCATCGCCCATTTTTCCCCTCTCAACAGTATCTGGACGAGTGCTTAATTTTTTTTTTTTATAATTTTTTTGCAACCATTTTTTTCTGTCGTATCTGTTCCAAGTTCTCTGCTATTATGCATGCAATCAAGCAAAGCTCACACTCAGCTCACCCTGAATGGGGCGCATAACAGAAAACAAATGAAGCAAGCTTGCGCGCGTGTACAACGGTGCATTGAACACAGTTATATTAACAGCAGCAGCACAACGGACTTTCTTCTTTCTCTCGTACTGGTATATGCTGTTCGGTGTGTGCGCTTCTTCTTCCATGGTTCACGTGCGCCGGCCGACGACATCACCAACACATACAAGCGGTAGGTATTCCATGTGGGTACCTACGTAATACGTATACGAGACGAGTACAGTGCTTTGGAATTCCATCGCGCTTTCCTGCTGCACACGCTCTGTATATGGGTGGTGGTGGTGGTGTATCTCTGGTAGGCGCATTTATTTGGCCGCCTGTCTAGATAGATGAATTCCTGCACACAGTCGCATCACTATCATCAACATCACAGTTCGAGTTGAGTAAGTCCAAGTTGGATGGCATTCAAGTATTTCAGTTGAAACGGAACTTTCGCACAGAGTGGTCATGGTCTTGAAATATTAAAACCAAACCAAAACCGAGCAAACTATACATATCAGTACGGTTCGTCTGCCAGTGCGCCGCACACAGTTACACAGCTAATACCTACAGAGATCCGACGGCAACGACACAAAAAGATACGCAGATACATAATAGAGTAAATGTACACACACCGTCTCTAGTCGTGGATAGAGCTGGTCTTCGAAACTGCGATAGATTTGGACTCATTTCATTCTCCGGCCGACAATTGAGAGGAAAGTACCTCGTCGGCGCTGAGAACAAAAAGTATCTTTTACTTGAATTGAAACGACTTACCTACCACTCTAATCGGTGTCGTGTCGGTGTCTCGCGGTGTCGTTCGGTTGCTTAGTTGCGTACACCGACCTTCGTAGCCGGAGCGTGTTTGTTTAATTTTTTTTTTGTTGCCCCCCCCTGAAAGCTTTCTTTCAATCGCAAAAAGGTGTTTGATGTCAAATGGAGAGCTTTTGGCAGTCGTGTCTGTGTCTGACGGCATTGCCAGCTGTTTGGTAGCCGCCCGGAATGTATCTGGAACTAAAGACTATTCGTATTCCATCCGGTGGCACAGCACTACAGTAGTGAGTGTGGTGTGTTTGGTGGCGCTCTCATTCGCGGTGTTGTTCTCTGATGTTTGGGGCTGTTTGCAACACACTCAGTGACTGTGAATTATCTTTTAAATTTTTTGGCCGTCCAATTCGGCATTCGCTCAGTAATCAGTCGTCCGCTGCCACGATTCGGGTTAACAACAATCTATTCAGCAGCAGCAGAAGTGAACAAAGTGAATATTTTTTTGCATATGTGTGTTTATAAGTACATCTATCGATAAAAGATATGAAATTGCAACTTGGCGAACTTTGCACTATGACTTTGCTAAGTTAGTACTTAGCATCTACAGATACTGAATGTGATTATAGCAAGATCGAAATTTTATTTTCTAATTTTTTGCAACTTAACTTAGATGTGTGAACAAATGACGTAGTCAATATCAAATTAAAACTGCGCAGTTAACAGAAGTAACTTAAAACAGTTTATAAGGTGAACAGTGTTCAAAGTCCATTTCACAAAAAAAAAAAAAAAAATCAGGACACCCAGCAACAACCTTCTTCATCCAACCCATCTCTAAACAATCGACAGACAATCATGCACAGTTCATATACTCAATTTATGTACATTTTTATGTAAGCAGATAACATATTTCCGAACAATTTGCAAATACAAAAAAAAAAAAAAAAAACAAGATAAGTGCCACCCCCAATGTATCTGTGTTGGCTATGCCACAGTGTAGTGGTCTAGCCATGGTAATAGCGCCGTCATCGTATCGTCGTATCCGTCGCCGTTTGTCGTTGTCACTGTCGTAGTCACCCCCGTGGGCGAAATCCCATTTCTAGTACCAGTATTTGGAAAGGCTAACCATCAAAAATAAAAGTAAACTCCTACACTTGATCCACCCGAAAAACTAATTGAAGTTGGATTTTTCCCAAAAAGCAAAGAAAGGAAAGAAACATCGACATAAGCAGCTTCTTATCGTAACCTCATGAAATGTAAGTACTCACATATTGACATGATAGATACTACCATCTCTCTTTTGTACAACAGCAGATATATACATATATTTTTTTTATTTTTTATAAAAGTCTCGTAAGATACATTCAATTAATGAAGCGGTACTCGGGAGATCCGGCACCTCTCGAAGACATCACAAAAGACCGAGACAGAGAGAAATCTTTTTATTTTCCCAGTCTATCCCCCCTTCCTCATGTGCGCCTACATTATCCCATCTTCGTCTTTAAAGCCCCCGTCGTTGATATACCTTCTCTCGTGCATAGAATTTGTATCTCAAAGGCGAGAAAAAAAACCGTAGCTTCTGCTAGCTGCCTTGACTGGAATTGCTTGGTGCTACCGCTCGTCCGCCACTCTCCCACTCACCTAGTTGACTCTACCTCTGCCTATGTGTCTTGCTGATGGTCTCAGAGTTTCTATTTTTGGTAAAATTACGTCAACCTTTTTTAGCTGCAATGTATGAGCGTATTCCATATGTTAACCAACAAAATGCTAAGCAAAAATCTTTAACCCACCCTCCTTCTTTTGTAAACTTTCCATGAGTTCATTCGAATGTGATTTCAATCCGTGAGAAGATCGGTAGGGGTTGCTCTTCCTGCACGTATCCCTCGCAGCGCTTTAGGGACGACACAGTGTGTTTTATCCTTGCCAGTCATCATCAGTCTCTCCCTTGTGAGAAATAAAACGTTATTACGTCCCTCGCGCCTCAAAAACCACACAGAAGACGTTTACTTTGTCCGCGTAGGATGTGCGTGTGTCGCGCTCCCTGAAAGGTAATAAATCCCAACTCTGTTGTATTGTAATGAAATTTTAATAGGATTTTTTTTATTATCAATTACTCCTTGCTAACAGAGATGCCGACCGATTTCAGTGTGGTTATCAGTTTTGTGTGTTTGTTCGCGTTTTGATTTTTATTTGTGTTTGCGCGAGATACTCGGAAACTTTCTCTCAGTACGCAAATAGAATTATCATGGATTCTGTTTGTTCTGTTGATTTCCATCTAATTTGCAATGAATGCATGTTTTTTTTTCTTCCCCTTCGAATACGAGAAAAGGCGATTTCGAATTTTCGCAATTACTCTGCGAAGCATCTATATCGATATTTGTTTTACATTGTATGGGCACAGATAGGGTTGCCATGCAAAAAAAGAAGCTAAGTTGGAGTCGAGTGATAAGAAAAAGATCAGAAGATGTCGTTTTAACGATACTCTTTTGCTGCGTTTTATAAAAAAAAATGGTTTGAACGATTATCGTTTTCGTTGCTAAAACGGAGCTAGAACTATCAAATGCTATCAAAAGAAAGATTGCTACTTTACAATTTAGTTTTATATAAATTATTTGTGTTAATTGAATTGTAATCTTGTTTTGTCAACGCTCTTCACTACGTCATTTGATAGAAATAAATAATCGTCGGTAGTTATTTCTTACACACATTTTCCAGAGAGAAGAGATTTTCGAGATGTAAAATTTTGTTCGTTTTATTTTGTTTGTAGCAATTAGTTCTACTATTGATCTAGAGGTTTTACGACTTAGTCCCTCTGACTAAATTCTCAGTATTGAGTATTGTTGATTAACAAGTTGATAAACTTAAATCTTAGAACAATATTATTCAAATTTTTCTAAATAAGTCGCGACAACTATTATCGGTTTAACGACAGTCGTTTTAAGAGTAAGGCGATTATAGTTCTGAGCAGCTAAACGATTAAGTCTGAAGTGTGTGTCTTAGAATGATATTTTTCAAACTATTCAAATAAAACGATATTCTTCAACTACTGCCATCGTTTTGACGACAGTCGTTTAAAGAATAACGTGATTAGAGCTCCGGAGAGCTAAACTATTTTGTTTTTGTTATGAAAGTTTTCTGGAAGTAAAAATCTTTGAAAAATATTGCATAGGTCCTGAACCCGATCTAAAAAACCCCACCAAATAATGACAGACGTCTCAAACATTTTTTTTTGGAATTTGTAGTATCAGTGGTAACATGATTATTAAAAAAAATTACACTGTTAGTCACATTTTTAGCGTTTTGTATTAAAGTGTTATTTTTTTTAACTTACCCCTTTAGTCTAGTATTGGTTTTATGAACAAATAAATCTCGAGATTTTAATAAATTCATCATCATAATGATGATGGAAAAGAAAAAAAAAATGGATCTCAAAATTCTGTCGGTATGTGCACGCAGCTGTAGGCTAAACGGCTGAACGTATTCATTTCAAATTTGATATATGAGGTTCTTGGGCTGATAGCTAAAGGGGCTTCTCGAGTTATAGGTAGGTACAAAACGAACGGTAATCTAATATTATGTTTTTGGTGATATCGAAATTTTTTAAAAGATCTATTGACTTTTGTTAAATATAAAAGAATCACCAATGTTAATATTTCAAACAAAATTGCATCCACAAAAAAACCCAAGCTTACAATATTGCCAATATCTAGCAAACTATAATTTAGATGTATGACTTAAGCCCATATTGCAATTGTCAATAACGATCCACAATCTATTTCTATTGATAGTCGATTGTTGAGTTTGGTATCATGTGCGGTCGATTTCACAATCCTTCGTTGTCGTTCATGATTTTTTGGTCAAAAAAATGTATTTTACACAGAAACAATTTGTTTTTGCAAAAAGCATTTTTTTATTTAACCATATATTAGTGCAAACAAATCATTTCAATATGAACAAAGTTAACGTGCAACAAAAAATAGATATTTGCTAGAAAATACAGATAAAGCCAAAAGCAATTCCAAAACTCCAAATATTTTACCATATATGCATTTCCGAAACATGTACATTTGTCGTTATTGCTTACAATTTGTCATCCGATTCGTAAAAGTATCTCTGTCAAAGCTGTTTACAGTCACAACAATGAATTTTTATTCACAATAATTAAAATGTCTGTCGATTGTCTTACACAATACCAAAAATCGACACGATCGACATACAGCGAGTTGATAATCGAAATTCTCAATATAGAATCAATAGAGAAGCTAGGTTTGAGCCTCTGCTTTTTTTTTCCAAATATAGTCGGGCTCCTTAGAAGCACCAGCCTTTTTGGTTTGTTTTTAACATAGCTACCTACTATTGCTCTAGTCTCAGTCTTCTGTCTGTATTCTCAGTATTTAGTAGCAGTACTGGTTATAGATTAACGTGCTTGAGAAGCTCTGTGGCATAGAACATCTTTTATCAATTCATCAACCATTTCACTAGTTGGAAATCTATCTAGGTCGGCGTTAAGTATTTAGGAGGGTGCATTGACTCTCTCCCGCTGTTTTGGAAGTTTTATATTCTTTGTAGATTTGTCTTGCATGGGAATGCTCACAATTGTAGCATGAGTCCATGGTGGTTTCAGAATTTGCAGGAATTTTTCCCAATTGAACATGGGTGAGTATCTCCTAGTAAGCGAATATATATATGTAATTTCCAGTGAAGTTTAACATCTAGATTCATTCCTAGATACTTAGTTGTATTTGAATATTCCACTATATTGTATTTATGTACACTGGATTTTGTGTTACATTTTGATATGAAAAATTTATTTGGACTGACTTGAGGTCCTGTAATCTGATCTGTCATTTGGAAGCATTTTTATTGCTATTTCGATGGTCTTTCCAACAAAAACTACATTCTTCAAAAATGTCTAGATTGATTTCTTCAATTCCTGGTTGTTCGCTAGTAAGATGTAGATAGTACTGGTCCTAAAACACTGCCATGAGGTACATCAAATTTAAATTCTTTTAAGGCTGAGAACTGTTTTAAAAATGCGAAGTCGAATAAAATACTTTCGAATTTTTAAAAATGCTTTCGCAAATTTTTGGTGCCAAATTTTTTGAAAGCTTGCGTTGTATGTCATCAAATATAATAGAAGAGGAAATATTTTACTCTACAAAAGCTTTCTAAATTGCATCAGTAATTCTATGCTGTCCTAATTCCTAGAACCAAACTAATGGGTCGGGACAAGTGATTTTTCTTCAATTATTTTATGCAGGCCTTTTCCCAGCATCATTTCGAATAATTTTGGCAGCATTGGCAGTATTGATATTGGCTGATAGCAAGTGGATTACCTGGTTTTGGAATTATTATATTCTCAGCTACTCTCCACATGCTTGGCACTTATCTTAACCTGAATGTTGTATTTGTAATCTGCATTTGCTTCCTTTAGTTGATCTTGTGTTTGAAAAGCCGATGATATGTGGATATTTTCCTTTAAATTCTATCTTAAGTGTTGCTCCAATCAGTCAGTCTATTAAGTTATTAGATAAAATTTAATAGAAATTTAATAGGTGCGTATACGAGATGTATACTACCTTAAACGAAATATTTTATTAGGAGTTGTTGTATTATGGGTAATTGAAGAGACTATAAGCTTAAAAAACACCTTTAATAAATCGTTTTATTTCACATTTCAGATTTTACAATATTTTTGCCAACTGACGACTTATTTCTAATTTACGCAGACAATTTGTTTGCAAACTATGTATAACAGTAAACTCGTTTTGCTCCTTATCGCTTTATTTCATGAGATTTTATGAGCGGTATAGCTATGTGTCATTGCGCATATTATTTGCTAACATGTGCTTATACATGTATTCCTCCTCCAAGATACATTTTTATGCGGGCATTTTTCGTGTGTAGATAAGAACAACAAATTAATTGTAAAGATTTCTTGAATAATTTTTCTGACAGATGAACAGCGAATGGTGGATGAGACCATTTCAAATGTAAGATATCTAACAGAGCATGTCAGAGAAATGTTAACATAGAAAAATTGAAAAAGATAATCATTTGCATTCTGCTATCTAGACAAGGCATATATTACCGTTCCTTTAAGACGAAAAACATCCTGAATTGCTAAGACATTTCATGTTGTATTCACTTAAGAAAAACACTTGATAATCAGTTATTGAAACCTCATTTAAAGGAACATTGTTAGTCGCAGGACCCTTGTTAAGATCGAGTTCTAATTTAACAAATAGCAGGAGAATGAGTCCTTCTGAGTTATTTACCCAATGTAAACACCATCTTTTTACATTGCTGGGTGTTTTTCTCCTGTGTTTATTGGCTTTGTTCTGCCTGAAATGAGGTTTAGATGGATCGGTCATCCAGGTGGAAGTGAAAGACGATAGGTCGAGCTGTGCTACACTTATCATTTCTATCCTTTTAACATAATTAAACTTTTAGTAGATTTTCTTTTTTATGAATGCTCTTACAATAAAAATTCATAATAAGGCTGCCTCACTTACTACACCTTTCCAAACCTTATCACTCCTACAATTTATTTTTGCAGAAGAATAAATCTGTCCCAACGATCAAGCTAAAGGGTCCGCCAAATAATATTTTTTTTTTTGAAAATGCTATAAAAAAAAACTACTGAATATTTTCTCAAATTTCTTTTTTTATTTGAAAGTACAATCCTTCCGTTTAATAATGGAAAATAATTTCATTTAAATGGCTGCCTCGGCTGGCCATGCAGTAGCCTACACGATCGGTCCAATTTTTAAGGACATTATCGATTGTGTGCAGCTGTATTTCACCAATGGCTTCACGAATATTGTCCTTTAAAGCGTCAATTGTCTCTGGCTTGTCGGCGTAACACTTATCTTTTACGGACCCCACAAATAATAGCTCCGAGGACGACATCAGCTCTGCGGCTGATAATGCGATCTTAAAAAACAGGGCGCAAAACATCGAATGTAGCTTCAGCTGTGTGGCACGTAGCGCCGTCCTGTTGAAACCAAATGTTGCCAATATCCTCCTCTTCAATTTTTGTGAACAAAAATTCGTTCAACATGGCCCGATAACGATCGCCATTGACTGTTACGGACACTCCTAGCTCATTTTCGAAGGAAAATGGCCCAATTATGCCCAAAATATATAATAATGTGTACCTACCATTCCATAATCATATTTTTTATCAACAAATTTAAGTAAGTAGATTTATAAAATTTACTCACACTACATTAACTATGAAATTTAATAAAAAATCGTTTCAAACGTTTTCGAGAAAATAGAATATTTTCAAAATGTTGGAAAGATGGCAGTTATTTTAGTGGTAGATTTTTGTACTCTTTCACACGTTTATACCATCAGAGCTTAAAAATCTAAACAAAATCGGTAAATCGCAGATATTAAGTCCAATTCCAAAAAAACCCCTCTGTAGACATACAAACTACACACATACCCGAAATGTCAGTCAAATTGGTCGGATAGTTTTGGCACCAATATTAATAACAGACTCCTGATCGCAGATCGCAGATCCAAGACTAAATACTCCGGACGGCAGACATACATTTAGAAAAAAAAAAACTATTTGTATGGTCTCAGAGTACCTCAAAATTAACTTTAGTAAGAATGTAGTCCAAATGTGCTATAAACGTGCTGCAAACTAAAGAGATGAAGGATTTTGCAATGGGATGTACTTCAGCGATCTAGAAGTCAGATCCTTTAGTATGCTCTACCGCAGCGTCTTTAAAGCCGAATTCATATCGCTATTCATCGGATCCCTGATGATATCAATTAAAGATATCTATCCGTGTTATCCAGCGCCAATTATATAAAAAAAATCTGTAGTAGTGAAGGAATTAAGCAAATCGAGATGACCCAGTAGCCTTGATACTAGGATGTACTCTATCTATCTAGACCAGCCACTACAGCAGCGTCTTTCATGCTGACATCGACGATTTTCCAGAGCTGTCATCCGATATCAAGTAGATATTATATTTTTATCGATAGCCAAGCTGTTTCAGATACCCCTAGTATTCAATGACCCAAAATCTAGAAGCAACTAACCTTCGGAAATTTTCAAGTAACACCCTTTACACAGCCGTATATGGTTCGTGTCTCTCAGCCCTATCAAGGTATCTTCCGAAGAAATTTATGGCATCTGATCGCGCAGCGGCATAATGCGTCAACAATTTTCGACAGCTACGACTTTCTTCCTAAGCTGTCGACAAGATTTGTAGCCCAATCCATCGAATGCGATTGTAAGCTTTGTTTCACTTTGGTCCGCAACGGATACCTCAAAATCAAACCGAGTTCCGATTGAAACTGACTTTCGTTTCGGAAATTCTTCCGTACGGAAGAATAGGGTTGTCTTTCTACAAAAATGGTTCTCAAAGTGACGAAACAATTCAAGATACTCATCAGAAGCCACCTTAAGTCAAAGGGGTATTGTGTTTTATATTGATAGCTAAGCTGCGATCACATCTCTAATTTCCAACACTATTACCAAAGCTTTGCGAAACTAAAAGACTATAACAAATCTCTAAACGAGATTGTTTAACAAAATAATCTCACTATAATAGATTTTGAGACACTTTGACATTTAAGGGAACTGATGAACTAGCAAGTCAAAGTTTTCAAAACATTAACAGTAGAGATCATGAATATGTTAATGTGCCGATTTGGTTAACTGCAAAACCGAATTGTCGGACTACATGAAGTCACAGTTCGACCACTGCAATACGTCGTCCAAATAGGAAAGTAGGCTTTTCGACTGGGTATTGTCTGCAATGATTTATGTACCAGCTGTAGAGATGACGAGAAGAAATAAAAAGCGAAAATGGGAACCGTCTTTGTCTATATCCCGATTCTTCATCAATAAAAAAAACCTAGTTGATTACTTCTACAGAGATCTAAACTAGCTATCTGAACTTCTACAGTATGGCCGACCTAATTAGATTAGCTAAGCAATTAAATTGGCATCAAGAGTAGATGATGAAAAATAATGCTGCGATCCACATTAAAATTACAATGGATCTCTTTATGGTCTATATGCACTTTTTTTTTTTTTACTAAGAACCACTCTTAACCAACAACCCCGAAACAATAAACCTTTTAAAAACGATATACCTAAAATCCAATTCAATATAAAGTCACTATAGTCTCTATATGCGTACACAACAAACCACTTAAAGTTGCACGTACCATCAATATTTAATTGCGGTAAGAAATAACAACCACCCTCCTTCCACCCTCTTGAGCAAACAAAGCCTAAAACCAAACTACAGAAGCAAACATCTCCTACACACCATCGCCTCCACCTAGTTGATGGCGCCAATGCACACTGGGTGCACATGGTAATAAGCACAGTCACGCTAGGGTAAGTATACGCCCCGTAGACCAGCATATGCACTTTGGCGGACAATACATGCAAACAAAAGAATGGAAAAAATACGTCGCAAAATTAACCCACATTTCCCCAAAACTGATAAGTTCGGTTTGACAAAACAAAAAGTGTCATTTGTCGACAATTAAAATCACGCAGATATTTTTGCATAAACAGGGTGGCGCATGTTATAAAGTTTTGTTAAAAAAGTTTTAAGTTTTATGCTGCAAGGTTTTTTTTAAGGGTGGTGTGCCCCAATTTCGTCTCAAGAAATCGTTTTGTATCTAGTATCCTTGGTAATTGCACTAAAAGCTTCATTTAGGCAAATTGCATTTCCCGTAAAAGTAATTGTTTTAGAAATTAAAAAAAAAAAGAAGAAGAGAAGGAAAACGGATATCATCACTCATTTGTATTGCAAACGGAAGCTAGGAACTAGACCAACCCCATCAGCAATTAATACAACAGTTCCGTGTGTGCGTTGGGAAGACAACAGGAAACGCAATGAAATCTTTGGGACTTTATTTTTTTTTTTTTGCTGGTGCATTTTTCACAAACAGCACTCGCCATAAAAATGTTAATGCAGTGCAATAAAACAAAATGGAGAACTAAATCGGATAGGAACGGTAATGGATAGGCGAACGAAAATAGAATATTTTTAAACAGGGTGATGATACAAGTTTGTTTGATGGGAAAGAGAATGGGTTTTTTTTTAAAACAAAATGGTGACTATATTCCAAGGTTATAATAGATGTTGACCACTCTCAAAAATATGAAAGGCTATGTATTTAGGATCTATGCTTAGCCATTTGCTTTAGGGGACAAGAGTTATTTGTTGTTTTTTTGTCTGGTGTGTGACCATGGGCATTGTAATGTATATTGACAAAGCTCTCTATAGATTTTTGAAAATCAATTTTGATAAATTAAAATACTTTGCCAATGGTTTTGTGATTTGTATGATTATTCGTTGGTATGGAGTGGTTCTTTGTAACCAAGGACACTAAGGCTCGGTATTTTAGTTCAAAATCATCTTATTTTCGGGATTACCCTTGACTTTTTCATCAAAGCTGACATAACTCAGAGTTAACCCAAAGGGAGCTCTTGTAGCGTTTTATGTTCGCCTCCCCACTCATGGAGCTAAAAGTAATCCTATCCTGGAAAATTGGTTGAAGGTTATAGATTAACGTGCGAAGTATAC
This sequence comes from Rhingia campestris, assembly GCA_932526625.1. NCBI lineage: Eukaryota > Metazoa > Arthropoda > Insecta > Diptera > Syrphidae > Rhingia > Rhingia campestris. The sequence continues at coordinate 107,335,811 of OW052182.1, forward strand.
AAAACACCGTCATATTTAGGTCTTTGTGGTCCTATTGTGAATCCCAGCCCCCAGGTTCGAGAAGGCAAGGAAGACCAAGCCATCGCTGATGCCAGAGCGCTTGGTCTAGACAGCTGGAAGCAGCGACCCAGGGATCGTAGAGGATGAAAGGCTGCAGTGTCTCAGGCAGAGACTCTTCACGGGTCGGGAGCCCGATAAGTAAGTAAGTAAGATCCTATTGTGATAGCCTTTAGAGGAAGTTAGTTCATATCACACGAGATCATTGACAACATGCTGGAAGATTACGCGTTTACAGGCACGTCAGGTTGAAACAAAAACACTGCTGTGATCAAGAAGCCTGACAGACCTCTGTATTACTAGTTGCTCTGAGATTATGCCAACACTGCATCCACAGTGCTATTGCGGCTTAACTCGGGAGTAGTTCTTGCCTTCTCAACAAACATGTCTCTTCGTACCAGAATTAAATAAACGCCTCGCCTAGGGCGCCATTGTTGTGAGTCTTGGTAGGCCACGGAGGTATCCTTGATGCTGGAGAGTATGAATATAGATGAATATTGATTATGTCAGGGGTTCATTATTGTCCCATTCTTTGCTCGGAAAAGATAATGTCGATAGTTGTTCCAAATTCAAGTAGGGAGATATGCCATCGGAGTTATTGCAATGTAATTTTTTTTTAAGATATGTGTATGCCCAGAGAATCTCGGGATCCAGATGTTGGTTTGTCTGATTATCAAACCACTATTTGTGGCTGATTATAATAGGTATCATAGATTTTGAATCACCTCCAACCCGGCGGTTCGTATAGTTCTCATGGCACAGACGATAACCAAAAACTGAGTCTTTTGAACCCTAACTTCCTAGCAAACCTCTAACCCAGCGGTTGGTATAGTTCTCATGCCACAGAAGACAACCAAAAACTGAGTCTTTTGAACCCTAACTTCCTAGCTAACGATTTCAAGTTTTCTTTATCAGGTACATATAAAATAAAACCTGTTTGCCATGCTAAAAACCAAGTTATGCCACAACAAAGCGATCCATAAACGTTGTATTTTGAAAGACATATATAAGACCCATATAAAATAAACTTTGTAAAAAAAAAACCATTACCACCCTGTGAAGGTGCGGTAAAAACTCGGAAACACAACAAACCACATACTTAACACCGAGTTCGCATAATCGTATATCTGCACTCACTGCAGAATAAACAGCACACACCAAACACAAATGTAAATGTTGTCCTGCATATTTTCTCCACCTGACGATAGTCAGCCGCACCACTTTAGTAAGCACCAATCTGTCTACCACTGCTGCTCTAATTTTATTCCATATCAGGAGCGAAAGAGAAAGAAAAACCGTTTAAAATTCCACAATCATGCAGGACATGAGAAGGAAATCAAGTAAAGAAAGAAAAAATGAAACGAACAAAAAAAATTGATGATGACGAGGATTTCGACATCCCGAATCCATCGCAACTGTGCCATGGATACACGTTACCCTGTGCTGTGTTAATTTCGTTCATTATTTACGGTTTACCTCAACGATTTGAGAAACACAACCCGACTAGGTACCTCCAACCACCCGACATACCCTCATTTCACTTAGATGCTGTATGTTACCACCTGCCCGATCCAATGTGTACACGGATACGAGGATACTCACATAGTCACATACTCACATCCTCGTATACGGAATCACAATTTTAATTAGCATAAGGTACACACACTATCCCTGTGTGTCAAAGTTCTAAGGACATTTTAAATTAGTTCCTCCTGTGTGCACACACAGATTCGAACACACCTACAGTGTGCAAACACAAAAGGACACATGTCACCGCGCAAATGGGCAGAGCAGGCTGGGCGAACGTACTCGTAACGCGCGTGCACTCTACACAAACGCTATTCGTACATAGATTTGAAATTTAAATGTAGCGGCCTGGCTTTAAATTTGAGGCAAGCGAACAACACAGGAGAATTGCACAAGTTGTCCTTTTTTGCCACAACGCCTCCCAACTTTTGTGTAACACAAGACGAATAACTTCCCCTATCCCGCCGATCCTAGTTTAAATGAGTTTCAAATGAATGTCGATGATGGTAATATGTATGCAATGACTTTTCCTCGGCTCGACTAGTTTCGAGTCCTTTTGTGTTACAAAGTGAACTCCTTGGGGGCATACCACGCCGAAAAACTTTTATCACAAGACCACCCATTTCTGTGGCGCGCTTCTTTGTACCGTTACATTGCAACGTTCAGTGGTGGCAACCCCATTTTGGTCATTATTTATGAGTAGCTGACTCCTTGGCGCATTCAAGTAAAGAGTGGTAGGACATCTAACACGGGTACCTTGTTCGCTCCTTATGTCGGTTTATTTAGTTCAAGGAGGTTTTTTTTCTTTTTAGGGTGGGGTTACCCCCTCCCACAAACCTAGTTATGCTAAATTTGATTTTTAATATTGACGAGCTTGGGGAGTAGCCTTAGTTTCAAGTGCTCCATTTGCAGATAGCTTGGAATTCATTTCAGCAGAAATTAAGTCGACAAATTAAAAAGTTTTCCACAGTATGTGGGTAGCTGCATTATCAGTATCGATCTGTTATTACATTGTTTTGGTTTTAAATTAAAACAATGCCCGCAATCGACTTTGATTTGATTTGTTTTCAAGTTTTCACTATCAAAATACAAAAAGACTGTTAAATATACATAAATTGGTTATACGTTTGGTGCGCATTTTTACATACATATCGGAAGTTTTAAGGACTTGACATTTGGCCTAGATACGTACCCAATTTTGGGAGAGGACTACAAAACCTATATACAATCTAATAACAACTGTTACAACATTGACCAAAAAAATTTTTTTAGAAGGAAATGTTTGAAATGAACATTCTCCCCTTTGAAAACCACCCCTAGAACGAACAAACGGTACCAATTATTAGGGAGAAGATGTTTTCAGGTCAAGTGCCAAAAATTTCAATTGAAAAAAGTTTGACCACCGCGACCGTTAGGCTACTCAGATTAATCAATTTATTACTTTAAAGCTGCAACCTGTGCGACAGGAGATATGCTTCATTAATAAAGGTATTATAACGCCAAATATTCGGAGGAGAAATAATCCCTAGATTGGCTGCATTTCAATGACAAGACACGCAGTTTTAGCTCACAGACACACTGTTCATCAAACAACGACAAGTACAACGCAATACCAAAATTCTTTTTTATTACAAAACAAGCAAACAGAACTCGAGCTAAAACTATTAGATACGTGGCACAAGATTTTTAGAATTATCAGATAATTTGGAACAATAGAGATCCTAATACTGTTATCACAATGGTTCTATAAATTTGAGAGTGTTTATAAAACTTTTTTATAAAACATGACAATATATGACCTAAGTCAGCTATAAAATTAAAAAAATGGCAAATCAGTAATTCAACAAAAGTTTCTGAGTTTTTAGATATTATCTATTCTTTAGATTAAATTATAGATACAATTCGAGAATTTGCTATTTGTTTGTTATCTTTTGTGATAATTAAAAAAAAAATTGTATTTGACGTGAAAATGTCTATTCTCTCGTCACACTAATAGTCGGCTTAACTTTTTTGAGTGGCAAAATACCGTCAGATTTTAATCGCATATAACAACGAGACTAAAAATGCGAGAATAATGGCGGAACACAAAGCTAACTGTTCATGTATTTACGTATCTGAAGCGCGGTATATGATTTGCTTGTGACATTAGCGCACTAATGTGGGCTAATGATTATAAATTAGCTTTGTGGAAAGTTCTGAATTCGAGTAGTGTGCAACTGCGTTCAGCTATGGCGTTTATTTTAGTGTGCCTTAAAACTCCAGGCAATGTAATCAAAAATTAGGAATATTAGTAAAAATCGATTTTAAATAGAAAAACAGGTCTAAAAAGAAACAAAAAACGAACTTGAACTGTTTCTCTATGTTTTTTTTAATATCCGATAGTTATATTGAATTTTGAATCGAATCTCAACAACCTAAAAAGCCACAAAAATGTATGAGCCCTGTTTTCAATTACGCCTTATTTTTCCGAAATGACTTATAAATATGCATCTATACAAATTTATAAAAAAAAAAACAAGAATGGCCTATGTGATTTATTCAGGTATGTACCAACATTGCGAAAAGTTGTTCATGTTTCAGGAATCTCATTTCTAAAAATATGTCGAGTACTGGCAGGACCATTAAACTTACTTTAATATGCAAAATAGAAATTTGATTATAGTCATCCCTTGCTTATCGATAACTGTCGATTAAGTTGGTGCTACTCACCCGAGTGGGCCAGAATCGTAACTAAAAAACGTCTCGGAACGAGTTGGTCAACTTTATAGTCAATTAGGTAGGACCCACGGTAAACAATTACTAATGCGAAAAAGATTTCTTTGTTAATACAGAAAGCAACAATTAGGAAGTGCTAATCTTCGCTTGACGAAGACCAAATATAAACATATTTAAGTCCCAGCTAGCTCACAATGACCGAACAAAAAAGAGGTTTTCTGCTCCGCTTGTACAATCAACCATCATTGGTGTCTGAGTGCTTTGTTATCTGTTATTCTCTCCTCCATTCACTTACCTCACATACAGGACCATACGATGAAGAATTTTCTGCTCGAAAGTGCCTAATATATGTTCTGCTTTCCAGCCCGATACTCGACGTCGTAAAGTAGGATTGGTAGAATTAAGGCCTGTCAGAGCAAACATTTGGACTTTTGATTTAGAAGGTTTTAATCCTATTTGTTTTCCTCTCTACTGTAGACTTACTTTACTAAATGTATTTGCAGATAGCTTGGAATTAATTTCAGCAGAAATGTTGAGGTAAATAATCCCTTTAACTACCTCAAAGTTGCTACAGTGGCATTTTGTCCAAGGTCCAATATCAATAGTACTTTGTTGATATCATATTCTCTGTCTTGTCCTCGTTAACTATAAAACCAATACGTCTGGCCTGTGTTCACTCATACAGCATCCATCTCCGGTCGAACGGCCAAAGTAGGAATAATCAGGAATGAGCCAAACAGGAAGGAACAGGAAAGTTATTCAGTAATTAATTTCTTAATTCCTGACGAGACATCCTGATCACCGAAACGAGAGAGTATACTACACACCCACGAAATGTCTCGTGCAGTAATTTAATTGTTTTACGGACTGTAAGGGGTATGACAATTTTTCCACATATGAGTTGAGAAATGACAATTGAAAAATATAGTTCTTAAACGTACGTAATGGCGCTGCGATCGGTAGAGTTGTATGTGTACCACGGTAAAAATATTAGTTTTAAGCCACGCAAATAACAATCTGCTCGCGTAGTATTTCTGACACGTAGGTACATCCGTATACCATGGTATTAATGCCACCAGTGAGTCAAAGGTATAAAAGTCACTGCTTGACCAGCCAAATACTGCCATTTTAGAGATTACTGACGATTCTATCATGTTGTAAATGAGCTTCATTGCTTAGAATGATCTTGGGCTAAAAATGGGAATCTATACTTGTTGATTTTCAATAATTCATTCTCTTCCCCGTGCATGGTCCCTAGGTTTCAGTTCTTATGTTAATATAACTTTGTTAGCATGCAGACACAGGTGTATAGTTAATACTCTATAGAAAGCTTCTTGAATTGATGTCGGTGTACTTTTACAAACACTTTCACGCATTGCTTCGATATTATTATTTGAACGGCTTGTTATTATTTGGCATCACTAATTGAAGTAGCTCCATACCATTAAAGAATGCGCAAACCTAATACACAATTCAGGTATTAAAGGCGCCAACATCGATACATTCACGGACAGTCAAGCAGCTATAAAAGCCCTTAGCTCATACATTATTGACTCCAAATCAGTACTACACTGTTTTAATTCCCTCCAAACAATTAGTTCCAGAAACAAAACCAGGTTATGGTGGGTCCCTTGACATTGTAATGAAGCTAACGAAAAAGCTGATGAACTAGCCAGAAAAGGGTCGGAAACCCCTTTCATTGTACCCGAACCCTTCTGTGCAGTCCCCAAATCAGCCATAAATCTGGCTATAAAAAGCTGGGAACAAAATAAATGTAAGTCATACTGGGAGAACAACCCAGGCCAAAACAGATGCCAACAAGATACTAAATCTTCGCAGGCACGATATCAAGAACTTAGTATGCTACCTAACGGATCACCACGGTCTGCGATATCACCTAAATAAACTGCATTTAGTCGACTCACGGGAGTGCAGACCGCCTAGAAGAAGACGAAACAGCCGAACACATCATATGTGAATACCCGGCCCTTTACAATAAAAGAAGAGAATCTTCTTCAAGGAAATATTAAGTACCGAAGAACTAAGGAAATCCTCTGCTGAACCTATTATAAGCTACATTAGCAAACTAGAAGCGCTACTAACCTAAACAGACATCTGACGGCAAGCACAATAGATCTTTTAGGTCGACGTGCATCTTATTGCTTCGGCAAGTCAGAATTTTAAACAAAAAAAAATTTAAGTAAAAATCGTTATTCCATATTTTGAACAAAAGTTGTGTGTCAAGCGTTCATTATTTTTGAAATATTGTTAAGCAATGGAAAAGAGATGTTTTGTCGTGTATTGTATTTGTATTTTTTCAAACGCTAAACTGTCAGCTGTCAAACAGATTTTTTTTCTGCCATGAGAAGAAACAGAAGACGACTATCTTTTAACATCTTGACGAAAATCGTTTAGTTGACATTTTATTTAGAGGAATGATCCTGAAGTTCGAAAGGTTTTTAGTCTTACATTCTCAATAAAAAAGTTTCTTTTACGATATCCGAAGCAATGATCCTTCAATCTAGACTATAGTCGTTTATTACCCAAAAAAATATCGTCTAAACGACACAAATATTAATTCACCAAATGGCTGTGACATCTAACTAACCCTTCTATGCCAGACAGTTGTTCTCTTTCTGGATCTAAAAGTGCGACTTAATTTTGTAATTCTAGTAATAATGGCAGTGTGACCATTATTCATAGAATTACAACAACAAATAAACTTAATTTAAATATTAATTCAATTGATTTGTATGTTCTAATAAAAACACTCAACAATTTGCCCATGCAAATCATAAATTAATAATACGCTTGTGTTTACTTGTTATTTAGAATCGGCTCGAATGCTTGAACATAAATTCCATTTTATAGCGTGTACAAAAGTTGGAGACACCACTATATCCAGCTCCATCTGCGACGCCAGAATGTCTAGCACCGTAGCTTTATTAGGGTTTCGTTAGGTGCTCATTTATTATGTAGTCATAGTCAATCGCTGCGGGAGTATTGATGAATCAGAAAATTGAATCTATTTATCATGTAGCCACCCAACAATGAGGGTGTGGATTAAGAGTGTTCAATCCTTGTGCTGAATGGCCTATTGATTGTTGTAAAGATTTTCCTATTGACGAAGGATTACTTTGGAAAATGATGTGGTTAACCTTTTCTGAGGGTGGTTTATCAAATGCCAAACTTATTACTTTTACATTGTGATTTGGGTATCCAGGATAAAGTTCTAGGTTGATTGTTCTGTATACACAATGTGTATAAAGGAGGTGTTTTTTTGTTGGTTTTGAAACTTGTTCGATTTTGAACATGCTTGTTTTGTAATTAAAGCTGGTTGAAAAAAAAATCAGCTCTTGTCAAATTCATCAGCTGTCACAGAATTAGTCGACAGTTTATTTAATTTTTTATTTACTTCATAAACATATGTACTGCCTACACCCTTGAACATAAACTCGAAAATTGAATTCTTCAATTGTGATGTACATTTTCAAATTTTTAATTAGTTTTGCATACTGTCGAAAATATCGTGCAAGCACCGTCTGACAACACTATTCGTCGTTTGATGCCACATTTGGTTAAGCACACAACGCAACGGCGAGAAATCGTCGACCGTCATTAACCGTTCATAATCGCTTAAGACGTTCCAATGAACTGATTGAAGCGATGAGAGAGAATATTGCAGAGAACTCACATGTATCTGCACCACGCTCAGCATTTCAGTAGACCCACCTTAGCGGGGCATCTTGAAGGATGATTTTCATTTGTTTCCGTATAAAGTGCGATTGACTCAATCATATTTCCATACAGACCGCCCACGTCGCTTGGAATACGGCCAAATAGTCGCTCGAGTGGTTAACACTGAACTTGATTTTTGGAAGGAAGTTTTGATTATCGTCGAGGCCCATTTCACACTTCTGGCGCTGTTTACAAGCAAAATTGCCGAATTCGGGGAACCAAGAAACCAAACAAGTTCCATGAAAACCATTGCTATATCAAAAAGCTACTGTTTGGTCCGGCCCGCTTTAGCCAGACCAGAGAAGCCGAAAGAGTCGAAGGGAATCGATATCGGTGGTTTTTGGATTATTTTGTCTGCCCAGAAATGTATCAAAAAGGTCTGGGTAGTTACTGGAGTCAACAAGACGATGGCGCCACACTGTAAATCAAAAAATGCAGTTGCTGCAACGAAAATCCCATGGCCATCCAGATCTCCAGACTTGGGTAGGCTTATTTGAAAAGCAAAGTGAATGCCAAAAATTCATGGAAAACACAGCAAAAATTTCAGAAACGTGCCCTTTTGAGACTCCATAACTCTATTTTCTCAGAAAGACCTGTCGGTACTTGTAAGAACACTCGGTTTTTTCCCTCAAAATAATTATAACGGTAATGTACCAAATTGCCTATTTAGTGCAAATGGATTTACTGATACTTTTTAACTCATTATGTTTCCTTAAGTTCTTGAGCCATCTTTTATATAAAAAGAATAACAAAATATTGTAATGCAAATAAAAAGCGTCCATTTTATATTTTAAAACTTGTACTCCTCATTTAAAAGCACTATCATACAAACTCTGAAAATCTTGAAGCCCATTAAAAATTAATGTTTCACATCCTCGTAGGTACCCCTTAGTGTATGTCCTTTCACACACGCCGAGTACGTACACTTGAAAATAATTTAAATTTTGTATTGCACTTTAAAAATGCACACACCACCACAACAGATGCATACCTCAACACTTACTATTTACTATACAAAATGCAAATTAAATCATTCACTTTTTTTTCTTTTATTTTCAGCGCATGTTTAAATACAACAAAGCCAAGGATATGCGAGAAAAAAAACACTACCACCATTGTGAATTAATTTATTTAATGCATCGCTCACTTAACAAAGTTAACAAGTCAGAGAGAGGTAATAATTTTTTTTATTTTATTTAAATTTAACTCTGTGGTTATTTTTTTAAAATTTTTTTTTGTAAATCCTGCATGCATTCCAAATAACAAACATAGAAAATGCAAAATAAGTTTCCATGCGGATTTGTTAAATACCTTCATCCTTAGTTGGCGGAATTCATGAAAAATAGCATAAAAGTCACCCTCTTGGAATAATTTAACGCGCAAACAATTCCCATAGTGGAAAAACCCGCGAAGAGATAAAAACACTCTAATCACTCTGGACGGTGTATCCTGTCACCTTTCCTATTAGAATGCAAAAATTCTAAAACAAAAAAATAAGACACACACACACTGTAGGCGAAAAAAACCTGCTAGAATGCAGTATTTAGAAGGGTCGCTAACCACAATACACAATCCTGCAGGATAAAAATAGATGCAAACAATCGGTGGTATGAAGGGAAGGAGGAAACAATAAAAAAAAACGTAGGGATCCTACTCCAAACTATCGTATCGTACAAACACATACACACATTGGGTTAGAGTATTTTTATTCTCAACTCTGTTCTGCCTTCGTCCTGCCGTAGTACTACCGCTGCAGGTGTCCACGAGGCAAGTGGGCGGCTTTGGGTACTCTGTACGTATCCACTTTACTTCTCTGCTATGTTTGGAGAAGACAGGCAGAACGTACGAGTATATCCTGGCATTATTCCCCCACATCTACTTTTTTTTGTGTTATTTTATTTTTGCTTCAACTCATTGTCTTGTTCTATTGCATCGTCCTTGTAGAATTCTGAATCAAGAGCCAAGACATGCATATACGCCTATAGTACGTGTGCACGAGACCAGTGGTGAAGAGGAAAGTATGAGAAGTTCCACCTCATTGCTACTTGCCTACCACTACTTCTACTCTAGCCTCCTCCTTGCCAGCTTTCATGTCCTGTTTGCGTTGATTCTAATTACAAAGTTGGTACTTCTCCGTCGCATTTTGTGCTGCAGTATATGGGGTGGCCTGTGGACTGTTCTGTGTATACCTATATATGTGTGTGTGTGTTTGTATGTTGTGCAAGCATAATGTGCCTATTTCCTTGTTATCTTTTTCTCTGCTGCTTCTTAATAGCAGGCAAGAAAAAAATTAAAAACATGAAGAAACAAATGTAATCCTGAATGGGGGATAGTAGTACCATATATCCTTATTATTTAAAAAAAAGACGACTCTATTCGTTATTATATTAATGAAGGTATGTATCCTTCTAGCTATTTTCTGTTCAACGTTATCATAACAACAGTGGGCGTGGCAATTTGGCAATTTTTTAAATACCAAAAAGTTATCCCTGCTTTTCCAAAGACTTTAAGAATTCGAGGAGGACAAGTACGTTCGTTGGTAGTAAGTACTATAAGAAGGGCTAATAGCCTACTTTTTTGTCAGCCGTATTTGGTACTTTCTGACGGCTACAGCGGTGCATTGGCTAAAGCGATGAGCTTTCTGGGTTCGAATCGCAATCGTACCAATACCACCATTTCTTTCACTGGCCCTTCTCTCGCAATCTTTGTAATTTTTCAAAAGTGGTTATCGGAACTTAGGCGTTCGTATTCGCCATAAAATAGGAGATTCCACTTCCACATGGTTGCGAGAAAATTAAGGTTCTAACGATATTGTTACACCTATATAGGACCAGCTTCTTTAACCATTTGTATGTTCGAAGGTGTAAAACAAACTTCAAAGTTTAATAATTTCGAGATTTAAATTGGGAAGCCTTGCTTATAGTAGCCTTACTATAAATTTGTATGGCTGTTCTTGGGTGCAATTGCTTAGTGGTTGGTAAGCAATTGATTCCAAAAACATTCATAAAACTTTCCGCCTCATTTAATTGAGGTCGAATTAACGAAAACACTTCATAAGGGTTTGGATGTGCCTTTAGATGCTGATGAACAAAAATAAGAAGGACATTAAGGAAGCTTCTTTCCTTGTGGTCAGAATCTACAAAAAATGAGGAGATAAACGCAGATAGTTGAATATTTTACTGTAGGTATGAAAAGTAGTTAAGTCTAGCGTTTCTCAAATTAAAAACAAATGTTTGAAGCATTTATAGATCTGGACTTTAACGAGTTAAGATCCTGTAATCGATGGGTATTCACCACTACAAATAAATGTGAAAGATATGCCCTCAACCAATATGCTCCTCCAATTAGCCCGGTTATTAGCTAACTGCCTCCAGATGGTTGAAGTCGGTTTCTACTTGTGCGCTTCACTTATCGTGAGTCGGGGGAATCAAAGACCTTGCGAGCCAGAGTAATGGTATCTAGCAGGCGAACAGCTGTAGGCATAATAAAAAAGAATAACCAACCTATGAGAAGACATGTATTACTATAGGCTTCCTCCATTTTAATGAAATCCTTAAATCCATAAGTCTAAGATTTATGCCGAACCAGGCAAGAAGGATTTTACTGGATCAACTTTCTGCGATATATGTATATCTTTTTCAAGAATATAGTTGACTTCAACTCTGTGGCTCAGATCAAGCAGTCTAAGCTAGCTTTTGTATAGATTCTGCGATCGTTACCTTGTTGGTCGATTGGAACATTGGTTTTTTCTGTCACGCTCCTAATTGCAAAGTCTTCTCACACCCCAAAATTTGACAGATGGCTCGTAATTATCTCACAAAAAACTTACAAAGATATCTTATCATTTTAGATAACCGTACTAATCCCATGTTGATATCGATGAATGACGAGTTTTTAGGAAAGTGAATTCATTTTGGGTCAGTGTGTGAATTTTAGTATTTTTCTAATGGGAAACGAAGAAAACAGACAAAGTAAAAAGATCTAAACAGTCAAAGCACACCAGTAGATCTCTGTTAACAATTCAGAATTAGGAAAATCAAAAGTAAACAGATCAGAAGTCTTAAAACCGATCAGAGCAGGAAGCATAGCTTAAATTGATAAAACGAATGCCCAATGGTTGACTTGGCTGCAAATCAAGGCACGTGGCTAATTTCGAATACTGTGGGAATGTTTTATCTCGTACGAGCTTTTACCATTTACGAGCTAGCCATACATGTTGAAATACAGCCTGATTAGCACTAGACCACTATCTGTAAGACGTTTAACCATATCCCAAATTTCGAACTCAGGGGGGGGCATTATGTTAAACGGAAAAGTTACACTTCTTCCAAAACATTTGTCATTTTCACAAAATAAATCGTCAAGTTCTCAAAACGATATCTCTCAATGGTGACACTGTACATTAAAACAAGTCATTCAGTTGTCTTAACTCGACGTGCATATCGTCGAAAATATCGAGGCGAACTAGTATTGTCATTATTCGTGTCGAATTTTGTTGAGCACGGGCCAGTGAGAGGTCGTCGACACAGCATTCATCAACGCCCCAGACGTTCCAATGAACTTTTTGATGCGGTAAGAGAATGTTGCCTATAACTCTTTCAACCTAGCATCCAGCCATATTGTGAAAAACACACTTTTTAGTGTCAACGACAGCATCCCATTTTTATTGTAAACAACATTTCATCCCATCCTTTCATCTCATGTTTATGAAAATTAAGAAATTGGTGCTTGCCACTTTCCGTACCTATTTACATTTACGAGCAGCTTTATGACCGTATTGGGGAAGAACCTTTCGTAGCAAATGTTTCCGCAATAAAAACGTTTATGTCAAAACACTCAACACACAGATATAAGGGTACATTTCGGGATGTATTTCTATAAAATTCGCATTTACATTCAAAATTGTAGTACCCTATTACCGATTGTTTGTTTTGAGAAATTGTTTAACAATCCAATATCCTTGTATGCATAGTTTCCTTCCATATACATTTTTGCAGCAGCTCTCTTTAAGAAAATAAAAAGATTCAAACATGGCTTCCATAACTATCTGTTGTAGACACTTTACCGTTTGCGTTTGCTAACTAATATCTGACTGTGGAATATTTGTATTTGTTTGCTATGCTGTATTTATAGTAAACAATATATAAATATTACGAATAAGTAAATATGTACTTACTTTACTACGCTGGTCTAAGAAAATGCAACCTTCCATTCTCTTTAATCCTGACCACGTTCCTTCTAGTTATTCAGTCCAAGCGCTGTGGTGTTCACGATCGCTTGATTCTTAAACTGGTGGTTCGGTCTTCGATAGATATTTACCCAACCATTTCCACTCCCGATTTCCCTTCTCAACCGACGTTATCCAATAGTTTTGGTGTGAAAGTAGTTTAAGCATCGTTTAGAGATCTGTGTAAAACGCACATATTTTTTCATTGAAAAGGTTCTGCGCTGATGTCTGACTGTCTGAACTGGTAAAATATTTTTAGAGATGATTCAATTGGATTCTCTTAGATTTCCATGAGATACAAGTAAAGCTTATAAATCGGGGAGAGATTTATGATAAAGTGTAAGGAATTTTGAAAAGATAAGATAAACAAGATATTAAGATAATATCTATAGGATGAACCTAATTAAAATTTTAGACATGCTCTCTTTTGGGGCTGATTTCTTTAAACAACATTTTTGGTAAAAGTTTAGAGCTATTTTGATGAAATGTGCACAAACCTTTCCTTTTTTTGCGGAACAAGTATTAAAAATTTCAAAAACCATCCACTGCGCTCACTTTCCAGAAATATGTCGTACTTGGTCAAACCATAATGAATTTGGAAAAAAATGTATACACATGATTTTTACATTTAATGTTTGGAGGCGATCCCACTTTTTGGAGGTTTTTTATTAAAAAAAATTGAAAACATTTATATGGATTCGTATTGCGGATTGAAGTCGTTTCATTTGTTTTTCATTTTCTTTATGCATTATTTTTTAAGATTTTTAACAAAGTATTGACATCTACAGTCTCCTATGTGTTGCTCACACATTTGAAATTATCAAATTTTGATTGTCTGTTAGGCTCAACAAAGAGTTTGTATAGAAAATTTCATAATCTTTTGCTCAAAATTAATGTTACAAAAACCGTTGACGAAAAGACAGAGAACCTGATGAACAGGCAGAGCTTAATTGACCCAGTTTTCGAATCTTGTTGAGTCTACATAAAGTGTGGTTAACACGAACGGCAAATTTGAATATAGTGCTATTTTTTGTCAGTCGTACAACAGCGTTGGAGTCAATAAGGTTTAATCATTAAAATTGTAAAAAATCAACAAAATGGCGAATTTTTTGAAGAATCGGTTTGAAAATGTCGTAGATTTGTCGGTACACCTTCTCGTATTCGAAAAGTTTCAGGCTATTGGGTCAGTACAAAACGAGTGCCATCAAGGAAACGGGAGCCATATATCGGATCTATATGATGGGGTTTTCCAATATGGACGGGTAGATGTTAAAATTGAATAAAACATGTTAAGGGTATTCATGCAACGTCGTTATTTTATTACGTGCTAAAGATTGTAATTTTAAGACGACGTTTCTTGAACGACCCTAAAACTGCACCACTAAAAAAATGCGGTAACCCACTGAATTCAATCTCATTTTAGTAATTTGTTTATTTATAGAATTTTGTTCCTATTGTTCTCTTTCCGTTCTCGACAATTTTTTTCAGTTTGGCGAAAGTGACTGATTAAATATCAAAATAACATTTCAAAAGTTTACAATGTTTACCATCTTAGTTTATTCACCCGATTCCTGTGAGACAGTTCATTTATCTCGTCGTAATTTTATCACGTTTACAACGTTTGTGACGAATTTCCATGAATTTTTTGTTATATTTGAAAGGCTTATCATCGCATAATGTGTTGTATATAATCATCGTTTAAAATCATCAGCTTCCAACTGCTCAAGAACCCAGTTAGGGAATGCATGGTATTGTCTATGGTCGTCTTTCTCTAGCTCCTCGGTCAGTTAAATTTTGTACAGATGTAGGCAAGACGACAATTACTTGGAACTTACTGCCCAGGTTCTCATGCACACTTACATAGAGGTGAGTGACTATGTTTTAGGCAAATTTTGCGTTTCTTTTTTTCACTGATTTTTTTATTCTCAAAACGTTGAACAGTCGACTGGGAAGGACGACCATGTGAACCATAAAATGGGACAAAGCTTATTTTGATAAAATTTGCACATGTTGCTTATTCATTATTCATTATTTGCACATGTTACTCGATGCTGAAACTTGCCATGGTTATTTGTATGAGGTGTCTTGAGTAAAACTACCAATAAATAAAACAGCATGACTGTCAAAATCAAAAGGTCCCCATTCAAAAAACCTATTTAAATAAAATAACAAAAACGTAATCAAATTTCAAAATTAACCTGTTACTGTCTATAGTATGTTTCTATGTTCAAGACAATGTGTCAAAACTCGTTTACCTCTGGAAATAGATTTTAACTTCCTACACTCAAGAATAAAAAAAAAACTAAAATTATTTTTTATTATTATAACTATTGATATATAATCAATACAAAGAATAAAGCACTAGCTACCAGGGCTTTCGGCTAGGGGTACAAAACTAAAATTATATTTTAATATCCATTACAAAACTCGTGATGAACTGACAGCCACCCGAATAGTATCAATTGTCAAGAATAGCTTATCTCAATTTATGCGTTCGAATTCGGAATGCAATAGGAGGTCCCGCCATCGTGCAAGAAGTACACACGCACACATAAATAATTGTGAGAAAAAAGCTAGGCCCTGGGTACTAACGAGCCTGTTGCGCTTTAAAAAAATACAAAACTCTCCTTAAATTTCGTAAATTTGAGAAGTGTAAAATACAGTTTTGACGTAGATGTCTGCTCAAGTAAATATTTACCCAAATGACAGTGACAGACATGACATAAATCAAAATCTATTTACCTCAACACTAAAATCGACAGACAATTTCCAGTAAATTATTACGAATATCACTCAACAACCCACAAACATGCAGTATATGGTTTTAAATCGAAACGATTGTTTACACGCTCTTCCCCACTACCCCTGGTTCAGATAATGACTCGTCAGCCTCCGAGTTGACTGCACTTTTTCGTTTGCCTTCCCTGAAAACAATAAATAAGCTAAATATAATTGACGATATGCATGCAATAAATTATGTGCAGTGTACAAGAACACATTATTCCCGTTTACGGAAAAGGCTCAGTCTGTTTGACAGTAGATATCGATTAATGCTGGGTTTTTGGTTGTACCAGCACTCAAGTGATGCCAAGTTTGTGGTATCTTTTAAATTTATAGTAGCATAAGCAAATTGTTACCAATGGTATCGTTTTTTTTTATATCTGCTAAAAAATATAACCCTAAGGTCCGGTTTTTCAGTACGAGGTCATCCTAGAGTCGAGATTAAACTCGAGTTAACTCGAAATAGTTAACTACTAGCGGAAGCCCTAAACTACAAACCAGACATTACTGCCATCCAGGAAATACGATGGGATGGGCCGGGCAGAAACAGCGACTATTCGGATGCGGATTCGTTATAAGTGCCAATCTTAGGCAAGAAGTCTTATGTTTCCAAGACATTACCGAACGCATTGTAACAATCAGCATCAAGGCCAAATTCGCCAACATAAGCCTTATATGCACTCACGCTCCGACGGAGGAAAATTCAATATACAATTATAAATTGTTATAAATACTAATAAGAGCAATTAGCAGTAAAGGCTTTCGAGCTCTAGGAAATAGAAAATATATTACATTAGATTAAAATAATAAGATATTTAAATATTTCGTTTATTTTAAAAAGATTGCTTCGTTTCGATTCTTTTAAGAGTTCAATGAGGTTCGGGTTTTGGTTGATGATTTGCATTTATGGATGACTCGATAAAAATGGGCTTAGAATGTATGTTATGGTTATGGAGATGAAACTGTTGGGGCAGGTAGGTGGAGATTCCTTTTTAAGCAGGAATTGGTTGGTGGGTGTAGGCGGTGTGACCAAGTCATAGGCGGATGAATATTCTTAGATCGGATTTCGTTACGTCTGTTGGGAATTTAGGCTGAGCTTTCGTCGAGTTGATTAAGCTGTAGTGGTGTTTGTAATGTCCCCAGACGATTAATCTTCGATTATGACAACACTTGTGTGTCTTTTTCAATCAACATGGGAAAAGATGTTGACGGTGTAAGTAGGAGCGTTTAATGCCGCGTTCGCAGCAGTGTCTGCAAATTCGTTGCCCTGTATTCCTACATGGCCTGAAGTCCAAATTAACTTAAGCTTCGTTTTCGCTTTTGAGAGGATATCGCGGATTTTAGCTATTATGTCTGTGTCGTTTCTTAGATTGGCCAAGGTCTGACTGACAAACTATCAGAACATATGGCCCATTTCCCTTTTCTTAAGGAACTGATCTAAGCAGCTTCATTTATAAGGCTAATGCTTCAGTTGTATAGATGGAGGCATTGTTTGATACTATATGCCTTGCGTTATAATATAGCCATCTTCGGCTACAACAGCGAAGGCCGTGTTGTACTCCGTTTTCGAGTCATCTGTGTAGATGAAGTTCCATCCTTTGCTTTCCAAACCGTACTTGATTTCCGAAAACCATGCTTTAAAAATGGCATTGCAGGTGTTGCCCTTTCGAAGATCTTGCAGATCGAGAATGACTGACTCCTTATGAAGTCACCAAGGTGGTTGTGATGATGTGTATTTGGAAATTCTATTTTGGGGTTAAGTCCAGTTTACCTCGTGAATTAAGGATGTGATGAATTTCGAATGGAATCCTCCTAGTGCGTCTGTGTACCAAAGCTTTGCAACTATCACTGTATATTACTGAGCCTGTTTGAAAGAATACTTCATATTGAGTTTGGCAATTAGTTCTTGATATCTCTCTTCTATTGTCTAACACCGAGGCTTTTCCTTGCTGCATGGTGATATGTTGGTGTAAATATATGCTTAGTTGATTTTGACAAGAACCGTAGATGACAACGAGTAATCAATTTTACTTTAAACTAGCATTTTCGTTAAGTTACATAATGGATTTACGTGGACATAACTTTTATTTGATGAAATGTACTTAAGGTTAAGTCTCCTCAACATCGCCTACAAGATCCTATCTACCGTAATATGTGAACGCCTAAAATCGTTTACCAACAACCTGATCGGCCCTTATCAGTGTGGTTTTAGGCCAGAAAAGTCCACAACCGATCAAGTTTATACACTTCGGCACATCTTGGAAAAAACCCAAGAAGTCCAAATCGATACTGACCACCTATTTATCGATTTCAAAGTCGCATACGCCAGCGTTTATAGAGAATTCTCGCTGCTCCATTAGAGTCGGAAACGACCTCACCAAAACAAGATTAAGACAAGGCGATGCGCTGGGTTAAATAATCAGGGTTAAATAATCAAATAATCAGATATGTTTAACAGATGATGAAATTGCTTTTAATTTCAATT
The DNA here is from genome assembly GCA_932526625.1 of Rhingia campestris. Taxonomy (NCBI): domain Eukaryota; kingdom Metazoa; phylum Arthropoda; class Insecta; order Diptera; family Syrphidae; genus Rhingia; species Rhingia campestris. Next base: position 107,354,341 of record OW052182.1, read on the forward strand.
TCATATATGGGAGCATTTTATAAAATTTCATATTCAGATTCAGATCGCAGCGACTTAAAATCGTTTAAATATTGAGTTTCAATGTTTTAAGAAGAAAAAATCGCGATAAAAGCATTTTCATGTGTGCTGTAACAGAATCTTAACATTTCGATAACTTTTTGACAGCAAAATAGATAACTCATCGGTGTAACCATATTGAATGACCACTTGTAGTATCAAATTTAATTTCCACTGAAAAACTGTTTCATAAGTCAACTCAAGATTAAATTTAATACAGGATTCGTTGACTCTGGTTATCTCAGCACTGAAAAACTGGGTCTTCATAGTTAAAGTGCCTATGTCTGTTGTCAAGTACTAGTTGAGGCTATGTTTACCGACAAACTACCTTAACGCACATCCTGTATATAATTAAAAAAACCTTAATTTTCAATAAATTGTCACAACGCCACTAACCTTCGATTACTAAAGAAAACACCAACTTGGCAGCACTTTCCATTGACTGCTTAAGAGTAATAAAAAGAAACCTTGTACCATATATTTTGTTTAAATGTATTTTCTAACCGTCATGCAACTGAACAATGAATACATTTTATTAAATGAATAATTGCCTGCATTGTGCAAATATATGTGCTGTGTGACTATATGTCCCTTTAAACATCCATTGTTATAGGTATGTCCTGACTTCCGCAAATACAACTGCGCCAGGGCTAAAGAGAGAAAGGACAAGACAAAAAAAAACACAATTCTATTGGTCCTTTAAAATTCCATGGCACACACAACACTGCAGGTGGCTTATTGTGTATTGTAATCTTCAATTTCGAGTACACAACTACACCGTGGACATGGTTGAAAATTTATTTCCCTTTCACAAGAAGGACTATGGAATTCTTGTAAAGTACCTACTAAAGGACTGTTTAAATAGGTTATATCATGTGGACACATACGACTTAAGCTCTTTTAGGTATAGTAATAGTATAGCATAGAGAAAGTTGCTGTTCGTAAAGTTATCCTCTTTCGTTTATTTACTAGGTGAAATTGCTAGGATTTATTTGATTTTGTTAGGAATTTCGATGTTCGGATTTTCCTCACAAATAGACAGTAGAAAAAAAAAATAGCACAAATGGAGCGGAAAATCAAAGCTTAATTTTATGGTATTTGATTTTGCCCAATAAAGAATTTCAACGATAGACGAAGAAGTGAAGACAACAGATACGTGACGTAGAATTAAATTTAATTTTAATAGTTTATCGTTAATATCTTATCTTACAACATTTCTGTGGTTTTTAGAAAAGTTGCCTTCATAAGCAATCTTTTTAGAAGACCACTTTTATGAGCTGTATACTGGTTGTTTAGTTCTCATAAAAAATACTAATTCACTATGTTTTCTATTTTTTTTATATTCGGAGGAATTATCATCTCGATGAGTGGGTTCAGAAGCCTTAGACTTTTCAGAATCTCTGGTCAGTTTGTGTGGTTCGGGCGTTCGACCCCAATTCAAATAATTTCGTCTTTGGAAAAAACCAAATGCTGTCAGGAGTTTTAAGATCTTCCTCTCTTTCATGATTGTATGAGAACTTTGATTCATTTATATGTTCTCCCCTTTAACAAATTTTGATCCATTTGTCTGCATGTTACCAATGGATCAAAATTTGTTACCCCACATAATCCGAAAAGTGTTCATTTAAGCTTCCATTGATTTTCGCTAATTCGCAGCACGCACAACTCAAGTACAAAGCAGGGTCAAGTATTTCACTCTCTGAATTTTCCCGAAAATTCATTCACTACTTTGGCTCGGTGAATGGTGCAATGTTACTGTTGGTGCACCCAACCACATGGGGGTCAACGTATAAACGAAATATTTCCTTCATCGATAAAGGAAATATTTATGTTTATGTTCCAGCGAAACAAAGGAGTTCGCCATTCTTATGTCTCCTATAAGTATATTTGATCGCAATGTTGTATTTGGTGAGCCAGACTTGACGTTGAACTCATCTTTTGGGCATATAAATGCTTTACATATTGTGGCCAGATCTGAAGCGGTAAACCATGATAAGTTAGTAAGCATTGATTAATTCATTCCAACGAAGTTTTGGGCATGGGAATATTTTGGGTTCCTTTGTTTTAAGTATCATTTGTGAATGGTTGTGGATTTTTGGTTCCATAAATGACAAGACAGCATTTTTTTTGAAACATTGATTACCACTATGTTGGATTTCCTAGATTTGATACTCCTTTCAAGGTTCAAATTAAATGTTGTTAAAAAAATTTGACATTTTGAGTTCACGTATATGAGAAGGTATAAATATAGTCATAAGCTGAAGAAAAATTGAAATATGAAGTCGCATAGATATAGGTATGATCATTTATACAAAAAAAAAGAAAATCGGAGACAAACCAGAGCCTGGGAACACCAGAATTTTTGTGATGAGTTGCAGACATGAAACTGCCCAAAACATCTTGAACTGAGTGTTTCAAGAGATAAGTTCTAATCTGTAGAAGTAGTTTGCCATCAATTCTAAATGCACCAAAACTGCTTGATGGCATAACCTGTCAAATTTCTCAACTATCTTGGTTTCTCCTTCATGGTGGAATGATTGGTTTCACTTTTGGGTGGGATAGGTCATCAATCGATTTATCAGTCCTTCTATGATCTTAAAAAGAAGTGACATAAGTGCAACTGGTCGGTAACTTGGCGTAGAAGAGGATTCGTTTTTTTGATAAAGGCTCGACAAATGCAATTTTCTATCTATTTGAAAAAATACCTGATGCGTATTTGAGCCAATAGATTTGTGAATCTCGAAATCGAATAACACTATAACTGGTCCACTGCGATAGTAAATCTGTCCTGTAGAATGTTATACGTTCGCAACTACATGGAAACGATTAAGTAAATCTGTCTTCGGAATGCCCAGAAGGAAGATTACCTTTGACAAAGAGCTGACACCTTATATGAGCGTCGGAATAGGTAAATAGGCAGAATTTCTTAAGTTTTTACAAACGATTAAATATTTTTACTAAATGTTGTAGAATTTTTTTTCTTCACTTAGTCAGATCAGTACTTGACACGCTGAATATGGAAATTACAATAATTTCTGTTTTGTTTAAATTTTGTCCGGTTAGGTCAATGACACACAAGACACAGCTGAGTCTAAAGGGTTGTAATTTTACAATGCATTAAAAGATCGCAGGAGTGAAAATATTTTTCAAAATTCAATATCTAGTGGAAGATTGAATTTTGAAAAATAATTATACAGACCTAACTCAATAAAACGAAGAATTTTGAGTGAGTAAATTTGTCAACGATTCATTGGAGCTATTGTATAAAAGCTAAGCAATACTCAAAACAATCAATCGAATCGTCTCCAAAAATCGTCCCTTAGGCGAAAGCCATATTCGTCATCCAGATAGTAGTTTGCTTACGCAGTAACATGATTGTTTTTAGAATCTTAGTGTATCGTGAAATTTCGTCTTAGTGTCATGGTGAGAAATGGCGGGCAGTTTTTAGCCATTTTACTCGAGAGTCGAAAGTCGAATCCAAAGAATCAAATCAAGGAATATCGATTGTAAATTGAAACCTATTCACAAATGTCAACAATTGAAGCCTTTGAAGTGGTTTCAAGACCGTGCTTTCATAAAATAAAGCAATGGAATAATCAAAGACATCATTAAATCAAAATATGAGACATGAGTGGAACATTAGGTTCCATGGATAATGTTCAACAAGAGGGAAATAATGATAGGCATAAATGTACAACGTTACTGACTCTATGTAAGTATCTTTTAAGTGTGTGTGGGTTTTTTTTTCATTTTTTTGGAGACGCTCATTTATTCTTCATGAAGTCAAGTACCTACATATTTATAATACGTCACCATTTCATTTAACTTGCAAGCAAATTAATTCTGATTGTTTGCTAATTTGTAGATAGCACATCCCCAAAGACAATCACTGTCTATTTTCACCTGACCACCTTCCCTATCACCGATATTAAAAATATTCACTTGATCGAACTTAATTTTTGATAATTACTTACCGGGAATTCCTCCATTAGCACCTGCATCGACGAAAATAAAACCAAACGTCTTCGAAAAAAGTGTGACTTATCATTTACTTTTCAAGTGATTACATCAGAGCATGTGATAAAACCAGAAATATACGGCCTCCCCCAATAAATCTCAAACACACGACTATATACCTAACATCCGTAGATACGCAAGTACAAAATCCAATCCGCTCTAGATAAAGTCTACTCACAGTCACAAAGCGAGATCTAATAAGTGTCTCAAATCTCAACTCTCAATCCAAGTGAAGCTGCAAAAAGCAATCAAATTCGAGAGCAGAATTTAAAACTAATCGACAAAAACGGCTGAACAAATATACCCCAATGACATCAGACTTTCGACGACGCGGGCCAGAGCTGTAAAGTGTAGCAGCGGCAGTAAAGTCGATGACTTCAGTTTGGTGGAATTCGGCGAAAAGTTGCGTCATTCACATGTCCGCCCAACACACACGCGAATGCCACACTCAAAATTGGATATTGAATGTTCAGTCGTTCTGTGTGAAGTTATTTTTTTTTTCGTATTCCAAGCATGCATGCAATTGAGTTATTACAGGACGAAGACCCATGTGAACTCTTGTGTGAAACGAACAAAAAAAAATACAAACTTCCCGCACACAAAAGAACAGTCAAAGGACAAAGGAAAGACCATTACAATAAAAAGAAGACGAAATGAAAACCACGACTCCAAAAACATGAAAAAACTGAGGGCAGGGCTACGACTTAATAGACGAGAAGAGAAGCAATTAATCTAAAAGTCCTAAAAAGCCTCCACCACCATATCAAATAAGTTATGTGCGGTCCTTTTGTGTGTGTGTTTCAAACACACTCGCTCCCTGGCTGGCCTTGCCTGGTTACTAGTTCAAGTCCTCCGGTAGTTTTGGTGCTCGTATCTTCTGCAATTGACATATGCTTTAGCTCCACATTCACATCCAGATTACAACCGAACAGCTTCGCATATGCCCTGACATAGGGACTAATAGGCGGTTAGGTGGATGTTGGCCTTTTTAAGGGGGAACAGCCATACATCGTGGTTATTTATGAGGATATATGAATAATGCATAACAACACCCGTTTATGATGAATGCGAAGAGATGATTAAATTGGAATCGGTTCATTAAGCGTAATTTTCTCGTACTTAATTCGAGTATCGAACCACAATATCGACAATCACTGTTGTGCATTCAGCTCTCGGAGCGATACGTAATTGAAAATTTTTAAAACTGTGGTTGCAGTGATTAATCAGAATATAAACGGGTGGTGGGAGTGATCCTTTTTGCATTCGAAGCCAGCGTCAGCATGGTAATGATAATGAACGAAGTTAATGAATTGTAAAAAGTGTGACATTATTCCGTTGGCGTGCTTCATGGGAGCTTATCGAATTTCCATTTTGTCAGGGATATTATTTTTTTTTAGTTTGGAAGTGTTTTGATAGGCCAAATCTTCATTTTTGCCAGCATGAAATGATGTGTCAGGATGTGGGAGGTAGAAGTTTTTTGTGTGCGCAAAAGTTAGTTTATTTAAAAATATATAGGTTCTGAAATGCGTGTACATTTGAGAACGACGATGATACCTTTGAAATACCCAACAGCAGACACTCGACTGAAAAAAAATTTCTTCGAAGGGGATCTACACTGCAACACACGGTCAGACTGAAAGAACTGGTCTAATACGTACCGTGTCGATTATCACCCAGGTCCCAGACGATTAACAAGTTACGTGTGTAACCAAAATACTTACCGGAATCTTCGATTAACTACCCTTGTACGTATAATGCCGAGCTCTCTACAGATTGACCATTTTTCTCCAAGTTACTGGTGGTTCCAAAATGTTTTTTTTTTACAAAAAAAAAAAAAAAAATTAGGACACTTACTGTCAAAGATTTAACATCAGTGTTGTCATGATATAGACAGATATCCCACTAAACAATTGAAAGTATCTGATAGGCTTTAAGCTGAAAGATACCATCAGTATCTGCTCTACTCTGTCAAATGAGCGGGCTGAACTCCCGGAACCTCTGCGCAGAAAAGCATTCTTCATCCTATATCTTAATGGTCATGGTAAAAAGGCGAAGAAGGAAAGAGTCATTTCAAAAGAGATGTTAGCCTTGCGGAAAGTGTGTAAGACTACTTAGCATCGGGTACCTAATTCAAATCCCAAAAAGTTAACAGCATCTAAGGATATGAAACTATCAAACTTGCCTTTTTAGAATCAGCTTATAACTGTATAGGTCCCAATCGTTGTAGCAAAAAAAAAAAACTTCACACGCTGTTCATATATCACTGTAGATGCCTTCTATGAGCTGTTAAATCCTACTATTTACTTTTATTTATTAAACAAAAGGATTCGATATCACGACAGCCCAAAATCAAACCCGGTATGAACTCTGAAGGGTTCAAAACGCCTGTTAGTCGCAAAAAGATTGAGGCAAAAAGTTTCATGATGATGCTCCTAAGACACGAGATGGTAAAAACCTCTAAAAACCTAAAGACAGCGCACACTTAATCTTTGCCCTTCTTGGAGGCGTAAGTTTCATGATTGGATTGCTGAAAATGTTTTACGTCGGCGGGAAGACTGGCTATGAACGCAAACGAACGTCATTATGAGTGACCCCTCATGAAATGCTACTCTCATCTATTTACAATGATGCTGGATGGTAAAAGAAGTGCAATAATCTGGTAGCTGGTAAAGAGCAAAGCTCGTCGATTTTGTCAAATTGAAAAAAAGGCCTCAAGTCTATTTCAGAAAACTTTTATTAATCACTCCATGATATCCATGTCAATATGGGATTTGACGTATCCTCCTATAATCAAATTAACTACAGACCATGTTTATGTCTCGTCGATGGTAATTTCATCAAAGACATTCTCTATGGTGCGGTTCTTAGCCAGGGGATCACTAATCGGATTAAAATCAGAAATGGCAGACGTTGCATTAGAAACAGAAACGCATTTAGGTGTAATCGCATTTGGCCAGCCTTTTAGTGCGTCTAAATCAATTTTCTGGTATTCTTCGCAGGACATCAAGCACTCTCCATAATACCCACCACATATAGAAAAGTTTGCGCGGTACATCCAAATGTTGCTTGGCTCTGCATAACGTTTATCTCTGAATGCTATCATAAGCGGTTTTAAAATCGATTGGTGGGTGTATGTTTGGACTACATTGAGTTTTTTTTTTTTAGGTTCTGTTAAAGTCACAGAGACTCCCTTGACCAAATACTAATACTGCTACCGACCATTGTTGACACAAGAGGCTTCAGGCAGAGAAGATAATATAGTTATGATGTACATCAACTTGCCTCTGTAATGGCAACGGATTACAGAGTGTCCTTTTACGTGGTCCTTTCATGTATTTTGATCGAGCATCAACGTTAAAACTTCATTCTTCAGGAACAGTTTTATTCGAACTATTTGGTTTAATAAGTTAATGCATGCTTCGTACTAAGTTAAGCTTATATTACATTGCTAGAAGATCTAGTAGTAATGTACAATTTAATTTTGGATATATATATATTTTTTGTAGACTTTTTAGAATTTAAAATCGTCAACAGTAGAATCCGTTTCTTCCGATGCTGTTATTGCTTCGTAACATTTGGTTTACCTCAAACTAGAGAACTGCTCGCCTTACTGCCAATGATCACAGTACCCCAATCAAATATTCCACAAGTAATATTATGAACGATCTAACTGTAGCCTACCTGCCAATGCTCCCTATATACATATGTAACAAGACTGTTTCTTCTGGCTAAGAAGACAAAAAAAGCCTATCACAAGCCAAAAGTGTGTGAGAAAGAAACTACTATGAAGACTCATCATACCTGCTTTACGGCGCTGAAGCATGGACCTTTTTTAAAGCGGATGAAAAAATCCTTGACAGACCCCAGCGACATGACTTAGTTAAAAAAACGATTTCGAAAGAAATATTTCCAGGTTATGTAACGCTCAGTTTTCTAAAAACACATTTCACGACAAAACCTATCAACGAATTACCCGCCTATATATTTCGTTTTTATAAAGTTCTTTGCCACGCCCACTATTTGGGGCCGTTTTCAGTAAAAAAACGTTTTTCTTTCGTATACATAATCTTAAAATATTCGAAATAACCTTCAATGCAAAATCAGTGGTTATTGGTCTATAGATTATTTTAACCCACTCCCACTTTTTTGGGGCGTTTTTCTATAAAAGTTTATAACCTTCCCCATAGCATATGCAATGGAAAACGTTGTTTTTTTTTGTCTAACCATAAAAGACTTAGATAAACCGTTTGAACAAAATGTGGTGACAATGCCATTTTCTAAATGTTGTCCCCATTTTTGGGTACATTCATTTTAAGGATAGAATCGGATAGGGTATTCAACAATTCGCACTACGTATTGTAACCTTCTTATATGTTTTTATTACAAGTCCAAGGATATGTAACATCTGTTATCAATACTTTGCGATCTTTAATATTGTTCCCTGCGGGTATTTAAACGAGTCGGCCACTAGTGCTCACCCAGTGATTTTGTTGGCAATTTAAGATGTCAGAACTGGACGTTTATGAAAAAAGAGAATTGTGTATTTGTGCTGGGCTTATTGACATCTTTTGCGGTCACAGTAGTACGTGTTGGTTCCCGAAATAGAACACCCACCACACCCACAAAAACCAAGAGTTATTTGGTTTACAAACTGCTTAGCCGTGCTCAATCTTCAGCCGTCAATTCTACAAGAATTGGATTATAGAATTTAAGTAAAACGTAAAATGAAGCCATGAATTGACAAAATGTATTACAACATAAAAACTGACACCATTGCAAACGCAATATTGCTACATTCATTTTGACATCTGTTCATGAATAATTTGCTAAGCCGATGACAATCCCCATCATATCTCCACCTCGATTGACAATTAAAGTGCATTTCCAATAACAATCTCCTGTCAAATGCAAAGACTAATGAATTCACTAACAACCCAGACTCGGTTTGTTCCTTTTTTTTCTTCTGAGAAATATGAGTCCACTTAAACATAATTAATCAGAACCAGAATCAAAGTGCTCTAACCGAAGCAGCTTTACTCGACTTGAGATCATTACCCTCCGGCTAACTTGATGCAGCATTTCAAGTAAGTTCATCAGCTGATCGCTATAATCTCATGCTGGTCGCAAACTCTCATGTTGATTTGACGTCAGATCGTAAATAGCTTGACCTCAAAGTCAGCAGCCTTGATTCAGAGAGGTCTTTGCTCGGTATATACACGAGTTTCAGGAGTTTTTATTTTCCTCTAACAAATTTCGACAAACTTCATTGGAATAGTTTGATACTTGAACACAAGTAGTATGTCTACTCATGTCATCGCAAAGTCGGAATTCTTTGAATATTGCGTCATTGAGTTATTCGCGTTCTATCAACGTACATGACGTAAGGTATATCATCGTCTACCCTTACTCGAATGCAAAATGTTTTATCTCTCACCAAGTGAGTTGACGTTTTTTTTTTTTTTTTGTTCTGCTCTGCAACTTTCAATCGTTCTTTTGTTTTTATCACCAACACAACCGATTCCAGATGCAAAAGAAGAAAAAAAAGTTCCATTTCACCCTTTTTGTCTCCCTTGACGCCTCCGCTTTTAATGACACTCAATCTCTGTGAACTCTGGCATCATTTAAAACCTGCAACAAAACGCGCGCTCGGAAACTTTTTGCAGATTGCTCTATACATACGCAATCTGAAAGAGAATGCGAAATGCGTCTCTGGGTCAATTACTCCTCTGAATAGAGGACGTGTGGTACGTGGAGGAGGACGTGAATTGTGAGTTTTTCATCAAACGATTCGTAATCATGCATCGCATTGCGACGAAGTCGGGGAGAGGGGCAGTCATGAATATGAATAAAGATATACCTGGGCCACATTAAACATGCATACACTATGCACGAGTACCTTCTCATACCGGCCCATACCCTACCCCAGGTGGAAGGGGTGCTGATGGTGGTGCGAAAAACTCGTGCAATATTAAAAACCCAAGCAGTCATAACACGTTTCAGAGCAAGCTCCATATCCATACACATCCACCTTTTGGAAACTTTGTAAATAAAATAATAAAAGCGCACAAAACACACACGCACACAAACATAAAACTTTATGCATTGTACTTTCGTTTAATGTCCTATCATATTCATATGGCAGCAGCACACAAGAGGGTGTAACTTGTATCTCAATGTATGCGCCGCGATATGGAGTTTAATAGTTTCTTAGGAAGGTATTAATTGGGATCAAAATGCGCACGTGATAACGTGCGGCCGATTATGAATTGGAGGTGCTTCTTGATTTAATTGATATCAAGTTTGTGATCTGCGGGGGTGTATCTATTAACATCAGGTTCGACTCATTTGTTTCTGACGGCAATGTTCTCGTTAAGTGTACTTATCCGCAAAAAGGAAAGCTGTAATCCTTCGCATATACTCTCTAATGCGCGCCTTCCCTTGTAATGGGGGACTGTGATGGGAATTATCATATTTTTTTGGCTTAACAACGCCGCACGTAAAAGAGTGCTTGACATAGTCAGCGCCTGACTTTCTTTATCGAATGTGTCTACTGTCATGATAGTATGTTATTTATGTTTTGCGTAAGCCAATGACAGCTAGAAGGATTAAAATTTCGTTCACGTGAATTTTAAGGGGTTGTGCGTCAAAGTTCTCATTTATTAACTTATGTTACGATATTTGCGGCAGCCATTTAGGGCTGTAACTTTTTCATGTTTAACATTTAGTAGACAGCTGTCATGAAATTCAGTATTTGTTTTTGATACAACTTGTAAAAGACATTGCGGGTCATTTTTATTAAATTCGCCCCAATAGAATATAAATATAAAAAGGGTAAAGAGTTTTTTTTATTAGCCCAGCTGAGTTCGGAAAACGACGTCCATTTGGGTCAATCAAAAAAGAACGTCTCTGAACAACATGCTTTTTTTAGTGTCTTTAAAAAAACACATTTTGACGCGCTTTCGTAAAAAATGAGTAATAATATCTGTGTTTTTTTGGGAACTGACGTACGATTTTGTATGAAAATGTAGTACAAAAACCTACTGCTAATAAGTTTCGCAGTAGGATTCAAGTGTGGATAATTTTTCGAGACTCGAGTGTCGTATTTGCTTACTATAAATTATTTATTTTAATTTAGTGCTATTGACAGCAAACGTCATTGTCGTTTACTAACAGTACCAACCAGAAATCCAGTACCAGTTCCAGAAATGCATTTATAATTTTGCTATTTATAAACACATTGCGGTGCCAGACTTAGGCAAGAAGTCTTATGTTTTCCATAGTAACAATCCGCATGAAGGCCAAATTCGCCAACATAAGCCTTATATGCGCTCATGACCCGACGGAGGAAAAAGATGATACAACTAAGCACTGCTTCTAAACGAGCTCCTTGACAAAACCTATGAGCGACTACCAAAGTACGATGATGAAATCGTGCTAGGAGATTTTAACGCAATGGTAGGAAGAGAAGACATCTTTAGCAGTATTATCGGAAAATATAGCCTACACGACAACACGTCTGGTAACGGACTTTGGCTAATTGACTTCGCTACGGAACGAAATGCCTTTATAGCCAGCACACGGTTTCCTCACCTCGATATCCATAAGGGGACATGGCGGTCTCCAGATCAACGAACAGTCAAACAAATTGATCACATTGCGATAGACAAGAGACACGCATCAAGTATTTTGGATATCAGAGCATTCCGAGGGGCTAACATCGACTCGGACCACTACCTTCTTGCAGCCAAAATAAGGATATGGATATCCACCACGCCACAACAAACCAGAAATACTGTGAAAAATTTAATGTCGAAAGACTACAATCGCCAGAGACCGCCAAGACATTTGCGCAACACGTATCCCTTAACCTTTCGATTCACACCATACCACCAGCATCTTTTGTCGAAGAACAATGGCCATTAGATCAGCCGCAACTGATGTGCTAGGTTTCTCCAGCGGCCACCAGCAAGAAACCCCTGGTTTGATGAGGAATGCCAACAGATGCTCGCCGCCACGAACGAGGCCTACAAGGCTAAGCTGCAGGTGAAGGCGAGAGCTTCCATTGAGCTCTATAGGCAAAGAAGAAGGGAAGAACACCGGCTTTTCAGAAAGAAGAAAAAAGAGCAAGCAAAGCACGCGATCGAGGATATAGAGAGGTGCCACTCCAGGAACGATGTTCGCAAGTTTTACCAAAATGTAAAACGTCCAAGCCAAGGATACAAGGCTCGAACAGAATCCTGTCGAGATGAACAAGGAAATATCGTAGTTGAGACACAGTCGATGCTGAGGATATGGAAGAACCACTTCTGCAGACTGTTAAACGGCGATGACGAACAACATTCCAATGTCAGGCAGAACGCTGTAGCAATCATTAATTGTGAAGTATTACTCCCAATGTTTTTTTAATTTTAGCAAACCAATTTTTTCGTAGGTACTTATTTTGCAAAAACAAACGTAAAAAGTTTTTAAACAGAAGGGGAATTGTAACATAAACTAACGACCAAATTACTACTTTGCGTCTTGGTTGTCTTAGTTTTGGCTTATCAAATTCATACTAAATTGTACTCTTGAAAGCCATAATTTTACAAGTCAACACTGTGCCTGTAATAGGAGAATTTGGGGAACCTGGCCTGTTTTATACTTGCATGTGTCGTGCTTTATATTAAAACCAAAAAAATCCCTACAAATCTAGCTGCTTTCATCTCAAAAAATGTTTTTAAATTTTTTTTTTTAATCAATTTTAATGCCAAAAAACTAAAGCGAAAAGGGCTAGAAAAAAAAGAGAAAGGAATACCAGAAAAATAGTGCTGCTCCTTTTTTCTCACAATAAAAAAGAATGCAAAACTGAAAATAAAGAAAGAGAAAGGAAAACAGAAACAGCGATTCCAAAATTGTTGAGCAAAATTGGAGCTAACATTCTTCGTTTTTGAGATATTACGGTCAATTAAATGAAAATTATTGGGTTCGAGGGATTTAAACTCGCATTTTAGAAGTAATTTCATTGCATTTTTATCAAGATAAATCTATGTTCAATTATTAACCTTAAAGTAAGAGCTTAACGAAATCATTTGGTTGAAGAGATCAAATAATCTGTTAATAACTTGCATGAAGAAATTTCATCAATTGATTTGACTCCATTGAATTTCATAAATATTGAAATCCCATATTTTATTGTGTAAAGCCAAAAAAGTTGCCTATTGTGCCTTAAATATGTTTTGTGTTTTAATAATTTGTTTCCCCTAAAAATCCCGGCTTTATTGAGCTCTGTAACTAATTAGATTATTAGGACTCGAATATTTTTCTCTTGATAAATTTATTTTTTTATGAAAGACCTTCCAACTAATTTTGCTCTTCTTTTTAATCTTTTAGCACCATCCGCCATAACATACATCCCCGTTAAATACCATCAAGACAATAAAGACAACATAAACGATGATTTCCAATTTCTCAAAAAGGTACGTCAAATCGAGTAATTATTCAATTAATTTTCTTACAAAACATTAGTTCACATAATTGAATAATAGAGAGGATACAAATTACTCAGTGGCCTAATGCTATGGTACACATCCTTCCGGTCCTCTCTCAGATTATCACCATTTGCACAATTAAATGGCATCGTGCAATAATTGTCGTATAGATACATTTATCTTCGTGGCTGGCTGCCTGCCTGCCTGGGCTCAAATGAATAAGTCCGGAGTAGGCTGGTCCTGGCGAACCTCAACCCCGCTTGTATGATTACGATTACTCCCTAAATTATGCATTTGTAAGTTTATTATAGACTCACACAATGTTTCGACAACGCTGTATTATTATTATCGTACGCACAATGCGTACACACTGTGGCCAGGGCGAATGCCTAGGTGTTCAATTGAATTATCGCCTCGACATACTCTTCGAGGACTACCAATAAATTTATGCGGTCAACCGATGTTCTGATATTGGAGCGAAATGTACAACCCTGCCTACGATGTGGTGGGCACTTGCTCTGCTTATCCGTAATATATGTAGTCGTAGGCCTAGATCAAGCGCAGTCCATTGGAAAACTCAATTTTAACTTAGCATCGTAGGGTACAGCCACCGACAGCATGTGTTGTATGTGTGTGTATCCAAGGACACACTCACATTCGATTTCAATCCTTTTCTTCTCTGTGTATGAGGTATATCCTCGTGCAGAATATATTTAATTGAAAACAATTTCAACTTTGTTCAAACAGCAAACGATGGAAAGTTTTTAATCGCTTTTGACGAGAGGAATCAGTGAGCGAAAGGATGTATGTGTGTGTATAAAAGGATATGCGGAAGTTATTTCTGACATTGCCAATTATCGAGATATTTTTTTTTGTTTACTCATTGAAATTGTAGACAACGCAAGGAAAATTTAAGGGCATTGTTGGGGTGTGTGTTAGTTGCTCGAAGCAGAGTAATAATTTTTGTGTGTTTGGCGGTTTGAAAATTATGATGGTGCGGAAACACTTTGGATCATTACCATAGATCTCCATAGCAATATCATCCAATTGGTGGTAAAAAGAGTGTCATCCGTAGAACGCGAATGCGTTAATCATTGAATTCATATCCATATTTGAAGATTTAACTACAAAAGTTTTCAAAATAACTAACCTGTGAATTTATTCGTTCTTTTTGAAAACAACTTATAATAAAATTTTATTCAAAAAACACATAACCAACATCTTTATCAACAGAAACAGAAGATTTATATAGCGTTGGTGTTGTGTCGATGCTTTTAATGTGTCACACAACAAACAAAACACACGCTACAAAAATTGTGCCCTTAACGTGGATTTGGGCTATGTCAATGTGTTTGAATGATTGCATTACTCTTAGCATAATACTTTTGTCATAAATGTTTCCGGAAACCCATCCTTTAGCCCTTCCATTAGAAAAAAAACATATGAGAAAGCTACAATCCGCTGTGCGAATCGTTGAATACCCTATCCCATTCCATCTTCAAATTAAACATTAAATTGGGCGTGGCATTGTCACATTATATTGCTCAGACCGTTTATCAAAATTGGTAACGGTTCGACAAAAACAACGCTTGTCTCCTGTATATGCTATGGGGTAGGGTATACAAACGATTTTTGTCAAAAAACGCCCCCAAAAATTGTGCGTGGGTTAAAATGTCCTATAGACGAAATGTTCACATTAACATTATCACATTTTTGCGTCGAAAGTTTTTTTAATTTTACCAAAAACCGTTATTTAAATTAAACGCCCACAAAAAGTGTGCATCGTAAAACAAACTTATATGGACGAAATATAGATATTGAGACAGTCTAAAGATGTAATTTAGACACTTACAAAAAATCTTAACCGTTTGACAAAAAATAACGTTTTTCTAAAAAGTGGGCGTGGTAGTGGATAGATCCTAATCCCAAACAAACAGTGACTTACAGCCAGACGAACGGACAAACAGACAGAAATGGCTCAATCGACTCAGCTAGCGATTCTGAGTCGATCCAAATACTTTGAAGTAAATATATCTACCTAAATTATTTTTCTATATTACAAACTATGTATCAAAACTAATATACCCCTATTGTTGTTGTTAATTGGCGCTACAGTCCGGGATGAACCTGGGCCTCAACCAACATGCCTCTCCAATTAGCCCGGTCCTTAGCTGACTGCCTAAAGTTGCGCACTCCAAGTTGGTTGAGGTCGGTTTCTACTTGTGCGCGCCACTTAAGGCGAGGTCTTCCTCTACTGCGTCCAACGTCTGGCTGGGAAACGAAGACTCTGCGAGCCGGAGTATTGGTGTCCATTCGTTCTACATGTCCTAGCCATCTTAAACGTCCAATGCGGAGTTTTTTGCCCAGGGGCATGTCGCTGTTCAGCTCGTTCTTGGTTGAATCTTCGTCTCCATAGCCCGTCAACGCAAACGGGACCGAAGATTTTTCGAAGAATTTTCCTCTCGAATGTACCAGGATTTCTTCATCCGCTTTTGATACGGTCCATGCTTCAGCGCCGTAGAGCAGGACTGGGATGATCAGGGTCTTATATAGGATCTCCTTAGTAGTTCGAGTGAGGGCTTTACTACTAAATTGCCTTCTTAGCCCGAAGAAACAGCGGTTGGCAAGAGTAATTCTTCGTTTAATTTCTGACGAGATGTTGTTGTCAGAGTTAATAGCGGAGCCGAGGTAGACAAAGTCCCGTACTACCTCAAAGTTATATCTGTCAATGGTGACGTTCTGTCTAATTCGTCGATGTTGTGAGTCCTTTCGTGATGACAGCATATACTTAGTCTTACCCTCATTTACTGCTAAACCCATTTTCGCCGCTTCCTTCTCTATACTAGCAAACGTGGCTATGACATCACCTTGAGTCCTACCAATGATGTCAATATCGTCGGCGTATGCTAGTAGTTGCACCGATTTTTGAAAAATTGTGCCTCTGGTGTTGGCTCGGGAGTTTTGCTCTCAAGAATCAAATTGAAAAAGAAGTCACATGACAGCGCATCGCCTTGCCTAAATCCTTTTCTGGTATCGAATGTGTCGGTGAGGTCGTTTCCAACCCTGATGGAGCAGCGAGAATTCTCCATCGTCATCCTATACAATCGGACGAGTTTGGGCGGTATACCAAAACTAGACATGGCTCTGTATAGTTCGTCTCTATAAATGCTGTCGTATGCGGCTTTGAAATCGATAAATAGGTGGTGGGTATTGATTTGGACTTCTTGGGTTTTTTCTAGGATCTGCCGAAGTGTGAAAATTTGATCAGTTGTGGACTGGACTGGCCTAAAACCACACTGATAAGGGCCGATCAGGTTGTTGGTAAACGGTTTCAGGCGTTCACATATTACGGCAAATAGGATCTTGTAGGTGATGTTGAGGAGACTTATGCCTCTGGTTCGTTCTGCCTGACAGCGGAATGTTGTTCGTCATCGCCGTTTAACAGTCTGCAGAAGTGTTTCTTCCATCCTCAGCATCGACTGTGTCTCAACTACGATATTTCCTTTTTCATCTCGACAGGATTCTGTTCGAGCCTTGTATCCTTGGCTTTGACGTTTTACACTTTAGTAAAACTTGCGAACATCGTTCCTGGAGTGGCACCTCTCAATATCCTCGATCGCGCTCTTTTCTTGCTCTTATTTCCTCTTTCTGAAAAGCCGATGTTCTTCCCTTCTTCTTTGCCTATAGAGCTCAATGGCAGCTCTCGTCTTCACCTGCAGCTTAACCTGGAAGGCCTCGTTATTGGCTGTGAGCATCTGTCGGCATTCCTCATCAAACCAGGGGTTTCTTGCTGGTGACCGCGAGAAACCCAGCACATCAGTTGCGGCTGATCTAATGGCTTGTTGGCATCGTTGCCATTGTTCTTCGACATTAGATGCTGGTGGTGTGGTGTGAATCGAGGTTAAGGGATACGCGTTACGCGAAGGTTTTGGCGGTCTCTGGCGAGTGCTTTCTTTCGACATTAAATAAATAAACCTACACCTTATACGGTATTCTCACCGAACCAACAACTGAGTTCACGAAACCTTCATACAAAACGGAAGTTTTACCATACATTTTCAGTTTACGAAAACATGTAGAAACGTCATTCTGTAGAAGGTTGTTGTGGAACGAAAAAAACTCGATAATTGAATGAAAAGTTTACAGTTTAATTCAATGTTTTTGATGCGTTCATTGAGCGTGGAATTTACTCACCATTCGGAAAATTATTCAAAAAAAAATGTGTTTCTGGTGTTTGTCATTTTTTGAGATTTGTTTTAACAATAATACTTTATAAGGTTTTTCTTTTTTCGAGAGACGAGTCTAGACTAGAGTCAGCTATCAACTATATTCTGATTAATATGCCTGTACAACTTCAACCAATACATGCCCCTTACAAAATTGAGAAAATTAATGAAAATAAACGAAGCGCAAGATGAAAAAACTTCCCTAATAGGATGGATAAATCGATAAAAAAAAGTTTGATTCGAATTAACAGGATAAAATCACAAAAGTTTTATTTCTTTTTTTTCGACCTTTTTTTCTAACGGATAGTAAAATTTAAGTAACATTCGCCCGCAAAAAGCAATAAAAAGCAATATAGATAGTTGTTGGACGAAGTTTGGACATAAATATTAAATGAACGATTATATTGATTAGCGTAGCCCATACTTACATCGCGAGTTGGCTGTTCATTAGCTTTGATTTGAGATTTGTATTCATTTTCATAAACTTGGTTAATAGGTGTCAATAATCTGCAGTTTTAGTGTATTTATTGTAATTGCTTATTTATATTTTTGATTGTATGCGAGGAAGGCGAATGGAGGAGAAGATACAACCGCGAACTTTACCAGGATTTAGCACAAAAGGTAAAAACACGTCAACTACATTGGCTCAGCACCATTGAATAATGTTTTAGCCAAGAGAATCTTAGAATCCCAACCTTCAGGTTCGAGGTGATTAAAGGTGACCGAACTTCACGTACAAGGATTGCCGAGGCATGAGCGCTTGGACTGATTAACTGGAAGCAACGTGACCAGGGTTGAAAAGAATGGAGAGCTGCCTTGTCTCAGGCATGGAATGGAGCCCATTAAGAAAATAAGTATTCCTCTATGCTCAATATTTGGACTAAAAGGCACTACGGTTTTTTCTCCAGCGTCTGCAGTAGAATCCAATGTGGTCCTTATCTTCCTCCTCATCTAGGTAGTTGGGTCAGTTTGGTGTTTAATCTTGTCCAGGTCGGTATCGATATTTTCGATAGTCACCATGGTCGGACAAGAACTGGGTAAGGTGTTAATTGCGGTCGCTGTGTCAATAGTCGAGAAGAACTTATAAATCCATCTTCATTTCGTAGTGCTATGCGCGTAGTAATAGATTCCTTCTTCTTGATGCTCCTAACTTGTAGTGGTTCTAATTGCTTCGAGGTTTTTCTATTATAGGCTATGTTTACACCGTGGACAATAGCCAGGACTAAGCCAACATTTGGTTTAAGTCGCAACGGTGTGAACATATCTAACATGGACTAAATTGTTTAGGTCTGTCCCCTAATTTAGGTGACCTGGAATATAATAGATTTAACTTTTTATTCTACCTGCCGCTTGATAAATTCAACTGAAGTTTTTTTTTAATAATTGTTATAATAGCGTTGATTTTTCAACTTTACCCCATAGTCACCGCGAACAAAAAAAAAATACAAATTTTTGGCGCAAGAGGCTCGTTAGTACCCAGGACCTAGCATTCTCACAACCATTCATGTGTGCGTGTGTACTTCTTGCACGTGTACTTCTTGACAATTGATACTACTCGGATGATTTGTCAGATCATCACGAGAGGAGGGCCAGTGAAAAATCATTTAGGTGTTGCTACGGCTGGGAATCGAACCTGTGAACTGCAGCACAGTTCATCGCACTAACCATCGCGCCACTGAGCCGTCTAGTCACCGCGAACATCGCTTTTAATTGGGGTAATATTGGCTACGTTTGCACTAAAGATGTCTAATGAAGCATAGATTTCGTTAGGTCTGCACTAAGTCCAGTACGGTATAAACAGTAAAGTCTGACACAAAATATTTAGTGCCGGCCCAAATATATTCCAAGGTGTAAACGTAGCCATAGTCTCCTAGCATATCGTCTGCAAGGTTGTCAATGGGGATCATTCCGCCTATGAGGAAAGAAGCTTCGTCGAAATCTTTTGAAAACAACTTATAACCTGAGTGCATGTCCGTTTTTAATTGTAGCATACTGACGATTATTGTTCCTAGGTATTTTCCTTCGATCTGATGTTATGATTTCCGATAATTATATTCACGTATTTCACAGTAATTTGACTGGTTAATTAAACAACCTGTGTTTTACGATTTTATCGAGCTCAGCAATTTGTAGAGACCAATAACCCTTTAAGCTAGTCATAACCATTGTGCATTCCGTGACCAATGATTTATTTCAGCTTCCTCGCATATACTTGCTAACTGGAATGTGTCCATACGGTCTTGAAAATCGGTTCTTCTCCTAGATCGTTTGACTCCTGGTTGGGTTTGTAGCCCCGCCTTGTTGGAAGCAAACTCTATAAACAACATCAAATCGGTGTTTTGTTTTTTATGCAGATCTTGAACATAATCGTCAATAGTCAAATTAATTTGCACGTTTTTTTTTTTCATTCAGTGCGATTTGAAGCAGTGCTTGTACAAGGTGGCGCAAAAATAACCTTCCGATGTATTTTCTGATAGGAAGATTACTTTTGCGCCACCTTGTACCTAACATTCTTTATTAAGCATTTAAAAAACGAGTGGTGGGTGCACGACTGGGTCGTACGCAACTTTCTCTTTCACAGCGAGTTGGGCGTTAGATCAAAATAGAAAGTACGCATTTTGATTATTGATGCTAAATATGATATAAAAAATGTCCAAATATGAACGTTTACGCCGAAATTTGAAGGAATCGGTGTCTATGTGAATAATAATGATTTTCCGTTATTAGCCAAAACTTAAAATTCCGTTTAGTGATAGTTGGGCTAAAACGAATTAGGTGGAATTGTTTCAAACTATAATAGTAGTATATATATTAAATTTCATTCAATTTGACATAGCAGTTTGCGAGAAATTAACAATTTTCTTTATATGGCCTAAATGACAAAATCCGTTATATGGATTTTCTCGCAAAAACTGGGTATGCAGTTTTGTTGGAACTAATATGCTTATAGCATATATAAAGTTTAATCAAAATCGTTAGAGCCGTTTTCGAGAAAATTGAGGTTATGTGTAATTTTTGTATGGCAGGTACCGTTATTAACATGGCTAAAAGCAAACAAAAAAAATGGCCTAGAATTATGACCAAAACAAACTTGGATACGAAGTTTGAAGAAAATCGGTCAAGCCGTTTAGGCTGGGGAGACCATTACGGACAGACGGACCGACGGACCGACGGACGGAATTCCAAAAACCACTTTTTTGGGCTCCGCTATCATCGTAATGTTAGAATCAATCAAAATCTCGAGGTCGAAAATTTTCACGAAAACAATATCTTTCTCTTTGTAAGAGAAAGTTAAAAATGTCGAAATATGAACGTTTACGCCGAAATTTGAAGGAATCGGTGTCTATGTGAATAATAATGATTTTCCGTTATTAGCCAAAACTTAAAATTCCGTTTAGTGATAGTTGGGCTAAAACGAATTAGGTGGAATTGTTTCAAACTATAATAGTAGTATATATATTAAATTTCATTCAATTTGACATAGCAGTTTGCGAGAAATTAACAATTTTCTTTATATGGCCTAAATAAAAAAATCCGTTATATGGATTTTCTCGCAAAAACTGGGTATGCAGTTTTGTTGGAACTAATATGCTTATAGCATATATAAAGTTTAATCAAAATCGTTAGAGCCGTTTTCGAGAAAATTGAGGTTATGTGTAATTTTTGTATGGCAGGTACCGTTATTAACATGGCTAAAAGCAAACAAAAAAAATGGCCTAGAATTATGACCAAAACAAACTTGGATACGAAGTTTGAAGAAAATCGGTCAAGCCGTTTAGGCTGGGGAGACCATTACGGACAGACGGACCGACGGACCGACGGACCGACGGACGGAATTCCAAAAACCACTTTTTTGGGCTCCGCTATCATCGTAATGTTAGAATCAATCAAAATCTCGAGGTCGAAAATTTTCACGAAAACAATATCTTTCTCTTTGTAAGAGAAAGTTAAAAATGTATGAATAAGGTTAAGATACATTTTAAGCATTGCATAATTGTTTACACTTCTCAGAAAGGGCCATTAATATATTTGAGTCAGCTTTCAGTTGTTAAAAATCAATATTGTTTCAACATCATATTTTAAGGTGGCGCAAAAATAACCTTCCGATGTATTTTCTGATAGGAGGATTACTTTTGCGCCACCTTGTAGATGCTGTGCCGGGCCGTATTCTGATTTGCCATGATAAAACATCAAACAATACTAAGCAAAAATACTATCCATTGTCAAACATTGTATACTTTGTGTCTTATATGTTCACCACCCCCAAACCTGGATACCATAAGTCCATATCGGCTTTAGTACAGTAAAACCCGCTTAAGAGAAACAGCAAATGTCACAGTCTTTTTTTCACTTAAACGGGTTTTTCACTTCACTTAACCGGGTTTTACTGTACCTGCTTATAAAGCAGTATTTTGTTATATACTGAGAAACATAGTATCTCCCTATGAGCCAATACATTTTTTTATAGCGAATATTTGATTCGCCATATTTTTTTCTTGAAATGAGCCTTGCAGCGCAATTTATCGTCAAAATTCATGCCTAAGCATTTGGCTGAGTTCGAGTAGAGAACTGAATTACTTTATATGTGCATGGGTATATGTTGTTCATTTTTATTTGTAAAGTTGAAGTGAACTGACTTTTAGTCATTTAATTTTATTTTCAAACATATCATTTACCAGTCCTTTGCAATTTTTCGATTACTTTGCTTTACGGTAACGAACAGAAGTATCATCTGCAAGTGTCAATATTAGTTTACTCATTTTGTGGTTAGTTGTTTGTGTATAAAAGGAACATAATCGGTCCTAATGCTCTTCCTTGAAGTATGCCTGATTTTATATGTTTTAAAGTCCTCTTGTTGTAACCCTCTAGAAAATATAAAAATTGTTTTGTTTTGTTGCAGATATTTTTGCAGTTTTTGTATAAATCCTTTATAACATCAAGAAAGATGTTTTTCTCTTCTAAGGCTATTTCCATTTGATCAGTTATTCAGTGTACCTGATCTATTGGTAAATACCTATTTTAAATGAAAAATTGATGGTTTCGTACCAATCTCCTTTCGAAAAGCTTAGACAGTATGAAGGAAATCGGACGGTATGAAGTAACTTCACTTGGAATTACTTCAGCGACTTTTCTGATCTACTTAGTCTAAATGATGAATTTACTACCTGTTTTTTTTTTCAAACCCCGTAGCTTTTTCGAGTTGATATTTCTTTCGCTATTTCATTAGAGTTTTCTGGTGATATTAATCTATCGTCTTTACAAATTTGCTCAACTTGCTGAGAGAAGTCTTTATTCTAGTTATTCTGACTTTTGTTTGCTTGTTTTTGCCAGTTTCCACTTCTATTCTGAACTTGCGGTATATGCGTCATTGGCCTTTTCATTTTTTATAGCCTTCCACAGGTAATATTCTGTAGTAACATCATTTGTCGGATTGATAAGGTATCTTTCTACCTATGAATTTTTATCAATTCTCTAATCCCTTTTATAAGCTTATTAGTCAGATAATTAAGCCCTATCGAGGTATCCGTTCGAAGAACAAAAGTCAGTTCCAATCGGAACTCAGTTTGCTTACGAGGTATCCGTTGCGGGACAAAGCACATGAAGGTTACAATCGCGTCCGATGGATTCCACAAGAACTCTTCGTCGGACAACTTCGAAAGAAATTCAACGCGCTTAGCTGTCTAAAAATTGCAGACTTAATGCATTATGCCGCCGCGAAATAAATTTCTTCAGAAGATCTATTCGAAATGCTTATTGGAACGGAAACTTCGGTAGAAATTCTCCGATTTCAAACAAAATTTTCATCCGAACGGATACAACAATAGGCATGTAAATCTTGTTTTATCACTTTGGGCTTTCGATATTTGCCATTGTATACAAGTAACAAAAATATTTCTAATTTGTCAACCAAAGGTTGTATCAATTTTTTTCTATTCTTCCTCTTGTCCACTATGAAATTTTATATTAAATCTTGTTCTAGAATCCCATTAGACGTGCTTATGTCTTTTTGTTGACAACGCGCCAACCCCCTTCCAGCAATAAGTTACAAAAATGTAATTTCATCCAAAAACGTCAACAAAAAAACAACGCCCAAAAAAAGAACTCATCAAAAATTGATTAATCCTGGGCTCTCCATCCTCCCGGGCGCCGGTCGTCGTCATTGCAAATGTAATTCGAACTTTTAATGATTCACATATCTACTAAAAATTGAAAATAAAATCGAAACATTTAAGAGAAAATGCGAATTTCCAGTCCTTCGTTCCACCCCAAAAGCAGACAGATAAAATAAAATGCCAAAATGCAAATATGTAAAATGCAACAAAAACATCCAACAAACAAATTGTCAGTCCGGATGTAAGCTCTATTCAATATCCGCTTCAGTCGAAATCAACTGAGTGCGCAAAAGAGAGAGAAGGTGAGGGAAAATTTTGAAAATAGAGTTTTCAACAGGAAACCTTTTCGTCTTTTATATTGCTTCGGCCATTGTCGTGTATTCATCGTTCGTCGTTTGCACACAGATTCTAAAGGACCCTCCTATGGAGGAGACTTCTTTTTTATGAAATGAATCGGTAAATGGGTTTGCATTGAAATGTGGGGTAGGTAAACAAAAAAAAAATAAAGAAAAAGATGGAAGCCAGCCTTGCGGAAAGTCCCCCAAAAATAATTGATTGGCCACTTGTCCTCGATACGGTCGAGACACTTACCATATCCTCGCCATAAATAATGGGCCCGAAAACAAACCAATAAATCAGCTGGGCTTTTGCAGTACAGAGAGAGGTCGTCCTTTTTTGTTTCAATTGAAAATGACTTAGTGACGTGGGAAATCCTTGCCCCTCCCCACTCCCGGCAATCTCCGTTCCAGCTAAAGTTAATATTTTCCCAAATTGACGTGCCGGGTGTTAATTTCTGCAAATTTCTCCGTTTTTTTTGGCGACAAAAGTGGATCCGTTTGACGCTCCTGCTACTGCTGTGGCTGTGTTTGTTTTTGTGCTGCAGTTGGGATTTCCTTGATATGCACGCCCTGCATTTGCAAACATTGCAGTAGAAATTCCTCGCTAACACGGAGAGCACACATTCTCTCTCATCAGGTTTGGCTTTAGCGAGGGGGGTAGTCGGTTTTTTTTTTGCATTTAAATTTTCGTCCTCCTGTTCAAGGATAATTCAAGAGGCGGCAACGACAACGGCGATGATTTTGGCTACAAAACGATATACGATAGTACGAGTGATGTGGGGTACGACAAACGTGACAAAAGTTCTCACTTTGCTCCGAGGATGATATCACATTGGGGCTCGGTAATATTTGCACTATTTTCGACAAGCTGCTGAGGAGGAAGTTTTTGACTTTTAAATTGAAACATAGCTTCTGATTCCCATCGACATGTCATGGATATGGGTGAGATGAGGAGCCGCATCGCATTTAAAATGCACACCAATTGCTCCATGCGCCGAGAAGTGCTTCGTGTGTATGTGCCTGCCTGTACGCCTCGCTGAGAAGTCGTCGCCGTCTGTCGTTTTGTTCTCATTTTTTTATGAATATTTGCTCATAGTTTATGGCTGTCGCGTCTGTGCACCGTCGTCGTCGTTAGCAGCAGCGGCAGGAGTGTGTTGTCACAGGGTCGTGTCTTATCAGGGTACGTATAATCATACACTCTGATGGTGAGGTATTTTTAGACAAGCTTTGCGATAGTAGTATCGAAGGTGACTTGACATTGCCCACAACGACAAGCAGCAATTGCAAAAATAACAAAATTCTATAAGGTACAAGTGTGTACGAAAAAATACGGAACTACAATTGCTGCAACTTGTGCATAATAATAGTGAACAATCGCTCCTTACACGTCGAAGAAGTTAGATAGAGAAAGTTCATGTGTCAAGTGATGTTTTCGGTTGAGAAGCGATGTGTTCCAACTCAAAAACAGTCCTACGAGGCGTATACGTATCCTATACTTCCGTTGTGTTTTTGTATCTTATGTGTGCTTGTGTTGTTAAAGTGATTTGTGGTATAGGAGTCATTCCCTAATGAGAAAAGTTGTTTTCCCTCAACGAAACAAATATCATGCGAAAGTTTGTCATCTACGCACATATACACACAGAATGTGTATCTTTCAATTGATGATAATGTGTAAATTTATTGGCCTCTTAGATTTAAATGTAGGTATAGACAGGCAAGCATGACAGGCAGTATAGACACATCCCAAACAATTCGTAATAAATGTACGAGCTTTTGAGACATTAAGTAAGGTGAGTGTGGAGAATATTTGACGCTTGGTTGCAGATGTTGTTAAGTTATTAAAGCGGTTCCATCTTGTATCGATATGAAATACCTGATTATCCCTTTATTGTGTATTCTACAAGCGAGTCAAGGAGTGTATTGAATTAAGGAGATTGAATAGTTGATTGGAAAAGGGTTTCTTGTGTGCACACTCATAGCAAGGAAGTTTGCTATAATAGTGGTAAGCATTTTAATGGGATTTTAAATTGGGAAGTAGGTTGGGGTGGCTCTAGCTGTTATGCGTTGGTGGGATGGTATTACATTTGTGACAATGGGAATTGTTCTGGAGAATTGAATTGTCGACATTAAACTAATTTTACGAAAGCATCATCCATTTACTAGCAGGCTAGGCTACTAAGAATAATTAGCAGTCAGTTGTAAATAATGGGTGTACATTCCATTGAATAATTTTTAGGTAAGAAATAAATACTTACTCAACAGTTCAGTATTAACTAAGGTCTCATAAAGGCAAATGAACTTATTTGGTGTTTAGTATATGAAAAAATAATATCGGCCAAGATTCGCCAGGGCACAATATTTTTCAACTCCTACTATCTGGTTGCCAAATGAATTTCCTATTTCGAGAGAAGATATGGTATGGCAACTTCCCATTCAATATACTCATTCTTACTATGTAAAATGTGAACCTACAAATGGTGGATATCTATAGCATCCGAATCATGCTTTAAAATTGGATATAACGTGATCACTATAGTGCTCCATTCCTACGCGTGGTGATGAACTGAAGCGCCTGGTTTTTGTTTTTGTCTCAGCATTACGTCCGATTTGTAGGTTGTAGGTTTCGATTTAAGATTCTTTGATTTTTTTAAGGATCTGCCGAAGTGTGAAGATTTGATTGGATGTGAAGGGTCTGAAATTTCCTTACTTAAAACCACACTGATGGAAGATCATCAGGTTTTTGGTGAGCAGTTTATTGCAATAACCACTGCGCCACTGAGCCCTACCAAGTCATCTCACACCAGTCTAGAAGAGTGCAGTCTATTAAAATTTGTGTGAACTCGTAACTTATATATGCGCCTAACACGTTCGACCCAAGTTTTCTACCCTAGCTCTTCCGAAAGTCAAAACCGAAAGCAAAAAATCCACACCAAATAGTTACTATTTCGAGATGCATTGGACGCTCTTGGATCTCATTTGGATTTTTATCGTACCAAATTCTACAATGTTGTTTTTTGACGTACACATTCAACCAAAATTTAGCCTCATCGCTGAGGATGATTTCTCGATGGAAATAAGGGTCAGTTTCCAACTGCTCCAGAGCGCATTCAGCGAACACACATCGTTGGCTATGTAGGTTGTATATGTTGTCTATGAAGGTTTACCTTCAGCTCCTGGGTCAGTTGAGTTTTGTACCGCTGCAGGCTCTCGACGCAAAATTCGCCAAGTTGTGAAAGGCCGAGTTCTTGTAATCGAAGAGAAAGCGACTGCCTCGGATTTTCCCGCATACTCGCACGGACAACGGCGATGTTTTTGGCAGATCTTGCGTTTCGTCGATTTGCGGATGTTGGTTTATCGTTTACTGAACCAGTGGACTCAAGTTTATCCACCACACTGCGAATCGGGACGATTATGACGACCGTAAAATGGGGAAAGCGCTCGGAACGTTGCCGAATAGAACACACATTTTGATAAAACAATTTTATTATTTGTTTGAGTGTCCGACCATGGCGATTGGCAAAACAGACAGATATAGCTTCCACAATATAGCCGCTATCAACTGTCAAAGTTGACTTCCGAACTTTGACAGTTGATTTTGTAAGACCATTTATTTTGGGCACATGCACCGTAATTATGTGTCATGCAAGTTGCAGCACATGTGGC
This sequence comes from Rhingia campestris, assembly GCA_932526625.1. Lineage (NCBI taxonomy): Eukaryota > Metazoa > Arthropoda > Insecta > Diptera > Syrphidae > Rhingia > Rhingia campestris. The sequence goes on from OW052182.1 coordinate 107,382,222, forward strand.
AAAATTTTAATTTTTTGAATATGAAAATGAATATGAACGGCGAGGAAAACGACGACGAAATTCACAGTCCAACATAAATGTCAAAGCACAATGACATTTGACGCCATTTGCAAATATTATCACACATTTCCATTAACACGTTATTTTACGCTTTTATCATTGTATTATAATTCGTTTTAGTCAACATTTATCTTAACCGTTTTTATTTTGTTTTTGCCAATAACGGCAAATCATAATTTTCTGCCGGCCGAATGCCTCTACTGGTTTTCTCAGGTTTTATTCTCAATATTAACTAAAGTTTCCTATTACGGATATAATCCATGTTTTTTTATCCGTAACTAGCTGCCCGGCCCGGCTTCGCCCGGGTACTGTTTCGTTTTAGGGTCCGTAATAGTATTTTAGTGTTAGTAGTATTTATTTTCTCAAAGCTGACCTGATAGATTTTCTCAATATTTTTTTCCGTAAGAACCTTGTACAGAGTATTAGAAAACTAGAAAAAAAATCAGCCAAATCGGTCAAGCCGTTTTCATGTTATGTCGTGACAACGGAAAACGGGTTTCATTTTTATATATATAAGAAGATATATATAGATAAGAGGTTTTAAAAAACCTCTAGCAAAGCTTTGGACCCACATTTCCAGCAGCTTCATATATGAGATCTAAAAAACTTCTAGCAAACCTTTAGGGCCACATTTATAGAGATCTAAAGCTAAAGCTAAGAGAAGCTAATATAGAGATCTAAAGCTAAGAAAATCAGTCCTTTTTGACTGATTTTATCTAAGGAGCGTGTATTCTCCTAATGTTAAGGACTTATTACCAAAGCATGAATAAAGTGCCTTTTGAAATTCGTATACATATATCATTCTCCAGTCTAGACTAACATAATTAAAAAATGCTGTCATAAATATAAATCAAATAGAATACAACTATATACATCAGATTTTTGTATGTGTATTGTGTACATATCTTATTATAATAATTTGTTTCGTGTCTCTTCGAGTTTTTCATTCCAAACGCGACTATCGTGAAGATAAGTTACATCAACATAATCAAGATAATTTTCGTTTTAAGGAACTTTATCATGCAATAAATTCGTGTGTACTTAGAAAACATATGCAATACCTACGTTTCAACTGAATTACATACATGCACAGGCAAAATAGGACTGATTAAAGGAGCTGCTCTCCAATTTTGCATGTTTTGCAAATGAATAAACTGAATTAAAAAAATTAAATGTGTGGACTTAAAATGTTCTTGACCTTAACTATACTTTTTGCCTTTACTTTTATAGTGATTACAGAAAAACTCAAAGCGTAACATAATTTGGGATAAGTTGGCAAACAACGAAAGTAAGCTCTTCTCAAAATTCAGAAAATATTAAATTAAAAATACAGTACAAGTATCAATACACTGTTAGCACTCGTTAACCTTTAAAAATACATCGAGTTCAGAATAGGTTCAACAGTTTTTATTTTTTAACGTTTTTTTTCGGGCAAATATAAAAATAGATAACAGAATTTACATTTTTCTTTTTAGAATTTAAAAAATAATTGATTTTTGTTTCTTTTTTTTTAGTTTGTGATAAAAAATTCCCGACTTTTTTTGGCTCATCAGAATACGTTCAGCAAGATTGAGGTAAGACAAAATTATTAATCTATATATATATATAAAAAAGTGGCACTTCGCAGCTCAGCAAGTTTGACACAAGCGGAAGAGTTAAACTTTAGAAATAATTCAGAAGTAAATGAACTATTATCCGAACTTCCAGAAGTTGACATGATCTGTGCGGTTACATACCGCTTACCCAAGACACTATGCTTCAACAAAAGATTCTCAACGGAGATCACAACCCTAGAAACATGGGTTAGCAAAAACCCACCAAACTGCCAGGGGTAGGAGCTGGAATCCATGGACCAAATCGGAACGTTTCAATACCTATGGTAAAAACCCCCAGTGTATTTCAAGCAGAGCTGCATGCCATCAAAGAATGCGCAAACCTAATACACAACTCAGGTATTAAAGGCGCCAAAATCCATATATTCACGGACATTCAATCAGCTATAAAATAGCTGACTACACTGCTTTAATTCCCTCCAAACACTTAGTTCCAGGAACGAAATCAGGTTATGGTGGGTCCCCGAACATAAGGGGATTGTAGGCAACGAAAAAGCTGATGAACTAGCCAGAAAAGGCTCGGAAACCCCTTTTATTGGACCCGACCCTCAGCCATTAATCTGCCTATAAAAAGCTGGAAACAAAACAATTGTCATACTGGGAGAACATCCCAGGCCTAAGACAGGCCAAAATAGCTATTCAGCCCTTCAAAACAGATGCCAACAAGATACTAAATCTTCGCAGGCATATTAAGATATTAAGAACTTAGTAGGCTACCTAATGGGTCACCACGGTCTGCGATATCACCTAAATAAAATGCATCTAGTCGACTCACCGAAGTGCAGACTATGTCTAGAAGCTTACTATTTTCAAAATCTCAGTGATGGTGAAGTGAAAAGCCTCCTCCGCTTCATCAAAAGCTCAAAATGGTTTACCCACTGATAGTAAGGAGATTGGACAAGATCCACTTGGTATCACAACGGACCAAAATGGTCTAAGTGTGCTGGCAGCCACTCTAACCTAACCTAACCTAACCTATGCTCTTGGATGTTTGTCAGTGTTAAAAATTTAGGTGTTGCCACTTTATTTTTCAGCAGATTCGACACTGTACGCAGCTTTTAAGATGACTCTGCTGTCCGCTTCTGCTGTGGCTTGTGTACCTCCTTATATTTTCTTCGTGGCCTAGCTCACTTCACGAATAAAGGCTTACAATTGCATTTTTGCCATGTGCCGACATTTAGAGATCTTTTTTTGGCTTATGTATACCAGCCAGCGATCCCCATGGAGCTATTATCCCAAATAAAGCTTTTCCTATGGCTGTATCTACCTGTAGTCCTCTTTTTATTCCTATGCACTATGTTTACAAGTATTTGGTACAAGCTCCCTGTCGTATAATACTTGCAGGCTCGAATTCGAAGTTGGTCTAGGTTAGATCATTAATCTTCATTCACTCAAATTTAGCAAGCCAATGATGCTGCTTTCTCTTTTGGAATATATCCACATCCTGGAGAGCTTCTATAGTTCACCTCTCTATAGATCTCCTCGCAATTGATGCTATAATACGCGGCCTTAATGTTTTCCAAGTTTTTGTGTAGTGCGAAAATCCGTTCTTTGGTCAATCTTACTGTCCGAATTCCACACAGGAAGATCTTGATAAATGTAGATTAGTCTAGACGATCACACAGTACGTTGGGTAGGATCTTGAATCCGACTACTAGCAGCGAAATACCTTTTTGCTCTTTGCCCCGTAGCGACTTTAATTTAAAACTCATACAAGTTTGTCTTTGAAGGCAGAAATCTTTTTTTGGAGCAAGACATGGAATCCCATTTCTATTAGATGGTAGAAAATATTACCAATTGTAAAAGTACCGCCTTAAACCTTGTTCTACTCATATTTATCTGTTATAAAGTTAAATCTCTGATATCCCTACGACCCTGGCCGTAACATGAGATTTAAACAATGTCCTTAGTCCCGTAATAACATTCATTTAAAACTTACATTATGTTTGTGAAAGCAGAAACCCAGCTTTACAATCTCATTTTTGACATATTAAACTTTCAATTGCAATATTTCTCCTCCATTAGCTGAAACTCAATTTTGAAACTTAACTGAATTTTCAGAGTTCCTCACATCCACTGAAATATTAGCATATCTTAATTTTAACGACTCTTTCATCACAAATAATGAAATTGTGTGCGCAAAGTAACCCATCTCCTCTTTGTCCTTACGAACTTTTCACTCAGCATCTAGATTACAATATTTAGAAAAAGGTCCTTGCTGGCACACATATCCTCATATGCAACAAATTGCATTTAGCTTCGAGGAAACAAAGATTTTTCATTCACCAGTACGAGTACACAGAGCACATTAAACATTGCACATGTGTGTATGCACAGTAACACAAGTAACAAAGTTCTCAACCAACAAGGAAGAAGGAAATAACCATGCCATCCTTTTGTTTAACTTTGCTGCAAGAGTCCACACAGAAGTTTTTGCTCTAATCGAAAGAAATTACTGAGAAAGTTTATTTATCTTACAGTTTTGATGCTAGACATACACCTACTTTTAATATGAGTATGTATGTATAAATGTATGGTCCTTGTGCCTTTTTTTTTTGAGTCGGCGGAATTTATTTAATTACGTTCTATAGAAAGAGAACCATGCTTCTTTTTGCTGGCGTGAATATCCGCATCCTTGTCGTTTTTTCTTATTATTTTCCTGCAGATTCTCATGAAATGATTATGAGAGGAAATTCTTGTGAATGGTGCCGCATCCTTTTAGGCTTTGCCTCTACATTTTAAGGATTCCTTGCGAGTTTTTTTCCCTTACAATAGACCAACTGAGATATCGTTTTCATTAAGCGAATGTTTATTCGCGCATAATTAAGTTTGGTCGGCTTAAGTTTGCTGTCACTTTAAAATATGGTGATTATTATATTTTTCTCTATCTTGAATGTCCTTCCAGAGGTTCTCAATGAAAGGTGTCTGTAGAGGAACTTGGAAATCTCTTATTACAAATGGGGTGGGATGAGTTCTCTTAAGGATGTCTTCTGTGGATAATGATTACACATCCACATCGATTAAATGCCACAGTTTCTGTGAAAAAAAGTTTTTTTAAAGCCACTTAAACGTGCTTATGAACATGAGATTAATGTAAGGACACAGTGTTTACTGGTACTTGCTTTAGATGGCTCATTTTCTGTTTACGATTGACCCAGACACGTCGGTAAAAAAAACACGTAAAGGATGAAAAATATTTATGTGTCCGGGAGTGGTGGATTAAATATATGCCGTGAGGTAAAACTGGGCTTGATATGATATAACCTTTTTCTGTTTTATGTCTTACAGTCGTTTGCTTATGCACGCACACACTTATATGTGCATTTTGAAGAGGGTTATTACGATCCACTTATATTTTATATACTTTGAAATATAATAAAACAAAATCAATGCGATAGGATCATATATTATGGGTTGAGGTCCAGGAACCGCAATTTTAACCAAGCTGATGCCTAGCTACTCTTATCCTCCAAATGGTGACCATCTGGTGCCATTTTTTTGAAAAATGGTGTATACAACAGTGAAAAGAATTCCAAACTAATGGTTATAGTCAGGCCCCTTGGACACACATGATGGCGGATTTTCCAAAAAGGCCAAATGCATAACTAAACCGTAGTTAATACTGCGGCACCGGAAAACCGGACCTCGCGTCCTAAGAGCTATATTTAAAAAAATACTTTTGTTATGTAAAAACATAGATATTTTTTAGAAGCTAAACTCCTCCTCTGTAACATGAGCACCGCCCCCACTTTTATAAACAGAATCAGGCTAGAAGTGTTAGACATTACTTAATCTTATTAAGAACTGGAGAGTCTCTAACGAGCACTCCTTCTCAGACCACAGATACATCCAATTCACGTTGGATGACTCTCTTCCGAACCCGAAGATTTTTAGGAATCTCAAAAAAACCAACTGGTCACTTTACAGGGATATTTTAACAAATAAACTTCTCTCCGTACCCTTAGAAATACCGAGAAATAAAAAAGAATTGGAAAGCCTGGTGGTAACCCTCTCACGAGCCCTAAACGATGCAAGGTCATCAGCCTGCCCTATCCGAAGGCCTCGTGGGAAGGACAAGCCTCCCTGGAGGAACTCCAACCTCGGCACTCTCAGGAAAAAATGTAGGCAACTATTCAACAAAGCCAAGAGCTCCAAAGAGACACTAGACTGGGACCAATATAACTCGTCTCTCAATACATACAAGATATCGCTGAGGAAGGAAAAGAAAGCATCCTGGCGTACCTAACATAGAAGAAACAGGCCTCTAGACTTCGTAAAATCCTCTCCACCAATCCACCAATGTCTAGCTACCTACTTAAACCAGACGGTCAATGGACTACATCCAGAATGGAAACCATTGACCTACTTCTGGACACACACTTTCCAGGTAGCTCCTCTAACCCTGTGCTTGCTGAACCAAATACGTTCAGTACACCTATTCCATATATCAATGATATCATTACCAAAGAAAAACTTCTTTGGGATATGAAAAGCTTCAAACCATTTAAGTCCCCTGGACCAGATGGTATCATACGTGCGGAGCTCCAATACAACCTCGATATCCTGCTACCATGGTTACTAACCATCATGACCAGTTGTCTACGGTTAGCTCACGTCCCCAAAGTATGGACGGAAGTAGAAGTGGTATTTATTCCCAAAGCAGGAAAAAGCTCTCATATAAATCCGAAGGATCTCCGCCCGATCAGTTTATTCTCATTTCTTCTGAAAACTATGGAACGATTAATTGATCTACATCTACGTAACAGTATTGAACCTGCTGCAATCTCCAACTCTCAACATGCATATTGCAAAGGGAAGTCGGTTGAGACAGCGCTTCACTTACTCGTATACGCATCATCGAAAACTAGCTTGAGGCAAAAGAGTACACTATGGTTGCCTTCCTTGGTATAGAAGGAGCCTTTAACAATGTCAAAGCGGACGCGATCACTAATGCACTTTCAAATCTCAATGTCGATGATTCGCTGAGAGTGCTAATTAATCTGCTTCTTACGGGCCGAATCATTAACACCAAGCTTAGGCAGTTGTGGCACCCCACAAGGGGGTGTTTTGTCTCCTCTTCTCTGGAATCTGGTGGTCAATGAGCTACTAGTTAATCTAGAAAGGGAAGGCTGCAAGGAAGGCCTATGGGAAATAGAAACTTTACGTTAGAAATTCGTGAGTATGTGCTGCATAGCCAGAGGCACCGCATTTTTACGGTTTTAGTTGACCCTTCCTTTTTAGGTTTTAATTAGCAATGCATCAGTTCTTACTAAGGGAGAGAATAAAGAGTGGGTAAAATTGTTGCTAACTTCTTTGTCATTGACCAATATATTAATAAGCCTCTCAGACATGTCAGAAGATTGTTAGTTAGTCTTTTGCTCGAAGCATTCTTTGTGGCTTCTATAGCTTGGATATCAATGTTTCTCCGATTAATGGAAACTAATCTTTTCTCATCAGTTGGATCGCGTGGCAATGTCTAAATGTCTAAATCCTTTACGCTGCTGCTACTACTAGCCCGCATTGTTAATTGAACCATGATTTGTTGGAATTTGTTTTTTTTTAAAGAATGAATGCGAATATTTCCATACACAAAATAATATTATTTGATACTTCCTCTGCGTAATTATCTACATCGCAAAGTTCGTCCCACGTCTCCCCATTGCTTGGTGGTTTCATCCAACCCTTGATGTTCTTGTTTCCTTGGCATCGACCGTAGATCTTTTCCCGGCCTATCGCGTATTTCCTATATGGCTATGTAGCAGATTAGAGCTTTCCATAATTGTTCAGCTGCACATTTTCTGTTAAGTGGTCCCTTATGACAGGTGGAGATACGAACCTTTTATTATTTAGCATGGTCATCATCCATAAGATCAGTCCTTCCCAATGCTTTTTGTTGTTCATTGGTTGGATTTTAAATTGACTAAAATCCAAATAGAATATGTGTATCTGCGTGCGTCCAACCACCTCATTTCAAAGAGTCCACATCCATGTTACTCGACTTTACCACAATCCTGCAGATTCTTTCTGTCTGTTTATTTTTTTTTTTTGGGGTAACAAAGCTGAGCTTATGATGTTATGTGCCGACTTGTAACATGTTCCCATTTCAATTCCAATAAATGTGCATTTTTCTTTTATATTGTATATTTTTTCCAGTTCATTTTGTTTATCCCTCCCTATAATGACATAATGTTCCCTATTTCATTCAAACGCCTCTGACGCCTACCCTGAACATGCACATCACTATTCCGACCACTAAGCTGCCTGTGGGTTATTTTCGAGAGACTAGACAAACATTTTTGTTGTTTGAAGAGAACGCTTGTGGCAGGAATGTTATGGGCATTTTGCATGACTGATTACAAATATGCTACATGGGATTGAAAAATCCATATAGCTTCAGGATACCAATTGAACAACAACAACAACGAAAAAAATGAATAACGAAACACAACTAGTACAAATACCACTAGAGTGTTGTTCGAGGCGCGGATGGCACGTTTTTGGTAAAATAAATTCGAAATTCCGATTGAATAGACACACACAGAGGAAGTGATTTTGAATAGAAATTTTGTGCTAACACAAAAAATAGACCAGGCAAGAGGGAGGAAGGACGAGCGAAATAGATGTTTTGTTGATGATAGTTGGATTTCAATTAAACGTGTGAATTTGATTGAAAATTGCACACCGAGTATACGTTGCAGAAACACCGGGAACGATTAGCTTGATGACTGGGATTATAAGCGGAAAGGAATGCTAATTTGATTGGATCGTTCTAAATGGTGTGCTAAGCTTGTCAGTATTAAGAGTACTTGCTTCTATCTGTATAAATGGGAAATTGCGATTTGAACACATTCGGAAAATGTATCTGCCTTTGAGGAGCTTTTGATTGAAGAAAATGTGAACAGACTAATGAGCTAAGTACACAACCAGTTTGTATGTAAGTTTATTATATGGAACTTTCTATCTTAAAGATTGCTGTTTAAATAGGGATACACAAATTCATTTAATACATTATAGTCGAAAATATTACTTACTTATCGGGCTCCCGACCCGTGAAGAGTCTCTGCCTGAGACACTGCAGCCTTCCATTCTCTATCCCTGTATCGCTGCTTCCAGTTATCTAAACCAAGCGGTAGGTGAACTCCTTAACTACCTCGAAATAGCTGCTATCAATAGTGATGTTTTGTTCTAGGCGGTGGACAGATGCTTGTTTGTTTGTTGATAGCCAAAGGATTTCGCCTGTTCTTTAATCTCCGTAAACGCTTTTATCACGGCATGTTGGGAGCGACCGATGATGTCAATATCGTCCGCATAGCCCAGCAGCTGGACGGACCTATTAAAAATAGTGCCTTCCGTGCTAACACCTGCCCTGCGCACTATCTACTCCAGTACGAGATTGAAGAAGTCACATGATAGGGCGTCTCCTTGCCGAAATCCGGTGCATGTTTGGAATAGTTCGGAGGAGCCACTTCCAAACTGCACGTTGCATCGCGTTTTTTCCAGCGTCACGCGACGCAGCTAAATCAGTTTTGCTGGGATTCCGAATTCGGCCATAGCCATATAGAGCTCCTGACGATGTATGCTATCATACGCGGCTTTAAAAGTCGATGAGTAGGTGGTGGGTTTCGACTTGAAATTCGTTGGTCTTTTCCAGGATTTGGTCTATAGTCGATCTGCCGGGCCGGAAGCCACACTGTTACGTGCCGATTAGTGTGCTGCAGAACGGTTTTAGACGTTCACAGAGTACGTTGGATAGGATCTTGTATGCGACATTAAGCAGGGATATGCCTCGATAGTTCTTGCAAGACATAGGATCGCCTTTTTTTAGATGGGGCATATGGAGCTGATAGTCCAGTCACCGGGCATGTTTTCTTCCACCCGTACTTGGTTGATAATTCGGTGCATGCTCCTTACCAAAACATCACCACCGTATTGAAAAAGCTCCGCTGGTAAGCCACCAGAACCTGCGGCCTTGTTGTTCTTAAGCTTTTTGATAGCTAGGCCAACGTCTTCTATACTAGGTGGTGGAACTAGTTCTTCATTGACTGGACGTGGGTTCTCTTCTTGCCCTATCACTCTCTCTACATGATGCCCATTTAGCAGCTATTGGAAATGCTTCTTAAACACATCTACTATTCCCTGCGCTTCCGTGACTAGGTTTCCTTCGCTGTCTCGAAGAACCTGCGTTCCGGTTTTATAGCCAGCAGCCATTTGCTTGGCTTTTTTTATAAAACCTCCGGATGTTGTTATGATCGCGCGACTCTTCGATCTCCTTGAGCTGGGAGGATGCGTAGGCTCTCTTCTTTCTACGCAGGATCTTCTTTTGCTCCCTTCTCCTGGGCCGATAGTCGCTACAGCGCTTTCTTGTGTGCATCGTATGTCACCTTTTTCTTGTACACGCATTTATCATCATACCACGGGATCTTTCTCGGGGGTGGCTGGTACCCTACAGTGTTTTCGGCTACCTACTTGATGATGTGTTTCATACTCAGGCGCTCACTGTAGGCTCTGGCTACTCAAGGTGTGCTAAGGCGTCCAACGTCGAATTTCTTCTTCTGGGCAGTTCGCTTCTCCTCATTGGACATTTGAGTTCTGAATTTAGCCGCGACAAGAAAACGGTCAGAGTCGACGTTTGCCCTTCGGAATGTATGTACGTCGACAGGAAATGTTTAATCATATCCTAGGCATTAGTACATTCATTGGTCTGGATTGGTCTGAATATTATTGTTAGCTTTCTTACTGTTTCTTATCTTTTACACAATTTCACTTGTAGCCCTTATCGTAAGCAAAAATATGTCAAAGGGAGACCTTATGAGAGAGGAAAAATCTATCCCCAAACATATCGGAATCGCTATCCTTAGCTTGTTTGCGAAACAATTGCCAATTCGCTTGAACAATTAATGAATTACCAACATAATTGACCAAAACCCCCCGCTCTAAGTTTGATTAGCTATTCGCGAACCGTTAAACTATAATAATCCCACATTTAACATCGCCAATTTCATTTAAAAAAAAAAAGCATTTTTAATTTCCTCACAAGTCCTGTCTCTCTCTTGCCACTCAGCCCGACATTAATCCTTGCAATTACTTAATTTCCTTTCACTGGATATACATCCATCAATAGGCCTGGCGAGTCTCTCCATTCTTCTCGGAAATTAACAGCATCATTAATGGTTAATCTATTTCGGCTCATTTCAATCCAAACAAATAGGCATCGACATCAATGATAAATTGTGCAAAAATCCTTAACAATGCCACAGCAAAACAAAGATTTGCAGATCGTAAATCAACGAACAATACACACTATCAGGGTAAATTAACTAAGCAAACAGTACAATGAGTTTCTGGGATAGTTTCAGTCCTCCCCCGCCAGCCGTGGCAACAGCCAACGACAACGACGACATAACCAACACCATTGCTTCCTCTCCATTCAATCTTAATGGGTATTCATAATGATAAGGACTGCGGAATCCTTGTTTACAAAATGTTGTACAAACAGAATGCCATACCGAACAGGACCAACAGGAAAAAAAAACTGTAAGTCTGTGCAGAAAAGCCAGAGCCAGCCAGAAAAAGCCTTTTTGTATAGATTCGGGTTTTGGGCTTTCTTGTCTTCATCGAGAGTTGCCTTTACTTTTGGATTTCCAAACAAAGGCAAATAAATCATAGACAAAATGTATCTTTTGCGGCAAAAGTCATTTTATCTTTCTTGCACAGTGTACGTACATGTGTGGGTGAGTTTTTGTGTTGTAGTGCGGATTCTTAATGGATATTTGGATGTTTGCTTTATCAATGCGGATAATACAAAATTCTATTTGGCATCCTTGCTATGAAGAATTCTAATAAAATTCCTCAAACATACAATTCGTCCTTTTTGTTGGAATGATTGTAATACTTTCCCGCTCATTGGTGCATGATTTCAAATTGAAATTCACTGCACATCGCCTTAGTACTCTGTGTATTCTACTCAATTATGCATTCCGAGCACAGCTGAAAACTACAAGGAGCAGCAGCCTATGTACGAGATTATTAGCGGACCACAGAATCTCAATTTTCCCAGGGAAAAATAAAAGAAGAACATTGCTAACGGGTACAACATGGTAACGCCTTCTCAGGATTTATTGACTCCAATGCCAACCTATGACCGTCACACGAAATCTGACATGTCGCAACGCAAATAAGGACCACGAATCCTTCCTTACCATGGGCTGGTGACAGCCGTAGCGACGCACACAACTGTTGTGGCATTTGTCGTTGCGCCAGCAATAATTGGCCAAATGTCGTAAAATATTTCCAAAGGCGAATGTAAATGCTAATGCTTTACAAGCACACAAAAGGAAGTCATTCAGTCGAACGTGTTAAGGATATGCGACAATTCAGCAATTTCCATTTTTTTCTTACTCTCGTACGTTGAAGTTAGAGACTTTCAGTGTGCCTTGTGGGTTAACATGGGTTTTCCGGGGCTACGGGGTATGTTTAAGTCATTTCTCAAATCGACGGATGTTAATTTAATTTATTTCCCATAAATTTATAATCAAATCGATAAATCAATCTGAATATGGAAGTGCTTACATGTTGTAATTTACGAGGGTGTTATAAACGCGAATAAATTTCTATGTCAAGGAATGTGTGAACGGTAGAGGGGTGTTGTCTGGGGGTGATTCTTAGTTATGGACGAATGGAGCTGGGTTTCTGTTTTTAATTCTTCACCGTTACGTACATAATGGTGTTCGCCATTAATCAATTTGCATTTTAACTCCTTCCGAGGAATGGTGTGTTATAGGGTTGATTATCGATGTGGTGATATGGTTCCTGACAGAGTAATTGATTATTTGCATTGGAAATCTTAAAAAACGCGCTTTTGTATAGCGATGATGGTTTTGTATCTGTGGATGCCTGGTGTCATGAAAATGTGTTCGAGCGTTGAGTGAAAGGTGTCACATGGATGGTCTCTGGCTGTTACATGGCCACTTTCTATACTCTTCAATCATCATAACACAGCATCCAGCAGCTATTAAATTCAAGTTTCCTAGCATCCACAGCCACTTGATACTTAAAATGGAGATTAGGTCTTTCTTATCGTCAAGAAAGACTCGGATGTTGTCGAACTAATGAAGCCAACTATACCACCGAAGATTATATATTTTTTTGGAAACTGTTGGACGTTTGTTCCATTGTTTGCTTGTTTTTTAAACCAAAATGTTCTGTATTGTGCTGATTCTGTTGTCGTTTAAATATAAAGGGATAATTATCAAGGGATCATTTTGCTAAACTCTTCTGAACATCTTTCTTACAGTGGATGTACCAAAGATCTCCTAGTCTCCATTGAGCTAAAGATTAGAGATTTGAAGTAAGGGAAGAAGGCGTATTCCTCGCTTTTGAATAAAGTCCAGTATCTACATTCAGTGCTTGTTTTGGGCCAAACACCAAACACGAGAACTCTATTAAAAGCCTCGACTTTTTCGTTCTTAAAGAATAACTGGCTCTTCTAGTTCTTCCCGTGTGTCATTAGTTTTGTGTTGCAGCGCCTTAACTTGCGAACATTATAATGGCACGAGTATGTTTTTAGGGGTCTCTGGTATGCGAGGGTCTATTCGGCTTCATTTTTAAAAATGTTTGAACCAACGTGAAGTCTCTGTTTCTGCAATATCCATAAATTCTTCTCGTTGGACAGTGTAACACTGAATTTGACTGCAATCAAAATGTTTGCCCAGAGTTGGGGATTTCACAATCTAATAAACGATTCCATTAGTCAGGTTGCTTTGTGGATTCGAAGTCTAGGAACTGCCAAATCACTTGTAGTTTCGGGTGGTTTCTAGCTAACAAACCGAAAATGCTTATCCCCAGATTTTGGCTTTGAAATTCCCATTACGACTTAAGCAATGTATTTCGGACAGACTCCGCAAACTTCAAAGCAGCTATCTCCTCGGAGGTATTCTATTATGGTTATCCAAAGTCGCCCTTAAGTATCTTCTAGTTAGACTTAATCTAACTAATATTCCTTAAAACTAATCAAGATAATACAAGACATAAAGTTCAGCTAAATACTTGCTTTTCACTGTTAAGTTAAGTCAGATCATTAAATCTAGGGTTAACTCACCATTTTACACTAGAGGCGGTAGCCCTTTAAAATCGAGTTTTCAACTTTTAATGTCAAGTGCCAAGAAAGCAATCGTATATTAAAAGAAGGCCAGATGGGCCGAGACGATCACTCGGAATTGGGCTGCACCATACCTCTGTAAAGTAGTAACTAGTACGTCTTGGAAAAAAATTGACTTACGCTTGGGTCGAAACTTATCGTCTCTCGAAGATCTGATTATATTTGAACGCTTTAACATTTATTTCTAACTATTTTTCTTTTATTACAGAATACTGCATTGAAGGAGACTCAGAGGCCAAGTGAAGGCGATGACAAGTCCCGCTTGTAACCCATGCATGAAACGAATTAAAGTTTTTTTTAAAAACTACACCGACATGAAGGACTCTGGCCTACCGCTGAGACAACATGGAAGACTGAACCTCTGCTTTAATAATCTTGAATGAATAAATAGAAGCAGCCTGCACCGGATCCAAGGTAAAATGATTAAAAACTAACATAACCGAACTCTTTAAACGCGTTAGCGCAATATGGGGATTGAAGTTTTAGTTGCATAGTCATTCATTTTGGTGTAGTGGGTGTTTTTATTAACTCAAGAGACTATGAATATCCTTTATATGTGTTTACACAGTATGGTTCGGCTTAGGTACGAATCCGTATATTTAAGTGTACCCCTGGCTCGGAATCAAAGAAGATAACAGTATTTATTTGATGAGATGCAAACACGAAACTGCCCAAACAACTTTTATTGAGCGTTTCGAGAGATGTTATTCGGATAGATAACAGTATCTATTTGGTGAGTTGCAAACATTAAACTGTCCAAAACAACTTGATTTGAGCGTTTCGAGAGATGTTTTCTAATACATTGAAGACATTCTTCAATTATTTATGCATCCCAACTATTCCAAATATTGCGATAAATGTGATTATTGCCAAACTCTGTGAAATCCCTTTGCAATATTCGGTGAGACATCGCCAGCGGACCTGTTGCTGCGAAAACCAAACTGCCAAAGGTATTGGTTTTCAAGATATTTGAAAAGCTGACGAATTCGCAGCGTCTCCATGACCACTGAATAAGGGTCAAATGCTGTTTTCCATCTAAATGTCAAGTGTCCTGATGAGTAGGAGAGATACTGATGAGTAGAAGGATTTGAAAAAAATGCTAGGTCAATAACATGTCAAATTTACCATTCGGAATAGACTAGATCCCATTCGTTGTATAAAAATATAATATACCACACACAATAAAATGAGGAAGACTGGACCGTTCACTAATACCCGCGAGGAGACACCCTGCGCATAGTAGTCCAACGCACTAGGCACACCAGGCCACTGTACTCACTGAGTAAACATAGATCTCCCCATCCAAATGGTCCCCAGGAAATGTGTTAAATATTAAATCCTCAAATTCCGCTTAAAGGACCTTTCATCTCATTACCACACCAGCCAACCAGTCACCACTAAATCCAATTTCTATTTCGAACGCACCCTTTATGCGTAACCGTGCCTACGCTTTGAATGCATTTTTTTTAATTTAAATAAACACTTGCCTCATCATTCCCAAACAGTAAACAATAATATAATGTGCATCGCATTTAGCGCTATAACTTATCCTGTTCAGCGAATAAATGTTTTTGCATTCTGAAAGGAGCTATCTGCAACTTCATTCAGTGTGCTGTGCTGCTTTTGCCATAATCACGCACACTCACAATAAAATTCCATCTGAATGCACAAAACAGCAGCAGTCTGTATCAGGAGTGCCGGACCAACTCCATGGTGGATGCAGTCTGGTGTACCCGCGATGTAGTGGCATGGGTGTAATTCAGAGGAGAACCCTCTGCACCAAGCTATAAATAACATGAAAATTAAAATAATATGAGATTCTAATACCGGAATAGTTGATTTTATCTCTCCAAGAGTAGGTTTTTCTGGCCTGGGCGCCATATAATTACGGAATGGCACTATCCCAACACATTTGTTGGGGGCGACTGGGTGGGGGACCTGCCCATTCAAATGCTCAGTGTTGGAATAACATCAGTTTCAATTTCTGGTTTCGTGGCTTTTTTGCTAGCCCTCCCCTAAAAAGTTGAATGAAGCTAACACAAAACTGACCAAAAAAAGGAACTCCACAAAACTGCAATAAATTTGACTGCAATATATCCGAAATTTAGCAGTTTTATTATGTTCCATACGCCGCACCCCCTCTGTAGGCGTAAAACGTATTGTTTGTTGTGTGTGTGTGTGCGAGAGTGCTCTTGCCGATGGTGAAAGCCATCCACCACCGCAGTGTATTTGAGTTTAATTGAAGAAGTTTGCGGTCCCCGGGTGGTGATGCAAAACAAACCCAGACAGACACCGAAACAATGCGGATATTCAGAGTCTCGGTGTCGTCCTGCAAACCGTAACCCACTAGCATAGTTGTGAACAAATTACAAATTACCCATTCGGGAGCAATGACCTGGTTTTTAGTAGTCCGGATTATCCGCATAACCCATGCCATTGCATTCAAGTTGAAAATTTTTGCGGAATCTCTCGCTGACCCAGACGCATATAATCCCTGACCATGCATACATATAAAGTCGGTTGGAGGTAGATTTCTCATCATCGCATCAGTGTTATCCCACACACAAACGCTATCAGATAGAGATTACTTATTTCGGGTCGACTTCTTCTGGTCGGATGCATTCAGGGAATAAATTGGTTGTGTACATGCGTTCGGCTCTGTATATGTCGACGTCTATCATGTTTTGTCCGCAAATGACGCAGCAGCACAGGATCATCTAGCCAGCAACGGATGCTGACATGTTGACATGATGAGCAAATGAACTGCTTCTTGGGTTGTGGTTGGCATTTATGCAGCTATTCAACATTTTGTATATAGGTACAGTCCTGTGATGAGTTTAATTTGGGGTAAATTTTGCAGAAACATACAAATTATCCTATCCAGCAGGGAGGACATGCTCCACCATACCTGAGCTATTTTCATATAAAAGCATGCAAAATGCATTTGGCTATCAGCTTCTCCTTCGTCTCAGTGTCCTCGTCCTAGCTACGTCAACTTTCCTTCTATTTTATTATTATTCCTTTTTTTATGTGGACTGAGGTCTTTTCTGTCGTCTGTTTGAACACTATGCCATCAGGATTTTATGACAACATAGTAGAAGGAAGACAACAAAAAATTAAAAAAAAAATGCAAATGGGAAGAGGACATTGCAAGGATAGTCTGTGTCATGTCATACAAAAGGGTGGAGAGTTCGATGTTTTTTATGGGAACTCATTTTTCTACTTTGGGTTTTTGTTAAAAAAAAATATTTCCTAGCATTTGAATGATAGTGCAAGCAATAAAAATCGTCGGTATCTATACAGAGAGATAGAATAAAATGATTTCGTTTTTTTTTTTGCCTGAATACTTATTCCCTGAATGCACATCGTTTCTTTATTGTGCAAAACAAAAGATGAGGTTGAAGAAAAGTCCTTCTTAAAGATATACAAATGATCGTCAGCCTGAACGTCATCCTTTAACCGAAAACAAAATCATCAACTTTTTTTATTAAGGACATTAAACTTTACCTGAAATGAATTGTGTTGTAGTCAATGGCAGGATAAGGATAAAAACAGGATAAGATAAGACACAGTTTGTCTTATTCTGTTTTTGTTATATTTTATTTATTGCGAGCTTAAATAAAAAGCTACTTTTTTAACTAAACAGTTATCTGTTAATGGTGGTAAAAATGTTCCAAAATGTCTGTGATAAGCTGGGACACCAACCACTACACAAAGTTTATGGAATGGATGATTTAGGACATTTTCCGTGAAGTGGAAAGCTAGATGTCTTTAACTTGTGGACAACACACCCTTTGGTAACATAAACATCACAAGCCCTAATAATAAAAAATTCATATCTCCAACTTATATGCTAGTCAGCACACAGAGCTGTTGTGTGATCTCCCGTTTTGGCAATAAATCCAGACTTCTAATTTGTGGCTTTTTTCATTTGTGGCTTTTTTAAATTTCAAGAAAGAACTTTGCAAGTCTTGTAAGCCAACATTGAGGGAGAAATCAAATTTTTAGAGCGATTAAATCCGCTGTAAAAATGTGTACATCAACACAGAAGATGGTAATCTGGTTAGCTGAATTTCCCTTCTTCCCAAAATGAGATAACCAAGGATTTTTTTTTCAGTAAAACCTCAATTGTTTCATTGGTTTTGTCGTTGAAGTCGATTAAAAAGTGCAAATACAAGTTGCCGTAAAATAACTTCCCTTTCGAAATGCGTGTATTAGTCGTTGCGTGGCGGCAGTTGTCCATTCGACAGTCATGTCTGTAAAGTTTTGTTCCAAACCCTGCTAAATCGCCTTCATCCATTGAAACAGTGATGAGGGAGCGTTTGCCATTGAGTCCTACTTTTCGCACGCATGTTCTCTGATCGCAATCCACCGCGCCTTCCCAAATCGTTTCAATGTAGCCTCGTTGGGCCCTGTCCTGGACCGAAAATCAATTGTTACATGGTTCACTAGGTTTATACAAATCACAGTGTGACAAGACGAAGAACTGGAGTCCTTCGACCCAACAGATCACCTGAGATAGTTGACAGTGAGAGCTTTATTTTATTATCAGAAGTACATCAAAGTCCTTTGCTATCATCAAAAACCACAGTGTCGGGTGCAATTAACTCAGTTGGGATTGTTGTTCTCTGATTTTTGGAAGACAGTCAATTCATGCCGATTGCCGGTATGTGAACATGTTGGAGGCATTTTTTGTTTGCCACGAATTGTTGAATTAGACTAAGACGTAATTTGGTTCCAACAGGGCGGAGAACTTCAAAGTCATCAATCGAACACTTCAATAAGGGGCTATTTGGAGTGCCCAAACCCCCTATTTGGCCCTTCCGATTTTTTACTTTTTTTTAGTTTTTCGAAAGCCCGCGTTAATGTCATCCGTCTAAGGACCCTACAACACATCAGGGCTAATAACTGTCCAGAAATCGCCAACAAACATAGCTGGGATGCGTTATGACGAACTCCATTCAGTGTATCTTGTATTATTTTTAAAATTGTTTACAACAAAACTTTAGATATCTGCCTACATTTCGAAAGCAAATGCTGGTTCATAAAATGAATGTAATTGTGGATTTGAAAAAAACTGAGTTATGGTTCCACACCCCTTATATCAATGGCAACATTAGTGCTTAAGAACATTAGGGGTTTGAAAACAAAAACTCCACCAAAACCAATTAAAAGACAAACCCTGACGCACCCTATAACATTAGTGAAACCATCATAAAGAGCTAAAACCAGTGAGGCTTCTCTTTAGCCATCAAAGTAAGTGATATATTTTTATTTGCATTTTTTCTCAATGCCTCCGTACTTTGATATTTTCATCAATTTCTCCAAGAACAGTATTTTTATAAAGTGAAAGAAAAAAAAACGTTTTTCAAGATGATTTGCTTTTGCTGTCGTTTGTTGTTTTTTGTCGATTGCATTTTCTTCTATGCATAGTGTGGTGGACAGTTTTCCTTTGTCCTTACCAAGTGGGTACTTGATAGATGAGAGAGTGTGAAAAAAGGATTTCCACTCAGACTTATCCTAGAATCGGAATTATTCAATGAATAATATTCTTTCATTTTTTTTCTACTTTTAACGCAGTTGGCAGATCAATGGGATTTGCTTTTACTGGGTCAGCGCAAATGGTGTCAATAGAATGGATGAGGTTCGATGAGAGACGGGGATGCAAATGTTGGGAATAAATATAATCTCTTTTTCCAATTTAATTTTGCATGATTTATGGATATTTCAATGAGTTTTTCAAAATAGGTAAGATGTGTGCATACGTGTAGATAGCGAATGGGGAATAATCCATCAATTTGGAGCATTTGAAGGTACATTGGAAGACGTAATATACCTGTATTTAGAATTCTCTGACCAATTTTTTTGTAATCCCCAAAATGAGATATTTTGGAAATGGACCCCCGATGGGTAGTGAGTTTAACACAACTTGGCCTCTTCTGTTAATCAAATATGTTTTGAATAGAGTGCGTTTGGAAAATGTAAATGTTGTGTGCTCGCATATCCCGAAACTAGCTTACCCTCGTTGAATACGATTCTCAACAAAGTATTAGAATGTCCTTATTCACGACGGGCTCACTGGCGCGATGGTTAGTGCGATGAAATGCCGCGCAGAAGGTCTGAGTTCGATTACCAGCCGTAGCAATAACTCAAAGATTTTTCACTGGCCCTCATCTCGTGATGATCTGACAAGTCATTCGAGTAGTATCAATTGTCGAGAAAAGCTTATCTCAATTTAACTGTTCGCAGTCGGCATAAGACAGGAATGGTTCTGAAAAAGCCAGGCCCTGGGCACTAACGAGCCTGTTGGGCCAAAAATATGTATCTGTATTCTTTTTATTCAACCACTAGGCATATAATTTAAAAAAAAATACTATTTTGCGTCGGAAATGTTTCGTCAATATTTGACCCATCTAATTTGCATACACTCTTTCTATCTGCTTAAAAAACGGTTCCCCTGTAAAAGGTATTAAAATTCATTGATTTCACTCTTCCTTAATGAAAGCGAAAAAACGCCGAATTTCGGTAGGTGCAGCCAAATTGGCTTTTCAACACCGAACAGTGACTTTGGAAGGATGTCAAAGGGTCTTCGTGCATTTAACCTAGATTATTTTTTTTTTGTAGTTATTTTTGATCTTCTTAAAACGTTTTTTCCTTTAGCAAGGTTGTGATTAAAATTGAAGAATGGAAAAAAACCCAATTTTACTTTTTTGATGTCAGATCTATATAAGATCTGTCCAAACGTTATACATTGGAAATATATTAACAATTTCGATAAACTTTTTATACCAATGAGCAAAATAAAATAATTTACCCCTTTTATGTGTGTCGATTAACAATCGACTCGATATTTGTCGATCGTAGCTTCATACACAACACAATTGACTATCGATAAATTTCGAATGTAGATCTCCAATTGACTCTCACATTGCATTATGGGCCATTGTTTAAAAGCAGAGTTCAAGGAAGTGGCGACAAAAAAGTACACGAGGACACACTCAGTGAATTCACTTTATAGCTTCATTAAATCCTCTGTCCAAATTAGATGCCTAAGGGCATCACAACGAATCTATATATTAATCTTAGTGTGACTTCTTTTGTGACTTTAGAGCTTCATTAAAGCCTGTGAGTATTTCAGAAAACCGAAGGTTACGATCTCATAAAAAAGCAACTCATTCGGCCCAAAGACAAAGGCGAGCTGCTATTGATCTAAGTGTGACTAGGAATGAATCTGTCTCTGCACTTTAACCCCTAAAATCTTACTTAACATAGAAGCGGTAGTTTCGACAAAACTAAATTTACGAAATCACAAAATGCAGTGGTTCGAAGAAGATATAAGTCGATTGCTACCGGGTTACCCATGAAACTTTTATTTTAAATCAAAGAACAAATACATATTCATCTAATATATAAATTTGAGACACATCACACATTGTTTTTTTAACAATGGAAAGTAAGTCAAGTAATTTGACTTGCGAACAACCCTTACATTTTCGAATATGTATCCTGAATTAAGAGCACTGTCCTAACACGGCTATGTTTGTCTTTACTTCACGTTCACAAACTCTTTTTTTTTTAGGGAAATAAGACGATCAACGTTGACCAACGCACTCCCGCAATTTCCACTACGTCTGGTGAAAGATAAAGTTGCCTTCAATCAGGTCTGTCTACTTGAATAGTTACTCTTACTTTTAAAGTACAATTTAACGGTTTTTAGTTTCGTCTTTACAATTTTTAATAGTAAAAACGCACCTTACTAATTATTATTAGCTTAGTCACCCTCTCCAAGAAAAACTCATTCATGGGACTACATCATTATAAACCTGACAACAATCAATTCAAAATAATACCGTAAATGACCTGCAAGTCACAACACCTCACTATCTCGCTTGAGGGTTGTGCCTTGAAGGTCGTAGTATCAAATTCCACACTCCATCAAGACATTTAATAATCTCCTTAATAATGTACAATCCACCTAAAGCGCTTTCTAATTAACATTGCTTTTGCCGCCACACTGGTTATGCGGCTTATGTCTTAAGAATTTCATCCCCCAAGCTGCACCTGCAGACCTACATTGCCTTAGAAAATTGCCCGATAAACTGCATAATTACCCTCAATTTCAAGTGGTTGCTGTATACCAAAAGTCAGAAACTATTCCCCCTTCCTCTACTTAACAACTTCAACAAACAATGAACTTAATACACCCTATAAAGGATTGCATGAAAAATAAAAGAATAACAAAATGGAGTAGAAGACTGAGGAAAGTCGCAACGCCTCTCCATTTAAATGAGGTCGTCAAAATCCAACGCGAAATTCCAGATTGCATACACTACTTCAAGTGCGTTCTCTCCTCCGGAAACCGAGGAAAGAACTACTTCAACTGCATAAGCCCTGTACCGTAAATAAGTCACGTCCTCCGAAAAATTACCCACACTTTGCAATTGTGTTGAAAACTTTTACCATCATTCGAAGGAACTCAAATGGAAAGAAACTTTTTCCCTAAGACTGCAATTGATGCACATTCTTGTAGATTCAGATTGCAAGTTGGCTAGGTAGGTACTATGCCAAACTTCTCTCGATACATCCATTCCATGGATGTGAAGTTATGCTCTGTGCCGTTTCCTTGGCGCTATTCATTCAAACAACCTCTCTAATCAGTAGCAGAGTTAGGTCTACAATTTTTTTTCGACTGCCTTGCATTCCTCCACTCAACAGCAATTATACGCGGAATAAATCTCAAAGACGTCTTCTCGCCGTCTTGAGCAGACACACTCAGTCAGATTCACATACCACTAACAACAAAAAAAAAACAGGACTACTGCACCAAAAACAGACAATGTATGGAGAAAAATAAAATAGAATGAGAAGAAAGAAAAAAAAATATATATATACGAGAATATTTTGTATCCCTAAGGGCGGAGGGGCGGTACGAAATTGCCTTTGAAAAATGTAACAGTCACCTATGCAATACTACTGTCACTGACGCCCAGCACGCCTTAACCCGCCCTTATGCTCTTACACCCTACGCCTTGATGTCACAATTCTTGCCCCGGATGTTGTTCAATCTTATTACCACTCCCCGAGAGTATTACCCCACACCTTGCCCACCAAGCCACCACAATACCACATGGTCCCATTAGTTCTTTTACTCGGCGACTACTGGGAGTGGTGTGTTGGCGGGATAATGGTGGTTATGGTTCGTTTCGTTTCTTGTAATCATTCCAAGCGAGGATGAGCTCAAATATACATTCCTTTTCGTTGACTAAATGGCGATATTTGGTGCAGCAGCAGCAGCCAGGCTCTCACTCCCTATGTCCCTGTCCCCACTGTAACTCCTTGTACCTCTCACAAATGGCCTGACTTTTTGGCAAACAAACTGGTGCATTGCGACGAACGCTACAATTTTCCGAATCAAAAGATGAGAGCACCAGAGGTATATGAGTGTGTATCTGTGTGTAGACATATCCTAGCAGAGATATAGAGATAAAAGATAGTGTATCCTGGGAGGCAGTATTGTAAGAAGAACCAGCAGCACAAAAAAAAACTATCTTGAAATGTCGCCACACACTGTAGATAGTGATTTTTTGGGTAGGATCTACACCACCACGTTACCCTCCAGAGAGATACACCCTGTGGCAGAATAATAAGAAACTTGTGCAAATACATTACTGGCGCGGACAATGGTGGATTTTGAATTTCAAAGTAAAAAAAAAACTCCTTTCCACAAATATTCATTTCGAATAAAATGCCAATAAAATCGGGAACACATACTCCCAGTGTAGGCATGTGGGGTAACACATTTTCGACAGCACATTAATTTTGAATTATTGGGAGACTAGGTACGCAGGCCATTTGCAGCAACGACGACGCTCTCAAAATATTGGTGTAAATCATGTGGGCTCCTCTGATATATCCGCATTCTGTTGGCGTCAATGAAATGCCAGCAGCCAAACCCTAATTTCTAAGTACTTGAAAGCCCTTAAATATTGACTCACCCTCCTCTTTTTCGCTTGAGTGGGTAGGCAAACATAACCTGATTTAAAGATTGCCTTCACCTTATACTGCGGCTGAGTGAAAGATGACTTTTAGTCAGGAAGTCGAGCGCCGAATTTTGAGAGCCTTTTTTGTTTAGTATTCACATAGTGTGGGACGTACTAAAGCTTTAATTTGATCTCCTGGAACACACCTATTTTGCATGTTCATTTGAAGTAAAGTTCATGGAGACTATCTATGGAACACTATATCCAATAACTGGCCATCTTGTGACTTGATGGTACTCGTTGGTAAGTTTGATGAAATATTGGCATAGCTGGCAACGGGCTTAAGCTAATTTACTTCACCGGTTTCCCTTCCTTGATGTTGATATCCATATGGGGACATGACGGTCTCCAGACAAACAAACGTCCAGTCAAACTGATGACATTGCGTTATTCAAGATTTTAACATCATTTTTGGATAGGATCGTGCAGAAATCCGGAGACAACCCCAAGGCCACAATCTTTGCAACTACTAGCATACGCCGACGATTGACAGACATCATTGATTGGACGAAGATACAACCAAAAACTTAACAATCTATACAGGGACAATATGTTAGCCAGGATCGAAGGAAACATACCGTCTCTCCTTGGATATCATATCCGTGGTTGTAGGTTGTTCTTTGCTCTAGCGTTTCTCAGAGGAAAGTGGGTTTTAAGTAAAAGTTCAAATGTTTCATTGCTGGATTGTGGAAGGTTCCAGTTTGAGTCTTAAAGGGAACCTAGTCAGTTGGCACTTTTGCGAAGTCTGGCTAAGTAGGAGTGGTATCTATTTCGTCACTTGCTTGTCACATATAAATGAAAAATTTGCTTATCATCTAATTATCCCCCCAGATAAATATTAATGAATGGTATTCTTCTTTTTTTTAGAATCTTCCAATGAGGTCACCAACCAAGTTATAGAAATCTGTCATCAAAAACATGTGCTAATGCCCTACGAAGCCTGCAAATTTAATAAATAGTTGTGTTGCTAATATTAACCATTTTTTAATTCCAGAGCACCACACACAAATTCATCTGTAACCAATTCATGCTGGTGAACACATCAATCTGTGTCTGCTCCTAGCTATGAGGATTTTGGAGAAGCAATTTTTTTCGTTGCCAGCTACAACTGATGTCAACCGCTTATCATTAAAATGGAAATTGCTGATGTCAGGGCACATAGTAATTAAATTTAAATTTGATAGATTGCAAACAAAAATATTTTTCAAGTGCATACTAGTTATGAAGTGATGATGAATAGATTTTGAAAACTACGATTATGCAATGGATTGGTGCGGACGGATGACCGTCCTCAACGACCGTTTTATTATGCTGGTCGGTGGGACTTTCGTCCGTTTGTAACGCCATTTATATCAACAGAATAATTTTGTAGGTTAAGTTAACATTAAGTTGTATGTGCAAAATTTAAAAAAAAAATACTAAAATACTAAACAAATACTAACCGCCCTCACCCATACCTAATTTGTAGGTTTGTTGCCGGCAACTGTCCGGCAAACTCATTTTAATACTGACATTGACCGAACCGATTCCTACAGTGATTTCAGAAGATTCACGCACCATCGTATATTGATTTCGAAAAGCTGAGCCGTTATCGTTTTCTCCTAGATGACTCCATTGATCTCCACACCAAATCGCTATATTCCACAAACTTGCACTGAAGAAGGACCGTTGCTGTTCAGCTACGATTGAAACATTGGAGGCCAACATTAACCTTGTTATTAGCAAAATATCGACGAGTAAGCTCGAACGCGTCATCGAAAACTGGATGAGATACGAAGCAGTTGCGGCCAACATGTGAAAGGGTTATCGAGTTATAACGTCTTAAAGGAACTTTAACTAAAGTATGAGCTGCTCTTTAATATATTACCAACTTTGTAGAATTGTCCAAAAGGGGCGTGGTCAAAAAGGCATTTTATTATTTTTTTAGGCTCAACCATCTCCCAATTCAGTCTCCATTTCCAGCCACAGATCGATTTTTCGTGCAATTAATTATTTGAAGACCCTGATCCGATAGAGCACCTTTAAATCTACCTACCTGTCAAATTGCATTAAAATCCATCAAGCGGTTGTCGAGTTTTAACGTCTTGATGGAAGTTACAAAAATTGCATGATTTCGCAGAGGAAAATCAATTTTTTCAGAAACACCAGGCGATCATGAAAAATAGCAAGCAGATTCGGTTACCGCGCTGTACATTTTGACCTATATCTCTGTAACAAATGAACAGATCCTTCTATAATTTTGTAGGCTGTTAAAGTTGAAGTTGCTCTTTAATATATTGCCAACTTTTTAGAATTGTCCAAAAGGGGCGTGGTCAAAAAGGCATTTTATTATTTTTTTTTTTTTTTTTTTTATTTATTTTTTTTTTCAAAACGTTATAAATTGATTTGGCTACCTGCGAAGCATATAGCTTATCTGCAGGTGGTTAAAAAGTTATAATTGTTCATTATTTAGAAGTTTATATATAAATTTAAAGATACGATATATAGTGGTGTGATTTAAATTTTTCGAATTCTATGTTTTAGTTAACATGGCTTATATTTAGAAAGTGTAATTTCATTTTTTTCTTTCTAGTTTTGAAGTTTGCAATATTTTTTAAAGTTAATGGTAGTGTATTATATATTTTTGGAATGACGTATTTCAGTTGTCTCTTTCCATATGTATTAAACGTTTCAGGGATTTCTAAGAGTCCTTGGGCTCGTCTTCTTGTGTTGACATTGTGTTGAATAGGCTGTTGAAATCTTAAGTCGTCATAATACTCCAACATACTTGTCATCTTAAAAACGCCATTTACATCTAGAACTAGAAAATTTATATTAGAGGTATTGATTATTTTAACTATTCTATGCTGCAGACGGATTATTTTGTCTAAAAGTGTCTTTGAAGCATTTCCCCACGATAATATTCCGTATCGAATACGCGATTCAACTAGTGAGTAATAAACCTGCTTCTGGACATCGACGTTAGTGTATTTATTCAGATGAACCATCGCGAAAACAGCACTTCTTAGTTGGATTTGCAGCTTATTTATTTGGGCGTGCCAAATAAAGTGATCATCAATTATTACACCCAGATACTTTATGGTTTTAACAACATCGATTACTTTATTTTGAGCTGTTGTTGGGCAGCCATCGTTTCTGTGGTAGATATTTATAATAGCTTCGTGTTGATATGGTGTCCGTATATGCATAAGTTTAGTTTTTTCGGCGTTTATTACTAATCCATTGTCATGGCACCATCTGGAAACTCTGTCGAATTCATCTTGCATTATTGCAGTTGCAGTGTTCAAGCATCTATGTTTTACAACAATTGCAATGTCATCAGCGTATGCAAATGTGGTACTTCTTTGAAATACTCTTAAAAGTTCATTGGTGAAGAGAATGAATAAGATTGGTCCCAATTTCGAGCCTTGTGGTACCCCAAACTCAGTGGTTGTTTCTTTACTTATTCCATTCCCTACTTTCACCTTCATAGTTCTTTCTGATAGGTAATTCGTTATCCATTTAGCTAAAGCCCCTCTAACTCCAATTCTATATATGCTTTCTATTAGCTTTTTGTGGCTAAGTGTGTCAAAGGCTTTACTGAAGTCTATAAACATAACTAACACATGATGGTTTTTATTTAGGCTAGTAGTCACTGCATTCGAAAGCTCACCCAGCAAACTTCCAGTACTCTTACCTTTTTGGAAACCGTACTGGTTTTTTTGGATTATTTTGTGTTTTTTAATGAATTTGGTTAATCGCGTTACTACAATTTCCTCCAAACATTTTTCTACAACTGGCAAAATTGCAATCGGTCTATAATTTCCAGTATCTTTTTTAGATCCGCCTTTGTATACAGGTCGAATTATGGAAGTTTTGAGTACCTTTGGGATTGAGCCTTCAATGATGCTTCGATTAATGATCATTGTGATTACAGGTGCTAGATATACAGCATTTATTTTAAGGTCCATTGGTCTAATGTTGTCTGCTCCTGGTCCCTTTGTGGTATTTAAACTACTCAGCATCCAAAAAACTTCAGAAACGCTTGCTTCTTCCATATAAATAGAGGATGCAACGTACATATTTACGTGATTGGATGTTATATGGTTACATTGGTGCATTATTTTCTGTACCTGGTTCGAAAATTGGTCAGCAAATTGATTAACAGTGGTCGATAGGTTGTTGGCTGAGAAATTGTTTATAATAATTTCATCAATTGTTTGCTTCTTTCGTCCCATTAGTTCATTTAACACATTCCATGTTTTTCGTGGGTCATTTTTGGCATTTGTGAATTGTTGTTTGTAGAAATTTGATTTCATATTCAAAATAGATTTAGTAACTAAGTTTCGATACGACTTGTACTCTTGTTGGTATCTTATATTAAGTGGATTATTTTTCCATCTTCTATACAGCTCGTCTCGCTTTTTACACATTTTTAAAATATCATCTGTTATCCACGGTTTTTTCGTTCTAGTTCTTTTATTTGTAATTTTAGTTCCATTTGACTGCGTATATATATTATTCATTTTACTCACAAAGTTGTTGTAAATTCCCTCGACTCCAGGTACTTCACAACAGCTCTGCCAGTCGGTTTGCGCAATCAATTGATTAACCATGTTTTGATTAATTTTACTATAAACTGACATTTCTTTTTCGATGCTGTCATCTACTTCATTCCTTGTAGCATACATGGTCATATAGTGATCGGATATATCGGTTTCAACTGTAGCTGATACGATATCTAATTTGGTGATACTTACAAA
This sequence comes from Rhingia campestris, assembly GCA_932526625.1. Taxonomy (NCBI): domain Eukaryota; kingdom Metazoa; phylum Arthropoda; class Insecta; order Diptera; family Syrphidae; genus Rhingia; species Rhingia campestris. Next base: position 107,410,834 of record OW052182.1, read on the forward strand.
TATATGGTCTATTAGTGTTGATGTGTTTGAAGCTATATCGACTCTTGTAGATCCTTTTATCACACTAGTCAGTCCTTTGGATGCCATCGTTTCCAAATATCGAATGACATGAGACTCACCAATGTGTTTAATATTTATATTTATATCACCTAGTACAATTAATTCACGTTTACTTTGCAGGTTATTGTCCAATTCATAAATAAACTCAGTAATACTGGACTTTGGTGGTCTATAAATAGCGTAAATATATACTTTTCTACTTCCAGATTCAACCTCTACTTGAATATTTTCATATGAATAAGAATTTACAAATATTCTTTCATATCTAATATTGTTTTTAATAAAAATTGCAATTCCTCCACCTTTACTTTCTTTTCTATTGTTAAATTCAGCATTAAATCCATCAATGTTGTATAAATCATTTTCTTCTTTTTTTATGTTGATTTCATTTAAAACTATGACGTCAATATGACATAAAACATTCTTAATTTCTGCTATGAACGTGTTCCAGTTTTTTCTTATTGATCTGATGTTAAAACAAACACAACAAAAATTCAAATTTTTAAAGAAGTCTGCATCGATGCCGATAATGCCATGCATTACCCTAAAGTCAATGTCAGCTTCACCGTACTCGTTTTCTATCATTGTTTTTTTTTTTTTTTTTTCGGCTTTCCTTTTCGATTGTTTTGTTCTGCATTATTAGGGTTACAAAGACATTTTGTTAACATCATTGACAGAGCCTATGTGTATGGATTCACCGTTTTCACTTTTTCTTGCAAGCACTTTACCTGATGTCTCCCACACAAATCTCCAGTTGCACTCTCTGGCTTTGTTCTTAGCGAGCCAAAGTAAATGTTTATTTGTTGGAGTTAGTTGATTATTAACAAATACATGCGCATCACTCTCTTGATCTTTGTTTTGGTTGTTGTTTGTGTTCTGCCTAATTTTGATTAATGCAATTGTGCGAATGAATTTAGCTTTTTTCATCATTTCGGTTTTGCGAGCATAGTTTGCAAATGATGCAATAATATTTGTGTTTTTTGGGTTTCGTTTGTTTGTTCTGTATACGTCAGTAATATCAGTGTCGTTTATTTCGCAGTTTATAGTTTTACCCACTGCTTTTATTATGTCGATTAAGTTTTCACCGGTTGTGATTGGAATGTTTTTTATTTCTATGTTGTTTTTAAGTAGTTGTTGCTCCAGTGTATTAATTTTTGTTTCCATAAAATAAATTTGTGCATCTTTCTTAATGTTGTTTTCTTTCAATTCTTTTATTTCTGTTGATAGTTTTTGAAGAATGTCGTTGTTAAGTGTCATATGCTGATTTATTTGTTCATATTTGTTTGCAACAAATTCACAGCTGGTCTTAATTTCTGACATTTCATTCCGCATTCTTTTCATCTCCTCAAGAATGGAAAAGCTATTGTCGGTGTTTAACAGACTTGTAGTTTGTATGCCGTTGATATCGGGGGAACTTCTAGTTCTCTTCGGTGGGGGGTGAGTTGGTGTCGTTTCCACAGGTGTTAGTTGTGGGTTTTCTGCGACAGCATTTACAGCCTCCCTTCTACATGTTGTACATCTCCATTCTTCCTTTTTTGTCATTTTCATTTTCCTGTAGGTTTTTTCGGATATCGAGGTACAATGAAAATGCATTTTCCGATTGCACCTATAGCATGTAACAAAGTCTCCTTCATCGGGGAGCATATCTAAACACTCACTACATGTATTCATTGTGATTATATGTGTATGAGTACTTTTTATTATAGGGAGAGAGAATAAAAGAATAAATGGCTTCCCACTGATTTGAAAATAAAAACTTATTTTTTAACTATTTTTACAAGTGCACAATTCACAAATTATGTTTTGGGTTGAAGTCTCTGTCTTTTATTTTAGCACTTTTACAATTTTTATTATTTATATGTATGTTAAAAAAAACTTTAAACTTTAATCTCAAAGGGTATAATTAAAACACAACTGATCACTTCTAAACATCAATATTCAACATCAATATTAGGCTCAACCATCCCCCAATTCAGTCTCCATTTCCAGCCACAGATCGATTTTTCGTGCAATTAATTATATTAAGACCCTGATCTGATAGAGCACCTTTAAATCTACCTACCTGTCAAATTGCATTAAAATCCGTCAAGCGGTTGTCGAGTTTTAACGTCTTGATGGAAGTTACAAAAATTGTATGATTTCGCAGAGGAAAATCAATTTTTTCAGAAACACCAGGCCGTCATGAAAAATAGCAAGCAGATTCGGTTACCGCGGTGTACATTTTGACCAATATCTCTGTAACAAATGAACAGATCCTTCTGTAATTTTGTAGGCTGCTAAAGTTGAAGTTGCTCTTTAATATATTTCCAACTTTTTAGAATTGTCCAGAATGGGCGTGGTCAAAAAGGCATTTTATTATTTTTTTAGGCTCAACCATCCCCCAATTCAGTCTCCATTTCCAGCCACAGATCGATTTTTCGTGCAATTAATTATATGAAGACCCTGATCCGATAGAGCACCTTTAAATCTACCTACCTGTCAAATTGCATTAAAATCCGTCAAGCGGTTGTCGAGTTTTTACGTCTTGATGGAAGTTACAAAAATTGTATGATTTCGCAGAGGAAAATCAATTTTTTCAGAAACACCAGGCCGTCATGAAAAATAGCAAGCAGATTCGCTTACCGCGGTGTACATTTTGACCAATATCTCTGTAACAAATGAACAGATCCTTCTGTAATTTTGTAGGCTGCTAAAGTTGAAGTTGCTCTTTAATAGATAGACAACTTTTTAGAATTGTCCAAAAGGGGCGTGGTCAAAAAGGCATTTTATTATTTTTTTAGGCTCAACCATCCCCCAATTCAGTCTCCATTTCCAGCCACAGATCGATTTTTCGTGCAATTAATTAAATGAAGACCCTGATCCGATAGAGCACCTTTAAATCTACCTACCTGTCAAATTGCATTAAAATCCGTCAAGCAGTTGTCGAGTTTTAACGTCTTGATGGAAGTTACAAAAATTGTATGATTGCGCAGAGGAAAATCAATTTTTTCAGAAACACCAGGCGATCATGAAAAATAGCAAGCAGATTCGGTTACCGCGGTGTACATTTTGACCAATATCTCTGTAACAAATGAACAGATACTTCTGTAATTTTGTAGGCTGCTCAAGTTGAAGTTGCTCTTTAATATATTGCCAACTTTTTAGAATTGTCCAGAAGGGGCGTGGTCAAAAAGGCATTTTATTATTTTTTTAGGCTCAACCATCCCCCAATTCAGTCTCCATTTCCAGCCACAGATCGATTTTTCGTGCAATTAATTATATGAAGACCCTGATCCGATAGAGCACCTTTAAATCTACCTACCTGTCAAATTGCATTAAAATCCGTCAAGCGGTTGTCGAGTTTTAACGTCTTGATGCAAGTTACAAAAATTGTATGATTTCGCAGAGGAAAATCAATTTTTTCAGAAACACCAGGCGATCATGAAAAATAGCAAGCAGATTCGGTTACCGCGGTGTACATTTTGACCAATATCTCTGTAACAAATGAACAGATACTTCTGTAATTTTGTAGGCTGCTCAAGTTGAAGTTGCTCTTTGATATATTGCCAACTTTTTAGAATTGTCCAGAAGGGGCGTGGTCAAAAAGGCATTTTATTATTTTTTTAGGCTCAACCATCCCCCAATTCAGTCTCCATTTCCAGCCACAGATCGATTTTTCGTGCAATTAATTATATGAAGACCCTGATCCGATAGAGCACCTTTAAATCTACCTACCTGTCAAATTGCATTAAAATCCGTCAAGCGGTTGTCGAGTTTTTACGTCTTGATGGAAGTTACCAAAATGGTATGATTTCGCAGAGGAAAATCAATTTTTTCAGAAACACCAGGCCGTCATGAAAAATAGCAAGCAGATTCGGTTACCGCGCTGTACATTTTGACCTATATCTCTGTAACAAATGAACAGATCCTTCTGTAATTTTGTAGGCTGTTAAAGTTGAAGTTGCTCTTTAATAGATAGACAACTTTTTAGAATTGTCCAAAAGGGGCGTGGCCAATAAGGCATTTTATTATTTTTTTAGACTCAACCATCCCCCAATTCAGTCTCCATTTCCAGCCACAGATCGATTTTTCGTGCAATTAATTATTTGAAGACCCTGATCCGATAGAGCACCTTTAAATCTACCTACCTGTCAAATTGCATTAAAATCCGTGAAGCGGTTGTCGAGTTTTAACGTGTTGTTGGCAGTTACAAAAATTGTATGATTTCGCACAGAAAAATCAATTTTTTCAGAAACACCAGGCGATCATGAAAAATAGCAAGCAGATTCGGTTACCGCGCTGTACATTTTGACCTATATCTCTGTAACAAATGAACAGATCCTTCAGTAATTTTGTAGGCTGCTAAAGTTGAAGCTGCTCTTTAATATATTACCAACTTTTTAGAATTGTCCAAAAGGGGCGTGGTCAAAAAGGCATTTTATTATTTTTTTAGGCTCAACCATCCCCCAATTCAGTCTCCATTTCCAGCCACAGATCGATTTTTCGTGCAATTAATTATATGAAGACCCTGATCCGATAGAGCACCTTTAAATCTACCTACCTGTCAAATTGCATTAAAATCCGTCAAGCGGTTGTCGAGTTTTAACGTCTTGATGGAAGTTACAAAAATTGTAAGATTGCGCAGAGGAAAATCAATTTTTTCAGAAACACCAGGCGATCATGAAAAATAGCAAGCAGATTCGGTTACCGCGCTGTACATTTTGACCTATATCTCTGTAACAAATGAACAGATCCTCCTGTAATTTTGTAGGCTGTTAAAGTTGAAGTTGCTCTTTAATAGATAGACAACTTTTTAGAATTGTCCAAAAGGGGCGTGGCCAATAAGGCATTTTATTATTTTTTTAGACTCAACCATCCCCCAATTCAGTCTCCATTTCCAGCCACAGATCGATTTTTCGTGCAATTAATTATTTGAAGACCCTGATCCGATAGAGCACCTTTAAATCTACCTACCTGTCAAATTGCATTAAAATCCGTGAAGCGGTTGTCGAGTTTTAACGTGCTGTTGGCAGTTACAAAAATTGTATAATTTCGCAGAGGAAAATCAATTTTTTCAGAAACACCAGGCGATCATGAAAAATAGAAAGCAGATTCTGTTACCGCGCTGTACATTTTGACCTATATCTCTGTAACAAATGAACAGATCCTTCTGTAATTTTGTAGGCTGCTAAAGTTGAAGTTGCTCTTTAATATATTGCCAACTTTTTAGAATTGTCCAAAAGGGGCGTGGTCAAAAAGGCATTTTATTATTTTTTTAGGCTCAACCATCTCCCAATTCAGTCTCCATTTCCAGCCACAGATCGATTTTTGTTGCAATTAATTATATGAAGACCCTGATCCGATAGAGCACCTTTAAATCTACCTACCTGTCAAATTGCATTAAAATCCGTCAAGCGGTTGTCGAGTTTTAACGTCTTGATGGAAGTTACAAAAATTGTATGATTTCGCAGAGGAAAATCAATTTTTTCAGAAACACCAGGCGATCATGAAAAATAGCAAGCAGATTCGGTTACCGCGGTGTACATTTTGACCTATATCTCTGTAACAAATGAACAGATCCTTCAGTAATTTTGTAGGCTGCTAAAGTTGAAGTTGCTCTTTAATAGATAGACAACTTTTTAGAATTGTCCAAAAGGGGCGTGGTCAAAAAGGCATTTTATTATTTTTTTAGGCTCAACCATCCCCCAATTCAGCCTCCATTTCCAGCCACAGATCGATTTTTCGTGCAATTAATTATTTGAAGACCCTGATCCGATAGAGAACCTTTAAATCTACCTACCTGTCAAATTGCATTAAAATCCGTCAAGCGGTTGTCGAGTTTTAACGTCTTGATGGAAGTTACAAAAATTGTGTGATTTCGCAGAGGAAAATCAATTTTTTCAGAAACACCAGGCGATCATGAAAAATAGCAAGCAGATTCGGTTACCGCGCTGTACATTTTGACCTATATCTCTGTAACAAATGAACAGATCCTTCTGTAATTTTGTAGGCTGCTAAAGTTGAAGTTGCTCTTTAATATATTACCAACTTTTTAGAATTGTCCAAAAGGGGCGTGATCAAAAAGGCATTTTATTATTTTTTTAGGCTCAACCATCTCCCAATTCAGTCTCCATATCCAGCCACAGATCGATTTTTTGTGCAATTAATTATAGGAAGACCCTGATCCGATAGAGCACCTTTAAATCTACCTACCTGTCAAATTGCATTAAAATCCGTCAAGCGGTTGTCGAGTTTTAACGTCTTGATGGAAGTTACAAAAATTGTATGATTTCGCACAGAAAAATCAATTTTTTCAGAAACACCAGGCGATCATGAAAAATAGCAAGCAGATTCGGTTACCGCGCTGTACGTTTTGACCTATATCTCTGTAACAAATGAACAGATCCTTCTGTAATTTTGTAGGCGGCTAAAGTTGAAGTTGCTCTTTAATATATTGCCAACTTTTTAGAATTGTCCAAAAGGGGCGTGGTCAAAAAGGCATTTTATTATTTTTTTAGGCTCAACCATCTCCCAATTCAGTCTCCATTTCCAGCCACAGATCGATTTTTGTTGCAATTAATTATATGAAGACCCTGATCCGATAGAGCACCTTTAAATCTACCTACCTGTCAAATTGCATTAAAATCCGTCAAGCGGTTGTCGAGTTTTAACGTCTTGATGGAAGTTACAAAAATTGTGTGATTTCGCAGAGGAAAATCAATTTTTTCAGAAACACCAGGCGATCATGAAAAATAGCAAGCAGATTCGGTTACCGCGCTGTACATTTTGACCTATACCTCTGTAACAAATGAACAGATCCTTCTGTAATTTTGTAGGCTGCTAAAGTTGAAGCTGCTCTTTAATATATTACCAACTTTTTAGAATTGCCCAAAAGGGGCGTGGTCAAAAAGGCATTTTATTATTTTTTTAGGCTCAACCATCCCCCAATTCAGTCTCCATTTCCAGCCACAGATCGATTTTTCGTGCAATTAATTATATGAAGACCCTGATCCGATAGAGCACCTTCAAATCTACCTACCTGTCAAATTGCATTAAAATCCGTCAAGCGGTTGTCGAGTTTTAACGTCTTGATGGAAGTTACAAAAATTGTATGATTTCGCAGAGGAAAATCAAATTTTTCAGAAACACCAGGCGATCATGAAAAATAGCAAGCAGAAATATATTTTGCTCGTTGGAGACTTTAATATTAATTATTTCAAAAACGATAGTTGCAAGAATAAAGCATATAATTTTATGGACGACAGACAGTTAAAACATTTGGTCGAGGAACCAACCAGGATAACTGCAAATACAAGTTCTTTCATAGACTAGGTATTGTATATCAAATGTTGAAAATGGTGCAATAAGAGCTAGAATAGAAAAACGTTTTAAACTAACTGACCATGAAACTATATTAATTGATATTTTAGGAAATGACATAACCGAAAAGAATAAAAAAATAATAAGGCGACTAAAATACGACAAGAGAGTGTTTACTCAACATTGGATGAGTGAGGCAATACCACATCTAAACATACATGAGGAAGTGCAATATTTCAATAATAGACTTAATAATATTATTAAAAATATGACAGTGGAGTGTGCAATAAATACATCGCAAATAAATAAATGGTTTAATGATAATCTACGGCAACTTAAGAAAATAAAAATTCAACTTTATCATAAAGCGTTACACTTAAAAAATACGGAAAACTGGGATAATTATGTGCAGTGTAGAAATAAGTATAAGACAGCTCTTAAGAATTCTAAATATAAATATATTCAAAACGAACTTAGTGCTAGAGCTGGGGATCAAATTGGTCTTTGGAAAACATTGAAACGTTTCGTGCTAGGCCAAGAAAAAAGTGCAATAAAAGAAATTGTAGTAAACGGTGACTCCATACAAAACAAAAATAAAATAGCTAATTATTTGAATAACTTCTTTATAAATAGTATTAAGGACATAAACAAATCAATACCATCTGTGATATATAATAGTCTAATAGAACCGGTTACGTGCAATTTTAAATTCCGTTTAATTGAGAACAAGGCTGAACTGTGCAATATTTTAAAAAAGATGAACAATAAAAAAGATATAAACGGGGTTAATAGTGCAATATTTTTAAATAACTTAGATGTGTTTGGTGATCAGTTATTAAATCTGTTAAATAGATCACTGTCCGAAGGAGAATTCCCTCTCTGTTTAAAACAATCTGTGATAATACCAGTGCAAAAAGTTGCAAATGCCAAAACACCTGATAAGCTACGTCCAATAAACATTCTACCAACTATTGAAAAAGTATTTGAAAAAGTGGTATCTGAACAATTTGTTGATTACCTTGAAACAAATAATATATTGTGTGAACAACAATCTGGCTTTAGATCTGGTAGATCCTGTGAAACTGCGCTCATGTGGATGATACACGAGTGGAAAAATATAATTGACAAAAGAGAGAAAATTTGTGCAGTGTTTCTCGATTTTCAGAGAGCATTTGAGACAGTTGATCATGACATTCTATCAGACAACTTAAAAAGTTATGGTGTAAAAGACAATGAGCTTAAATGGTTTACGACATATCTTTCAAATAGACAACAATTTACGAAAATTGACAATGAAATATCAAGTGCGAAGTTTGTGGAGATAGGTGTTCCTCAGGGCTCAATCCTTGGAGTTGTGCTGTTCCTGTTATATGTAAATGATATGTCTAGCGTCCTAAAATTTTGTAAGGTAATGCTTTTTGCAGATGATACACTTGTTTATGTCTGTGGTAATAATGTTCATGAAATAAAAAAAAAACTTGAAGAAGACCTTCGTAATTTAAATGTATGGTTAAATAGTAAAAAGCTAAAATTAAATGTCAATAAATCTAAATGTATGTTCCTAAATAGTAATGAAGATATCGAAATTAAAATTGACAATGAGAAACTAGAAATAGTTAAACAAATAAAATATCTTGGTGCAATAATAGATCATAAGTTAGATTTTAAATGTCATGCCGATTTCATTTGTTCGAAAATAAGTAAAAAGATTAATTTTTTGTTTAGAATAAGAAAAAAACTCAATAGAAAATGTGCAATAACAGTATATAATACAATTATTCTACCACACTTTGATTACTGCGCGTCCATTCTATTTATGTTTAGTGACACTGACAAAAGGAGATTACAAAAATTACAAAATCGTGCAATGAGAGCAATCTTAAAAGTTAATGTTTATACGCCAATAAATAACATGTTAAATTCATTAAATTTTTTAAGTGTGAAACAAAGATTAGTTGTAAGAAATTTGATATTTGTATATAAAATTAAAAGCGATATGTTACCAGAATACCTAAAAAGAAACCTGAACTACGTTTCGGACAGACACAGCTACATACTGAGGAACAGAAGAAATTTTGATATACCAAGAGTCAATCTGTTAAGAACTAACAACCAAATATTCTACAAGGGACTTCATATATTTAATCAGCTACCACTATTTATAAGAGATCAAACAAATATAAAAATATTTAAAAAAGACTTAAACATATATGTAAGACAAAATCACATGTATATAAATTAGTATTCTAAGAGATGTTAAAAAGTTTTTCAAAAACTAATAAATATATAAAATAAAAAAAAATAAGATTCGGTTACCGCGGTGTACATTTTGACCTATATCTCTGTAACAAATGAACAGATCCTTCTGTAATTTTGTAGGCTGCTAAAGTTGAAGTTGCTCTTTAATATATTGCCAACTTTTTAGAATTGTCCAAAAGGGGCGTGGTCAAAAAGGCATTTTATTATTTTTTTAGGCTCAACCATCCCCCAATTCAGTCTCCATTTCCAGCCACAGATCGATTTTTCGTGCAATTAATTAAATGAAGACCCGGATCCGATAGAGCACCTTTAAATCTACCTACCTGTCAAATTGCATTAAAATCCGTCAAGCGGTTGTCGAGTTTTAACGTCTTGATGGAAGTTACAAAAATTGTATGATTTCGCAGAGGAAAATCAATTTTTTCAGAAACACCAGGCGATCATGAAAAATAGCAAACAGATTCGGTTACCGCGCTGTACATTTTGACCTATATCTCTGTAACAAATGAACAGATCCTTCTGTAATTTTGTAGGCTGTTAAAGTTGAAGTTGCTCTTTAATAGATAGACAACTTTTTCGAATTGTCCAAAAGGGGCGTGGTCAATAAGGCATTTTATTATTTTTTTAGACTCAACCATCTCCCAATTCAGTCACCATATCCAGCCACAGATCGATTGTTCGTGCAATTAATTATAGGAAGACCCTGATCCGATAGAGCACCTTTAAATCTACCTACCTGTCAAATTGCATTAAAATCCGTCAAGCGGTTGTCGAGTTTTAACGTCTTGATGGAAGTTACAAAAATTGTATGATTGCGCAGAGGAAAATCAATTTTTTCAGAAACACCAGGCGATCATGAAAAATAGCAAGCAGATTCGGTTACCGCGCTGTACGTTTTGACCTATATCTCTGTAACAAATGAACAGATCCTTCTGTAATTTTGTAGGTTGCTAAAGTTGAAGTTGCTCTTTAATATATTGCCAACTTTTTAGAATTATCCAGAAGGGGCGTGGTCGAAAAGGCATTTTATTATTTTTTTAGGCTCAACCATCCTCCAACTCAGTCTCCATTTCCAGCCACAGATCGATTTTTCGTGCAATTAATTATTTGAAGACCCTGATCCGATAGAGCACCTTTTAATATACCTACCTGTCAAATTGCATTAAAATCCGTCAAGCGGTTGTCGAGTTTTAACGTCTTGATGGAAGTTACAAAAATTGTATGATTTCGCAGAGGAAAATCAATTTTTTCAGAAACACCAGGCGATCGTGAAAAATAGCAAGCAGATTCGGTTACCGCGCTGTACATTTTGACCTATATCTCTGTAACAAATGAACAGATCCTTCTGTAATTTTGTAGGCTGCTAAAGTTGAAGCTGCTCTTTAATATATTACCAACTTTTTGGAATTGTCCAAAAGGGGCGTGGTCAAAAAGGCATTTTATTATTTGTTAAGGCTCAACCATCTCCCAATGCAGTCTCCATATCCAGCCACAGATCGATTTTTCTTGCAATTAATTATATGAAGACCCTGATCCGATAGAGCACCTTCAAATCTAACTACCTGTCAAATTGCATTAAAATCCGTCGAGCGGTTGTCGAGTTTTAACGTCTTGATGGAAGTTACAAAAATTGTATGATTTCGCAGAGGAAAATCAATTTTTTCAGAAACACCAGGCGATCGTGAAAAATAGCAAGCAGATTCGGTTACCGCGCTGTACATTTTGACCTATATCTCTGTAACAAATGAACAGATCCTTCTGTAATTTTGTAGGCTGCTAAAGTTGAAGTTGCTCTTTAATAGATAGACAACTTTTTAGAATTGTCCAAAAGGGGCGTGGTCAAAAAGGCATTTTATTATTTTTTTAGGCTCAACCATCCCCCAATTCAGTCTCCATTTCCAGCCACAGATCGATTTTTCGTGCAATTAATTATTTGAAGACCCTGATCCGATAGAGAACCTTTAAATCTACCTACCTGTCAAATTGCATTAAAATCCGTCAAGCGGTTGTCGAGTTTTAACGTCTTGATGGAAGTTACAAAAATTGTGTGATTTCGCAGAGGAAAATCAATTTTTTCAGAAACACCAGGCGATCATGAAAAATAGCAAGCAGATTCGGTTACCGCGCTGTACATTTTGACCTATATCTCTGTAACAAATGAACAGATCCTTCTGTAATTTTGTAGGCTGCTAAAGTTGAAGCTGCTCTTTAATATATTACCAACTTTTTAGAATTGTCCAAAAGGGGCGTGGTCAAAAAGGCATTTTATTATTTTTTTAGGCTCAACCATCCCCCAATTCAGTCTCCATTTCCAGCCACAGATCGATTTTTCGTGCAATTAATTATATGAAGACCGTGATCCGATAGAGCACCTTCAAATCTACCTACCTGTCAAATTGCATTAAAATCCGTCAAGCGGTTGTCGAGTTTTAACTTCTTGATGGAAGTTACAAAAATTGTATGATTTTGCAGAGGAAAATCAAATTTTTCAGAAACACCAGGCGATCATGAAAAATAGCAAGCAGATTCGGTTACCGCGCTGTACATTTTGACCTATATCTCTGTAACAAATGAACAGATCCTTCTGTAATTTTGTAGGCTGCTAAAGTTGAAGTTGCTCTTTAATAGATAGACAACTTTTGAGAATTGTCCAAAAGGGGCGTGGTCAAAAAGGCATTTTATTATTTTTTTTAGGCTCAACTATCCCCCAATTCAGTCTCCATTTCCAGCCACAGATCGATTTTTCGTGCAATTAATTATATGAAGACCCTGATCCGATAGAGCACCTTTAAATCTACCTACCTGTCAAATTGCATTAAAATCCGTCAAGCGGTTGTCGAGTTTTAACTTCTTGATGGAAGTTACAAAAATTGTATGATTTTGCAGAGGAAAATCAAATTTTTCAGAAACACCAGGCGATCATGAAAAATAGCAAGCAGATTCGGTTACCGCGCTGTACATTTTGACCTATATCTCTGTAACAAATGAACAGATCCTTCTGTAATTTTGTAGGCTGCTAAAGTTAAAATCCGTCAAGCGGTTGTCGAGTTTTAACGTCTTGATGGAAGTTACAAAAATTGTATGATTGCGCAGAGGAAAATCAATTTTTTCAGAAACACCAGGCGATCATGAAAAATAGCAAGCAGATTCGGTTACCGCGCTGTACGTTTTGACCTATATCTCTGTAACAAATGAACAGATCCTTCTGTAATTTTGTAGGTTGCTAAAGTTGAAGTTGCTCTTTAATATATTGCCAACTTTTTAGAATTATCCAGAAGGGGGCGTGGTCGAAAAGGCATTTTATTATTTTTTTAGGCTCAACCATCCTCCAACTCAGTCTCCATTTCCAGCCACAGATCGATTTTTCGTGCAATTAATTATTTGAAGACCCTGACCCGATAGAGCACCTTTTAATATACCTACCTGTCAAATTGCATTAAAATCCGTCAAGCGGTTGTCGAGTTTTAACGTCTTGATGGAAGTTACAAAAATTGTATGATTTCGCAGAGGAAAATCAATTTTTTCAGAAACACCAGGCGATCGTGAAAAATAGCAAGCAGATTCGGTTACCGCGCTGTACATTTTGACCTATATCTCTGTAACAAATGAACAGATCCTTCTGTAATTTTGTAGGCTGCTAAAGTTGAAGCTGCTCTTTAATATATTACCAACTTTTTGGAATTGTCCAAAAGGCTCAACCATCTCCCAATGCAGTCTCCATATCCAGCCACAGATCGATTTTTCGTGCAATTAATTATTTGAAGACCCTGACCCGATAGAGCACCTTTTAATATACCTACCTGTCAAATTGCATTAAAATCCGTCAAGCGGTTGTCGAGTTTTAACGTCTTGATGGAAGTTACAAAAATTGTATGATTTCGCAGAGGAAAATCAATTTTTTCAGAAACACCAGGCGATCATGAAAAATAGCAAGCAGATTCGGTTACCGTGGTGTACATTTTGACCTATATCTCTGTAACAAATGAACAGATCCTTCTGTAATTTTGTAGGCTGCTAAAGTTGAAGTTGCTCTTTAATAGATAGACAACTTTTTAGAATTGTCCAAAAGGGGCGTGGTCAAAAAGGCATTTTATTATTTTTTTAGGCTCAACCATCCCCCAATTCAGTCTCCATTTCCAGCCACAGATCGATTTTTCGTGCAATTAATTATTTGAAGACCCTGATCCGATAGAGAACCTTTAAATCTACCTACCTGTCAAATTGCATTAAAATCCGTCAAGCGGTTGTCGAGTTTTAACGTCTTGATGGAAGTTACAAAAATTGTGTGATTTCGCAGAGGAAAATCAATTTTTTCAGAAACACCAGGCGATCATGAAAAATAGCAAGCAGATTCGGTTACCGCGCTGTACATTTTGACCTATATCTCTGTAACAAATGAACAGATCCTTCTGTAATTTTGTAGGCTGCTAAAGTTGAAGCTGCTCTTTAATATATTACCAACTTTTTAGAATTGTCCAAAAGGGGCGTGGTCAAAAAGGCATTTTATTATTTTTTTAGGCTCAACCATCCCCCAATTCAGTCTCCATTTCCAGCCACAGATCGATTTTTCGTGCAATTAATTATATGAAGACCGTGATCCGATAGAGCACCTTCAAATCTACCTACCTGTCAAATTGCATTAAAATCCGTCAAGCGGTTGTCGAGTTTTAACTTCTTGATGGAAGTTACAAAAATTGTGTGATTTTGCAGAGGAAAATCAAATTTTTCAGAAACACCAGGCGATCATGAAAAATAGCAAGCAGATTCGGTTACCGCGCTGTACATTTTGACCTATATCTCTGTAACAAATGAATAGATCCTTCTGTAATTTTGTAGGCTGCTAAAGTTGAAGTTGCTCTTTAATAGATAGACAACTTTTGAGAATTGTCCAAAAGGGGCGTGGTCAAAAAGGCATTTTATTATTTTTTTTAGGCTCAACTATCCCCCAATTCAGTCTCCATTTCCAGCCACAGATCGATTTTTCGTGCAATTAATTATATGAAGACCCTGATCCGATAGAGCACCTTTAAATCTACCTACCTGTCAAATTGCATTAAAATCCGTCAAGCGGTTGTCGAGTTTTAACTTCTTGATGGAAGTTACAAAAATTGTATGATTTTGCAGAGGAAAATCAAATTTTTCAGAAACACCAGGCGATCATGAAAAATAGCAAGCAGATTCGGTTACCGCGCTGTACATTTTGACCTATATCTCTGTAACAAATGAACAGATCCTTCCGTAATTTTGTAGGCTGCTAAAGTTGAAGCTGCTCTTTAATATATTACCAACTCTTTAGAATTGTCCAAAAGGGGCGTGGTCAAAAAGGCATTTTATTATTTTTTTAGGCTCAATCATCTCCCAATTCAGTCTCCATTTGCAGCCACAGATCGATTTTTCGTGCAATTAATTATTTGAAGACCCTGATCCGATAGAGCACCTTCCAATCTACCTACCTGTCAAATTGTAATTAAATCCGTCAAGCGGTTGTCGAGTTTTAACGTCTTGATGGAAGTTACAAAAATTGTATGATTTCGCAGAGGAAAATCAATTTTTTCAGAAACACCAGGCGATCATGAAAAATAGCAAGCAGATTCGGTTACCGCGGTGTACATTTTGACCTATATCTCTGTAACAAATGAACAGATCCTTCTGTAATTTTGTAGGCTGCTAAAGTTGAAGTTGCTCTTTAATAGATAGACAACTTTTGAGAATTGTCCAAAAGGGGCGTGGTCAAAAAGGCATTTTATTATTTTTTTAGGCTCAACTATCCCCCAATTCAGTCTCCATTTCCAGCCACAGATCGATTTTTCGTGCAATTAATTATATGAAGACCCTGATCCGATAGAGCACCTTTAAATCTACCTTCCTGTCAAATTGCATTAAAATCCGTCAAGCGGTTGTCGAGTTTTAACTTCTTGATGGAAGTTACAAAAATTGTATGATTTTGAAGAGGAAAATCAAATTTTTCAGAAACACCGGGCGATCATGAAAAATAGCAAGCAGATTCGGTTACCGCGCTGTACATTTTGACCTATATCTCTGTAACAAATGAACAGATCCTTCCGTAATTTTGTAGGCTGCTAAAGTTGAAGCTGCTCTTTAATATATTACCAACTCTTTAGAATTGTCCAAAAGGGGCGTGCTCAAAAAGGCATTTTATTATTTTTTTAGGCTCAATCATCTCCCAATTCAGTCTCCATTTGCAGCCACAGATCGATTTTTCGTGCAATTAATTATTTGAAGACCCTGATCCGATAGAGCACCTTCCAATCTACCTACCTGTCAAATTGTAATTAAATCCGTCAAGCGGTTGTCGAGTTTTAACGTCTTGATGGAAGTTACAAAAATTGTGTGATTTCGCAGAGGAAAATCAATTTTTTCAGAAACACCAGGCGATCATGAAAAATAGCAAGCAGATTCGGTTACCGCGCTGTACATTTTGACCTATATCTCTGTAACAAATGAACAGATCCTTCTGTAATTTTGTAGGCTGCTAAAGTTGAAGCTGCTCTTTAATATATTACCAACTTTTTAGAATTGTCCAAAAGGGGCGTGGTCAAAAAGGCATTTTAATTTTTTTTTAGGCTCAACCATCCCCCAATTCAGTCTCCATTTCCAGCCACAGATCGATTTTTCGTGCAATTAATTATATGAAGACCGTGATCCGATAGAGCACCTTCAAATCTACCTACCTGTCAAATTGCATTAAAATCCGTCAAGCGGTTGTCGAGTTTTAACTTCTTGATGGAAGTTACAAAAATTGTGTGATTTTGCAGAGGAAAATCAAATTTTTCAGAAACACCAGGCGATCATGAAAAATAGCAAGCAGATTCGGTTACCGCGCTGTACATTTTGACCTATATCTCTGTAACAAATGAATAGATCCTTCTGTAATTTTGTAGGCTGCTAAAGTTGAAGTTGCTCTTTAATAGATAGACAACTTTTGAGAATTGTCCAAAAGGGGCGTGGTCAAAAAGGCATTTTATTATTTTTTTAGGCTCAACTATCCCCCAATTCAGTCTCCATTTCCAGCCACAGATCGATTTTTCGTGCAATTAATTATATGAAGACCCTGATCCGATAGAGCACCTTTAAATCTACCTACCTGTCAAATTGCATTAAAATCCGTCAAGCGGTTGTCGAGTTTTAACTTCTTGATGGAAGTTACAAAAATTGTATGATTTTGCAGAGGAAAATCAAATTTTTCAGAAACACCAGGCGATCATGAAAAATAGCAAGCAGATTCGGTTACCGCGCTGTACATTTTGACCTATATCTCTGTAACAAATGAACAGATCCTTCTGTAATTTTGTAGGCTGCTAAATTTGAAGTTGCTCTTTAATATATTGCCAACTTTTTAGAATTGTCCAAAAGGGGCGTGATCAAAAAGGCATTTTATTATTTTTTTAGGCTCAACCATCTCCCAATTCAGTCACCATATCCAGCCACAGATCGATTGTTCGTGCAATTAATTATAGGAAGACCCTGATCCGATAGAGCACCTTTAAATCTACCTACCTGTCAAATTGCATTAAAATCCGTCAAGCGGTTGTCGAGTTTTAACGTCTTGATGGAAGTTACAAAAATTGTATGATTGCGCAGAGGAAAATCAATTTTTTCAGAAACACCAGGCGATCATGAAAAATAGCAAGCAGATTCGGTTACCGCGCTGTACGTTTTGACCTATATCTCTGTAACAAATGAACAGATCCTTCTGTAATTTGTAGGTTGCTAAAGTTGAAGTTGCTCTTTAATATATTGCCAACTTTTTAGAATTATCCAGAAGGGGCGTGGTCGAAAAGGCATTTCATTATTTTTTTAGGCTCAACCATCCTCCAACTCAGTCTCCATTTCCAGCCACAGATCGATTTTTCGTGCAATTAATTATTTGAAGACCCTGATCCGATAGAGCACCTTTTAATATACCTACCTGTCAAATTGCATTAAAATCCGTCAAGCGGTTGTCGAGTTTTAACGTCTTGATGGAAGTTACAAAAATTGTATGATTTCGCAGAGGAAAATCAATTTTTTCAGAAACACCAGGCGATCGTGAAAAATAGCAAGCAGATTCGGTTACCGCGCTGTACATTTTGACCTATATCTCTGTAACAAATGAACAGATCCTTCTGTAATTTTGTAGGCTGCTAAAGTTGAAGCTGCTCTTTAATATATTACCAACTTTTTGGAATTGTCCAAAAGGGGCGTGGTCAAAATGGCATTTTATTATTTGTTAAGGCTCAACCATCTCCCAATGCAGTCTCCATATCCAGCCACAGATCGATTTTTCTTGCAATTAATTATATGAAGACCCTGATCCGATAGAGCACCTTGTAACGTACCCCGAACCCCGCGATGAAGAGCGAGTGGCATGTCTGACAAGGATGCCCCATCCAAAGAATCTAGACCTCTTCCGGCACTATCACCCGTGCTGGAGAAGGCCTAGTCCACTCATCGTAGCAAGCTCTCATCATGACGAAGTTCGAGGCAATCCCTCCTACTAATTCTCTCCACCCTTATGACCCAAGGTCACAGGACCCTTGGGCCAGTCCGGGCAGACTAGTAGACCGGGTGTCCAGCCATCACGCAGCTCAGGCATAGCAATCTGCTCGGTAGCTCAATCACGCGCGTGGGTTCTTACCACGTGACCTGGACAGGGGTTACATTATTTTTATATGCCTGAAAAAAAACAAAACCAAATGAAATGCGAGAATGGTCTAAAAATATCTCACAAGTAACCATTCCATATATAAATTGCGAGGCCCAAATTTGCGTCAATTTCTACCGCTTTCCGAACGTCCGTAACGAGAATGAGTGGAGAATATGAGATGGAATTTATCTCCTAGAGCGGACCCACCCCTAGCTAAATCGAACTAAATTCGGCTTTAACATCCGTGGCTATTGTACTGCTCGGTTTACGATAGCCCCTAGCTCAATAGGAGCATCTAACCCATAAGGTTACATACCCCTGACGTCATTTCCCTTAATATCCGCCCCTATTCCTTCGACCTGGCACATCCTTCAAGTTGCCTAAACACTATCCATGGTTTAACTTATGACTCTCAAGGAAAAAAAAACCACCCAAAATAACATCTATCAAGGCGTTAACAACACTCGACTTCAATACGAGAATTCCTATATTTTTCCCTTAATTCTCTACAACAACATCCCGGAAGCATTCAACCTGCTCAATAATAACGCTTTTTTTTTTTTTTTTTGTAGTTCGTTATAAAAATACTCGGTTTATTATTCAATATTTAATAAAAAAAAAAAAAAATGCATTCCACTACAATCAAATATAAGTACTGTACGTGTACTTGCGACATTGTATACTTATGAATAAAAAAAAAAGTTGATATACCCTAGTCCATAGGGGAATATAAAAACAAAAATAAGGGTTGCTGTACTAAGTCAACGATGGTAACGATACAATAGGATAGATCGTAATTATTTGTTTCTTTTTTTCGTAAAGTATTTTTTTTGTTTATGTTTATTTTATTTAATTGTACTCTTTTTCTAGTCTTATTTTGTTATCTTTAATATATATCTTTTTCTATTCGAATTCCAATAAACTTTAATCATTTATTTATATAACCTTAAGGAACTTTATTTAGAGGATCGTTTTCGTGTTGTAGTTATTTTAAATAAAATATATAAAATAGGCACCATAAGTTCATGTTAATTTAACCAATCTATGTTTGTATAGAAAACTTACCCCTTTATGGATCGTGGTTTAGATACCTTAATTTTCCGCTCTCCAAGGTGACGGGGATGAGGTGCACCGCATTCCTTCCTTGGGTCTGGTGTCGTTTGCACTTTTTGCAATGCCCGCTTGGGCTGGTCGATACACTAAACTATTTTAAACAAGAGAGGTAAAACGCACTTGAACATAAATGGTTTACAAATCATTCAAAAAAAATTAAAATAACTACGTAACTTTGTTCCTTTGGGGTTTTTTTTTTTCTTTGAGCCATCTAGGTACGAATAGCTGTTCTAATTGCGTCTCGGTTCGGAAACGTGGTGGCGGCGAATATGGAGTGGCTGCGTATTTGACGATCTCTCTGCGGACTCCTGGTGGATGCGGATAATCGATTTTTCGATATATCCGTTTGATGGCACTTATGCTGTATAAGATTAGGCTTTTGGTGTGATGGACTGCGGAGCGTCGATCTAACGATGGTTTTTTTTTCTTGTTTAGAGGCAAACTAGGCAGCCTAATATTAGACCAGACACGTGGTGGATGACGGCGCGAAGATAACTCGATGAATATTCTTTAGCGAGAACTCAATCCATGGAGCCTAATGTTAGGCGGCACACGTGATGGACTGCAACTCGTCGATTTAACAAGGGTTTTAACCGCAACAGGGCACTCTCTGCAGCCTACTGTTAGGCGGCCGCGTGGTTTGAAGTGGTGCGGGGATGATTCACTAGGTTCTCTCCGGGAATTCTTATATGAATCTAGCGGAGAACCATGCGCTTGCGGTTAAGTAAAAATTTCCTCTCGGACACTTGGTTTCATGCGTGTATTCGGTTTTTTTTTCTTCTCCTGACATGCGTTAGACACTCTCGTTGGATAAATTTTAATTTATTTTTTTCCCGTGGCAATTAAGACGTGTGCTCTGCCGAACGACAATATATCCAAACGGCATATATTACTGAGACACGCACGTTTGAGTAGGGATAGCACGCACGTTTGAGTGGAGATAGCTTAGTAGGTATTCCGCTTAAGCTGTAGTCGGCGCTCGGCTTTATGCGTTAGATGTGTTTGCTATTCTAAGCATCAACGAATTTAATTTAAAAAAAACTACTTTAAACATGCGCTCGAAAATACAAAAAAAATAATAACGTGCAAAAAAAAATCATCAACAAAAAAAAATACAAGGAGCTTATCGTCACTGACGTCAAGCTCGCTCGGCGGTTCACAACTTTCTGCCGATCTTGCGCAAAAATCCACTCACCCTCGTGCCATTTCGCGCCGGGTGAGTCTCGCTCTCACATATGGGTGTTATGAACGCGATTTTCAAATGCCTCTAGCTCGCTAGATTTTATTCAGAAAAATCTTTTATTGATCTTAAAATTCAAATTCCCAATTTCTGTATCTTTGGTTGACTTTTTATTAAATTCTGAATAAAATCCAGCAAACTAGACAATTCAAACAATTTTAGCGCCAAGAATTCCGCGAAAAATATCAGCTACACCATCGTCCGCCATACGATCGTTCGCGCACAATGTCGAAAAACATCGCAGCCACTACTTCCATTCGCCACCGAATACCAGACCACATTTCCGAGACGTTATTATTTGAATAATAAAAAATACAAAATAAAATAAGAAAAAAACATATGAGAGGCTACAATCCGCTATGCGGATCGTTGAATACCCTATCCCATCCCATCCTTTAAATTAATATCCTCAAAATATAGGCTTTATGGCGATGAAATACAGAAAATGACATTGTCACAATATATTGCTCAGACAGTTTCTCAAAATCTTGTGTGGTTCGACAAAAAACAACGTATTTCTATTGCTAATGCCTTGGGATGGGGTACACAAATGGTTTTTGTAAGAAAACGCCCCCAAAATGTGGGCGTAGGTGAAAATGATCTATTGACAAAATGTTTATATTACCATTGCGGAAGTATTTGCATCAAAAATTTTTTTGAAAGTTTTAAAATTTGGACAAAAAGCGTTTTTTACTAAAAACGCCCCCAAAAAGTGGGCGTGGCAAAAAACTTTGTATGAACGAAATATAGATACTAGGATTGTCTAAATATCCTGCTCAGACACTTTTTTGAAATTCCGTACGGTTTGGCCAAAAAATAAGTTTTTCTAAAAAGGGGGCGTGGCAGTGGGCGGATTTCA
Source organism: Rhingia campestris (assembly GCA_932526625.1). Taxonomy (NCBI): domain Eukaryota; kingdom Metazoa; phylum Arthropoda; class Insecta; order Diptera; family Syrphidae; genus Rhingia; species Rhingia campestris. Next base: position 107,432,311 of record OW052182.1, read on the forward strand.
AAAATTTTTACACTTGTTCTGGTGACTCGCACAAGGATCCTATATACCAAATTTCATTATCCTAGCTCAAAATTTAAGGCCCAAAAATTGGTGACGAACAGACAGACGGACGGACGGACACACGGACGGACGGACGGACGGACGGACGGACGGACGGACGGACAGACAGACATGGCTAATTCGACTCAGCTAGCGATTCTGAGTCGATCCATATACTTTGAGGTATATGTAGCAAAATTATTTCTCTATGTTACAAACTATGTATCAAAACTAATATACCCCCTATAGGATAGGGTATAAAAAGATGGATGGATTTCTTACAACCTTCAAACCTAACTACCTGTCAAATTGCATTAAAATCCGTCGAGCGGTTGTCGAGTTTTAACGTCTTGATGGAAGTTACAAAAATTGTATGATTTCGCAGAGGAAAATCAATTTTTTTCAGAAACACCAGGCGATCATGAAAAATAGCAAGCAGATTCGGTTACCGCGGTGTACATTTTGACCTATATCTCTGTAACAAATGAACAGATCCTTCTGTAATTTTGTAGGCTGCTAAAGTTGAAGTTGCTCTTTAATAGATAGACAACTTTTGAGAATTGTCCAAAAGGGGCGTGGTCAAAAAGGCATTTTATTATTTTTTTAGGCTCAACCATCCCCCAATTCAGTCTCCATTTCCAGCCACAGATCGATTTTTCGTGCAATTAATTATTTGAAGACCCTGATCCGATAGAGAACCTTTAAATCTACCTTCCTGTCAAATTGCATTAAAATCCGTCAAGCGGTTGTCGAGTTTTAACGTCTTGATGGAAGTTACAAAAATTGTGTGATTTCGCAGAGGAAAATCAATTTTTTCAGAAACACCAGGCGATCATGAAAAATAGCAAGCAGATTCGGTTACCGCGCTGTACATTTTGACCTATATCTCTGTAACAAATGAACAGATCCTTCTGTAATTTTGTAGGCTGCTAAAGTTGAAGCTGCTCTTTAATATATTACCAACTTTTTAGAATTGTCCAAAAGGGGCGTGGTCAAAAAGGCATTTTATTATTTTTTTAGGCTCAACCATCCCCCAATTCAGTCTCCATTTCCAGCCACAGATCGATTTTTCGTGCAATTAATTATATGAAGACCCTGATCCGATAGAGCACCTTTAAATCTACCTACCTGTCAAATTGCATTAAAATCCGTCAAGCGGTTGTCGAGTTTTAACTTCTTGATGGAAGTTACAAAAATTGTATGATTTTGCAGAGGAAAATCAAATTTTTCAGAAACACCAGGCGATCATGAAAAATAGCAAGCAGATTCGGTTACCGCGCTGTACATTTTGACCTATATCTCTGTAACAAATGAACAGATCCTTCTGTAATTTTGTAGGCTGCTAAAGTTGAAGCTGCTCTTTAATATATTACCAACTTTTTAGAATTGTCCAAAAGGGGCGTGGTCAAAAAGGCATTTTATTATTTTTTTAGGCTCAACCATCCCCCAATTCAGTCTCCATTTCCAGCCACAGATCGATTTTTCGTGCAATTAATTATATGAAGACCGTGATCCGATAGAGCACCTTCAAATCTACCTACCTGTCAAATTGCATTAAAATCCGTCAAGCGGTTGTCGAGTTTTAACTTCTTGATGGAAGTTACAAAAATTGTGTGATTTTGCAGAGGAAAATCAAATTTTTCAGAAACACCAGGCGATCATGAAAAATAGCAAGCAGATTCGGTTACCGCGCTGTACATTTTGACCTATATCTCTGTAACAAATGAATAGATCCTTCTTTAATTTTGTAGGCTGCTAAAGTTGAAGTTGCTCTTTAATAGATAGACAACTTTTGAGAATTGTCCAAAAGGGGCGTGGTCAAAAAGGCATTTTATTATTTTTTTTAGGCTCAACTATCCCCCAATTCAGTCTCCATTTCCAGCCACAGATCGATTTTTCGTGCAATTAATTATATGAAGACCCTGATCCGATAGAGCACCTTCAAATCTACCTACCTGTCAAATTGCATTAAAATCAATCCAGTGGTTGTCGAGTTTTAACGTCTTGATGGAAGTTCCAAAAAATTTATGATTTCGCAGAGGACAATCAAAATTTTCAGAAACACCAGGCGATCATGAAAAATAGCAAGCAGATTCGGTTACCGCGTTGTACATTTTGACCTATATCTCTGTAACAAATGAACAGATCCTTCTGTAATTTTGTAGACTGCTAAAGTTGAAGCTGCTCTTTAATATATTACCAACTTTTTAGAATTGTCCAAAAGGGACGTGGTCAAAAAGGCATTTTATTATTTTTTTAGGCTCAACCATCCCCCAATTCAGTCTCCATTTCCAGCCACAGATCGATTTTTCGTGCAATTAATTATTTGAAGACCCTGATCCGATAGAGCATTTTTAAATCTACCTACCTGTCAAATTGCATTAAAATCCGTCAAGCGGTTGTCGAGTTTTAACTTCTTGATGGAAGTTACAAAAATTGTATGATTTTGCAGAGGAAAATCAAATTTTTCAGAAACACCAGGCGATCATGAAAAATAGCAAGCAGATTCGGTTACCGCGCTGTACATTTTGACCTATATCTCTGTAACAAATGAACAGATCCTTCCGTAATTTTGTAGGCTGCTAAAGTTGAAGCTGCTCTTTAATATATTACCAACTCTTTAGAATTGTCCAAAAGGGGCGTGGTCAAAAAGGCATTTTATTATTTTTTTAGGCTCAACCATCCCCCAATTCAGTCTCCATTTCCAGCCACAGATCGATTTTTCGTGCAATTAATTATTTGAAGACCCTGATCCGATAGAGCATTTTTAAATCTACCTACCTGTCAAATTGCATTAAAATGCGTCAAGCGGTTGTCGAGTTTTAACGTCTTGATGACAAAAATTGTATGATTTCGCAGAGGAAAATCAATTTTTTCAGAAACACCAGGCGATCATGAAAAATAGCAAGCAGATTCGGTTACCGCGGTGTACATTTTGACCAATATCTCTGTAACAAATGAGCAGACCCTTCTATAATTTTGTAGGCTGCTAAAGTTGAAGTTGCTCTTTAATAGATAGACAACTTTTTAGAATTGTCCAAAAGGGGCTTGGTCAAAAAGGCATTTTATTATTTTTTTAGGCTCAACCATCTCCCCATTCAGTCTCCATTTCCAGCCACAGTTCGATTTTTCGTGCAATTAATTATTTGAAGACCCTGATCCGATAGAGCACCTTCAAATCTACCTACCTGTCAAATTGCATTAAAATCAATCCAGTGGTTGTCGAGTTTTAACGTCTTGATGGAAGTTCCAAAAAATTTATGATTTCGCAGAGGACAATCAAAATTTTCAGAAACACCAGGCGATCATGAAAAATAGCAAGCAGATTCGGTTACCGCGTTGTACATTTTGACCTATATCTCTGTAACAAATGAACAGATCCTTCTGTAATTTTGTAGACTGCTAAAGTTGAAGCTGCTCTTTAATATATTACCAACTTTTTAGAATTGTCCAAAAGGGACGTGGTCAAAAAGGCATTTTATTATTTTTTTAGGCTCAACCATCCCCCAATTCAGTCTCCATTTCCAGCCACAGATCGATTTTTCGTGCAATTAATTATTTGAAGACCCTGATCCGATAGAGCATTTTTAAATCTACCTACCTGTCAAATTGCATTAAAATCCGTCAAGCGGTTGTCGAGTTTTAACGTCTTGATGACAAAAATTGTATGATTTCGCAGAGGAAAATCAAATTTTTCAGAAACACCAGGCGATCATGAAAAATAGCAAGCAGATTCGGTTACCGCGGTGTACATTTTGACCAATACCTCTGTAACAAATGAACAGATCCTTCTGTAATTTTGTAGGCTGCTAAAGTTGAAGCTGCTCTTTAATATATTGCCAACTTTTTTAGAATTGTCCAGAAGGGGCATGGTCAATAAGGCATTTTATTATTTATTTAGACTCAACCATCCCCCAATTCAGTCTCCATTTCCAGCCACAGATCGATTTTTCGTGCAATTAATTATTTGAAGACCCTGATCCGATAGAGCACCTTTAAATCTACCTACCTGTCAAATTGCATAAAAATCCGTCAAGCGGTTGTCGAGTTTTAACGTGTCGATGGAAGTTACAAAAATTGTATGATTTCGCAGAGGAAAATCAATTTTTTCAGAAACACCAGGCGATCATGAAAAATAGCAAGCAGATTCGGTTACCGCGCTGTACATTTTGACATATATCTCTGTAACAAATGAACAGAAACTTCTGTAATTTTGTAGGCTGCTAAAGTTGAAGCTGCTCTTTAATATATTACCAACTTTTTAGAATTGTCCAAAAGGGGCGTGGTCAAAAAGGCATTTTATTATTTTTTTAGGCTCAACCATCCCCCAATTCAGTCTCCATTTCCAGCCACAGATCGATTTTTCGTGCAATTAATAATATGAAGACCGTGATCCGATAGAGCACCTTCAAATCTACCTACCTGTCAAATTGCATTAAAATCCGTCAAGCGGTTGTCGAGTTTTAACTTCTTGATGGAAGTTACAAAAATTGTGTGATTTTGCAGAGGAAAATCAAATTTTTCAGAAACACCAGGCGATCATGAAAAATAGCAAGCAGATTCGGTTACCGCGCTGTACATTTTGACCTATATCTCTGTAACAAATGAATAGATCCTTCTTTAATTTTGTAGGCTGCTAAAGTTGAAGTTGCTCTTTAACAGATAGACAACTTTTTAGAATTGTCCAAAAGGGGCGTGGTCAAAAAGTTATTTTATTATTTTTTTAGGCTCAACCATCTCCCAATTCAGTCTCCATTTCCAGCCACAGATCGATTTTTCGTGCAATTAATTATTTGAAGACACTGATCCGATAACAACAAAATGTTGTGTCTGAGTACATGTACATGGAGCCATTACACTGCAGCACTTTCTATCCACTTACATTGTATTGTTTATAAATTCATAACATAAGGTTTACGCTTGTAGTACTCTGCAGCTTTCCCAACCATAGCCTTTACAAAGACATTCTAGGAAAAACGCTGTTTTTTCGGATACTTGTCAGATTTCGTTGATGAGTCGAGTTATCATATACAAACACTTCGTCTGCCTTGAACCAAGTAATGCACTCAGTTGCGTAACAACGTTATTGCCAAAAAAAAAAAACAAGTGAAATGACCATTTTGATTCGAGCTACTATGTGAAAAGTATATTTTCTTTTAATAATGTGCCATCAAACAACTGGCAATCAGTTTTGAATTTAATAAATTATTTTTGTTATATTAGGCCGGGTGTACTGATTTTTATACTGGACCACCACGGTTGACGTAGTCTACTTCAGCATCACTTAATGGTTTCCTCCAGTATCTCGGTGGCAATTCCCAATCCTCGATGGCTGGTCCTCTCGACTGTACGCCCTAAAATATGGTTAAACATCAAACACTGACTAATGGCACAAGTAGGAAGGGTTTAATAACAAGAGTAAGGAATGTTATTCAACACTAGGGGTTTACCGAGGCTTTGACTGGTGTACTTGCCGTGGATGATGCTGATGCTGCGCCTTTATCACTCGCTAAGGCGAGGCCACCTTTGCGGAATTTTATTAAAGGAATTCGCTTAGCTGCTGAGTTGACTAGAGTTCGGTAAACCATTTTAATTTTGTTTTTATTGTGAGTTTCGTTACTTTAATATTTGGATTTTAGAAAACACTCCGAGTGGAGAAAGAATGTCATCTGTCAGTAGCGTAAAACGTCAGGTGGGTTGGTTTTCCTCAACTTCTGGTAAATAAAGTGTTAGCAAAAAATGTCTGGGTGGTGCCAAGTTTTAATTTTTTTCAAAGTTTGTTTTAAGTATTATATTATATGGTTTCAGAATTGTTACTGCACCACATATCAACCACTGAATTCAATTTCATTTTAGTAGTTTTTTTGGAACACATTTACTTTAGCCCAGTTATAGCTATCATTGAACAACATCATTGGGAATTTTCTTTTACTTCTTTCGGTTTTTTTTATAAATTCAAATATTGGCGAGTTGGTGTCAAAACAAAGCTTATGAATTTCAGAACATGATTATCTTATCCAAACATATTTTAATTGTAGTTATCGCAGAAAATCACTTTTTAATATTCACTGATCATGATTTATTTTTGTGAAGTAATGTTTGTCGTTCCACCGAAATGAAACGGAATTTTCCTACAATTCCTATGAACAGCTATGGAGGTAAAATTTCAATTCCATCATGTTTTGTGTTCCAATGAATTTGTTCAATAATAGCGATAACTGAGCTCTAAGCTAAAAAATTTAGCTATTATTTATTTATGTCGCTCTCTTTTATTTAAAAAGTTATTAAACAATAAAAAATCCAAAAATCCATATGGAAATCAACCAACTTTTGGCAGTCCACACAAAGCTGAGTGATAAGCAGCATTGCCAGATAAACCACATATTTCCCAAAAAAAATGTAAAACTAAAAATCATAGGATTTTAAATCTCTTTCTGTGGACAGTCCACGCTCATGCAACTTCGTTTGTATGTTAAGTCGTCAGGCAGGCGCAGCTTTTTTTTTTGTTAACCGATACTCTGGGTGGCCCGGGAACAAAGGATTTTAACTCTCTTTCTGGGGACAGTCCACGCCCACGCGCACGCCTTAGTCAACAGTATTTTTGTTTAAATATTTTTATTTGGTATGTTTTTTATTTGGCGATGCTGCGTACACCGCAGCAGAAACAAAAAAAAAGAAATATCAAACTACACAATTTTATTTTATGAATAACTTTTAAACTAAATGTGAGCGACAATTTTTAAAAGCATATAAATGATCAGTGCGCAGAGACGAATCGATTAAAAACGTGCAAAAAGTAAAAGGCAGCTAAAGTAAATTTATGCCGTTTTTTTATGAATTAAATGTTTTCCGTATCAGTTTGTGCATATGTTTAAAATGTGAAAGTGGCTTATTAAATGTCAAAGTGGCATTTCAAAAGTTTATAACGTTTACTGTCTCAGTTTACACACCCAATTCGTGTTTATTTTTTGCATGAAAACTTATTGAAGTAAGGTGCCTTGCTGGAAACACGTTAATTGGATAGTGAATGCAACAATGTGTGTATATGAAATCTACTACGAGTTCCTTTCACTCTATATTTCATTAGTTAAGAATTCTTATTCTTAACTTGTGGACAAAAACTGTGCATACACGAGGAAACAATTTTGTATTTAGAATTTATATATATGTGATTTTGATGGAAAGAAGAAGTACTAATACTTATTTAAAAAATAAAATACCTCGCATATTGACTGTCCATTTATACAGTACCTCAAAACTAGCTTCTCCATTCATTTGTGTATGTGAAACGAATTGAATGTTTAAATTAATATGGTAAACGCCGTAGGGTTTTAAAACCGTATTGTGACATTTAATAAAACATATTACATATTTATAATGAAATTATCCAAAACGAATGCTATTTTGGAAAAACTCCTATTAATAAAACAAATTAATTGATGACCTCACAGTATATGCAAGCAATCCTGTGCCGTTCAGAAATGTTCTTCGTAATATGTAAAAAGAATTAACATAACATTTCGATATATAACAGTGGATTTGGTATCACTGCTTTATAATCGTCAACTCCAACCAACTTCACACCATAAACAAACTTATGTCTTAATTTGTATGATTTTGTGTGTAAAAATAATATTTTACTAAAGATTGGCCTTTAATTTTGAGCTACAAATTTACCGAATGAATGTCTAAGATGCCGGTTGATATTAATCGCCTAACCGACGGTTGGTTGGAACTTGAAAGCGATCCCGGATTATTCACACTTCTCTTAGAAGACTTTGGTGTCAAGGATGTGCAAGTCGAGGAAGTTTATGATCTTCAGAAACCAATTGAAGGACCTGTCTATGGATTTATATTTCTCTTCCGCTGGATCGAAGAGCGTCGTGCACGAAGAAAAATCGTTGAAACCACAGAGATTTTCGTAAAGGATGAAGAAGCGGTGAGTAATATTTTTTTTGCCCAACAAGTAGTTCCGAATAGCTGTGCCACTCACGCCCTACTCTCGGTTCTACTGAATTGCAATGATTTGCCATTGGGAGAGACATTGAATCGTCTGAAAGTACACACAAAGGGCATGTGTCCCGAGAACAAGGGTTGGGCTATTGGCAATACTCCAGAACTGGCATGCGCTCACAACTCACACGCCATGCCACAAGCAAGAAGACGTTTGGACAAGAGTAGTGGTGTCACGACTGGACGTTTTACAGGAGAAGCTTTCCATTTTGTTAGCTTTGTGCCGATAAATGGGCACTTGTTCGAATTGGATGGTCTAAAACCCTTTCCAATGGATCATGGACCCTGGGATGATCATGAGGATTGGACGGATAAATTCCGTCGAGTAATGGCAGAACGATTAGGGATCTCTACAGGTGAGCAAGATATTCGCTTCAACTTAATGGCTGTAGTTCCAGACCGAAGAATTGCTGTGACACACAAGCTAAAGATGCTTCGGACTAATCAGGCAATCGTATCGGGAACACTGCAAAAACTGTTAAAAACAAATGATGAAGGCTGCGATGACAAGAAGGACACCAATGGTGAGAGTAGAAGTACATCGCCATCGTTGTTGGAATCGAATGCATTTACCGCACGTGATCTACAATCGCTGCTAAAGAATCTCGACTCAGAAATCGCTATAAACGAGCAGCACCTAAATGATGAAAATGACAAGAGATACATGTTTAAGGTAAGAAAAATGTTATACATTTTATGCATTATAGAATTGGCATCTTATATGCATTTTTGTTTAGGTTGACGATTGTCGAAGGACGCACAACTACGATGAGTTTATTTGCACTTTTCTCTCGATGCTGGCACATCAAGGATTTCTCGGTGAACTGGTCAGCCAGCATTTACTGCCTTCGAAAAAAATTACAGGCCAGAATGCTGTAAGCCGACTAAGTAGACAGGTAGCGAACAATAAAAAAAATGGCAAGTCCCCAAAGACGCCTGGGCGACGAAGAAAAGGCCGGAATAAGTGCAAAAAACGCAAGTGAACAGAGTGTATTTCTATCGAATAAAGAATTAGTTTAGCGATAAGGTATAAGGATTTTTGTCATTGGTTTGCTGACGTGGTGTTGGGTTGGACTAATTGGTCACCCTTGCTAGCGCACTATCCACGGTGGATATTTTTCTGCATCGTATATCGAGTTTGGTCTCGTTTGAACTTTGGAGATGAAAGACTCTTAACGTGTGCGTTATGACGTAGGGAGGGCAAGTTCTGTTATATTATACACATTAGTTATAAAAATCTGACAAAGAGACAAACATCGTTTAATTGTTAGGGGGAATTTAAAATGCTCAGTGGTCGACAACGACGGGCTCAGTGGCGCGATTGTTAGCGCGATGAACTGCCGCGCAGAAGGTCTGAGTTCAATTATCAGCCGTAGCAATACTATGATGTTTCACTGGCCCTCCTCTCGTGATGATTACACATGAATGGTTGTGGGAAAAATCTAGGCCCTGGGTACTAACGAGCCTGTTGCGCCATAAATTTATTTATTTAGTGGTCGACAACGTTCGGAATCGGCATAAAATTGTATTTTATGCCATCGTGCAAAAAGTAGACACGAAACATGAAGGTTTTTTTTGAAAAACCTATAATCTAACAAACCAGGAAGACTATGCAACCACCCCACCGCTAAAATTTTGTCGATATTAGCAGTCATCGCAGGACTGCGGCTGGTACAAAAACGATGGTGAGCTAATGGACAATTCGAGTTGATGAGGTTGGCCTTTCTAAAAGTTACGAAAAAATGATGGTTACCAAAATTGAATAAAAAAGAGGAAAAGTAAAAGAAGCAGGTGTTGTTCAGTCTCAAATTGATGCGAGTAAAATCGAAACTACGTTTGCATCTTTATCGGTGAAAGACCCAGAAAAACTGTACTGTGAAGGCGTCAAACACCAAACTTTGTCCCCGGATTACCAAGCAAATTGCCTCCAATAGACGATGCGATGGTAAGATTGTATATTGCCTTGCTGGGCCTAAAATATTAGAAAAATAACGGGACAATGAGTACATTTTATCTTCCGTGTACAATTTTAGTAAGTTTGTACTTTAAAATGCGCTTCTGAAAGCAGCTTCAACCAGGAATGTACATTGAATGTGATGTTTTTCAACACGCATTGTTTTTGTTTTACCCGTAACTTTGGTGTCATGTATCATGGTTACAACTGAAGAATTGCGACAATGGCGTAAAATGTGTGTCAAAGGAGTTCAACAATTTGTTTGTGGATTACGGTGTTAGGCAGCGAGCGGGTCAATCGCGGTGACCTTAGTAACATGAGAGTGTAAGATTATAGCTGCGGCGTACAGCGTGTTCATTACCATCAGATGCTCACGAACCAATCGGTTGTCATCCGATTTGGTCAAAACATGATAAACCATGCAACACATGATCAGATTTTTTCGAGACAAAAAGCACTGTTGGACCCGCAGATGTTAGTTACTCCGTACAAAAACAAAACCACAGGGCAAGTAATATTCCACCAAAACTTTGTATAAAATAATTTCCTAAAAGGGTTTTACCTAAGGTTTTTTTATAAGGACGGGAGATTGGCAAAGGCAGGGATGGATAAGGAATAAAGAGAAGATGCCAATGAAGGGACCATCCAGCGAGTTGATGGTCAAGGTAGAGTGGGTATAGGGACTTTCTCGCAGACGTATAACATCAACCCGCACCGAAAGTCTGGCATTATATTTTTTTGATAAGCATAAGGTCGAGTGCACATTGCCTAAATCCTTTTATGCTATCGATTGTTTCGATCAGATCGTTGGTGAACGGCTTCGACCGCTCATATATTAGGGAATTGTAGCGGATTTTCTATGGTTAGAAGGGCTCCATTTTTAAGAATCAGGCAAACGATGATGTGGTTTCATTCTTAATTTTTTGTTATCCTATCCCATAGAGGTGTATTAGTTTTGATACATAGTTTGTAACATAGTAATCGCTAACTGAATCGATTGAGCCATATCTGTCTGTCCTTTCGTCCGTCTGTGTACCGATTTTTAGGCCTTAAATTTTGAGCTAGGATAATGAAATTTATAAATAGGATCCTTGTCCGAGGCTACAGACAAGTAAGAATTTTCAAAATCCGATCACTGCTACGCCCAACTTTTTAGAAAAACGTATTTTTTTGACAAACGCTTCAGAATTTTGAAATATCTATATTTAATCCATATAAAGTTTTATTGCGAAGCCCACTTTTTGTGGGAGTTTTATGTAAAAAAAAAACCGGCTACGGTAAAATTTCAAGGAAATTAAGAAAAAAAACTTTTCGATGCAAAAATAATGATAATGCGAACTTTTCGTCTATAGGGGCGTTTTTTGATAAAAACCATTTGCATATCTTACCCCATAGTATTTGCAGGAGACAAGCATTGTTATACCCTATCCCATAGGGGTATATTAGTTTTGATACATAGTTTGTAACATAGAGAAATAATTTAGCTACATATACCTCGAAGTATATGGATCGACTCGGAATCGCTAACTGAGTCGATTTAGCCATGTCTGTCCGTCATCCATACGTCACCAGTTTTTGGGCCTTAAATTTTGAGCTAGAATGATGAAATTTGGTACGCGTGCTCTTTGTTGCTCTCAGCAGAACAAGTGTAAACATTTTTAGAAACCGTTCACTGCCACGCTGAACAGCATATTTAGACAATCGCAATATCTATATTTCGTCAGTATAAAGTTTTTTTTTTGCCACGCCCACTTTTTGGGGGAGTTTTCAGTTAAAAAACATTTCCGGTCAAATTTTAAAATTTTCGATGCAGTCCCATCTGCTTTTATATAAAAAAACATTTTTATATACTACCCCATAGCATATGCAAGAGAAAAACCTTTTTTTTTAGAACCATAAGTGTTTTATAAACTGTCTGCACAATTCGTTGTGAAGTCATTTTCTCTATTTATTCCCCATTCTGTCCACATTTTGGGGATATTAGTTTTACAGATGGGATGGGATAAGGAATTAAACGATCCGCACAGCGGATTGTGGCCTTCTCATAGTTTTTTTTTCGAACCATTATCGATTTTGATAAACTTTATGAGCATTATTTTGTGATGCCACGCCCACAACGATTCGCACAGCGGATTGTGGCCTTCACATATTTTTTTTACGTCCGTCCAAATTTGATAATCTGTTAATAAAAAGCTGTCTGAAATCACCCCCTTCCTGCCGAGCTTTAGAAAGTCGTCGTTTTAGGCAGCTTTGTTAAATTAATATATTGCTATACTGACTTGATTCTGGTTATGTGGCGTATGGTTTGGTCTGCCTGAAAGCGGGAGAATGTACAGTCATCACCGTTTATCAGTCTGCCAAAGTGGTTTCTCCGCATCAGCTATGAGATTTGTCAATTTCGACAGAATTCGATCATTGTATGCTTGGCTTTGAAATAACGCTTTGGTAAAACCAACGAACATCATTTCTGGAGTGGCACCTTCCATATTTTCGATTGTGCGCTTTTCTTGTTTTATTTTCTTCTTTCGTAAACGCCGTGTGCTTTACTTCTTCTTTATAATGGTCATTTGCAGATCTTGTCTTCATCTGTAGAGTTGACCTCATTTCTGTATACATTTTTCGTCATTCTTCTTGCTGTTGTGCAGAGATACTCAGCTCTTTGTTTATATCGTCACCATTTGTCTTCGAATTTAGATGCTGGTGGTATGGTATTAATCGAGAAATTTACCTTTCTGCAAAGGTTTTGTGGTATCTTGCGATTGCTGTCTTTCGACGTTGAATATTCTTACAGTATTTCGTTGTTGTGTCGTGTTAGTTATCCCCATTCTGACGATGTTGTAGGTAGCTGCTCGTATTGTTCGATCATCCGGAATACTGGTTTTGTCTATCGCAATGTGGTCAATTTGATTGATCGTTTGTTGGTGCGGAGACCGCACCATTTGCTGGTTATATTGGCATTTTATTCCGCAACAAAGCCAATCAGCATAAGCCCATTCCCAGACATGCTGCTCAATGCAACACAGACCGTATTACATGTCACAGTTTTTAAAGGCCATTTTGTATGGCCCATACTGTTCTACTCGGCATTACAGCACAGAACTTAATTTCTTGTTAGACTTCGTATTCTATTAGGCGTTTTAGTCTCACAAAACGACAATTTAAACTTCATTTCTTGTCGTTGATAAATTTTGTAAACGCCAAGTAGTAAAAATCGCTTTAAAATTTGAGTTTATATTTTCAACTATTTAGTATAGGTATACGTTATTTAGTTGTTTATTTGTCTTCAAGGGTAAAAATAACGAATAACGAAACAGATGAAGCGCCCGGTAGAGTTGATGGAAAAGTAGACTCATCTGGCAATACATTTTAAAAGAGATGTCCCACAATTAGATATATTTAAAGCCGGATGGAAAGATGTTACCTATAACACGTTTTGGACCACCGGTTAGAGAAAAAAAAGAATGGCAAAAAGTATACATATCGTTTGCTAGAAAAAATTTAAGATTTTGATCTTATACTTCTGCTTTTTTTATGAAATCTCTTTTGTTGATTTCCACTTCACTAATACACGATAGAAAAATCACAATGGCGTTCATATTTGCATTTAGTAAAAATCAAAATACAGCAAAAGCAAAGGAAATAAACTTACGAATGTAGTTAATATAAACGAGTGGTGGGTGCACGACTTTGTCGTACGCAACTTTCTCTTTCACAGCAAGTTGGGCGTTAGATCAAATCATAAGCATTTTGATAATTGATGCTTAATTGATATAAATACGTCGAAATGTATTTATACGAATGTGTACTCCGAAATTTGAAGAAATCGATGTCAATGTAAATAATAATGATTTTCCGTTATTGGCCAAAACTGAAAATTCCGTTTAGTGATAGTTGGGCTAAAACTAATTATGTGGAATTGCTTCAAGCTGTAATAGTAGTATATATATTATATTTCATTCAATTTGACAGAATAGTTTGCGAGAAATTAACAATTTTCATTATATGGCCTAAATGACAAAATCCGTTATATGGATTTTCTCGAAAAAAACTGGGTATGCAGTTTTTTTGGAACTAAGATGGTTATAGTATGTATAAAGTTTAATCAAAATCGTTAGAGCCGTTTTCGAGAAAATTGAGGTTATCAGCTGGGTTCCAGAAATCGAGTGAAATGAAAGTGAAATTACTTTTGTAAATCGAGTGAATTTGTTTTTGGTGTTCCACATTCCGACCGATTTCATAACTTCGAAAATCACTCGGTGAAATTAGAGATAGCTGATACTATCTGTCATATGGGACATTGCAAAATTATTTTATTTTGATAAATTTGTTTGTTTACAAATTCTGCTTAATTTTGATAAAATAAATAATAAATTATTGAGTGCTATTTATATTGCTGCGGTGTTGCAGATGCTGCGTAACTAAAATAAATAAATTTCAAATGAAAATTAAAAATTGTTATTTCATTTAGATTTATGTCATATTATCGACTTAATAAACATGCTTTCCAAATTTTGCTGCAAACTTTTGCGCCACACCTAAAACAATCATAGATTTTTTGTGTGATGCAAGTTCGCCTCAGTTTTGCGTTTCCTTACCGAAAGAAGCTTTCTGAGAACAATTGGAAAAGATTCTGATGTTGCTTTGGGCCGTATTAAAGATATGTATTAAAGATATTGAAAAGAGTTCTCAATGTTTTGGAGAACAAAATTTGTCCAAGATGATCAAACATTCCATGTCGGATGAAGAAAAACGGAAATCAAAACAACATTTCATGGACGAATTTCTTATTCCTGGGGTCATCGACATCGAAGGCAGGAAAGAATACTTTTCATTTAATGCACTGAATTTCAGTAGGATCCAAAAATAGTATCTTTTCAAAAACAAAGCGTCCGCTGCAACTGGATCTCCTTTCATAAATTCTCTGACAAGATCTTTTTGCCTCTCCATAAATTTAATAAAATTTGCCTCCTGGGTATTATTTTTGTGTTTATCTTTGGTAAAATACATTATCTTGTAGTATTCTATTCAAAATCTAAACAACATTACTACACTCAGATATTATTCATTTATATTTTCAATCACGTCAGCTCATTCCAACAATTTCACAGATACTAAAATAATCAAATTGAAATCACACACAAAACGATAAAACCAATTGTGGAACATGGAAATTCATTTTTTTTAACTTCGAAAAATGTGCAATTGAAATCGGTAAAAGTGAAATGTGGAACCCAAAATTTAATTTTAGAACGACTTCAATTTCATTTCGAGTGAAAGTGAAACTTAGAACCTAGCTGTATGTGTAATTTTTATATGGCAGGTACCGTTATTAACGTGTCTAAAAGCAAACAAAAAAAATGGCCTAGAATTATGACCAAAACAAGCTTGGGTACGAAGTTTGAAGAAAATCGGTCAAGCCGTTTAGGCTGGGGAGACCATTACGGACAGACGGACCGACGGACGGAATTCCATCGTAATGTTAGAATGTCGAAAATTTTCACGAAAACAATATCTTTCTCTTTGTAAGAGAAAGTTAATAATAAATGAATGTTCATATAAAATTTCAAATTACAAAGCAAATTGCCTATCTGTCATTCATCAGCTATTGCTGTGGAACTCATGTGGAATGTCGTTTAATAAAAACGTCATGTGGAATAAGGCTGTATATATTTCGTGAATGGCAATAACGATTTGTAGCAACCTTACGGTTTCTGCTAATTGTTCGACTTGAGCTTTTCTGTTCGGTGTTCTCCAATCCAGGAGCAAATACAAACGTCTTTTTTTGTTAACTGTGGTGTCAACAATAAAATCAGTCTGTTCTAATGCTATTCGTTGGTTCGACTTTGTAACGATAATAGGACTATTTGTCGTTGTTTTCTTAATGATTGTGTTGGTCTTTTTTTAATTTTTAGTTTGTTAGTTAGTTGGGTGGGGGAAGTTAGATCAAATTTGCACATACACCCAATCCGTCTATATAAAAAATTAAATAAAAACACACACATTTCTTTTGCTTTTGTATTTTTCATGTTTTTTTTTGTTGTTTTGTTTTGTATAATAATTTTAATTTTATAATTTTGTTTTCCTCTTGATTATTAAAAACTAAATGCTATCTACAGAATTTCAACAAAACTCTTCGAGATGTTCGTGTTTAACTCAAAAATAGTTTAAAATCAGTAAATTAAGCAAAATAATTTGTTTTTGTTGCAATCAAAGACTGATGTAGGTATTCATTGATTTTTTTTTGATATTTTATTTTTTTTTATCCAACAAAATAAGGATTTATGAATATAAACTTCCCAATGAGCGATTCAAAGCTCATTTGAAATAAAATAAAAGAAATGAACTAAATAAGAATAAAACAATCAACAATGTGCTACATACTAGTTTTAACGGTTAACAAGATCGATATTTTGTCGGTAGTTATTATCTCTTTTTTATGATTATTATTGTTCTTGTTTATTTTGTTGTGAACATGATTATTGATATTATGTTGGAGGATAATTCAAGGGCTGGTTTGGTTTTTCTTTTTCTTTGTATGTAAAAATGACTACAAACTAAAATTTAATTTGGTTTTTTCATCGGCATTTTCTTTGTTTAACAGATTATGATTTATTTATGCTGCTGCTAGTTAATTTCATTATATATATGTGTGTCTGTTTCTTTTACAATTTCTTTATAAAAAACAATTGCACTTTTAGCGGATAGATTAAAGGAAACCTGCGCAATTCCTTAATCGGTTCACGAAATACTTTTTTTTATTCGTAAAAGCATGCGAAATATTAAGTTTGTTCTTTTGGTTACATATTTATAAAAAAAATTCCGAATTTTTTTTTTTGTATTTTGTTGCTTCCCTTGCAATGAGTTTTTTTTTTATGTTTACATAGATATATAATTTGTTATGATTACGTTACGATAACCTAGTTCTTATTTTGTTTTTTAAATGTACTGCTCGTGGTGTAAGTGATTTTGGTTTGTTCAGGGTTTTTTTTTATTATTATTTTTATGGTAGAGTTTGGGGGAAAAGTAGTGTGACTACTTTACCCACGTTTTTGTATTCTAACTCTTAGAATAGTTACTAGGCTAAGATGATTCAACTGTTAACGGTGACATCACTTTGTGGTTGTTGCTTTGGTTGCTCCGATTTGGATTCCAAGTTGGTTGTGGAACTGTTGTCTGCCGCATCGCCATTGGTAAGCTTTTTGTTGTCTTCAGTCTCGTCGTCTTGGGGGATAGCAGTCAGTTTCTTTAGTGTTTCAGTTGTCTCATTTGATTCGCTGTCTCGTAAATGCTTCTCGATTTCCGTGCGTACTTTAGCGATGTCTTTTTGACTAAAAAAATATAATGAAATGAATATCGGAATAATGTTGAATGGCAGACAAGTTTGAATTATTGGAATGAACTGGGACGTAAACCTGTAGCGCCGCCCGTTTAAGTGTTGATTGATGTTTTTTACAGTATGTAATCAATTAAATTAAATTTGAGGTAATAAAGTTAGAGTTTAGTGGGTTCTGGACAATAACATTCGAAGAGAAGATAACGGGTGATTCATTTAGACTTGTTTTGTTTTTCAGCCGCTTCGAGCAACATATGGTATGCATCATCGACCCTCCGGAGTTCGTTATTGGCTTAACATCCGCAAGTTAAAGTCCCAGTGTACGTAATTGGATAATGCGCAACCAGATCCAGCCCGTAGTGAAGAGAGCATTGCGGCTAGAGTGGATGAAGAGCTTGAGCAATCGCCGATCCCAAAATATAAGGTTATCGTATTCAACAACTTTGCGAGTATCTTGGTTTTAAGTCTTACAAAATCCAATTCGTTCAAGAATTAAAGCCGACAGACTTTAATCAAGTCAATGGACTCTGCAACAACTCAATGAATATTTGCGGTTTTCGCATCAAATTTTGTTCAGTAATGAGGCCCATTTTTGGTTCAACGGTTATGTAAATAAACACAATTGCCGCATTTGGACAGACAAGCAACCTGAAGGGTATGTCGAACACAGCTACATCCACAAAAATGCACTGTTTGGTGTGTTTTATGTGCTGGTGGAATCATCGGTCCGTATTTCTTTAAAAATGAGCCCGGACTGAAGCCCGTGATGTCGGCAACATGTGGTTCCAGCATGGAGGGACAAAGTCACACGCAGCGCGCGAAACGATCGATATATTGAGAAACAACTTTGATGGACAGCTCATTTCGCGTTTCGCATCTGTAAATTAGCCACCTAGATCTCGTGATATCACACCTTTAGTCTTTTTCTTTGGGCTTATGTGAAGTCAAAAGACTTCGCCGATAAGCAATTACGATCCAGGATTTGGAAGCCTTTGGAAGCCAACATTACCCTCGAAGTAGTGTCCCAAAATTGTAGCTTCAGAATGGACCTTGTACGGCGTAATGGCGGGACGCGAAATAAAGTATATGTCTGAGACTGTTTTTTTTAGGCCATAATAATGTTTCTAATGTTTAATATTATGTGTTTTATTTAAAAAGAAAAAAACAAGTCTTAATGAATCACCCTTTACAACGAAGGGAAAACAACATATTAATAGTAAAATTATTCGCACACCGCATTGGTGGCATCGCCAATAAGGATTGGCTGGGATTATTTTGGGATTAATTAAAATCTCTTGAGTATGCTCAAGTTTTAAAATATAGCACTAAATGTGCTTTTTCACAAACAAAACTCTCATCATATCTGTTGTATTCTGGTGTTTGTCAGAGCGTGGTGAGTGTTAAATCGGTCTACTGGTATTAATCTGATCAGGTCACTGATGCATATATCCGTGATATCGCTTAGTTATCGTTGGCATGCCTTACAAATGAGGTTCCCTTGAGTTTCGGTCTGATTCTTTTCCACGGATCATTTGTTATAGCCACTATCGTGTTGGATACCTCCTATTGGGTACTTTTGATCTGGTGTATTCATAGTATAGAACTTGACTTGAATCTAGATGAAGATGAGCTCCTAGCCGAAGTAAGTCTGGATGTTAAAATTGTGCTTGGTGATTTCAACACCAAGGTAAAAAGAGAGGAAATGTTTTGCAGTTTCGGCGGAATACATAGTCTTTACAACACCATACATTACAATGGAAATAGGCAAATTAACTAAGCTGCGGAAAAAATCCAGGAAAATCCAGCTTAGTTCCAGGACAGTCAATCATATTGCAGCGACCAAAGTAATGCTTTCAGTATTTTAGATTTCCAAACATTGCAAGCATCTAACATTGACTTGGGCCATTTGTTGTAGCTAAGGCGCATATTGGTAATACTGCATTTGTAAGAGACAGCCCAGATCGTTTCAGAACGCATGTCCCTCAATCTCTCGATTATTGCCATACCACATACCAGCATCTAATGTTGAGGACCAACGGAGACGTTGTCAACAGGCCATAATAACAGCTGCAACTGATGTGCTGGTATTTCTCAAAACTATGGTCCTCACGAGGGTAATTTACGCCGTTTGTTTCTTCTTTTCCTCGTGTATAACAACAACCCCACCTTCCATCGTTTTATATAAAGCTGGTGGCTATAAGTTTGGGAGAAGCATACACCAACTAATAAGAACAATTTGGCGACGAATGGCCCCTCAACAGTGTCTGTCCGATTCATAAAAAAGGAGATCCAACTTCGATATCACAGAGGCGCCCGTGACTTAACATCGCCTTTAGAATCTGTCTATTTTGATATGTGACCGTCTGAAACCGTTCACCAATAATCTGGTCGGCATTTGTACTGGACCTCGACGTAGTTGCAAAGCGTCGTCCTCATCGAATTTCTTTCGAACGGATTTCTCGGTAGGCCTTAAATGACGTGTACAAGTGGACTGAATGCAATTATTATATATGGGCTGGATCAACTGGATATGCAAGCAAATCCATTAAAGCAACAGAATAAGCTTCAACCAGCTTGGCGTAATAAAATCCACAAATCAACGATTGAAAAAAAATTGAAACTCAGAGAAATCCTGTAAATGACAATTTTAAGTCGAAAGTCAAAGGTGACGTTGACATTTTTTCATGACACTTTCAAGCCAGTGAAACTTGTGCTCCACTAGTTGAATGTTGTCAAAACAATTGTTTAGCAGATAAGAGAAACCCATCTTCGGGCATTCGTTAAAAAGGGCGATTGCAGGAGAAGGTGAACTGCGAACTCTATAAGATAAATGAGACAAGAGAATATTGAAATTCCAGCTTGTAGAGCAAAGGATGTTGTGGATAGAATGTTACAGTGTATAAGGCTCGTACTCTTCCAGGGGAAAACCGGCAAAATTAAGGGATAGACTAAGTGCACATAATATCGGGAAGGAATTGCAAAATAGGGCAAATGGAGAGATAAGCAAAAATTATAGACAATTGCCTATGACATTTTTTATGATAAAATCGAACACAGTCGAGGGAAACTTTGTTGGATTAAGTTATATTCCTCATGCTCTTCTATAAACAAAGTGTTAGAGGTTATTCGCTGTACAGGCAGCGCAAATGAATTGGTAATGATTAATGGCTATTCGGGTTAAATGAAAGCTACTTTGTATTACCTGATTTGCACAAACAAGATTCCATTGATTGCATTTAGCATGTCCAGCACGGAACCCATTGTGGGCGGTTGAATGTGAATTGGTGGCAATCCCGTTGTAAGCTTGCCATTAGAGTAGATATCGTTCATTTTCTTTTGCAGGAAGACAGCTTGTTGCGTCAACAAACGCAGGCACTGAGATGATTCTTGGGTCTTCTCGTGATTCTCACCCAACTAAAATCAAACAAAAGCCATGTAACTTCGTCAAATTATATCAACAATAATTCATTGCATTACCTGTGTTTTGTAAATAGTATAAGTCTCCTTCTCATTACCTAGAGCCGAACGGAAGTCGCCCATGCAGCTTTGTGTTCTCGCAACCAAGTGATAACTGACGGCCACGTGCATTGACTTTGCTCCGTAGTACTTGAGGTTCAGAGCGAGAGCATGTTCGATGAATCTAAGCGACAGCTCATACTCTCCAACAGCGTGCAAAATCAAACTGATGTTGCTCTAAAATCACAAAATGAATTCGTCATTAACCTTCACATGTATTAATCGAGGGATACTTACATCGATTAGTGCGATTTCCGGATGATCCTCACCGCATATCAAGAGAAGCAAATACCGTGCTCTGTACAACAACTTGAGTGATGTACTGATCTGTCCATTGGCGAAGCAGTACAACGCCAAGTGGGTCTGAAAACATGAAAATGAAAAGAGCAATCCACTTTTTGAAGTCATATTAACTTACATATTCTAAAATGGTGTACGGATGGTCGATGCCATTGACTCGCTCACTCATGATGACCGATCGCTGTTGGATGGCCAAGGCCTCCTGTGGATCGCCCAAAATATAACTCAAGCGCGCCAACATCCTTAGACACTGGCCATTCTCCGAGTGCATTGCACCAAAGACATTGTTCAACAGATTCAGCGCCTCACTGATCAACTCATAGCCCTCCTTGAAGTATCCCTGTTGGATCTTCGATTGGCCAGTTGTGTAGAAGTTATAGGCATCGGTTGCGCGTGGATTAATGTGCTTGACGATTGGGAAGACATTGACAATGTCCTCATCGGTAAATGTGGGCTTATTGCGCGACTCGAAATTGTATTCGCGCAGTAAAATCTGGATGCCAACCTTAAGGCAAAAGGCACGGAGAACACTAATCTTTTGAAGCTTGTACATCTCAAAGACTGTCTTTTCGCCCGTAGAATCGTAGTCCAAGTCAAAATCATAATAGGTTTTGATTTCGCGCTTAATCTGTTGCCACATCAACTTTGGTGTTATTAGAGCCCAGTCGTTGTTATCACTTCCAAAGAGTGCATTCTTTCCGTTCTTTCGCTTGTTGCGACGCTTGTTGGTTTTTTGCAACTCATCCGATCCTAATGTAGGAGCGGTCACAGGGCCAGATGTTAGGAAGCAATTAAGGAAATGGCTAATGGCAGCAGCCAAGCTGATTACTTCGGTATTTTGCATGTAGCTGTAGTAAATATGTTTAGTTGCGCGTATAATTAATTCCTGGACGGCGATACGATAGAGATATTCCAGTCTGGGTACCTCGCGGAGAAGAGTTGCCACTTTACCCAAATACCTAATGTTGATGCCACGTGCGTGTAGTGTTTCAGTCAAGTTGCAACCATCAATCGACGCTGACAGGTGATCCATGTGCTCCTTAATGAACGCGGGAATTTGCTTGAGCACCAAGAATTCTGCTGCGTCCATTACAAGTTGCTTTTGCTTCTTGATTGAGCTAGGCGAATCGGGTGTATCGACGTGCTTGATGCCAGGGGAATAGACATCGGGATTAAAACGGAAATCAAACTCGTACTCTTTTAATGAACCGACCGCGGTGCACGCACGCTTAACAACCTCAGCCGCTTGCTTCTCGTCGTGGGCATTGTTTTCGTTCACACTTTCAGTCAGTTTCTTTGCCTCCTCTGTTGAGGCGTTGGTATTGATCTCCTCGGCTGATGTCTTTTCTTCGTTGGTGACCGCCGGAGTCTTTGACTCTTCCCTATTTTTATCCTCGATGGCGGGTTGGTTCTTATTGGCATCTGTCTGAGTGCTGCCTTCAGCCTTCTTCTTGTTGGCATTCAGCTGTTGCAAATGCTGAGCCGCATTGCGAATAAAACTCACATAGCGGTCTTCAATGAATGATTCCAACAGCTCCTGCCGCAGGCAAGAAAGTTTGTGCTTGTGTTCAATTGGGAAGCCCATTGCCTTCAGTGCAGGGCTGGGCTCAGCGCCAGCAAGCTTCAGGAAGTTCACATCTGGTGGGAAGGTACGCAAAAGATCCAAAATATAATGGCGTCCATCGTTGCCAATGATTCCCTTGCACTCGACCGAGGAGCACAGTTCCACTTCTTCATCCTTCTCGTTGAGGACAGAGTGTGGTAGGATCTTAAGATGTTTGGCAGCCTTGCGCAGCAGCTCCAAGTACTTGGGATGGCTGAGGACTGTCTTTCCAAAGTCAATGGATCCGTAGACAACCGATTGCTCCTGCTCACGCTCGAGAATACCAGGAATAATCGACTGTGCTGTGATGCGATAGCCACGATAATCGATCACCACTGTACCAAGTGTATAGAGTCCTTCAACATCAACTGCGCTATACACACGAACGCCGTGCAGATCATTGCGGGGAGCAACAAATGCGGCGACATCTCCTCCAAGCTCCTTGTAATGATCGCGTACATCGAAGCCCAGTGAGAAGAAGATATTGTTCCAGATAAACATTTGCATTTTAGCGTCCTCGCCGGGATTGATAGCCAATACGTTGCCATCAATGACGGCCATAGCCCCACGGGTGGCGGCGATTACAAAATCACCATGCACTTTGAAAATAGCACGCTCTCGCAACAATCGATCGGGCAGTGTCTTGCGTGGAAGTTCGCGTGTTGTTTGCAATTCCTCGTTCCAGTCTCGTGTTTGGCCGGGAATATGCTCCTCATAACTATAACAAATAAATTTTCAGCTAGTCATCGACATTAGACAGAAACCAATCAAGACTTACCCCAACTTTGAAGAGAATGCATCCTCCGCTCGAATGGCATCAATTGTGTGTTCCAACTGCGGGGAACTCCATGTGTAAACCTGGTATGGTGTAGCTACTCTTTCGAATGCGTGACGCAGAGTACGCTTCTTTTGCATTTGTGTGAATGCCCGCTTAAACGAGGGCGAGATCTGTGACAACAAATCTATCAGTGAATGACACAAGTGACTTGGATTGTCTGGCTTGGGGTTGAAGACTTCGTCGGTCGATTGGTTAATATAGAATCCCTTAGGGCATGCGGAAATGTGGAATCGCTTATCCTCCATTGTAATCACGTACAAGTACATCAAATCGCCATGCAACTTGCGTGGTCCAGGCGGTGGATTCCATGCAGATGTGGTCAACACTTTCAGCGATTGAGGTCCCTTGGCGCTTTTTGCACCTGGTTGCAATGGCAACAACGGGCGTTCCTTTGATCCTGGCATTATGTAATCCGGGGGTGTGCAATCCACACTATCAGGTCGAGACTTTTTCTTCTCCAACAAATCACCTTGTGTAATCGTATGCAGGAAAGACAGTGAGTTGCAATCAACTCCATTATAGGCATCGGCTGGATCCATTGATTTTAGTAAATCCCGAACATGACGTACGTGAATGCGAGCTTCCCTCATCGTGTATGGTTCCTCAACCACTTTAATAGTCGATCCATGTTTCAGTCCTTCGATATTCTTTAATTCTGCGAAGTTATCCAACGTAACACCGTCCAACTGTAGGGAGAAACACGTTCGGTGGCATGTATCTTCTCGGTCCATCAGCAACTGATGGATCTCTTGCACCAGCTCCATGCTGGACAGCTGGATGGAAAGCAATTCGGCGCCAGGACTTTGAATATGCACTGTGATTCCATTGTCGTGCAACATATCCAAATCAATGCTCTCGTCCGAACGATCATCACCGCCACTATCGTCTTCTTTTTCTGCCGCTGTTGGAGTTTCGCTCTTTTTATCTGCGTTGCTATTCTCATTGGCATTGATTTCGGCTGATTTTTCAGTTTTCGGTTCGGCTGCTGAATGGCCGTTAGTCAAAGTATTACCATTTTTGTTTCCATTTTTAGCACCTTTTCCTATAAGCAAAAAAAGGAATATATTTATTTTCTTTTATGTAGAGTGCATGTGTTCTTGTAAGGGAAATACATAATGTGTGTGTGTCATGAGGTTATCAGTAATCGCATGCTTGTTTGGAAGTTGTATGAATGAGGTTGGGATATGTTTTGTACGCATTTCTAATACAATTTCTGTTTTGCCATTTGAAAACACATTGCAATGCGAGAGCCGACTAGACTCTAAGACCGTTGGTAATCAATAGTTTTGTTTATGTGCCTATGGTATGCATAATGTGCAGTCATGGCCATCAGACTTTTATTATGTGTTTTCTTAATGATACTTATAAAACACATCCCAAGTACAAGCCAATCCCTTGTTTTGCAATGAGGATGGCGTTAACATTATTGGAGATTTTTACATAACGTTTATAAATATTGTTAAGACTCATTTTAAAGAAGTTCCTCAAAACGAGGCTTTAAATGAAAATGCATAGATTTGCATATTCCTGGTCAAATATTTTTTTTATACTGAATTTATGTTTTTAGATCACACTTAAATAATGACCAGTTTCTGCACCCCATGAATTTCAAGAGAGCTTCTCCCTTCGTGTTGTTAACTTTTTGTCACAATAGCAACCAAATGCTTTAAAAATAAAAGCACGTTTGAAGAATCCTTAACAAAACGTACATCTTTTTGTACCTCTGTAAGTTCTATACTGCCGGCATCAAATTTCGAAGATCAATTGCGACAGTCATTTGAATTTTTGAATTACCCTAACATGACATTGCTCGTTCAATGAATATGTGTATTTAATAAAAAAAAGTTAATTAACAAGTGAGTTTTAATGTTTTTTTATTTAACCTTTGGCTTGATAAACGACGTCATGTATAGGTTAAATAAGGTTGTTTTTTTTTTGTGATGGAAAGTTTTCGTAATTGGGAAAGTAACGCTAATAACTGAGTGCGAAGTTGAATATTTTATATGTTATATTCAGTACCTTGGAATGCTTATAGCGTGGTTATTAAAACCGTTTCCTAGTTATCGGAACTACAGAGGCATAAATCACCTCAACAACTAAAGGGTCCGCCAATTAACTTTTTTTTTGTTGAAAATGCTATACAAAAAAACTACTGAATATTTTCTCAAATTTCTATTTTTTGTTGAAAGCACAAACCTTCCGGCTAGTAATGGAAAATAATTTCATTCAAATGGCTGCCTCGGCTGGCCATGCAGTAGCCTACACGATCGGTCCAATTTTTAAGCACACCATCGATTGTGCCATTTCACCAATGGCTCCACGAATATTGTCCTTTAAAGCGTCAATTGTCTCTGGCTTGTCGGCGTAACACTTATCTTTTACGGCACCCCACAAATAATAGTCCAACGGTGTCAAATCGGAGCTCCGAGGTCAGCTCTGCGGCTGATAATGCGATCTTCAAAAACAGGGCGCAAAGCATCGAGTGTAGCTTCGGCTGTGTGGCACGTAGCGCCGTCCTTGAAACCAAATGTCGTTGAAACCAAATGTTGCCAATATCCTCCTCTTCAATTTTTATGAACAAAAATTCGTTCAACATGGCCCGATAACGATCTCTGGACCAAAATCCGCACCAAACAGTGACTCGTTTTGGGTGTATCGGCTTTTCAATGTATGCGTGCGGGTTTTCTGTGCCTCTTCTCTAAGTCGATCGCAGGCCCACTTAGCGAAGCGAAAACGCATTGGATGGTCAGTTGGCCTCAACTCCTGAACCAATTGGACTTTTTTATGACGTCATACCAAGGTCTTTATGCACAATTCGTCTCAATGATGTCTCCGAAATGTTCAATTGTTGAGAACGACGGTGAATTGATGTTAATGACACTTCACGCACACTTTCTGCCACAGCAGCAATATTCTCGGGTGTACGCACTGTTTTTGGCTTTTCACGCTTTGGTTTATCGATGAGGATGCCAGTTTCTTTCCCTTTTTTCACAAGATAACGAACATACGGAGCTGACGATGCTTCTCTTCTTCCAAAATCCGTACGCAATTTACCATGATTTTCAAAGTAATGTCGCAATATTTCCCAGCCATATTCGTTCAGCGGAAGGAGAAAACTAATTATCTGTCAAATCAGACATGAGCTAAGTGTTACCATTCACGAAATAAGCACTAGTTGAAAAAAAAAGTTAGATGGCGGACCCGTTACAAGGTCCTATATGCCATAATATGTGATCGCCTAAAAACTCCACCACTGATCACACCGCTTTTCATACTTCCGCAGATCATGAAAAAAAGACGAAGAAGTCCAAATCGATATCCACCACCTATTTGTATTTTTCAAAGCCGCATACGACAGCATTTGTAGAGACGACCTATACATAGTAACCAGTTTAATGCCGATTCAGAAAAAAATTGTTTATTCGGGAATATTTATCAGAAGAGCATTATTTAATAATTTAAGCAACTGGATTGGAAGCATCAGTTGAGGGACTTATAAACGAGTTACTAATGACTAATGGTAAGGCAGACAACGCCGAAAAGTACTGCGTCCAAGGATTCAATAGAGAATTCCATTCGTTATTATAGAAAAAAAATTGGCGATTCTTCAAGAGAATGTGTTTTAATTGGACCAGAATTCAACAAACAAATTGGAGAATAATTGGACACCTGCAACGGTGTGTTGGTATCCTTCACTTTCTAAGAGAGAACGTGTTGCTGCTTATTGCAATACATAAATACATAAATCTATAAATCATAAATCTATAAATATATATACTATGTACATTTATTTCAGAGATAGTTCTCAATTGAACAATTGCTACTACCTCTTAACTGTGTTCGAAATTTGTTTTCTTTTCGTCTGACGAACTTAAGCAAAATAACAACGTCGAATCCATTTAATGTTGTAAAATGATTTTTTCAACTTTTATTTTTTCCGAATTTTACTTCCCAATGACATTTATTTGAAGATTAGACTATTTACCTTTTTTTATTTTATTTTAGTACAACTACCACGTCAAACTAAAAATTACGTTCCGTGAGCATTCGTATGACACAATCTCAATACGTTCGTACGATGAATCACGTAATTGTTGTTCGTACGATTGCCGATCCGTTCACGGAGGACGCGATTCGACCCCAGGATTGGAACCACTACGCGCTTAGTCCTCCCAATAATACTTTAAAAAAAACGTATTTTGTTAATGAACAAGCCAACAATGAAACAAAACTTTAGGAGAAGCCTTATATACAATCTACAACAATTCAAGAACAGAGATAATTAACATCTGCAAGCATCATCTCAGGGCGCGTTTTGAGCGTTACTCGTATAAGGTCGCTTCACCGGACAACAGTTTATATAAAAATAGGCAGTTACTACAATTCACTGCATGAACGTAACATGAAAGGAAAGGAAGGTTTCGTGCGTCATGTTTGTTGAGAATGCATTTTTGTATACATTAATTACAAGATGTTTAATCAACGTCTATTATAAAGTTGATAACCATGAAGCTTTGATTATGTTTGAACATGAGTAAGTGGATATATAAAATTAAATAATTCAAATCGGTAAAACTTGTAAACTGAGAAGTGAGGGCATATTATAAAAACTTCTATAAATATCAATTTAGATTAGTCAGAAATTAACACGCGACCGTACTCTACATAGATAATAATCATTCAAAGTTTGATTAACTGAAAATAAAATGTGTTGCCTACATATTACATGTCCGAGATTAAAGGAGTTTATCCACATATTTTGTCTATACAAACACTGCACAGCAAGGTGTTTGAACACATGTTGCTGCTCAAAATCAAAAGTAAACACAAACTGTTGAAACCTGATAAGGTTTTGAAAAAAAAGGAAAGGACACTTAACATGCAGATGTGAAATTCCTTCTTTATTTAGGTACTACCTGCATCGAAATATGTGATTAACACTATGCTCTTAAAAATATACAATTGCAGTCCGATAGTAAGAAGATACAACATCCTCGCGAGGAAGTAACTATTAACTGCTTGCGAGTAGTGTTGTAAATAACAAACAAATATAGCGAGATTACATTTGTCTTATCAGTGTATAAAGAATGACAGTGGCGCATGCAAATCACCAACGATTTGTCTCTAAAAAAAAAAAACAGAAAACAAATAAGAGAGCCAGAGATGAATTTCAACAAAACCAACAAAAAAGTAAAAACTAGTTCTCAATTCATTGGAGTTTAGTCACCTAATATACCGAGCGATCTACATCATGAGATTAATCAAGAGGTATTGCCAGTTGCAAGTGCGTAGACACACAATATTGAATCACTTAACACCTTTCTTTAAAAATTGGTTTAATATTGTGAATGTCGAATCGACACGATATTTATCGATTTTTTTTTGTTATTTGACAGACGATTTTGAGATATTTCCTTCATTTCTCGCTGGTTTCGAAGGTGTTGGTTACAATTTGTGAAATCAATTACAAAAATAAACTATGCTTTGCAAAACTATTTATATACTGCAATGCAATGCATTATATAGCATCTGACTTTTTTTGATGCAAAGTTTATCTACACTAGTCGGCATAAGTATTTTGACGAAACCTTTTTGTGACTATTGAGACTTACTTTGCTTGGTATCGTTAAAACAACGGTGCAAAAATGATGCGCGAAACAAAGAATCTATTTTTAGCTCTATGCATGCCAAGTTTTGTATTGTTTACCTTTTGCATTCTCTTTCTGCTGATAAGAACGCATGCAGACAAAGAATTTTTACGTGGCATAAGTATTTTGACGGAAACTTTGTGTAAATATTTTAACAGTTTTGAGCACGGGATAACCAAAAAACTTGTGTAGTTAACTTTAATTTACATTAAACGTTGATAACAAAATAAAAATTTATTAAAATTTATTAAAAACCATGGGTAAAACGGCTGAGTTGAGTTTGGTTGTCAGATCTTCAATGGTAGCGAAGTTTAACGCTGGAACGGCAGTAAAAGACATAGCAAGTGAGTTTAATGTGTCGCGTCAAACTGTGCACTATCAAATCAATAAGTTTAAAAAGCATAATGACATCACAAACCTAATGAGATCAGGTGCTAAGCGCAAAACAACGCCCACTGAAGACCGAACCCTTCTACGGGAATTTAAAAGAAATATATTCCTGAAGCCTCAAACTGCTGCAAATCAATGGAATTTGACGGCAACGAATCCAATCAGTGAGCGCACTGTCCGACGACGTTTAATGGAAGGAGATTTTAAAACATTTAAAGCTAAGGACGTGCCGTACATATCAAAGGTAAACAAGCTTAAAAGACTGTCTTTCGCAAAGGAACATCTGCACAAGCCAAAGGAGTACTGGAGAAGCGTTCTATGGACAGATGAAAGCTCCTTTGAGTATAACTCATCAAAAAACAAATTTTACGTTAGATTGCCAAAGGTAGAAAGGCAAAAAAGACGCCCCGTTTGTCAAAAAATGAGCCATGGTGGAGGCTCTGTCATGTTCTGGGGATGTATTGCGTATAATGGCCTGGGTGAATTGGTTCCTATCATCGGCTCGATGAACCAAGGTCAATATTTAAGAACCCTAAATGATAATGCCTTTCCTTCCGGAGGTAGGCTTATTGGTGAATCATTTATCCTGCAACAGGACAATGCCCCATGCCACAAAGCCCGGATGATAACTAAATTTTTGAAGGATGTTGGTGTTGCCACTTTGGACTGGCCACCTCAAAGTCCAGATTTAAATATAATATCTCTTTTGAAACGCAAAAGAACAGTTTCTTTAAATAAAACCAGAGAGGAGACGATTTCTGAGGTCACTTCCCTTTGGGAAGAGATATCTCCAGAGATTCTTCAAAATTTAGTAGATTCAGTACCGAGACGCCTTCAAAAAGTTATTGAAGCCAAAGGAGGTTATATATTTTACTAAATTCTTCTTTATTTATTTACTTTTGTTAAGTTTAAAATGTTTTTTCTTAGAGTTATATACTTGTCAAAATACTTATGCCAACACACGAAATTACAAATTAATTTATATCTTTTTTGACTTCTATGAAAAAATATTTGTTTGCCTATTTTTAAGTTTGTATTAGTTATACATATATAAAAATGAAAAACTAAACATGAATTCTTGTCAAGCCATTTAGAAGTTAAACTCAAAAATGCACGATTTTTATTTCGTCAAAATACTTATGCCGACTAGTGTACTTCATAAGATCACTACAAATATTTTGGGTTTCAAAACACTATGTTGCAGTACTGCAGCAAAAGCGTTTAGGAATTCAGAAAAACAAATATCGACGACAATTAATATTGAGTTGTGATAATCTTTTGGTTACACTGTGCAATGGCAAGGGATAGCAAGGCATCAACTTGCCGAAATTGATGTACATTTACTAAGTTTGTCCCTGTTTTATAGAATTTTATAGAAGTATGTAGTTTTAATTATGATGAATTATTTGTATGAACATATTATGATATAAGAATAAGTTTTGTTTTTAAAAATAAGAATTAAAAATCAATAATTATGATATCAAACGAATGCAAACAAAATATGAGCCAACAATTCAACACGTATCCTCACTGCTGGCTAAAGTAAAATTTCGACCTCGATCAAAAAGATGCATACTGATGCAATTATTGTAATAAGTAATTGTGCACCCGGTCTTTCTAAATAATTTGTTCGTACGGCATGACCAAATAAAATTTCCCAATTGACTGAAAAATTGATTAAATCTAAAGGATTCTCAATAAATTGAAAATGCTACATGCCTCAAAACAGGAGACAAATTACTTGACTATCCATGCTTTTAAGGGTAATGGAAAAAATAATTTACATCATGATTGTTGATTAGCCAGAAATGAATGGACTGATAGCTAATAGTTCTTAAGACATAGAACAACATAAAGGAAAGAGGGCTGTTTCCCTATCCCTCGATTGAGTTTGGCACAGAACTTTGATAGGCAAATTAGCAGCATATAGTGTTTCTTAAGAAATATTTCTATAAACGCTACAGAGCCTTTAACGATAAATTTTTTCATTCACTCTATTTCTGCTATACATTTATGATTTATTTACGAAAATCAGAGATACAGATAAAAGTCCTCTGATAGAACCAGAACAAATGATACACGAATTAGCGGTATTGCTACACACGAGTTAGGGTTTGGCCACATTAAATACAAAAAAAAATACAAATTTTTGGCGCAACAGGCTCGTTAGTACCCAGGGCCTAGCTTTCTCACAACCATTCATGTGTGCGTGTGTACTTCTTGCACGATGGCGGGACCTCCTGTTTTATGCCGACTCCGAAGGGCTTAGTTGAGATAAGCTATTCTTGACAATTGATACTACTCGGATGATTTGTCAGATCATCACGAGAGGAGGGCCAGTGAAAAAATCATTTAGGTGTTGCTACGGCAGGGAGAACCCAGACCTCCTGCGCGGCAGTTCATCGCACTAACCATCGCTCCACTGAGCCCCTCGGCCACATTAAATGCTGATAGATTTATCCACAACATGGAACTTTACAATCAAAAAATATTGGCTCCTATTGCAAGTTTCGATCGTGTATTGTTGTGTAGGACAATCGAGATTGATTTTGATTAGTTAGTATTTGATTATTGTGAATTTCTTTTGTCGATATATCCTCAGAAATTATGATTATATCATTTTTAAATTACTTAAACAAATATCGACGAAATGTTGGGGTGCGTTGTGGTTTGAGGAAACGGATGAAGAAAATAACAAAATAGGAAGCAGTCAACCGATGCTTCCTATCCTTTTGAGTTAGATAAAGACTATTTGTTTTATCAAATTATTAACTTTTCATTATTCAGGATTCAACAGTTTAAAATGTTATATATGCTTGGAGAAGTATGCAATCCTAAGAAATACATGTGCTGCTTGCACGACTGATCATCAACTTAGTGTGAGAAATGAATAGGTTACTGGACTTCTATTCTTCCATTACTTCCATCAGTGCTGCAAGATGCTATTGATACTAGTGGTCTTATTATATTGCTCAAAAATGTTGAGCAACCTAAATAAGTTGAGATAATGGGTGACAATCAGCCCTATCGAGGTATCCGTCGGAGCGGACAATTTTCCGCAACGCATACTTCGTCGGAGGTTAAAATTCCATTCGAGGTATGTGTCATCGGAAAAAAAATCTTCCCAAATGCGACGGGTTCACTTCACTACAATTCGTAAATAAATTCCGCGAAGAATTTGTGTCGGAGGAAATCGGAGAAAGAATGGCACTTAGCTGTCAAAAATCGCATGAAAAATGCACCTCAACGCAATTCGCCGGTGTGCGTTACAAAATGTCGGAGAAATATTCCGAACAGCTTTTCGGAGGAATACCTCGAAGCAAAAATCCTCCGAATCGTACGAAATCGGAGAATTTTCCGCTCCGACGGATACCTCGATAGGGCCGAATGTCTTTTATTTCTGTTAAAATCGAGAACGGGACAAAAACGCAGGCAATGATTCTGGCAGCCGGCCGCGGTCGCTTAACTGCATACAACTTAATCATTTTGTTTAAACACAATGCGGGCATGTTTTCGATAATGCACCGGAGAGATATCATGTTGTATAACGCGATTGTGAAGAAAGTGATAGATTTGGTGCGTCCAAATTAGTTTTTGTATTATATGTGGGCACCCCGACTACGTATCAAAAAATGAGCTAAAATTCCTAAAGAATTTTCTACAACACACAGGGCCTTACAAAGTGGTGTATTGAACATTGTTTTTATCTACCAAAGCTGGTGGTTTAGAAAAAACATTTTAAAACCTTCATCACCTATAAGTACATAAGGGTCGAGGGTGTCTGTTTCTGATAGTGGTTATTGTTTCTGATAGGGAGATCAGTTTTGCTCGAATTATACAAACATAATTAAAGAAACGGTCTTAAAATAAATTAATTTCTTTACAAAATAGAGGGAATTCACACAAATCCTTTCCTATTTTTATTTATTTCGTACACTTTATTCTCGTCTTGATATAATAATGAGAAGAAGGAGCAGTCCTTATTCATCAGAGCTACTACTTGTTCCACACTTAAACGCTGAAAGCAATTTGCTTTTTGTTTGACATGTTTGGCGGCGGTGGGAAACAGCATATTCTTCCCACGTCGCTGGAGCCTTAAGGCCTGCTCAGAATGCATATCTGTAGCTGGTATCTGTAGCTGAGTGAAAGTTAAAAACAAGGCAACCCGTAAGCGCTTTCACAATGTGTATCTCCCGTGAATCTGTAGCTTGAAGTTGAATGGGGTTCAACTTCACGCTTCAGATTCACGTTTGACGTTTCACTCAGCTTCAGATACCAGCCTGCTGAGCCTGCTCAGAATGCATATATGTAGCTTGTATCTTGCATCGCTGTCAAAAGATAGATACATTTCTTGCATGAAGTTGCCCTTTATTCAGCTTCACGCTACAGATTCACGAAGATACACATTGTGTACGCGCTTACAGATACCAGCTGCGATTAAATGGTTAAACTCAGTTAAGTGAAGTAATCGTTCGATTGTTTAGATCTTGTGCGACAGTTCCCTGACATAGTGCCAAGAAGCACCAATTCATTTGGTTTTGGGAAACCAACAAATGAAATATTCCCAAAACTCTGTCATTCTCAAATTTTTCCTAATTTATCTTAAATGACTTTTGAGTTACTCCCATGACATAAAATAGGTTCAACCGAACTGGCAACACTTTCTCTATAACTGATAAATTAACAAACTATCTATCTACTGAGTACCTTACTAGTAACATGTGTTAGTCAGAGTGAGAGATAATCTAAAGCAGAAGAAAATAGAGCAGTCTTTTACTATTTTCCTTTACATATTATGAACTCAGAGAAGTGTTTCTATATTTAGATCAACGCACAGGAGAAAGAAAAGCGACGGTAGGGCACACAGCGCCTGATAACATGATTGGACGATTGGAATTCACTCTTCTTTGGGCACACGCACACATACATACCAATTTAGTGTCATCTGCGAGATTTGAACTCGATCAAAGATCTTTTTCTCTCTTGCGGGTGCTTATAGGATTTGATAAAATACCGATGTGATAGTGGTGCAGCCAAAATAATATCAAGTCACGTGTCGTAAACTGCCTTAAACTGAATTTCGTCATAACATGTACAAGTGACAGAAGCACGAAATGCCGATAGAGGGGCTCGAATCGAATCACCCATGTTATCCTCCATGGTCGACGATGCGTCGGCTCTGGAGACACTGGAAAGCACGTGTTAGTATGGGAACATTATAGGTTACAAATCGACTTGAAACAGTAACTACACTAATTTATTGAAAAAAAATTCTGGGAACGGCGATGTAGTAGGAAAAAAACATAATAAAGGCCGGCAACTGACAGACTGAACTTTTCTTTCAGAAAAACACACGAGAAAATCAAATTACGTAACGAGTGTTATATGACTGGTTCTGTGCGGCGATAGAAATGTTGGTTTTTTTAAGGATCGTAGAACATTTTTGTCATAAATTTGATAACTCTGACACATAGAAAGGATTTAAGGAATTAGTGAGTTTGATAGATTATTGCCTAGAGAAGGTACTACATCTTGAACAAACCTTTTTTCTTGCCGCCCGCATTGTCGGTATTTACTCCTGGTGCTGGCGGAGCCGAGTTGCTGGAGGACTTTGCACCGGTGTCTTCCTTCTTAACATCAGCTGCTGCTTTGGGGGGAATTTTTTCGTCGGTTTCCAATGCCATGATTGTTTTTTTAATACGAAAAGTTCGTTGTAATAAGCTGTTCGTCTCTTACGATTTGTAATTGCTTGCACACTTTATTTGGAAAACACTCACACAACGCGATTAGTACACGGCGTATGTCAATCGATTATGAGATACCGATTTTGGAAATGGTTCTCAAGAATTAATTGAATT
This sequence comes from Rhingia campestris, assembly GCA_932526625.1. Classification (NCBI taxonomy): domain Eukaryota; kingdom Metazoa; phylum Arthropoda; class Insecta; order Diptera; family Syrphidae; genus Rhingia; species Rhingia campestris. Next base: position 107,467,803 of record OW052182.1, read on the forward strand.
GAATTACAAAAAAAAGAAATATGTTTTTTGATTAAACTATGAACGACTTGAAGTATTCCTTGATGAGAACCTGCGAACCTCCCCGCCCGTCATGAGCGATCCACAAGAAACAACTGAGAATCGAAGTGAACCGAGAACGTTTAGGAATTTCGAACAAAGGAAAATGTAACTTTCAGTGAGATGCGATAACAGCGTGGATGGGTAATGTAGTTCAGGTATTGAAATGGTGTTAGGGGGTTTCCTTAGGCGAACCATTAAACATTTTTAGCTAATGAAAAATAAAATGTTTTTAGTAATAGAGTTCTTTGCGACAACGTCAATCTCACAGCCATACCATTTATATGAAGGGAAATTAATACAAAAAAAAAAACTCCCGACCAACTTGCCTTCATAACAGGGCTGACAGATTGGCGTTGGTGCGAAGTACTCTATAGTTTTCACTGAGCAGAAACTCATTATTTCTCGAAATTCGTTTTATCATTTCAATAGAGCGGTCTCGCCGGCAGGAACACATGCCAAGTGCCAAGTCGGATTTCACTTATTTATTGCTGACTTTATTCTCTTAAATTAAACATTTTTTGACATTAAGTTTGTAACCTAAAGAAATAATTTTGTCCAGGCTTCGTTGAGGTTTGGAAAAAATATTTTTTTTGTAGACTATAAATTTAGTTTCAGCCAAACTCAAACTTTATATTGGTGGCACCGATCTATTGAAATGATCAAAAGAGTTGTTGAACTTATGGGTTTCGACTCGGGTGGGAATGTTTTCTTGAAACAACGCATTTCGGCTAGAAATGTGGAAAATTGTGGTTGGTGCAAGTAGGTGTAAATCTATAAGCTTGGAGTCGAGATTTTACTTACCAAGACCAAGACCGAAAAGAAAATGGATAATGAACAATGACATACTTGCTGCCTCTAATTAATGGGTCCTGGACTCATTGCCTGCGACAAGACAGCCTTTCACCCTCTTCGATCCTGGGCACGTTACTTCCAGTCATTCAGTCCAAAACCCTGACATCCGAGTTCACTTGATCCGGGCGTTATGTCTTTTCTTCGCCTTGAAACTCAACATTGGGATTCGATGACTCTATGGCTGTAGCATTAAGGTTCATTCGCTAGATGTGGCCGAGCCAATGTTGTTGACGTATACTTAATCCATATTTGGGTACAGCTCTACCCTCGCATATAAGAACAAAAATTCGGCACTCGAAAGTGCCATATAATTGCTTTGTTTTCCTGCATCCTGCGCCGTAAAGTAGGACTGGTAGGATTGTGGTCATGTAGAATATTTTAGCTCTCGAGTATAAGTCTTGTGCTCCATTTGATTCGATAAACCAAAATAGCGTCAGTTTTATAGGATCAGTTTTCGACCTATCTGCACTAAGGTCTCATACGAGTCATATATACAATTTAACTATATCAAAATTGTAACTATCAACAACAGCCGTGTTTTTTTCTAAATCAATACAGGCTTAAATACAAATGAGAAAAAACGCTAATCGGTGATATGGCACCACTGCCAACAGATGGCGTTTTGGGGTTCAATTTTTGCTGTGTCATTAATTTTTTTTTTTTTGCAAATAAATTCCAATTTTTTTTACTTATTTTAGTGTTTTAATTTTATATTTAAAGCAAAGATAAAAATATTTTGACATCAAATTATTTCATAAAACATTCATATCCCACCTATTTTGATGTGGATGTGGTACCGGCAGCCATTTTTAGCGTTTTCCGATAGCCATTGAAAAAAATAGGATTGATAGCACATTTTCTATCTAGGCTAAGGGTGTACGATTGCATAATTATCCATTTTTCGCGAAATCTATATAAGCTATAAGTGTTGTATTTTGCACGTAAATTGTTTGCTAAGCCTATAAAGATTTCGAGTTTCATAGCTTTTTCAGTAGGATAATGCACGTACGTGTTGTGGATAGATTTTCAGTTAAATTCAAATATTTTCCTTGCCAATGTTATCGGCAGCAGAGAAAAATTAGCTTATATGTTTTTCTTTCACTTCAACTATAACAGTTTTAAAATCTCTGCTATTTTCTCTAAACCCTCCACTTCGTTCCGCCGAACAAAAACTTTAAAAATGGAAAAGGAACGTTTGCTGTCATTCGTTTTGTTGAATGTTGACATCGCAGAGCTTCAGATTTGAGTTTACCCAGTTGGATTATTTTAAGAAAATAAAAATTATGCAAAATCTTATAGAAAATAAATCAAATAAAAACAAAAGTGAAAAAGATGGTGAGGAGAAAAAAATACGACCAGTTATCAAAAGTGCCACAGATCTACAGCGGCTGAAACTCGAAAAGTTAATGAAAAATCCTGTAAGTTGGTCAGAATTTATTAAAGTCTCACTAAAATTATGTTTTAATTGTTAATAAACCTTTAGAGCAAGCCAATCATTATCCCAGAACCACCCAAAGAGAAGGACTATATGCAAACGGTACCCTCTTTCGTGCGCAATGTAATGGGTTCCAGTGCTGGTGCTGGATCGGGTGAGTTTCATGTTTATCGTCATCTTCGGCGAAAGGAGTATGCTCGTCAGAAATGCATACAAGCTAAGAGTATGCGAGAGCAATTGGATGAAGAGTATCAGGCAAAGTTGGAGAAAAACCGCTTAGAAGCTGAGAAAAAAACAGCAAAGAAACGGGCAAAGCGCCTAAAGAAAAAACAAAAGGCTAAGAAGCCGAAAACCAAAAACAGCGACGAGAAGGAGGTAGTAATGGAAGATACAAGTGAAGAGGAGGATGATGAAGATGAAAATGATGGTGTTAATATCATTGACGAACAGGTACATAACTCCTCGGTAGTAGTTCCCACAAAAGAAGAAGTTTCTGAAGACACTTGCAATGCCGAAAAAGAACCAAACACTTCTCCCGGTGAAGAAAACCAGAATAAAGAAACACAAGATTCACTAATAGAAGCTCCCCAACAGAAACCAGAAGCTGTTGAAAAACCATTGGGAGATAACGAAGAGCAAAATGAAGCTGAAGGATCTCAGGAACCAATTGAACCTCAGAGTAAAAATGATGCTGGAAATGGTGAAGAAGAAAAGAATTCAGAAACAGACTCTACGAAATAGAAATGTACAACTTAAGCTATATAATAGGCTGGAAAATTCAATCAAATACAACATAACTTTACAAATAAAAAAAAATATTTTATATTTTTTTAAAACAAACATGTATTTTTCAATGGGTATTAAATATAATCGTTCCTACAGTTTATTTTTGGGGCAACATGGATATTCAAAGTTTTCAGTTTCTGTCAACATGTCTCGTCGACTAAACCTAAGTTATTATTGACTAGAGAAGGTATAGTATATAGGGAACACATCAACACCTAATTTCACTAAATTTCACTAATTACACTAAAGCACTTTTCCTTTATCTAAACGGCATCGGAAGAATTTCAAACTTTCGCGACAACAGTCCCAGATTGGAGGAAAAAGTAAACGACCTACATGAGCTGCTACGACACATTTCGACAATAGGACATCTAGGAATCTCAAGGGTAAGTCTGAGCCAAAAGGCTATCGGCAGCTCTCAATAGCGTAGTGTATACTGTTGTTCCCAAGTCCTAGGGGACCTCGACAAGGACCACGTCTAATATACTGTTGACGACCATGATAAACGAAATAAGAGCAACGAGGACGTAGAAAAACGGTCTACAGTCCCAGTCGCATCAACACCTAAATGATTTTTCACTAGCTGACCCGATAAGTATCAATTGTCAAGAGAAGTTTATCTCATCTCAGGCGTTCGTGTTCGGCAGAATTAATGAGGTCCCGCCATAGTGAAAGATGTACACACGCATAAATGTGGGAAAACGCTAGGCCCTGGGTACTAACGAGCCTGTCACGACAAACAATTTGTTATTTTATTTGCATTTTGCACATCCTGAGGGACTTACTTCGACTCGGATTACTACCTTGTTGTAGAGAAGGTAAGAATACGAAAAATAATGACGAAAGACTGCAATCGCAAGAGGCCGTCAAGTCCTTTGCAAAACGCGTATCCCTTAACCTCTCGATTACCACCAAAACCTTTTAGATTAGCCGCAACTGACTAGTATCAAAGATTATGAATTCTATACAGATGACGCATTGAGAACAAAAAACAGAGACTTTTGCTCAGTAGCTTCATGGTACGAGCGGGCGGTGTGCATGAAAACACACGAAGAACACACACAAGAACAAAAACATGACGGGCTGTGCCAGCACGATCCGCCATGTAGAACAATATTTCTTATATTGCTAGTATGTTCCTCGCACCCTCCAGGCACCCTCCAGTAAAAAAACCTCTGTTTTGATGAATAAATACGGCAAGTGGTCGCAGCCAAAAACGAAATCTACAAAACAAAGTTGCAGCTGAAAGGACTGAAAAACATCGCCTTTTCAGAAAGAGCAACAAGGGAGTAGTCCCACTCCAGGAATGAAGTTCGTTGTTGTTTAACAAAAGTGTAAAATGTCAAAGCCAGGAATATAAGGCGCGAACTGTTGAGATAAACAAGTAAAGATCGTAAGTCACAGTCGATGCTGAGAATATGGAAAAACCATGTTTACAGATTTCTAAACGCCGAACCAATTCAATATAGGCTACGATTTGATTGAAAACTTCTTTGTTCCGTTAGCGTTGACCGGCTATGGAGATAAAGATGACGAGCTGTACAGCGAAATATACCTGACGTTGGAAATGTAAAGCGGAAAGATATCCATACATCGGCCCGCAGTTTTTTCGATACCAAGCCGGACGTTAGTCGGAGTAGTTAGTAGTAGTTAAGTGGCGCGTACAAATATAAATTGACCTCAAACAACTTGAATTGTGTAACAGGCGCTAAGGACCATCAAACTGGAGAGGCATGTTGGTTGAGAGACAGGTTCATTCCCGACTGTATCGGCACTTAGTAGACTCTTGACCAAACAATGAAATGGAAGTCACATTTAAAGAATGAATGCCAAGAACTTTCGAACAAATACAGAGAACCTGTACCGGAAAGTATTCAAAGGTGCTGAAATAAGTGATAAAAACGGTGTGGACACATGTTATACGACAATGATGTGATAAAATTTTAAATAAATCACAAATTTTTGATAACTTCCAAAAAGTCGAACAAATTCAAAACATGCTGTAAATGCATTCGTTTTGGGAAAGTATGCATTCCCTCATATTAATACGCAACCAAATATCGTAAAATCTTAAGCGATTTTCGTAGTCGCATTTAAACGATAACGAAGTTGGTCCAACGATAATCGTTTTATGATATTATAATTCCTTGATGCTTGGAATTACTAGAATTACCGAATTACTGAAATTAAGCATACAAGTGAACGGTAGGTAGGTTCCTGTTATTAGGTGCTTAACAACTCTATTTATTCAGAAGGGCTTTAAAGTACCTATAAATATGCAATTCTAAGGTTTCCCTAAAATGGTAATAAACTAGATTTGTTCAAAGTTTCAAACAAAAATTTTGCCGAATCATGTGGGAAGGTTTTTTTTGTACACTATCCCATAGTGGTGCATTGGTTTTGACATTAAGTTAGAAACATAGACAAATATTTTAGATAGATTTACCGTAAAGTATTCAGAGAAAATTTCTTCAAAAAAAAAATTCGGTCCCGTTTGCGTTGACGTTATATGGAGACGAAGATTCAACCAAGAACTATACGAGCTGTACAGCGCTGGTCAAAATACTCCGCGGACGTTTAAGGTCGCTCGTAAATGTAGAACCAATGGACACCAATACTCCGGTTCGCAATCTTCGGTTCTCAGCCAGACGTCGGACGCTTGGAGTGCGCAACTGGAGGCAGTTATCTAAGGACCGGGCTAATTGGAGGGGCACGTTGGTTGAGGCCCAATTATATTCAGGACTGTAGCGTCACTTAAGTAAGTAAGGTATATAGATCGACGTAGAATCGCTAGCTGAGTCGATGTAGCCATGACTGTCTGTCCGTTCGTCCGTCAGTGTGTTACCGATTTTCAGAACTTACATTTTGATCTAGAATGATGAATAGATTCTCTATTCAACGAAGAAGAACAAGTGTACAAATTTTCTAAAACCGCCCACTGACATGTCCACTTTTTCTTTAAATAAAATCTGTACGAGCAAGATATTTAGCCTATGTCAATGTCTTTATTTCATCCATATAATTTAAGTTTTTTGGGGTGTTTCAAAAAAAATTATTTCGATAATAATTTAATACGCATTTTGCCTATATATCATTTAACACACTCCCACATTTTATGGGCGTTTTCCTAAGAAAATTGTTTTGATATCCCATAGCATATGCCTTAGCGGTATTAAAGTCCATGCTAAAAAACGAAGCTAGTACAGTTAACTCTTTGTCAATGACTGCACGTATATAAATAAATAGTGAAAATCCTTCCACGACCACGCCCACTTTCAGAACAAAACCTCGATTTCGGCCAAACCGCAAGGAATTTTGAAAGTGTCTGCACAAAGATGGCATGCGTTAGCGTATTAATAAACTATTCGCACAGCGTTTGATGAAAAGACGAAGAAACAGAGAAATAGGAAATGTTGTGTGTACTGTGGAGTTTCTTCATGGGTGGAACTTACGGGGGAGATGCCATTTGTCCGTTTAAATTTATCTAACTTATTTCAGAGTATCCACCGAAAATTCCACTCGTTTATTCTCCGTTGGAACAGAACATTCCTGTTGTTGGTTTTTTAGCTACAACAAAAGATTGCATGTATTAGGATGCGGATTCGTAGTGGGAAATCGGCTTAGGACAAAAGTCATTGACTTCAAGCCGATAAATGATCGCCCTTCTGTGATCCGCATCAAGGCTATTATGTGCATACGAACCTACCGACGAGGCTGAAGAACCCATCAAGGAAGAGTTTTATGACCTCCTGGATGGCTTAGGATCCACACAGCAACATGGCGCTCTCCAGACGGTCGAACCGCCAACCAAATCGACCATGCGAGGCACGCATCCAACATCCTCGACGTGCACACATTCCGAGGGGCAAACGTCGACTCTGACCATTTTCTTGTCGCGGCTAAACTCTGAGCTCGATTGTCCAACGAGAAGAAGCTGTGAACTGCCCAGAAGAAGAAATTCGACATTGGACTCCTAAGTACACCTGGATTAGCCAGAGCCTATAGTAAGCGTCTGAGTATGAAACTCCCCTCTGTGCACTCACCTTCCACAGACGCATACAATCACTGAGGCAAATCCTGGAAAAAACCAACGAATTTTAAGTCGAAACTCAACACCTTTCCATCGACTTCAAAGCCGCGTATGATAGCATACATCGTCAGGAGCTCTATATTGCTATGGCCAAATTCGGAATCCCGGCAAAACTGATTCAGCTGTGTCGCGTGACGCTAGATTTGATTTCTCAGTTTAAGTTGAAGAAAATTGTATGTTTTCTCGATGCTTTCAACAGCTACAGCAATGATTGTGCTTCAACTTTACCATTTTTACCAGAAATATGAAATAAAAAAAAACTCACTCATATGTATGATAACTATGCTTGTTGTTTTTATTTAATACTCGATTATTATAAGAGACAAACTTCTTCATTCATTTTAGGTATGAAAATAATCAACATTATATAGTGTTATTTGGGTTGTTTGTTTTTTCTTCTTTTTTAAGAATTGTTAGATTAAAAAAGGAAAACAAATAAAACATGGTTAAAGTTGTAATTATTGTATGATTTTAAAGACGCTCAATGGCGTGTTGTTGATAGTAATTTTATTTAAAGTTAATTTGCATGGCTTATTAATTTGTTAGTTCTTGTGTATCTATGAAGAACCTTAACAGATTGTATTATACAATATTGGTAATCGTTCGCGGTGTATTATATTTTATGTGCAACAAATGAAATGAATAAATGGTGTGTTTTCTTTTAATAAATTTATATATATATAAATACTTTTGTTTTATCATTGTGTAACGAGTATTTAATAAGTTTTTTTTTGTCTATATAGCTTTTGTGTTTAATAAATTAGCTGTTGAGTAGTAGTAGATGTTTAAATTTGAGATACATCGGCGCAAGCATTATCTACTATAAAAAATAAAAATTAAATTGCAAATATAAATCGGCCAACATACTACATATAATTATCTAGAACTCTAGGGTTTTTGTTTTTCATTTTCTCTAGCATTAAGGTCTCCTATTGACAAGATATATCTGTTTTTTTTTTAGAATCAGTCACACTTGCTAGGGTTATAAAAATATTTTTATTATATTCATATATAATGCAAGCACATATCACTAAAAAGAAGCTTTAAATAAAATAAAAATTGCACAACTAAATAAAAAAGAAAACAAATAAAAATGTGTGTTTGTATATAAATTTGTTTTTATTCTCGCTTTTCTTTTTTTGTTCATTTCTTGTTATCTCGTTAATTGTTTTTTTTTTTTATTTTCTGAAACGAGATATTAACTTTGTTGAAATGGTAGTTAGATATTTTTTTCTCAAATACAAAAAAAACTACAGTTAAGGACGTAATGCATCTTAACAAAGGTATTTATGAAATAAATATAATTGAAGAGTTATCCTTTCGATTAAATTAAAAGTTTAATTATCGCTTTAAAAACTATACATAAAAAATAAGCATATTAAATTAAATCGGATATACTATGTTTATTCAAAACAAACTGAAATATATATAAGAAAACGTTCGGTTTAAATTTATACGGAAATATTTAAATTATAATTACACAATGTAGAGTTTTATTATGCTTTGTTTTATTTTTTTTATCTTTAAAATTTGATTCGTTATGGTTGTTTTTTTAAATTGCTGCAATATTCGATTTTAAGAAAATAATTTGAAAAAGAATCTACAAGTATGAGGAAAGAGATGTGACATCGATTTAAATGGAAAAAGATAACTACTCCGTGAACTTTATCGGGAATAAAGGTATCTCTTGGCTAACGTGATCTTTAGCTGCATTATGCATGTTTTGCTGTCGTAGTTAACATCTGACATTTCGTGAGCGGATAAGTTCTGTACTGTAAATTTCAATTATAGTTGGTGTTCTAAAGGAATTTTAAAACGTTTCGATGATTGCCGTTTTTTGTATTGCACGATTGGGGCCTAACATTTGGTAATCGCCGAAATAACATAAATATCATAAAATCTGCTGCTAGCTTGGTATAAGCGCTTTGTAGGTATTTGTAGGCATATTAAAGCAGCCTTGGGCGAACAAAGAAGTTTGATCATCCTGACACTGTGACCTACCCTACAAAAAACCGTGTTAATTGAATACTGCAACAGCTTTTTGGGCTGGACATTTTTTTATTTTTTTTAAACTCCAGCCTACGGGGCGACTTAAAGCCTTGTACTTGTGCTCTCCGTTTTATGATTCACTCCGACCAATTCCAGACATTTTTATTAATCGGAAAGTCTTTCAGGGCTGATCATAGGTATGTGATTACGAAATCGAACATCGCATAAGCGTAGGTTGTATCTTCTGCGTCGAAAGCTAAATGAAAATCTCTACGTACAGTTCATACAGTTCACAATGTAAAAAATGTAGTAAAGATCTGTTAAGGTAAATATTCTTCGCATGACAGAAGAATCAAAAAAGTTTAATGATTTGGAAAACATTCAATAAACCATGCACCACGATCGGCTCGATAGAATTGTGTTAGTAGCCCAACGCACTAACCATATTCACGTCCCATTTATTCACCTATTCATTGTACACTTACAATATTTGCGTTTATCCGGGTTTATACGTTGTTATGATTATCAACATTGTAAGTGACGATATTTTGACACAAGGCCGCCAGAGATAAGCCTACACAGATAGTCCTGCGTTATTGATTTCGAAGCGTTGTAACTCAACATAGGTTGAACTCCAAGCGCAAAAGTCGATTACGCTTAATAGCATTGGATTGCACAAGATGTCCTTCTCAGATTGTGTATATTTGTTTTGTTCACATTTTAAGCGGTTTTGTGGGGACTGAAATCATAAATCGTTTGCCACATATTTATTGGGCCTTTGGCAGCTCAGAATAGGTAACTTAATGTAAAACTTAAAACGCCAACAAAACATAAAATACTACCGCACATTGTTTGTTGTTAAGAAAAGCGAGATTTGATAACATTATTAATTTCTTAATTATCTATAAACTAATTTTCTCTTAAAAAAGGAAAAATTTGAGCTGAAAACCTCAGCCTAAGGGCAGCTAAAGACGGACGAATTTTCTTCAGTGTTCAGTGCTCCTTTGCATTACACTTGGCTTAAGCACCATAAATGAAGAATTAAATCTTATTCATTTGAATGGATATCATAATGACATCGCACCACTCTGTGCGTGTTAATTATAAAATTTCCAACACCCTTAGTCTTTCGGACACTTCTAGAGGATTGTATATTTCACTTAGCAATATATTCGTTTATACAGGCGCAACTGAATGCTTATCCTTGATCAGTGATATGATCTAACAAAAATTGTACTAATTGATCTACTAAATATCTTGATTAAATTGTGTGTTTGCATTATTAAGTCGTTTAGATTGACTGTGATCATCTTGAATATGTGTGATCAGCTATTAAGATATTGTACTATTCATGTGATTTTACAAATTTTTTTCTGCTACATATTTATACAGGTCTACTATGATCATCATTTATAAACTGTGATCCTTATTGATCGATAGCGATCTACCAGAGGCACAATCTTTCATAAATCGGTGTAACTACTGGCATACACCGACGATATTGACGATCATTGGACGCCATGTCATAGCCACATTTGCTTGACAATACTAAACCAGATGACTTTTGTCAATATTTAAGGGTTCTCCCACCTATTTATATTTAAAAATACTCTTCCTATCACACAAGAGACCCACCAAAGTTTCCATCACAATGACGATGTGCAACCATCTCATTTCTCTCTGCAGAGTTTCTTTTTCAATTATATTCTCCTCGTCTTGGAGCAATCTCTATTAAGCTCTTTGAATATGGGCTGAGATACGACAAACAGAAGTTTAATTTATGCTTATCATTTATTTTATCGGCGATGATTTTTTTTATATATATAATTAAATATATTACATAATTATTCAAGTTGAGAGATAGAGAGGGAGAGAATAACTTTGCTCCATGTTTTTTTTTTTTTAAATCATTGATTAACTTATTACATATTTCATTTTGTGTGTTTAAACGCTATATGTATATTAAAGCTACACATATTAGATTATAAATATATTAATTTTCGTTTTCGACTCCAAACCTTAGTGAAAATAATATAAATTAAAAAAAAAAATTGAAATTGAATTTAATTTAGCGAAAGTTGCACTTTTTATTTCTCGCTGTGAATTTTTCAGATCACAGTGCTCGACAGTGGCCACATTTTGTTGTAAAAAAATATATCACCAGTATATTAAAAAATAATAATATTAATAATCCACCTCTCTCTGGTTCTCCTGTATGGTTTGCGTGTGTTTCCATTTCTCTTAGTTAATCATATGATTGTTTTTTTTTTTATTAAATAATCATTTTTAAATAATACATAATAAAAAAATAACATTTAATAAAATTAGGAAAGTTGAAAATAAATAAAGTGAGTTTCACAAACAGCGTCGGAAACAACCAATTTGTATATTTTAAATAAAAAAAATACTCTTATTGGTTTGCTCTAATTATGTATAACATCAAAGGGCACACACATATAAATACATGTTCTCATGGTTCCTTATTAATTATTTTGTTTATTTTAATTTAAATTGATTTTGTTTGTTGAATTGTTTTGTTTTAAGACTACACAGTGACGATTCCGCCTTGGTTTAGAGAAACTTTTTTTTTAACAGAAAACAGGTGGCAAGGTTTTTTGTATTTTTTGTTTTAATTATTAAATATCTTCTTCTCTTATGGATTTATAATCTTAATGATTTAATCTTGTTTTTTTTTTAATAATAGCATTTTAAGTTAAAATTAAATATTAAATAAAATAAATATATTTAACGACATTCCCATACTTTGACTGTTTGATCCACACTTCCTGAAATGACGTATGGATGTGTTTTGTGGAAATCTGTAAGGATTAAGAGGAAATAGTTAATTAAGCTGCGATGTATCAATCTGGATATGTTGATTCGAATGGATGACATGATTTAGTATTATTTGTCTAATTAGTTTTTTTTTTCTAGAGAGTGGTATTTTGTCACGGCGTGTTTTATGTTTTTCAAGCAGTTAAGCATCAATGAAAGAAAATGAATTTTAAATTTCTGAACGAAATGGATGAATGTGGACTGTTTTGTGACTTATCAGGATTACTTCAAATTTTCGGATCATCACCTAGTCTTGACCGGCACTGGTATTTGTTTGAAGGGCCAGCTTCGATAAAGAAATGACAACAACGTTCACATCAAAGTAAGCAATATTTGAACGTTTAGAAAAAGTCTCTACAAATGATGTCACTTATTAGTTCACTTCACAGCTAAGTGTCAATTTGGCCTTAACCAACGAACCTCTTCAGTTAGCCCGATACCGCATGTCCTCTTCAAGTTCGTTGAGTTAAATTTCTACTCTGTCGCTCCACCTTAGGGTCAGAAGTCTACCATCTTACAGGTTGTCCAAGACTGTGTTGGTATCCACATTCGCGCTATTCTTTCTAGGTAACAGTAATCCATACAAGTCCATAGACGGGCAAACAGAGATTCAATGTCTGTTATTAGGATTATCTTGCCTTTATAAAATGAAACTTCTGGTTCGATGAAGAACGCCATTAGGCGTACGCGAGGCTACAGGCGATTATAAGAATAAGAAAGAACAATAGATAGATAATAATAGTGGAATGCCGCTCCAGGAATTATGTTTTGAAGTTTTTACCAAAAGGATACATAGCACGAACAGAATCTTATTGAGATGAACATGAATAATCATATCATGTTTCGTACAGCTTATATGGAAAAACAACTTTTGCACATACTAACGTTGAAGACGACCAGATTTATGTTCGATCTCTTTTTCATTTTCCTTTTAAACTTTTATCCTTCTTGCTTAGCTATTTAAAGCCAAGGAAAGGAGTTAACATAAACTCAGTAGTAAACTCTAATACGATGTAAGTATGCCTGGCCCCAAGAACTGTGTTAATTAAAGATGTCACCGCAATTTGATTCTTAAGGGGATTGTGGAAAACAACAATACCAGAGGCACAATCTTTCATAAATCGGTGTAACTACTGGCATACACCGACGATATTGACGATCATTGGACGTCATGTCATAGCCACATTTGCTACCATAGAGAAGGAAGCGGCAGAAATGGATTTAGTAGTAAATGAGGGTGAGACTAAGTATACGCTGTCAACACGAAAGGACACACGTCACCATTAACAGATATAACTTTGAGGTAGTACGGGACTTTGTCTACCTCGGCTCCGCTTTTAACTCTGACAACAACATCTTGTCAGAATTTAAACGAAGAATTACTCTTGCCAACCGCTGTCTTTTCGGGCTAAGAAGGCAATTCAGTAGTAGAGCACACACTCGAACTACTTAGGAGATCCTATATAAGACCCTGATCATCCAAGTCCTGCTCTACGGCGCTGAAGCATGGACCTTAGCAAAAGTGGATGAAGAAATCCTTGGTCGATTTGAGAGGAAAATTCTTGGAAAAATCTTCGGTCCGTTTGCGTTGACGGGCTATGGAGACGAAGATTCAACCAAGAACTATACGAGCTGTACAGCGACATGCCCTAGTCAATAAGTAAGTAAGTATATGTCACCGCAAGAGTTTCTAAAATGCCTTATAGGGTAGTTGTATATACAAGCTTAGTTGGCACTAAAGAATGTGAGACCGATATTTGAATTAGATTGTGGAACTGGAATCCAACTGTGGCAACTGTGGAACACAGCACGGTGTGCAAAAAAAAAAAACTTGAAAATGTATTCATATCACTTTAGACACCCACTGGCGTTCAGCGTTCGGAATGCGTAAGCTTTGTGCTGTTTTTCTGCATTACGTTTTCTGGTCTTTTGTTGAAATTCTGGAGGCATGCTTCCGATCAAATTTTAACAATAGATATCACTTACTCATGCCAAGGGATTCTTCAAATAAAACAATCTTTCTTATCCTTTCAAACATTTCAAGAGACAACTTCGCTTTTATGATGGCAACATTGATGACATGTTGCATAGGTACAAAGCTAAAATCAACTACGGTCAATTGGAATTTCTGATAGGCGACAGACAACATCCGTACACATAATATAGAAATCCGTTCACGTTTCGATGAAGGGAACATATGACACCACAACCGCATTGCAAAACGAAATGCCAGATTACTCCGCTCACGAATTCCTTGAAATTCAATAGGATGACATATCCATATTGGAAAAATATAAGGCATTCAGTATTTTGAATGCCCGAGTATGCAGCCAGTATCAACTCGAACATTTTCTTGTTGCAGCTAATGTAAAAGCCCCAAGAGATCAACCAGACCTTTGCAGAACGGGTGTCTCTTAATCTCTCTGGGAATTGTATAATACCACAACTAAGGACTTGTAGTTTTATTCTCACAACCATTCATGTGTGCGTGCGTACTTTTTACACAATGGCGGGAGCTACAGTTTAATGCCGAATCTGAACCCTAGTTGAATAAGCTTTTATCTCAATTAATACTACTCGGGCAATTTGATGAATCATCGCGAGGGCCAGTGGAAACAAGGTTGAAACGACTGAGAAACAAGCACAGATCTTCTGTGCGTATTAACCACCATGCCACTGAGCATTACACCATCAAAGGTCAATGCAGTCGCGATATTCCCAAAGTTTTTTTCGCCCATCAAAAAGAAACCCATAGCTTGACGAAAAATGCTGAAAATAATACAACACACAAGTCGACGATGAGTGCAGCTGAAAAAGCTGTAGAATAAAGGCGTTTTCTTGTTTCCAGAAAGCACACGAAAAGCGTGGAGATTGGTGTAACTCCAGGAGTGATGTTTGGAAGTTTCACAGAATAGAAAAACTGCAAAGGCAAGGACACAACCTACTTGCAGGCATTGCATGTTAACTCGTCTGTTTGTGCACAATGAAAATGGATAGTTGTACCCGCTTCATGATGATCAGCAACGACCATACCGAATCATTTGATAGCAAGATTAAAACATGGTGACGAGTGATTGTACTCACAAGCCAACACCACAAGTCCGCTCTTTAAGAGTAAAACTATTAAATTGGTTAACAAGTATACGAGGATAAAATTAAATATATGCTGCCAATAAAATGGAACCCACTATTCCGTCAGAACTTCGTGTTGTAGAACTATAGTACTAGGGTAGCCGATTTTAAAAACTGTGCAGAGTTTGTTACAAAATGACAGAAAATGGCTGAGAATGGCAGAAGAAGTTAAACAACATTTTGAATGAACATCCCAACAGGCGGGAAAGAAACACTATTTATGATGGAAACATTGGGATTTCAATATACCACTGTCTTTTGCCAAGCAATTGTATAGAATTTTGCTTACTTAAGCAAGTTCAAGAAGACCCGTTTAAGATGTCAATAATTATAGATGGTAGGTAATTCAGATGAAGTGGTAGCACTATGGTAATTCATTTCAAAAATCATGTAGTGTTTACAAAAGGGTCGAAGCTTTCAAAAAATTTCGATGCGAGTAAGGAGTCACAGACAGTAGGGGAGGCTATATTTTGTTCAGAACAGTTGTGGTTCTAGCATTGGGATCCCGGCGATGTATAGCATATCGCTGCAATTAGTAACGTAGGTTTAAGCATGTTGCAGCAGCCCCCTTAAGACGTCAAGCTTTATAGATGGTAGCTAAGTCAGATGGAGTCTAAATGTACATAGGCACATAGCACCATCTTTGGTGGTTTGCTGGTTTTAAGCAATTGTAGTCCTCGACTTCAACTTCTTCTATTTTTGGATTAGTTTTATTGTTATGCCTTTTCAGAGAAGGGAGAGTCTTATGTTTGGCAAGACTTAACAATTGCATCAATGTAGGAACTAATTTTTGTTTTGTTGCGACGTTGTCGTTTAGTCGTTGCATGATATCTGCAATTGATGGGAATAGGACTCAGAATGACAAGATTCGTCCGTCAAACTTTCGTGTGATTACACCACTTAGTAGAGCAATGGTTAGAGCTGAATAATCCCGGGATCAAACCCAGTTATAGCAAAAAAATTAATGATTTTCACTTCCCTGCCTCTTCTAATAATGCTCTGAAAAATCTTCCAATCCACTAATCGCTGTCACTATTTTCTTGTTTTTTTTTTTTTGAATGAAGATTTAGTGAAGAAGAAAAAGTGTATGATTTCAATGTCCTGTTATCTTTTGTGATTTGTAACGATATCAGTGAGGTTGGAGCTTACTAAACTTTCGGTTTTATCGGATGTCTTTCCAAACATATTACTGATGACATTTTAAGCTAACAGATAAAATAATCAAGACTTACCAACAGAAGTGCAAAAATGTTGATGAGCATACAGAGTTTTCATGCATCGCTTATTGCGCAAGTCCCACACGCGAATGGTTTTATCGTCACTAGCTGATACCAAATACTTTCCACCCGGATGGAATGATAGTCCCCTAACCCAATTGTCATGTCCAGTTAGAGTAAATAAGCATAGGCCGACACTCACGTCCCAGATCTGCAATTTCAATTTGTTTTTGTATGATAAATGATTAACAAAAAAATTAATTCAATAAAGTCTTACGCGAATTGTTTTATCCCTCGAACCAGAGGCTAGGAATGGACCCTGATGGTGGCCCTTTTTATTATCAGCACCCGCAGCTTCGTTTATTGCTGATGTGGAGTTTTCGGGTGCCCAAGCAATGCACTCAACTGTGTGATCGTGATCCCTCAGTTCAACCTGTAACGGACATGCTTGTTAATGGAGTCTTTAAATTGCTGTCAAATTTGGTCACGCACAACGGATGTGAGTCAACCAAAGTAGATTAAATTGTTATTACTTACTTTACAGTCTTTTGAATTTGTCAACCACACTCGAATTGAGTGATCATTTGAGCACGAGGCAAAGATTCCACCGTCAATGTGCACTCTCACCATTCTGACCCATTCTCTGTGCCCTGTGTATGTCTTCACGCAATATCTATACAAAAATTTACAATAAATAAATTCTCATATGATTGGGTGATTGGACAGCGGAGGAGGAGGAGGAGGAGTCGAAAACATACCCAGTGGCCACTTCCCACATTTTGATGGTTTTATCTCGAGAAGCTGATAAAACAAAATCACCAGCTGGTACAAACGCCACTGAAGATACGTTGTGATCATGTCCGTGCATAGTTTTAACGCATTCGTAACTCTGTTGAAAGTCCCATAGTTTAATTGACAAATCAGCACTGCAGGATGCTATAGAAATAAAAATGAAGAGGAAGTAGAGAGAATTACAAATGAGATAAGGGGACAAAGCACTCACCCAATAGTTTGCCTTGAGCGTCGAAAGCAATGTCTTGTACTGAATCGGTGTGCCCCTTAAGACTTCGTTCATATTCGCCGGTCTCAAAGTCCCAAATTTTGATGGTAGCGTCTTCAGATGCTGATACCATTAAACCAAAAATCGGATGAAACACCACCTGAAATTAAGGAAAGGCAAATTGAATAAATTTATGTTCTTAAATAACTTCGCATACTTAAACTACATGAATATCAAAAGATCTGCTCCAGAAATGTTCAAGATTTGAAAAAGCAAGTTAAATGTTTTAAAAGCACACCATATCCCAGAGCGATTTCAGTGCACAAGATGACTGCAACGATACGTTGATTCCAAAAGCATATGGGAAAGTTCTACCGTGATACCAGAATAAGAGTAGATACCAAGGAGACCATCGGCAACGTAAGATTTTCTTGAAATACCTCGAATGTCTTTTGGAGAAGTTGGACTTGTTTTACAAACCATAATCTAATGGAAGGACTTATTGATATCCATTGCGAAATCAGGAACGTTTTGATGATTAGATATCGTAATAATCTGAAGAAGCAATAGATATTGGATTTGTTGTTTTTTTCTTATTGGCAAAAAGAAATCGGGTTCATTGCGTTTAGCTCAACTTCTTAATTTTCTACAGCTGAAGACTTAACCGAAAACCATTCACCAATTTGTTTTTCAGACGACATGAGCTACCTTTTTTGAAAAAGTTATCCATGCTTCCCGAAGAGGATGGACCCTAAAGCAGCGTAGCACCTCAGTATTTTTTCTACTTCAAATGTTTTAGGGCATGTTTATCTTCACTCAGGTTTACAAGTGACTTAAAACAATGACATACTTTGCAATTTAATCATTTTTATTCCAACTTCCCCTTTGATCTTAGCATATCGATCGATTTTTGATGCTTACTACATCAGTTATAGATACGAACAGGATGACGATAGTGAACCTTCCCTGCTCCATCAAGGTAGGCAACAACCCCATACAAAAAAAAAGATTTAGACAAGGTACTGCATCGTCCTCCCAACCCAACAGGGACACAATCTTTCCTTAATCTGTGCAACTACTAGCCTTTTTATATAATTTGTGGGCACTCAAGGGGTTATGAATATTCATTAAATTGGGGATAAGAAGAAAGGAGATATGGATGCGGATCGATGTTCAAGCAAAACTAAAGAGTTTGTTATTCTTTTGTTTTTTTTTACATGCGATTGAATCCTATTTAGGAGATGTAGTGGTTTTTGGTACACCCGAGCAGACGAGGGCCTATAAAACGTACAAATGATCAGAAGGGATGAAATATTTTAGTTTTATTTGATTAAGGGAACCTAGACATTTCGCTGGGTTTTTTAGCGACTTTGAATATGTTGCCGTTTTATCGCAAGTCATTTAAACGGTATCACATGAACCGAGCATGGAAAGCTTTTTGGTCTGTTCGATGTAAGTGTCATACATGGATAATGGCTGCAGATTTTTCGCTTTTGGTAATGTGCATAGAATATTTTTTTGGTTTAGAGACCACATCTGAAGATGAGAGACGAGGAGCTGAATACGAAACTGAATATGAAGCTAGGAGCACTGTCATCAGCGAAGGAATGAATTGGATTAGTAGTTTTAGACAGGAGATCATTTATTCAAATGAGATAGACAGCCCTTTCGAGGTATCCTTCGGAGCGGAAAATTCTCCTATTTTGTACGATTCGGAGGATGTTTGCTTCGTATTCTTCCGAAAAGCTGTTCGGAATATTTTTCCGACGTTTTTAAACGCATCCCGGCAAATTGCGTTCAGTAGCATTTTTCGTTCAATTTTTGACAGCTAACTGGAATGAACAATGAACCATGGATTGTATCAAAAGCAAATGATTAAATCATTGATCGTTTTGCATTGACGGGTTATGGAGAAGAAGATTCAAAAAAGAAAATTACGAGCTGTAGAGCATGTGTATAGTGCCCTGGTTATTAGTGAGTTGGATTATTAAGAGTAGGCCCCCGGTATCGAAAAGTGACATCATTTTTAGGTTTAAACTTCCGATAGGAATAACTTTCAAACTAATGAAGTGTGTTTGACTTTTTTTTAGTATATTATGGCAAATCAACATAGCAAGACTTACACCAGAACACGTTTACAAATCTTGGAAATTTATTTCCAAAATTCGCGCTCTGTTCGCCAAACTTAAGAAGCACTTCATCTAATACGCAATACTATGGATTGATTCATGACCACACATTCTTTTTTTGATAATATTTATCCAAATCGAGCACGTGCCATGTGTACAGAAGAAGCCATCGCAGCTGTTGACGTGAGTGTGACCGAGGATCCGAATTTATCGATCCGACGGCGTTCTCAGCAACTCGTTCTCTGCCCCTCCACTATTTGGCAATTTTTGAAGAAAGAAATTGGCCTACATCCACAAAAGATCCAACTGGTGCAATCAATTGCGTCGCGTGTTCGGTGAATGGGCTGAGAATCAACTGAACCAGATTTTTATTGTCGAATAATCTTCAGCGATGAGGCTCATTTCTGGCTTGACGGGTATGTAAACAAAAAGAATTGTCGTTTTTGGAGTGAGCAGAATCCCCATAAGACTCTTGAGATTCATTTACAAATCGATCACTGTTTGGTGCGGTTACCATAAATGGCGAGGAAATGATTTTTTTATTCCTCAAATCATGGGAAATAACATGACGGGCAACATGCCATAAAGAGCGTGCAACCATGACATTGTAGAACCAAACGTTTGGTGATCAAATCATCTCAAGAAATGAACCTGTGAATTGGCCACCTCGTCCGTATGATTTGACACCATTCGACTATTAGTGTGAGGGCACGTCAAATCTCTGGTCTATGCTGATAAATCAGTAACGATTGATCACTTAGAATCCCATAGCCGACGTACTATTGACGAAATAAGACCGGGTATGCTCGAAAGTGGTGCAAAATTGGACCGACAAGATGGCGTTTAAAGGAGTAGTTGCGGGGCCATATGCCAGAAATTATTTTAAAGATTTAATGCCATGAAATTTGTGAGCTATTAAGTCAACATTTTGGTCATTCCATTGAATTTATTGTTTTACTCTAAAAAAAATATTTCGTTTTTTTGTTATAATCCCTTTTTATAATAATAGCAACCTTTTTCATTTTTCACCTACTAAGGGTTGTTTGCGGTGAAGAAACATTTCGCGAAATTCAAGGCTTAGTGAAAGTACACTGGTATTCCATCTATTTTACCAAGGATCATTTACACTCATATAAAACGAACGACTTCCATATACTTCTTTCAATGGGCGTTCTTTGAACTCTTGCCTTTATTCTCTAGACAGTGCTACACTCACAACTAATCGCAATATACCCAGACAAGCCATCATATGTTACGAGTTTAAGCTTAAATTTATTCCGCTCCACCTTTTGGTATGTAATTGCGTTTCAGTAAAACATTTTAAACTATTTGATAATTCATTCTTTGAGGCATTCGAAACTGTAAATGTCGATAAAGCGCTTATTCTATTTCTATAGAATCACTAGATGCAAACGACCTGGTTTATAGATATGCTGGTGTAAATTCTGTTATCGATGTGTCAAGGCTGTTCATTAATAAAGCACGATAGTGGAAACAAAACTTATCATCTTTTTCATGGTTTGGTTTATTACTTTGAGCAGTCTGATGACTATTGCAACAGTCGCTTGGGATTATAAATAAAGATAAACACAATCAGGGAAAGTCAGCGAACGACAGACAACCAACTTTGAGACGACGACACGTTTGTTGATGTATTCTAGGTGACGCAAATGTAAATGATGGCTGCACGGGGATATCGTCATCAATTTTTTTTTTAAATAACTTTTGAATGAGCTGACGTTTTTCTTTTGCAAAAGATGTTCACATAGAATACATGTGGACATTAGCGGCGCCGAACGGACGTAGACAAATATCCCTTGCAGAATTGTATGATAGAAAGTTCAAAATCTTACTACATAGGGGCATTTCAATTGCTTCTTTTAACTGGAATTTTTATAGAGTTTGCTTTATAATATACAAGGTGGCGCAAAAGTAATCCTCCTATCAGAAAATGCTATAAATTTTGCGATTGGCCCCTAATGTCAGTTCTGTTTTGACATTTGTGTAGTAAACACTGCTCCAGAACGCGGAATATTGGTGACTATTTATTTGAGCAATAATCGGTCGGTGACTTTGTCACAACGTGAATTTCATCGCAGATTTCCAAGCCGTCCAACGCCTACTGGTGAAACACTGCGACGTTTAGCCGCTCGCCCCGAAGAGACTGGCACAACACGAGATGCTGCCAGGCGTGGCAGACCCCGGAGTAGCCGTTCTGCAGAGAATATTGCTGCTGTAGCCGAAGATGTCATGGAAACGCCGTCGACATAGACCAGACGACGTGCCACGCAAATGGGTATCAGTCGACGGTCTTTACAGCGAATTTTGGTATAAAATTTGAAGATGTTTCCGTACAAAGTCCAGACGGTGCATCATCTGTTAGCTGTTGACCTCCAATCGTGTCTTACATACGCTCAAGCCATCCTTAATCACCACCAAGAGGAAGATGATTTTTCATCAAAAATAATCATGAGTGATGAGGCCCATTTCCATCTTAGCGGGTACGTAAATAAGCAAAATTTACGCTTCTGGGGCACTGAAAATCCGCGTGTAACCCACGAAGAGCCATTACACCCGCTCAAAGTCACTGTATGGTGTGCTGTTTTCGCTGGAGGAGTCATCGGACCTTTTTTCTTCGAAGACGTTGCGGGCCAAACGGTTACTGTGAATGGTGAGCGCTACAGAGCAATGATTAACGAGTTCTTTTTGCCGCAACTTGATGAATTGGGATTGGAAAACATGTGGTTCCAACAGGACGGTGCAACGGCACACACTGCACGTGCCACAACCGATATGCTGAAGGATGCATTTCCCGGGCGCCTAATCTCCCGTTTTGGCGATTTGCACTGGCCAGCAAGATCGCCTGATTTGACCGCTCCAGACTTCTTTTTGTGGGGCTTTTTGAAGTCGCGGGTTTATGTCAACAAGCCTCAGACTCTTGCAGCTCTTAAAGACAATATCCGTCAAGAATGGAGGACCTATTGCCGGAAGTTTTGGCCAAAGTGATGGAAAATGCCATAAAAAGGGCTCAAATGACAATCAACTGTGGCGGCGGCCATTTACATGACATCATATTCTCGACTTGATGTAAAAAAAATTAAAATACCAAATAAAAATAATCCACAAGAAGAATCAAAGTTTTTCATTTTTTTTTTAAATTACAGCCAAAAAACATCGGAAGGTTATTTTTGCGCCACCTTGTAGCTCCAATTTTTCTTATAAAACCTATGTGCGAGTATGATAGAATGATTGGTTTTTTCTGACGGCCGCTACAATGGCCAATTTTTTTAAAAGTAAAATCGATGGCTTCAATTTTATTTAGGATGCTTCTTAAGTTTTGCTTACTTTACTCAGAGGATACTGAGACCCCCTTTGGCCGCTCACTGACTTGTCGCTACGTATCTGCAATTCGTATTTCTAAATTAATACCACACACGATAGTATACTGATTGTTCATACCGAGACTGATGACAGCGTTATTACATCATCGGATTTAGACATTATCTACCTCTTAACTAAGGGAGCTAAAAGACGGTACCGTTTCGTTGAGCAAACATAGCGTGAAGAACCCTACTTCTTCGAAATTCTCCACGATTTGGTAAACACGGGCAGGACGACAGGCTCAGTGGCGCGATAAACTGCCGGTGAGACGGTCTTAGTTCGATTCCCAGCCGTAGCCACACCTAATTGTTTTTTATTGGCCGTCCTTTTGCGATGATCTGATAAATCATCCGAGTAGTATCAATCAGCAAGAAAAAGCATAAAATCTCAGTCCTTCGGATTCGGGGTAAAACAGGAGGTCCCACCATCGTGTAAGAAGTACACACTTACACATTAATGATTGGAAAAGAAGCCATGGGTAGATACTAACGAGCCTGTTGCGCCAAAAATTTGTATTTTTTTTTTTTGACCGGACGTTTGTCCAAACCGCTTATTTCATAATAAGGGTCATGCACATCTTTATAGTATGGTTTCAGCTAGCGTAGGCATTTAAAGAGGAGACGAAGAAAGAAGAAAAATAAGCTGTAGTGACAATTCATGGTTGATATCCGAAGTTACTTCCAGAGTAATGGTTTCATGTATTTTGCCTGGAATTCAACGCACAACCATATACTCAACAGGCGAAAGCATAGCCTACACCGCGGACGCTCAATTCCTATTTCAACAAATGAAATTAAAAAAACATATGAGAGGCTACAATCCGCTGTGGGGATCGTTGAATACCCTATCCCATCCCATCCTTAAAATTAATATCCTCAAAATATAGGCTTTATGGCGATGAAATACAGAAAATGACATTGTCACAATATATTGCTCAGACAGTTTATCAAAATCTTTTGTGGTTCGACAAAAAACAACGTATTTCTATTGCTTAGCCTTGGGATGGGGTATACAAATGGTTTTTGTAAGAAAACGCCCCAAAATTGTGGGCGTAGGTGAAAATGATCTATAGACAAAATGTTTATATTACCATTGCGGAAGTATTTGCATCAAATTTTTTTTCGAAAGTGTTAAAATTTGGACAAAAAGCGTTTTTTACTAAAAACGCCCCCAAAAAGTGGGCGATGCAAAAAACTTTATATGGACGAAATATAGATATTAGGATTGTCTAAATATGCTGCTGAGACACTTTTTTGAAATTCTCTACGGTTTGGCTTAAAACTACGTTTTTCTAAAAGGGGGCGGATTTCAAAATTTTTTACACTTGTTCTGCTTCGTCGGCCAAAGAGTCTATATACCAAATTTCAACACTCTAGCTCAAAATGTAAGGCCCAAAAATCGGTGACACACAGACGGACGGACGGACGGACAGACAGACATGGCTTAATCGACTCAGCTAGTGATTCTGAATCGATCCATATACTTTGAGGTATATGTATCGAAATTATTTCTCTATGTTACAAACTTAATGTCGAAACTAATATACCCCTATGGGATTGGGTATAAACACTGGAAACTTAAAAACCACCTACATATTAAAAACTATAGATATCGAAACAAATTCAACTCACTCTCGTAATACTGGCTCGATGACCGGATAGTGAAAATTTCTCTGGTGGTCTAGGTATCCATTCACCGGGACTTCGTTTGGCTTTTGTCGGTGCTCCTTCAATGACTTCCTTCTCAGCTTCTGATAACTTTGCCTCCAACTCCATGACTTTCTTTTGTAAACGTATTACCGATGTCCATTTCTTTTCGAGTAAACCACCAAATTTCTTTTCAGATTCAGCATTTATTAGATCAGCCTCTTTGCGGAAAGCTTCTAAAGCATCTGAATATCCATTGCTGCCTAAATAATCGGCAATCGCTTGGTTACTAAAAAGATTTACAAAAGAACATTAATTACTGCATCTTAAGATTAAAATTCAAATGAACACTTACAGCTCCTCGCGCTGCCGTTGCGACAACACCATTTTCATGCTGTTTCGAAATATCCGAGCTTAACTAAATACCGTCTCTAATGGGCTATTTGTCGCTTTAACTGTAAATAAAAGAAGATGATTGTTTACTAAGCGGACATCTTTTTGCACTATTACAATAATCCAAAGGGGCAAAGATATAATTTGTGTCTTAATCGCATATATTAACTTGCCAACGAATCATAATCAGCTAAACATGCCTAAAGCATATATAAATGGTAGACAAGTATATAACCCAATCGGGTATCCTCCCCCCAAAAAAAAAGTAGTTCTCTCCCAATGGAATTTAATATCGCAATTCGTATTGTGTGTCCAAAGTAAGTGCGAAATTTTGCGAAACGATCGTTTGAAAAATTTGAATTCAAATCCATCACTCGTGCAGCGTCGTCGCGTTAAAAGTAAACATCTCATTTCGGACATATTTCGTAATCCTCTTGCAATACGTCGGACACCCACGAAATAACATAACGTCAACATTCACATGACTGGGTGAATACTGCGCGAATCCGGAGGAAACATTAAAAAAAAGCAAGCAACCAGCGACATGAGTCATTCCCTAAGTGTGCCCCTTACCAACAGAGAAATGCGGGGCGAAGTAGAAGACGGTCGAATACTAAACTTTTTTTTATGATGGCTAGCTTTGATAACGGGGGTGCAGAGTGAACGGCGTAGTAAATAACAAACAGCAACTATATCGAGGCTGATTGCGCCTGAGTTGTTCAGTAGTGAGTGTTGGAAAAGGTCGTGATTTCAAAAAACACATGTGTGTGTGAGTGTCTGTGGCGGACTCCTTTCATTGATTTTTCAGCGTTTTCCTCAGCAGGTCTTGTTATTTTCTCATCATGGGATTTTAATCGAAAAAACGTGGGGGTGGCTACGAACACCGTACGTAGGCATTCAAATCAATGTTAAGGTTAAAATATTTTTAAATTCTGCAAGTCGCCTTCCTTTTTGGCATGGCATTATAGTGCATTGCATGTGCAAAATGCAACCAGACATTGTATAAACCAACAAAAAAAAATGAAATAAAATTCAATTTCATGCGGAGCAACGAAATAATAGTGACTGCTCCAGTGAAAGGGAATATTGCCGGTAGGTTAAAGACTTCAATGAACTTTCTCGTCGATCGTGAAAAAGTTGAAAGGTTGACGCCTCAACGAAATGTTTTTCTTTAAATTTCAACCTGATACGAGTGTTTTTTTTAATTGCCTAAATGTTATGCCATTTTAACGCCCATTTTGGAACGTAGCGTAGCGTAACATATTATCTCTTTCTATGGAGAATTAGGTACAAATTCGACTTGTTTAAGTTACAAAATAGCGAGCATTTATTTGTTTATGCACATTTTTATGGTATCATGACGCCACTGACATCTATCATTGAGTAAGCCAGTTAAAGACTTGTTTACGACTACAGATGAACAGAAATGTGTGTAAATCAACTTTGGAAGAATTCGATTATATCTTACCAAGTCGCTAAATTATCTCGACCTCTGTATAGAGCTACTTATTGCAATGTCAAGAGCATTTAACTTCTCTGTTTACCACAGCTGTGCACTTGAAAAATATTTCGCAGCATGTTCATATTCATGATTCCCACATGATTTCACAAGACAGCTAGTCAATCACCTGATCACGGAAACAGATTTGGGTTGCGATCGTTTGGCAATGTGTTAGGTTTATGACTCAAGAAAGTGTATAACAATCGCCTAAGAGGTCTCCAGAGAAGTGGTGCAAATAAAGATAAGTTTGCAGGTCGAAAGCAAAACAAATTCACACGGTCGGAGGAAGAAGAAAAGGTTCCAAACTAGATTCGCGAGTATAAAAAAATTATCGAACGACAACAAAAATAAACTTCAAAATGACCAACCCAAAAGCTGGTTATCGACTCTTTTGAAGGTGATCGAATAGTAATTGCAATAGCAACAGCGGTAGTCAAATGACTGCAAGGTATGAATCGCAAATTTGACATACAACAAGATATGTTAAAGCAATAGGCGTATTAAGCTTATCGAACTCGGTTGCCAACATCTATTCAGCACAATATTAAACTCTGCTGACACAAGAAAAGAATCGATCTTATAAATGCTGATAAATTCGCATGTACATAAACTACCACCAGCTCTAAATAGGCTTACCAGTGTTTAAACCTCACACTAATTAATTTAAAGTAGTGGTTAGAAAAATAAATTCTTTAGGACGCAAGGAATTCCATTTTCTTACAACCATTTATTTGTGAGAATGTTCTCCTTGCTCCTTGGCAGAAGCTACATTTGTATACCGAATACGATCTGCCGGCTTTCCATGACAATTATTGATACTACTTGGGTGTTTTGTCAGATCCTATAAAAAAAAAATGATGTTCTCATCCTACTTGTGATTCAAGAACATGTGACCAGAGTGTGACATTTAGTGGATATCTCAATACCTAAACGCCTTAACATTTTTCACACATTCTAGGAACGGGTAACGATTGGGGTTTCTCAGCTTCAGTCAATAAAAGGACAGTTACATTTTAAACTAGGTCTCTTTATCTTTACATCGACTGCAAGGGCTGCGTATCATAGCACTTCTACTTCTTTGAGCGATGACCGAATTCGGGATCCCGTCGTAATTGTTAGCTGCTTTAGATTGGGGGACACACGATGCAGTGTGGAAGCAACTCATTTGAACTATTAAAAACATCTACCAGGTATCGGTAAAAGTAAAGGAAAAATTCAGAAGGAATTCAACGCTTAGCTGCCAAAAATTGTTAACTAAACGCATATCCAAGATGCGCGATCATGTGCATTACATTTCGCCGGAAGATCTGTTTGAAATGATAATCGGAACGTATACCTCGGTAGAAAATTTTCATCCGAACGGATACCTCGATAGGGGTGTATGACTATGCTGCAAATTCTGACAGCGACATCCCATCAGAAATGATGAGATGTCGCAATTCAATGCGATGAATTGTGTAACAATAAAGGCCCTTAAACATCATATTAGTTTAAGAATTTGCACAGGCAAAGGTTATATATATCTTGACGAGTTTTTTTGCAACAATTGATGACAACACCAAGTTCGATGCGGGAAATATGAAAGAGATGACTTACTCCACAGGTGAGGAACTAACTTATCAGGTTTGGAGTTTAAATTGTCTTTTTTGACTTTAAATTACAAGATTTTTTTTAAATGTTAGTGTGACTTATTTTGAATTATAGTTTTATGGATTTAAGCTGAAATTAAGCCAGCAAACTCTTAGATGACATCCGAACACAATACACATGAAGTATGAATAAATCCTCGGTGTTCAGCGATATTTACAATCTTTACCAGGCGTAAAAAATATATACGTTTTGGACCCTTTGTTGTATATGGATACAAAATATCTTCAAGTCCTAGACGATGCAGTCAAAAAAGAGCCCCGCGATGATAAAAAATCGAACTCAACAAATAACTAAAAGTACATCTTGGTTAAATTCAATGCCTTGCCCAGGCTTAAGCACCATTTACGTAGAAAAGCTGATCGTTCCTGAGTTGCATACGAATTTACAACATTGATGTAAGAAAAGGGTCTACCAAAAAGACGTGAACATTTTTTATTTGCCTAATTGTTGAACTACCAACATTAAATTCCCAAATGATTCGTAACGTTTTTTCTCACAACCAGGCGCCTTGTTATAGTGAATTCAGGTTGGGAACAGAAGACTTCCAACTAGTGTTCGTAGATGAAGTTAGCAAAAATGTCATCGCAGCTAAGAGTGTAACTGAAAACAAAGGTGTGTCCACATTTAGACAAAGCTTGTGAAATAAATTCCCTGCTTGAAAATCAATTTCCAAAAAACGGAAACAATTCTAATCCGAACTCCATGGCTTAAGGCTTCTACCGATGCCGTTGGCATGGCGGTGAGAAGTGTAGTTGTTAAGTATATTGGCATATGATAGTTTCTGCATTTTCCGGCTCTTACTCCGGACTTTGCAGACTTGTAGTCTTTTCCTTAGTTCAATGCTATACTACCTATATAATGTTAGTGAGTTTCAAGAAAGAGAGGCGCCCGTAGCAATCAATCTAGGCAGCGTGATGGATTGATAAACGATGGCTGTCCGTAAACACAAAGACGCAATTAGCAAAGCGATTACCTACTCAGGGCATTTTTTCAGATTTTTTTGTGGTTTATAGCTTTTAATGGTTTATTTGTGCCCATGTTTGCATAATCTCTTTCGTTTCTTGTTCTACGTGCACCATTGTGAGGAAAACATCGTTTCTTGGCTTCCGTAATCCCGTAAATGTTTTGATAAGTTAA
Organism: Rhingia campestris; assembly: GCA_932526625.1. NCBI lineage: Eukaryota > Metazoa > Arthropoda > Insecta > Diptera > Syrphidae > Rhingia > Rhingia campestris. The sequence goes on from OW052182.1 coordinate 107,497,036, forward strand.
CTGTTAGTGATTTGTTTTTATTAAATTATTTATTAGGTCCTTAGTGAGTTTTATGAAAAAAATGCAAAAAACAGCAGAAGAAGTCAATAGGGCACAGGCTGTGGTTGAGGATGCGGTATGCCGCTATTATTATCAAAAGGTGAGGATGAGGTGAAAAGCAGCCTGAGATAAAGAAGACCTGGAGGTCAATTCTAAAAAATGATAAAATGTTATCATGGATTCACGCTAAATGCAATTCTTGATATCTGAAAAAGTGAAGCCAAATGCCGAAAATTTTCCATATGAAAATGTTTGTATCACAGCCAAATTATTCTGTGAACGTCTTTGAAAAAGAAAGATGGATACAAAAATTAAGCGAGGAGCAAGTCTTTGTGAAAACTGATATGATAAAAATTTAATCACTACACAGTTTGCATTGACCCCCTGCTCGTGTACCGATACTCACGTTAAAGCCAAGCGGGGTCGAACGAAATTTGTTCGCCTTCACTAGGACTAGAGTCCACGGATTTCCAGATTTTCTTTGCGCTCACCAGATGGACGTAGAAGAGTGTATAGGCGATCAGGTGAGAGATAATCTTCGCAAAAGAAGTTTTGTCATATTCCATTTGACCCGTTTGTTAAAAAGAAAACTTCATGTTAATGCAGGACATTACTAGACCACACATTTAAAAGTGTATTAGCGAGTACTTGCTCTCAAGTGGAAATCAACGTGAGGGATTGTCCTGGGATGAACTCGGATATGAATCACATTAAATACATTTGGTACTTGGTGGTGGCCTTAAAACAGTTCTTATACAAAAGTCGGATAATATGATACCACCGATACCACCGTAACAAAACTTATCAAAGGTAGCCCCGTCGAATTAAAGCGTTAAAAAACAACGAATTAAAACGTTACGAATCATTTGGGATAGATTTTCGGAGGGCAATATACACTACTAAATGAGCGAGGATTGATTTAGGAAAAATTATAATATTAATTTAAAATGTTCATTAATTAAGTTTTTGGTTTTAAAAGTTAAATTAAATATAAGACCAGATACACCGAAGCGTGAATACCACAAATCATTTTATGTTTGCAAATCCAAGGGGGATGGTCTGTGACAGACAACGTTTTCCATAAATGACACTTCTTATTCATATGACCCTTTAAAAAAAAGAGGGATGCCAATGTTACCAAGGAGACACAACGTTTATACTGGTGCACTACTGTTGACACTTCTATAATCTATATTCAAGTTTCTTGCGAGGACGACATTTGCTTCAATAATGTGCAACAACACAAGCTCATCGATTGATTTCAATTCTTGGCCTAATAAAGACACCCTTGAGTATACCATAAAATTTGTTCATGTGAAAACACGGGCTTTCAACCTTCCTCCATGTTCGATTCCCTTTCATTAATTATTTATTAATTGCTCGTGCAGCCGTCGTCTTGTTAGCGATGACTTTTAATTAAAAATGAGATTTCTTTAGATTAAATTCAAGGGCATTGTAATTACAGACAAAAATTCAAAAAATTCTAAACCGCAGAAGAAATTTCATAGTCTTCCAGATTTGATTCAAATGCTAACCACTTTCTACTGAAAACACGAAATTTTTCTCCATGATTTACATTCAAGATAACAAAGGAAAAACTATATCAACCTGACATATATACATAGCATTAGCACGCTCTATGCAACTGAGACACAGCTACCGCGTATCAAAGTCTAATCATACAGATCTGAGTCAGCAATATGAAAATAATTACAACCACATACACCACCACACAATTGCGAGTATTAACACTTCAACTCGATCAAAACAAAGGCAAAGATACATAAACTCGAGATATATAAAGTGTTTTTGGAGAGACAGTGGCTGGGTCTTCCGGTTCAAATTCATATTCTATCGATCACTTTATGTAGACTGTCATTACCTGTCACCGCGAGATAGAGTTTTGTCATACACCGTAATGTTTGTCTGAGACGCACAGCGAATGTTTAATTTAATACAAGTGTGTAATTAAATTGCCTTGTTTGATGAACACGAGCGCACGCTACAACGATAAGCACTAGACATGGCGATTCAAGTAAAACTAAAAAAAAATTCTTCCATCGAAAAGAAAAGCTTATCAAAGCCAAGGTTTACAACAAGTCCACACACTGTGGTGAGCATTGAAAAACATATGTGTATGCAAAGTCTATTATACCTTTGGGGCCATAACTAATGGCCATTCATTCAATCATTAGGCACACCGCACACCATAGACGTCACCATACAAAATAGAAGAAAGAGGAAGCAAAACACGATTGTAAATCGAAGAAAAACAACGCCAACAACAATGCAGCGAATCGATATTGTGCTCTTGTCTCAAGTTAGAACTCGAACCGGTTTGATTCGTTTGGATTAATATACAAAATTAATATTATTACGTAGGGATTTATTTTCGATGATTACTCTGTCGCATTCCCGTTGTGTTTTTTTGACTTTTTATCTTGTCCAAAAAAGACAAGCTTCTTGTGAGTTAATGTATGCGTCTTAGTTTGAAAAGCTTTTAACGAAAAGACTACAGCCACTGCAAGGCGAGAATGATTTATGTGACTCAGATAGCTGCACTTATTCAGATTTGAGTCGAATTAGGGTTTACCATACCAAGGAGTAGTTTCAAAGTATATCTTCTGTAGTGGCCAGACAAAGGTTGACACCGTTAAAATGTAATAAACAAAAAATATTTGTCTTTCAGTTTATTTTCTGGGTCAAATTTTATTGCTGACAGAAAAGGCGGCCCAATCGCGTAGTGGACACTGAATTCCCTGTGCGGTAGAGGGATCTTATAAGTTGGAACTGGATAAAGGTTAATGGTTGGAAAATGAAGAAACTAAAAGCTAAGGAAGTAAATGATTTCAGTTGGCGGCCAACCTAAACCAAAAATGGACAACGAAGTTCGTGCACCTGGAATTTAAAGAACAATTTTACACTATTGGACATTCATCCAACAACTAGAGTGCGTAAAGGCCGTAATAATGTGGATATTGCAGTAGCAGAAAGTATTCGTGAAGACCGTGAGCAATCAATTCGTCGCCGTTCTCAAGGTTAGGACGTCTCTTATGGAACTTTGTGGCCTATTTTAAAACGTGATCTTGGTTTAAAAGCGTATGGCTCAATGGTTTGCGGCCCTTGGAACAGCTGAAAATTGATCTATTTTATATCAAAAAAATGTTTTTAGCGACGAATTTCATTTTGGGTTAAACGGCTTAGTTAATAAGCAACATGATAAATAAGAAGAGTCATAAGCAAGCAAATAGCTACCAATGATACCCTAGAAATGCACTGTTTAGTGCAGTTTATGGGCAGGCGTATGATCAAAACGTATTTCTTTAAAAATGCGGAAGGAGTGCGTTTTGCTGTCAATGGAGATCGCTACAGATCCCAAGATTATAGACGGATACGATACAATCCATGAATAGTTTTATTATTCCATAAATACTCTTTATACAGTAGTCCCTCGATAATGTGAATTACCGATAATGTGAATTTCTCCAAAATGTGAATCGGCAAAACTTTACATTGTCATCTCTATAATGTGAACTTCCGAAATTTTCAACCTCTAAAATGTGAATTTTGTTTGTAAACGTTTTTATATTTCTTTTGTTTCTCTTGCTCGTTTTGCGTGCGATATTAGGGACTAAATAACTGTTATTTGTCTCTAAATTGTAAACGCAGCTTCAGGGTATAAGGAGACAACAACTGCTATTTGTGTGGATATGGATATTTTATGATCAGTTGTGTTTATATTGGTTCAGTTAGTTGTGTCTTGTGTGATTCGTGTTTCTTATTTCGTTTTGTGTGTAAAATAAGTTCAGTTCGTATCTACATAATGGCACCTAAACAGAAATTGCATCGATTTTTATCGATTAAAGATAAGTGCACAATTTTACGCGAACTAGATGCTGGACATCCTGGATTTGCATTTTTGCATTTACGAAGCCACTCCAGCTGCTCCCAAAATAGCTAACTCGCAAGCAATCCAGTGTACAAATACGCTTCTTGAGTACGCCGATCAAAATGAATTGGACGCAGAAACGATTTCCAGTTTGCTGAAATTAAGGGCAAAAGCAATAGAAAGATCAACTCAAGCTATTTGTCAGTCCAAAATAACAAAATATTTTACCAAACATTAAGAATACCAATATCGGAATGTTTTTACTTTTGTTTTTTTTTTTAATGAATAAAATTTTTTATTTTAGTTTTTCTTCTAAAATAATAAATATTGAAACTGTAATTTTAAAAATCATTTTGTGTTGTTTTTAATGGATTTGAAAATCGTTTCAATCAGTTTAGTAAGCACTGAAAAAATGTTCCAGTAATGTGAATCCCTCTAAAATCCGAAAACGCATTGTTTTAATTAGTTCACATTATCGAGGGACTACTGTACCTCTAAAAGGATCGTATATAAGACCCTATTCGTTCTTAGATTCGTTCGTTGTCAGATTGTGTTGACGGGTTATTTGGAAAGCAATGTTGGTTGAGTTTTGCCCCATCCACAAAAAAAGAGACCACTTAAACTACGCCAAGTACAAAGGCATAAGTCTCCTCAACATTGCCTTCAAGACCTTACCAACAACCTGATCGGCCTTATCGGATCGGCCCAGCAAATCAAATCTTTACACTTCGGCAGACCCTTGAAAAAACCTAAAAGTCCCAAATGGTACCCACCATATATTCATCGATTTCAAAGCCGTATACGACAACATATCGGTATACAGCCCACACTAGTCCGTCTGTGCAGGAATTCTAGCAGCTCCATCAGAAACGAACGTTTCGGTGAGTTGGATTCTGATGGAGTGGACATTCTTAACATCATTCTTAAGGGATTGTACAAAACTCCCGAGCTAACACCAGAGGCCCAATCTTCCATAAATCGGTGCAACTATTAGCATACACCGACAATATTGACATCCATTGGTCGGACTAAACCTGATGTCACGTTTGCTAGTATAGCAACTCAATAATGACTTTAGCTGTAAATAAAAGTAAGACCAAGCAATATAGTAGAAAAGCTTTCACTCGAACTAGTAAGGAGATCTTATACAAGAACTTAAGTATATAAATATGTTGGTTGAGCTGCAGGTCTGTGACCCTTCTCCAATCATTTTTCGCTTGAGCTTTTACCCTTGAAATACTCATGTATCTGGTTAAACCTGGTGCATCGGTTGCATCTTAACAGACCACTTTCAAGCAGTCCTTTTCTCATTCAACTGAAACTTAATTATTTTTTAGATTTTTGCTTAAAATCTAAGCAACTTTTTTTCCAGTACGAATTCATCCTAGTTTCGGAATTCATCATTAGTTATCTTCTGGATTTTTGAAAATTTGAAAATGTTCAATGTGTGGAGATCTAAACGATTCGCTTTTACTACAAGAACAATTTTTGCAATATTGTGCCTCAAAAACGGTTTGAATCTGAACCCCACAAAGTATCAGCATATGGCATTTTTACGAAAACGCGCTACGTCCAAATTAGATTAGTGTAGACAGTTTTAAATAACTTGGTGCTTATTTTGAGTTAACCCAAACACTTTGGTGTGTAATCTCAATAATAAATGATCTTGTTAAATACTTCAGGTATTAATTCAGCACTAAAAAACAACGCATACCACACAGATTTGTTTGGAAATGATATTTCTAATGATAATTCTCTCCAAAACCTTAACGCTTACAACAGTCTCTTGCAGCACTAACCCTTAATGAATAATTTCCCTTGTGAGGGACATACACTTTTTTTTCTCACTACTTAATTGGGGCCTAATTGTAATTATACTTTGGTTAATCTGAACAGGTCATAAAATCGAATAACGGAAACAGATTTTTAAATGGTGTTTTTTTTGTTAAATGAATGAGGAAAAACAGACAACTTTTCATACTTCTAGGTGTTTATGTACATCTGGCCACTACGATACCACCACAAAAACAGAAAATACACACTAACTGAGCACAATGTCACCACTCGAAAACCAATAAGTTCTGAAGGATGACACGGAAAACCCACGTTGCATTTTAAGGGGGAATCCAAAAAAAACATGCGCAATGCCGCCGCCAACCGGTTGCGAAAAAAAAAAAACACTAACGCCAGAGAAGATGATTTTCCAGGTTTATCCCATAACAAAATCGATTTATCCACCACCGAACAAAAACAAAAAGACCAAAGGAATACAAAAAGAAAACAACACTAGCGCAACATTTCTATTTTTACCATCGTTCTCAAAATATGTATCACATTCTCGCCTGTGTGAATTAAACACAATTAGGAGGAGGCACATCATGTGGGTGGGTAGCGGGTGGATCTATTAATAAAAACGGATAACCTGCGTCCGATATATGGGTTTCTAAGACACCAAACGAGAGAATTTTCTTGAATTAATGATCAACCGTATCGGTTGAAGAGCGAACTTGCGAAACGTAGAACACGCAGAAACAGAATAGAGTGGACAAAAAGAATATCAAGAAAAACAAAGGCATACCGCAAGGTTTTAATAGAATAATTTAAATGTTTACAGACCTTGCACTTGAATTGGATTCTAAGTGTCGCTGTTGCTTTGGTTTGATTTGGCAGTCTTTTTTTTTTAGTTTTTGCTTAACGCTACAACGGTTTCTCGCGTCGTCACTTTTATAGCTTAGGGGCTACACTCGATGTCATTCGTGTTTTTTGTTGCTTTTCTGTGTCTCATTTAAATATAGAAACACCACTGACACGAAGACATGTTTCGTTTGTTCTGTTGATGCGGTTTTGAGGTTGTTTTGTCTTTCACAGTTTGTTTAAACCGAACAACAAAATGAATTTGTGAATATTTTTTTTAAGAAAAGTAGTTTTTCTCACCACCGTCGAATGAAGAGCGAACACACTACTGGGAGCTTAACAACTTTGATACTACCCACTGTTGGAGGAACGGAAAAAGGTTCACCTTCTCAACACACAACATGAAACAGGGGCAACAGCTTCAAGTACGCAGGCGTCTGAAGACAAATGTTAGCGATTGTAGAAAAAATTCCATTTTACTGGGCAAGAAATAGAGTTGCCAACCCAACGCAAATGGTTGGGAAGAATAAGGCGAAACATGTGCAGGTGATGGAATTATATAACTCAGTAAGGGAAACGTAAACAAAGATGGTGTAAACAAATAATAGAATGGAAGCAACTCCGTGAACATTTCGATTTAAAAGTGCAACAACTTTGCTTCTAGGATGATTCACGGGAGAAACGACCCGTACGCGAAAATTATTGTTAGAGAGAGCTTACCCTAGCCCTCTACAAAAACCAGTCAGTAAACTGTCAGTCGGTGTATGAAAGTGTTAAATCACTTGTCTGGAGATGCGTTTTATTTTAATAATGCGTTTTATTTTAATAAAATAATAAAACGAAACAAATAATATGAGAGAAGTAATTTGTCCACATTCTTTCCTCGATTCGTTTAACTATGTGAACCATTCTGATCTTCCTATAACGCGGTGACTTGTGATTGGTTAAATCAGTTTTATTTGAGCGCGCGTCAGAAATGGACAACAGAAAAGAGAAAATATATTTCTTCAATAAAAGCGAAAATGCAAGCCAGGCCGCTGAGTAGCAAATAGTATTTATGGTCCTCATATTGATACAGACAATCATGCGCAGTTTTTATTTCTATTCCGTCCCGACTCACACGATGTCGAATCGTGGTTAGCCTAAATAGCAACCCCAACATAATCACAGAGGAGCAATAAATGTAGATGTATTTAGGCCTCATTTCCAGCAGTAGCTTTTTGGGCAACATTTTGGAGAACTTTAGGACTAGTAAATGCCTACGAGAAAACCTTACCTCCCAGTTAAAAAGAAATAAGTTCACTCAACAATTCAGCGAGATGGATCGCCAGCAGAATTCTTCAAGATCCAAGGTGATGGCTTGGAAGTGGGCATTCGAAAAAGTGGGTGAACGAAAGCATGACCGCTGTCTAAAATGCGTTTACGTTTGGCGCCTTCTGCAACATACACTTATATAGAATATATAGACCAAATATTTACGCTATAAATAGACCAAATATTTACGCTAAAGAAAATCCTGGAAAACGTATTTTAAGTCTAGTCCATCATGTTCATATCGACTTCAAGGCTGTGGATGATAGCATCCATCGTCTGGAGCTATACATGATAGATTTAAATACATCTGTGTTGCCTAACTCTAGAGCACACGCAATTCAAAATCAAAATGCTTGCGCCCAGGATCAATGAAGATAAAAGCTACCTTGTATCAAGCAGAAACCAACCCTCAACCAAGCTAGGAAAGACCACGAATTTCATTGAGAACGAAGAAATTCAAATACAATTCATACTACAACGAGTAAGCACATACAAATGAATGGCTGTAAGGCAAGCTACTTGGCTTCTAAAGTAGCTCGAAGTGTCTATATAATTTTGTTTTGAAAAGTACTGCACTGCTCATGTTGCGAATATTATGCCAACAGTGGTAGTCTTCTAATCTAAAAGCTACACATCCAAATGTAGTGATTTTATTGGGGCTTTTTGCTGTTAAATAATAACCGACGCTGATAAGATAAGTAAATGGACAAACCTAGCACCCACGTTACAAGAGCAAGGTGAGCGATAAAAATGCCAAGAGAGCGTGATATAGTGAGGAATATTTTCTTTGTAAATAGAATCAATTTAATGATGTTCAAATAGACAAACGAATTTGTCCATTATTATTAATGTAATTTAATTTTTTTTTTTAAATTAAGATTATAATTATATAATCACTGCACGAAATGGTAAATTTACTCAGATGTTAGCATTTGAAGTATATGCAATCCTTAACTATACAAAACATGTTGATTCTATACCACAAAAAGAAATAAATTGCGATTACAATAAGATACTGAACACCACACTGCATAGGGAGAAGAATTTTTATAAATACATATCTCAAATTCAGTTTAAGCGTACAAAATATCAAGCCTTGTAAACTTGCTCGAAGTTCTTCCAGTTTCGCCAATTCGGACTGATAAGAGTTGGAAAATAATGATGAATTTGTAAGAAACATTTTTAATCTATAAAAGGATGCATTTAAGACATATTTAATCTAAAGGTCTGAGACTCAACTCAACCCATTTGTTTCATCGAGTATCAATTGTTAAAAAAAAGACTTGTTACGATCCAGCTTTTAACAACCACACATTTTTGCGTACTTGTGCAGATTATTCAATAACAATAATTATTCTGTGAACCTTCTCAAAAACTTTTAAACGTTTTAAGAACTAACGATACCTAAGAAACCACAGCATTCCGATTGTATAGAGAACGATTTAGTAGCGTCATGCAACGCAAAATCACTCGCGTGAAATGACCACATAGCTTCTATATCGTTCCCTTTCTGCGTTAAGCACGTATCTACAAAACATCAACTTGTCAGGAATTTAAAAAAACGAATGGTTTCCCTTAATCATAAACAATACTGATACTTAATTTGTTTTTCATTTATATTTCACTTTTGTTAATGATTAACAATTTGCATTATTGTTTGAATATAAATACATTCATGTTATAAATGTTTTCGCTATGTACGAGTTTTCATCTCATATGTTTTGATGCTCAATTAGCAGATACGAGGTTTTTGCTTTTAAATATGTATATGAAACACCTTTTAATGATTAACACTGCAACCTTCAGGCTAATCAAACTGTTAAATTATAAATAAAACAAAGATTTAAATGAAAATGTATATTTATTCCTGAAATTTTCTTATATCAAAATGGATGGCAATGGTTAATGTTATAAACATTTTATATCATTAATAAGGAACATAATTGTTATCATGATTAGGAACTTTTAGTAATAATCAAATTAAAAAAAAGGAATAGAAGCTTTAAATTTTTAAAAGAAAAACTCAAAATGTTTCTATTCCTTGTTAGAATGAAACCTTAGGTTATCATAGAAGCTATGATAGTCTTTTGGAATTAGTTTCTTTAAACTCTGTAGGTCGTTATATTTTTTTAATGGTAAAGGGATTGAATTTTCATATAATGGTTTTAAAATAATTTTCGAAATACTCATTTTTGCTTTTCTTTGGGGTGATAATGTCCAATCATTGTCAAAGTCAAGTTTATAGTACATTCCCGTGGAATCATATTTTATGCATTTAAGATTTGTAACTTGTGGGTCACCAGTTTTATAACCTGGTCTTATGGATTTATAAAAATTAATATTCGAATAGTTTTTAAAAAATGTGTGGTCTACGTAGGTCACTTTGTATGGTTCTGGAATGGTTCTAGATTCTGCAATGATTTGGATAAAATCAGCAGGAACGTACATCTCCTTGGACTTTTTTTTTCTTTCTATTGTTGAGTGAACAGAATCACATTCCATCTGGGTATGCCCAACAGTTAAATACTTTTGATAAATTGTAGTATTATATTTGATCGCAATAAATTGTAAAAGGTTAGCTAAGTTGACGTTTCGATTTTGTGCGCTACAACCATCGCTAAATAGAACTGTAGGTACACTCAGATCACAATAATTTTCTAAGACATGAGAAACACATGAAGCAAAAACATTTGAGTCCATTCCACCTTCTCCTTCATGCCATACGTAGCAAAAAACTTCTGATGTTTTTAAATTAAAAAATGTAAACTGATGCACAGCAAGCTTTTGCTTAAAGTAAAGTGCTGATGCAGCTATAAAAGGCACCAATTGAACAGCTTGGACATCCAAAGTAAATGCATTTATTTCATTCTTTAAAGCTTTATTTTTGTCAATATCTTTCTCCAACCTTGCTTTATTTTTATTATAAACGTGTTCATTGTATGTGCGTTCGTCAATATTTCCGTTCTTAAAACTAAAGCACAAATCACACTGGTCTTTTTTTGGTTTATACAAACCAATATTAAAGGAATGTGTTAATTTCAAGAAGGACAAATAGGATGATTTTTCATTTTGTGGTATATTTTCATCCATCATAAACTGTTCATAAATTTTATAAACATCTTGAAAAGAACTGTAATTCAAATCCAAATATTGCCTATCTGTTTTTTTCCTGCAGTAATGAGATTCAAGCTTGGGCAGGCCTGTTAGAAAATCTTTGACATGTTTTTGTTTTTTTAGGTTAATCGCGGAAACTTTCTTTCTTAACTTTTCAGTTTGTAGGCGAATTCCATGACTATTGCTTTCTGTAATCCAATTTCGTACCATCCATTCTCCTAAACTAAATGTGTTCAAAAACATTTTCTTACAGACGGGTACAACACCATTTTCAGTTTTCAACTGATATTTCACAGATTTATTACGTCTTGAATTATCACATTTATTTGTACGACGAGCTACGTGTCGTTTTTCTACAAGAGTTCCAATCATCACTCTACGTTGATCCCAAGACATATTTTTCCAAAAAGAATCAAATAATTCTTTCCTTTGGGATTCGGTAATTTCATTGCATTTAAAATATTTGCTTTTTTTACAATTGCTTGAATTACAACCAGGTTTAAGCACACGTTTTTCCCGTTTTTGTTTTCCCACTGTTTGTCCTTTTATTTTTTTAGTACTGTAATATTGTTTTCCTTCTTGCCTAGCTCTTTTTATAATATTTTTCTGCCATTGATCTGGGTTTCCCTGGCTTTTCTTCCTCCTTCTTTTAGTAATCAGACCAGAAGCGTCGTCTAATTCATTGTTACGGAAATCAGAATGGTTATAATCATCATAATAAGATATTGTTGAGGGTTGGTAACCGCTTGATATATCACTGAGAGAATTTTGATAATCATTTGACTCAATAAATAATCCTGTTTGATCATCTAAGATAAGACCTGAGTAATCTGATGTAGGAATATTTTCTTCGGCTTCACATTCAATAATCTTAAATTCACCTGTGGTTTCATCTAACATCAAAATATGTCCAGTCAAAATGGGTGATCCCTTGTCCAACATAGTTTTCTTTGTTCTACTGTAAATATTAAAAAGTACATATTTATTATAAAAAAAATGTACCTATGCTCACCGATCCATATTTTGTTTTGCACTTTGTTTTTTTTTGAAGGAGATTAATTCTTTGGGGTGAAATTAAACCAGAAGTTCTCATAAAGTATAACCCGCCGGCTCAATACGCTCTAATGAACACGCTGCAGTATTCGAGGTTATTAATACTTCTGATAAATGAACTACTCGAACTTTCCAATGTGAAAAAAATGCTGCCAACTTAATTCCGATTAACGGTACCTTTACCTGTCAATTGTTGGTCATGCAATAACTATAAACAGCAGTAGCGATAACCTTACAAATTACAAATTAATATTAGGTATATAACACAAGCTCGGTTAAACCATCACAAAGTATTTACAAGGTTTTCGTCGAAACTCAACAATGTGAATGTAGTTACGTGGAAGAATAATTAGCTGTAAAATATGTTAGTTGTTTTTTTTCGACATTAATTGTTTCCCCTATATATTCTATTAGTGTTTCCCAGTGATCTTATGTAGAAAGACGAATTTCATGAAAAATGTACATACGCGGTTAACGCAGAAAGGGGACGATATGACACTACAGCTTAAAAGATGAATCACATGGTGTGGAAAAATTGCCCCTACCCAAAAATGTCACCTAAGTCAAACGGAAATGCCAACACAGAAGTTGTTCGTTTAGCGCTCACATACATTTGAAAATATGTATTGGATAATCTAAACAAAGTCATAATAGCAGGACTAATGAAGCTCAATCAAAATGAGGACGAAGATTTGAAGAAGCATCATCTGCATAATGAAAAGGGGTGCCACCAGTTGTGGTGGTATATTCATCTCAAACAGGGCGATTTTCCAAACTCCGTACTCGATGGTACCTGTGACTTTCAAATAATACAAAACGGGGAGGATTGCCCAAAAGTAACTAGTGGTCGAATCAGAAAACCCACAAACCCACATAAAATGCAAACAACTTAAAATATCTCAAAAAAAATGATTGGCTTGAATAATCATCTATATAAAAATGCTAACTATCAAAACATTTATGAATGGAATTCGACTTCGTTCATATGTCTACCACGGGAACATTTGCTGCGGTCGATACGTTGAACCCAATTTTCTATTACTCGGCCGCCCATTTCGACCGATACGACAGCTATTTCTAGTTCAATATTGGCTCTGAGCTTTTTTAACGTCGTCGGCTTATGGACCAATGATTTAATGTAGCCCCATAAAAAAGTCTCGAGGCGTTAATTCACACGATCTCGACGGGTCTGTTTCTCGAGATAAAAAGTTTACCGAACTGAGACTTCAATAACTTGATTGTTGCACCCGATGTGTGGCTTTTGGCACCATCTTGTTGGAACGACATAGCACTGATATCCACACTTCGGGCAAAACGTAGTCCCATTGGTACGGCAACATCAAGCAGTGAATATTCTGATTCAAATTTGTTCACTAAACTATGAATTGCTTTTCTACTAGGATAAGAATTACGACCTAAAATTGGTGTTAACGCCGCTCTTAAAGTTGGCACCAAAAACTAAGAATTTAGATTTAATTTGGGAATATAGGTGCGCACTATGGCGGTATATCTGCACGGATTATAGACAAAGTCCTTTGGTTCCATATCCAGCTGTGTAGGTTTATTTTTTGTTTCAAAGTTTTACAGTTAGTGTAGCTTTAGATTTATTGTGTAAGATTGTCATCGGTGATGACCAACAATATTGTAGTTTTTGTTTTTGGTACATACCCCTTCTTGGAAAAGTAAAGATCTTCCAGAAACCATATTTCCACCAATATAGGTACAATCTACAACAATTCCAGAGCAGAGTGAATAAACAACTATGTGCAAGCATCATCTCAGGGTGCTTCTGGAGCGTTACAGTTACGCCTCAGCCTGTGAATGCATCACTATGACAAGTGGGAAGTTGAAATCTAATTCGGAATGAAACTTGCAGTAGTCTGTTGCTCTCAGATATATATTTGCTTGCTTCAGTACAAAAACTATCACCAGGCTTTCATCTTTAAGCATTCTCAATCGGTTGAGGGGGTTATTTCTACAGTCGTCCAACTGAAGATTGCACAATACCTACAAGAGTTTGGGTCTAAGGATGGCTACCTAAAACCAAAAAGATGTTTTGGATTAAAATATTTTGTCAATTATTGATAAAAATCGTTATTGATAAAAAACGGTTATTGACACAACCATTATATGTTTAACTGTCAATTTGAATGCACGAAAAGGGAAACCCAGCGAATTCAAATTTAACAGAAAAACAAATCTGCCGGGAACTCAGGAAACTGCAATTGACAGCTCTACAATCATTAGCCGATGAGCAAGAGGGACTGCCCTCATCCATTGTAAATAATTGTATTGTCTTTAAGCCAGTTCTTAAAAGGTTCTTGTTCACATAATGTCATCACACTAGAAAAACTTCTAAAGAAAAGAAGATGTGTCTAAATAAGGTAACATTGTGTTAGCTGCGTTAGAGGATGTCATTAAACTTTGAAGATATGTCTGATCATCAAAGTTGTCTGTATTTAAGTTTCAATTAAGGAGTTACACTTCTTGTTTTCCAAATATATGTCCTAATGATGTTACAATGTTACAGTAAGACGCCGATTTGGATAAGACACATAAGCGGACGATGAAATAATCCCATTGCGAATGCATGCCTAAATGCAAGATTTTTTGTTGTTGTAATTTTGGATGATATTATTTCACAATCATAAATACAAACAAATGCAATAGCTATCTATGATCTGATCTAAACTACACCCCCATAAACAATTAACAGAACGACAGGTACAAAACATCTACATCGCCCTATTCCAATTGGTATGTGGTAACCCTGTGCTACCAACAATCAGAAGTACCTGCTTATGTATCATGCATTTCCCAACATACCTGCATTTCTTTGACAGGGGCCGCTGCTTTGCGAGGAAAAATTCCTTCCTCAGCAAACAAAAAGAAAAACAACATTCAACTAAGTGTTGGAAAAACAGGTTCCTCTCACAATGCATCAGCAACAACGCCAGAGACCACCATCTACACCGCTGCGATACATCATTTTTTAACTGTGAGAACAGTGAATTATGTAAATTTAAACGATGATGATGATGTTTGTCGAAAGAGACTTTCTTTACACAAAACAACCAAATGCCCAGCAAAAAAAACGAACAAAAAAAATGTCTCAAACTCTTGTGTACTCACTACCAACGGGAAACTCATCGTTTTTGTTCACCACCAACAACCACCCAATAACTTTAGCCATATGGACGACACGCAAAAAATTTCAATAGAAAAAAAACAACTAAATTGAAAAATCGATGTGCCAGCCGATGTGTCATACGAACAAGACGTACAGAAAAAAAAACTTTGAATTTGCCACTAAAGCCTCACCACAGACGACGTACAATTTCAAAATCACTAGTTATCTACTTGAATATAGAAATACAGATTATCAGCTGCAACAGATAAGCAAAATAAAAAGTCCAATTTGAAGAAAACACAAAAACAAATAGAGATTTCTATCCCTTGACAAAGGTTCTAAGCGATTAAATTAATTTTTTCCCAAGGAAAACTGTTACGGACTGTTCGGCCATCTTGGAAGAATTTGCAAGTGCAATTTTTGCACTTTTAGATTTGCGTATAGATTTAACACGCGCTGTATTTGATGGGAGAATTTGACGAGATTATATTCTTTAAGGTTGCTACTTACAGTGCGCTTGGGTTAAGTAATTCAGTAGCAATATTTACGAATTCACACAAATAATTCACAAAGATTTCACGGGGAAATGATGTTAATCGCGACACTTCGACAGCCTTCAAAGAGAAACAACGAAATACATGGAGGTGCTGCTGTCAGTTGTGGATTTTTGTAATTTTTGATTTTGCTCTCTACTAAATAGTGGCGACATCTAAGTGGTTGGCGGTGACAACATACAATATGAGGGAATAGGCATTCAGTGCGCAAAATTGCTGTTTTGAATTTAACGGAGTGAATGTTATTATATATGTACAAACACCAATACATATTTATATTTTTTAATATGATTTTTTTTTTGTGGATTATAATTGTGGTTTTAGAAAATCATAATGAATGTATAGATTTTTTTTCTTGTCAACGATTAATTGTTACGACGCTGCAAAAATATCGCCAATTCAAGATCACCTGCCACAGCATCCATGGACGGGTTCAGTGGCCGACCCTCCTTGAACTTGATGAGGTGCCCATATCGAAATAAATGCACTGAAGACAGAGCGGAAAACTGTCCGGCAGCGTGTTGCAAATGATCAATTTCGTTGACTTTCGGGCCATTGGGCCTCCAGAACAACCACCCCAATCGAGGCATCCGTTCGGAACGATTTCCGAAACGAAATTCAGTTCCAATCGGAACGCAATTCACTTTCAATGTATCTCTTATGGAATATAATGAAAAGCATACAATCTCGTTCGATTGACCCGGCAGCAATTCTTCCTCGGAAAACTTGTGCGTTACATTTTGTCGGAAGATCTGTTCGAAATGCTAATCGGAACGAATACCTCTGTAGAAAATTCTCCGATTTAAAACATTTCGGAGAAAATGTTATTCCGAATGGATATCTCGGTAGGGGTGAACATTTCGGAGAATTTTTAAGTTGGATATTATGATGTACCCATACAAAATTCAAATTGTGCAAGCACTGTTACCACAAGACCACCGACAACGACTGCGATACGCAATTCGTTATCCCATAGGGGTCGATAGCTATGTCTGCCTGTCCGTTCGTCCCTCTGGGTCAATGATTTTGGGCCTTATCAACTGTTAGTTTGACGAAGCAGAACAATTTAAACATTCTCAAAATCCGCCAAATGTATAAAAAAAACGTGTTTTTTGGTTAAACAATAAGAAATTTAAAAAAGATATGAAAAAAGATATTTAGACAATGCCATTGTCTACATTTTATCGAAATATAGTTTTTAGACACGCCCACTTTTTGTAGGCGGTTTTCTTTAAAACAGTTTTTGGTAAATTAGAGAAATAAAAAAAAAATGTTTGGGTAAAAAAAATGTTATATACTTTTCTTCAATACATCATTTTAACGAATGTACAAATTACCTATAACATAAAACTTGGGGTGTTGTGGTAGCACATTTTCTATTCGGGCTTAAAGAAATCTGTATAGAATAAGGTGTTGTTGTGTTTTGCACGTAAATTGTTATGTATTTTGTTTGTTTTGTTTTGTTTTGTTTGTTTTGTATTTGTTTGTTTTTGTATTTTCCTACCCGAAGGCGTCAGGTCATACTAATGTCCTTTACTTCGCTATAACTTCTGAACTACTTGTTCAAAATGGATGGTTTATATATCAATAAGTTCATCAATAGATTTTCGATTTTCGAAATTTTGAAGGCAATATTCACCACGCTTAAGTCAAAAATTGGCCAGTGGATAAAATGTAACCCCCATTTTAACACAATTGACACACGGCCTAAGCCTATAATTCCGCAAAAAAAAAACACACCTAATATTTTCAAAGGTTTTTGTTTGAATTTTGAACTAAAGTAATTTTGGATAATCAAAATCCTGTTCAAGAATTCATAAGCTTTGTTTTGACATCAACTCGCCAATGCAATGGTTGAATTTATAAAAAAGCCGCAATGAGTAAAAGAACATTTCACATGATGGTTTTCAATTATAGCTATAACCGCAGCCTGAGGCTGGAGAGGTACAAAAATGAGCAGCGCGTTAAGAATGTTGAAGCATTTTACGAAAATGGACGTTCAAATCAAAATGCATTTCGTGCAAGTCGTGATTTTTTTGGTCAGCATAATAAAAAAAATGATGGTTGGGTGTTGTAGAACGAAGGTATACTCTGATTGGCTTTAACTTGGCAATGCCCAGTAGTTTCAACACTTACTACACATCAAATGTGCTTATTTTTTTACCTCCAAGTGGTAACCATCGGGTACTGGTATCATCCAACCGGATTTAACTTGCTAAACGATAACTGCGAGTGTTGATAACAAGACGTAAAAACGCAACACTATAATCACCCTGGTCAGAATGGCGCGGAATGAATACCCAGTCTGCCGTCAAAGGCGAACCAAGATGAGCTGCTTCGACATATTCGGACAACAGGTTATCTAGGAATCTCAAGGGTAAGTCAGGCCCCTTGAACAGAGATGGTGGCGGATGAATCGAAAGGTCAACGGCATAGCGCTCAATCTGCGTTGATACTGATGCCCCCATGTTCTAGGGGTATCTAATAAATTGGAACTGGCCCTCCAGGTTGGGAGTTCTGCTTTGGGTTAACAAGACACCCATGACAAAACCATTGTTACGAAACAATCAATAGCCTCGGAAAGGACTGATATTACTGTTGACGACCCTGCTAAACGAAAAAAGGACAACGACGCTCGTATCTGCACCTGGAATGTGAGAACATTAAACCGGAGAGGTGTAGGCGAACAACTAGCGGAAGCCCTAAACTGCTACAAAGCAGACATTACTGCCATCCAGGAAATACGATGGGATGGGCTGGGCAAAATGAGTATGAAAATCTGTGACATCTACTATGGACCCTGTTATAGGGAGCAGAAACAGCGACTATTCGGATGCGGATTTGTTATAAGTGCCAGACTTAAGCAAGAATTCTTATGTTTCCAAAACATTAGCGAACGCATTGTAACAATCCGCATTAAGGCCAAATTCGCCAACATTTGTCTTATATGCGCTCACGCCCGACGTAGGAAAAAGATGATATAATTAAGGATTGCTTCTACGAGCTCCTTGACAAAACCTATGACCAAATTACGATGTTAAAATCGTGCTGGGAGATTTTAACGCAAAGGTAGGAAGAGAAGCCATCTTTAGCAGTATTGTCGGAAAATATAGCCTACACGACAACACGCCTGTTGACGGAATTAGGCTAAATGACTTCGCTATGGAAAGAATGCCACTACAGCCAGCACAGGGTTTCCTCACCTCGATATCCTTAAGGGGACATGGCGGTCTCCAGATCAACGAACAGTCAACCAAATTGATCACATTGCGAGAGACAAGAGGCACGCATCCAATATTTTGGAGGTCCAAACATTCTGAAGATTCAACCACGATCTATACGAGCTGCACAGCGACATACCGCTGGTCAAAAAACTCCGCATTGGACATTTAAGACGGCTAGGACATGTAGAACGAATGGACACCAATACTCCGGTGCGCAGAGTCTTTGATTCCCAGCCAGACGTTGGACGTAGTAGAGAAAGACCTCGCCTTAAGTGGCGCTCACAAGTTGAAACCGACCTCAACCAACTTAGAGTACGTAACTGGAGGCAGTTTGCTAAGGACTGGGCTAATTGGAGAGGCATGTTGGTTGAGGCCTTCAGGAGCTGAAGCCTACTGACCATTTCAAGCGTCGCGTTGTCAATACCCCGAATGGTTTGTTGAACAGTAAGAAGTAAATGGTGACTTAACAAAGAAAATCGTCTCCAGCGACGAGCAGTGGATTCGTTAACAAGCAGAATTGCCGCATTTGGCCAAATGAGAATCCACGAGTGATTGTTGAAATGCATCCACAAAGAGAGACTGTTTGGTGCGGTTTATGGGCTGGCGGCATCATTGAACCGTACTTTTTGGAAAATGAGGTCGGCAAGCAGTTACAGTGAATGGTGTTCGTAATCGCGAGATGATAACGGACTTCTGGCTGCCACGATCATGTGATTTGACACCGTTGAACTTCTTTCTTTGGAGATATTTAAAAGAAAAAGTGTACCTACGTCAATAAGCCAAGAACAATTCAAGAGCTAAAGGATGAGATAATTCGGCACATTAACTACATTGAAACTCAATTATGTCTCAGAGTCATTGAAAATATGGACCATCGTGTAGAGGTATGCTACCGAAGCCGTGGAGAGCATTTGGCCGATATTTTGTTTCACCCATAGTTGTCATAGATCCGTCTATCAAAATAACAAATATTAAGATAATTCTCTGAAACTTTTTGGATTTATTTACAATTAACATCGTGCCTTTTCGTTGGAGCACCCTTTATTTTTATATATTAACGTTCCAACCGAGAGCGTTAAATGAAAAAGAAAAATGTCTAGTACTTGATCATCTTTTATTTGGAGATATTGAATAGGATATTTAAGCTTTGGGGATTTTATCCTTTTAGATTTTTTCTTGAGAATATACTTTACAAAGGCGCAAAATTATAGTCGGAAAAAGTGCACATTAAAGAAGTTTAAGTACGTATTTAAATAACATCCAGTTGTTTTGCTAATTAAAGTCATAATAATTCCACTTTATCTTTATTACTTAACTAAAAGCCACAAAAATTCATTGCACGGCAGCAGATTCTGATGGATTACCAGCAGAACTTTTCAAATATGAAGGTGTTGCTATAGAAGTAGGCATGCACCAAACCGAAAGCCCAAATGTTTTTTCTGCGGAATCTAAATCATATCACTCCTACTTTACGGAACCGAGTGCTGGACAATAAGCAGGAAAATGGAGCAAATATTAGGCACTTTCGAAACAAAAATTCTTTGTAGAATTGTTGGTCTGGTATTCGAGGAAGTCGAATGCAGAAGAAATAAAGGTTATAAGTCACACAAAATGTAATTTTGATAGAAAATTTTAATTGTATGGTCAGTAGTCTTCAGTTCTTAACTCAGTTAACTTTTGTAAGCATGAATTATCAAAACTTTAGTGATAATTTGCTGTAGAGAGCTTCTCGAAATGGTCAATTCTTGAGTACGGTGCCGAATTCATGCTCCTGGACTGTCAGAAATACCTAGAAACCTCCCTGAATTTTTCAATTATTCTCTATATAGTTGACAGTTTTAAATCACTTATTTTGTCCAAAAATGCCGACTGTAGCTGACAAACCTTTATTATTTTTAAAATATAGCTTAACAAAGAAAATGCGTTGTTCTGTAGTATTGACGACTGAAGGCTAGCATTTTGGTATACATGACATATTAATTTTTTCTCTACTAGTCGCAAAAGTGGCGCTATTCGTACGGAAAAATAACACCAAATTAAAATTACATTTTTGTATTAAAACGATAATTTAATCGCACAGCATTTCATATATTTAGAAAGTCCATTATTTATTCAATTAAATGCCATATCAACTTGTATACTGCCTAATAGTAAAATTTTTGGAAATACGCGTTTTCATTTTCGTCTTAAACACAGTTTTTTATGGTAATCCTGTATAAATGAAAATTTCCCTTAATTCTATAACACTTAACATGTTTTTTTTTTTCACATGTAGAGGTGCTTTTCAAACTATTCCACCCGTCAATAGCGCCCTATTTTTACTTACCCCTAACTGTTAGCTGTCACATTGTCATCTTCTGTTGGCAACACAGTACTGGCGCAAAATTCAAATTAAGCATGAATTATGGGACACAATTTACAACCACGAACTTAATGAGTTGTACCAAGATGTGGATGAAGTACAAATGCTAGTAACACGTAGACTACATTGCATTGCATTGGGTCGGCTACATCGAGTCAATGAACAATAGTGCTCCAATCAAAAGAATCTTCGTATCCCAGCCTTCAGGTTCGAGGCGAAAAACCTCCGATTTAAGGATCGGGGAGACCAGAGCGGTTGGAATGACGTTGGAAAGTCTTTTTTTTGTGCCTAAGCATCATTTTCAACCAGAGATATCGGAAGCTGTCAATATTTAATATATCATTAATGTAAAGGAAAAATAAAAGCGGTTGCCTTTATATGAGGAAAAATATATGAGGTATTTTTGTCACGTTAGTGACTGATAGTGAACAAATAAAGTCGTGATAAATGGCGTTTTCCATTGGTAAAAATCAATCTTTTTTATGTAGATCTGTCAAAAGACAGTTGTTGTATTCCATTGAGAAAACAAATTGATTTTTTTTATCTACAATCAATTTTGCAGATCTGGATTTTTCGGCAGATTAACCCCTCTTTGCACTAACTCTAATACAAATGATAGCTGCCAGTTTGACTAGAGTGATTTCCGTTTTGATTACGAAATTACAACAATACAAATAAAAAAAGAAATCAATCTGAGAACATGTTCCATTGGCACCATTAAAGATCAAATTTCAGATCAAAATACAGATTTACCAATGGATAACGCCATAACAATATTTCGAAAAAATCAAGCAGGATTCAAAGTATTAGATTGTTTTCATATATACTCATATTTTTCGATAATATAAGGCTCTCAAATGAAATACAATGAATAACATAATAATCACTAAAAATAAACGATCAGTTTGACAACAATGTTATTTCTACTGTAAATTAAAAATAAACAGCAACGAAATGTCTAATGTGTAACTTCATAAGTTCATAATTAATGCATAACAATTATGTTTGTCGACGTACTGTCTACATTAATCGGTCCTCTACTGTTTTCTCCAAGTTAGAACATATCACCATATCGTATACAAATAAATATATAGAAACAATCGTTATCAATGGGTTCTTGAAATGAAATATCAAAATATCAGTTAGTATTCGAGCGACTGTCAACGATTTAAGTGCCGAATTAAAAATCGTCGAGATTTTACATTTACTTACGCAGCAGTGCCTACTCGTTAATATACGTACACGTTTCCGATTTCCGACTTGCATTAGAGGACCAAAACGCCATTTTGATTTGGCGTATCTATAACTCTTTTTCCTAACGTAACGGATTTAAATCATGTATATTAATTTACAGTGCAACTCAAGTAGTTTATACTCAAGCTTAGATAATAATAATTGTTATTATATTGACAAAAAAATTAAACAGCCCTCGTGGTGTGTTTGCGCCTGGGTGTCAATGTGTGCGGGTACAATGTGTTAAATGAATTTGTTTGATAACAGTTTTACACAAAATCGAAATACCTAATCATTATTGTGTCTTTTCTGCTGAACAGTTAATAACATTATTTGTGTTTCTGATCTGATGAGCATGGTAGTAGGAGGAGTACATCAATGGATCTGTTTCTTCGTTGCTTCCCTTTGTTTTAATTTTATCACCGGAGATAAGAAATGAAATGGTTACTGGGAGAATTGCCTGCAATATTCCCCATTTTTTTATCAAATCAGAGTTTCTCATAATTGTTATTAATCGATTTTGAATGCGAATTAATGGTATTGGAGCTACAACGCGTTATCGGAATATAATTTTGATAAATCGGAAGAACGCCTTAAATAAAGTTAAGGACTCTTCTCGAAATAGCGTTAACGAAATTGCAACATTCTACACCGTTATAAGCCATATTTTGGATAATCTATCGATTACTGATAACGTCCTCGATACGTCAATCGAAAAAGCAAGCTTCATGTATGTGCTTGGGTGTAATTATAGATATGAAACAGCGTGAAATAGGCACTATATATACGGTCTCTTGTAATTAATCTTGCTCTAGTAATTGAGGAGATAACGGTTCGGTTTGTTAGAAGTTGAAGTAGTTATTAATGCACATATAAACGAAAGTAGGTATACTGACTGCAATATCAGCGATAAATTGTTGGCGAAATGTGGTTTCTCTTTTGTTTCCTTTTATTTTTTCTGATCTTGAAATGCTTTTGCCAACGAGTACATTGTTTGCAGAAGCAAAACACATTAACTCATTCAATCTGAGTCGAAATGCTGACGATAAGAAAACTTTTTTTTTCTTTGAAATATGTACACATTTTTGTGTTACTCACTGTACCAAGTGATTTATTGCAATTGAATTATATTTTATGGTACGCACTTATCATATGATTTGTAAATAATAACCCGCTAGCCTATGTAGGTTTCTATATGTGCATATCACAGCCATAAATGGAAAAAGGTAGGAGATTGTCAAGTGCTAGCTAGAAAGAATGTGTTATTTTCGAGCTGATAACTTTGATATATTGTTTTTGTTTATTTACTTAGTTTTACGAACGTATCCATACTTCATCTGTAGGACGATGTCAAAATTCTCGGGGATACAACGAAATCAGAGCATCGACCCTAACAAGTTTTATTCACCTGAACTGGTTTGAATTTCCAGATTATTCGAAAATATTTTAGTTTTGTTGTTGTGCAAATCACAAATAATTGAAATGAAACGCATGTGTTTGGGAAATAAATTGCAATTGTTTTTGACTGAAAACCTGGACAGTGTTTAACGAATTGCTTGTTGTGTTTTTATTTTCGAAGATTACATTTTTGTGCGATGGTTAGTATGCTGGACTACAAACCGATTGGTCATTCGTTAAAATAGTTTCAGTACCTTACATATATTCTTACCTGAATGGCGCTACAGTCCAGAATAAACCTTGGCCTCAACCAATATGAATCTTTAACTAGCCCAGTCCCTATATAACTGTCTCCTTTTAGGCACTTCAAGTTGATTGAGGTTGGTTTCTACTTGTCCGCACTATAATTATGAGTCCTCTACTTAGCTTGGAATGGTTTCTATTCGCTCAACATGTCATTGCATCAAAAACGACCAATGCGGAGTTTTTTTTGGCTATGTCTATGTCGCTGTACGGCTCGTAAAGTTTTTGGTTAAAACTTTTGGCTTTGTCAACACAAATGGTACCGAAGATTTCTAAAGAATTTTCTCTTACAACGATGAACGACGTATTCGCTTCTTGCCTAATTCTGGCGCGTATTACAAATCCGTATCTGAATTGTCGCTGTTTGTGCATATTATAACACAGCACATAGTAGTATATTATGGCTTTGTAAAAGCTTGGGGCTTCCATTAGTTGTTCGGCCGCACCTTCTGTTAATGTTCTAAGTGCAGATACGAACGTCGTTGTCCTTTTTTCGTTTAGCATGGCCGTCAAGTGTAAAATCATTTTTTTCCGAGGTCCATGTTTTGACCTTAGGATTGCAGGCCATATATTCCAGTCATTACGACCAGATTTTTACTCGCACTAATATGCTTAGCAACACAAATTCATCAAAATCAAAGTTACAACAACTGGTCGTTGTATAAGCAACCGCCGCTCAGTGTCTACCCTCGTTTTACAACCCCAAACCATTTCTATAGATACTAAATATTTCAATATTTTAAAATTAGAAACAGCACTACAGCAAAAATTAATTGGTTGATGGCAAAATCTTTGTTAAATATTAAAGGTTTATGAAACAAACTAAAGCCAGCCTTGTTTGATTAAATATATTAAAACATGACAAGAGTTTTACCAGTATCCATAAACGTATTACATATATAGGTATATGTATACTTTAGGCCAGGTTTCATATATGCCATACTGGAATTTTTGTAACAAATTTTACTTCTGCTTGTCACGATTTGTGTAGTCTACAGTGACTTCGAAAAAGCCTTTAATTTGTTGAACCTCTACTTTAAGCTAATTTCAAACCCCTAGGCTTACTAATTACATGCTTAAGTAATTCTTTTATTGCTGACTAATTAGAAAGCAATTGGTAAATATCGATGGTTGAACCTCTCGCGTAATTGATGTAACTTCGATGATCCGCAAGATAGCCATTTGAGACCATTACTTGCATATGCACGATGGTTTTCAGTATTGCAACATTTTACGGATGATTTAAATTTAATGTAGAAAGACTGTATTCGCAAGACTCCGCCAAGTCCTCTAGATTAATAGCATACCACCAGCATAATAATGTCGAAGAACAATAGCGGCATCTAGCGAGTGATATGCTAGATCTCTCGCACACACAAGCAAGAAACCCTTGGTTTGATGTTTGATGAAGAATCCCGATAGTATATCCTCGCGTATAAATAAATCTTCGGTCGTTTTTAGTGTAAAATTCTTAAAAAAATCCTTCCGTCCTGTCTGTGTTGACAGACTGTGGAGACGAAGCTGTTAAGCGTCATAGAACTGGTAAAAAAAACCGTTTAAGATGGCTAGGACATGTAGAGCGAATGGAATCTAATACTTCGAACACATCCAGATGTCCAACGTATTAGAAACTGGCCGCAACGAACTTGAAGTGCGCAACTGGAGTTATCTAGTTAATTGAGTCTCAGATTCATTCCAGACTGCGCCACTTAAGTTAGTAAGTAAAGAAATCACACATATAACTCTAACAGTAACACGTTTAAGATGAACAGGCTACTCTTTAATATAAACGCTAATACGGGAACCACATCCCGAAACTAACGTACCTATATAGTTTAATCGGCGTAAGTACATCCAATAAGAACTTTTAATATTCAGGTAAACGCCAAACTATGCCAACCCCTATTTTCCAATTTCCTATATTATAGGTTTTTGTTGACTGTTATCTATGTAGAACAATTGTTCTTCAGCAGAAAAGTGAATAATAAATAAAATAAACCTATGATTTCGGTTATTTTTACTGAAATTAAAAACATGGCAGGTCGACTAACATTTATCAAAATATTCAGGTAAAAAGTTTTACTTTCCGGTATTTCTTCAGGCATATCCCCTTAGAAGTCACCTGACTAAAATGGTCGATATATTCCGGTATGCGGCCATTGCCGAAGTCGCCAGTTTTTGGAATTCCGTCCGTGTGTCGGTTCGTCGGTCTGTCTGTCTGTAAGGTCTCCCCAGCCTCAACGGTTTGACCAATATTCTTCAAATTTCGTATCCATGTTTGCTTTGGTCATAATTCTAGGCCATTTTTTTGCTTTAAGCCAAGTTATTAACGGTACCTGCCATATAAAAATTATACATAACCTCAAATTTCTCGAAAACGGCTGTAACGATTTTGATTAAACATTATATATATTATAAGAATATTAGTTCCAACAAAACTGCATACCCAGTTTTTTTCGATAAAATCCATATATCTAACGGATTTTGTCATTTAGGCCATATAAAGAAAATGTTTAATTTCTCGTAAATTATTATGTCAAACTGAATGAAATTTAATATGTATACTACTATTACAGTTTAAAACAATTCCACATAATTAGTTTTAGACCAACCATCACGAAACGGATTTGGCCAATAACATAAAATCATTATTATTGACATTGACACCGATTCCTTCAAATTTCGGAGTAAACGTATAATCACATTTCGACATTATTTATATCATTTTTAACAACAATTATAAAAATGCTTATGATTTGATCTAACTCCCAACTCGCAGTGAAAGAGAAAGTTGCTTGCGACCCAGTCGTGCACCCACCACTCCTTCATTGCGAAAGCGTGCGGTACTTTTCGTTAAAATGAGAGAATTCTCTCTTGAATCAGAACGAATCTATTATTATTGCAGGCTCATTTTGACGTATGACATTAGTGAAACACAAAACGGGATGTATCATCTGTCATTGACGAAAAAACTATATTTGAGGTTAGGCTTGATCATACATACATATCATATCATACTGCTTAAAGCAATCAATGAAGGGAATAAATTTGAATGCTAAGCGCTCTGAATTTTATCAAACAATTCCTTAAAAATTCAATAAAATTAAAACAACTGATACTTCATTTATGCATCTACGATGACGAATTTTAGAGCGAGTATGTATAAGGTTTACATAAAAATGTTTTATTTTAATGCAATGAAAATAATTTCTTCAGAAAAATGAGATTAAATCCCTGAAAAACAAAAAGTGATTTTCTGTAAAAGTTTTATTAGATAATTTTAATATTTGATATTTGAATAAAATACTTTAAAATTTTTGAAGCATTGTTTTAACATAAACTCTCTACTGATATAGTTCGAAAAGTGCTTCCAAAAGCAAAGAAAATTTTTCAATTATGATTTCCAATAAATAATTTGGTCCTTAAATAATCGATTGAGCATATGAACATTCGTAAAAATTGATTAATAATTGCTTTTTGAAAGTTCACATTTGTTTTATTGAATGTGTTCAGTATTATTCTTATTATTGTTATTATTATATATATGATCGCACATTTTCTATTCGAATAGTGGTTCTAAATTCGTCGTTTGCTTGAAAACGTTTAAGAAAATGTCTGGATGATGAAATGAACATGAAAGATTGAGAAAAAAAATACTTTTGAACTTAGAGCGTTCAAATAATTAATATAATTGGATTCATTACAACATATCGATATCTACTCATCAAGCACTTAAAGTTGTACATCCCGAATATAATAAAAAAAATGTATACGTATTACGACAAATATATCGATGATATCAGAGTAATGATGAATCAGTCTTACAATTAACAAAAGTATAATATTTACATTATTTGATGAATTCTGCGTATTAACACAGGTTGTTTGCGGCTATTCAATGCATGTTTCTTACTTTCGTAGAAATTAAATTCCTTTAATTAATTTTGATTTTAGTGGATTCAGATTCGATCCAAAATTCTACATACAAAGCTGTGCTTCATGATCGCACCCAGAAAGGACATTCGAAAACGTGTGATTGTGATTGTTGGTTATGTTTATTTCCATTGGTAAATAATTGCGTTTGTGCTCTTCTGAAATGAAATCCAGAAACGATATTTCTTCAACTGTGAAATTTATCGTTTTGACAGTTCTCAGATGCTCCCGATAACATATTTTTTACCAATGAAAAACGATATATGTGTATATAAAAATATCTTATTGTTATACCAACTACAATAGGCTTTGTTTTTCCCTGCTTTTACTAGTATTTAATGGATTGTTCACCTTGGGAACTTGGTATTACTCGGCATCGCAGTCAAGCAGGCTTGGAATATCGTCTGCACTGTGACAACAACAAGGGACTTCAGAAATTTAGTTTCGAAATATGATGTCCGTGACGCTTAAGCAGCATGATTAAAACTTTAGACTCAGCAGTCGCTTATGATCCATGTAGTGATGACATCTTTTTCCTCCATGCGTCGTAGCATGAGCTCATAAAAGACTTTTGTTGTCTAATACAAGGTGGCGCAAAAGTAATCCTCCTATCAGAAAATGCTATAAATTTTGCGATTGGCCCCTAATGTCAGTTCTGTTTTGACATTTGTGTAGTAAACACATGCGAAATACACGTTAATAAACAATGTTACGCTACACTGCTCCAGAACGCGGAATATTGGTGACTATTTTAAAAATTTTTTTTTAAAGTACAGCCAAAAAACATCGGAAGGTTATTTTTGCGCCACCTTGTATGAACTGAATGTGGATTATCACAATGCGTAAGCTAATGTCTTTAAAGTTTAAAGCATAAGACTTCTTGTCTAAGTCACTAACACTGATCATGGATCATAGAAAATGTCACAATTTTTTTTCCTTTAGCCCGATCGCTTCATATTATTTCTTGGCTGACAGTAATATCTGCTATATATTAGCTTAGACTATGTAATTGTTGTTTGGCCGTGCTTTCCCTGTGTCTATTATAAACTACTATCAAAGTTTGTCAATTAATAGGCATGTAGCAACTCAGCTTACTTAATTACTATAGTGGTGCGACAGTCCGGAATGAACCTGGGACTACTAACATGCTTCCCTAATTAGCCGGGTCCCAGGCTTATTGCCTACAGTTGCTCACTTCAAGTTGGTTGATGTCAGTTGTTCTTGTAAATGCGAGGGGTTATCTACTGATGCCTGGCTGGGAATCGTTGTCGCTGTACAGCTTGTTGGTTGAATCTTTATCTCATTTAAACCGAATATTTTCCGAAGAATTTTTAGCTCAAAATGACGAAGAAATACTTCATCCACTCTTGATATGGTCCATAGAACAATACAATACTCCATAGTAGTTCAAGTGAGGGCTTTATTACTAAATCGGTTTCTTACCCTAAAGCAGTTGGCAAAAGTAATTCTACGTTTGATTTCTGACAACATGTTTTTGTCAAATTATATAGTTGAGCTGTGGTAGACAAAGTCACTTCTGTCTATCGATGGTGACATTCTGTGCAATTCGTCCATTTTAGATGACAGAATATACATGTTCGTGGCATAATTTACTGTTAAACCCACTTTTGCCGCTTCCTTCTTATACTTGCAAACGTGGCGAGGACATCTCATTAAGTCCGACTAATGATATCAATATTTCCGGTGTATACTGACAGTTGCACAGATTTATGAAAGATTGGGTTCCGAGAGTTTTGTACAATCCTCTACAGAATGATAATTAGGAAGTCACATGACTATGTGTCACCTTGCTTTAATCTTTTTTTGGTATCGAATGTTTCGATGAGACGTTGCCTACCCTAATGGACTTTTTAATTTTTTTTTCAAGATCTGCCGACGATTTGATAAGTTTTGGACTTTCCTGACCTAAAACCACACTAACAATGGCCGATAAGATTGTAAGTGAAGGGTTTTAGACATTCACATATTACGACAGTTAGGAATTTGTAGGCGTTATTAAGGAGGCTAAGCAACAAGTCTTAGCTCACAGAAAATATATAACGCATTTGGAATATCAAAACCAACGGAAATCAGAAAATTGATTCAAATTGGCTCATAGGTAGACTGTCTGGCTAAAAGATGATTCTATACAAACATGCTTAAAAATAGCATATGAAGTACATAGTCATTATATCAAAATAAAAAAAAACAAGCTCACATGGTAGTTATCGAAAACCAGGGTACAGCCGATAATAGGTATTATAATTGATGTTGTTCAGCAAATAAATTCTATTAAGATAATGGAAACAACGTCAAATATACAGCGATATAAAATCAATGAGAGATAATCTCTCGTTTGAAAATTATATCCGATATAGAATTCGAATACCAAAAAAAATTGTTCTGATTACATCTACAAATTTTAGACTCATTGACTTCAAGGGTACGTCTATGTATAGAATACAATAGAACGAATTTATATTTACCATGGAAATACTCTTTAGTCAGTGAAATATTAAAATGAGTAATTTATTTATGACTATATTTTTTGTAATTTTTCTTTAAACTCGATTGGTCAATTTTATTACTTCACGTTTAAACGGTTGCGTTCTTTCATTTTAAGAATTGTATTTTGCCTGATATATCAGACTACAATTGAAAAATAAGGTAAGGTGATGTGGAACGCATAACCTTACTGAATGGTTGAAATGTCAAACTATGCCAAATCTCATTTTGAAATTTTATTTTTCTATGTTTATAGATTTTTACTAACTTTCAACTAAAAAATAAAAATACATTATTGGCGCAACAGGCTTGTTAGTAGGTACCCAGTGGGCCGAGTTTTCTCGCAACTATTCATGTGTGGGACCTCCTGTTTTATGTCGTCTCCGAACACTTAAGTTGAGATAAGCTTTTCTTGACAATTGATACTACTCGGATGATTTGTCAGGTCTTTACGGGAGGATGGCCAGTTAAAAAACATTTTGGTGTTGCTACGGCTAGGAATGGAACCCAGACCTTCTGCGCGGCAGTTCATCGCAATATCAATCGCACCACTTTCATCTATTCAGAATAATTGATCTTGATCAAAAGAATTTCATGACAGGTGGAAGCAAATTCCGCTGTTTTACTCATATGCACATTTATAAAAATTCAACTTGTTTCGTCAGCCATTTTGACTCCAATGTCATGTGACTAAAATGGTCGATTGACCAATAAGATCAGAGCTTCATAAAAGCTTACTAAAACTGAAACTCAGCCATTGTAATACGTTGACGGTAATGAAATCATTGTCTATGACATTTCCAAATAAGATTGAAATGTACATAGTTTTCCATACAGATTCACATTTCTTAACAAGGGAATTGTGGAAAATCTGGTATCTAATGAGATAAAACAATCAGTTAAACAATTGAATAAACTAAAATTGAATGCAACTGAACGGTTTCTTATTAAATATCGTTATTGAAATTTTAGTTTTATTTTTTACATTTGGTGTGTTTGTTGATGAAGGCTTGGAAAACAATTCATATGCAAAATAAAGCAACACAGATTTCGGTAACCTTGGATTTCTATCCAAGTTTGCATGCTACCAAAGTATTTTATTGCTATTGCTATTGAAAATCCCTAAAATGGCTGCCAATGTGACATCCTGTTTTGATATAAAATAACACAGTGAGTGATGTAGACAATGAACAAAATTTAAAAAAAATGTCATATATGTAAATAACGGGTGATCCAATAGATAATACTATTTTCAATAGCGTTGATTTACAGTTATTATTGTCAACTGGCTTGTCTAGTCTATATGACTTTTGTGTTCAGTATGCATTACAATTTCATCATAAGTAGACTTACCTTACTTAAGATAATTTTCAAAATCAGTGCTCAGTTAAAAATTTAACCATTTAAGAGTTAGTCATGGACAACATTGTTCCTCAATACATTGATTTTTTCTGTTTTGTTTAAATAAACAGCTCTTATTGGATCACTTTCTAGTTCGAATTTATGAAGAAAATGATTTCCCAGCAGATATTGATTGCATTTGTGCACAAATATTGCAGTGAAGTCGTTCACCCTACAACGCTTGAACTGTCATTTATGATATTATCTTATCAAAATGTTAACATCATATCTTTCCAATGACCTTGTATATTCATCGTGATTGCTGTAAAGTCGGTTATGTCACAGAGATATAAATAAAACTCTGCTAAGGGTTACACCTAAGGTAACCAAATTTCCCTGACCCATAAAGAGACATTAAGGTATCAGTGGCACAGTGGTTAGTGTAATAAAATGACAAGGATTTGATTATCACATCAAATTCGTAGAAATACAAATTGTCATTTTTTCTGTACCTCCTCGTATTATAAATATCTCGAGTAGTATCAAAGAGTATACAACTACAAGAGTGCGCATCTCATTCTCATACAACGAAAATGTGGTATGTGGGGTACAGATATTGATACCCCCGTGTGAACATTGCCATGTCAGCATCAAGCAACAGCATAGCCGATGCATACGAACGACGAAAATTCCCCTTCGCAATTACCGCCCGCGTCTGAAACGGCTACAACAATTTTAGCTGTGATGCGTACTCTATGTAGGTCTATATCTCTTTGGTAGTAAAGGGTGTTTTTTTTAGAACTTCGAATTGAAATAAAACACAAGAAAATCGTTTTAATCGTTCATCAATTTGGCTTTATTGGAAGGATCATTTTATGCCATTAATGTTTAAATATGATTTCGGGCATGTGGCCTCCGCGGCTGGTTCGAAAAAAGCCAAGTCTAGAGGTCCAATTTCCAACCACTTTTTCGAGCATTTGGGCCCGTATGTCGGCAATAACTCCACGAATGTTGGCTTCCAAGTCCCCTAACGTTTCTGGTTTGTTGGCGTAGACGAGCGACTTCACATATCCCCAAAGAAAATAATCCAATGCCGTCAAATCACACGATCTTGGTGGCCAATTGACAGGTCCATTCCGCGAAATTATGCGCTTATCGAATGTTTCCTTCAATAAATCGATTGTGACGTGCGCTGTGTGGATTGTAGCGCCGTCCACATTCATGCCATCCAATTTGGGAACAAAATAGTCGGTTATCGGTTATCCAGCATTATTTCGGAAGGAGTATTGCCCAATGACTCCACCAGCCCATAGAGCACACCAAACAGTCAGTTTTTGTGGATGTAATGGCTTCTCAAGGGTCTCATGTGGATTCTCTTCACTTCAAATGCGGCAATTTTGCTTGTTGACGTAGCTATTCAACCAAAAATGAGCCTCATCACTGAACAAAATTTTGCGATGAATATCAGCATCAAGATCAATCTCATTTTCGGCCGATCATTCACCAAAATCACGACGCATTGCATGGTCTCGCGGCTTTAATTCTTGCATAAGCTGGATCTTTGCGCAAAATCTTCCATAAAGTGGATGGACAAAGCTCCAATTGCTGTGCACGGTGGCGAATCGATTCATTTGGGTCATCTTCAACACTTTGCTCTACAGCGTCAACTGTTTTTTCGGTGCGCACTGTTCGACGTCTCTGCGGATGCGTATTATCACATAGAGTAAACGTAGTGCGAAAACTATCCATGACCATAAAATGGACGGAGCTTGCGGTAAACTTCGCGAACTGAACCATTATTTTCGAAATAAATTTGCACGATTTGCAAGCGTTGTTCATTTGTCAACCTGTTCATTATGAAATGGCAAACCAAACTGAACATAAATGACATTAGAGTTGCCCGATTTGACCACAAAATGTCAGTAACCAACCTCTAAAAAAAACACCCGTTATCTATTGCCATTTGACGATTTTCGTTGTTTGGCTAAAATCAAAAAAATTAAATGAAATAAATAAATTATGGTTATAGCTTATAAGCCTAGAACTTAGCTAAATGCCTCCAGTTGCGCACTTCTAGATGGATGAGATGAGTTTCTTTTTGTGTGTGTAACGTAAGGCGAGATCTTCCTCCACGATGTCTGGCCGGGAATCGAACACTCTACGAGGCGAAGTTATTTGACAGGAAGGTAGATTTAAGATGCTCTATCAGTTCTGGGTCTTCAAATAATTTTGGGTTTTTATTTTGACCAGATCTATGTCACTGAACAGCTTGTAAAGCTCTTGGTTGAATCTTCGTCTCCATAGCCTGTTAACACAAACGGGACTGATGAGTTTCCGAAGAATTTTTCGCTCAAAACGACCTAGGATTTATTCATCCACATTTGATACGGTCCATGCGTGGTAGAGCAGTGCTGCAGATTATTATATAGAATCTTCTTAGAAGTTCGAGTGAGGGCTATTTTTACTTAATTGACTTCTTCATACCTAAAGAGATGTCGTTTTCAGAGTTAATAGCAAACTCCAGATCTCTGACTGCCTCAAACTTGTATGTTGGAAACCTATTGTGGATCGGGCAAACATTCTTCGATCAAATTTTGCTAATGAGTTGGTCTAGGTTGCAAAACAAATTATCTCCACCAACTTTATATGGCTTGTCAGCAAAGCCGTCAAAGGTTAAAGACAAAGTTTTAGTTTGCTATCATCACTTATTTAAGATCATGTGGCTAGCGTTGAAGTTAAACAGTCTGTAGATGTGGTTCTTACACATTCTTTTTTCTAATCTCGACAGGATTCTGTTCGGGGCTTGTAATCCTGGCTTTGACGTATTTTACATTCATAAAATTTTAAGTGCGTGTGCTTTTATTGCTCCCTTTTTGTTTTTCTGAAAAGCCGGTGTTCTGGATGTTTTAATTTTTTTTAAATTTCAGGTATGGGTGTACTGGTACTACAGGTTTTTTTTTAAATTGTTCTTCCAGTTGCTTCGGACAATTTATTTTTTAACATCTTATGTTCCATACTTTTCGTGTACCCTTACATTTAATCGATCGTATTTTATACTTCAAAAGTTAAACAATTTGAGTTGAGCTTACATTAACTAAAAAAAGTTTCCTTATTATTAAGCTGATTATTTCAATGTATCATCTTCAGATATAAATTACGATAATGTGACCACTACCAAAAATGTGGACACACCTTAAACACTGGAAGCCACCATTTCTGCCTGTGATTTTTCTACTAGTATTATTATCAGGCAACAAAATAAGTGGAACCGTAAATGCTGAACCGGAAATAAAAATAACACACACAGCGTCAGAGACAACAATTGAATTCTTTTTAGAGAATGGAGAAGGCTATATTATTTCGAGTGTAACCTGCAAGGGCGTTAAAGGGGACTATAGTGGAAGCCAACCTAATATTTGGTAGTCCTTGATTACATGAACAACAATTTTTTTTTTTTTTTAATTTATATTTTTTTTAGTGAAAACCTTGAACCATGTACTACATATATAGCAACCGTTATTATACAGCGAGTTGATGGAGATGTTCAAGATCAGACCGATCAGACGTTAAATGTAATCACAACCTATGCTAGTATGTTTCTCTGTGTTATTTGAAAAAAAAATACTAAACAACGATATAATTTCTTAATAGCTCCTCAGGTCGAACTTTTAGAGGTTGTCCCCGATCAATTTAGTTTGCTGATCAAATGGAACGCAATTAACAGATCTTGCATTTCCACCTTTGATGTCACTGTCAAATCATCGGACAAAGAGTACGGCAATTCCATTCAAAACGACAAAGACTCTATTGAATTTGGCAGCTTGAATCCATGTCAGTTCTATAATATTCAAATTAAAACAACTGATGTCAATAAGGACGTGATTGGCGAGCCTATTGAAACTACTTCAACCACTCACTATGCAGGTTAGGGTTGTTGTAGATCCTTTGATGTGGAGTCTTAAAACGTTCAAGTTGTTTCAGAACCTGAGAATATAATTGGCATAACGTTTGAGGTAACTGAGGAGGATGCAGTGAAAGTAGTATGGGAGCCACCCAAATACAAGACATGTATTCAATATTTTTACCTCAAATGGGCTACTGTAGAATGCATTAACGAATTGGGCCTCACAAAGAGAAATATTATATCTGATAATGGGACGGCTGATACTAATATTGCAGAAGAGGATGGTATGTCTTAAAAAAGCTGAAAAATTAGCATTGACTATGATTTTTTTCATTTAGATGGAGTATGCAAGTGGAATGTGAGAAACATGACCGATACCAACACCAAGGAGTTTGTACTGCAAAATTTGGATGGATGTGAAGAATATGGTGTAGTTTTCTTTATCAACGATGATCCCGCACCAAAGTCTGAGCTTAGTGAATTCAATTCACCGGAGCAAAGTAAACTCAATCATGCATTTCAGTTGAAATTCCAAATTGACGCTTACTATTGTTACAGTTCCTAGTGGGATAATTTATGGAACGCATACCATCAACTCAACAGCTGTCAATGTTGTCTGGAGTCCACCTAAACAGAATAGCAAATGTGTCAAATTGTATACAGTGGAAGTGTTCGGTCCGTTACAACGAGATCCAGAGCTTCAGCAAAACTATACCAAAGAAACAAAGGAGACATCAGCCGAATTTTTTGACCTTGACCCGTGTGGAGAGTATACCATTAAAATTCAAGCAAAATCGCTTAACGGTAGCAGTGGTGTTGAAATATCATCGAGCGTTAGTACAGATGAAGACAGTAAGTTAATAACTTTTTTATAACCTATCCCATAGGGGTATATTAGCTTTGATACATAATTTGTAACGTAGAGAAATAATTTAGCTAGATGTACCTTAAAATATATGGATCGACTCAGAATCACTAGCGGCTAAAGCGTTAAGAACTTTAAAAAGTGTTTGAACAAGATAATAAGATAAGGTTTTGTGCCACGCTAACTTTTTGAGGACGGTTGCTGTAAAAACAAAGACTTCGGTAAACATTTAAGGAACTTTAGATGCAAAGCGTTAGTAATATTATATTGGAACAGGAAAAGAGAGAGGGAAATAGGAAAGATATTGGGTGTAATGAGGACTTAGCCCATGGCTTGTGTTCGAACTAAATATTCTGGGAGCAGTCGCTGTTTTTGCGTTTGTTTTAATTTACAGACAGATTTAGTGAGAAGAACAACTTCCCTCTTCATTTAAAAAAAAAAAAAAACAAATTCAATTTTATAATCGAATAACAACATATTTTCTTAGCATCTAAGTTGTTATCCTGGTCAATCCGTGTATCATAGTTTCTGTGCCTTTAAAATTGAGCTAGTAAGATATATATAAAAATCATTGCAACGCCCGTCTTGATCAGGCAGTTTAACGTCACAAATACCGCTATACAAGCTCAATGAACGAGTTGAGTACATATGGGTTCTTAGTCTTAGGCCCCGTTTTTCAATGCGAGATAATCCTAGTTTCGGTATTAAACTCGAGTTAACTCGAGAAAGTAGTTTTTCAGTCAATTCAAATCCAGAGTTAACTTCGAGTCAACCCAGCAAGTTTGGCGAGTAAACCATGGGATCAAATGTTCAGATGTTTTGACAGATGATAAAATGTCAAACAAACAATTCCATTTGTGTGGACATTTTATCAATTTTTAGAAACTAAATATGTGTACTATATACTCAAAATCAGATCCCAGCGACTCGAAACTGGTTTAAATATTGAGTTTGACTGTTTTAAGAAGAAAAAGACTTGTATGGTCGCGACAAAAGCATTTTCCTGGAGATTCTATACATTTCGATAACTTTTTGACAGCAAAATTCAAAAAGTCATGTGTGCTACAAAATTAAATCACCACACACCGATGAAAAGACCATAAAGGCCGAATTATCGAAGTACCTTTGGGTAGGGTATACAGTCAAACTAGCTTATAAGAAGCCAGTTTAATTGAAAAAAAAACTTGTTTATTTGAACTTGGTTCCCCTGTGTTTTTCAAAAAAAAAAATGAAGAGCGAAGAATGAAAGAATATGAAAAGCTCCGCATTTTTAAAAGCAGCTTAAGTTTAATAACAATATTCAGGGAGGAGGATTTAATTGAGTAGACATATTTTTGAAACGTCAATTCAGTACGAAACAACACGCCGAAATAGTGACGCTGTACCTTGCAACAAGTCGTTCAGTTGTGTTAACTTAACATGCATATCGTCAAAAATATCGTGTCAAACAATCACCGCCCAACAACACTATTCGCGTTTGGTGTCGAATTTTGTTGAGCACAGGACAGTGGGAGATCGTCGACATGCCGATAATCCATGTCTAAGACGTCCCAATGATCTCGTTGAAGCGGTGAGATAGAATGTTGCCGACACATGTGTCGTATCGCTCAGCATATCGGCGTTAGCGGAACCAGCTTGCAGCCCATTTTGAAGGGCTATTTGCATTTGTTTCCGTATTAAGTGCAATTGATTCAAAGAATATCGGCCAAACAGTCGCTCAAATGGTTGACACTAAACCTTTTTAGAAGCAAATTTAAATGACTTCACACTCTCCGGCGCTTTTAACAAGCACCAATTTTGCATTTGAGGAATGGAGAATTCGGGCGATATCCATGAAACACCATTGCATGTCGGAAAAGTGACTGTTTGGGCCGGCGATTGCGCCAAAACCATCATTGGTCTATTTTTCTTCAGAGAAGACGAAATCGCGTCGATGGAAATCGATGTCGGTGGATGTTTTCTGATTATGTCTATACCCACAAATGTGTGAAAAGGATATAGACCGTTACAAAATGCATCAAACAATGCATTTTCCCGAACAAAATTTCTCTGGATGCGTGCTGTACAGTTAAAATACAAATTATTGACGCAACAGGGGCGTTAGTACCCAGGGCCTATCTTTTTCTCACAACCATTCATGTTTGCGTGTGTACGTTTTGCACTATTGTGGGACCTTCTGTTTTATGCCGAATACGAACGGCTCAGATGAGATAATCATTTCTTGATAATTGATACTACTCGAATGATTTGTCAGATCATCGTGAGAGGAGGGTCATTGAAAAAATAAAAACAACTACGCACAAAATCGACTGGCTTAGCTGAGTTTTTGTTGATTAAGTTCTTGACGAAAAGCGATAATATCCTTATTCATACTTCACACCACATAATATTGAATTCCTTCCATGAAAAATCAAAAATAACCAGTTCCAACAAATTTTAATCTCACTAAATAAAGGTCTCTATAGTTGCCCAGGTAAGCAATTAGGTCCCATTTAGAAGTAAGAAATTATATATCTGGCATTCATGGCCCATGCAAACCTAGCTTGTCCATTCATGGCCGAAGTTTTATTTTTCAACATAGACAGTTATACAGTTACTTCGTAGGTACTCTAATTAAAACTGTTGCCCCCTCTTTTAACACTCATGCTAACCATTATCAATTTGTTACCCGTTTTTTTAATACATCACAGGTCCAACTGTCATTCGAAATGCAATTGTCGAGGCTAGACCTAATGAACTCGTCCTACAATGGGATCCACCAGAATTCGCAGAGCTATGCTTGGATGGGTATCGAATATCCGGATGGTATGATAGTAGCACTCAGTCCGTCTTCGACAAAACTACTAACGAGACGCACATAATTGTGGACAATTTGATTTCATGTCAAGTATATACCGTTCAAATAATCCCCTATACGAAGTCCAAAGATGGCGCTTTAGAGCACATCGAACAGATAACATCACCAATGGTAGCCGCAGCACCCTATCCTTTCCAATCGACAGTTATTCATAGCCATAGCTTTGAGCTGAGTGCCAGAGTACAAAATGAAGACTATTTGTCAAACAAATGCCAGACGCTCTTCGCTAGGTTTGTATGCGAGACAACCGCAGATGTACCATATAAGGTTTGTGAATACCTTTGACCGTTTTAATAGATTTGCTGTAATGTTGATTTGTTTTTAATAGAATGCAATTCAATACGTTGAAGGCCGACTTGGAGATGTCAGTTTTAAGGCGGCTATATCACCACTATCTCCATTTACAGAGTACATTTGCAAAGTGGATCTTTATAACACAGCAGGCTGGTCAGACTTTACTCTAGGAGTCTTCACAACAGATAAGTATTGTATGTTCATTTATCGGTTAAAAATAGCGGTTGTTTTACTTAATGATGACTATTTCTTTATAGATCCTGAAGAACCAATTGGTGTTAACGTCAAAGATCGGTCCACCTCATCGATCAGATTCCAGTGGGAAGCACCAAGATACGCAAATGGCAACATCAATGTGTATTTACTTTACTTTCGTCAAGTTCAGCCAGCGTACTATATTCCACCGTATTGCAGTGTTAATAGCATTGAAGCATCGAATACTGAGACTTCACGTTTGGAAGCCGATTTCGCAAGTCTACAACCGTATTCATACTACAGTGTACAAATAGCTGCAAGAAATGAGTACGGCACCGGGGATTTTACGTTGCCTGTTATAGAACGAACAATGCCATCTAGTGAGTAAAACTAATTTCGAGCGCATGAATATCTATCATTTTAAGAAATGTTGGTCTTGTGTAATTGCTTAATTTTATTTCACAATATATCCAAACCCAAAACTAAGTGTTAGTCAAATCAAACTTCGGCGACTTTTCCACTGAAATGATTTTTACCCTAGTCTTCGAATTAGAGGTATCACACTTCAATAACTGTGAATATGGCATCCTATCACAGTAGCACCCTTTTTTTAATGTTTGTCATTATAGAAGTTTAGGGTTCTATATTTTTAAAAATGCCTTTAAAAAAACATTCACTGTGTATTTGCTGTATATTTGAGGCACTGCCTCGCATTCCAAACGTTGCCTTTGGTTTGTCGATTTGGCAGGCTTACATAAGCGAATAAGCTATTTTTACGGCTTATCCGCTGAGAAGTTGATCCCATGCTGCACTGGGCGCTTCACTACGTCTAGAATTTCTGCACGTGTATTTTGAGCATTAGCTAATAATCGTTTTTCTTTTTTAGCTCAGAGCAGAATCTGCGCTCCATGAGCTCAGAATTTGATGAATTTACTACGTCTGTAGTAAACTCTGGGGTGCCGTATAAAAAGGTCTTTACTTGGTATTGTAGGGACAGATGTTCGGGTCGTTCCTAGTACATAGCTTCGTCGCATATGATGGTCATATCAACTTTGGTAAAGTTGATGTCCGCTTTTTTTAGTTTTTGGTTCTAAAACAGCTTGACAGCCTTTTCGTCGTCCGGCGGTGGTAAAGCCGCATAACGAAGTTATGCTGCATTATTCTGCTCCAATGTGTGATGGGGCATGCCTGGACCTGTGCTGCAGTCCTTTAAGCGGGATGGATCATATTCCGGATCCGGGTAAACCGCGGGCTGCCAATTTCAACGTTGGCCATGAACGGTTCCATCCAACCTTTCAAATCCCTCTGAAATAAGAACCGGCATGATTGTTCCAAATTCAAAGATACCCAGCCCTCCATCCTAGTTTTTGGCGTATAAGATCGAATTGTGGCTGTGCTGAGTAAGGTAGAGGGTTCTCCAAAGAAACGTTCTTATTCGACGATTAGCCTCTTTGGGCGACTTCCGATTAATGGTAGGTCTTTGGAAATAGGGGTTGAAACTGGGGATGAGAAATCTCTTCAGTGTCTCTATTGTTTCACCGAGCAAAGTGAATGTTTCCTAGATATTTGAGTTGTTCCTCAATCCCTATTGCCGATATGGAAACGTCTTCATACCTTGGAATTTCTCTGTCAGCGTATGGCTTTTTTACTGGTTACACACTTAAGGTTTATCATATGGCTTTTGGTAGCATTTAGAATCATCCATCTATTCGTAAAGAACTTTTTGGGACTTCCCAACATGATCTCAGCCTCTTCTTTGCATTCAGCAAAGATTCAGATTTCTCATTCAGCAAAGATCAGAAGTTGTGCTGCATGATGTTTTGGACGAAGCATCATCTTGGGGTCGATGCTTTTCCTCTTCATTGTCCTAATAAGGATGCTGTGCGATACCGTGTCGAAGGTTTTTTTCAGGGAACGTGTATATCTGTTTTGCCTTCCTTCATAATCTGTGGCGTGTGCTGCAGCAAATGCATGCTGTTAAATACAAGCAGCAGCTTTCCTTTGGGAATATTCCCCAGGTTCCTGAGAGGTATTCTGTCGGAATTTGGGCTGCTGGACCGTCTATTGTTGAGGGCTTGTTCAACTTTATCAAGTGGAATGGGGAGAGAAATTGTGGATCGTGGTGCTGTGTTCTCCTGGAATGGTTCTTCGTTGGGGATGGTGTTCCTTAAATGTCATTAGTGTTGTTTAACAACTTCTGCTGATGGGAGTGGAGCTTGGTTTTTGTTGCAGTTTCT
Organism: Rhingia campestris; assembly: GCA_932526625.1. Lineage (NCBI taxonomy): Eukaryota > Metazoa > Arthropoda > Insecta > Diptera > Syrphidae > Rhingia > Rhingia campestris. The sequence continues at coordinate 107,539,414 of OW052182.1, forward strand.
TCCCGATAGTACACGATCTGCTTTTTGTTTTTCTGCTCCAGCCTGTATTTCGCAGATGTCATGGCAGATTTCTAATTTCAAACTTTCGATGGAACTATAAATGCCCCTCGTAAATCTGCCCTCAAATTCGTTAGGAACCCATAAATTATTTAAAATTATTTGTTTAATTTAACCACCACTTAGCTATACGACATGAAAGTCGCAGTCCATTATATACCGAGTGGAATAAATATCAATTTTTTTTTTTATAAAATTACGTCAGAAGGAACTTGACAGTAAATGTGTCATTTTTACAAAATAAAAATTAATAAAAACCAAAAACTTAAGTAAACGTTAATTTATATTATTTTCTTTTACAGTTTCGGATTCTGTCACAAACTTAAAAGTCATTGCTATTAATGGTCCAGACGTTTCTTCTTCGACTTATAAAGCTGTTGTTAACATGTCCTGGCTAATGCCATGTAAGACAAATGGAGAAATTGAATCTTTTGAATTAGAGTTCGAAGGTATACGTACGGGCTATGAGTCTGTAAGTTTCATACGACATGTGGTACCAAAATACGATGACAACGGCGTGATGACTTATTCTGAGACAGACTTAAAACCTGAATACAATTACATTGTTTACATATCGGTGGTCAACAAGGATGTGTTAATGAAAAGTGATTTTATGAAGCTATCATTTCAAGCTCCTGCTGGAAGTAAGTTAACATTTATTTGTAGTTTTTATTAAGATTTAAGTTAATGCATGACATGACATTACAAAAACAGTTTTATTTACTTTAGGCAATATTTTCTTACATGTTTACAAAAATGCAAAGGTGACAAAGTCGAATAAGTTGGTTTAAAAAACGATAACAGGTGTTTTAGTAAAAATAAAAAACAAGGATTTATTCTCACATTTTACTAAAACGTCATACGAACCTACGTAACAAAGTTAAAAGCTTGTACACAAAACGTGATATCACATATGACGAATTTTCACAATCGACTACAGGTGTTTTAATAAAAAAATTCGAGTTTATATTTATAAATTAATACAGGGCACAAGCTCTTTTAATAAAATGTTTTATCTTCGCAAAATTATGTAAAATTTTGCTTAAAATATCGGTTAAAGTTGCGCACTCCAAGTCTTCCTCTACTGCGTCCGACGTCTGGCTAGGAATCGAAGACTCTGCGAGCCGCAGTATTGGTGTCCATTCTTTCTAGATGTCCTAGCCATCTTAAACGTCCAATGCGGAGCCAAGGATTTCTTCATCCGCTCTTGATATGGTCCATGCTTCAGCGCCGTAGAGCAGAACTGGGTTGATCATGGTCTTACATAGGATCTCCTTAGTAGTTCGAGTGAGGGCTTTACTACTAAATTGCCTTCTTAGCCCGAAGAAACAGCGGTTGGCAAGAGTAATTCTTCGTTTAATTTCTGACGAGATGTTGTTGTCAGAGTTAATAGCGGAGCCGATCCGTAGTACCTCAATGTAATATCTGTTAATGGTGACGCTCTGTCCAATTCGTTGATGTTGTGTGTCTTTTTGTGTTGACAGCATGTACTTAGTCTTCCCCTCATCTACTGCTAAACCCATTTTTGCCGCTTCCTTCTCTATACATACTAGCAAACGTGGCTATGACATCACGTTGAGTCCTACCAATGATGTCAATATCGCCGGCGTATGGTAGTAGTTGCACCGATTTTTGGAAAATTCTGCCTCTGGTGTTGACTCGGGAGTTTTACACAATCCTCTCAAGAATCAAATTGAAGAAGTCACATGACAGTACATCGGCTTTTCTAAATCCTTTTTTGGTAACGAATGTTTCCGACCCTGATGGAGCGAGAATTCTACATCGTCATCATATACAAACAGACGAGTTTGGGCGGTATACCAAAACTAGATATGGCTCTGTATAGTTTGTCTATATAAATGCTGTCGTATGCGGCTTTGAAATCGATAAATAGGTGGTGGGTATCGATTTGGACTTCTTGGGTTTTTTCCAGGATCTGCCGAAGTGTGAAAATTTGATCCTGGCCCAAAACCACACTGATAAGGGCCGATCAGGTAGTTAGTAAACAGTTTGAGGCGTTCACATATTACGGCAGATAGGATATTGTAGGCGATGTTGAGGAGACTTATGCCGCTGTAGTTGGCACAGTTCAGATGATCTCCTTTTTAGTGGATCGGGCAAACGATGCTGAGGTTCCATTCTTCAGGCATACTTTCCCGATCATATTTGGCTTATGAGTTGGTGGATATAAGTCACCAAGTCATCTCCACCAGCTTTATAAAGCTCAGCGGGAAGGCCGTCATTTCCGGCGGCATTATTAAGCTTGAGTTTAGATATTGCCATCCCTTCATCACTAAGGTCGGGTGGTTGGCACTTTCGTTTGTTCTGCCTGACAGCGGAATGTTGTTCGTCATCGCCGTTTAACAGTCTTTCAGAAGTGGGTCTTCCATATCCTCAGCATCGACTGTGTCTCAACTACGATATTAACTTATTCATCTTGACAGAATTCTGTTCGAGCCTTGTATCCTTGGCTTTGACGTTTTACACTTTGGTAAAATTTGTGAACATCGTTCCTGGAGTGGCACCTCTCTATATCCTCGATCGCCGCTTTTCATGCTCTTTTTTCTTCTTTCTGAAAAGTCGGTGTTCTTCCCTTCTTTCGTCTTCACCTGCAGCTTAGCCTTGTAAGCCTCGTTCTTGGCTGCGGGCATCTATCGGCATTCCTCATCACACCATGGGTTTCTTGCTGATGGCCGCGAGAAACCTAGCACATCAGTTGCGGCTGATCTAATGGCTTGGCATCATCGCCATTGTTCTTCGACATTAGATGCTGGTGGTATGGTGTGGTTAAGGGATAAGCGTTGCGCGAAGATCATGGCGGTCTCTGGAGATTGCAGTCTTTCGACCTTACATTTTTTCACAGTATTTCTGGTTTGTTGTGGCGTGGTGGATATCCGAATCATTACCTTGGCTGCAACAAGGAAGTGGTCCGAATCGACGTTAGCCCCTCGGAATGTTCGGACATCCAAAATACTGGATGCGTGCCTCTTGTCTATCGCAACGTGATCAATTTGGTTGACTGTTCGTTGATCTGGAGACCGCTATGTAACCTTATGGATATCGAGGTGAGGATACCGTGTGCTGGCTATAGTGGCATTTCGTTCGGTAGCGAAGTCAATTAGCCTAAGTCCGTTACCAGACGTGTTGTCGTGTAGGCTATATTTTCGGACAAAACTGCTAAAGATGTCTTCTCTTCCTACCTTTGCGTTTAAATCTCCCACCACGATTTAAACATCGTACTTTGGTAGTCTTTCATTTTGTCAACTGGAGTGCCAGTTCCAATTTATTAGATACCCCTAAGACACGGGGCCATCAGTATCCACTACGAGATTGAGCGCTGCCGTTGCGCATTCATGACGAATGCACAATCACACAGTCAATACCATTCGCTTTCAGTTCGGATGTGCAACCTCTATACTGCGAATGCATGCATGTGAGATGTGTGGAACCTATAAGTCTACCACGTTTTCGGGAAGATTTTGCTAAACACGTCAGCAACAACTGCAAATTTGGATGAGATAAGTATCCAATGGTTAACTAATGAAGAACAATTCATGTGTAGTTCAATATTATACTACTGCCAAAAGCTAAAGCCTAACAGAGTCAATCGCGGTCCTATAACTACGAAGCATACATTACATGCACTTTATGTAAAGCTCAAGTATCGATTTATTCTAACATGAACCTATTTTCAGTACCCAGTAAAATTGTAGACACCAGTTCAGCAAAAGTGGATGCCTTTGAGGCCAGTAATCCCACAACATCGGCACTGGTTCGTTTTCCAGTTGACCTTCTTACTTCTGATTCAGGAACTATTGTCTATGCTGCCCTTCTTTTGTCACAAAAGGTTCGTTTAGGTGAAACATTTTTAAACTTAAATAACAATCTTGTGCCTTCTAGAACTGCAACTCTGATCCGGAACTACTTGTAGGTGCTCTAGATAGTAGTAACGAATGGCCAGATTCGTTATCATGGGAGAATTCCTACAATGGCGATGAATGCATACGTCAATACCAAACCACACCAATTCGGTGGCAACCCGTACAGCCAAGGGCAGAAGACGGTACAACTGGATCTGGTGGCGTTATAGAGTACACCATAGGAACGGATTCGTGTAGCAACGAATCATCGAAACGATACTGCAACGGACCATTGAAGGCTGATACAGAATATCAGATGGTGATTCGACTTTTTACAAAGTCAAGTTTCAGTGACGCCGCCGTTTTGGAGTTCAAAACTGGTTATACAGAGTACTTTGATTAGAAAGAGTTTAAATTCATGATGTGCGTTTTTGCTTTCAGATTCTCTTATCAAGCTGACTTTGATTTTGATTGCGGTCATTAGTTGCCTTATAATTGCATTTATAGCTGGATTCCTTTACCTTTACATAACTAAGAAGATAATTTGGCATAGGGAGTCTGGCCATGGAATTGAAGACTCATCTGGTGACATCACATCGAAGAATTTTGCAATTTTCTACACCGAGCTCTCAAAGAGGGACAAGCTGCAAAGAGAGTTCAAGGAGTTGACAGTGATAGCTACAGATCTAAGCTTCTCAGCATCAGAAGCAAATGAATACAAGAATCGTTACAGGGACATATTTCCATGTAGGTAAACTGGGTTTACTTGTAAAAGTCTTTACATAATTTTTCCTTTGTATTCTTATATTGAAGATGATAAAAATCGGGTGATATTAGATATAGATGCAGATGGAAACGACTACATAAATGCGTCGTTTATTAATGTACGTTTTGAATGGTATAAACTAGATCACTTTAATTTGTCAGTAATATCTTGCAGGGATATCGTCGCAAAAAGGAGTACATTGCTACACAGGGACCCAAACAGGAGAGCATTGTCGACTTTTGGCGAATGGTTCTGCAACACAATGTACGAATCATTGTTATGGTGACCCAATTCAAGGAAGAGGATGTGGTTAGTATTGAGAACCAACTGAGGAATCTCCACTCTATGATATGATTTTCAGATAAAATGCCATCATTATTATCCATGGGAATGGAAGGATATAAAAGTGGAGATTTACAAAGAGGACTTTTTCGACCTGTACGATCGTCGTGAAATGTTAGTTACACACACCAAGCAGAATATACGCAGGAAAATAGTTCATTTTTATTTCAAAAAGTGGCCAGACTATGGAGTTCCCACCGACCCAATGAGTCTTATAACATTCGTTCGAAAGGTGAAGTCGGAGAAGTGTCCCAGCGATTCACCAATAGTCGTCCATTGCAGGTCAGTAATCTCAAATCATCCCGTTCTATATTTATTCAAAAATCCTTTTTTTAACATAGCGCCGGAGTCGGTAGAACTGGTACCTTCATAGCTTTAGACATCATAATGCAACGCCTTAAAAGTGAAAGTAAAATTAACATTTTCGAATCTGTCAAGGAGCTGCGATTCCAGCGAATGAAAATGGTCCAGTCAATGCAACAGTACACGTTCCTTTATAATTGTGTCTATCAATTGGTCATGCACAAACGGGGCAAGTATAACAACAACAAGAAGGTGAGCTTTAAAAATGACCAGGACACAGCTTTGGGTACTGTGCAGAAAAAAGCCGTCCTGGACCTTGAACAGGATAGACATTTGAGTACGGTGCAGAAAATAGGTGTCGCGGACGTTGAAGGCGGTATTAGCTTTAAAATAAATAATTTCGAGAGCGAATTATAACATCCATCCTTTTAATTATTTGCATGTTGGAATTGAATAATATTAAAAAAATAATCTGTGAATAGGAGAGTGCAATATGGACCTTGAACATGATAGACCTTTGAGTACGGTGCAGAAAATAGGTGTCGCGGACGTTGAATGCGGTAATAGCTTTAAAATCAATAATTTCGAGAGCGAATTGTAACATCCATCCTTTTATTTATTTTCATGTTGGAATTGAATAATATTAACGAAATAATCTGTGTATAGGAGAGTGCAACATTTAACGGGGAAATGTTTAACTATGGTGATATAAAGTATTATCAGATGTGATGCAAAATGGGGGCGCCAAATATGTTGGAAATTAATTGTTGAAATATTTATGAAAATTATGTTTTTTTTTGGCCAGTGTATATATAAATGAATGTTAAAAAATATCAAACTTTTTTTTAATTTAAGAAAATTGTTTCAGTTTTTTAATAGTCTGAAACAACTCGACATCTGGACTTCTTGACTTACTATTTCGACAAAAAAAACAATCCAGAAACAAAGACGTAGTAAAACAGAAACCTGACAAACATCGAAATCGACTGAAATTTACTCCAGGTGAATGAGGTCATCACAAGGTCAATGAGCTAGCTATTTCTTATGACCAGACGGAGAAGTATCGAACCCCTACAATCGATGCAAACTATAGACACAAAAGCACACTGCTCTCGGTCGATTTGGACATTAATGTCGCTGATCAAAAATCTCCAACACCTTATCTCGGATAAAGGGCTTAAAACTCGAAGCCTGAACATGTTACCGACGACATTTCATGTGTCCGAATTTCCCGGACGACAGAGACCAAACTGACAGTCTCGGCTGTTTTTATCCAGAAAGTGTTGACTCGAACGACGTTTTTTTTACGATGTAAAATCCTCAGGAGAAGGCGAATTCGATAGGGGCTTTTTCAATAACGTACCTACGGTGAACGATTAGGGTGAAATCGCGATATGTATTGCTGAAAGAACCTTTATAAATCACTTGTATCTACGTACTGAACTTCTGAAGATTGGCTATCTAAGAATCACCGCTTTACCTATTCAATGACGAAAACCACTCAAATGCCAGCTATAAGTGCAAAAAGATGAATTTGTGGATATCTTTGTATCAATGACAAATAAAAGTTGAGCCACCTGCTAATAGAATTAAAAGATTTTTATAACCCATGCTTTATATGATTTATTGAATTCTTATGGGAAAAAAGTCAAATGTGCCAAGTGGCAACATAACTTCAGGTTAAGTATTTGAAAACAAAAATTGAAGAATAATTTCTAAAAAACCGAAACAATTCTGTTTAGAACCCCATTGCTTAGGGCTTCTAGCGATACCAGAAAAAATCTGGAAAATAAGTGTATCGTTGAACAGAATGGATAGCAGTTAGTGGTAAGAAGTAAAATTTAATATTTTGACATCTGACTTGACAAGTCTCTATATTTTAACAAAAATGTAGATGGTTGTCTGGCCAAGTAGGCTGTTTCAAAGAAATCAACTTGATTCATCAGAGAATGCTATATAAGGCCAATCATCGCCTAAGGTTATCGCATGTGTTCCATGTGGTTTAATGTAGCCCCATCTTAAGAAAGTACGGTAAAAAGTGGGCGAGGCAATTAGCTAATTTTGAAAATGTTTACACTTGTTCTTACAAGATCGAATTTCTCTATGTTACAAACTTTGTATCAAAACTAATATACCCCTATGGGATAGGGTGTAAACAGTTGCCACTTCAGGAATGATATTGATAACTTGTACTAATCCTGGGGAAAAATACGTAACAGAATTCCTACGTCTAGAAAAAAATTGTTATGATTGTTATGATAGTTAAATGGCGAAACCCTTTTCCCTCCCTCTGTCGTGAAATGAGACGTTTGTCCTGTCCATCTTAATGTTTTTCTGAATAGTTTAAAAGAAAAACAAAGTAAATTGATGGAAAATTACGTAGTTATACGTAAACTCACAAAATATTAACATAGTTTTATAATTATTGATTTGTGAAAAAAAAAAACCAAAATGTACTAAAATTCATGTGTTCTTTCACAAAAACTATACATAGACTAATACGAAAGATGTGTAAAAGTTTGGTTAAAATCGGTAAATGAGTAAAGGCGTGAATCGGCGACAATCGAACACAAAGGCTCAATTTTTATATGTATAGATTTGAATGAAAAACAGTTTTATATCGACAAGCCCAGTTCTGGGTCCAGTTATATCGTTCATTGAACAATTTCATTGGAATACAAAACATGATGGAATTGAAATTTTACCTCCATAGCTGGTTATAGGAATCAAACAAGATTTCAGAAAAATAAATCTTGATCAGTAAAAAATTTAATTAAAAATTAAAATATGATTGGATAATATTGTTTTAAAATTAATAAGATTTGTTTTGACACCGATTCGCCAATGATTGAGTTTATAAAAAAGCCGCAAGAAGAAAAAGAAAATTTCAATGATAGCTATAACAGCACCCTTAGGAATTTTATCAAAAATCGCATTCACCAAATAACGATTATTTACGAACTCGATATAAAGCATAATTTCTTTGACTTGGCAGCACTTGAAGCACTGTCACATTGACAAGAGTGACATCATCTGTTATCAAAACGTTTCAAAAGAAAAACCGAAAAGTCGCGCATCTTTTTAATAAAAACAAAATATTGCTCTAAAACCGAAAAATGTCTGAAAGAAAAGTTTTAAATGTAAGTAAGAAGTCGACTTCAAACAAACTCAATATAACGCCATGCTTCCTTTCAGAAATACTACCCGCCCGATTTCGACCCGTCGAAGATCCCGCGCATGAAATTGGCCAAAAATCGGCAATATACCGTCCGTCTTATGGCCCCTTTTAATATGCGTTGCAAAACATGCGGAGAATATATTTACAAAGGCAAAAAATTCAACGCCCGTAAGGAAGATGTGGAAAATGAAACCTATCTCGGCATTAGAATATATCGCTTCTATATCAAGTGCACCCGCTGTCTGCAGGAAATATCATTTAAAACAGATCCGAAAAACACGGATTATGAGATTGAGGCTGGGGCTACACGCAATTTTATGGCTCTCAAGTTAGCTGAGGAACAGGCACGCAAAGAAGAAGAAGAACTGAGGGAAGAAGAGGCCAACAATCCGATGAAGCTGCTAGAGAATCGAACACAACAATCGCGAAATGAAATCGAACTATTGGAATCATTGGAGGAGCTAAGGGATTTGAATAGACGACAACAGAGTGTTGATTATGAGACGATGTTATCCCAGTACAACACAATGGAAACGGAGAGGGAACGATTAGAGCGACAGGAGAGAGAGGACGAAGAATTCATTAAGTGAGTTTTAAAAAATGATTAATGATCACGGTGTTTATAAAAATGTTCGTCAACAGGTCGGTGAATTTCAAAACCAAGCAAGTGGTTGGAAAGAAAATCATTGCAGAAGAGATTGTCGAAGATGTAAAGGAGGAAAAACGTGAACCAACAGAACCAGCAGAAAAGAAATCCAAAGTTATCATGGGACCACCGCAGGAAGCAACCTTCACCAGTAGTAAAAGTACAACAAACAAAAGTTTAGTAAAACGGAAGCAACCATTAGTTATAGTTAAACCAAGAGAAAAAGAAGCACCCGTCTCTGAACCACCAGCACCTAAGCCCGCGGGTGGTCTATCGCTGCTTTCGGCCTATTCCGATAGCTCCGAGGAATCGGAGTAGTAACAAATTCAAATAAAAAACTCAAATTAAAAATTTTACACAACATGATTTCCGTTTATTTGTTAAGCTAACTTCCACAAAAGGTCGAATGCACCGGTTCCGTTCTTTACCGGTAAGCCCACCATCAGTCGGCTGGAAGGCGAATTTAATTCATCCGTTCGTCCCGCTATCGTGGCGGACTTCAGGAATTGCAATGACGACTCGAATGACATCTGTTGCAGAGGAGACGACGAATGTTCCATTCCCTTGCGACTTAGCGGCTTAAAGGTACCATCGTATGTCATATAATCGGCTATTAGCAGCAAATGTCTGGGATCCACTGTAATGCCGTACACTTTGAAGACGTTTTGCACTTCTTTGACAATTACCTTGGCGGCAGCCTCTATGCCGTACGTGCTGGCAATCGCCTGAATATCGTTCGAGTAGATACGGTTAAGGTCCAGCAACTTGTTGTGCTTGAACATTTCAACGATATTGATGCCGTCGGTCTTAAGCATCTGCCCATTCTGATTTTTATACGTGATTGCACGTTTTATCTTATTGATCTCATGGATCACTGATTTTTCGGCGAGTTCGCGGATAATATTCGAAATATCCGGTTTGTTGAAATTCAGTTGTAACTGTAATGGATAAGTGGTGAGTTTAAATTGTTGATGTTACTGTGAACGTGTCGACTTACATTGAATGTTAGGCTGCACCATAAGTGGTTCTCTTTGTCGTAAACGTAGTCGGAGACCATTGCGTTCTGCAGGACTTTGGATACGTTTTCTTCTTCTTGAAGATCTTCAGCATCTTCTTGAATGTCGTCAATATTTTCTGCTTCATCCTCTTCTACTTAAGCCGCGAAAATGTTATTTTTGTTAGTGGCAATTAAAAAAAAAAACAGTTGTCACAGCAGGTAAAAGTTGCTAGTTTCGAATGAAGATGGCGGAAATGCTATGTTTGAAATCGTAAGGGGAATGGCGATTAGACCGGACTTTGACAAGGAGAAAGTTCTATTTACCTCAGCAATAATCTTCAAAATGATGTAATAGACTGTGGTCAGCATAGCCTGCAATTAATCTATTGGTTTGGCAACATTCAGCGTATATTGGGCTTTGACTGATCGTCTGGAAGCGGGTTAGGTTAGAGTGGCTGCCAGAGATTCGCCAAACCACTTAGACCAGTTTTTGGTCCATTGTGATACCACATGGATTTCGTGCATTCACCTTGTTACCTGTGGGAAAACCAAACTGAGCTCCAAGAAGATGAAGTATTGTTTGTTCTTTCTCTTCGTCAATACAGCCCGGGCACCCAGCATAGGTGAATGTTAAACTGGTCAGACATCTTTGGCAAAGATGAGCGGCAATCTAGGGTTGTCTTTGAATTTGTTGAGACTGATTACAGGGATTTGATGGCCGCTTGGCTGTCCGAGAAGATGCTAATATCCTTGGAAAATATTACATTCTCTTTCAGCCAAGGTAAGGCTTCTTTGATTACCAGCTCCGCCTGGAACACGCCGCTGTGATTAGGAAGACGGAAATATAGGCTAAGATTTAGCCTTTCGGAGATGACACCACACACCAGCACCCACTCCGTCATTTGTTTTGGAGCCATCGATATAAAAGTGGATCGGGTCAATTTGCGCAGGTTCCTTACTCTCCCATGACGATCTGTCTGGGATTGTGACCTGGAGTGGCCAGTTTGTATATTTGACCACTGTTGGATGGCTTTAAGACCGGTGGCTGAGTTAGCTGCCATTTGATTGTCAAAAATATCAAGGGGTAGAAGGTGAAAGAGAATGTCTAGTGCTGCTGAGGGTGTTGTACGAAGTGCACCACCAATGCACAGACAAGCAGTTCTCTGCTCCATGGCTAGTTTATTGCTGTTTATACCTCTCTCTTGCGCTGTCCACCACTCGGTCTTATAACCGAGATATAGAGCCAATGCGTGATACGAGGTTTCATTCCCCATTTCATGCTTTCTTACAAGAATAAAGTGCTACTGTCGCTTTCTTTACTCTTTATGTTATGCTCAGCTTTCAGTTAAGCTTCCTTTCCAAAATAAATCCCATGTATTTTGTTTTGTCTGAGAAGGATAGTTTAATTCCGTTTAGTGACAGGATCAGTTCAGTCTTGAGAGGGTTGACTCCCAGACCACAACTGACTGCCCATTTTGAAAGTTTGTGCAGTGCGTAAATCACGTGGCATCCCTCTGCGTGAAAGTTCTTTAACCATTAAGTTCAGAGCCAGTCTTCTGGCCGAAGCACAACCCACTTTTGAGTTGATAATCTAGCTGTTTTATAGCAGAATCTTGGGATGCAGATAGCTGATTTACAACAATGCTACTGCGGAGATGAATATCATTCAATATTTCTAAGGTTTTCATTAGGAATAATAATAAGCTGCTTGGTTTCAGGTCTTTCGGATTGACGTGAAAATTTTTACCAGATTGGCTATGAATACTACTTTCACTTCCCTCCAAACTTTGGGAATGTAAATCAAGCCTTTGCAGTTTATTTTCATTGACTGATTGTTTGAACATTCTTGTAGGGATGTACATCTCCAGGAGATGCTCTACTAGAAGCAACATCGTCACTAGACCTAATCCTACTTTTAGTAAATTTATTTTCAAGTACTGGTGAGGAGAACTACCCATCAACACACTCCAAAGAAGGCACCACAAATGGGATGTACATAACCGTAATGGAAGAATTAACTTTTGCCATGATTTTAGGTGAATTAACGATAAACCCAGCAACAGCAAATGCTATGGCCGCTGAAGTAAACAAGAAGTGACTAAAGTCACCCCAGAAAATACATGAGACACCAACTGGTACGGAAATCGAACTTCGATTCCAATATTGCCAAGTCACTTGGATTTGATGGCATAACGAATAAAGCCCTAAAACTACCAATCAAAACAAATACAAAGCAATTTTGGAACTTTATAGCAAGTGTCTAATAAAAGCGGTTTTCTCAGACTAATGGGAAAAACAACACCTAGTGCTGCTGTCTAAAGGGGAAAAACCGCCAGATGAACCCTTTTTATACTATCCCATATGAGCTAATAGGTAAAATACACGAGCGCTCATATGCAACCGATTAGAGGCAACAATTGATGAGCTCTCCAACAAACAATATGAGTTTGGAAAAGCCCGTTCTACACTAGACGCTATACTGAGGGTAACTACAACCCTGCTTAAAGCCATTGAGGACAAGTGATGAAAAAGAGGCGCAACGTAATATGGTGCAGTAATATCACCAGACGTCAAAACTTTACAAACTGGGGAAATTGCTAAGGCCAATGACGGTGTCAGGGTATTTAATTACAATAATTTTGAGCTACTTCGAGAACCGGTGTATACTTTCCGATGCCGAGGATGGCGTGAAGCAATACCAGGATTTGGTGGAGTTTCACAAGGTTCAGTTTTAGGTCCAATCTTATGGAATATTATGTATGATAAGATAGTAAGGTTCGGAGTCCTTAAGGCAAATGTTGTGGTTGCAAAACACCTGGAAGAAATAGGGGATATAGGAAACGAATGTTTCCATAAAGTAAGGAGGTTGACAGCAGTCGGATGACTCACCGAACACAACAACAGAGGCAATACTAGTAAGCAGTCGCAAAAAAAAAGAGAGGTCACCATTGAGGTGACGCGAGGCTCATGTACGGGACACCCATATGGGCTAAATCAACGACGATTGAAACCTACCCATGAAGAATAAAATCCGTGAACAAAAGTTGTGCGCTGAGAGTGTGTTGAAAGGTCCGAGGAAATGTTTAACATGTAATTTCCCAGTGCCCTTGGTTTCACAAGGAGCGAGAAGAACTAGAGTCAAAAATCTGATAACCAAAAGAAGAGCCCTGTGAAATATATCCGCGGGGTAAGTGGTTGCAGTGTGCAGGGTGTGGTTTAGCACGCAGTCGCATTCCGCAGTCTGTTAATCGTGCATGCTAGTAGGGCAGATAGTATTTTTTGGATATTACGTGTGTAGCGCAACCATAAAAATGTAGTCCTAAAGCCAAAGAGTAACAAACAAACTTTTTACATGACCCGGAGACTAATAAACAAAATAGCTCCTGGTCGCTGCAATTTATTCTTCTCCTTGCAGACAGATCTCTTCAAGTGGTGGTGGATGGCCAATCTTCAGAACAACAATTCATATTTTATTTTTAGTTTTGTAGATGACAGCGCCCTTCGAGTGACCACAACGAACGACACTCTAGCAACGATGTAAACTAATTGATTCAATAAATGAGGACCAGTAAATACCTGAGAGAATACATCAGTTAGAGGAACCCATGCATTTACTGGGCTTATTGGTTTTATATTGCCAAATTGGCGAAAAGCTTAGCTACCTTTTCAGAACACAGAGATATGTTATTATATGTCCGAACACAAGTCAGACGTATGACAATTGAACGGGGAGTTGGAGCACATATACATTCATTTGTACAAACAACGACACGTACCATGCAATAACAAAACTATTTTTATTAGAGAACCAAAAAAAATCGAACGAACTACCAGCCGACATATTTCCAAGAATGTGTAGTCGCAGTCTCTACCACTTTAAGAGCAGAGTGACCGAACATCTCGCAGTGCAATAACGAAAAAAGTTTCGTGGAGGAGATATTTGATGACAAACAGGATGGATTATACTGAATATCATCCTGTGTCGCCCATACATACACATTAACCGTCAAGTTTATTATAGTACATAGCACTGACCCATATGCGCCACTTGAGATTGACAAAAACATTTTCGTTCGATCGCTACAATGTGTATCAAGTGGCACACAGTGTAATCCGAATTCGATGGCACGCGACCCACTTAGTATCGATATGCATTGGGAATAATAAGAGGAAATATGTTTATAAGGACTGAATTTTTTGGAATAAACTCAGATTCATTTTGACTATTCAAGTTGTTTTTCTTCTGGCAGATTTCTATGGCATTCGTGCCCTGCCCTACACTTAGGACCTATGCTCTGCCAGAACTCTTCGTGCGCTGCTCAACATGCTACACATATCCTTTATTTTTCATGTAGTTCATGAAGATAAAAAGTTTCACGGGATAGTTCGACAAGGTAATTATCACGGTTAATTTTTTGGAAGGGCGGATTCGATTGGCTATATCCTTTATGCATTTCTTGATATAAAAGCGATAAATAAATTTACGCGAGACTATGGAGTTCGTCATGGTTGACTCTACTATCACTCTTACTGCACGTCTCTGTATTTCATTTAGTAGGTGCAATGATGATTATGCTCCACCTGATCAGGTGATCACCAACACATTCGATAACAAAAAAGAATTTAGGCAAGACGATGCGGTGTGATGTGATTTCTTTCATTTGATTCTTGAGAGGATTATGCAAAACTCCCGAGCCAACACCAGAGGGATAAAAATCAGTGCAAATACTAGCATACGCCGACGATATTGACATCATTGGTAGGACTCAACGTGATGTCATAGCCACGTTTGCTAGTATAGAGAAGGAAGCCGCAAGACTAAGTATATGCTGTCAACAGGAAAAGACACACAACATCGACGAATTGGACAGAACGTCACCATTGACAGATATAACTTTGAGGTAGTACGGGACTTTGTCTACCTCGGCTCCGCTATTAACTCTGACAACATCTCGTCAGAAATCAAACGAAGAATTTCTCTTGCCAATCGTTGTTTCTTCGGGCTAAGAAGGCAATTTAGTAGAAAAGCCCTCACTCGAACTACTAAGGAGATCCTATATAAGACCCTGATCACCCAGTCCTGTTCTACGGCGCTGAAGCGGATGAAGAAATCAAATCCTTGGACGATTCGAGAGAAAAATTCTTCGCAAAATCTTCGGTCCCGTTTGCGTTGACGGGCTATGGAGACGAAGATTTAACCAAGAACTATACGAGCTGTACAGCGACATACCCCTGTTCAAAAAATTCCACATTGGACGTTTAAGATGGCTAGGACATGCAGAACGAATGGACACCAATACTCCGGCTCGCAGAGTCTTCGATTCCCGGCCAGACGTCGGACGCAGTAGAGGAAGACCTCGCCTGAAGTGGCGCGCACAAGTAGAAACCGACCTCAACCAACTTGGAGTGCGCAACTGGAGGCAGTTAGCTAAGGACCGGGCTAATTGGAGAGGCATGTTGGATCCCGGACTGTAGCGCCACTTAAGTAAGTAAGTGATCAGGTGAGAGCATTGTACTCATGTTTACGACGCATATATTGGGTCCAGATCGGAAGGAATGTAATAATTCTTGCTTTTCTTTCCTCCACTTCTTTACCATCAATGCTACGACGAAATCGAAACATCACGGAGTAGTAGACATCCAGATTAGATATTCGATGTGGGGTTGATAATTAAACAAGACACAAGGGGAACAACAGCCTCGGAAGTGCTGCATAGTGTAAAAACGTTTATTCATGGTATTATTAGAATGCTACGCTAAAGTTCCATAGAAATCCTTACGCTGTGCACGTTGAGTCTTCTTTCTACTTCGCAACAACTACCAAAAATATAAAAAAACTTTTCAACTTACCGTTGGCATCTTCAATTTCCTCTGCAACTTCCGGATCATCGTACTCAGTTTCATCTTGTTTTCTCTTCTTTAACTTGATACCGGTGGCGTCATCGTCATCACCATTCTAAACAAAAACAAGTAGCTCATAAAGGAATATCATTGCACGAGTCTGGTTTCAGTAGTTCTTACCCCACCATCATCATCTGACGAATCACCATCATCATCATCTTTCTTATCCTTCGTGTTCTTGTCTTGTTTTTTGTCTTCCGGTTCGTCCTCTGTATCTAATTTATTATCGTCATCCTTGTTCTTCTTCTTGTTATCATCTATTTCGATACTGAAAAGCAAAGCTCAAGCTTAGTATTCCAGTTTCACCAATTTCTCATTCATGACTTACACAACCGTTTTTTTCTTATTCGACTTAATGATCGCCCGGAACAGCTGCTTGAAGTACGTCTCCGACATGTACTTGATCACTTGTTTTGGCTTCACACAGAAATTATTTTCATACGCATCACGTGGCAGAAACTGGAAGTGGATTTTATACTGATATGCTCGTTCCGGCGATAGAACTATGCAATTCTTAACTTTCACGTCTGTAAACAAAAAAGAATGGAATTTCCAGCTCCAAGTTTGAAAGGTCAACTTACATTGTAGGATATCAGCGACTGTGACCCGATTCAGTTTGATCCTCAACTTGTCGGCGCTTTTCATTTGATTCGGCTTTATGGGAATATCCATTGAGGGAGTTTTGATGTTGGATGATGCCAGCATAAGAATTTCTCTTAAACGCGGAATACCCAATGTCACGTTCATTTCACCACGACCAGCGAAATGAAAGGTGTTCAGTGTCATCTGAGTGGAAGGTTCACCAATGGATTGGGCAGCCAACAGGCCGACAGGCTCACCGGGTGCCGCCAGGGATTTTAAGTTTTTAATGTACATGATATCGGTAATTTCGTCTTTTCTCGAAGGATTCTTTTCAATAATGGTATGCAAGAGATTCTCCACATATTCCGACACCGATCCGTAGAACATGTCTGGTTTGAATTTCGACAGAGTGGGATCTGGACAGCGTCCATTTTTCTTCTTGTACTTATGTTTGGCATCTTCTTCAGCCTTATTCCATAATGTTATCATGGCTTCGTCAATATTTAGGCGTCCGGTTTTTGGATTGCGTTCGTTGGGATTGTCCACTTCAACGTCATTTCTCAGTTCTCTGGAGAATCTTGCAAAACTTGACATTCGTTTGCTTTCGGCCTTAGCGTGCTTCTTGTGCCATGATTTAATCTTTTTAGTGTGTTTTTGTACTGGGATAAGGGCTTCTTCATCTTTCATTTTCTTTAGCTCACTGCTACGTAGGATTACGGATGCGTTTGCATCAAGAAACTTTGCACACCTTTCATTGAAAAATCTAGCCTTAAGGATGTCCATACCATCCTCGCCATACAGAAATTGTACAACACTGTTGTCACTGTCGCGTACGGTTAAATCATAATGCACGCTCAAGCCCTCCAAGTGTTTGATTAAACAACGCTGCAGGTAACCGGAACGACTGGTTTTTACAGCTGTATCAATAAGACCCTAAAAACAGACAATGAAAGTGGTTTTCTCAACTCGAACTCCTTTGACTTACTTCACGACCAGCCATACAATGGAAAAAGAAATCCTGTGGCTGAATGCCAGTCATAAAGCGGCCATCTATGAATCCACCGGATTTTGGGGATGTCTCAAACGAGGTGAAGCTGGGTAATGATTTCCCCGATATCATCAGTGGTGGACGTTTTCCTTCCAACTCAATCTGTCCCAGGAGGCATGAGATCTGCATTGTATTGACCATAGATCCTTTGGCACCAGAAAGCACCATTAATTGCAGGTTATTGTCCGGAAACTGACTGATCAAACCCCCAGGTAGACAAACCCTTTAATAAGAAAAAAAGGGGAACGACTTAAATACGTAAAACTCAGGAAACCCAATATCCGCTTACCTGTTGATGTCATTCGTGTATTTATCCAATATTGATTTATATTTTCGATCCATAACCACACGGAATTTCGGGTCCTTTGCATAGGCTTCGTCCATTTTCGCAGCGATTATATCGAGTGGAGGTACACCATCCAATTCCAGTGCCGAGGCAGCAGCAGTATGACCAATCTCTCGACTGTCTTTAATGATTTTGCGACGTTTGCTATCAGCTTCAGCTGTCACTATAATGTCCTTGACACCCAGAGTGAAACCTTCACGCTGAAGGAAATTAGTGAAGACTTTGGTGAACGACGTTAACAAACAAGTTGATATCTCACCACCATATAGCTGTAGGGAATTGAGAAAAAATAGAACCGGTAGGACATGCTGTTTTAAAAAATCCTTTACCTCATACATGCAATGAACCAAACCATACTGCGTGGCTCCGTACTGCTGTTTGTCGAGAACTCCCACCAAAAGTTCTCCCCGGCGAATGACGACTTGACTCTCAGACATTTCCCAGTCCTGCAATTCGGTTCCACCGCCATAAAACTTTCGTCTTTCTCTTAAGTTCCAATGCTGAAAAGGGTACATTTTGTCAAGTTATTACGAGCTGAAGTTCGGAAAATTATTGTTAAGCACATGCAATCCAATCAACCTGGCACACAATAGTTCCAAATAGATGTACCCAGTGTTAAACAACATTAATATCCCTAAGAGAACAGGAGTTCCAAGTATCAACAAATGTTATTCATTGAGTAGGGATTTAGATTAACTGTCGTGAGTGAGTTATGCAAAACTCAAGAGCCAATGTTAACGACACAATCGTTGATAAATCCGTATACATCCTAGCATACTTTCACGATATTGACATTACTCCCTGAGATTTAAGAAACGTCAACCAAGAGAAGGAAGCGGCTAAAATGGAATTAGAAGTGAACGAAGGCATTTGACATCATGCCTGCAAAATCGATGAATTTACTAAGTCTTGCAATAGACAGCTTTAAAGTCGAACACATCTACGTAGCTATTCCTTCCTTAAGTGGCACTATAGTCCGAAATGAATCTGGGCCTCAAACAACATGTCTCTCTAATTAACCCGGTCCTTAGTTTACTACTTCCAGTTGCGTACTTCAAGTTGGTTGGTGTAGGTTTCTACTCAACGTGACGTTGAGTCCGATTAATAATGACAATATCGCTGCCGTATGCTAGTAGCTGCACTGATTTATGGAAGATTGCGCCTCTCAAGAATATTTTTAAGGATGTCACTTGACAGTACGTTGCGTCGTCTAACCTAAATCCTTTTTAGAATCTTGTAAGCGATATTAGGGGTGAGTTCAGTGGGCCTCATTTTTGTGGATTGGACAAACGATGGGTTCCATTTTGTATTTCCATTCAGAATTTCATCCGACCATATTTGTCTTTTTTCTTCTTTATTGGAATGCCGGTGTTCTTGCTTCCTTCTTAGCCTATAGAACTCAATGGCAGCGCTCGTCTTTACCTGCTGCCTTTAATACATCGATTTTGGCTACGAGCATGTTTGCATTCTTCCTCAAACCCGGGTTTTTTTGCTGGTGGGCTTGGGAAACATTGTACATCAGTTGCGAAGGATCTAATGGATAACATCGTCGCCATTGTTCTTCGACATAAGCCAAAATCAAGGAGCACACAACATGCATACAAAAAAAAAAGAATGAGCAAGTTAAATTCCGGAATGCAAACTTCCTACGCTATATATCAGCTCTAAATGGTTCAATAAGATCCATGTGGTACCACAACGGACCTTTATGGTCTAAGTGTGCACACGCAACGCCACTGTAAAACCTAACAAAAGCGCGAGGTCCCTGATTCAAATCCTGAAAATGACAACACCCAAGTTTTTTTACTTCTCCACCCTCTTGCGAAAGTCTGACAAATATCCGAGAGCAATCCACTTACCTTGGATCCGATTTTCGCTTTCGAATACAAATTTATCGGTGGATATCCCTTTGGGATCAAATTCAGCATTATTGTCGAGAGAATCTGAAATAAAACGCAGTTTTGTTAAGCCGACACATCCATTATATGCACAAATAAGAACTGACCTGCTTTCCTGACCACAACGCAATTGGCTTTAAAATTGCCGGCGGAAGAAGCTTTATATTTCCGGTTATGTGCGACAATCCTTGGAAAACCAATTGGTGGTAGTCCTGTTTGTTGAAAAACCTCCCTCTAATGGAGAGTTTCACACCGGAAATGACTTGATCTTGAATCAAACCACCCAGAGGAGTACCGTTTTTGGGCACAAGATAGTTGCTAGCAACATTAGCCAAATTGTAAGCTTCCGAACGGGCGATCTCACCCTGTGGGAAGTGAGCATTCATTTCGTCACCATCGAAATCGGCATTGTAAGCCTTACAGTTGGAGTAATGCAAGCGGAATGTCTTCTCACCACGAAGAATGCGTGCTTTGTGCGCCATTATACTAGGCCTGTGGAGAGATGGTTGTCGATTCAAGAGCATTACATCGCCATTGAGGACATGCCGATGAACAATTTTTATTCCTTTGCCAACTACGTTGAATAGTAGCTTTGCCATGCTTTCACGTTTAGCTGGATTGTCAGCGGGAATCAGGGTGGTGTAGCCTTTTTCGTCTTCGATATAGTTGGCCCTGAACGGATGATTATATTTAAACGTGTTTTCTGTGGGTTTATCAAATTTCTTACTTACCCAGGATAAATGTCTGGGCCATTCATAACCATTTTTCGAAGATCTGCTACATTCCATGGAGTCACTGGTACGGGATAGGATAATTTTTTTGCAAAAATATCGGGGACGCCGACTTCTTCGACATTTATGTTCGGATCTGGGGTGATAACAGTACGCGCCGCGAAGTTTACACGCTTTCCCATCATGTGCTTACGGATGAGACCATCTTTCTTTTCCAGCACTTGCTTCAAGCCATGAGAACTAACCGCGTCACGTGTTAATGTTACGTCAAGAAGCTGATCAATGCAACTCTGAAGAGCTTGCCAAGCATAATACATCTTCTCATAATGAGTTGAGCCTTTAGCCGATTCATAGATAGCCTAAGAATATACTATGGGGTTACGTGTCTTAGAGGAGAAGGTGAAATAAATACCATCGCGTCTGACTTTATGTTTTCACCTTCACCTTTGATTTTGATCATGATTGCCCTTAGAATGGAGTTCGTCTGAATAATGCTCCTGTACACAGCTGTTTGCGGATGTTCGACGATTTGGTAGTTTACAAAGTTCGTTGGACGCGATTTGGATGGTGTCACAGAAATAACGTCCATAAAGAGTATATCAACCGGATATTCCATCTCACTCTGTGAACTTTGCAGAATAGGAAAGACGAGTTTTAGGAAAGTCGGGTTCTGTTTGTAAATCTCTCGTAGGAATCGGCGACATTCATCGGCTAAGATGACTTTGTTCTTGGGACCTGTTATTATAGCGTCTCCTCTGGATCTACAAAATATTTATGTTACTGACAATTAGCTATAAATCAATTAACGTACTCTCTTTCCAGCTCCTGCTTGCTAATGTACATCGTCAACTTTTTGTACAAGTATTGCACTTTAGTCAAATGACGCTTGCAATGCATGCACAGTTTCAATTGCACAGTTTGTAAAGCCCCGTGAATCAATGAAGCACGGACAGCGCACGAAGTTTTTGTATTACTGGTGTAATTTTTTATTCCCTTGGCGAGCAACTCACGCATTTCAGCAATTTTGGGATGAACAACGCCACCTAATTCGGTTTTCACCAATTGGTCTGTATTATGGCACACATACTCTGACTTATATAAATCCAATTCCTGTGCTTCAACCACATAACCAGCATCGACTAGCTGCAGCTGCAGAATTAAGATATCCATTGCATGGTCTAAAATAATTATACTTTAGTAATACACTCAACAAAACACTTCTTTTCCAACTCACCCGTCATTTGCATCTTGTAACAATTTAGGCAGTGAACCTTCAAAATACTATGAATCATCTTGATAAAGAACGGATTGTACACCAACGCATTTAGTTCGATGTGTCCCATATGGCCGGGACAACGACTCAGCGATAAGCATGTTCCGCATATATCCATGGACTTTCCATACCATCCCATGGCATTGTCATAAAGTCCGCCTGGTAGAGGATGTCCAAATGGGTCAAAAGTGAGACCTGTTATAATTTTGACTACACTCAGCTTTTTGATTTCCTCGCCAGTTAAGATCGTAAAATGGAGGTCGGACGGAAACATGTCTATTTCCCACCCCATCTTGACTGCACTTTTGAAGCACTTAAATACCGGAATGTACTTTGAACGAAATAAAACGAAATTGTTTATGTGAAATCAAAGAAATTTCAGGGAAAAATACTTTTTCAAATAAAACGCATCCGCGAAATATCAAAAACCGCACATACGAGAAACCAAGTAAGACATGTGGTGTCAAAATAAGTTGACAGTTGAATGCACGTGTTGTGTTAGTGCTGCCAATCTAAGATTTAAAAATATCCCCGTCAACAGGAAAAATATTTTATTTGGGAATTTTTACAAACACATTAGGGAAAATCATGCAAATTCGGAGAGTCATCGTAAACGTAGTCCGTGTTTATAACCATATTAGGAATATTAGTTTTGACATTGACGAGTGGAAAAGTTTGAAAAGCGCCTCTACATGTAAAAAAAATAACATTTTAAGTGCTATAGAATTAAGGGAAATTTTCATTTATACAGGATTACTATAATGGCGTTTTCCATTGGGAAAAAAATCAATTTTTTTTTTGATCTGAAGACCGATTTTGACAGTTGTTGTGTTCCATTGGGCGAAAAAATTGATTTTTTTTTTGATCAGAGATCAATTTTGCAAATCTGAATTTTTCGGCAGATTTACCAATACCAATACAAATGATAGCTGTCAGTTTGACAAGAGTGATTTTCATTTTGATTTTTTACTTCGGTTGTGAAAAACAAGAGTGCTTTGGGTTTAGATATTAATAATGGATATAGACACAGAAAGAAAAAAAGAAATTGATTGAAAAATAATGTTTGTTATGTTTTTAATGTTGGCAGCTACACCGACGCTAACTTCACAGACACGGAATGACACCAATACAAAAAAAAAAATCTGAATCGTGTTCCATTGACACTCAAAAAGATCAAATTTCAGATCAAAATCAAGATTTCCCAATGGAAAACGCCATAAGAAAACTGTGTTTAAGACGAAAATGCAAACGCGTATTTCCAAACATTTAACTATTAGGCAATGTACAAGTTGATATGCCATTTAATTGATTAAATAATGGACTTTTTAAATATATGAAATGCTGTTCGATTAAATTATCATTTTAATACAAAAATGTAATTTTAATTTGGCACTATTTTTCCATACGAATAACGCCACTTTTACGACTAGTAGGGAAACAAGAAATATTACAATATAGAGAAATAATTTCGATAGTTATACCTCAAAGTATATGGATCGACTCAGAATCGCTAGAAAAACGTTGTTTTTGGCTAAACGGTAGGAATTTTTGAAAAAGTGTCTGAACAACATATTTAGACAAACACAATACCTATATATTTTCTATACAAATATGCCACGCCCACTTCTTGGGGGCGTTTTTATAAAAAAAATGAATACCCTATGCCCATAAATAAAATGAATATCCCCAAAGTGTGGGCTTCATGGCAATGAAATATAGAAAATTACATTGTCACAGCATATTGTTCAGACAGTTTATCAAAAGTCAAAACCTTTTATGGTTCGACAAAAAAACAACGTTTTTCTATTGCGTATGCATTGGGGTAGGGTATAAAAATGGTTTTTGTAGGAAAACGCACCCAAAAAGTGGGCGTAAATCAAAATTATCTATACACCAAATGTTAATATTACCATAATACGGAAGTATTTGCATCAAAAGTGTTGACTCATTCTCCCGTAGGTTCCCGATCTTTTCACGTTTTTCCCAATCTTTACACCTTGTCCCGATCTTTTCACATTTTTTTCCGATCTTTTAAACTTAGCTTTTTTAAGCCTTCTTTCGTAAGCTCTATACGTGCTATGCTTCGGATTAACTTGTGCGAAGTTCTACCGAAACATCTTAACTTATGGTACATGTACACACATCTCCGGAAGCTTAAAAACAACCTTACAGAAGTTTCGCTGTCACAATTTCGGTTATGCTTGTGAATTTTCCTTCATAATGTCTTAAACAAGCTTCTACCCAAACAATCGACTGCCAAAATGCTTAGCCTCCGTGCCTAAGTACTTTATAAGGCCTATAGAAATAATTGCTTGTGGAAATTACATTTTTGTGTCTTATAGAAGAATAATTGTTAGTTGGGATGTTGCATCAAAAATTTTTTCAAATATTTTAAAATTTGACTGAAAAGGGTTTTTTTTTAATGAAAACGCCCCTAAAAAGTGGGCGTGGCAAAAACTTTGTATTTACGAAATATAGATATTGAGATTTTCTAAAGACATATGCTGCTCAGACACTTTTTTAAAATGTCTCTAGCTAAAAACGGACAGACGGAATCGATCCATATAGAGCCAGACGGAATCGATCCATATACTTTGGGGTATATCTATCGAAACTATTTCTCTATGTTACAAACTTAATGTCAAAACCAATATAGCACTATAAGATATGGTATAAACAGAAGCAGGAAAGAGGTCAGTAAATTATAACTACACCCCAATGATATTGAGGATTTTAATGCTACGGTGGAGAAAAAGCGCACAGGACTTTGGGATCTTACTTCATAAGACTATAAATTAACTAAGATTGACTGCTGCCTCACTTTAACCAAGGAAAACTCATGTGGGGCGCTCTTCGGATCACATTTAAATATCTGGAAAAGATTCGGTCAAAAAACTCGGGACTCAGCACAACATATTCATTCGTATAAAAGCAATACTTCGAAAATATTCTGGTCTTGGGGGTCTGCGATATTCAGAACTCTACTCCATCGGTATCTACAATAGTTCAGGTAATAATATTAAAAACCCACCCTACCTCAAAATCAGCCAAATACCTGGGTCTGGTTTTGAATAAGAATCTGAACGGAAAGCCAACATCTAAGAACGCGTTAATAGCGCCAATACACCACAAATGCATGTATTCATGCAAACCGCGCAGTAATCATTCGTGTGTTAATCGCTGACTGAGGCAGGTCGTCTTTATTAATGTAAAAATGTACTCTCCGAGCGATGTTGTTCTCGTAAATGCGGAATTTCGC
The DNA here is from genome assembly GCA_932526625.1 of Rhingia campestris. Taxonomy (NCBI): domain Eukaryota; kingdom Metazoa; phylum Arthropoda; class Insecta; order Diptera; family Syrphidae; genus Rhingia; species Rhingia campestris. The sequence goes on from OW052182.1 coordinate 107,564,601, forward strand.
ACACACACACCAGACATTCTTGCATGCGCAAACAAGAAAATATTAAAATGTTTTGAAATCACTCATGCCGGATGCACAACCACACAGTAGCACCACACATTCAGTTTGCATGCGCGAACACTAAATTGCGCATGCCTGCATGAGTGGTGTGTGGACGCTATAAGAAATCCACAGTAGCCTTGTAGTAAAAAAAGCAATCGGAAAGAAATGGGGTATGCAACCACATATCTCTTATATGGCTTTACGTGTCTATCATTAGACCTTTAGAAACAGCCTCCAACCGCAACCAACTAGGTAACGTTCAAAGATCAGTTTGCATATGCAAACTCTTAGAGCAACCCCCTCCGCAGCCCTTGATGCTATCCTATATCTAATGCCCTTAGATATCTATGGCAAACAGACCGCAGCTTGTGCAGGTGTAAGACTGAGGGCCTCGTCATAATGGACACCCAATCAGGGTGAACACACAATGATTCTTAATCACCTTAACATTACAGAAAACACCGACCACACCACTACCGAACTCAGTTTTGAACATAACTTCAGGACAGTACAACCATTTCCAGTCGCCTTAAATAGGAGTCAGATTCGATTTCATCCAAAAACCAATAAATAGGTATGCTTAACCTAAGCATATCCTTTTGCCTTCCCTATCGTTGTAGCGTTTTCCAGGCGGAAATCATGGAAAACAAAGAAGCCTTGTTTTGGCTGAAAAGGAATGTAGCATTTTCAGCGACAGCCAAGCGGCAATCAATTCACCGGGAACCAATCTCGTTCAACTCGATATCAGCCCACGAATACCGACTGTCACTTAACGAGATGATAGAGCATTTTACCATTCACCTCTTTTGGGTACCAGGCCACAGAGACATACCAGGGAATTGTAAGGCAGATGATCTTGCCAGACCCTTGACACTCTACTGCCAGTAGATATGTAAGGTATGCCTCTTGATCAAGAAAGCAAGTCGCAGACACAGTGTCAAATATCCAAGCAACTCTGGCCTAGCTTTATCCAGAAGTGCTCCGTCTGCTTAACAAAGCTTAACAGATCAAACATCGGCACCATAATCGGGGTCCTCACAGGACACTGTCCTATAGGCCTACATGCAAAAAGACTAGGCCTTTTCAGTAATGACTTCTGTAGAAGCTGCTTGGACGAGGAAGGGGAGGAAAGAATTACTCACCTTCTATGCTCTTGTCCAGCTCTATCAGAAAAAAAGGAAACTTCATCTGGGAGACTTACTTACTTAAGTGGAGCTACAGTCCAGGAATTAACCTGGGCCTCAACCAACATGCCTCTCCAATTAGCCCGGTCCTTAGCTAACTGCCTATAATTGCGTACTCCAAGTTGGCTAAGGTCGATTTCTACTTGTTCGAGCCACTTAGGCGAGGTCTTCCTCTACTGGGTCCGACGTCTGGCTGGGAATCGAAGACTCTGCGAGCCGGAGTATTGGTGTCCATTCTTTCTACATGTCCGAGCCATCTTAAACGTTCAATGCAGAGTTTTTTGACCAGGGGTATGTCGCTGTACAGCTCGTATAGTTCGTGGTTGAATCTTCGTCTCCATAGCCAGTCAACGCAAACGGGACCGAAGATTTTCCGAAGAATTTTTCTCTCGAATCGACCAAGGATTTCTTCATCCGCTTTTGATACGGTCCATGCTTCAGCGCCATAGAGCAGGACTGGGATGATCAAGGTCTTATATAGGATCTCCTTAAAAGTTCGAGTGAGGGCTTTACTACTAAATTGCCTTCTTAGCCAAAAGAAACAACGATTGGCAAGAGTAATTCTTCGTTTAATTTCTGAGGAGATATTGTTGTCAGAGTTAATAGCGGAGCCGAGGTAGACAAAATCCCGTACTACCTCAATTCGTCGTTGTTGTGTGTCCTTTCATGTTGACAGCATATACTTAGTTATACCCTCAATTACTGCTAAGCCCATTTTTGCCACTTCCTTCTCTATACTAGCAAACGTGGCTATGATATCACGTTGAGTCCTACCAATGATGCCAATATCATCGGCGTATGCTAGTAGTTTCACCGATTTTGGAAAATTGTGCCTCTGGTGTTGGCTCGGGAGTTTTGCACAATCCTCTCAAGAATCAAAATAAAGAAGTCACATGACAACGCATCGCCTTGCCTAAATGCTTTTTTGGTATCAAATGTGTCTGTTAGGTCGTTCCCTACCCTTATTAAACAGCGAGAATTCTCCATCGTCATCCTAGACAAACGGATGAGTTTGGGCGGTATACCAAAACTAGACATGGCTCTGTATAGTTTGTCTCTATAAATGCTGTCGTATGTGGCTTTGAAATCGATAAAAAGGTGTTGGGTATCGATTTGGACTTCTTGGGTTTTTTTTTTCAGGATCTGCCGAAGTGTGAAAATTTGAACGGTTGTGGACTTTCCTGGCCTAAAACCATACTGATAAGGGCCGATCAGGTTGTTGGTAAACGGTTTCAGGCGTTCACATATTAAGGCAGATAGGATCTTGTAGGCCGGTGTTTAAGGATAGTGATGCGATTACATGATAACACAAGCGTTCTCACTCTAGCCTCTCAATATCAACTCCTACTCTCACCTCCACGCTGGTGACTGGTGGGTGCCAGTGCCTCGACTGGAGATGGGGTAATAAACCCTTATGGAAGGTCGTTAGTGGCAGCAAACGAGAGAGGGGGAGGAGTGTCCTCTCACTAAGGCACTCACTCTCAGGCGGCAGCGGAGGAATTCCCTAGATAGAGTCAACAGCTCCAGTTTGATCGAACTGGTAATTTAATCCCTATATGAGCTGCTTCGACATATTTGAACACTGACCCCCAGGATGTTGGAAAAGAGCTGGTGGCGGAGGAACCCTCAATGGGTCAACGGCAGCGCTCATATCCCAAAATGGGCTACTGACACCGATTTTTCCGGCCCGCTGTCCAAGGGTCAAAACAAGGACCTAGCTCTCCAGGTTGTTGGGTTAACTATCCATCCATGGAAAAAAGCTTATGTTACGAAGCAACCAATATTGACGACCCTGCTAACCGAAAAAAGGACAACGACGTTCGTATCTGCACCTGGAATGTGAGAACATTGAACAGGAGAGGTGCAGGCGAACAACTAGCGGAAGCCCCAAACTACTACAAAGCAAATATTACTGCCATCCAGGAAATACGATGGGATGGGCCGGGCAAAAAGAGGACGAAAAACTGTGACATCTACTATGGACCGTGTTGAAGTGAGCAGAAATAGCGACTATTCGGATACGGATTTGTTGTAAGTGCCCGACTTAGGCAAGAAGTCTTATGTTTCCAAGACATTAGCGAACGCATTGTAACAATCCGCATCAAAGCCAAGTTCGCCAACATAAGCCTTATATGCGCTCATGCTACGACTGAGGAAAAAGATGATATAACTAAGGATTGCTTCTACGAGTTAAAATAGTGCTGGGAGATTTTAACGCAAAGGTAGGAAGAGAAGACATCTTTAGCAGTACTGTCGGAAAATATAGCCTACACGACAACACATCTGGTAACGGATTTAGCCTAATTGACTTCGCTACGGAACGAAATGCCACTATAGCAAGCACACGGTTTCCTCATCTCGATATTCATAAGGGGACATGGTGGTCCCCCGATCAACGAACAGTCAAATTGGTCACATTTCGATAGACAAGTTGCACGCATCCAGTATCTTGGATGTCCGAACATTTCGAGGGGCTAACATCGACTCGGACCACAAGGTAAGGATGCGGATATCTACCAAGCCACAACAAACCAGAATACTGTGAAAAGATTTAATGTCGAAAGACTGCAAACGCCAAAGACCGCCAAGACTTTCGCGCAACGCGTATCCCTTAACCTCTCGATTCACACCACACCACCAGCATCTAACGTCGAAGAACAATGGCAACGATGCCATTAGATCAGCCGCAACTGATGTGCTAGGTTTCTCGCGGCATCGATCCCAGCATCGACTGTGTCTCAACTACGATATTTCCTTGTACAGTGTGGCGCACCAATTGTGCTACAATAAGAAATTCAAATAACTTTTTTTTTAATCGATGTATTTCATTTTTTTTTTTTTATTGGTTAGAAAATTAAATTTTATTTTAAATAGTTAGTTGTTTTTAAAGATTATAGATCGCAAATGACCTCCACGCTCTCCCACGCATATGCGGCACCTGATCAAAAAATTATTCATTGCGGCCTGAAGAGTTGAAGTTGGGATCGCCTCAATTATTGTCGTTATGGACTGCTTTAATTCAGTTAAATTCCTGGGCTTCGTTTTATACACCTCTTGCTTGACATAACCCCATAAAAAGAAGTCTGGTGCAGTCAGGTCAGTTGACCTTGGGGGCCAGCGAAGAGTGGAGTTCCTAGAAATTAATTTGTTTGCGAATTTTTTGTTTAGCTCCGCCATAACTGATCTGGCTATATGTGCAGTTGCTCCATCTTGCTGAAACCAAACGCTGTTGAATGGTATACGTCTTCGGCGCAGTTCTGGGTAAAAAAAACTCCTTCAACATCTTTAAATGACGGTCCCCATTGACAGTAATGGTTACACCGTTTTCTTCAAAGAAGTACGGCCCGACAATGAATGATGAAACTGCACACCACACAGTGACTCGTTCTGGGTGCAGTTCCGTCTCATGGAGCATTTCTGGATTATACTCTTTCCATATACGGCAATTTTGCTTGTTTACATTGCCGTTAAGATCAAAATGGGCCTCATCAGACATGAACAAACAATTGATCAATGTGTTGTCTTCTTCGGCCATTGATATCATTTTTTGGCAAAATTCCAGGCGAACAGGCAAATCCTGAGGGTTTAACTTGCTAGTAATTTGGACTTTGTACGGAAACAAGTTTAAATCGTCATGAAGTATCCGTGGTAATGACCGTCTACTAACTCCAATTTGCCCCGATAAGTTTCGGGTCGAAACGCTCGGATTGGCCTGTATTGCAGATGCTACTGCTCCGATTGTATCCTGAACCCGAACATTGGCATCTCGATGGTACGGCCTTCGTGCGATGCTTCCAGATTCGGCAAACATGTTTACAAACCTCATAATGGTCCATCTACTCGGGGGATTACCGCCAAACTCCCGCCTAAATTCCCTTTGGACGGAAATGACGGACTGCAAAGCATGGTACCGTTGCACTATCCATATTCTTTTCTCCGTATCCCAAGCATCCATTTTTATAAATCTAAATAGTAACCTACAAAATAAAAAAAAATAAGCCGATTACTCACACAGAAAAAAAGTTATTACGTTTTATTTTTGTAGCACGATTCGTGCGCCATCCTGTATATCTCGATAGGGTTCTGTTCGAGCCTTTTATCCATGGTTTTGACATTTTACAATTTGGTTAAACTTGCGAACATCGCTCCTGGAGTGGTACCTCTTTATATCCTCTATCAAGCGCTTTTCTTGCTCTTTTTTTTTCTTTCTGAAAAGCTGGTCTTCTTATCCCTTCTTCTCTGCCTATAGAGCTCAATGGCAGTTCTCGTCTTCAACTGCAGCTTAGCCTTGTAGGCCACGTTCTTGGCTGCGAGTATCTGTCGGCATTCCTCATCAAAACAGGGGTTTCTTCCTGGTGGCCGCGAGAAACCAAGCACATCAGTTGCGGCTGATCTAATGGCTTTTTGGCATCGTTGCCATTGTTTTTCGACATTAGATGCTGGTGGTATGGAGTGAATCGAGTGAGCGCGATAGTTAATGCTGTAGCAAAAACTAAATATTTTTTTACTGAACCTCCTCTTGCGATGATCTCATAAATCATGATTTCATTAAGCTCCTTTGAACATCTGCTGTTATCGTATCTATCTGTAATAAGCACACATAGCTCCTATAAGACTTCACTAAGCCAGCCAGCGGTTGGAGTTTTGATGTATGATGGAGTCCAGTAAGTTCAGTGTATGTTTTGGGGACGAACTTAAAACATGACAACAATATTTAAGACCTGGTCGTACTTGGGCTTTATAGAAGAGTACAAACTGTGTCTGTGTAAAATATCACTTTGTTCTAAAAAGGTTACTCGATTTTTTTTTTAAAACCCGAGCAGCTCCGCCTTTTCCTTCATATCGACTGTAATTTTACTGGCGGAAAGTGCAAACTGACATTGCTTATAACTTTAACATACCAATTCTAAGAGGTGTCCTAATAATAATTATTTGGTTGTTCAAAAATCCACTTATTTTCGAAAACTTTAATTGTGTTTGCATAAACAATGTCTTCTGAAGCAAACTCAACGTTTGTCCCCCCCCCTTTTACCAGATTGTATAGTGCCACTTTCTTAAGCACTTACCCAAAATTAAAGTACACATCTACCTTCCTATTACTCACCATTAACTGAGTTAAAAACTAACCAAAGCGTCCCATTTTGTATCCTGTTTTCCCTCATAACTTAATTTTGATCAACACACACAGATAGTATAACACTCTTTGATCGTTTGTTCAACTCCCTTTCAATAGCAAAAAGCAAAATTCCTAAGTAAACCCTAGCCACCGACATTCCCTGGATTCCTAATTTAATTTCACAGGTTGCAAAAACCTAACTATGCGAAAGGGAAACTTCACCCTACTTGTGGGCGACTTTATACGAGTGTATAGTACGACAAGTAAGTGTGTGTAAAGTCAGACAAAAAGGCATAGACACCTCCCTCCCTCGCCGTCTTGCACGCGGTTTTATTGAGTTGAAAACCCACAATTCGACGAACTTTGTCGGAACTTGAAGGTTTTGTTGTGCAGGGCACAAATCTTCACAAACAAATATCAACTATAAATTTTGTTCTTGTTTCTAGCTCGATGCTTTTACAGATAGTTGTATGCTCAAGCAAAAGGGACAGTAACCCCAGCGGCAAGGGTGGATGTTCTAAAACTGTCGCCACATTTTCACCACTTTATTATTGTGCCACTGCTACTCTCACATAGGAAGTCGCAAGACTCTTCTTTAGCGAAGTAAGTAAGTGCCAAAGTATCCTTTGAAGTAGGATATACACAAATATTCATGGTCAGGGATGGAAAAACTACAACTATATGCATATATACATTCATGCTTCCACACATACTGGTATACATATAAAGAACCAGTAATTTAAAGTAATTTACCACAAAGTGATGAAGAACCTAGAGGACGAGAAAATCCTTGAACAAGCATTTAGACCCGATGGTTGCATGCAGTCCTCTCTGTTATAGTTTATGGTATCTGCGTTTGTGTGTGCGTTTCGTAGCCAGCAACAGCCAGTACCAGAGCATACTACTCCCAAAGTTATTTACCTCAATCATTCCTGCTCATTCGACAGGTGAAACTATTCCGGTGGGTAAAAGACGTCAGCCGAGAAGAATGACTAAGTTGTGCTGCTCGACACACACTCGAGTGTGCCATGGGAAAGTTGATGAAATCAAGTTTTGGACTGCCAAAAGTGCAAGTTCCGGAAAAGTCACCATACTCTCTGTGGCACATCATCAGTGGGCGTTCCTATGAAGTATTGTTCGGAGGGTAATAATATCGGGGAGAGAAACTTTTGTGATCCAAAGTTTTGTCTCTTATTCTCTCTGTCCATTCAATGGATGCACGCATAAAGGGATATGCCAGAAAATTAAATGCATTCAAGTTCGATAGAGTGCATTTTTGGAACTAATTTAGCCTTCAGTGTGCCAAAGGGGATCCAATTGTATATTTTTGTTTAAATATCCATTTATACATGTTACCTTTGTTGGTTTTTAGGAAGAACTCGAACAAGTTCGTCTGCGAAAATGATCAACTTACATCAATCCGACCTTAATGAAGTAAAAGGATAGTATAACATAAAATCTTATCCGAAGAAAATTACGGTCTACCTGCCGAGTTCTATAAAGAATTAGGAGTTGACTTAGTGTAAGGAGCATACACCAAATCAATATTAAAATTTGGTCAGATGAAAGAATGATACCTCAGCATCGTTTGCAGACACATATAACTTTGAGGTAGTACGGGGCTTTGTCCACCTCGGCTCCGCTATTAACCAGAGATAAAGGATTTCCAGCCAGACGTCGGACGCAGTAGTCCAAGACCTCGCCTTATGTGGAGCGCACAAATAAAAAGCGACTTCAATCAAAATAAAGTGCGCAACTGTTGTCAGTTGGCTAAGAACCAAGCTAATTGGAGTGGCATGTTGGTTATGGCCCAGGCTCATTCCGGACTGTAGCGCCACTAATTATAACGTACAAACTCATTCGTTTTTGGAGGATGATAATGGAGAATTATCAAAGCTACAACATCAACATCGAACTCACTGAAACATTTGATAACAGAAACGGATTTGGACAAGGTGCGATTTCTTTAACATTGTTTCTGAAAGAATTATGGAAAACTCCAGAGTGAGCCCTTAGGGTTAATATATCTGTGCCTAAACATGTCAACATTATTATGATCGTTAGTCGAACTTAATGAGATATATTATAGGTTCGTTTGAAAGTGACTAATGAGGATTTAGCACCAGGGCAAGGTGCCCTGGACAAATTTATTAGACTTTCATAATTGATTATAGCTTTGAGGTATATTCAACCTAAGCTCTGCTATTAATTCTGACAACTACACCTCGATGGTAATCATAATTACACATAGAATTACTCCTTCCAGCCGCTGAAACATTGGACTACGAAGGCAATTTAGTAATAAACCCAATTTACAAATTATAAGGACATATTATATAAGCCCTTTATGATCCCAGTCTAAAGCGCTGATCAGCGTGATAAATGCTTAGGTTCAAAACCTAAGCATTGGGTGTTTAAGATCGTTAGGACGTGTAAAGCTAATTGACACTAATAAGACGGCCTGTTTAGTCTAAAGTCTTTGATTCCCAGCCATATGGTAGACTCGCCTTCTACTTCAAACTATCATCTCTTCAAGTTTGTATTTGCAACCATTAAGTGCCGTCTAAGCCGTTGCATTATTGTACTCTATGGTATTGAAAAAGCTCTGGTACAATGATTTCTCTTAGTACTACCATCATTTGTATCCACGGGATAGGTGTGGCCTCATTTCCAAACATAACAACGCTATTGTTTTCTTTGTGCCTAGCCACACGTTAATCCCAACGACTATCATTTCCATGAACGCCGTGGCCACACACAAAGAAGCGTCGTTGGAATAAAGTCAGTTTTTACACCAGGAGCACAGTTAAATCTGAAACAACACCCTCATATTTTCGTGTCTCTGATATTGATATCGAGGTCTGCACTCGGCGAACGGGCGAAGGCAAATTTCAAATGAGTATATTTGTCAAAATAAAATGGTTTGGAATTGAAACGTTTATGCCCAGTCCGAGAATTCAGATTGAAATGGATTCTCGGTGGATTTTCGGTGCAATCTTCCTTTCTCTTTTTGGCTCACATAAAATCTACCTGTCTCGTTGGTGATGACTTTCATTCCAATGAACGTGAGGCCAGGCACTTTGACCATCACCTGACAAACCATCCGATTATAGGATCAATTGTCATGTAAAAGTAACCTCTACGAACAGAGTAACAGGCATTAATGTACATTGGATTTTCTTGACACTTGTCTGCGCGAAGTTACATTTTTGGTTTAACGAAAGAGAACTACAACTTTTTTTCTCAAATTAGAGAAGTTTCTCATGACACTCTTGAATATACTTGTTCAACGCACTAACCACTGAGTCACTGCCTCATAAATCCCCAAAACATGCACAAAAAATAAAACAATCTACATCATCGATTCGCAATCAATATCTGAACGAAATCATTCGCATAATCATTTTTATAGAGTCATAACAAAAACCAACAAAGGACTCACTTTATACCTAATCAACACACCATATTGCACACTCAAATGCACCAACAGTCGACAGTAATGTAATTCAAAATCAAATTACCACAGTACTCCTCGACCAACAGTAAAAGTTAACCATATTGTTCGCTTCTACTGATTACCACATTTAAAAGCTTCCAAGTCCTAACGGTTAAAGAAGGATTTTCCATTCAAAACTTTTCTGGTGAAAGTTACTCAGAAAATTCCTCTTCTACCATGGAACCCTGCAAATGAATAGACAACCAATTAAAAAAATAGAAAAAAAAAAACTTAATGAGGATTTTAGCCATTTCCCTTTTTTATCTTTCATCCTTATTCCATTCGAGCTGCTCTGGGCACCGCTGTCAAAATACTTTCACATTGTTCCCACTTGCAGTCGCTGGGAAATTTGAAACGTCGGAAACTGTCAACCACCATTCAAGGGTGACATATACAAAAGTCGCGAATCGTATTAAAATCCCAGGCAATTGATGGCGAAGGGGTAACGCAAAAAATGTTACGAGAGGAATCATTTCAATTTTTAACATGGCAGAGCTAGGATCGAAATGCGGAATCCCTTACATACCCCCCGTGATTTCGTTCTTTACCCGCCACGACAGTTTTCGACATTTTCGTGGTTCTATGGCTCCCCCATTACAATCACGGCAAATCGTTTATATTCGCTGCGCCAACACATCCAACATAGCCAACATAGAAGCAGAAAATGGTTTTGTCAGTCAAAGATTGCATGAAATGCCGGAACACGAAGTTTTCTGCAGGATGACATTCACCAGCAAAAAGGATTTATCTTTTGCTACCGTCCCGCACCTACACTACCATACATATCATCTCTGATGGCACCTTTTGCTTTAGCCCTGTGCACAATGCACAATAGGGTGTATTGGAAGTACCCAGAGTGATGAAGGGGGGATATTACAAAAAAAAAATCATAAAACCGAAATTTGAATTGCATCCATTTGACAGACGGGATATTGCACGATGTCATTGATCACCTCTAAACCGAGGCAGGACAAGGATATTGATGTTGTATGTTGAGGATGACGATGGAGACTACGATGATGATGCTACTGCCATTCGTGTTGATGAAGCATTTAATCATGAGCTTATGTCAACATACTGGTTTGTACATGACAATATTGCTGTTGCTATGACGACATTGACGATGAGCTCTGTCTACCACAGATGTCTTATTTTAAATAACAGATTTGTATATGAAGGTGACGTTTACAACGGACAGTTACATATACCAACTGGAGAATTTTTGTGCGACAGCAAATTATAGCTACACAATATTATTCCTGACGGAGGAACGGAGGAACTACAAAATTTTCAATCTATAATTTGTAATAAAATCGTATCATAGCCCTTAGAAAACTTTCAGATGATTCTTGCGTGCTGAATGCGCCCATCAGATAATAGGAAAATAACGAAAGAACAAATCTCAGATATAAAAATATATGAAATAAAGTGAACTGCAGGTATTCCAGGTGTTCAATAGAGTAGACTATGCGATTAATAAATCCATACATTTTTATGGACACATAAAACTGAAAATTGTTTTCTATGTCACACAAGAGAAACCGAGAATATTGCGTACATCTAACACAACAAACACTTATTTTGATCTTACGTGATGCAAGATCTACCGTCAAAATGTAACCGTCAAACGATAATCACTTTACCGAATGAGGGGCCAGAGTAACCTTTAAAATATTTTTCGTAAAGCGCGGATCATTTTTTTACTTCTTCTATAAAATTTTCGATGTCCGTTTCAACAATCAGCGATGGAGGAGAAATTGTTAGTGCTCATATATAGACCATTTAGACCATTGAGAAGCTTCATCTATGATATCTGTCTATATATAAAGAACATGGCCAATGTCGTTCCCTCCAGGTTGGGGGTTGTGCTTTGGGTTAACTACCCACCCACAGAAAAAAAAACATGGTTACGAAGCAACCAATAGCCTCGGAAAGGACGGATTTTATTGTTGACGACCCTGCTAAACGAAAAAAGGACAACGACGTTCGTATCTGCACCTGGAATGTGAGAACATTAAACAGGAGAGGTGCAGGCGAACAACTAGCGGAAGCCCCAAGCTACTACAAAGCAAATATTACTGCCATCCAGGAAATACGATGTAATGGGCCGGGCAAAAAGAGGACGAAAAACTGTGACATCTACTATGGACCGTGTTGAAGTGAGCAGAAATAGCGACTATTCGGATACGGATTTGTTGTAAGTGCCCGACTTAGGCAAGAAGTCGTATGTTTCCAAGACATTAGCGAACGCATTGTAACAATCCGCATCAAAGCCAAGTTCGCCAACATAAGCCTTATATGCGCTCATGCTACGACTGAGGAAAAAGATGATATAACTAAGGATTGCTTCTACGAGCTCCTCGACAAAACCTATGAGCGACTACCAAAGTACGATGTTAAAATAGTGCTGGGAGATTTTAACGCAAAGGTAGGAAGAGAAGACATCTTTAGCAGTACTGTCGAAAATATAGCCTACACGACAACACATCTGGTAACGGACTTAGGCTAATTGACTTCGCTACGGAACGAAATGCCACTATAGCCAGCACACGGTTTCCTCACCTCGATATTCATAAGGGGACATGGCGGTCCCCAGATCAACGAACAGTCAAATTGGTCACATTTCGGACCACTAGGACCACAAGGTAAGGATGCGGATATCTACCAAGCCACAACAAACCAGAAATACTGTGAAAAGATTTAATGTCGAAAGACTGCAATCGCCAAAGACCGACAAGACTTTCGCGCAACGCGTATCCCTTAACCTTAACGTCGAAGAACAATGGCAACGATGGCAACAAGCCATTAGATCAGCCGCAACTGATGTGCTAGGTTTCTCGCGCCCACCAGCAAGAAACCCCTGGTTTGATGAGGAATGCCGACAGATGCTCGCAGCCAAGAACGAGGCCTACAAGGCTAAGCTGCAGGTGAAGACGAGAGCTGCCATTGAGCTCTATAGGCAAAGAAGAAGGGAAGAACATCGGCTTTTCAGCAAAAAGAAAAAAGAGCAAGAAAAGCGCGCGATCGAGGATATAGAGAGGTGCCACTCCAGGAACGATGTTCGCAAGTTTTACCAAAGTGTAAAACGTCAAAGCCAAGGATACAAGGCTCGAACAGAATCCTGTCGAGATGAACAAGGAAATATTGTAGTTGAGACACAGTCGATGCTGAGGATATGGAAGAACCACTTCTGCAGACTGTTAAACGGCGATGACGAACAACATTCCGCTGTCAGGCAGAACGAACCATTCAATATTGGCAACGACAGCGAAAACTGCCAACCACCCGACCTGAGTGAAGTGAGGGTAGCAATATCTAAACTCAAGCTTAATAAGGCTGCCGGAAATGACGGCCTTCCCGCTGAGCTCTATAAGGCCGGCGGAGATGACTTGGTAAGTAACATCCACAAACTCATAAGCCAAATCTGGTCGGATGAAAATATGCCTGAAGAATGGAACCTCAGCATCGTTTGCCCGATCCACAAAAAAGGAGACCCTCTGAACTGCGCCAACTACAGAGGCATAAGTCTCCTCAACATCGCCTACAAGATCCTATCTGCCGTAATATGTGAACGCCTGAAACCGTTTACCAACAACCTGATTGGCCCTTATCAGTGTGGTTTTAGGCCAGGAAAGTCCACAACCGATCAAATTTTCACACTTCGGCAGATCCTGGAAAAAACTCAAGAAGTCCAAATCGATACCCACCACCTATTCATCGATTTCAAAGCCGCATATGACAGCATTTATAGAGACGAACTGTACAGAGCCATGTCTAGTTTTGGTATACCGCCCAAACTCGTCCGTTTGTGTAGGATGACGATGGAGAATTCTCGCTGCTCCATCAGGGTCGGAAACGACCTCACCGACACATTCGATACCAAAAAAGGATTTAGGCAAGGCGATGCGCTGTCATGTGACTTCTTTAATCTGATTCTTGAGAGAATTGTGCAAAACTCCAAAGCCAACACCAGAGGCACAATTTTCCAAAAGTCGGTGCAACTACTAGCATACGCTGACGATATTGACATCATTGGTATGACTCAACGTGATGTCATAGCCACGTTTGCTAGTATAGAGAAGGAAGCGGCGAAAATGGGTTTAGCAGTAAATGAGGGTAAGACTAAGTATATGCTGTCAACACGAAAGGACACACAACATCGACGAATTGGACAGAACGTCACCATTGACAGATATAACTTTGAGGTAGTACGGGACTTTGTCTACCTCGGCTCCGCTATTAACTCTGACAACAACATCTCGTCAGAAATTAAACGAAGAATTACTCTTGCCAACCGCTGTTTCTTCGGGCTAAGAAGGCAATTTAGTAGTAAAGCCCTCACTCGAACTACTAAGGAGATCCTATATAAGACCCTGATCATCCCAGTCCTGCTCTACGGCGCTGAAGCATGGACCGTATCAAAAGCGGATGAAGAAATCCTTGGTAGATTCGAGAGGAAAATTCTTCGAAAAATCTTCGGTCCCGTTTGCGTTGACGGGCTATGGAGACGAAGATTCAACCAAGAACTATACGAGCTGTACAGCGACATGCCCCTGGTCAAAAAACTCCGCATTGGACGTTTAAGATGGCTAGGACATGTAGAACGAATGGACACCAATACTCCGGCTCGCAGAGTCTTCGATTCCCAGCCAGACGTCGGACGCAGTAGAGGAAGACCTCGCCTTAAGTGGCGCGCACAAGTGGAAACCGACCTCAACCAACTTGGAGTGCGCAACTGGAGGCAGTTAGCTAAGGACCGGGCTAATTGGAGAGGCATGTTGGTTGAGGCCCAGGTTCATTCCGGACTGTAGCGCCACTTAAGTAAGTAAGTAAGTAATCCAAAAATGGTGTAATTTATAGAATAAATAAAAAAAACGGCAGAACTATTATTTAATACTACCGAAAAACATATAAGAAGGCTACAATCCGTTGTGCGGATCGTTGAATAAACTTTCCCATCCCTTCCCATCTTTAAAACTAATAGCCCCGAAAAGTGGACGTGGCTTTATATTTTATGGGGATGAAATATAGAAAATGACATTTTCACAACAAATTGTTCAGGCAGGTTATGGTTCGACAAAACAAAAACAAACAAAAACCCCGAAGACGTGGTAGTGGGTTAAAATGGTCTATGGACGAAAAGTTCATAGTATTATTCTTTTGATTTTTCCTAAATTTGTAATTTTTTTCTTAAAAAAAAAACTTTATATGGACGAAATATAGATTGTCTGAATATGTTACTCAGACACTATTTCAAAATTCTTAACCGTTTGGCCAAAAACAACGTTTTACTGAAAAAGCGGCGTGACAGTGGGCGGATTTTGAAAATGTTGACACTTGTTCTGCTTCGTCGGTCATAGAGTCCATATACCAAATTTCAAAACTTTAGCTCGAAATTTAGGGCCTAGAGACACAGACGATCTGAGTCGATCCATATACTTTAATCTGTCGAACTTATTTCTCTATGTTCTCTATGAACTTAATATCAACACTAATAAAAAATGTGTTTGCTCATAGGGAGATATACATGTCTCTCAGTAAATATCAAACAACAGATACTAAAGACGGACGGACGGACGGACAGACATGGCTAAATCGACTCAGCTATCGATTCTGAGTCGATCGATATACTTTGAGGTATATATAGCTAAATTATTTCTCTATGTTACAAACTATGTATCAAAACTAATATACCCCTATGGGATAGGGTATAAACATATGAGAAGGCTACAATCCGCTGTGCGGATCGTTTAATACCCTATCCCATCCCATCTGTAAAACTAATATCCCCAAAATGTGGTCTTTATGGCCATTAAGCATTGAAAATGAAGTTGTCACAACATATTGTTCAGACAGTTTATCAAAATGTTTTGTGGTTCGACAAAAAAAAACGTTTTTCTATTGCATATGCCTTGGGGTAGGGTAAAAAAATCTTTTTAGTAGGAAAAGGCCGACAAAAAGTTTGCATGGGTTAAAATGGTCTATAGACGAAATGTTCCTATTAATTTTATTAATGTTTTTGCATCATACGTTTTTTCGAATATTTGAAAATTTGACCAAAAAAGGTTTTCTACTAAAAACGCCCGCAAAATGTAGCTAAATTATTTCTCTATGTTACAAACTATGAATCAACACTAATATAACCCTATGGGATAGGGTATAAAAAAATCCTAAAGGAGAAAATGTGGAGCACTACAATTATTAGCAGTTTTTTGTTTTATCCTGTAAATTTTGCAAATAGGGTTCCACGTTTACTCCTATTAATACAAAAAAAAGTTTTTTTGTGGGAAGTTAAATGTTCGAAATACCTACATACTTTTTATTTTGTTAAAGAAAAATGTAAGCCATGTCATCTTTTTGGGGATGTTTGGTATATGATGTTAGCCCTATTATTTTTAATTTATAAAATAATTATAAAAATAACTATTTTCTAGTCAAAAATTTTAATTTCTATATCGTAGACACAGGGATGTGTCTGAATTGTTTAGGAAAAGATATTCGATTCTTTAAAATAGTTACGCTTTATTAAGAAATGCTTTGTAAGTGTAAATATTTGTTGAATTAGCTGTTACACATATAAGTACTCTTCTATTCTATGATTTGCTTCCATGAATGTGTGGTTTCTTATTTTGAATGTTCTTCGTGAACACTTGTTTAAAATTAACGTATTACTTTCTATATATTTCATACTGGTACTCACTTAACAAAAAATAAAATATTTATTTCATATATTTTGACCTAAAATCAATAAACAAATTGTTTTCACTTTTAAAATTCTTATGTACAAATTTCCAGGTTCCAGCAATAAACTAAAACAACGACGAACAACCCCATTACATGAAACCTGCTGTCAGTTGAAAGGAAGTGCATGTGTGAATAAGTGCGGTAGTACAAAATATTTTGAATTTCACGAATATTTATAGTTAAAAAAATGCATTTTGGGCATTTCGAAAATCTAGTTCTCCCAGATTGCGGATAGTGTTTGAAAGCTGGCGCACGCAGATTGGTACTAAGTGTTTTTCGCTAACATTGTAACATTTTGCCGTATGCAATTCAATAAAAGCGTGTTTATTTTCTTTTGTAAATTACACGATTCTTAGATTATTGAAATTTAATACAGTTAAATGGATTAAATTTTTTTTATTGTGAGTGCAATGCCGGGAGTTGGTGGGTGCTCAAAATGACATAGAAAGCTGTCCGGATGTGTTCATTGATAATGGAGTATTCCAACGTGGGAATAAAAGCGAAGCAGGTAGTTCAACATGTCAGTACGAGATTTCGGAAGGACGTAAACAAAGTGAGTCAGTTTTTTAGATTTATTTTAAATATTGATGTGCTTTTGAGTGATACCAAATATATATTGATAAATATTAACCCCAATCGGCATTTTTATCCTGTAAAGAAAACAGTGGCCGAATTGTTTCTCTGTTGTGGACAAAATGAACAAATCTCAAATGGTGTGAACAATATCCAAAATTAATCAAATTATATAGAATATAAAAATGGACAAATATTATTGACCACTTTTAAAAGGACTGGTTAAAAAAAGAATACGATTTAGCAAGCATAAAAAGGTTGTAGTTTCGTCACAACATTCGATTTTAAGAGTCTTTCGGCTCGCCATTACGGTGTCAAACGTAATGTTAATGTTGGGCATGCTAAATTCCAAATATTTAAATTACATATAAATTACATATAAATATAATTTATTCTCATTAGATATATCTTTTGAAAACGCAACTTATATTTGAAAAAAACGTAATATAATTTCCCATTTTTTACGTGTTTTGTAGAAAAATAGCTGGTATGCTGGTACCAACTGCTTCATTCCAAACTAGATTTATTAACAAGCATTTTTGTTTCCTTCTTTTCCGATGTGGGTATGATATTTATATTTAACTTTAAAAAAGTGTCTGCTATATCCATAAAAGTACAATACAAAATCCCATTATTACTGGTTCGGGTTTTCATGCTGCTGATGTTACTACTATTCTTAGATTTTTTATTCATTATTATTAACAATACAAAAAATATAAAAGCTTTCTCACAAAAATTCATGTGTGGGTGTGTTATTCAGCAACGATGGCGGGACCTCCTGTTTTATGCCGAATCCGAACGGCTAAGTTAAGGGAAGCTTTTCTTGGCAATTGATACTACTCGAATGATTTGTCAGAGCATCACGAGAGGAGGGCCAGTGAAAAATCCTTTAGGTGTTCCTACGGCTGGGAATAGAACCCAAACCTCCTGCGTGGCAGTTCATATTTTTATATCCTATTTTAGGGGTATATTAGTTTGTACCATAGAGAGATAATTTAGCTATAGATATTTCTCCAAGTATATGGATTGACTCAGAATCACTAGCTGTGTCGATTAAGGCATGTCTGCCTGTCCGTCCATCCTTCTGTATGTCACCGATTTTTAGGCCTTACATTTTGAGCCAGGATAATAAAATTTGGTATATTTGGTGTGTTGGAGCAAAACAAGTGTTAATAATTCTATAATCCGCCCACTGCAACCACCCCTGTTTAGAAAAACGTAGTTTTTGGCCAAACCGTCAGGAATTTTGAAAAAGTTGCTGAACAACAAAAAACAATAAAACTGATATATCCCTATGGGAAAGGGTATAAAAAAGGGTGTAGAGATGCTACCTGCTGATAGAGATGTTACGTGAACTATAGGGTGACAGTTTTATATTAATTAAGTGCTGGCATGATTCAGGTATCTCAAAAATATCGAGAATCGGAAAGTTCAATTCATCAATTTCAAATCAATGCCCGTATAATGTGAATCAGATTCAATGTCTCCTTCATAACATGTGCACCCCCCTTAAAATATATTCAAATGAAATGTTTAAATACCAACATCATTTTACCAAGTGTGTATATTTCCAGAGCATAGATTGTGTCCATTCCTTTGGTCAAAGCACTTGTACAAGAACATGTACGCACCACCAACAATTGTTGATTTTTGCATAACAACCTCTTAACTGCCATATGCAGGACATACCTACCAGGCAAATCAAAGGTAGGAGTCGCTATCCAGCTTACCCTTCGTGCTTGCACACACTAACACTAACATAGGGTTTAACAATACGTTTGCCAGCGAGGACACAAACAAAAACACATACATACACGCCCCCAGCTTAAAAATGGTGTAAAATCGAAACTTCCGCTACAGCTCCATTTAGATTTTTCATACTTGAATGGCCAACGACTATAACAGGACTGTGAGGCACTACTGCAGAGAAAAGAGTTATTCGAGTACCAGACATTGATGTCAACGATATACGAGTATACGGTGACGTCCCTTCCATTGTACTAAGGCACTGCCACCGAGTGTTTTACACATACCCCGTACCCATGCACCTATACCTGAAATTTGTGACTACTGACTGTTTGATATAGGTGCCGTGGGCAAAAATGAGATTTGGCTTAATTCCTTCTAATGCATAGGAATATACGATCGTGTTGTGTGTCCTTAACTAGCAACATATGTCACTTTCTATGGGGCGGGGGCCTGTACCAACCCGTCATATATACTGATACCAACAATAGCCGTACGCATTCCAACAACGCCCGTTGTTATGACTGGAGATAAATACATTGCAATCTGTGCAATCCAATTTAGCCAAGCTCTCACATAAAGTGAGACTTTTACGCCGTCGTCCTCCTCACACAGACCGGCCACGGACGTTGGTAGAGCAGCGTGGTCGCGTTTCAAAAGGTTAGAGTCGAGGAAAATCATAAATTCGAAAAGCACTACCTGTACACAGCAAGCAGTTTGCCATCACGTTACCAGTTACCACCACCCTCTGTGGAAAAGTCATTTCGGAGTTCACTCCTCTTCCTGCTGCTGCAGAACCCCACCTGGACAATCGTCGACGTAGATCTCTGTGTGCCGGTGCCGGACTCGAACCTGGTTAACAATAGAAAAGCGCGCGGTCGGGTTCGGGTGTCATGTGCTCGGCCCTCTCCACTAGCAGCTCATGCCAAACATGGTGGTTACGTTACGTGGCAAACGATTTATGTGTCATCTTTTGTATCGCGCGAATGAATGCAATCGGAATTCTTCCTGAGCGAGAATGCGAACGAAAAAAAAATATATATAGCTAAATGAATGCAAATAAAAGACGGAACAGAGTAGAGTTCTAAAGTTTTTTTCCAGCGCTTTTGACGATTGTGATGTTTGTTATGCAGATAGCGCCGAAATGGTTCCGACGGGTTTATCAAAAGGTCTGGCAAAAGCGTTGGTTCTGATGCTCTGCCAAAATAGCATGAGTGGAGTTCGGCGTGGGTGAGTAATGATAGGGTCTGCCACGTATCTACATGAGTAGGGGTAGATATATATCTGTAGCACATGCGGTGGAATTGAGATTGTAAACTAGATGAGTTGAACTGTTAGCTGAACTCGAGTTGTATGGCCGGAGTAAAGCCAATTTTTTTTGCTGCCAGACATTTGGTGGTTAGTGAATTGTAGTACGATTGGGGTTACTTAGAGGGCTTCGTGTGAAAGGAGTAGTTAAGTATTTTCACTTTTTTTTTGTCGAATTTAGGGTTAGGAGTGTGGGTAGTTAAAACGAGCATTTCGAAGGTTTTGCATGTTTAATCGATGAACTTTGAACTTGCTAAGGGGGTCTGGCCGATTTTTTCAATGTTTCGCTTATATTATTTTTTGGACTTTTCGGATCTATCAACAGGTAGAATCGTTGTTGTCCTACTTGTAGATGGGCTTTGTTCTATTGTGTTTATTGTGCCCGCAACGGATATTATTAAACGGATTTGCTAATTTGTCTTCGTGGCATGCTATATTCGCATAAGATAGAGACAGCCCTAAAAGAAGCAGTGGCTGAAATCAAAGGCTTGCTGGTATCTGCCGGATTAGGTTGTTTGTTGTTCAAAAAGCTGTGGAATACGTGAATGTAAGTGTCGTACTCCAAAACTTAAGATCGATGGAAGCCTTCAAAAATGTAGGAGTATAAATATTGAATACTATTACTCACCTTTATGGTGGGTTCAGAGTCCCAGTGATTAACGCGTTGAAATAATAAGGCGGGTCCCTGTAAAGTAACAAGACCAACGTTTTTTACACTAACCCACCTCTTGCGATAGTCTGACAAATATCTAAGAGTACAGAGCTATCCTGAGACGCTTCTCAAAATTTCCATTTGGAATTAGCGAGAAACAGGAAGTTTCATTTCCAAAAAATAAGGAGAAAGATACGGAGCACGTAGACGCTTCGCAGAATGCGTACGAATTTTTCAAGTGTGCAGCTCCTAATAGAGAACATGTTGAGCTCAAGGGAATACTGGTCGGAAACCTCCGGGTTCGTCAAAATCAAGCTGAGGAGAAAAGAGAAAATAAGGCAAGTAGAAAAAGTGACTACAGCAAAAAATGCTAACCATCACCGCGATGTTATCCCCAAAGACATAACACTCCCGTAAAAAGAGTGGTAGAAGTTTGTTGGGGGTAGATTAGTACGTAGGCCATCGAGCTGTTCAGGTCTGCAAATGGTGGAAAAGATCGAGTTGTAGCGACTATTCGTTTCTGACACTGGGACCACCACCTCATAACACCACCTATATCACTTAACAAATCGACTATTCTGGTAAAAATTAATCATTTCAAGGATGCTGCTTATGGCTCCACGCAAGTCTATGCCGGCTTAACGACATCTGCGCATCTTATCTTAGTAGCTTGAGATATTTGTTAAAAATATTGCCTTCTGTATTTACAACTACACTATGCCCTTTCTGTTCTGGCACGATATTGAAGAAATTGCATGACAGCGCATATCTTATCAAAATCTGTCTCATTTTTGTTAGAGCTCCAGGCAGGAATGCTATTTAAGTCGATAGTTTGGTCTTAACCAGGATTTGTCTCATTATACAGTGCAGGGCGTTCAGCTTATAGCGTCTAGACGTGTTTTTGTTTCTGTGCTAATTTGTGGCTCTATTTCTTCGATACTGCCAAAGTTCATAGCATACCTCGCAGTATCCTATCTTGTTTTGAATGTTCCAATGACTGGGGCCTAATGAGCCATACGTTCTCTGTAGTGGTATCTGCGGATGTTGTGTACACTACAACTGTGCTAAACTTGACCAAGTAACATTCAAAAAAATTAGTAATATACTTCTTCTTCTGCCGTAAATGTAATTTTACAAGAGCTGTATCCCTATTTACGAAAGTTCAAGATAACAGCACCCAAATTGGTGAATTAAAATCTACGATCGCTGAGTTGAGTGCAACAATATTGGACTTGTCTTAGTCGTTGTCATCAATGAACAATGCTCCATCCTTATCAGTGCTATCGCCAAATACTTCTCCGAAATGCCCCCCGATTTTGGATTCTCATTTAACTAGAGGTGCTAAAAGAAGAGCGGAGATATATATTGAACAGAAGCCAAAGAAAATAAATAAAAAAAATCGGCATTAGGTTCCACTTCATCGCATTTACAAGTACCAATTGCTCCTACTGCAACTTCATCGTCTCTTATAAATCTCTATCGCCTGTAATCACAACCAACTCTTTTACGGACCAAAGTCCAATTGGAAATCCTGACACAGGAATCGACGAAACAATTCCTGTGTCAGTGATTTGAATTTCGTCAATGGATATTGTTCTCTCAAATCCAACGATGCCCATCCAAACTCCGGCGGATGCAGAAGTTTTAGTGTCTGACATAGTAGCTTTGGATAGACCCCTACCGATATTTATTTCAAACTTTCCTAAATCGTCTTACTTAATTCCACTTTTTAAGAAAGGCCTACAAAACAATATAAATAATAATGGAGGCATTGCGAAGCTTAGTGTCATTCCTAAACTCTTCGAGGCAGTTATAACTAAAGATTTATCACCAAAATATTCTTTATGGATTAAATGTTACCTGTCAACTCGTGTACAATATGTTATGATTAAATGTCCTATATCTGGAGTTATCAATTCTAAGTTTGGAGTTCCTCAAGGTTGTCACCTGGGACCTCTTTTGTTCCTGTTATTTATAAATGATCTACTAATGATCCATATGTAACTAAAAACCTTTATGTTAGTCTCGTTCGTTCAGTGTTGGAGTTTGGATGTCAAGTTTGGTGTCCATATTATGCCTGCCACATTTCCCGTATCGAATCTATACAAAAACAATTCTTACTGTTTGCTCTTCGTCATCTTAATTGGGATAGTCATGTTCATTTGCCACCATATCGTCAACCTCTAATGCTGATTGGTTTAAATACACTAGCTGATAGAAGTTCTACAATAAATGGAGTTTTTGTTTTTAAATTGTTAACTAGTGAAATTAATTCGTTATATTTGTTATCACCAATATACATTAATGTTCCAATTTATGAAAGTCGAAACTATAATTTGTTAAAATTAAGAAATTCCTCAAGAAATTTTTTAAATAATTTTTTTTTAATATTAGCACGCGCTAAAGGTGTTTGGGCACAGCGCGGTCATTAAATTAACTGTGGAGAAGAAAAGAGGAGATACCGATGTTCATTGGTTTTAAATTTTTGTAAATTGTAATGGGGAGGAAAGACTGAGTTTGGTAAAGCATTCCATATTCGTGTTGTTCGGTTTAGGAATGAATCTCTATATTTCATAATCCGTCCGAAGATAGGCTTGGGGGTGAATTGATTAGCATTCATGGCGTTATTAGTATCCAGTACTTTGGATGTCTTAACATTCCGAGGAGCTAACATCGACTCGGATCACTACCTTGTAGCAACCAAGCTAAGAATGCGGATATCCACCACGCCACAACAATCCAAAAATACTGTGAAAAAATTCAATGTCGGAAGACTGCAATCGCAAGAGACCGCCAAGACCTTCGCACAACGCGTATCCCTTAACCTCTCGATTAACACCATACCACCAGCATCGAATGTCGAAGAGCAATGGCAACGATGCCAACAGGCCATTAGATCAGCCGCAACTGATGTGCTAGGTTTCTCTCGCCCACCAGCAAGAAACCCCTGGTTTGATGAGGAATGCCGACAGATGCTCGCAGCCAAGAACGAGGACTACAAGGCTAAGCTGCAGGTGAAGACGAGAGCTGCCATTGAGCTCTATAGGCAAAGAAGAAGGGAAGAACATCAGCTTTTCAGCAAGAAGAAAAAAGAGCAAGAAAAGCGCGCGATCGAGGATATAGAGAGGTGCCACTCCAGGAACGATGTTAGCAAGTTTTACCAAAGTGTAAAACCTCAAAGCCATGGATATAAGCCTCGAACAGAATCCTGTCGAGATGAACAAGTTAATATCGTAGTTGAGACATAGTCGATGCTAAGGATATGAAAGAACCACTTCTGCAGACTGTTAAACGGCGATGACGAACAACATTCCGCTGTCAGGCAGAACGAACCATTCAATATTGGCAACGACAGCGAAAACTGCCAACCACCCGACCTGAGTGAAGTGAGGATAGCAATATCTAAACTCAAGCTTAATAAGGCTGCCGGAAATGACGGCCTTCCCGCTGAGCTTTATAAGGCCGGCGGAGATGACTTGGTAAGTAACATCCACCAACTCATAAGCCAAATCTGGTCGGATGAAAATATGCCTGAAGAATGGAACCTCAGCATCGTTTGCTCGATCCACAAAAAAGGAGACCCTCTGAACTGCGCCAACTACAGAGACATAAGTCTCCTCAACATCGCCTACAAGATCCTATCTGCCGTAATATGTGAACGCTTGAAACCGTTTACCAACAACCTGATTGGCCTTATCAGTGTGGTTTTAGGCCAGGAAAGTCCACAACCGATCAAATTTTCACACTTCGGCAGATCCTGGAAAAAACTCAAGAAGTCCAAATCGATACTCACCACCTATTCATCGATTTCAAAGCCGCATATGACATCATTTATAGAGACGAACTGTACAGAGCCATGTTTAGTTTTGGTATACCGCCCAAAATCGTCCGTTTGTGTACGATGACGATAGAGAATTCTCGCTGCTCCATCAGGGTCGGAAACGACCTCACCGACACATTCGATACCAAAAAAGGATTTAGGCAAGGCGATGCGCTGTCATGTGACTTCTTTAATCCTATCGGATTCAACGAACGTTCCAATAATATACCATGCTGCAAGGAGAGCAACAGATAAAAGGATCCTTTATGAGCCTTTTGAGTCGGAGGACGGGAATACTGATCAAATTAGATACTGCATTAGCATACCTGAAAGCGACAAAAGTAACACTAACAGGTTAAATAGAGACCGATACTGGTGGCTAGACTGGGCTGAAGCCGATACTTAGGTTAAGTAAAACTAGGCCCTGACATGTGATCTCTGATCTAACGATGACTTGTTAGTCGATGGAATAGAGATCACATGACAGGGCCTAGATAGATTTAGATAGGTTTAGATAGGTTAAGTTAGTCTTGTAGGTTTTAGTTTTATATAAAAAAAAAAAGTTGCGACTGTCTTCTAATAGGTTTTGATTCACATTTTCCTATTTTCAAAAAAAAATATATATAGTACATAACAATAATACAAAAATTCACAAAAAATATAAAATTTGAATTAAACAAAAAATTATATATCATGTAATGCGAACCATAATGGACTTTTACTTTGGCAAAAGTTAAAAAAATGTCTAGTCTTTAAGTTTATTTAGGCTATTAATTAATATTAACGAAATTGTGAATAAATAAACGTTTAAAAAAAAAAAAAAAAACAAAAAATTCTTGAGAGGATTGTGCAAAACTCCAAAGCCAACACCAGAGGCACAATTTTCCAAAATTCGGTGCAACTACTAGCATACGCTGACGATATTAACATCATTGGTAGGACTCAACGTGATGTCATAGCCACGTTTGCTAGTATAGGGAAGGAAGCGGCGAAAATGGGTTTAGCAGTAAATGAGGGTAAGACTAAGTATATGCTGTCATCACGAAAGGACTCACAACATCGACGAATTGGACAGAACGTCACCATTGACAGATATAACTTTGAGGTAGTACGGGACTTTGTCTACCTCGGCTCCGCTATTAACTCTGACAACAAAATCTCGTCAGAAATCAAACGAAGAATTACTCTTGCCAACCGCTGTTTCTGAGGGCTAAGAAGGCAATTTAGTAGTAAAGCCCTCACTCGAACTACTAAGGAGATCCTATATAAGACCCTGATCATCCCAGTCCTGCTCTACGGCGCTGAAGCATGGACCGTATCAAAAGCGGATGAAGAAATCCTTGGTAGATTCGAGAGGAAAATTCTTCGAAAAATCTTCGGTCCCGTTTGCGTTGATGGGCTATGGAGACGAAGATTCAACCAAGAACTATACGAGCTGTACAGCGACATGCCCCTGGTCAAAAAACTCCGCATTGGACGTTTAAGATGGCTAGGACATTTAGAACGAATGGGCACCAATACTCCGGCTCGCAGAGTCTTCGATTCCCAGCCAGACGTCGGACGCAGTAGAGGAAGACCTCGCCTTAAGTGGCGCGCACAAGTAGAAACCGACCTCAACCAACTTGGAGAGCGCAACTGGAGGCAGTTAGCTAAGGACCGGGCTAATTGGAGAGGCATGTTGGTTGAGGCCCAGGTTCATTCCGGACTGTAGCGCCACTTAAGTAAGTAAGTAAGGTTGAATGTTTGAAGGGCGGAATGCAGCTGGCTATTTCGATTGAGCATTTCCTGTTAAAATAGTTAAAAGTGTTAGGCAACAGATATTCCTACGATGTTCAAGCGAGACTATTGAGTTCGCTACGGTTGGATCTCCTATCAGTTTTATCGCACGCTTTTGTATCCTATCCAGTAGGTGCAATGATGTTTTTGCTGCACCTGACCAGATGTGGGCGTTGAACTCAAGTTTGGGGCGTATATACGCTTTATATATATATTGAGGCCAGATCAGAAGGGGTGAAATATTCTTTGCATCGAATATGTGGTCTCCTTTCTGTACTCAGTTGTACTTTATTACCTGTTGCCTTGAAACATTTACAATTCCACGTGCAACTGTGTGTAGGTATCATAGATCCCGCATTTCAACTATTGAAGGCAGCTGCTAGTTGTTTTTTTTTTTGTAGAATTGGGAGACTCTTCCAAGCTGGGAGACTGACTGTGTATTATATTATATCTTATGGATTCTCTGGGTCGGTATGGGTCTTGCATTGCAGCGTCTTTTACTTGCAATCAACATTTCACCATGGACTTGTTGTCGTGTAGGCTGTGTTTTCGACCTCTCCTGTTTAATGTTCTCACATTCCAGCTGCAGATACAAACGTCGGTGGTCTTGTTTCGTTTAGCAGGTTCGTCAACAATAAAATCATTTCTTTCCGAGGCTATTGGTTGCTTCGTAACAATGGGTTTTTCCATGAGTGGGTAGTTCCAATTTATTAGATACCTCTAGGACACGGGGCCATCGGTATCCACTACGGGATTAAGCGCTGTCGTTGGCCTTTTGGTTCATCCGAAACCATCTCTGTTCAAGGGGCCTGAAATTCCTAAATAACCTGTTGCCTGAATATGTCGAAGCAGCTCATCATTATACTGTTGCTGTTTTTCGTCTTGGTATCAACACTCGCACTTATCGTTTAAAAAGTCAAATCCGGTTGGATGAGGCCAGTATTCGATGGTTAACACTTGGAGGTACAAATAAGCACTATTTATGTGTAATCAGAGTTACAACCACTGCGCATTGCCAAGTCAAAGCCAACATTAACCACCCGTGGTGTTCCGTCCACGAGGTCGATAATTCCTCCCAGAAAGAGCCTTTTCTCTACTCCGTGTAGACGTGTAGATGATATTGTAAGAAGTTGTTCTAACGCGATCATTGACCGCCTTAGTGCCAATCGCTTTTCAATTAAGTTTGCTTTCCATAACGAATCCGCATCATATGTTGCCATATGGTATCGTATCTAATAAGTGTCGCTTAGTTTTCTTGTTTGTAATCCTTTTTAATTGCAAAAATGGCGGTAATGTATGCGATATAACGCGCGATTGATAACCCTTATAGTTGGGATTTGGCATTATTGGTGGTGTGGTTAAAGGTGTCACAGTTGTATAGACATTCAGCTAGATTGCTATAAAAAAATAACTAAAAACTCTATTGTTAGCAGCTAAAGGAGTCAGTTATTCCTCCTTCACAATGATGCATAAGTTGGATAAACATTGCTAATTCATATTCAATTTCCAATGGCATAGATTCGTACTTAGTCATAGAGGAATGCCACTACTCAAACTGACCCGTTCAAATGTTGAGAACGGTGTGGGGGGTTCCCTTCCCATCTCTTATAGATTTAAAACCCATTGACTTAGCTAATCACTTTGCCATAGTTGCACTATCAGCAATTTACTCAGACCAAGTTTTTTTTTCCAAGTTTTGAAGCCTTGGCTACGGCAGTGCTTCCAGGAGTCGGAGTGCGGTCCTTACAATTTTTGTTGTTTTTTTGTGATTATATTGTTGGGTCCCACGAGTAGAAAAGGAAGAACAGTTCACTAGCACAGAAATCCGTTGATCAGGTAAGGCAACATAAATCATATGTTTGCTTATTATACCGAATGTATCAAAATAAAAGGGCTTTTGTGGGTATTCAGCTTCAAAACATTCTCAGAAATAACATTTCCAACTAGCCAATTGTTTGATATTGAAAATGTTTAACTCACTATCATATTCCCACTAATAATCCCCATTAATATCTTTCGCTAAGCCATGATAAGTTTAATCGAAACACATCAAATATCAGAATTCATTCGAAATTATCAATCCAATAATATAACATGTTTCAGTTTCAATCTGCTCACGGTCTGATTAGTTCCGAATGGTATCCCACTAATGAAAAACTAATTCGACCGCCTGTCAACCTCTCAAATTGCCATTATCCCCTCAAAACATTTATCTGTGTATCTGTATATATAATTGCAAATTTTAATTAATGACTCCAAAGAATTGAATACGCTCGCCCTCAATACTGCGTCAACCTCGAAAATATTTCAACAGTCCCAGCGCATTTGCTGGTGCAATAAATTTTAGTTTGAATTTTAAATTACACGTGACTCTCTAAACCCACTTCCGACTTCCTGCGGCCGATATGATAAAGGGCTAACCAATATATTTCGACCAGAATCATCCATTTAGCAGTCACGCTGAAACCAAAAAAAAAAATAAAAATTCAAATTTTCTCTCGAATTCGACTCTGCAACGGTCGAGGGATAATTAATCGAAATAATTATGATTACGGGAGATTTCGTTTTCACACACAAACACAAGCACTCGGATCGGTCGGGCAATTCGAATATTTCAATTTTTCATGGCCACCGAGTACAGTCTACCACTTTTTCAATCCGCCTGACTTAACCTGGCATATCGTTCAATTGATTCCCTTTTTCATCCCCGGCCCCCTGTTAAAAATATTGTTTTCGAGTAATTTTTGTTTTCAACTCTAAAATTGACGACACCGTCTCTATGTCGGAAGTAGGTACGATGGAACAGTGGCGTGGGCTACATATAAAATAATTCCTATTAGGTTACCTATACTGAAATGGATTTACTTCCCGTTAATTTTTAGTCACGTCTCTACTTATTTGATTTCGAGGTATTGCAGGTTAGTTTCATGTTTTTAGATCACGCGTAGAGCTAAGGGCTCTATGCAATCAGAATAAGATCCAAATAACAAACGAAAAAGTAGAGGACCTAGCTAGACTAGGATCCACAAGCTTCGCTTCCCTATCCTATAGCAGAGAAAATTCCCCTTTATCTTTCAAAAGAACAGCTATAAGTAAAGTAATGGCAAGAGCAAGAGCCAGATGCCGAAGATCTCTGGCCCGAAATGAACAGCAGTAATTCAACCAAGCTTATCGCCAAAAAATCCTCAGTTTCAATAGCGGCAAGAGTCTCAAACCTGTATGGTAAGCACTCTAGTGCAATGATCTTGAACAGGATTTATCGCTTATGCAGGAAATATAGCGACCATGAAGTAGTTACCCTGCGATAAGCAATAGCCCAACGACCTACAGGATCTGACAAACATCAATATGATGGTTTGATCCACTTCTGCAAATGATCAGCCTAGAGTGGCTATCTCTCTCCGAAAACCGGAGCATCACAACATAATCCTATCTAAGTATTGTTATAGCCCTTCATCGACATTTACTCTTTCTACCCCTATGCTAGTGTGACGACTCAGAGTCAGAATGCCAACAACCCATCAGGCTAACATAACCTTAATGCGGGTAAATTAAAAGAGCGGAATGCAACTGGCTATTTCATGGTAAAGTAGCTGTAAATCAAAGCAAGGCAGGAAATATTTCGACATGTTCGAGCAAAACTTGGAGTTCGCTATTTTTATCCCTCCAATTAGTTATTTTATTTTTTTGGTGTATGACGTGGTCGTGGATGTTGAACTCATGTTTGGAGCATATAAACGCTCTATATTGTGGCAAGATCAGGAGGTGTAAAATATTCTTTATATCGATTTAGGAAACCACGAAATTTTTTGCGTTTTTAGCGACTTCCAATGTGTAGTCGTTATTAACAAATATACCGAGGATGGAAAGCTTTTCAGTATCTTTGACGTAAGTGCATTCATTGGCAATGACTGTAGATTTTGGGTTCGATTTAATGACAGAGGCCATCGTTGTGTTTTGGAAGCATTGGATTTAATACAGTCAATGTCGGAATTATATGGGTTTAATATAATTGCCATTTGGAGTACACATTCGTGATGATCTGACAAATCATTCGAGTAGTATCATTTGTCAAGAATAGCTTATCTCAACTAAGCCGTTCGGAGTCGGCATAAAACAGGAGGTCCCGCCATCGTGCAAGAAGTACACACGCACACATGAATGGTGTGAGAAAGCTAGGCCCTGGGTACTAACGAGCCTGTTGCGCCAAAAAATTGTATTGTATTGTAATTAGTACACATTCGTCTACCTGAAAAAGAATGTGAGAAGCTGAGATTACTGAGATAACTTAGAAACCGCAGACATGAGAAAGATATTCGGAGACAAAATAATGCTTTGAGAAACACCAGCAGTTATTTGCTGAGTTGCAGACTTCAAACCATTCAAAACAACTTGGGTTTAACCTTTGGAGATATAAATTTTATTTTAAAAAAGACGATTTTTATCGATTTCAAATGCACGCAACTTCGACAAAGAGGCTTGATGACAATGCCTTCAAAATTTGCTTTTGGAATATCAAGTCTCAGCGGAACAATCTGGTTTTCTTCAGATAGCTCATCATATTACCAATTGACCTGTAACTGCAAGAACAATACTGTCAGCTATAGCAACGTTTTCGTTCTTCGAGATATTTCATAAGCTGACGGCTTATCAGCGTTTCAATGACCATGAAAACAAGGGGTGTTAGTGAAATTGGTCGGTAACTCTAGGTAGGGCAAATTCAGTCCCGAAAAGAGTCTTGATAAGTAGAAAAGCTTACGCAGTGGTTTTGCTAACATAGAAGAACAACCTCTACAGTACAATGGTGGATATATCATCTAGACCAGCGAATTTTTGAATGTTCAGAGAAAGTGACTTTGTTCCATAGAATGTTGTACGTAGGAACTGGCTGCAAAATGCGCAGCAAGCAGATTTGTAGCATCTAAAGAGTTGATAGCTGGAATGTTATTCTAAATGAGCGTCTGAACTGATGACGATGCCGATTTTTTTTTGACAAATGACCAAACGATTGGTTATATAAGAACTTGACACACTTATTATGGGCATTACAGTCATTGTTGTGTTGTTAGAATTTGTTTAGTTATTCCATTTACCAGTGGTTATTCTGAAAAAGTGTAAAAGAGAGAATCCAACAATCATCATGGTAAGATGAAAGTTGTCTCATTTGCGATCAAAAGAATATCAAATGATCAATGAAAATTTATATCTGCATTCCCTTCACAAAAATGTCAGCCCACGGCACTGGCAGGGAATGAACCCTATATCCATTGAGTGTGCACACCATATAGCGACTTTCGCCAACGGGGGTGGATGGTACGCTGACAGTTAACCGTGAATGGATACGACCGGAACCACGCATCAGGGATTCGCCGCTGCCTGTTCATGGTTACCTATACTCTTGCTTGTCGTAAACGGTGTCCCCACTGGTTAGGCATGACCTGTATACATCGATATAGCACTTTGTCAGAGTAAATAAATTATCCACGCACTGTGCCAGAGAATATTGGATTCCAGAATTTCATAGGTATGCATGAAAACCAATTTCGGTGTGATCCGATCGTGGCGCAAACTGCGGCAATTGCCTGGCGTTGATTGTGAAGAGTTTTTGAGTTTTTGAGTTTAGTTGTTGGGTAGTTTGCGCCTGCGAAGGAATGCACTCGTAGTAATAGAATTAAATAAATTTCGTGGAGTAATCAATTGCAAATTGATTTGGTCTATTCAATTGGAAACCCATTTAGATAATCGGATTAATAAATTACTGATAGTGAGTGAGTGCATAAAGTGATACAAGAACTAAATGAAATCACAAGTGCAATAGATTCCAGAGTGTAATTTGCCAATTTAATGCAATGTGAATGCAATTTAAATTTAGATATTGGATACAAGTTGATTTGGTTTTTGTGTCTGTTTTCGAATATAAATAATGTGATGCTTGTAATGGGTTTACTAAGCGGATTCGGGTGGAATTATTTAGCTGGTCTTTTGTGTTAAACGAATTACAAAAGCTTGTAATGTCGGCACAAACGTTTCATATTGCACAATAATCTGAAAAATGTATAAGTTTTAAATACCACAAAGGGAGTTGATTTGAAATAATATGTCACCTATATTCGAAGTTCTCTTAATTGTCGAAAAATTTAAAAAAAAAGAGTGTGAAACTAATAGAATGGAAAACAGGGGAAATATTTTCGCATGAAACCTCTCCCAAAAAAAAAATGTATTGCAATCAGATGTTTTTTAATAACCTTTTTGAATTACTGAAAACATTTTTTTCTGAATCAATTTTACTATGGACAATAAAATATGGGCTGATTTTAAAATTTCCCACATTTAATATTCAAGCAAATAAAGGGTTAAAAAATCAATAGATTTTTTTTAAATGCGAAATAACGCAAATATATCATGAAATCTTTATTATCAATCTAAGTACCTATTCTTGACATTCAATTTTTAAAGATTACCCCTCTCAAATGTTGGCCGCGACTGCGCCGTAGATCGTCCATAACGACGCTCCAATATTCGATGACGCGTTTGACATATTCGCCGGTATCTCGCGAATAACACGGGTAATTTTGGCCTTACATGCTTCAATAGTAGCTGGCTTATCCACAAACACCTTACACTTTCTGTAGCCTAATGAACTTGCTGGCCTATTCACTGGTTCGAAGGGTGAAATTAACTGTTCATCGTAGCGATCTCTCAATATGTCCATTGTTTCACGGGCTGTTGGGCAAATAGCGCCGTCTTGTTGGAACCAAATTTTGACGAGATCTCGGGCTTCAATTTTAGGCAAAAAATAGTCTGTTATCATAGTGCGATAACGAGCTCCATTGAAAATAACGTTGGTGCCAGCCTCATTTTTGAAGAAATACGGAACGATGATTCCACCGTCCCATAAACCACACCACAAAGTTGTTTTGAGTGGATGTAACAGCAGCTTTTGAACCTCTTCCGGATGTTCTTCGTCTCATGTACGGATATTTTTCTTATTGACGTATCTATCCATTGAATCAGAAATGGGCCTCATCGCTGAACAAAATGTTGGTCGAAAATAGTGGATCTTCAGCAAGTCTCTCGATAGCACATTTACTGAATTTACAAATGTTGTTCGGGTGTAAGTCAATTCATGGAGACTCATGAAATGTCAATGAATACTGAATAAAAAACACATAGCATGGATAATAAGTCTCCATTACATCCAAAATCTTTCCTATCACTCTCTTTCTTCCCCTTCTCAAACGCTCGTACTGTGGTAAAACAGGGTATTTATAGCCCCTTGAGTGAGCGCAAATTATAAAAAAAATGACAATTTGACACGAATTACGCGCTTTTTTTCATAAAACCCCTTTCGAAAAAAATACCACATGATTGATCACCCGTTAGAAGGTGTTTGAATACAACATTTATTTAACCTAGCTCAAAATGAATGTCCTAAAATAGGCATGGTCTAGATTTTAGTTTTAGAGACTCAAAAAATGCCGCTCCTAAAAATGACTGCAGAGGACATTCATGAAAAAATTATGACTTTTTTTACGCTTGAAATGGTGAGTAGGATTTAGCTCCTGAGTCAATTGAACCTTGTAAGTGAGTAAATTAAAATCTTTATTCAAAATTCGCATCATTGATGTTCGTGAGATGTTCAATTGTTGGGCACGAGGTTGAGGTTGACGGCTCTTCTGTCACACTATAGCGAACAACAGCAATGTTTTCCTCAGAATGAACTGGGCGAGCATGTACAGATGTTTTCACATTTTCTACAGACCCGGTTTACTAAATTTGCGTACAATTCTCCCGATTGTGGACACATTTGCTGACCAAAAAAGTGCACCAAGCGCATTTTCATTTGAACTCCCATTTTTGTAAAAGGCTTCAACAATCTTAACGCGCTGCTCAATTGTGAACCTCTCCATGGCTGAATTTGTCAAACACTGAAACAAAGAAATGTTAATTTAAATTGGGCAAAAAACTTGACGTTAAAGTGTGACTCAAAGTTGACATCTTGCATTATGGTTGGACCACCCTTTACATTACGCAACGGCCTCTCTACCCGTTGAGGGTCTCTTCTAAGCAAGGCAGCCTCTTCGATCCCGGACACATTGCCTGCCCGTTATTCAGTCCAAGCGCTCAGGTATCTGCGATCGCTAGATCATTTAACTGGAGGTTGGGTCTTCCTTGTCGCCTTGAATCTGCAGTCTGGGATTCGAAGATTTTCTTGGCTGGACCATTATTGTTCATTCGCTTGACTTGGCTGAACCAATGAAGTATTCTTGTTGGGATCTTTGGTAATACATCCACATCTTGGTACAGTTCATTTAGTTCCTGATTGTATCTTCTCCTGTATTCCCATTCCTCCGAGGCAGATGAACTATTTAACTACTTCAAAATTGGGTCTATTAACAGTGACATTTTGTCCAGATAGCATATACTTCATCTTGCTCTCGTTAACGGTGTTCGATAATTCACGCAAAATGTAATTTTGATAGAGAAAACAGATTTTTAATGAAGCTTACATTTTTAATGATTCATAGAGTATACAGATTGGGGTTATGTATGGAATAGCACATCGGATAAATGGCCGCCACGGCTTTGCTAGCATGTACGTACTATTTTATTGAAATTTTCTATGACCGTTTTGTATAAATGTGGCTCTATTTAATTAATACACCGCCTAATTTCCTCTTTCAAGGCTTGTTTGCATAGACCTTTGACTTCAAAAAACCCCAAAGAATAATGTAAATGGCGTTAAATCGCAAGATATTGATGGCCAATTCTGATCGCAAAAACGGCCGATTACATGATTAGAATGGCTCATGCTGAATTGAATTGTTTCTCTGGCTGTATGGCATGTGGGACCGTCTTGTTGAAACCACATGTTGGTCACATCCGTATCTTGTAATTTAGGCACTAAAAACTGACCATCCGCATTTTCAAAGAGGAATGGTCTTATATTGCCACCAACCCACTATCCGAAACAAACAGCTACGTATCGTGGATGCATTTGTTTCTCAAGAAACCCCAAATCCGACAATTTTGACGAATAACGAAGCCGTCACCATGAAAATGAGCTTCATCACTGAAGACGATTTTGTTCAAAAATTCAGCATCCATTTGTTGTTGTTTCAAAATCCATTCAACGAACTTCTTGAGTCAATTGAAATTTGTAATCATGAAGTTTCAAGTTTTTCTTGACAATTCCCTGTAGATAGCTTCTGAAAATGCCCAATTCTTGACTTTGGTACCGAATTGATGTTCCTGGACTTTCGTAATTATCTCGCGAACTGCTTCAGTAAGGCCCAGTGTTGAGTTAACTCTGAGTTAACCTAGAGTTTACTAATACTGAAATAAATTTAATCCAGAGTTAACTCACGAAGCAGTTTTTCAGTGCAGGATTAAATTTGACTCTGTTTGTGTAGATTTGATTTGGTAGCACTCATGTTTTATCGATTTTGCTGTCAAAAAGTTATCTAAATGTATAGAACCTGCAACAGCTCAGTTATCAGCTGTTTGGTTTCCTTTTCCCCGAGCAAATGAAATGCTTTTGTCGCGATCTTACAAGTTTTTTTCTTCTTAAAACAGTCAATTTCAATTTGGGAAACAGTTTCGAGTCGCTGAGATCTGAATCTGAATATATCGTACACGTATTTAGATTATTAAAATTTAATAAAATTTCCACATATATGGAATTAAAAATAATTGTTTGCTTGGTATTTATCATCCGTCAAAAACATCTGATTATGTAATCCCAGAGTTAACTCACCAAACTTGCTGGGTTAACTCGAAGTTAACTCTGGATTTAAATTGAGTGAAAAACTACTTTCTCGAGTTAACTTGAGTTTAATCCCGAAACTAAGATGATCTCGCACTGAAAAACCGGGCCTAAGATCACTAATTGATCCAGTCTCCATGAATTTGTCAATTATTCTCTTCACAGTTGATGGTTTGAAATCACTATGACGGCCATATTTTGTACGAAAATTGCAGACTGTAGCTGACAAACCTTCATTATTTTTAAGTTTTTTTGAGGTCGGCAGCACTGGTTAGTAATGGCGTCCAAACGTCATCTGTCAAAGTGAAAAGTTTTCAGTATACTCTACCATTTGATCATGGAAAGACTTACAAACGAGCAACGATTGCAAATTATTGAAATTTATTATCAAAATTTGTGCTCTGTGAAAACTGTGCAAATCCGCTGTTTTATCGAAAAATCGTGTTCAGCGATGAGGTTCATTCCTGACTCAACGGATACGTAAATAAGCAAGACTGTCGCATCTGGAGTGATGAACAGCCACATGCCATACAAGAATTACCGATGCATCCCAAAAAACCGTTGTTTGGTTTGGTTTATGGGCTGGTAACCGATTATTTCTTGTGCTGTTATGTAATGCCGTTAGTCTATTTGGACAAGCCGAACACGATTGAAGCCTTACAGGAATACAGGCCGAAATGCTCGAAAAAGTGACGCAAAATTGGACCTTCCGAATGGACCATTTGAAACGGAGCAGCGGACAACATTTACATGAAGTTGTCTTTAAAACATAAAACGTAAATCGCAAAGTCCTATTTATCGATTACATTTTGAATATGTGATACAAATTTGAGTGTTTTATTCGATTTTTTTAAAAAAAAATACGCTTATTAAATGGCGCGAAATTCAAATTTTGCGTGAATTATGGGACATCCGTTACAAAACCAATGCGTTTCGCCTCATACTTTATTTTCGTAAATACTTCTACAGCGGCGAGATGGAAGTGACCAATGAAGTTTATATCGTCTGCGTAGCCCAGAAACTAGAGAACTTATTGAAGATAGTGCCTTCCGTATTTACTCCTGCCCTACGCACTATCTGTTCCAACACGAGATTGAAGAAATAGAGAAATCATGATAGCGCATCTGTTTGTCGAAATCTGGTACATGTTTGGAAAAGTTCAGAAGAGCTGTTTCGAAACTCAACGTCGCATCGCGTGTCCTCCAGTGTTATGCGAACAGCTGTGTCAGGTGGTATCCCGAATGCCGCCATCGCTTAATACAGATCTAGGCGATGGATGCTATCTTACGCGGCCTTGAATTCGATGAAAAGATGATGTGTATCGACTTTTGTCGGTATTTTCCAGGATTTGCTTTAGTTGACAAATTAGGTCTATGGTCGATCTGCCGGGCCGAAAGCCACACTGGTACGCGCCGATAAATGTGCTGCAGAATGAATTAAAACGTTTACACAGTACGTGGGATAGGATCTTGTATGCGACATTTAGCAGGGATATGCCACGGTTGTTAACGCAAAACATGAGATCGCCTTTTTTGTAGATTGGACTTATGGGAGCTGATATTTCAATCATCGGACATTTTATCATAATCTCCATATTTTAATAGTTATGTTATCAGAACCTGCTACCCTTTTCTTCAGTTCTTCAGTTTTTTGATGGCTTCTTCAATACTGGGAGGGGAGTTACCTCTTCGTTGACTGGAGGTGGGGTGGTTTTTCGCCCTATCACTCTCTCGACATAAAAGATCTGCTGGGAATGTTGCCTAAATACATCTACATCAGTTGTTTTGCGTCATAGCGGCTTGGGCTTTGTAGATTCTGGCAAACTCCGGCTCACTAAGACGATAAACGTGAAGTATTTTTTTTCACCATTCGTAGCTTCTTCTCGTTGGATAGTCGGGCTCTGATCCAATGTGAAATTTATTTGATTCTGGAACTTTTCTTTTAATTGTAAAACCGTTTTTACACAAATGCGATTGAAAACTGCCTTTTATTTCTTAAGATCCTCATAACATCTGCCTTGTAGAGACATATCTCCTACTAGTTATATAACGCTACAAATACTTAAAAGCCTTTAGGACGCATTTTTAATAAAAAAAATTAAGTCTTATTAATAAGTATGTAATCTTTGGCATAGTATGCACCACACATCTCATCACACCTATCGAAAAGTGGACCCTTCAAGCAATCATTCAGCCTACGGAAAAACCTATTTCTCTCAAGGAATTTACTATGATAACTTCGTCGACATTGAGTAGCCATCAACAATGTAGATACTCTTGCGATCCCTTACGCTCTTAGGGAGCTACGTCCATCACCGATGCAATGTGTGACACCAAAAAAAGAAGGAAGCCCCATCAGGCTAAAACCTTGTCATAAACTACTAACGTAGTTAAAAAAAAATTCTGAACACCGTTTTTAAGCCTAGTGGAGTACCACTGCGGACATTTTCAGAAACAAACAAAATGTCAAGGACTCTATCTAAAACTAATGGTGGAGCTGGCGCCGAGGCTTACTCCTTCAATCAGCAGCGTCTTCCAGCGAAACTCGTCGCTTGGTTCGAGAATAATTCTTTATTATGTAAGGATATTGCGATTCATATCGATAATCAAGCGCCCAAGCATCCTAAATTCTAGAATAATGAAAGACTGTCCTTAGTCTTTAAACGATACACTGTCAATCTTTATTGGGCTTTGGAACACTTGACACATTCTAGGAAATGGCGCAGCTGGCAGAAAAGGCTCTCAAAGCATAAATAGCAGACAACTTATTTTCGTCTGTGAGTCTATGTATTTCGCTAAACTCAAAACCGCTGTTTATCGTTTTTCACATGAAACTAAATATCGAGTACTAAAATACCGCCCGCTTATATTCCACTTGACACCAAAATGCCGAAATCAACACGGGACACTACATCCTTTTGAGTATTTAAGAAAATTTACGAAGATTACACCTTGGGTGTCATTTATTGTCATTCTAAAATAATCGATTACTGGATATTTTCAGAAATTACAACCACCAGGTTCCATTGCTTTCAACTCGAGAATGTCCTACGGGTAACCGAATATGTCCACTTCAGTAAATCTCCTGTGTGCAACATTTTGCCTAGCACTAAATGTTGCAGCATCCCAGAATACACTCATAACTCTCGATCAAGGACCATTAGTGGGGGTAAGATGGCACATATACACACAGACAAGTAATCCCATTTTCTACTCAAGCCCGTGTTTAGTTAAAGGTATTTCCGGAATCATCACGCACAGCTGTCTACACCTTTCTGGGGGTACCCTATGCCGAGCCACCTGTGGGAGCGTACCGATTCACGGTAAGTTAAGAGGATTACATCAAAGCCAATAAATTGTATTACGTCTCTCCTGCCATGCAGTACCCCAGACCGCATCAAGGATGGAACAAGACTCTTTTGGCAACCGCTGCCAAGCCAATATGCCCACAGATGTCGAACAGCGTTTACGACGAAACACCAGATGGGACACCAGCACGCGAACCAGATATGAAAGAGGATTGCTTATACCTTAACATTTGGGTACCAGAGGTGAGCTTATATACTTGCAGCTAACAAGCTTAATGTAAATGAAATATTTCCACCTCCGAATTAAGGTTGGCTTACGTTTTGGTAGTCTACCGGTGCTGGCAATAATCACCGGCGAAGAAATGTCCTTCGATTGGTCGAGAAATCGACCATCTGGGCTGGACTTTTCATCCGAAGGGGTGGTCGTGGTCACCATTCAGTACAGAAGCAACATCTTTGGCTGGATAGGCCTGAACAATGAAGAGCTTCCTGGGAATTATGGCATTCACGACCAGGAATTGGCATTACAATGGATCCAACAGAATATCCAGCATTTTGGTGGTAATCCAAAGCAGGTGACTCTTCTCGGTCATGGCACCAGTGGTTTTGCATGTGCCCTGATCCACATGATTAGTCCGAGGAGCAACAATTTGTTCGCCCAGCTGATTCTAATGTCCGGAGCTGCAGTAAATTTGAATGTCGCCAACACTTTGCAACCATCGAAGAGGGTCATCGAGAAGCTGGGATGTCAGTTTGAGGCACTCAACCAATTGGTGGTGAAGTGCCTTCGTTCGAAGAGTGCGAGTGACTTACAGGCGGCATTTGAGAGTGTTTATGCCCATGGAAATTATTCCTCGGTAATGGGGCCGGTTGTGGATGGTTTTCGACCCAAAGGTGACCAATACATACCCATTGGCCTGATGCAGGCATTGGCTTTGGGAAACTACACGAAACGTCCCATCATCGTGGGGATTTGTTCGAACGAGGGTGCATTTATCCATGACTACTGGATCGATTTGGCCAAAGAGGGTTACGGCCCCTTAAGGACTTACATTAATCACACAACCGTTCCATTGGTTTTGCGAGAGATACACTTTCCGACCGCAGTCGATAAAAGTCATGTGCTAGACACACTCAACTGGAAGTACTTTGGGCAGATT
Source organism: Rhingia campestris (assembly GCA_932526625.1). Lineage (NCBI taxonomy): Eukaryota > Metazoa > Arthropoda > Insecta > Diptera > Syrphidae > Rhingia > Rhingia campestris. Next base: position 107,605,291 of record OW052182.1, read on the forward strand.
GGCAACCGTGCCAGTTATCTACTCAACGCAATGCAACGTATGGTATCGGAGGCGAAGTATGAGTCGTCCTTCTACCATGTTACCGAGGCTTTGGCCCGATGGATGGCATTTAATTCGACAGAGGGTGTGAATTTGTATGCGTATGCATTTCAAATTGTAAATTCAATGGATATGCGTGGCAAGGTGAATCTGTTTGGTGGAGCCTCGCACTCCTCAGATCTGCCATTTCTGTTGGGTCCGAGTTTGTTTCAACAGATAGCTAGGAGACGATTTACACCAGCCGAGGAGAAGATATGCCGCAAAATGAGAATGGCGTTTGTGAATTTTGTGAAAGGGGGGAATCCTACGCCTGGAAGGATATATGATGCGTGGCATTCCTACACTCCGGAGCGAAAGTATATCCAAATAATTGGTGAGGCAGATAATGAACCCTTGAAAAGTAACACCTACACTAGTCCATTTGAGAAGAACCTAGCAGTGATAGAGAGTCTCTTGGAGAGGAAATTAAGTGCGGGTCTCTCAAGGCCGAACAGAAATGAGTTCAATCCCTATCAGCTGGGGGAACTTCCTAGCCAACTGGACAATCGTCAGACAAAAGCTTCGTATCTTAACCAGCAACAGGACAGCACATATTTCTATCACTTGAAGAAAGTCTACTCCTTTTGGAATATACTCCTTCCGAACATAGCTCAACAGAAAATGCCAAACACAGGCAACAACATAACAATAGATGAAGCTTCTAGCCAAGGTGTTCGACTAATGGAGGCATCTGCCGATGCAGTCCGCTATAAGCATGCGTTCTTCTTGATGCTCACTCTGGTATGCCTTCTTCTTGCATTGTTAGGCATCTGCATTTACCTGTTGCGCCGTCAAAATTCTGGCTTCACAGCAGGGACCTTATGACAAAAGTTTTTTCTTCGCACGACCATCTTTGACCGTCAACGCTGGCGGAAAGATGGTCGGGCGAGGAATCCAAATAAAACGCCAACACCAAAGTTGCCAAGAAGAAATTCTAATTGGCGAAGACAATTGCAGCAACACCAGGAAGTCCAGGAGCATCCAGGCGGTGAACAAATTAGAAGCACCGCTTCATCCCGACAGAAAGTCCAGCCCGAAAAGAAGAAATCCGAAGGAGATAAAATCGCTTTGGGTCCTGTGTCCCGCAAACACGACAAGGAAGTGGATATTAGAAACTGGCAGTACCAACTAACGTGTGATAGCTTTTAGGTTAAGAACAGTGATTTAATTTATGTGTTTTTTTGTACGAGTTTTATTTTTTGTTTTTGAAACAAAAAATTTACAATAAATATCTTTTTTTATTTATGAAATTAAGTTTGATGTTTATTGCAAGAACGACAGATTCTTTATGAAGGTGGAAAGTGGAAGTATTGAGATCATAAAGTATCCAAAGTATCGATCTATATTTTATTATTTTATTATATTTAGGTGGCGCTACAGTCCGGGATGAACCTGGGCCTCAACCAACATGCCTCTCCAATTAGTCCGGTCCTTAGCTAACTGCCTCCAGTTGCGCACTCCAATCGACCAAGGATTTTTTCATCCGCTTTTGATACGGTCCATGATTCAGCGCCGTTGAGCAGGACTGGGATAATCAGGGTCTTATATAGGATCTCCTTAGTAGTTCGAGTGAGGGCTTTATTACTAAATTGCCTTCTTAGTCCGAAGAAACCGCGATTGGCAAGAGTAATTCTTCGTTTGATTTCAGACGAGATATTGTTGTCAGAGTTAATAGCGGAGCCGAGGTAGACAAAGTCCCGTACTACCTCAAGGTTATATCTGTCAAGGGTGACGTTCTGTCCAATTCGTCGATGTTGTGTGTCCGTATCGCCTTGCCTAAATCCTTTTTTGGTATCGAATGTGTCGGTGAGGTCGTTTCCGACCCTGATGGTGCAGGACAAACGGATGAGTTTGAGCGGTATACCAAAACTAGACATGGCTCTGTGTAGTTCGTCTCTATAAATGCTGTCGTATGCGGCTTTAAAATCGATAAATAGGTGGTGGGTATCGATTTGGACTTCTTGGGTTTTTTTCCAGGATTTGCTGAAGTGTAAAAATTTGATCTGTTGTAGACTTTCCTGTCTACAACAGACTTTCCTTTAAAACCACACTGATAAGGGCCGATCAGGTTGTTGGTAACCGGTTTCAGGAGTTCACATATTATGGCAGATAGGATCTTGTATGCCGGTGTTTAAGGATAGTGAAGCGTTCTCACTCTAGCCTCTCACTATCAACTCCTACTCTCACCTCCACGTGACTGGTGTGTTCCTGGTACCTCGACCGGAGATGGGATAATAAACCCCTGTGGAAGGTCGTTGGTGGCAGCAAACGAGAGAGGGGGAGGAGTGTCCTCTCACTAAGGCACTCATTCTCAGGCGGCAGCGGAGGAATTCCCTAGATAGAGTCAACAGCTCCAGTTTGATCGAACACCAGGTCTAAACGGATTTCCAATACTGAGCCAGGGTGTTGGAAAAGAGCTGGTCGCGGAGGAGCCCTCAATGGGTCAACAGCAGCGCTCATATCCCAAAATGGACTACTGACATCGGTATTTCCGGCCCGCTGTCCTAGGGTCAAAACAAGGACCTGGCCCTCCAGGTTGGGGGTTGTGCTTTGGGATCACTACCAATCCATGGAAAAAAGCTTATGTTACCAAGCAACCAATAGCCTCGGAAAGGACTGATATTATTGTTGACGACCCTGCTAAACGAAAAAAGGACAACGACGTTCGTATCTGCAGTACGATGTAGAGATTTGGGAAGAGAAGACATCTTTAGCAGTCTTCGCTACGGAACGAAATGCCACTTTAGCCAGCACACGGTTTCCTCACCTCGATATCCATAAGGGGACATGGCGGTCTCCAGATCAACGAACAGTCAACCAAATTGATCACATTGCGATAGATAAGAGGCACGCATCCAGTATTTTGGATGTCCGAATATTCCGAGGGGCTAACATCGACCCGGACCACTACCTTGTTGCAGCCAAGGTAGGGATGCGGGAATCCACCACGCCATAACAAACCAGAAATACTGTGAAACGAGTGGTGGGTGCACGACTGGGTCGTACGCAACTTTCTCTTTCACAGCGTGTTGGGCGTTAGATCAAATAGAAAGTACGCATTTTGATTATTGATGCTAAAAATGATATAAAAAATGTCGAAATGTGAACGTTTACTCCGAAATTTGAAGGAATCGGTGGCTATGTGAATAATAATGATTTTCCTTTTTTAGCCAAAACTTAAAATTCCGTTTAGTGATAGTTGGGCTAAAACGAATTATGTGGAATTGTTTCAAACTATAATAGTAGTATATATATCAAATTTCATTCAATTTGACATAGCAGTTTGCGAGAAATTAACAATTTTCTTTATATGGCCTAAATGACAAAATCCGTTATATGGATTTTATCGCAAAAACTGGGTATGCAGTTTTGTTGGAACTAATATGCTTATAGTATATATAAAGTTTAATCAAAATCGTTAGAGCCGTTTTCGAGAAAATTGAGGTTATGTGTAATTTTTGTATGGCAGGTAACTTAATTAACATGGCTAAAAGCAAACAAAAAAAATGGCCTAGAATTATGACCAAAACAAACTTGGATACGAAGTTTGAAGAAAATCGGTCGAGCCGTTTAGGCTGGGGAGACCATTACAGACAGACGGACCGACGGACGGAATTCCAAAAACAACTTTTTTGGGCTACGCTAACATCGTAATGTTAGAATCAATCAAAATCTCGAGGTCGAAAATTTTCACGAAAACAATATCTTTCTCTTTGTAAGAGAAAGCTAAAAATTTAATGTTGAAAGATTGCAATCGCAAGAGAAAGCCAAGGCCTTCGCGCAACGCGTATCCCTTAACCTCTCGATTCACACCATACCACCAGCATCTAATGTTCAAGAACAATGCCAACAAGCCATTAGACCAGCCGCAACTGATGTGCTAGGTTTCTCGCCGCCATCAGCAAGAAACCCCTGGTTTGATGAGGAATGCCGACAGATGCTCGCAGCCAAGAACGAGGCCTACAAGGCTAAGCTGCAGGTGAAGACGAGAGCTGCGATTTAGCTCTATAGGCAAAGAAGAAGGTAAGAAATCCGGCTTTTCAGAATGATGAACCAGGAAATATCGTAGTTGAGACACAGTCGATGTTGAGGATATGAAAGAACCACTTCTGCAGACTGTTAAACGGCGATGACGTCGATGTTGAGGATATGAAAGAACCACTTCTGCAGACTGTTAAACGGTGATGACGAACAACATTCCGCTGTCAGGCAGAACGAACCATTTAATGTTGGCAACGGCAGCGAAAACTGCCAACCACACGACCTAAGTGAAGTAATAAGGCCCCCTGAGCTTTATAAAGCTTACTTACTTGATAAGTAACATCCACCAACTCATAAGCCAAATCTGGTCAGATGAAAGTTTGCCTGAGGAATGGAACCTCAGCATCGTTTGCCCGATCCACAAAACATGAGACCCTCTGAACTGCGGCAACTACAGATGCATAAGTCTCCTCAACATCGCCTACAAGATCCTATCTGCCGTAATATGTGAACGCCTGAAACCGTTTACCAACAACCTGATCGGACCTTATCAGTGTGGTTTAAGGCCATGAAAGTCCACAACCGATCAAATTTTCACACTTCGGCAGATCTTGGAAAAAACCCAAAAAGTCCAAATCGATACCCACCACCTAATTATCGATTTGAAAGCCGCATACGACAGCATTTATAGAGACGAACTATAGAGAGCCATGTCTAGTTTTGGTATACCGCCCAAAAATTGGCGTGCTTTCCTCTACCGCCTGTATCTGCAATAAAATGTTCCACTTCATGGTCAATTTGTCCATTTGTTTCCATAGGATATCTTAGGTTAATAAATCTTTCAAGTTTTTCTCTGAATTGTGTCCAGTTTGTTCTCCTGCTTTGGATTACTTTTTTTCTCGACTTCCGTTTCGCTTAGTGACAAGATAACTTCGGTATGGTCTGACAATATGCCAGTACTACCTTCGACAATGGTTTCTTTTCTATCTACCTAAAATTCTGTTTTGGCGTTGAAACCCTTGTTTCACCCTTTTATATTTTAGTAAAACATCCAAACAAATGTCCTGGTATTCGCCTAAAAAGGCGGTGTACCTGTTTCTCTTCTCCTTTGCCTAGAAAACTCAGCAGCAACTTCCTTACTAGTCTAACTTCCATCAATAAACAGCAAAATACACTTAAAAAAAAAGACAAATCTAATAGTTGCAATCCTTTTAATTCTGATACCTAGAAAAGTGTTTCATCCTGCAAATTCACTATTTTTAACAGAAGACAGAAAACCGAGTTCAACCAAGTTCATGTTCGTATTTGAAAAAATAAAACACGTTAATCGTGTTACGATTATCCTATGCAAATGAACTATACATCCCCTACAATGGTAAATTGATCAATAACATCCTTGCCAGCCGCTATAGAACCTAATTAAGGCACTCCCCTTCCACGCAGCAACAAGCAACTTTTATTCAAATTTAACTTACCCAGTAACCAAAGCAGTATGAGCAAAAACTCATCTAATATATCGATTTGAAGAGGATACTCATACGTATAGTCCAAAGCCTCAATAGATTGCCATGTCCTGACCTAAATAACCCCCCCTCCATCGCCGTGCTCCTTTGCTCCGAAACGTATGACTCGCCTTGTTCAGATAGCACAATTTTGTTACACTTCATTAAGTTAATGGAATCTCGTATGATTCCCATTGCATCTCAGGGAGCAGAGTATCAATCTCTCTGTGTCCGGATAGGGATATCAATTTTTTTTTCATTTTCGGACACCGAAAAACTTTTCAATTTCACCTCTGACCCACACCCTTTCTGCACTTTCATCTGGAAATTGATCTGCATTCGATGCATTAAGGGAAATGGGTTCACCCCATCCATGTCCTCTCCTCAACAAGGACGGGTATATCCTGCAATAATTCCCGAGATAGCTAAAAGGATAATGCGAAAAGTTTTGCGTGCGACAATTTGGCTTTATTTTTGGACGAGGAAATTGCTCTTTTCGACGAGCGACGTCAGGATCACGGATAAAATGATAAAATTCATCAAAAAAACGAAGTAGATGTTTAGGTATATAGAGACAAAAGTCCCTGCTGCACTGATGGGCCATCCAGATGAGCAGCAGTGGCACCAGGAGAGGAAGTAATTTTCTTTTTAGCGAATATCTTTTGCATATCGCACGTCGTTCGTCGTCCCATCAGATATGCAACAGGCGGAAAGTTTTAATGCCCTCCCATAAGTTGCAGAAGTTGTTGTTGCAAAAAGATGAGGCAACACTGGGATGCATGGAATGTCATTAGGCGGTAAGGAGGGTGTTTTCGTTTTTTATTGTGTTATGGCATTTTGAAGTTTTATTCTCTTTTTATAACGTAATCATCGTTATTATCTAAAAGGAATCGAAATATAACAATGATGGATTTTATGGCATTCTTCGAAAGGCATTTTATTCTCGTTTGCAAAAAATAAACATTTTTTGATAAATTTAAAACAAAATTTGTTGCAATAACATAAAGAGGGTAGTGAAGTGAAGTGTATGTGAACTTTTTACATTTTACGGTAACTGGGGCCATTTAGAGCCATTGTCAACTGAAAGTTACCTCAACTTTTGTCAGTGCGTTGTTTTCGAACAGCTCTTGACTGATGAGATCTCCATCGGCCTTGACCTTGACAATTTTGCAGAGGACTTAGTATATAGTAGATTATCAAAGGTGCAAAGAACTGCGTGTAGGTGCATCAGAGATGCACTTCGTAGAACACCCTCAGCAGCATTGAAAATTCTTTTTCACCTTCTTTCACTCAACAATTCTATACGAATACACAAATATTTCTGAAAATACCGATTACACCCTTACCAGGTTAAACGTCGATAATGCCTGAAACACATGTGCAGAATTCTCCTGGCAGAAAAGATAGAACACACAGTTTTCAATGGGAGCGAACACATGTAAAATCTGCAAGCGTTGCAGTACTGCAAGTTGTCTTTATTTCTAAATCCACTGCAAAAATTCAGAGGCACCACAACACAAAAGAAAACGAGTGGTGGGTGCACGACTGGGTCGTACGCAACTTTCTCTTTCACAGCGAGTTGGGTGTTAGATCAAATAGTAAGCATTTTGATTATTAATGCTTAAAATGATATGAATAATGTTGAAATGTGATTATACGAACGTTTACTACGAAATTTGAAGGAATCGGTGTCCATGGGAATAATAATGATTTTTTGTTATTGGCCAAAACTGAAAATTCCGTTTAGTGATAGTTGGGCTAAAACTAATTATGTGGAATTGCTTCAAGCTGTAATAGTAGTATATATATTAAATTTCATTCAATTTGACATAATAGTTTGCGAGAAATTATCAATTTTCCTTATATGGCCTAAATGACAAAATCCGTTATATGGATTTTCTCGAAAAAACTGGGTATGCAGTTTTGTTGGAACTAATATGGTTATAGTATATATAAAGTTTAATCAAAATCGTTAGAGCCGTTTTCGAGAAAATTGAGGTTATGTGTAATTTTTATATGGCAGGTACCCTTATTAACATGGCTAAAAGCAAACAAAAAAAATGGCCTAGAATTATGACTAAAATAAGCTTGGATACGAAGTTTGAAGAAAATCGGTCTAGCCGTTTAGGCTGGGGAGACGATCACGGACAGACGGACCGACGGACCGACGGACGGAATTCCAAAAACCACTTTTTTAGGCTCCGCTATCATCGTAATGTTAGAATCAATCAAAATCTCGAGGTCGAAAATTTTCACGAAAACAATATCTTTCTCTTTGTAAGAGAAAGTTAAAAACGTAATTTTAAAATTTCTGGCATCATTGAATTATGACGTTTATTCCTCGTTGAACATTTAGAAATGATTACAGTTAAAAGAATTCAAGTGGTAGATCTATTTTATTGCAATCGGCTTTCCAATCGTGGTAATAATTTTTTGTATTTATACGAATCACGAAGGAAGATTTTATTCGCAAATCATTAGCTCAGAATGCCGACTTGCTATTACTTTGGTGTAAGTGTCTGAAAATTTAATATTATTGAATAATTCACTGAAAATAATTACTATGTCTTTTAGGTATTTTGCACAAGGTGTTTGTTACCAAATTTAGGCGTGGTCCTTTCGAATTGGAGTTTCGACAATCCGCAAAATAGTGTGAAATGATTTGGCATGAAGTGAATAGATTTTACTTGGCCCCACGTACCGAAGTTGAATTGAAACAAATTGGACAAAGCGACGGAGGTGTACTAAGGGCAGGGTGGATTTGGAAGCAGAATTTTAGCAGAATCCATCTAACACTAACACCCCCAAAGCAAAGCCGTTGCCGAATTCAAACGAAGAGTTTCCATTTAACTTTGTAGGAAATGCAACCTTTCAAAAAGCAACACAATGAGGTCATACCCTGGAAGAAACATTTCACCGGACAAGGAGTTTATCAACAAAACCTTATAAAAAGTCCATGTGAGGATAGTGAACACTTTTGGAATTCTATCAAAACAGACTGTTTACCTGATTTAGTGCCCACGAAACGCATTTGTACAGCGCGATTATTAAGAACATTATTTGTATACGAATGTCTAAACCTTTTTTTATTAATCAATAAACAAAAAACAAAACAATAAAATATACATTCATATTTTAGTTTAAGAGCTCATACCTATTTTTGGGTGTGAATGATATAACAAACATTGACTATCTATGGATAGGTATTTACTTTTTGTTATTAAATGCTAACTTCTTGCAGTTCGTGAGTAATTTCGCCGCAAAGTAACAGTTTTGGTGTTGACTTTTTATTTAAAATGATGGCGACAATTAGTTTCTATTTGTGCGCACCACATAAACCAAGATATTCCTCTACTGAGACTGGTAATCATAGACTATGCGTTCAGGAGTATTGGTTTCCACATTATATCCTTGCCATCGTAAACGTCCAATGCGGAGTCCAAAACGGAGATAATGGTCTTGGTTGAATTTTCGTCTCGAAGGGGTGTCGATGCAAAAGAGGACCGACGTTTTTCCGCTACAAAAAAATTAAAATAAATTTATTTTAAATATAGTTTTGAGCGGAACACTCTTCGGAAAATCTTCGGTCCCCTTTTGCGGTCACCTCACACTAATTTTCGGATTGTCGAAACTCCAACTCAAAAGGACCACTCCAACAATTGGTAACAAACACTGTGTGTCAAATACCTAAAAGACGAATTATTATTTTCAATTAATTATTCAATAATATTAAATTTTCAGGCACTTACACCAAAATAATAGCGAGTCGCCATAATGAGCTAATGGATTCGGGAATAAAATCTTTCTTCGTGATTCTTAGGTATAAATACAAAAAATTATAACACGATTAGAAAGCTGATAACAATAAAATAGATACAACACTTTGACTTCTTTTAATTGTATTCTGTTAAAAGGTCAACGATTACACCAAACACCACAGTTAAACAAATTTGAAAGCTAAATGTTATGACAGGAGCCACTGCACTGCATGTATGTCAAACAAAAAATGAATGCACGTGTGTCTTGCTTGCTGCACTGCGTGTCGCACGGCATGCAGAACCACTGCACATGTGTTTCAGGCATATGAGTTTCCAGGTCACCATCAAAGACAGATCATCTGAACGAACCTGCACAAAATCACTCGATCCATGTTACCACTGATGGCTCCAAAACAAATAACAGACTGGGTGCTGGTATCTTCTCCGACAAGCTAAACCTCAGCTTATCTTTCTGCCTTCCTGATCATTGCAGCATGTTCCAGACGGAACTCATAGCGACCAAAGAAGCCTTATCTAGGCCGAAAGAGAATGTAATATCTGCCTTCAATGATGAACTCGCCAGACATAGAACTAAATTACCAGTCGTACTGTCTCGCGTACCAGTCTCAGATAGAGTCTTGGTACGGGTGCCAAATAACTTAATAAATTTGGCCAAAGCTGGATTTAGGAAGATCCAAGTGACTGATCTCGTTCGCAGCACCAACGAACATAGGTGTCATCACTGGACACTGTCTAATAGGTAGGCACGCAGAAAGGCTAGGCCTTCCTTCATGCGAACGACTACTGCAGGAGCTGTATGGATGAAGCGGAAGAAGAAACAATACTTCATCTTCTTTGTAACTGCCTGGCCCTATCAAACAAAAAGAAGCTTCATTTTGGAGCTTACTACTTTCAAAGTCTCTACGATTTGTCAAACACGGAAGTGAGAAGTCTCCTCCGCTTCATGAATAGCACAGATTGGTTTCCCTACAGGTAACAAGCTGAAAGCACAAGATCCACATGATATCACAATGGACCAAAAACTAGTCTAAGTGTGCTGGTGAATAGTTGGCAGCCACTCTAAGTAAAAATGATGTACCTATACTCAATCTATGGTATAGGTGATCTTTAAAGCCACTTTGCATGAATTGCAAAGGAAAAAATAAAGCTCTGAAAGAGAATCCCCAATAACCTTCGACACCAGCAGCTGCTTCGTAAATATTGGGCTTAAAAATTTAGACTAACAACCAGACTAGGACATCACACATTATCTTCGAAATCAACGCAATTACTTGGGTTTGCTGACGACATCGACGTGATTGGAAGAACAAAGCTACCAGCTAGCTACTATGAAGGCAACAGGAAACAGAATGAGACTGGGCAAGATGGAGTATATTTCATCATCAAACGTCGAGTCACAACCCTGATAAGAAAGAGCTGTTGCGGTGTAAAGTACCTCTTATCTCTGAAAATATAACTAAGTTGTCGAATTGTGATGCCAAACAGATACATTCTGATTTGAGGACTGTATTCTCCATTTTGATTTGCGGAACAGTGGCTTGTTCGTTCTTGTAAATTTTATATTCCACGTTTAGTTTAAGTTGAATTGAACAAGGTTCTCCTATCCCCATTGTATGATATTTTGTAGGTCTTCGTTTATAGAGCAGACCTGTTTGCATCTCTGCTGGTGTGTCGCAATAGCGGTAATATTGTATCAGAGTACTATCATCAGCAAAACTAAAAATTCTTTTACCAGATATCCTCAAAAGATCATTAATGTAAAGGGGAAATAGTGTGGTTGAGAGAACTGATCCTTGATGTACCCCACCATTTATAGAGAATCTATCTGTGGAGACGCCACTCACGTGTACTTGTAAAGATATTTCTTTAAAAAAGTTGTTCATCCAGGCGCACAGTATTATGAGAAAGTCCGCTACCCTGTGCCAAACTTGATCCAGAGGAACACATCTCAAATCTCTATCAATTTCCATCGCAGATATCCAATGGTGGGTTACATAAATTAACAGGCCTCCAATTGAGCGTTTCTTTCGAAACACATATTGCCGATCACTTATTAAACCATTCCTTCCTAGGTAATCGATAATTGTTTTTTCCATTACTTTTGAAAGTATGAATAGTAAAACAATGGCTCTGTAGGTTTCAGACATGCATTTTCTTCATTTTTGGTGAATCAGTTGGATTCGAACAATTTTCCAGCCACTGGAGAAAACCTGTTGATTATATGGCTATACTCTGTCGCTATGGCTTGGTCTTTGAAACGGAGGTTCGGTCTTCCTTGTCTTCTCGTACCTGGGGGCTGGGTCCATTCGCTCGATGTGGCCGACTCAATGTAGTCGACGTGTTTTGGTTTTTGGGCTACATCCACATCTTGGTACAGCTCACAGAGTTCGCCTTTGTATCTTCTCCTCCATTCGCTCTCCTCGTGCACAGGACCATAAATCCGCCGAAGTATTTTGCTTTCGAAGGAGCCCAGTATCAGCTCTCATTTCTTGCTTATCGTCCAGCACTCGACACCATAAAGCAGAACTGGCAGGATAAGGGTTTTATAGAGCACACATTTCGTCCTTCGAGTTAGGAGTTTTGAACCCAGTTGTTTCGCCAAACCCAAGTAGCAAAGGTTTCCTAAGGTAATTCTTCGACGGATCTCCACAAGGGTGTCATTCGTGGAGTTTATATTAACTCCGAGTTAGGTGAACTCCTTAACTACCTCGAAATTGCTGCTATCAATAGTGACGTTTTGTCCTAGGCGGTGGACAGATGCTTGTTTGTTTGTTGATAGCATGTACTTAGTCTTGTCCTCATTTCCTTCAAGGCCAACGGATTTCGCCTGTTCCTCAATCTCCATGAACGCTTTTATCACGGCATGTTGGGAGCGACCAATGATGTCAATATCGTGCGTCTAGCCCAGCAGTTGGACGGACCTGTTGAAAGTAGTGCCTTCCGTGTAAACACCTGCCCTGCGCACTATCTGCTCCAGTACGAGATTGAAGAAGTCACCTTGCCGAAATCCGGTGCACGTTTGGAATAGGAGCTACTTCCAAACTGCACGTTTTCCAGCGTCACGCGACACAACTGAATCAGTTTTGCCGGGATTCCGAATTCGGCCATCGCCATATAGAGCTCCTGACGATGTATGCTATCATACGCCGCTTTGAAGTCGATGAATAGGTGGTGAGTTTCGACTTGAAATTCGTTGGTCTTTTGCAGGATTTGCCTCAGTTTGAAAATTTGGTCTAAAGTCGATCTGCCGGGCAGGAAGCCACACTGGTACGTGCCGATTAGTGTGTTGCAGAACGGTTTTAGACGCTCACACAGTACGTTGGAGAGGATCTGTATGTGACATTAAGCAGGGATATGCCTCGATAGTTCTTGCAAGACATAGGATCGCCTTTTTTGTAGATGGGGCATATGGAGCTGATAGTCCAGTCATCGGGCATGTTATCTTCCACCCATACTTGGTTGATGATTCGGTGCATGCTCCCTACCAAAACATCACCACCTTATTTAAAAAGCTCCGCTGGTAAGCCATCAGAACCTGCGGCCTTGTTGTTCTTAAGCTTTTTTTTATAGCTATGCCAACTTCTTGTATACTAGGTGGTGGAACTAGTTCTTCATTGACTGGACGTGGGTTCTCTTCTTGCCCTAACACTCGGAAATGCTACTTAAACACATCTACTATTACCTGCACTTCGGTGACTAGGTTTCCTTCGCTACTCGGTTTTGTAGCCAGCAGCCAGTTGCTTGGCTTTTTTATAAAACCTCCGGATGTTGTTATGATCGCGCGACTCTTCGATCTCCTTGAGCTGGGAGGTTGCGTAGGCTCTCTTCTTTCTACGCAGGGTCTTCTTTTCCTCCCTTCTCCCTCGCTGCCCTTATTTTGCGCATCTTGTGTCACCTTTTTCTTGTACACGAAGGCACGGGCTCTTTCTCGGGGGTGGCTGGTATCCTACAGTAGTTTCGGCTACCTCCTCGCGATGCTGGCACCACTGATTGTTGGCGTCTGTGGTAGGTGAGTGCACAGAGAAGAGTTTCATACTCAAGCGCTCACTGTAGGCTCTGGCTACTCCAGGTGTGCTAAGGCGTCCAACGTCGAATTTCTTCTTCTGGGCAGTTCGCAGCTTCTTCTCGTTGGACAGTCGAGCTCTGAATTTAGCCGCGACAAGAAAATGGTTAGAGTCGACGTTTGCTCCTCGGAATGTATGAACGTCGAGGATGTTGAATGCGTGCCTCGCATCGATTAGCACATGGTCGATTTGGTTGGCGGTTTGACCGTCTGGAGAGCGCCAGGTTGCTGTGTGGATCCTTAGCCTTGGGAACCTAGTGCTACTTATCACCGTATTACGAGCTGCTGCAAAATCGATTAGTCAGTAGCCGTTGTCTGTTGTCGTTTCGTGGATTCTGTACTTACCAACTAAACCGCCAAAGATATTTTCCTTTCCGACTTTAGCATTGAAATCCCCGAGTACAACTTTTGCATCATACTCCGGACAGGCTCCGTAGGCTCCATCCAGGAGGTCATAAAACTCCTCCTTGATGGGATCTTCAGCCTCGTCGGTAGGGCGTGTGCACATGTTAGGCTTATGTTTTGGACCAATCCGCATCCTAATACATGCAATCTTTTGTTGCAGCTGTAATAAATATTTGCCCGATCCACAAAAAAGGAGACCCTCTTAACTGTGCCAACTACAGAGGCATAAGCCTACTCAATATCGCCTACAAGATCCTATCTACCGTAATATGTGAACGCCTGAAACCGTTTACCAACAACCTGATTGGCCCTTATCAGTGATGTCATGTGACTTTTTCAATTTGATTCTTGAGAGGATTGTGCAAAACTCCCGAGCCAACACCAGAGGCACAATTCACCAAAAATCGGTGCAACTACTAGCATATGCCGACGATATTGACATCATTGGTAGGACTCAACGTGATGTCATAGCCACGTTTGCTAGTATAGAGAATGAAGCAACAAAAATGGGTTTAGCAGTAAATGAGGGTAAGACTAAGTATATGCTGTCAACACGAAAGGACTCACAACATCGACGAATTGGACAGAACGTCACCATTGACCACATCTCGTCAGAAATCAAACGAAGAATTACTCTTGCCAATCGCTGTTTCTTCGGGCCTAAGAAGGCAATTTAGTAGTAAAGCCCGCACTCGAACTACTAAAGAGATCCTATATAAGACACTGATCATCCCAGTCCTGCTCTACGGCGCTGAAGCATGGACCGTATCAAAAGCGGATGAAGAAATCCTTGGTCGATTCGAGAGAAAAATTCTTCGGAAAATCTTCGGTCCCGTTTGCGTTGACGGGCTATGGAGACGAAGATTCAACCACGAACTATACGAGCTGTACAGCGACATACCCCTAGTCGAAAAAATCCGCATTGGACGTTTAAGATGGCTCGGACATCTAGAAAGAATGGACACCAATACTCCGGCTCGCAGAGTCTTCGATTCCCAGCCAGACGTCGGACGCAGCAGAGGAAGACCTCGCCTTAAGTGGCGCGCACAAGTAGAAACCGACCTCAACCAACTTGGAGTGCGCAACTGGAGGCAGTTAGTTAAGTACCGGGCTAATTGGAGAGGCATGTTGGTTGAGGCCCAGGTTCATCCCGGACTGTAGCGCCACTTAAGTAGTAAGTAAGTGTAATAAATGTCGCAATTTTTTCTCTTCTTTATACCTGATCCTATCCATCGTTTCTCCTGGATTGCGATTATATCTGCCTTGTTCCGCGTGAGGACAGATTCAAACTTTTGAGTAGCACCCGGGGTGTAGAGTGTTCGTAAGTTCCAGGTGCATACTCTCATATCATAGTCCATTGACGTTTCGGGTCTTGTTGACATATGAGGAGTTTTATTATCCGAGGCTGGTTGTGTCTCTTTCATAACTAATGGTTTTTTCATGGTCGGGAAGTTACCCCGACGGCACAACCCCCAACCTGGAGGATATTTTACATTAGTCATACCGTTTATCTTGCAAAGCATGTTAATTGAGATAATTCTGGGTAACGTTGGACTGATGAACCTAAAGTTGGACTGATGAACCACAATTTAAGGGTTGCAGATCATCCAGGCTGCAGATACAACCCCACTTGCCAGGTCACTAAAGAGAATTGGGCAATGCTGGTTTTTATATACCAAGAATAGCGCCACCATAGGTCACTTCACTGGAAAATATAGGTAATCACGCAACAAGATATGGCTTTCATGCAAATGACTTCTGCAAGAACTGCAAATATAAAGAAGACGTACAAACAAAAGAAAGTTTCACTCACGAACCTACTGTTTTCCAAATATAGATTTGTGCAACAGGATAATGAAAAGTTCACTTCATTTTATTCGTACCTCAGGAGAATTTAAATAAGTAGATAGGGGTACACGTATTTGCAGAAATTAACTTAAGAATCATCAACGTCGCTTTGTTATCAATATTTAATATTTATCACTGGGGACCATTTGGGGGACTCTACAAGGTTAGCTGCTTCTTGGCCTCCAACTCGGTTTATTTGGAAGAACATGCCATAACCTGTAGCGGTTTTTACAAGTATCTTATGTCTCAAATTTAGATTTGCTCTAGGCAATATGCCTCATTCAGAATTGATGGAAGCCATCAAGATGATTGAAACATTTGATTCCAGCGATAATATAATATTTATTATCCTGTCAAGGTATTCCATCTGGGTTAATTACCATTTATTTCGTTGTTTTGAATAAATGTCTCCTGGAATGCCGGAATCCTCATTTTCGACATTCATTTTATAAGAAGAGGAAGAAAGAGAGAGAGAGAGAGAGAAAAAGATGTTGGATACTAAATTGGATTGGCGAAACATACTAAATTGGTTGTTTCCGAATTAACTTCGGGAGTAGCTGTTTTTTTTTGTAGTTTTTTTTAATGTCAGAATATTAAACTTAAGTTGGTATATACTTATAGGCGACTTATCACCAAACTTTATTTTTTATTTCTATGAATAATGATGTCTGAGACTAAACGCACATCCTTACACTTCACAGGCCATTACACCGCGAGCAGCTACCTTTTGCTAACTGAAAATGAAATTAAGAAACATCTTCTGATGTATTTATGAGGCCATGTATTTATTGATAAGATATTTATTGTCAAGGGCTTTATACGCTCGCGATTGATCGGCTCAGCTCTTCGGACGGGGTGTTGTTCTTGCCCACTCACTCTACATCTTTGCTATACCTACAAACATTTATCTCGTGCATTTTTTTTTATTGAATAGAAAATACAAGACGAAAGTTACTTAGAAAAAAAAACGTTAATATAGGAAAGAAAGATAGGATAACTGAAAGGGATCAGGCATTTACCGCGATTCTAAAGTTACTAACTTAAGACTAACTTAAGCTACCTAGGAATTACAATAAACCCTAAAAATAATTCTTATCTTACTTTAATGTGACCTAAAATACCTTACACACGATAAAATCATTCCTGATATCTTTCCGAGATAATACCATATGATTTTGGGAAAGGTTGGCTCGCCCACCCCAAGTGTCCAATGACACATCCAATGGCTATCCTCCTGTCCAAGTCTATGAAGGATAGCAACTTAATTCCTTGCAGTCACAACATTAAAGTCATAAAACAAAATGTCAGTTTGATCAATCCCAGTCGCCGTTAGCTAAAGTATTCTCATGTCAAGGTCATTCCATCAATGGGGCCGCCCATCGTCCACACACCAAAACTCTAAGGTTTTAAACACCCATTGGTTGCCTTTCTTGATATAGAAGGAGCCTTTAACAATTTCAAAACGGACGCGATCACTAATGCACTTTCAGTTCACAATGTCGATGATTCGCTGATAATGCTAGTTAATCAGCTTCTTACGGGCCGAATCATTAACACAAAGCTTGGGGTCTCTTCTGCACGAAGATCTGTGAGTTGTGTCATCCCACAAGGGGTGTTTTGTCTCCTCTTCTCTGGAATCTGGTGGTCAATGAGCTACTAGTTAATCTAGAAAGGGAAGGCTGCAAGATGATTGCCTACGCTGATTACGTGGCAATAGCTGTAACAGGGAAGTACTTTAACACCTTTAAAGAACTATTACAAAATGGTCTTTCAGTGCTCTTAAAATGGGCCGCCAAATGTGGACTTGGCGCGAACCCTCAAAAAACCGAACTGGTCCTTTTCAGCAGGAAATACAAAATCCCGCACGTCGACCCTACAAAACTCATTGGCGTCAGTCTCAAGTTTGTTGAATCAACCAAGTACCTGGGTCTGGTCTTGGACAAGAAACTGAACTGGGAAGCCAACATCCTAGAACGCGTTAAAAAAGCCACCGTAGCCCTATACTCATGTTAAAAGGCTATCGGGAAAAAATGGGGAATGCAACCACATATCACATTCTGGCTTTGAGTGTCTATCGTTAGACCCATACTTCTGTCTGGTGTGCTGGTCTGGTGGACTGCTCTTGAAATAGCCTCAAACCGCAACCTTCTGGGGAAAGTTCAAATATCCACCTGCATCTGCATGAATGGAGCTCTAAGAACCACCCCATCCGCAGCTCTAGATGCTATTCTACATCTAGTGCCCTTAGACATCTTCGGCAAACAGACCGCAGCTTGTGCAGCTATGCGACTAAGAGCCTCGTCACAATGGACACCCAGTCAGGGTGTACACACAAAGATATTAAATCATCTAAACATTACAGAAAACACCGACCACATCACTACCCAACTCAGCTTCGATTGTAACTTCCCGCCAACAATTCCCAGCCGACTGGATTGGGTACAAGACTCGGTTAGATTGGACAACTCGATTGACATCTACACAGATGGGTCTAAAACTGAAGCGGAACCTCCGCCGTTTTATTTGTAGCTCGGATTGGTTCAACTAGGCAGACGATTCATAGGAAAAGATGTTTGATCCATGTGGTACCACAACGGACTTTCTTGGTCTATGTGTGCACGCGTTCCGCGTGTTAGGTGGCTGCACGCGGAACGCGTAAAAAACATCGAACCTTCAATGATCCTCAGCTTACTTGACTAGAAAAATGTACGTCCCTTCGCTATAGATAGTCTACCTCTAAAGATTATACATCAGTCACCTAATTTGTACAAGTACCCATAGTTCAAGTTTGTGAGGATTCATTGAGCAAGTTTTGGGGTCAAGCGGAAGCTTCAATGGAAATCAAGCGAGTTCCTTGCCGTATTTTTGATAAACCTGTGCTTTATTTATAAGCGCCTCGCTTAATCCTCTCCTTTATATTTTTTTAAATCCAGTTTTGTGAGATTATTTTCCTGTGTTACGAAGGTTATTATATGGTAAGCCCTTCTTTATGATGACAAATATTTGACTTTAAATAATAAAAATTTTACATACATACGTGCTTTTGTTTGATTTGTAGGTGTTAGTAGGCGTTTACAACTTAAGATGTGTCTCCATTAGTTTGCGAAGTTACTTTTTGTGTGAAAAGGAATTTCCAATTATAAGCAAAAAAACTTTGGAAGGTCATCAAAACTGACCGGACTTTTCAGAATTTTACAAAAGTTAAGGCAGTGAATACAACATTTAGGGATTTTTGTTAAATCCAGTTAAAGGACGAACTGTAAATGTCAGCTTTTCAAATAGCACTAGTCATATGGACAAAATGACCGCTATGAAAAATTTAAAACTTAAGAACATCATTTAACATCCTTTAAATATAGTTTCTTAATTATCATTAACTAGCTGCCCGGCCCGGCTTCGCCCGGGTACTGTTTCGTTTTAGGGTCCGTAATAGTATTTTAGTGTTAGTAGTATTTATTTTCTCAAAGCTGACCTGAGAGATTTTCTCAATATTTTTTTCCGTAAGAACCTTGTACAGAGTATTAGAAAACTACAAAAAAAAAATTAGCCAAATCGGTCAAGCCGTTTTCATGTTATGTCGTGACAACGGAAAACGGGAAACATTTATATATATATAGATTTCGGCGACGAACGAGCTAACTTATGATTTAAAATGTCATGTCCCAAACTCAATATCGGTCTCCACGATCTTAAGAAATCTTTGCTTCAATACAACTTGGCTTTGTTATCTGCTTAATTGCGAATCATTAGGGTGGATAATTAATTAATGTAGGGGTTTGTGATACCAATGGCGGGTCCACGTCTTAGGTAAGCTTATTACTTTGTTTGGTTTATGTCCATATAACCCTGCGTGAATTGATGATCTAAACCATAGCTCAATATCGCTTCCGAGGATGAGAAGAAAAACTCTGCCTATGCTATCCTGTGAAACCACCAGCTTTTCCACAAATTACCATGCTTAATTTGGAACCAATAGGTTAGATTAGATTGGATAAACGATGATGGGAGACTCATTGTGATACCATTGGGGATCAACCTGTGATGGTAGCATATTTCTTTGTCTCGTTTATGTCAATTTCTAGTCAACCGGATGTTGTTACAAACCTGATAAGATTGAAATAGGGATCAGGCCATATTAACAAGATCCTTCCAACGTTATGTGAGCCGGAAAATATTGGGTGCGAAAATGGAGCAATCAAACATTCCAGTGTCTATTTGAAACCGTTCGAAGTTTCCCTTACAACAAGTGATTCAAGAGAGAGACCTCTTTAAGTCATTTTTACAAGCCACATAAATTTTGAGATATTCTATATGTATGGCTGTTAATTTATCTAACAAAGCGAACTTGATCAAGGTTTTTGTTCTCCATGTTGTTCTATGGGAGATGTCCACAAATGGGTTTCATGCCTATTTAGCACATTTTTTAGAGCAATTAAGATCCACTGCATTTTCTTTAGTCTAGTCTAGCATACGTCTTAAACGAGGTAGAAATTTCACGTCAGACGTTAGTGAGAATATGCGCTGCATAGTCAGAGTCACCGCATTGTACGATTTCAGAACTCTAGCGAATTAGTCTACCCTTCCCTTTTGCGTTATTATTTGCGATGAATCAGCTCTAACTAATGGAGAGAACAAAGGATCTGTAAAAATTGACCAGTATGTCCATGAGCCTCCAGGATATGGATAAGTCTTATGGTCCAAGGTAGAAACTTTACGTAAGAATTTCGTGAGTATATGCTGCATAGCCAGAGGCAACGCATTTGTTAAAGTTGACTAAGTCGGCCAACTCCATTTGGACCTGCTATCATGGTATTCTTAATATTAAATTCGTGCGTATTCCACAGATCGTGGAGCTCCCAGTTCGTATTGCACTCTAAGCCAATTAGCTGTTCCCGTCAAAACCACTCCGACCACTTAAAAAAGTAGCCGATATGTAACCTTAAACCAGCACGGTGACAAGTAACGTCATTTTAAGCATCTTAAACAAAATCACGATCCTTCAAATATTCCCTCCGTTGGAATGTGATGACAAACTTTTGCGGATAGTTTCCACCAATGCACAATATTGAACTTCAATGTTAAAAATGCCTAGATAGTTGGATAGTTCGTTATAATAATAAAATCAAAAGTGGTATAAATCCCGTAGCAACAAAGTTTCCATTGGTTGTCCACAATTATAGAAATATAATGGACTCTATGGCTTCCCAGATAGATATTCTTCACCACCTTTGCTGATCTGGTTTAATATTCTTTAAAGACGACATTTTTCAAAGCCTGTTCAGTGACCTACATCAAAGCTCTTCTTCACCAAATACAAATTTTTGGCGGAACAGGTTCGTTAGTACCCAGGGCCTAGCTTTTTCTAACAACCATTCGTGTGTGTGTGTATACTTCTTCACGATGGCGGGACCTCCTGTTCTATGCCGAATCCCAACGGCTAAGTTTAGATAAGCTTTTCTTGACAATTGATACTACTCGGATGAATTGTTGGATCATCAGGAGAGGAGTGCCAGTGAAAAATCATTTAGGTGTTGCTACGGTTGGGAATTGAACCCAGACCTTCTGCGCTGCAGTTCATCGTCTCTTCTTCACCACATTCCTTAAATCCCGTTTAATACAGGGTGGCGCACGAATCGTGCTACAAAAATAAAACGTAATAACTTTTTTTCTGTGTGAGTAATCGGCTTATTTTTTTTTATATTGTAGGTTACTATTTAGATTTATAAAAATGGATGCTTGGGATACGGAGAAAAGAATTTGGATAGTGCAACGGTACCATGCTTTGCAGTCCGTCATTTCCGTCCAAAGGGAATTTAGGCGGGAGTTTGGCGGTTATCCCCCGAGTAGATGGACCATTATGAGGTTTGTAAACATGTTTGCCGAATCTGGAAGCATCGCACGAAGGCCGTACGATCGAGATGCCAATGTTCGGGTTCAGGATACAATCGCAGCAGTAGCATCTGCAATACAGGCCAATCCGAGCGTTTCGACCCGAAACTTATCGGGGCAAATTGGAGTTAGTAGGCGGTCATTACAACGGATACTTCATGACGATTTAAACTTGTTTCCGTACAAAGTCCAAATTACTAGCAAGTTAAACCCTCAGGATTTGCCTGTTCGCCTGGAATTTTGCCAAAAAATGATATCAATGGCCGAAGAAGACACATTGATCAATTGTTTGTTCATGTCTGATGAGGCCCATTTTAATCTTAACGGCAATGTAAACAAGCAAAATTGCCGTATATGGAAAGAGTCTAATCCAGAAATGCTCCATGAGACGGAACTGCACCCAGAACGAGTCACTGTGTTTGGTTTCAGCAAGATGGAGCAACTGCACATATAGCCAGACCAGTTATGGCGGAGCTAAACAAAAAATTCGCAAACAAATTAATTTCTAGGAACTCCACTCTTCGCTGGCCCCCAAGGTCACCTGACCTGACTGCACCAGACTTCTTTTTATGGGGTTATGTCAAGCAAGAGGTGTATAAAACGAAGCCCAGGAATTTAACTGAATTAAAGCAGTCCATAACGACAATAATTGAGGCGATCCCAACTTCAACTCTTCAGGCCGCAATGAATAATTTTTTGATCAGGTGCCGCATATGCGTGGGAGAGCGTGGAGGTCATTTGCGATCTATAATCTTTAAAAACAACTAACTATTTAAAATAAAATTTAATTTTCTAACCAATAAAAAAAAAATGAAATACATAGATTAAAAAAAAAGTTATTTGAATTTCTTATTGTAGCACAATTGGTGCGCCACCCTGTATTTTATCAGGATTACATATTTCAGAAAACGTTCAGTAAGTCGAGTTCTAAAAGATCTAAAATTTTTCTGAAGATGTTCCTTTTCTATGATCAAACAAACTTTTCCACTTGTCACACTCTGCACACTATGGATCGGTGGAAACTTGCGCAAGATCATGGCTTTTATGGCTCTACAATAAAACTCGTTTTTTTAACAAACACCCAAAATGTTTGCCTGGGTTAAAATGACCAGTAGACGAAATGTTCATTGCAATATTATCGAAGTATATTTTTCAAACTTTTTTTTTCGAATTTCATTAAAATTTTAACAAAAATTATTTCTTATTTAAATAAATACCCCCAAAAAGTGAGCGTGGCTAAAAATTTTGTATTGATGAATAAAACAATAATATACACGTCAATCGAAGTATTTGTTCAAAATCGGAGAATTCTATACCGAGATTTCCGTTTCGATTATCATTTCGAACATATTTTCCGTCGAAATTTATCGCACAAGGTCGTTCATCGGCGATATGCGTTAAATCAACAATTCTTGACAGCAAAGCATTGAAATTCTTCCGATATTGCCCGACTAAAAATTATTGCG
Organism: Rhingia campestris; assembly: GCA_932526625.1. NCBI lineage: Eukaryota > Metazoa > Arthropoda > Insecta > Diptera > Syrphidae > Rhingia > Rhingia campestris. The sequence continues at coordinate 107,628,302 of OW052182.1, forward strand.
GATTCCATCGAACCTTTATTTATTTTGTTTCGCAACGGATACCATGAAAGCAAACTGAATTCCAATTGGAACGGACTTTCGGAAATTCTTCCTAACGGATACCTCGATAGGGATGATTGTCTAAATATGTTGTTCAGGCTAAACAAGTGCCTGAAAAGTCCTTATGGTTTGATTAAAAACAACGTTTTTCTGAAAAGTGGGCGTGGTGGCCGAATTGTGAAAATGTTTACACTTTTTCTGTAGGCATGGACAAAGACGTAATATATTCCAAATTTCATTATCCTAGCTCAAAATTGAAGGCTCAAAAATCGCTGTAATATAAACGGATTAAGCATGCAGGATTGAATTATGGCCTCTTTTTTCGTCGAAGGTAAATGGACACTCTATCTTATAGGCTAAAGATAGAACCGTACCATTCACAATTACCATAGAATTCTTGCTCTGGATATTACAAAAGCCTTCGTTAGAGTGTGGTTTTTTGGTATCTGTATACTTACTTACTTACTTAAGTGGCGCTACAGTCCGGAATGAACCTGGGCCTCAACCAACATGCCTCTCCAATTAGCCCGGTCCTTAGCTAACTGCCTCCAGTTGCGCACTCCAAGTTGGTTGAGGTCGGTTTCCACTTGTGCGCGCCACTTAAGGCGAGGTCTTCCTCTACTGCGTCCGACGTCTGGCTGGGAATCGAAGACTCTGCGAGCCGGAGTATTGATGTCCATTCGTTCTACATGTCCTAGCCATCTTAAACGTCCAATGCGGAGTTTTTTGACCAGGGGCATGTCGCTGTACAGCTCGTATAGTTCTTGGTTGAATCTTCGTCTCCATAGCCCGTCAACGCAAACGGGACCGAAGATTTTTCGAAGAATTTTCCTCTCGAATCTACCAAGGATTTCTTCATCCGCTTTTGATACGGTCCATGCTTCAGCGCCGTAGAGCAGGACTGGGATGATCAGGGTCTTATATAGGGTTTCCTTAGTAGTTCGAGTGAGGGCTTTACTACTAAATTGCCTTCTTAGCCCGAAGAAACAGCGGTTGGCAAGAGTAATTCTTCGTTTAATTTCTGACGAGATGTCGTTGTCAGAGCTAATAGCGGAGCCGAGGTAGACAAAGTCCCGCACTACCTCAAAGTTATATCTGTCAATGGTGACGTTCTGTCCAATTCATCGATGTTGTGTGTCCTTTCGTGTTGACAGCATATACTTAGTCTTACCCTCATTTACTGCTAAACCCATTTTCGCCGCTTCCTTCTCTATACCAGCAAACGTGGCTATGACATCACGTTGAGTCCTACCAATGATGTCAATATCGTCAGCGTATGCTAGTAGTTGCACCGACTTTTGGAAAATTGTGCCTCTGTTGTTGGCTTTGGAGTTTTGCACAATTCTCTCAAGAATCAGGATAAAGAAGTCACATGACAGCGCATCGCCTTGCCTAAATCCTTTTTTGGTATCGAATGTGTCGGTGAACGACCTCACCGACACATCCGACCCTGATGGAGCAGCGAGAATTCTCCATCGTCATCCTACACAAACGGACGAGTTTGGGCGGTATACCAAAACTAGACATGGCTCTGTACAGTTCGTCTCTATAAATGCTGTCATATGCGGCTTTGAAATCGATGAATAGGTGGTGGGTATCGATTTGGACTTCTTGAGTTTTTTCCAGGATCTGCCGAAGTGTGAAAACTTGATCGGTTGTGGACTTTCCTGGCCTAAAACCACACTGATAAGGGCCAATCAGGTTGTTGGTAAACGGTTTCAGGCGTTCACATATTACGGCAGATAGGATCTTGTAGGCGATGTTGAGGAGACTTATGCCTCTGTAGTTGGCGCAGTTCAGAGGGTCTCCTTTTTTGTGGATCGGGCAAACGATGCTGAGGTTCCATTCTTCAGGCATATTTTCATCCGACCAGATTTGGCTTATGAGTTGGTGGATGTTACTTACCAAGTCATCTCCGCCAGCCTTATAGAGCTCAGCGGGAAGGCCGTCATTTCCGGCAGCCTTATTAAGCTTGAGTTTAGATATTGCTATCCTCACTTCACTCAGGTCGGGTGGTTGGCAATTTTCGCTGTCGTTGCCAATATTGAATGGTTCGTTCTGCCTGACAGCGGAATGTTGTTCGTCATCGCCGTTTAACAGTCTGCAGAAGTGGTTCTTCCATATCCTCAGCATCGACTGTGTCTCAACTACAATATTTCCTTGTTCATCTCGACAGGATTCTGTTCGAGCCTTGTATCCTTGGCTTTGACGTTTTACACTTTGGTAAAACTTGCGAACATCGTTCCTGGAGTGGCACCTCTCTATATCCTCGATCGCGCGCTTTTCTTGCTCTTTTTTCTTCTTGCTGAAAAGCCGATGTTCTTCCCTTCTTCTTTGCCTATAGAGCTCAATGGCAGCTCTCGTCTTCACCTGCAGCTTAGCCTTGTAGGCCTCGTTCTTGGCTGCGAGCATCTGTCGGCATTCCTCATCAAACCAGGGGTTTCTTGCTGGTGGGCGCGAGAAACCTAGCACATCAGTTGCGGCTGATCTAATGGCCTGTTGGCATCGTTGCCATTGCTCTTCGACATTCGGTGCTGGTGGTATGGTGTTAATCGAGAAGTTAAGGGATACGCGTTGTGCGAAGGTCTTGGCGGTCTCTTGCGATTGCAGTCTTCCGACATTAAATTTTTTCACAGTATTTCTGGATTGTTGTGGGGTGGTGGATATCCGCATTCTTACCTTGGCAGCTATAAGGTAGTGATCCGAGTCGATGTTAGCTCCTCGGAATGTTCGGACATCCAAAATACTGGATGCGTGCCTCTTATCTATCGCAATGTGATCAATTTGGTTGACCGTTCGTTGATCTGGAGACCGCCATGTCCCCTTATGGATATCGAGGTGAGGAAACCGTGTGCTGGCTATAGTGGCATTTCGTTCCGTAGCGAAATCAATTAGCCTAAGTCCGTTACCAGACGTGTTGTCGTGTAGGCTATGTTTTCCGACAATACTTCTAAAGATGTCTTCTCTTCCTACCTTTGCGTTAAAATCTCCCAGCACGATTTTAACATCGTACTTCGGTAGTCGCTCATAGGTTTTGTCGAGGAGCTCGTAGAAGCAATCCTTAGCTATATCATCTTTTTCTTCCGTCGGAGCGTGAGCGCATATAAGGCTTATGTTGGCGAATTTGGCCTTGATGCGGATTGTTACTATGCGTTCGCTAATGTCTTGGAAACATAAGACTTCTTGCCTAAGTCTGGCACTTATAACAAATCCGCATCCGAATAGTCGCTGTTTCTGCTCACTATAACACGGTCCGTAGTATATGTCACAGTTTTTCATCCTCTTTTTGCCCGGCCCATCCCATCGTATTTCCTGGATGGCAGTAATGTCTGCTTTGTAGCAGTTTAGAGCTTCCGCTAGTTGTTCGCCTGCACCTCTCCTGTTTAATGTTCTCACATTCCATTTGCAGATACGAACGTCGTTGTCCTTTTTTCGTTTAGCAGGGTCGTCAACAATAAAATCAGTCCTTTCCGAGGCTATTGGTTGCTTCGTAACCATGATTTTTTTCTGTGGGTGGGTAGTTAACCCAAAGCACAACCCCCAACCTGGAGGGCCAGTTCCAATTTATTAGATACCCCTAGGACACGGGGCCATCAGTATCCACTACGGGATTGAGCGCTGCCGTTGGCCTTTCGGTTCATCCGCCACCATCTCTGTTCAAGGGGCCTGACTAACCCTTGAACTTTCCTAAAATAAATAGTTTAAGCAACCACTCAATACAAGTCGTATTTGATGGGTTACCTTGTATCATCTTTTCATCTTCAGTATCATGCTATCAAAATCATTGACAACCAACCCAAGTGTTTGGTTCCCATTGTGCTTCTTTACTGATACTTGTTCGGAAGAAATATATATGTGTATCCAGCCTGTGCGTCTGTTTAATCAAAATACCATTGCGTCTTATTCTACACATTCACGTTCTTAAACCCTATTTCTGGGTGCACAGTCAAATTTAGAAAATCATTTGTTATAACCCTTGTTTCCGTCATCCTTAAAAATCATCGTACGACCCCTATCTAGAACTAAATTTCTCAGTAAATAAACTAACCCTACAAAAGAAACAAGCTTACCTTTATTAGTTTGTGCCACACGGACAGCAATCTTTCTCAGCTATTCGAAGTTGTTCTAAAATCAAAGTTAAGCAAAGTAATTTTATTTTTTAAAGAATTAAATTCGAAGGACCCTTTTACAACGACTTTTTTGCCCTAAATACATACACAGGTTCTCTAAAAGATTGATAAGTGTCACTTAAAAAAACCGACCATACAAAGTGGGCTGGAAAACTAATAAATAAAATGAACTCGGTCACCTGTTAAAATAAAACAATTTCAAATTATCCAAACTTTATTAAAAATTGAAACACAATACCGACAGAGAACACAAATTTAGAAAAGACCGACAATTATTTGGCTTCCGAACGAGGCACAACATCTTCAGATTTTATTTCTTCTTGGTGGGCTTGGGCTTTACCGGTCGACCCAAAGATGCGATCGACTTACGCCTGCCTAAGGATTTCCGAGCTAGTTTAGCAATTTTCTTCGACTTTAGTGCTCTCTCTAATATATTACCTATTTCGGGATCGCTGGTTTCAGAATCACTCGTTGTATCGGGTTTATCATTCACCTCAAGTTTTGCTGGAATGGTTTCTTCTGGTTCATCAACGGAATTGTCGCCACTTTGATCGCTTTTATCATTTGTCTCGGTTTCGTCTTCTTCTTCTTGCTGTGAAGCTTCATTTGCATCATCCTCGTCATCTTCCACTTCCTCTTCCTCATTCTTGTCCTCCTTGTCTTCGCTTTGCTCCTTCGCGGTAGATTTGGACGGAGGCTTCTTCACTGACGATTTCCCATTTGTAGCGACGGATTTCTTCTTTGCAGTCTCCTTAACTACAGATGTATCCTTAGCAGGTTTTTTTGCAGTGGCTTTAATCGGTTTAGCGTCCGCAACTTTTTTTGCATCCTTCTTAGCTACAGCCTTCTTAGTTGCTGCCTTCACTTCGACAATACCTTTTGCCGTTTTCCCTGCTACACCTTTTGCCTTCTTCTCTGTCCCATTAACAGTTTTTTTCTTCTCTTTTGTTACGCCATTAGTTGCGCTAGCATCATTTTCCTTATTACCCTTTTTCTTCTTGGGATTTATTTTGGTCTTATCGTCAGCGGCCTTTTTTGTTTGTTTCTCTTTTTTCTCTTTTTTTTCTTTCGACTTTGGCTTGGCTTGTGATTCTTTTTTCGCCGCAGCTGCTAGCTTAAATGAACCCGTCAGACCCTTACCTTTAGTCACTAACTTGCCGGTCTCCAAAGCTTTTTTGATGTACACCTTGATGTACGTCGATGATTTATCAGAGTCGATGTTGTATTTGTTAGCGATAAACTTTTTGATCGCTACCACGGAAGATCCCGTTCGCTCGTTAAGTGTAACGATTGCAGTATCCACCATTTGTTGAAATGATGGTTTAGAAGTTGCCACTTTGGGATCCTTTGAATCAGTCATAATTGTTAAAAAAAGGACACTAGCACAACAAAGATACCAAATGAAAATACGAAAATACTCAGCGAAAGAATGTTACAAACAGTTTTTGTCTAACAGTTGAAAGATTGTGTGTATGTCTGAATAAAACCATGTAACGGCTTTAATAATGCTCAGCGCTGAATTAGAGATGACAATGAGTGATCGTAGGCCAGGGATGGTAATGGTAGACGTTACGATATACCCATTGCCTGAAACACAGAAGGTCCGTTCTGGTACTTTTGTGTGAAGAAAAATGAAAACCGTGGATGCAGTTGTTCCACCTCTTGCGAAAGTCTGAAAAACATCCAAGAGTAACACAACCATGAAAAGCATACACAAATAAATTTAGATGATTGGTTTAAGACTAATTAACAATTAACGAAACAATTTTTTTTTCTACGTTCACATTTTTACACCGTTCTCAGTACTCAGTTAGTTCCAATTTACTCTTGCACATTAAACGCGAGTGGGAATATCTAATTCACACAGCAGCATTAAAATTAACAACACAATTTTTATAGTCGGTACATTTTTTTATCCTATCCCATAGAGGTATATTAATTTTTATACATACCCAACTAAAAATTATTCTTCTATAAGGCACACAAATTTAATTTCCACAAGCAATTATTTCTATAGGCCTTATATAGTGCTTGTGCTCGGAGGTTGAGCATTTTGGCAGTCGATTGTTTTGGTAGAAGTTTGTTTAAGCCATTATGCAGGAAAATACCGTGCGAGAGAACGCGAGTTCGAATCCCAGAAAATGAGTGTTTTTATATAATTAATTGCATTGAATTTCATACTTTCATATATAAAATATAAAAACAAAAATAATAGAAAATAGTTGTTTTCCCACTTCAAGAAGGATTGCAAATATTTTCGGAAAGACTTTGCGAAGTCTATATAATTTGTCTCTGTAAGGCTTTTTATAGCAAACAAAGTTTTTTTCTGTAAGGCTTATTAGAAGTATTTAAAGAAATCTTGTAGAAGTAAATTGCTACCTAAAAGTGCGCCAAATGTTTTTCTATAAGATTTCTTAATATTGCTGGAGGGGAAATAGCTTCGATAGTGCTTTATCTAAGCGAAATTGTTAGTTGGGTAGTTTGTAACAAAATTAAATAATTTAGTTAGATATACCGTAAAGCAAATGGATCAACTCAGATTCGCTGGCTTAGTCGATCGAGAAATGCCTGTCTTTCTGTCTGTCCGTCTGTCTGTCTATGAGTCACCGATTTTCGGGTCTTAAATTTTAAGCTACAATGATGAAGTTTGTTATATAGACTCGCTGTTCATAATGAAGCAGAACAAGTGTAAAAATTAATTTTTAAAATCCACACACTGCCACGCCTGCTATATAATATCTTATATCTATATTTCGTCAATATAAACTTTTTGCCACGCCCACTTTTTGGGGGCGTTTTCAGTAAAAAAACGTTTTCGGTACAAAAAATTCGAACAATTTTTTGTTGCTGGAGTATTTCAACCCTCGCCCACTTTTTAGGGTCGTTTTCCTACAAAAATAATTTGTATACCCAACCCCACGGCATATGCAATAGAAATATGTTGGTTTTTGTCGAACCATAAAAGATTTTTATAAACTGTCTGAACAATATGTTGTGACAACGTCATTTTCTATCTTTCATCATCATAAAGACCACATTTCGGGGATATTCATTTTAAGGATGGGATGGGATAGGGTATTCAACGATCCGGATTGTAGCCTTCTCATATTTTTTAGGCGTTTTTATAAAAATCGATGCTTGTGACCTATCCCATAGTATATTGGCATAGGTGTACATATTACAAGTCCGTCCTAAAACATTGAGCTGAGATAATAAAATGTGTTATACCTACATGTAAGCTCTTTGTCCATGACTCTGATACAAGTTTAAACATTTATAAAATCCACCCACTGCCTCACCCACTTGGTCAAATCGTAAAGAATTTAAAAAAAAGTGTCTGAACAAGATATTTAGACATTGCCACTATCTATATCTTGTTGGCATAAAAATGTTAGCCACGCTCACTTTTTCCGGCCGATTTTAAGGAGATTTGGAAAGAAATTGATGAAGATACTTCCATAATATTAATTTGAATATTTCATATTTTCGTTGAATACACTTTTCCATCATATCCTAATTATAAATGTCATCAAAAGGTGGGCGTTGTTAAGAAAAAGTGGACGTGGGTCAATATGATCTTTAGACGAAATATTCACAGTAATATTCTTGAAATATTTTCATCAAAAAATTTCTGCAAGTTTTCCTAAAATTGTACCGCAAAATGTTTTTTTAAGAAAACGCCCCCAAAAAGTGGGATTGGAAAAACACTTTATATGGACGATATATAGATATCGAGCTTGTCTAATCTAAATATGCAATTCAGATACTTTTTCAAAATTTCGAACCGTTTGGCGAAAAACAATGTTTTACGGAAATGTTTACACTTGTTCTGCTTCGTCCAAAGAGAGTCTATATACCAAATTTCATCACCCGAGGACGGGCGGAAAGACAGACAGACATGGTTTCCAGTAAGGTAGCCACTTAGGTCCATTGCTTTCTAATTTGTTTTTAAATGACGTTCACGATATTTTAAATATTGCAATGGTTTAAATTTCGTGGCTGTTTTCAAATTATATTCTCCAATATATTTGCTTAAATTGCTACTAACTACTTTTGCCATTGACCAAAACGTTCGTGAACCTTTTGGGCATGCAAAAAGTTACTTTTTCCTTGTGGTATACATAGTTAAGTAAGCAATATTCGAACGAATAAAGAATAGTCATTTTCATTTATCTTCGTTGGATCAACGTGCCATTGCCTGCGAGCGATCTAGATTTTGCTGCTACACCACTTGTACCATTTACGGATCCCTACCCTATCATATCTCTGAGATCCCCGTAAGTCAAACATGATTCCTTACTTGGCAAAACGGAGATTTTTGTGCGATATGTTGAGACTAAATTTTGTTGGATTCGTCTCCTCACCTTTTCTGCTAAAAGAGTAGATGTGGTTATTTTATATGTACCTTGGGGAATTATAAGCTGCCAAGTAAGGAAACCATTTTCTTGACTTTTGATAAGCGAAAGTTTTTCAAAAATCTAAAAGACACAATAAATAATGCTACTTCAACAATGAATATTTTTAAATATTTGCTTTATTTCTCAAGTTTCTTCTTATTAGTTGGACATTTTTGTAATTATTTTATTCATGTTCCTCTCGGTTTGAGTTGTAGAAAAGTTCCAATAAAGTAAAGTTGTTTTATTTAAATTTATTCAATATTTTCTTTTATCACTACAGTATTTAATTTATTTGGTGTAGCAGATTTCCCTTCAGCTTCTACCTATGAAAATGACACAAATGAATGAAAGCGACACCTAAATAGCTGTCACATGCAATTGATCGCAAAAAAGCGATTGTCAATTTGACAATCACCTTATGTGGACGTAAAGCAATGATTTTGATTGTCAACTATCAACGATACCACCCCAGATACCAATTTTCATCTTCAAATTGCAGCCTCTCTCGTCCAATCTGTCCTTTTCGAAGTACCGCAATGTGTATTTACACCCACAAACGTATGAGTTCTCGTTTTAAAAATGTCGTCACATGAAAAACACCGTCCTCCCTAAAGGCAACACTCCAATTTCAAAAATACATCTTCATTATCACTAATCACATACGCATCTAAAACTCAATCAAATCTACCTGTTTGGATTCAAGCTTCATTTACAAACTCCAGACGTCAGACACCTTCGCTAAAACACATTTATGACACCTGTCAAAATCAGCTGTCATTTCAACATTCAGAGGGAAATAACCATTTTTTCCACCTACATATTACCAAATGTCGAATCCATATACGTAGCAACTTTCGTTTGATTTCTTACAACAAAGGATATTGCTTTCCTGGACTCACCGAGAAACCATCCCTTTTTTTGCACACCAACGTACGCGTTGTCTATACGTCCATTCATTACACACGGTCAAACAGCCACAACAACAGCCGTCCAAAAATAAGTTTCACTTTAAAGAAACCTGGTAAGCCAACAACAGGCGATCCCGACATCAAGCAGCGTAGGTTGCGGTCAGTACTTAGATGAGGAAACGGATCAAACACCGTCATCGTGATGTTGTGTTTCATAAGATCCAATTCACATCGTCCCAAAAGAAGTTTCATTTCAAAAAGCATTCAATAGCTTTCCCCTGCGAGAAGAAATTAAACGCATAACTGTCAAAAATAGTTGACTTTACGCATATCGCCGATGCGCGATCATGTGCGTTACATTTCGTCGGAAGATCTTTTCGAAATCCTACATTTTGTCTCAGAGTCTTTCCACGTCGGATCGTAATGGCATTAAACCTATATGTTGTCCTTAATGTGAATTATCAAAATGCGTTCTCTGACGTCACACATAGGAGTATTTAACACGAAAACTTGGCCAACATTATGTTTTGCTTCTTAACGATTCTAAACACAAATTTTTAAATATCAGAATGCTGTGAAGTAAGTCACTAAAAACAATATTTCTTCAAAATAATATGTTTTATTCAAATTTCTAGCGTACACAAAATGTTTATTTCTGGCTTCCGCTGCCTCTTCGGATAATTGGCCAATGGGCAGTAAGGCCTGTTTGACTATAACAGGGCCATGAATTCAAATTTTATGAAGAGTGAGGGTCACTGGATGCCACCCGTACAAATTCACATACAGTTTTGCTGTATCCATCGTATACGTCTTAAATTTTTCAAGTTCAATTTGAAATCCACTTGATATAACTTCTAAAATTGTTTTAAGTTTATTAATTTGCCGAAAATCTATGCCTGTTATTTCAGCAGCTAATTCTGAATCACTGAAAAATCTACGACTAATGTTGCCGTCATTGGTATTACCAAAACCAGCTTTCGGAACATCCACGTTAAGGCTAATTTTATTTTCAAATTCATCCTGAATTAATGCTTTCCTTTCCTTAACAATATTCTTTTCAGCTTGAGTTCGAATCTGACACTTTTTAATAGGTAACTTATATGACAGATGGAGTATACTCTCAAAAAATCGAATACGTGCATGTAAAATAGATAGTCCGAAACGTAAAGTACTTTCATCAATATTTTTCCTTTTGTTTAGATCGTTAAAATCTTTCGAGGTTGCACCACATACGTAACATCTCATTGTTGACTGAGTATCACTTGCAGCATTACAGACTTTGCCGTCAACCATAGTCATAGTTAAAATGTGCCTTACCTGTCCGCATTGATATTTTTCTGACTTTGTTGCATTAAGTCAATTAATTTGGGTCTCAATATAATTTATCTAATTTTTTTATAATATCCGAAGTTTCCTTTGTAAATACGATTCTTATAGGGAGACATATCTTGGAGATGATGGTAAAGGGTTTTGCCAAATAACTTTTTTTTTTATCCGTGCCACAAATTAGTTGCAAAGGGACTAAAGAACTCTGAAACACATTGGCATCTGAATCTGCACTGTTAACGAATTTTCGTTGATACTGAGCTTGCTGAGAGTCATCACATCCCCATTTTGATATTAACTCCAAAGAATTAAACTCATCTTCACTTAGAGTCCCGACTACATCGTCCAAATAAATTAGTAATCTTTGAGTTGTATGGTCAAGTAGTTCTTGCAGATTTACTTCAGCTTCTTTCTCAGTGACAGTATAAGCTTCAGGAATATGATAGCAGTCTTTTTTGGCTCTCTGTAAAAAAACTATAGGAAGGGTACTTTTTGTCGTTAGCACTAATTATCTCGTACTGTCTTCTAACGGGCCCGCCATCTAACTTTTTTTTTTAACTAGTACTTATTTCGTGAATGGTAACACTTAGCTCATGTCTGATTTGACAGATAATTATATAGTTTTATCCTTCCGCTGAACGAATATGGTTGTGTATACGCTTGAACAACGCTGGGAAATATTGAGACATTACTAAAATCATGGTAATGTATGTTCGTTAGTGGGCCTGCGACCGACTTAGAGAAGATGCCGATTTTGCCAAAAAAAAAAAACATATTTTCAGATGAAGCTCATTTTGATCTTGGCGGGTATGTAAACAAGCAAAATTGTCGCATTTGGGGCACAGAAAACCCGCACGCATACATTGAAAAGCCGATACACCCAAAACGAGTCACTGTTTGGTGCGGATTTTGGTCCAGAGGCATAGTTGGGCCATTTTTCTTCGAAAATGACCAAGGAGTGGCCGTTACAGTCAATGGCGGTCGTTATTGCGCCATGTTGAACGAATTTTTGTCCACAAAAATTGAAGAGGAGGATATTGGCAACATTTGGTTTAAACAGGACGGCGCTACGTGCCACACAGCCAATGCTTCACTCGATGTTTTGCGCCCTATTTCTGACGATCGCATTATCAGCCGCAGAGCTGATGTCGTTTGGCCACCTCGGAGCTGCGATTTGACACCGTTGGACTATTATTTGTGGGGTGCCGTAAAAGATAAGTGTTACGCCGACAGGCCAGAGACAATTGACGCTTTAAAGGACAATATTCGTGAAATACAGCTGCACACAATCGATAATGTGCTTAAAAATTTGACCGATCGCGTAGGCTACTACATGGCCAGCCGAGGCGGCCATTTAAATGAAATTATTTTCCATTATTAACCGGAAGAATTGCACTTTCAAATAAAAAAAGAAATTTGAGAAAATATTCAGTAGTTTTTTTTTATAGCATTTTCAAAAAAAAAAACTTTAGATAAGTTTGCCTCGACAAATATAGATAGAGCTTTTAACATTGACATACGACCATTTTCTTCTAGAAGACATGCATTTTTATATATTCGTGCTTTTGTCGTAGAACTTGTAATATCTTCCAGAATTCTTGCTGCTTCATTTTTCCAGAAGCTCGAAGTTTCATTGTGGTTGCGTGTGTCAACATTTCGGTATCCATTTCTGTACGAATACTTTGTGTCTTACGCCTTTTACTTCGCAGGCTTGATTCTTGGAAGAATTTAATTGGTCGCCCAGGTCTTTTTGTTACAACTGGCAAATAAAACGGTTTTTGGAGCCAACTTTCATTTTTTTTTTGTAGAAAAACATTATTTTTTCGATGTACCTTTTCCTATCTGCTTTTGTATTCAAGCTTTAGATTACGAATTCGGGTCTTTAACTCTATTTCTTGAGTTTCACAATATTGGTCTATAGAGAGCAAATATCCTTCTAAAAATAGCAACTTTTCTTTCATATTACAATCTTCTTTTGTTTGCACGATGTCCAATAATTGTTTTCTTGTGAGTACATTCAACCCAGATGACTCTAATAATAAATCAAAAAAAGTTGGAACTTTTAATTAAACTAACCACTATTTAAAATTTGACACATAAAACAGCTATCCGCAAAAATCCGCAAACTTGTTCGGTGAATGTTTAAACAAAGGTAGCGGAATGTATGTTTTTCACGTTTTTATCTGACCATCACCTTCAAACTGTCGTCACTTGTTACTCTCTCTAAAATAGATAATAAATACGGTACAGTGTATGACGTTTAATTTGCTAAAGTACGGTACATTTATCATTTCCCTGAGGAATTTGAGGGTTAAATACTCTTATGTGCGTCGTTTAGGCTCATTAATCTACATCCGAATAGTTGCTAATACCCCAATCCAACGTATTTCCCGAATGTCAGTAATATCTGCTTCGCAAGCGCTGGTTACCACTGGAAGACAAGGTAACAAGGATTGGTTTACAGTTAAAGTTATAACTACTGCGCTTTGCCAAGTTAGCGTAGATAAGTGTCTATCCACGTTATATAACTTCTCCCAACCATCGCTAGGAATAAAAATAAAAAAAGCTAAAACGTCTTTGAAGCAAGTCCACTCGACCTCTCAAATAATTTAATATCCACATACTAAGGATGAAGATAATTTTCAGCTTACCAAATTTCCTTCATTTTCCCACATTTCCTTACTCCTAATTCACAAACACATACAGACGTATTTATGTATGTGAGTAAAAGCTAATACCCATAACCTTTCAGGGTCACCTAGGCATGTCTCCAAGGCGAAACAGGACTCCCTCAAGATAATTATTTGCAAAAGCAGATTACAAAACGTGCTCTACGTAGAAGGTGACACTCTGTGTGCTGGTATAGTGAGGACCGTTTGTATGTTTACGTATTAGAGGAGGTGATACGATATAAGTTCATTTTCCCGAACTAATTGCTTCTGCTAAACGTATCATGCGAATAATTAGTACCCCAATCGCTTGCCATAATACACAACAGACACAGGGATGAAGGAAATCAAAAGGACCAAATACACCATATAAGTACGAGTATGTATGTGTGCTGGGACGATCCACTCAATGGAGGCGAAAAAGTACCGCAGCTAACCAGAATAAAGAAAGGGAAATCTAATTTTGTACCTGTGCCTGCATTCGACTCCTTGAAGATGGATGAGGTGGAGGATACTCATAGATTTACTCCTCACGTGCTTAAATTCCTGCAACACGTATTGCCTGGGATGGGATACTCGCTCTTTAAACCTGACATCGAGCTGTGGTATATATGTGCTGTGCATATGTGCACCGAGCCAGGATATTTTTTAATAGATTCGATTTCTTGGGAAATTACACAACGATACAATTTTAATTTAATCGCATCCTTCCAATCGATATGGAATGTGCTCTTGCAGGCGGTGGTGTGGGGCTCTTAACCGAACAGATAAAGTTCACATTTTGCGGGGTGGTTTATGCGCACTCCATCCCCTTCGCCGTTGTTATTAGATTCCCAATATTCAAATGTGAGCAAAAAGTCCGTTTTTATATGTAGGACTTCCATTTTTATTCAGGGCTTTCTTTTTATCGTTTTGTCTGTTCCACAAAATGCACAGACACACAGGATTCGCTTTGAACGATGTAGTATATGAAGAGATTGAGTAATTGAAAGGCAAAGCTTTTCTTTCTGGGTTCAACGATCAAGCTGTATCGGAATTTGCCACATCGTTCTCTTCTCTACGGGACGACATTTGCAAGGGAATTTATGTTTGCATTATATATGTGTGTGTATGCATCTGTGTGGGGTGCCCTACATAGAGATGGCACATAGCATAAGATGACTAGCTGGATGCTTAATTTATTGAGAACGGAATGGCATTCATTTGGCTTCGCTTTTTTTTTGCTCCAACACTAGAATGCACCTTGCGTGGGGTCGTAAAAGGATATCACTTCTCGAAAGGAATTACGTGTCAATAGCAATTAGACGGTTGGGGAACAGAAAGATTTAATTTGATTATTGCTGTGGGGAATGGGAAAAGGAAGAGACAATTGGTAGGGATAATTGGAGATCTATTGCCGATGCAATTTATGCAGATTTATCCTTGATGGAGGTAGAAATAATGGTGTAGGTGCACTTCGGTTGGATCAATATTTTTTTTTAGTGTAGTCTTAGGGAAATTAATGCATATGGAACCTGGTATCTGGCACGTTATCTGTCCTATTCTATTTAGCAATCTTATGTTCATCAACAGCTGAAAACAGAAACATGGTATAAAACTAACCAACAAAATTAGACGGTGGAATATTGAGATATGCTTGAAACAAACTGACATCGTAACATCCACATGGCCACTTATACATTTTTAGAAATTGCTCTCATTCTCATACTGATACTGATGTTGTTAATGATTCATTCACCTTCCCAAATTGATATTGCTATATGTCAATGTTTTTTTTATTTGTTGTTTGTTTGTTTGTTAAGTTGTGCTACAGTCCGAAATGAACATGGGCCTCAACAAACATGCCACTCCAATTAGCCCGATCCTTAGCTAGCTGATTCCAGTTGCGCATTCAAAGTTGGTTGATGTCGGTTTCTTCTTGGGCGCGCCACTTAAGGCGTCCGACGTTTGGCTGGGAATCGAAGCCTCTGCGAGCCCGAGTATTGGTCTCTATTCGTTCTACATGTCCTAGCCATCTTAAACGTCCAATGCGGAGTTTTTTGATTAGGAATATGTCGCTGTACAATTCCTATAGCTCGTGATTCTTTGTCTCCATAGCTCTTCAACGCGAACGGGGCCAAAGAATTGTTCTCTCAAAAACGGATAAGGAGTTCTTCATCCAATTTTGATACGGTCCAGCTTTAGCGCCGTAGAGTAGGACTGGGATGATCAGGATCTTGTATAGGATCTCCATAGTAAATCAAGTCAGGGCTTTACAACTAAATTGCTTTCTTAGAGCGAAGAAACAGTGGTTGGCAAGAGTAATTCTTCGTTTAATTTCTTAATTTCTGACGAGATGACAAGATCAGAGTTAATAGCGGAGCCGAGGTAGACAAAGTCCCGTACTACATAAATGTTATATCTGTCAATGGTGACGTTCTGTCCAATTCGTCGATGTTGTGTGTCCCTTCGTATTAAGATCATATACTTGGTTATACATTCTTTTACTGTTGAACCCATATTTACCGCTTCTTTTTCTAACGTGGTTATGGCATCATCTTGAGTTCGAACAATGATGTCAACATTGTCAGTGTATGCTAGTAGTTGCACCGATTTATAGAAGATTGTGTCTTTGGTGTTGGCTCTGGAGTTTTGCACAACCTTCTCAAGAAGGGTGTTAAAAAAGTCACATGACAGTGCGTCACCCTGCCTTAATTCTTTGTTAGTATCGAATGTGTGGTTGTTTCAGACCCTAATAGAGCAGCGGGAATTATTCATCGTCATCTTGCACAGATCTTGGCGGTATACCAAAACTAGACATGGATCTGTATAGTTCATCTCTACCAATGCTGTCGTATGCAGCTTTGAATTCAATGAATAGGTGGTGGGTATCGATTTGGACTTTTTGGGTTTTTTCCATGTTCTGCTGAACTGTGAATATTTGATCAGTCCTGGCTTGAAAACACACTGATAAGAGCCGATCAGGATGTTGGTAATCGGCTTCAGGCGTTCACATATTACGGCAGATAGGATCTTGTAGGAGATGCTGAGGAGACTTATGCGCCTGTAGTTGGCGCAGTTTAGATGGTCTCCTCTTTTATGAATCGGCAAAACGATGCTGAGATTCCATTCTTCAGGAGTACTCTCATCAGACCAAATTTTGCTTTTGAGTTGGTGAATTTTACTTACCAAATCATTTCTATCGGCTTTATAAAGCTCTGCAGGAAGGCCATCATTTCCTGCAGCCTTGTAGCTCTAGTTTAGATATTGCTATGGTAACACCGGCTTTTCAGAAAGGAGTAATAATAGCAAGAAAAACGTGCGATCGTGAATAAAGAGAGGTGCCACGCCAGGAATGATGTTCGGATACAAGGCGCGAACAGAATTCTGTCGAGATGAACAAAGAAATATCGTAGTTGAGACAGAATGGATGTTTAGAATATGGAAGAACCATTTCTGCAGACTGTTTAACGACGATGGCGAAAAATCTTCCACTGTCAGTCAGACCGAACCATTCAATATTGGCGACGACATCAAAAACTAACAACCACCAGACCTAAGTGTAGTGAGGATAGGCTTACGGGCACTTATGGCAACCTATATTCAAAGCCGGAACGCAGGCTATACGAAGTATCAAATGCAACCTAGTCGCAGAAGAATAATTCTAGATTGCCTCATTTCGCATTTCCAACAAATGGTTACTGGGCATAATATCAAAAGATTGGTAGGCCAATAGTAAGCAAGCCTTATAGGTACCTACATATTTGTCTATACAAAAGAATTAGGCAGTGTTCTTCATATTAATATAAACGAGCAAGGTCAACGTAAACCCGAAAGAAAACCAGACCTCCAACACTGAAATACAAAACTTTATTCGGAACGCACATTAAAAAATCAAAACATCATAGATACATAAAAAAGTCGCTTAATTAAAAATTTTACATCACTGATCTCGAAATACACATCATCTGACTAATTATAAGGCTGCCACATGCGACCAACATCGCTCGTTTTCTCCATTGACACCTTTGATTCAGCGCAGGCCACATGCTTTACAGCCTTCCTAACCGTGTTCTTTTTCTTTGGCAAATCAAGATAGCACATTCCAACAGCACAATCAGAATACGAATCCCAGTCTGAGTCCGAATCGAAATAGCACGTTCCACCAGAATAGTCGGAAAAATCCGAATTTGAATCCGTGTCGAAATCGAAATAACACAATCCGATGGAAGTTTCCTTCTTGGTGGCTTTACAGGATGAGGAATTGTGTTTTGATTGCGAGCAGCAACTTCCACTAGCGCAGTCGACGTTTTTGGCCGGTTCTTTGGATGGAGGTTTATCTCTTGGAGACTCTTCAAAACAACACGATCCAGCGAGTGTTTTCGTCAAAATTTTCTGTATCGGAGCAGGCATTTTGTTTGGTGAAAATAATTTAGTAAAAAAAATATGTTTAGGTACAAAGAACCCGATTGATAAAATAATAGCGGACTTGGCGGTAAATAGATAATTGGGTAGTGCTAACAAAATAAAAACTGTAGATCGGTGATCGTAAGCTTACGATCATGGGTGGTAGTTATTTTATTTTTTGTTGGTAGCATTTTTTTTGTTTACTTACATAATGAAGGTAGTAGTGCTTGTCAGGTTGTCATGGAATTCCATTTAGGAATTTCAAATGTAGAATTTCAAGGTTTATAAACATGAAAGTAAATTTAGCCTTTTTAGTTATCAAATTAGCGTTAGTGTAATAATCTGCGTGACTTTTAAGGGTTGTTTTTTTTTTTTTTGGGAAGACCTTTCGCAGATCATTCTATTGAGTATCGAACTATTCGTTTCTCACTCTATTTAAAAATTAGGATTCAGCAAACCATGGTTCAGTAAACAATGGATGCAAGTCGTAGCAACAAAAGAGAAAGCGTTTAGACAATGGCGTGCAGATCCAATTGAAAAGAACAAATTAGCTTACATCAACCAGCAAAAAATAGCTATCCAAACAATTAAAGCCACAAAGAATGCCTTCAACGAAAGGGTAACTAACAAACTTCTAGGATGTCGCGGAAGCTCTCGGACATTTTGTTCAATGCCAAAAGTAGTCAGTCATAATTTTATCCACTCTTCATTTCCTCCATTAATCAGATCGCTACCTACAATACAAAAAGAAAAGCCCGGCTTATTCGCTAGATCGTTTTCAGGACATTCAATATTAAAATCGAGATTGTCGATTGCCTACAAAGGAATGGTTTAATTAGCGATCAACAATATGGGTTCCTAAAGAAACGTTCAACTAAAGACGTCCTTCTGCGATAGAAAATATTTCCAAGCCTTTCGATCGACAGTATGATCTTGATCTTTTTGAGTGTCAATGGAACACGATTCAGATTTATTTTTTGTCATTGTATTGGTATCATTTCGTGTCTGTGAAGTTAGCGTCGGTGTAGCTGCCAACATTAAAAACATAACAAACATTTGAAAATACAGAAATTATCTTCTTTTAATTCATTCAATCAATTTAATAGTTCACGTATAACTTTCTTTTCTGTGGGTATATCCATTATTAATATCTAAACCCAAAGAACTCCTGTTTGTCACAACCGAAGTAAAAAATCAAAATGAAAATCACTCTTGTCAAACTGACAGCTATCATTTGTATTGGTATCGGTAAATCTGCCGAAAAATTCAGATTTGCAAAATTGATCTCTGATCAAAAAAAAATCAAATTTTTCGCCCAATGGAACACAACAACTGTCAAAATCGGTCTTCAGATCAAAAAAAAAAATTGTTTTTTTTTCCCAATGGAAAACGCCATTATTATCTGTGTTGTGTTATTGTGTTTATTTTTGTAAGGGCTCAGTTATAGCTATCATTGAACAACTTCATTGGAACACAAAACATGATGGAATTGAAATTTTACCTCCATAGCTGCTTATAGGAATCGTAGGAAAATTTCGTTTCATTTCGGTGGAAGGGCAAACATTACTTCACAAAAATAAATCATGATCAGTGAAAAATAAAAAAGTGATTTTCTACGATAACTACGATTAAAAATTAAATTATGTTTGGATAATCATGTTCTTAAATGCAAAAGCGTTGTTTTGACACCAACTCGCCAATGATTGAATTTATAAAAAAACCGCAAGAAGTAAAAGAAAATTTCCAATGATGTTTTTTAATGATAGCTATAACTGAGCCCTAAGAACTAGGGGTGGGATTTTTATATAGATTTCCTAGTTGGATCTGGCAGGCTCGACGTAAATCGAAAATGACTTACCGAAGCAATAAAAATGAAAAAATCAGAAAAAAAAACCCTTTGAATATTCAATGAATACAAAAAGCACAATTTTTTTCTTCAAAATCAATATAAAAAAATATTAGCATTAACCTATCGGCAGCTATAAGAACATATCACACCAATAATTCTCTGATTTTGCACGGAATGTTGTTCTGTGAATGACACGTCAAAAGTAATACACACTCTCGAAACCAAGCGTGAACAAACAAAATTCTAGAAAAGCATCGGTTAAATGCCATTTACCGCACAAAATCGGGCGGTTACAGATTTGTCCGGTTAACTAACCTAATCTACGGTTAAATTTTTGGTGAACAAACGCATTCGTCGGTTATCGGCTGGAATAACCGTCCGTTAACAACAAACAAACCGGACCTAATAGTACTATCAGAGCTCAACACCAGAGATGCGAACAAATTTGCTCTATAAATGAAGCAACAAAAGAAAACAAATTTTTGGCGCAACAGGTTCGTTAGTACCCAGGGTTTTCTTAAAACCATTCATGTGTGCATGTGTACTTCTTGCACAATGGCGGAACCCCCTGATTTATGCCGGCTCCGAACGGCTAAGTTGAGATAAGCTTTTCTTGATTACCTTTTCAGAGCTAAAAGATATTTTACACTAGGCCAGATTCTTCTTCTGTAGAAAGCCCAAGTACTAACAGGTTTTGAATATGTTCTCATGTTTGGAGTTCTGCTTCTTCTTCTTCTTCTTAGGGGGCAAAGGAAACATTATTCCTTTTTCCCTTTCATTATTGTTGGTTCGCATTCAATAACTTTAGTAACAATGCGAAAAAAAACTTTATTTCCATAACCATCGAGAATTGGAATCCGAAGTGCCACAAATGGAGTTCATTGATTCAACTAAGAAAGAGCTTGTACAAGGTGAGCCAAAAGAAGTCACCCGATGTTGTTTGGTCGTTCAGAATATCGGTTGTAGCTAGTTCAGTGTCTGGCGTTGCTCCGTCCACATGCCTTCCAGTCATAATTCGTCCAATTGCGGCAGAAAAAACTCGGTTAACATGGCCCTATAGCGCGCACCGTCCACTGTTGTCGTTTGAACAGCGTTTGACCAGGCGTTTTCGAAAAAAAAAATGGCCCGATGACTCCTTCAGCGTGAACTGTGCACCATGCAGTAACTTTGAGTTGGTGTAACGGCTCCTCGTGCATTACTCGTGGATTTTCGGTCCCCCAGAAGCTATAGTTTTGCTTGTTCACGTACCCGCTGAAGTGGAAATGAGCCTCATCGCTCATTATGATTTTGGTCGAAAAATCGTCCACTTCGTCCTCGAGATTGAGGATGGTTTGGGCGTAGGGTACATGTAGATTTGGCGGTCGACAGGCGGCAGCTGATGCACGGACTTGACTTTGAACGAGAACATGCGCAAGTCTTTGACCAAAATTCGCCTTAGGGACAACCGGCTGATGGCTAATTTCGAGGCACGGCGTCTGGTCGATGTTTCCGGCGACAGCTCGGATGTTGCCGGCATCCTCGGCAACAGCGGCGATATTCTCGGCACAACGGGCGCTCCGGGGCCGGTCACTCTTGGCAACGTCTCGTGGGGTCTCATACTATTCAAGGTTGGTCGCCAAACAGCGCAGTGTTTGCGCAGACGGTGTCGGACGGCCGGAGATCGGCGACGGAATTCGCGCTGCGCCAAAACTACTGACGAATTGTTACGCAAAAAAATAGACACGATTATTCCGCGTTCTTGGGAGTGTATCGCTCCATGGCTTGTTCACTTGTATTCTACATCTGTCTAGTCCACAAATGTAAAAAATAATTCATATTGGCGCCCATTTGCAAAAATAAGACCATCTTCCAATAGGGTAACAATGTACGCCATCAATTTGATCCCTTTTTTGGTAGTTCCTTAAGATAGATATTTCTTACATGATCTAATAATTGCCAGATTATATATAAAGAACAAAATGTCTTCTTCGCTTACGTAAGCATCTACAGATGTATTTATGTTCAGAGTTCTTAGTCTTTCAACAGAACTATCAACCACAATGCTTGTGGTTAATTTGCGTAAATTTTGCGGTATGCAATGATTAGCTCGAAAGTTGAGGCTAGATCATTGACTTTTTTACTGTCCGTAACAGAAATATTTGAATGTTCCTTGAGGAATGGGATATATATGATATGGGATGTGTTCCAAATGACTTCGAATTCTTGTCTAAATCTTAAAGCTTCTTATCCCAGTATACATTTCGTAATTGAGAATTTTCAGAAATGCTATTTGAAAATTTTCATTACTTAAACAAATTATTTTAGTTTTGAATTTCGATGAATAACAGAAAGTTATTAAGGGTATTCATGCAATGTCGAAAGATTCTAATTTTACGACGACGTTTCATGAACGACCCTAAAACTGCACCACTAAACAATGCGGTAATCCACTGAATTCAATCTCATTTTAGTAATTTATTTATTGATAGAATTTTGTTCTTATTGTTCTCTTTCCCTTCCTGATAATTTTTATTCAGTTTAGCGCATACGTTTGATGTGTGAAAGTGACTGATTAAATGACAAAATATCATTTCAAAAGTTTACAACGTTTACCACCTCAGTTTACGCACCCAATTCCTGTGACAAAATTCCGATATTATTAGAAAAGATTTCCCATACAAATTTTGACAGTTCATTTATCACGTCGTAACTTTCCGAAGTTGCATGAATACCCCTATTGTTAGAGTAAAGCAAATGTTTTTTTTTCTTTTTCTTTCAAGTGGGATACTAAGGTTTCTAAAAAAACCGTTTTGGAATTAAGTAATTTTGCATCAAAATAACTCCTAATTTACAAACAACAATTGGAAAATGATTGAAAAAGTGTAATTTTGTGTCGAAATAGAAATGGAAAGGCAGTCTTATTTTTTAAAAATAAATGAAGTGATTTTCAAACAATAGGGATGTTTCCTTCCTTAAATGCAAAACGAAACTTACGTCCTCACGCTGTCAGTCTAAGAGCAATAGGTATAACGGTTTGATAGAAAAATTGTATTTTTTGACTTATGTCAGTTTGCTTTTCAAGCGACGATATTTTATTATAGATTATACAATTTTAAGAACTCAGTTATACCTGCAAAAAGAAAAAAATTGTATTGAAAAATAAAAAAAAGTTATCCATGTTTAACACAACATTTGGCCCACCCTGCATAAAGACATGAAACGTGAAAACATCATGGTCATATCACGATCGAATTGAGTATGAGTTTAACCGATAAATCCATTATACCAGGAAGCTTCTTCCCTTACCACCACGCACTAGATCATTTGAACAAGCTGTGTGGGTCAAAAGAACTGTCTGAGTGCTATGCTTACAGCATATCAATTGTGGTCTCGTGTTGTTGTGTCTTCTACTAGTCATCAAGTGTAGAGTAGTGATCACTTGATCAGTGTAATTGAAGTGCGCGGTTTGGAACTCAGAAGTAGACAAAACCCAGTCCCGAATTCTTTTTCAGCGCTCTTAATAGCGGTTTCTCTTAATGCTCGTCTCTCATCAGTCTCATTATACTCTCTCCCATTGGGGTATATTAAATTTGATACATAGAGAAATAATTTAGCTACATATACCTCAAAGTATATGGATCAGAACTCAGAACCGCTAGCTGAGTCGATTAAGCCATGTCTGTCTCTCCATCCGTCCGTCTGTAGATCACAGGTTTTTAGGCCTTAAATGTTTAGCTAGGATGATGAAATTTTGTATATGTGATCGTTGTACGTGCTGTTCGAACAAGTGTAATCAAAATCCACCCACTGCCACGCCCACTTTTTTTTGAAAAAAACCTTTTTTTTAGTCAAACGGTTAAGAATTTTGAAAAAGTGTCTGAAGAGCATATTTAGACAAACGCTGGGGGCGTTTTCCTACAAAAACCATTTGCATACCCTATCCCAAGGCATATGCAATAGAAAAACGTTGTTTTTTTTGTCAAACCATAAAATATTTTGATGAACTGTCTGAATATTATGTTGTAACAATGCATTTTCTATATTTCATCGCCATAAGGCCCACATTTTTGGGATATTAGTTTTAAGGATGGGATGGAATAGGGTATTAAACGATGCGCACAGTGGATTGTAGCCTTCTCATATGTTTTTAATCGCCTGTCGGAGTGTGAGTGCATATAATGCTTAAGTTGGCTAATTCGTCCTTGATGCGGATGGTGGCAAATGGCAATACCTTGCAATAACTTCTTGCCTAAGTCTTTCGCTTATAAGAAATCCACATCCACCAGCAGGCTCTATATTCCGTCTGAGTGATTCTGATCAGGCTTTTTATAGTGTTGCTGTAATTCGTCTTGTTATCAAAACTTACATTTATAAGATTAGAAAGTCAAATCCGGTTAGATGAGACCATAGTATCCCATGTTTACCACTGGGTGGTAAAATAACTACAATTGATGTGTCACTACGACTGTATATTGCTAAGTTCACGGCGCTCATGATTCGTCCTCGTTAACAGCTTTTTCGCATATTGCCCAACCTGAAAATCGTCAACTTCATAGAAAGCAATCAATTTAAGGTAGAGCACGCAAGGATCATGTTCCCACCACTTGTTTTTTTTATAACACAAGCCCTTGTGTAGGGATGCGTTAAAAATTCGACTTGAAAGCTGATTTATTGTAATTTGCACCCAAACCATTTTTCGTTCGTCAAATGATGACGGGCCACTTAATTTACAATTTTCGCTACTCATCGCCCTCTTGTCAAATTCGTTCGACAAAGGTACCCGCTACCTTGAACCTAGCTTAATGGATCTGAACCACGGCATGAAATCTACTTGCACTGACATTGTTCACACCTCACCCACCAACTGTAGGCATTTTTGTGTTGTCAAGTGCGTAGACACGTCTCCTAATTATTTCATTTAATGAGCGATTCACACAGCACTCATGCATGCTGCTGCAGCGCATAGAGCACACTTAATCCCACAACACTGACAGCTCTCATGACACGCATTGTGCAATAGAAAACTTTTGTTTTCAAAAACACCGCGCGCTAAGTGAAATTTATTTTCCAGCTTACAAAATTGTCAGTTGAGTGGCAAAATGGGGACTTTAAGCGTCAAGGATTACCTTGAATTGTCACTGCGAGTGGGGCGAAAGGACGACGACTATAAGCTACGGTGCATGAGCGCGTACAGTGGGTACGGTAATGGTACTTCCACAGGTAGCATAGTGATGAAGGATTGTGACTGTCTGCCACAATTAAACAGATTTATTTACCTACCTAGATCATCATCATCATCGTCAACGTTTCATGGCGAGCGAGTGTAAAAAATTAATGGTAAAAGTCCTTTGAATACTTTCCCCCCTAGTGCTGTGCATGTGCAGTAAATAACTGCAATTAACGAAAACTGTTTTTATTTCAAAACACGGCAACTATATGTCGTGTGGTGTACTGGTGGAGGTGTTTCTGAAGACTGGTGCGGTTATTGCTAGGGGTTTGTTTTCAAAATAGTTGGAGTTTTTTTTTCAGTTAACCTGTCTGATTTAATCCTTAATCCACTGGTTTTCTGTTTTTGAGTTTTTTTTTTAGACACGCATTGGCGACCGCCTATGGTTTGGGGTTATTGATTGATTTCGTCCTTGCATGAAGCTCTGCGCAATTGATTAGGAAAATACTTTGTTTGACTAGATATATTTGTGTTTGATGTTGGAATATAGGCATGGTATTCCGATGATATTGCATGACTAAAATTGACTGCACCTCGGATAGGGCAAATATTTGAGTTAACATAGTGAATGGCTACCGCAAATTGGATAAGCTATACATATCTAGCCAGGAATTTGTGTAAGTATGAACTAGAGCGCTGAGTGGCATATTTACTTGATGTCTGGTGGTGGTTGTTTGTCCTGACTTTTTACGTCCAAATTAATTTTCTAATGGGAGACATGTTCTGTTCAAATATGCTGAGTCATATGAATAATGTCCTTTCTCAATACAAATAAGAACTGAGCTCTTATGATATTGTCAGGTATATGTGGGGATTAACTTTTGTTAGTCCCTTAGTTTGTTAAAACACACAGACAATTTTTTCTTGCTCTTGATATTTGATCCTCGTTATACCCTGTTCCATAGGTGTATTTTGATACATATTTTTTTACACAGAGGCCATAATGTATGACCCTTTGGGGAAGAGGCATATATTTTTTTAAATGGTGTCGAATGTCAGTTCTATTTTAACATTTATAAAGCAAACAAAATTCTCATTTGTGTGAATCTATGTAAATATAAAAATTGAGACTTAAAATTGTGCTCGTTTACGCCTTAACGCATTTACCGATTTAAACCAAATTTTCACACCTCTTTGGTATTGGTTTATATATGGTTTTTGTGATGTTTGATTGAAATCGGAAAACGTTTGTGTGTGTTGTGTAGGCGTAAAAAAAACACATAAATTTCAGTATATTTTGGGTTTTTTTTCCCACAAATCTATATGTATATACAACTAATTTGATACTTTGTGCGCTTATGTATAACTCACGAAATTTTCAACCAATTTGCTTGGTTTTTCTTTCAAACAATTCAGAAAAACAATGGAAAGGACAGAGGCCCACTTTAAAAAAATGTTGTTTTGGTTAAACAGTAAGAAATTTTGAAAAAGTGTCTGAGCAAGATGTCATTCTGTAGGTATACTTATATTTCGTCAACACACGGTTTTTTGTCGCGCCCACTTTTAGAGGGCGTTTTTCATAAAAAAAAACTGTTTTCGGAACAATTTTATGATTTCAAAAAGCCTTCGATGAAAATATTTTGAGAATAACACTACGAACATTCGAAGTAACGCAGATAAAGTGTGCAACAAAAAAAAAAAACAATTGTCGAGGGCCAAATGCTGAAACAATGCAAAATTATCATCTGGGATGAATGCACTATGACACACAAATATTCTCTTGAGGCGTTCAACAGAACACTCAATGATATAAAAAAAAACAAACAAAAAACTATTCAGCGGCACTCAGGTGAATTCAGACAAATACTTTCCGACAGTCCACGTTCAACGATGTTGAAAAAGGCCAGCTAAAATTAAACATTCTCGAAGCAATTGTTGGATATCGGCGATGGATATATATGCTTAACGTGAAAACCTGGCCATTACAGCTCTTATTTCACGGTGGGCTTACCCACATATCAGAACCATAGAAAAGTGCGATTAGCACTCCAACGCAGGACACATTGCCTTGGCACATTTCTAAAATCATGTTGCTAGGCACGTCGCACAATCTTCATACTTGATAAGGACCGTGGGCTATCTGCACTATTCTAAAGTTGGCACCATCAACTTTTGAATACCATACCGCCCCAGCATTCTGGATAAACCACAATCACCACGATACTCCCACAAGTGGGCCTACCTCAAAATCAGGATAAGACAAGTTTTAGGAGCTCATGATTCCCGTGATGCCATACTATAGTCTATGGTGAGACTCCGCACCGATTTCTTATGGGTTCCTTCACGAACCCAGTCCGGAATACGAAGTTACTAAGTCACTACTAACCAAGGTAATTAATTAGCAGCAACACCAAGTAACTCTCCTCCTCATGCGCCATCTAGAAGCAATTGCTTATTGAACACACTGTCTATAAGACTTGTTCATCTAACAAAAGCCTGATGAACGCGGACCTACATGAAGTCGGCTGGATAGGTTCACTGCTAGGCCTCGTTCGCCACAGATCGCTTAGTAACGAATGAACGAGACTTTGTTTAACTGCGGCTCCCTCTACCCACCACTCGAGGATGCGCCCAGTACGGGCCCTACCCCAAACTGGGATATAATTGCACACCGATGTACGCATAATCGTTGGTACGTAAAATGCTCTCATTGTACGCATATTCCCCGATGCACCCGATACAGCAAGGCAGAAAGAGCCATTTTGGCAGCAAAAAAATATGAACGTCGACGTTTTGAACTTCTAGATACGGCAGTCGTTGCCAAGCGAATTGGTATCATACAAATCGGTCGATTCAGTTTGCGAAGCCAACGAAGCTGTAAATTATTCAACAGAGTTTTTGAACTCACTGGATATGCCAGACATGCTACAACGCCTTTTACGAAATTTGAAAGTTGAATCCCTAAAAAATTAATGAGAAACGTATATGCACGATATCTACGTGAAATCTAATCTTGACGGCTAATAAATTGTGTCCACTGTCCCCGTACTTGAGGTAACTGGCCCGGTATAACTGCATCCGAAATCGGTTCCAGGAAATTCTTAGAAGAGAACTGCGATACACAACAACAGCACACTTTCAGTTTCAAATTTAATATTTCACTTTTGATTTCTTTGAGATCGATATACAACATTCTGTTTTATCGATCACATTCGACCAATTTTATCAATCGTTAAAACATTCAAAAACATTGACAATACATTCGGTATTATACCCTATCCTAAACGTGTATGGAATATGGATCGACTCAGAATCGCCAGCTGAGTCGATTCAGCCATATCTGTCCGTCCGTACGTCAACTGTTGTTGGGCCCTAAATTTTGAGCTGCTCCCAGCAGAACAAGTGTAAACATTTTATAAATCCGCCCACTGACACGCCTTCTTTTCACAAAAACGTTGTGTTTGGCTAAACGGTTAAGAATTTTGAAAAATACAAAATGTTTCGAGTAAGGGCTCTTTATACCCTATCCCATAGGGGTATATTAGTTTTGATACTTAGTTTGTAACATAGAGAAATAATTTAGCTACCTCTACCTCAAAGTATATGGATCGACTCAGAATCGCTAGCTGAGTCGATTAAGCCATGTCTGTCTGTCCGTCCGCCCGTCCGTCCGTCTGTACGTCTACGTCACCGATTTTTAGGCCTTAAATTTTGAGCTAGGATAATGAAATTTGGTATATAGGATCAACGTCCGTGCCTACAGAACAAGTGTAAAAATTTTCAAAATCCGCCCACTGCCTTGTTGTCAATATATCATTTTTTTCTATTTTATCCACATCGTGTTTTTAGCCATGCCCACTTTTTTGGGGATTTTAGTTTTACAGATAGGATGGGATAGGGTATTCAACGATCCGCACAGCATATTGTAGCCTTCTCATATGTTTATTACTAATTTGCAAATTAATCCCGAAGAAACAGCAATTGGGTGACGGGGTGTGACTGTCAGAATTAAGCTATCGATTCATCGATGTTCCGTATCTCTTCTTGCATCTACTTAGGTCTTGCCTTAGTTTACTGCTTAATCCATTCATCCATGGCTTACATCTCTTGGAGTCCGACTAATGCTCTAAATGCCGAGCTTCCTAGAAGATTGTGATCCTGGGGTTAGCTGGGGAATTTTGCTCATTTTCCTGCATCTCCTTGTCAAAATTATTTTTCTTGATCGTAAACCTTCGCAAACGAAACATTTTAGGTAGTAAACTGCTAGTGTTAGAATAATAATTTATGTACTCGGATTGGTACAATCCTAGACAAGATCGGGGATACAGTCGTACAGCCGTATCTTTTTCATCTAGGGCAAAGCTGCGTTCAACCACACGGGGCAGCCATAAGCGATGATTTTCCTTACGATGGCCATGTAGCATATGACCTTCAGCCTTGAATCAAGTTTACTGCTTTCAAACAATCTTTTTGTCAGAATGTTGATGATCTCGATTGTCGGACCTGATCTACCGATATAGAGTGTCTGAGAGAACATACAATATCTCGTACAAATGTTCCCACATTTGAGAAACCTTTTTCGCATAAAGATTTCATAACTTACTTTTTGGAAGCGTTTTCAGTAAAATCCCTTTTCCTTTGCATAAAGAGCTCATGGGAAGCTTTTTCATATCGGAGTACCTACTTCTAATTCTAACCATCAGTCAACCACGCCGCTTCTTGTTAATGGACGTCAGCAACCGTTTTTATGGCTTTTTGACAGTTGAATGTTGGCGTTATGGGTTAAATGGATACACGTTTTGGTCTCTAGCGATTGCAGTCTTTACTCATTAGTCACTGAACTTTTTCCAACACGATTTGCCCTCTTAGTTGCATCTTAGATTCTCACCTGGCTGCAACAACACAGTGATTCAAGTCGATGATGAATGATCGATTTGTGCAGGACATGAAAAGTAATTTATATGTATAAAACCGCATCCGAATATATATCAGCGGGTCAAAATCTGTCCTTTCTGAATTCACAATCCCCAACTTCACTATTTTGTTGGTCGTATTTTAGCACTCTTGTATGATTTTTTTTTTCAGAAAACGCCGAAAACCAAAGTAGCTTAATCTAGGAAATAAGATATTACCAAAATTCTTAATACCCTCAGGAAAATTGTTGGTATATTGCTCAATTTTTCAGATCTTATTAAGACTGGTCCTGCCGTGACGAAGGGCCAACGACTGACGACTTAGTCCGTTTTATCACCATATCAAGCGAAAAGTCGCACAGGTTTTAACTTTTAAATTGTTTTCTTAAACATTTTCGACATCGAGATTTTAATTAATTCATACATTTTGAAGATAGGGAAACCCGAAAAAAGTGGTTCCTAGCCTAAACAGCTTTACCGATTTTGTTCAAACTTCGTATTTAGATTTTTAAGAGAGATTTCGCAAATGTGAATACATGCAGAACTCAGAGTAAGTGTCGTGAAGGAATTTATTTTTATTGGCAAAAATATAGATGGAACTATCTGGCATTTACTGCACATACAGGGCCTCAAACCTAAGCCACTTCCTTCATTTGTATGTGTGAAGATATTATTTCTACCATAAAGAAGAGGACCTCCTGTTATCGCCGAATCCTAACAGCAAATTTGAGAAACTTCTCATGGCAGTGTTACTCTTGGATGTTTGTCAAACTTTCGTAAGAGGTGGATCAATGTATTTGAAATAGGGACCCCGCGCAAAGCCAAACTTCTTTTTAAAGTAGGGCTACTCATCGTTAAAATATATCGCAACCAATAATCTATCGATAAAGACAAGGGTGTTTACAAAAAGGGAACACTTTCATAAAGTCCACAGTATCAGTTACGTTCGGTTTGGTTAGGACAGATCTGATGAATTGTTAAAGTTTTAATGAGTATTCAACTTTCAATAGGCTTTATGAGGTTTAATTTTTTGTCAGTGTTTCAAAAAAGAAGTGAAGTTTTTTTTACTGTCGTTTTGATCCCATTTATTTGGGGTAGTTCTATATCCAGAGCTGGCATCAATATAGAAAATATTTTTGTTTCGGCAGTAGGGATTCTTACGTGACACACGGCCAACCTGAAGGCCTACATTAGAAGTCGGATTCAGGTGCTAAATCATCATAATACACTAAGAGAATGACCTTCATCCCCGCAAACACATATTTTCGATGGACTTTGTTGACCTGTGAAGTGAATTTATCTATGCTTTGCCAGAGAATTTACCCTCCGACGTGTTAAAACAGAAGAACTGCCTTAGAGGAAGTTCAAAAGGTTTGCGAATCGATCTATAATCATGTGATATTTACGGCCCATACAGTGCCTCAAACCTAGCTTCTACTTTAATATGTGTGTGTTTAGTTATATTTCTGCCAATAAAAGTTCTGGGACTTACTGTTTAACGCCGATTCCGAACAGCATATTTAATAATCTTCTCTTATAAGTTTTATAGATACTGATGCATGCTTATCAGACTTTCGCAACAGTTCTAGCAGTGAAAAAAAATACTTTCCCGATTTGAACCAGGAACCCGGCGCTAGGCCGTTGCGCCAGGCCAATGCGCCGGCCGTAAAAGCGGCCCGCTTTCCGACCTGCTCTCAACGAAAACCACTTGTCCATCCGATGTATTGCCCGCGTTCCGGGTTTTAGTTTTACCAAGTTCACTTTGCCTATGAACTGTTCTCATTGGTCAATCTACCATTTTAGTCACGTGACATTGGAGAGAAAATGACTATGAGTGAAACAGCTGATTTTGCGTCGACCTGTCATGAAGATGTTTTTGATTTCAGTAGCATTACCGCATATTATGGGTTTACTTAGTTTATGTCTTACTTTTTGATAAAGAATAATTATTCGGAATAGATAAAAGTAATTAAAAATCTATAATTATGGAAAAAAAACGAAATTGCAAAATAAGGGTTGGCATTGTTTGACATTTACCTTGCCAATCATTTAGATTTTGCGTTCCACATCGCCTCACCTCTTTTTGCAGTGATCCGGAACACGGCCATTTTCAATGCATTACTGTCAAAATTTGACATATGTTCTACAATTCAATGCTGCCAAATGTCCTAAAGTTTGAGCAAAAAAAAAATTAATAAATTCCACTTTAAAAAGCTCCATATAGAGAATGTTTCAAAACTCCTAATACACACACAAACATACTTAACCCCGCAAATGAATAGAAATAGACAATCCATGAATAAATTAGGAGGTCCCCGTAAAAGAGGATAATATAATTTTTTGGCAGCTCCCTTGTTGCCGAGTTTTATTATTATCTCGTGGGTAAATTTAAATTAAACGTAATGAATTTATCGGCTTTTCAATTATTAACATGGATGAGCCACAACCAGCCTACCCCAGCTCGCTCTTTGCTCACACACACACACTGATACAAAAATCTGATGGTGCTTGTAGTTCTAATCGCTAGGCTCTGTCAAGCCAGTGCAATTGATGATTGCAAAAACAACAATAACAACCAGTATTATGCGGGACGCCAAGAGACGTAACCGAAAGCCTTGGACCGCAGTTGTCAATTCGGCTTTTGTCGTTTTTCCACGTTTGTGGAAGGATGTGTTCTGGACAATGATGGCCGGCAGCTGGCCAAGTGCAATTTCCGCATTTGAGTATTTGTTTGTTCGTAATTGGAATTCGGATTGCATGCATGCAGTTGCAGATATGGGGTCATAAAGAATTTATGTTGTTAACTGGTATAGGAGTGCTGGACACATAGTTTTCGTTTGTTTAAAGCATTTTTGGGTCTGTTGTGTGCCTAACTGCGCTCTCGCCTGACTCTGGGTGTGAGGAGTATAGATTTCTGTGGGTGAAAATATTTAGTGATGAAGAAATGCACGAGTTAGGAGTGAATTGAATTTAATGAGGTTGTGTTGGGTGGTGGCAGCGGCAGGACTGGGAGCTGAATCATCAATTGTTTGTTATTGTAATCGATTCGATTTAAGCTGAATCAGTTCTGTTGGCTGTTATTGGATGGATCATTGCCGTGCGTGCTGAATGGTATGTTTAACTGTATCAAATAAAAGCGTTATCTATATTTTCAAATGGGAAATGTATATTTGTAGTAGTTGTACTAAGGAGATACATTTTTTTGTTTTTGTGAATCGACACTAACATATTTACTTTTGATGGAGATGGTCCAATTGATGAAAATATAGTTTTGTGGTTGTACTGTAAGTGTGACAGATGGCTGAGTGATTTAACGCATGCATGGTGAGCGGTGTGTTGTTCAGTTTTGGTGAGGTTGACCGCATGGACACACTAAGACCACATTGAATCCATTGCAGGGGTTAATATTTTTTTACTACTTGTAGAGAAGGTCCAACGTGTTTACAAAGGAGGCCTTTTACAGCCTAATTAAGCGCTATGTTTTAGAATTGGTCTGGGTAGTGGGTTAGGTGAGGATTGATGGGGTACTGAAGCTAGGATTAATCCCCAAAAGCTCTATGCACCATCAAAAGTAAAGTAAAGTAAGATTCAAACATGATAAACTCTCAAGTGGCCGTCGATTACTGTTTGAAGTCTTTCTATGGCATTTGCCACCAGAGCTTTTATATAACACCTTAGCAAAAGTGTAGGTAGGTCAAATCAGGTAAATATTGCAAGATTGACTGAACCAAAGTACGGGCAACCTGTTAGTAGAGATCGTGGGCCTAATTTTTTTTACATATCCATGTACGTGTTCTTCTTGCACGATGCCAGGACCTATAGTTTTATGAATTGAGTTGAGATAAAGTCACGGTCTTATTACTATGAACTTCTGTTACGGTAGTTTATTGAACTTACCATTCCATTGAGCTATTTTAGAAAAAAAAAACTCCCAGGTAAAGGCTCGCATCTGTGCATCTGTAAGCTTCAAGCTTTGTTAGTCTTGATATTTCACAGAGGATATTCATCTCAGCAGACTTTAGTTGGTTAGATCACCATTTTTTGCCGAATTTACGGATATATATTAATGGAAGAGACTTGCGGGCTATCCTTCATTACCATTCAGTTTCCAAGTGATCTTTTGGATTAGAACTATGCCCAGATATAAGCTAAGGACGGTATACTCCTGAAGGATACGAAGGCCGTCAAGAAGGTATCATCAATAAACTTCACCATAGAATCGCTGAAGAGAGTTCTATAAACCTCTTGATCTCACAAATGTATACAGACTCAGTGGCTTATGGAAACGAAGTCGGGATTTCTTTTTTTTATAAACTTTCCTCAGATGAAGCGAAATCATTTCGCTCCAGGAGCGCTATAAGATTATCCTTGCAGCTTGCAGGTATTTGTTGACTCTGCTTTTGAATTGATGTAGATTATGTAATGGTGGAAATACGTGTTCTGTTCGTTGTTTGCTTGTTCTGTAACAAAAACAATTTTGGTGCTGCGTTGTTCATGCATTGTTAGATGGACAGTGTGTCTGTGAGCTTGCACATAGGTTGTTGAATTCCAACGAGTCTAGGGATAATTTTTTTGCTGATATATTGAAATCCTTTGTGGATACTTAATACCGCCTGTCAATATATTTCTTCGTTGGGACAGGTTTTGGCATGACACCTATTCTTTCTTCTGGTCCAGGTTTCCCGTCCTCTTGTGCTCTTGTTTGATTTTGCTGTTGGCGATTTACGATGCTTCAGTTGTAGATATCATGTACGATATGATTCTATGCTTTGAACTTTATCATCAGAACGAACACAGCTTGAATCTTCTACAAACCCATATTTGTGAAGCTATTTCCTTAAGCTTTTGTATAGTATGCGGAAGATTAGTTCAGTGTGCCTTCCCACTCTTCAATGTTCGGAAATATTTTGTTATTGTATTTTATTGTCCTCCTACGATTTGTTTAATTGCTTTCCTGTTAGAGTTTTCGTCATTATTGACGATGAGGTCTTTATCTCAGCCTGCCATTATACCCCCAGAAACCTTTCCGTATGTAGAGGGTAATCTAAGTGATGCTCTTCTGTGTCCAGAGTTTATCCTTCTTATTGTTTACGACGCAGTACACGTGGATGCAGTGGCCTAGTTTTTTCAAATTCCGAAAGTCTGACAAAAATTCGTAATGAGAAGCTTCTCAAATTTGCCGTTCGGATTCGGCGTTAAAAAGAAAGTCCTTTTCTTTGTGGAAAAAAATAAAAACAGGCTATGCAGGAAAAGATTCAACAATGAACTTTACGAGCGAAATAGGCCTGGTCAAAAAACTTTGCATTAGACTTTTAAGATGGCTAGGATTTGTAGAGAGAAAGGACATTAATACTCAGAGCCGTAGAGTCTTCGATTCTAAACCAGACCGCCCTCAACCAACTTAAAATGAGGCACGTTTGGTTGAGGTCCAGGTTCAACCCGAATTGTAGCGTTTACCTGCGGGTCGGATTAATGTCCGTTTGTTCTAACATAATCCTAACCATCGTAAACATCAAATGCAAACTCAACGCAAACTGGACCGACGATTATTTAAAAAAAATGTTTTGTTCAAAACGACAAAGGATTTCTTCATCCGCTATTGATAACGTCCATCCTTTGGCGCAGTAAGGCAAGAATGGGAAGGTCTGGGATAGGGTTTTATACAGGAGTTAAGTTTTTCGAGTGCAGGCTTTATTTATTAACTGTCTTCTTATCCGGCAGAAACAGCGGTAGGCAAGAGTAATTCTACATTGTATTTCTGTGTTGCGGGTGCAGTGGCCTGACGGGCTTAGTGGCGCGATGATTAGTGTGATGAACTTCCGCACAGAAGGTCTGGGTTCGAATCCCAGCCGTAGCAACACCTAAATGATTTTTCACTGGCCCTCCTCTCGTGATGATCTGACAAATCATCCGGGTAGTATCAACTGTCAAGAAAAGCTTATCTCAATTTAGCCGTTTGGATTCGGCATAAAACAGGAGGTCCCGCCATCGTGCAAGAAGTACACACGCCAAATAAATGGTTGTGAGAAAGCTAGGCCCTGGGAACTAACGAGCCTGTTGCGCAAAACATTTGTATTTGTTTGTATTATTAATGGTTTGTGCTCTGGACTACTAAGGGGTCCTTGGTTCAAATCCCGAAAGTGAAAACACCTAAGTTATTTTCACTGCTTCACCTCTTGCGTGAAACATGACAAACATCCAAGAGTTACAATGTCATGAGAAGCTTTTCAAATTTGCAGTTCGGACATACCTAGCTTATGTTTGAGACCATGTGTGGCCCTCTAATGCCAGTTTTTGTATCTATGTTGTACCTGCCGATGGTGACATTTTGTCCAATTCGTCGATGTTGTGTATCCAACAACGTTGTTTTGCTAATATTTTTTTCCATTTTCATATCATGTCCAGCAGTACCAGTCTCGATTACATTTCGATGGGACTTTTCTTCTGCTACATATCTTATGTTTAGTAAATAAATGTTTAGAATGGCGGTACATAGTTCAACCCGAGGGAATTTCTCTTATAGTGGTCCTCTTGTATGGGGAAGACATTTGGACAACCGTAAATTACGAGGTCTATCAAGATGCGGATGTTCTAAAAATGAGCACAGTCAAGACATATCCCAAGTAAGAGGATTTTCCTACGGATTTAAAGGCACATTGTAAACCGGACCATCGATTGAAGATCTCGCTGTCGTTTAAGCCCTTGCGCTTGGTCTTGGAATGTCGAAATTCTACATATTATGTCGGAAGTTCAATATGTTTAATAGGAATGAAAGGAAAAAAAGTATTCCAGACTCTTGCAACGTCAGCTAGCTTAACATTGCCAATCGCATCGAATTATGTGCAAGAGTAGCTCGATCCATTGAAACTGGAAAAGTCAAAAAAACCCAACCGCCTGTCACTTTAAATTCCAACTCCACACACATCACATGAGCATGAGCAAGCAACGGAACATCCTCGCACACGCATCATCATCATCATCATCCTACATAAGGAACCAAAAACTATCAATAACCCTTATTGAGGATTCTCCCCAGATAAGCGCATTTAAAATATTACACTCGTTCGGGTAAAACTTCTCTGGCAGCATCAGCATCAGCATCAGCAGCTTCGGTCTAATGCCCTCTTACCATATGTAAACTTCGTGTATAACTATGACAGCGTGTAAAATCCTTCCTTTTTATGAGACTACATCTAGAACTCCATAGGTTCCACACTTGAGTTCTTTTCCCACCAATGGACGCGAGAGGTAAATGGCCACTAGCCATTTTCCAGCATCTGCACTTTATATGAATTCCCCCCCTCTACTCGACTGTAGGTTCGGAAGCCGTTGTCGTCGTCATAGCCACCGCCACCCTCGTAATGGACTCGCGAACATTTTGGGCTATTTAAATTTATTCCACCGCTGTGGGGTGTGAGCAGAACAATGCAAATACCCGCACACATAAGCCGGACGAAAAAAAACCCGAACGAAACATTCTCTCTCTGTGGAGCTAAATGGACGACAGAGCTATTGTATCGGAATCCTTTATGGACTTGTGTATACGTGGGTACGACTTTTTTTTCTACTCTCCTTTATCTTTTCCAAAAAAAGGGATGTATGTTGCAATGCCACCCCTCCTACCATGGATTTTATTTTGCACTGTAATTTTCATCCCCTTGCATTAGCATGCATGCAGTGGGGCACCTACATTTACACGCAACGCGGTGTGCCAACAAGTTAGAACCACGGACTAGGATGCAAACAAAATAAAAAAAACTGGTCCAACTATCTCATCTATGCAAGGAAGCCATAACGAGTGATGGAGGGAGGGTTGGTGTATGGAAAATTTAAACTGCAACCAATTTAAACAAAACTTCGTAATCGAGTGTATGCTGACAGGGGGCAGGAGGGTGGTGCTTGCCAGATTGGGTGGCATTGTAAAACTTCATGATGTTTGCCCCAAAGGCGATATACCCGCAGGTGATTCTCTCTGCGCGATGAAACCCAATGAACTCTGACTCCACTTTGATCCTCTACGTTGGTACATTTTTTTCGCATTTTGCCCCTTTCTACTTATTTGTAGATTTTTATGCTTTTGTCTTCGTTTTTCCGAAAGCGAACATAAAAAAACGAAGGAAAAGAGATAAAAACGTAGGAGGAAATTTTTATTAAATGAACTGCTGTCAGTTATGAAGACATCATCTGACAGTCGATGAAATTTTGATTGGAATTTCATAGCGAATCCTCGTAAGTATCGATTGTGTTTATGTGTATGTGTGTGTGTTTTGGGGGGACTTAAAAATGATGAGGTTTCCGTTCCGAATTTCAAAAGGCGATGACGGTGGAAACTCTATTTAGGTTTTGCGTTTTGCAAATTGAATTGACCCAAGTTTTGATTACGTAGTGGGCATGTGGTTAAGGGTTGATGGAAGGGTGTAATTTTGGTTCGTTCAATAGTTATTATCAATGTCGATCATTTGAAGTGTAGTTTTACATTATGTTTTGAAGTGGAGGCTGTTATATAATATTAATGAAATTGTTCTTAGTAGGGATAGCTATGTGGTTGGAAAGAGCCTTAACCGCAATGAGATCTGGTGGTATGCGAATGCAAAATTGATTTTTGTAGAGGATGCAGGTCCGTGCCTCAAATTCGAGTAATGCTTCAATTACACGAGTGACATATATTATAAATAAAAATGGATATTTGCCATTTTATAATGAGACCATTATTTACACGAAATAGTGACGAATTCAAAGCGTTGTCACTACGTTTCACTACTTTTTGACATTAATTAATGACAACGGGAGTAAAATGGCTATTTACACTAATGACAGAATTTGAAAATGTCAAATAATGACAATCAAATGTATCTGTCAACAATTTTTATTGGAGTTTGACATTTCACGTTGATCCAATTTGTTTCGTCTTCACTACTTACTTACTTATCGGGCTCCCGACCCGTGGAGAGTATCTGCCCCTGGCTCGCTGTTTCCAGTTGTCTAGGCCAAGCGCTCTGGCATCCGCGATGGCTTGGTCTTCGGTCGGAGGTTCGGTCTTCCTTGCCTTCTCGAACCTGGGGGCTGGGATTCGAAGATCCTCTTAGCTGGAGCATTATTGTCCATTCGCTCGATGTGGCCGAGCCAATGTAGTCGACGTGTTTTGGTTTTTGGGCTACATCCACATCTTAGTACAGCTCACAGAGTTCACGGTTGTATCTTCTCCTCCATTCGCCCTCCTCGTGCACAGCACCAAA
The DNA here is from genome assembly GCA_932526625.1 of Rhingia campestris. Taxonomy (NCBI): domain Eukaryota; kingdom Metazoa; phylum Arthropoda; class Insecta; order Diptera; family Syrphidae; genus Rhingia; species Rhingia campestris. The sequence goes on from OW052182.1 coordinate 107,667,301, forward strand.
AAACCGCCGAAGTATTTTTCTTTCGAAGGAGCCCAGTACCAACTCTCCCTTCTTGCTTATCGTCCAGCACTCGGCACCATAAAGCAGAACTGGCAGCATAAGGGTTTTGTAGAGCACACATTTCGTCCTTCGAGTTAGGAGTTTTGAACCCAGTTGTTTCGCCAAACCGAAGTAGTAACGGTTTCCTAGGGTAATTCTTTGACGGATCTCTACTAGGGTGTCATTCGTGGAGTTTATGTTAACTCCGAGGTAGGAGAACTCCTTAACTACCTCGAAATCGCTGATATCAATAGTGACGTTTTGTCCTAGGCGGTGGACAGATGCTTGTTTGTTTGTTGATAGCATGTACTTAGTCTTGCCCTCATTTACTTCAAGGCCAACGGATATCGCCTGTTCTTCAATCTCCGTGAACACTTTTATCACGGCATGTTCGGAGCGAACGATGATGTCAATATCGTCCGCTTAGCCCAGCAGTTGGACAGACCTGTTGAAAATAGTGCCTCCCGTGTTAACACCTGCCCTGCGCACTGTCTACTCCAGTACGAGATTGAAGAAGTCACATGATAGCGCGTCTCTTTGCCGAAATCCGGTGCATGTTTGGAAAAGTTCGGAGGAGGTACTTCCAATCTGCACGTTGCATCGCGTGTTTTCCAGCATCACGCGACACAACTGAATCAGTTTTGCTGGGAATCCGAATTCGGCCATCGCCATATAGAGCTCCTGACGATGTATGCTATCATACGCGGCTTTGAAGTAGATGAATAGGTGGTGAATTTCGACTTGAAATTCGTTGGTCTTTTCCAGGATTTGCCTCAGTGTAAAAATTTGGTCTATAGTCGATCTGCCGGGCCGGAAGCCACACTGGAACATGCCGATTAGTGTGTTGCAGAACGATTTTAGACATTCACACAGTACGTTGGATAGGATCTTGTATGCGACATTTAACAGGGATATGCCTCGATAGTTCTTGCAAGACAAAGAATCGCCTCTTTTGTAGATGGGGCATAAGGAGCTGATAGTCCAGTCATCGGGCATGTTTTCTTCCACCCATACTTGGTTGATGATTCTGTGCATGCTCCCTACCAAAACATCACCACCGTATTGAAAAATCTCCACTGGTAAGCCATCAGAACCTGCGGCCTTGTTGTTCTTAAGCTTTTTTATAGCTAGGCCAACTTCTTCTATACTAGATGGTAGAACTAGTCCTTCATTGACTGGACGTGGGTTCTCTTCTTGCCCTACCACTCTCTCTACATGATGCCCATTTAGCAGCTGTTGTTAATACGGCGCAAAGCATTCCACTTTTCTGTGATAAGTATCTAGATCTTTAGAATATATACAAATGTAGATATGTGCCAAGACTGCACTTTTTTGTCTAAGATAGATTTAACTATTTTGCCCAAAATATAAAAATCGTCAACTGCGTACATAGATTTTTATATTTAAGTAATAAAAAGTCGTGCATAGGCCCAGGTTCACCCAGGACTGTATTCACATCACAGAGCACTACGCTCTCAGTATCGCTTTACACAACTGGTTTTTGTTGTGCGACTTAGATGGTCATCTATCGATTTTTCAACCTTATAGACTACTTAAATGAACAATATTTTAATTTAAAACCATTGAATATAAACAATTTTTAAAATCAACCCGGCACAAACAAAAATCAATTTTGTTGCTTACCAAATTAAACATGCATATGCATCGTGTAATAGGCTCATTGCTGCCATCTTGGTTTTATGAGAGTTCGACATTAACAAATTTCGCTCCCTTGGCGATTCTTTGGGAGCATACAAATTAATAAGAGAAATCAATTCCGGTGAAACAACATGATAATTCAGAATATCGCGAACAAACATGATGCAAGATGTTTTACGCCTGAAACTTAAGGTTTGCAAGCCAATTTGTTCACATCTTTTATCATAACAAGGCAATTCTTCAAACGTAAATAATTTACGGAATGCGTACCTCGTGAAATTTTTCTGAACTCTTTCTAATCTAAGTGCCTGCATTACCTATGGCGAATCCCATATGATGGATGTGTATTCCAACTGCGGCCTGACTAACGAGCAGTATATAGTTTTAAGGCTAAATACGTCTCGGAAGTCCTTGCAATTTCGCTTTAGAAAACCTAACATTGAGTTTGATTTTGCTATAGTGTAATCATAAGGAGAAGAAAATTTTAATTGTTTGTCAAATATGACCCCGAGATCTTTAACTTCTTCCGTAAGCTGAAGTCTAAGATCGCTCATATAATAATCACTTATTATAGGTGCATTTATACGGAATGCTGTAAACATTTTACATTTCGAGATGTTAAGCTCTATAGCGTACTGATTACACCAAGCGCTCAAACTATTTATATCCGACTGAAACAGGATACAGTCTGTTATATTACTTATACGAGAATATAATTTTAAATCGTCCGCGAAAGTTAAAACGTTGCAAAATTTAAAAATATCATGAACGTCATTTAAAAACAAAATAAAAAGCAATGGGCCAAAGTGGCTACCTTGCGTTACACCGGATGTTACTTCGATTTCGCGAGAAGTATAACCATCGATCTTAACCATTTGCTTTCTGTTTGTTAAATAATTATGGAACCATTTAAGCATTGAGGAATGAAAACCCAACGGTTTTAGTTTTGCCAAAGGTAGGGTGTGGTGCACTCTGTCAAAGGCTTTTGCAAAGTCAGTGTAGAGTATATCAACTTGTAATCGTTCCTCAGAGCTGTTAAATACATAATTAGTTAACAAAGTTAAATTGGTAGCACAGGAGCTACCTCGAATAAAACCATGTTGACTATTCGAGATTACCTATTTTACTACGAAGAATAGCTTCTCCCTAACAATGCTTTCAAACAATTTAGGAATTACAGAAAGCTTCGATATAGGTCGATAGTTTTCTACTTTTTGTCTTAAACCGTTTTTATAGATTGGAGTAATTTAAGAATATTTCCATTCTTCTAAAAACTTTCCACTTAATAATGACTGGTTAAATATAATTTTTAACGGACCGACAAAAGACGATAAACAATTTTTTAATATTACCTCTGGTATACCATCCGGACCAGGGTTTCTGTTCAATTTCAATTTATTTAACGCGTTTGTTAGGTCTTCTTTCGAAAATTGTATCAAACCGACATCTAGTACTCTGGAATACCTAAATAATGGTTTTGCGTTAAGTGCACCCATGATTTATTATAAACTGATTCAAAGATATCAGCTAATAAATCACAAGTGCTCGTCAAATCATTTGAACTTACATTTTCAAACTCCATAACCATAGGTAATTTCGTTTTGAATTGATGTAATTCCAAAATGATTTGCTAATTCGCTTAACCGATGACTCAACGGACAAAACATACTGCCCATACAAAAATCTATTTAAGAATTCATATTCTTATTTGTATCTCAGAAAAATTTCACGATTTGCAGCTGTTTTGTTAATTAAAAAGTGTTTATACAATTTTTTCTTGACATTTCGCAAGTTTGTCAATCTTTTGTTTGACTAAGGAATTTTAAACCGATTTTTTGACGCTCTTTAGGTACAAACAATTCAAAACCGGAATTGATTTTTTAAAAAAAATTATTATAATTATCTTCCAATTTGGACATATATTAATAATAAATTCCATCCAACATTATTTAAACTCTCGAGCGCAACAAATTTTTGCGAAATTATATGTTACTGCGGAATTAATTTTAATAGAACGAGCAAAATTTTTAAAAATTAATTGTAAAAGTAAGGTTTTATGATGAATACTATTTGAATCAATAGTATCCAATGCTTCCATAATGTTAAAATTAACGTGAAAACATTGAGGCTCGAGCAAAATTGGCTAACGAAATGAAAAATAAATTGAGTGAAAAATATGATGTGCATTTGCCGAAAATGCGTTTGCCAAAAATACTAATAACCGGGTTGAGTGAAAACATGGATGGTGACAAAATAATAAATGCAATAAAAAGGCAAAACAATATCCAGTGCAGTGAAATTAAATATATTAGAGTATAAAAATCCTATAAGAACCAGAGGGTTTATAATGCTTTAATTGAAATAGACGGTAAAGCATTTGAAAGCATAATGAATTCAAAGAAATTAAGCATTGAATGGGATAGATGCTCAGTTTATGAAAGTTTGAACGTACTGAGATGTTTTAAGTGTTGGGGATTTAACCATACATCCACACATTGTAAAGAGAGTTACCAGGTATGTGCTAAATGTGGAGAAAAGGGACACACGTTTAGAGAGTGTACAAATGCTAATAGTAAATGTGTTAATTGTATAAAAGCAAAAGAAAGGCTTAATATAAGCGACATTGACATAAATCACGATTGCAGGGATAGTTGCTGTCGTACCCTACAGCGAAAGTTGAAAAATAGTGAATGAACCTACAAGAATTACAATAAAATCATCTACCTTAATAGATTACGTGATAACGAACAAACAAAATGTACAAGCCAAAGTAATTAAAGAATACAAAGTGAGTGACCACGAATCATTAGAAATCGCGCTAAAAATAACACAAATCGCGCTAAAAAATTGATTAAGTCATTGGTATTTAATGAGAACGTTATTTGTAGAGAACTTATAAATAACGGAATATCAAATATAGATTTCAATGAAGTAAACGAATCGGCAAAATCTTTCAGTGTAAAAATAAAAGCTATTATGTGTAAAATGATGGTATCCAGAATAATAAGTGGATCTAGTTGTAATATCGGTTGGTTTAATCAATATTTATTCAATATGAAAGTAGAGAAAATCCAATTACATCAAAGGGCTGTGCTGTCAAACAACACGGATGACTGGAATTGGTATAGGCTTTGTAGAAACAGGTACTCGAATGAACTAAACTTAGCGAAAAATAATTTCATTGCAAGAAGAATTGGTCAATCTACTAACCAAAAAACAATGTGGAGAACAATAAAAACGTTAGTACTAAATGAGGAAAAAAGTGATATAGAAGAAATTGTGTATGATAGTGTAACTATAAAAAATAAGAAAGAGATAGCTAATAAACTTAATACATTTTTTGTAAGAAGTGTGGAAGAATTAAACAACAAAATACCTTTCGAGCAGTTTACAAATTTAATAAGTGTAAATAATGAAAATACTTTTAAATTCGAATTAATAAATATAAACGAACTAAAATATACAATGAAAAACATGAACGGGAAAAAGGACTACAATGGTTTGTCAACTAATATGCTACTAGCTGCTTTTGACATTGTGGGACCCAGCTTTTTGAACATCATCAATGAATCGCTGACTAATGGAATTTTTCCTGATCACTGGAAGGAATCCACTGTAGTCCCAATCGAAAAGGTTAAGAAATCGGTTAATCCAGCAGAGTTTCGGCCAGTGAACATGCTCATGACGGAGAGCAAGGTTCTAGAAAAAGTGGTACATAAACAGCTACAAAGATATATGGAAAGTAAACATTACTTGACGGACTTCCAATCAGGTTTTCGCCAACAACACAGCTGTGAATCACTACTAAACCTCGTGGTTACACAGTGGAAAACAGAAGTGCACGAAAAGAAGGTTGTGGTTGCAGTTTTTTTGGACCTTCAAAGGGCATTCGAGACCATAGATCGTGAAATACTTGTACAGAAACTTTTTCAATATGGAGTAAAAGGAGTTGAACTCGAATTGTTCAAAAGTTACCTTTCAAATAGACATCAACGAACAAAAGTGGCGGATGAAATATCAGAATTGATGGCGGTAAGACTGGGCGTACCTCAGGAAGCAGTTTTGGGAACTCTTCTGTTCATAATCTACATAAACGATTTGGAGAAGGTACTTCAACATGCGCAGGCTAGACTTTTTGCTGACGATACGCTTATTTATGTTGCTGGAAGTTCTGCTGAAGAGTGCATCAACAATCTGAACGCTGATTTAAAAAACATAGAGAAGTACTTCAAAAGTAATAAATTGAAACTTAATGTAGGTAAAACAAAAACCATAATAATTAATGGAGAGTCAAATGATAACATAAAAATTAATGATGTTAATATCGAAAAAGTAAATGAAATAAAGTACCTAGGAGTAATTATTGACAAAAAACTAAGTTTTGAGAATCACATAAACTATGTATGTAATAAAATTGCAAAAAAATTGGATTTTTCCAAAGAATAAGGCGTAGGGTATCATTGAGTTGTGCAATACAAATATATAATGTAATGATCAAACCGCATTTTGAATATTGTTCAACAATACTTTTCTTAGGAACAAACCAAATGACGGAACGATTACAAAAATTACAAAATAGAGGTATGAGATGTATTTTAATGTGCAATATGCTAACGCCTATACAACTAATGCTTAATACATTACAATGGCTTTCAATAAATCAAAGAACTGTTATGAATGTGCTTGTTTTTATATTTAAAATTAAAAATAATATATTACCAAATTATGTGCGTAATCAAATGGTATACGTATCGGATGTACAGCCTTATAATTTAAGAAATGCATGTGATTTTAGACTTCCTTTCTTAAACACAAACAGAGCTCAGAATATATTGTTTCATAAAGGTCTCAGATTGTTCAATAATTTGCCAAATGACTTAAAGTCAGAAAATAATGTGATATTATTTAAAAAATATATGATCATATATGTAAAATCGACCCATAATTAATTAATTTAACAAAAACGTTTTTTCTTTTCACTAGTTTTAAGATAAACATTGTAAATAATAGCTGAAGCTAAATAAAGAATCAAATCAAAAAAAAAATTGTTCAACGTCCACCGTTCGATATTCCAATCGTGTAAAGTCGTAGAACCAAGTCATTCATCAACCTCTTGTTATTCTTCTGTAGTTGTTATTGCGAAATTCTTTTGTATATAATTACAAATTTAAGATAATTGCATCCATCCAGGCATGTATTTTTAATAACGGCCTAAACTGTCGATTACCGTCATTCAATAATAAAATACCCTCCGCATCCTCCATTGAATGACATAAATTAGTCAGCTGAATAAAAAATCATGTCCTTAGATAATATAATTATCACCGATTGCCACAAAACAACCGCCGCGCCAATACCAAGCCTGTCACTGAAATTATTTTGGTTCACCATATAATTAACTTTCACAAAATATTGCCCGCTAGCCAACGAAATGAAAAACAAAAAAAGCCTTCAATTTAATTAAAGAAAACAACAAAATGGCAGTACAAACAAAATCATTTTCCATAATCATGTATGTAAACCGAATTAAACTATGGCCATACAAATAATCCCACATAACGCTTCCGAGCCCGCACATTTTTATCAAATTAAAAGCTTGTCCTCCCTGCACGTACAGTGTCCTGTTCCCTCTGTTTGTCAATGGGAATTTCATTCCAGACCTCATTGTGGACCTCATTTTGTGCATTATTAAAACGATTGTTAAAAATGTGCGGTTTACCCGTATTAATTAATACCAACCCACTGGGTGTAGAGCATAGGGCTTTGAGGTTAATACCGAGGTAGATAAATTCTATCAAGAAATGTGGCCAAGTGCCTGGAATTTGGGAATTTGGAAATTTGAAAATTTGTAAATTCAGCGCTCATGCAGTTGGCTGGCGTCCAATTTGGAAATATTTGTTTTATTGGGCATCGGTAGAAGGCGGCCTTTCCTGCTGTATTGGGCAATTCGAATGTTAACTCCTTTTTGTATATGAGAATGGAAATGGATGGTATAGCTTTCACCAGAGTTGGAATATCCCTCTGCCTCTCTGACATGGTAAGAGCAAGTAATACCAAGTACATCACAATGCTCTGCATGTCCCTGGGTACTTTAAATATTTAAGGATATTCTTCTTCCTTCACCGAGTGTGTTATTGGTATATGAGTCGGTGCTGTGCAGAACAGTCTGTACACCGATGAGAGGAACAAGGAAGAGTAGATTTTGCATATTGTTTTCGTAGGTGGCATTTCAACAGCAGAACTAAATTAAAATCTTTTCTTTCAGTAGAGCAATTTGCATGCAAAGTACACCTGCACATGTACCCGAGGACTCTCACATAAGTATTCACGTACCATCGTATTTAATGAAAACTTTATTTGCATTTTGCAATATTTAATGTAAAACGTTATCCGGAACAGGGATAGAATGTATAGTGGTGCTGTGATGCCCTGCTGTTTGAAGTTCGTCCCTTGCTCTTGTTCGTGTCTTCCTCCATCAGGATGAGATGACAAAGCGACAGCACCACTTTTGGCTGTCATTAGATAGGACAGAGTTTTAAGGCATCCGAGCTGAGCAACGAAAAAATCAAATAGGAGTATGATGTGCAAAAATGCTAGATGTAGCGATTAGACATTGGTTCATCATAAGGATTCAAGAAGAAGCAGGATTGGTGATTCTATTATTAAAGCAAAGCTGTTTCAAGCATACTTGCTGAAGAAATTTTTTTCTTTCCTGGAAAATCTCCATTGTGGAATTCATCTCGTGATGGATTTTAGTATATTATTACAGATAGATGTCTCTGCCAGCCAAAAACCATTGTAGCTCTGATGAGTGCTATCGAGATTTAGAATCTTAAAATAAATCACATAGCTCTATGGAAATGTGTATAGTGGCAGGTTTCGCAAAAAGCTAAATTTCCTCATTGCTGTTAAGGTAAGGATGCGTATATGCATCACACCAAAATACTGTTGGAATACAGCGTGTACTTGCGAAGACATTTACAGAATACTTATTCCCCAATTTCATCTTTTAAAAAGTGCATGTCGAGAATGGTTCTTTAGATTAACAATAAAGATTTCATGATATCTTTTAATTTTTTGTGTTATTTCGCATTTTAAAAAGAATACCTTAGCATCCTGCCAACATATAACATCGAAGACCAATGACAAAGTTGTCGACAAGGCACAAAATGGACAGCTACTGATGTGGTGGGTTTGTTCCTTCCACAATAAAGAATCACCTGATTTATGAAAGAATGTCCGCTGTCAATTATGTGGCCTGTAACCCAACGAGAAAGGCAAAGATGAGACATCCTAAAAAAGCTGCCACTAAGCTCTTTATCAAAGAACACCGGCTTTTGTTAAAGAAGAAAGGCATGCGATCGAAGATATAAATAGAAAGGTGCCACTGCATAAACAGTGTTCCAAAATGTAAAACGTCAAAGTCAGGGATATAAATGCCAAACAGAATCCTGCCGGGATACAAAAAGAAAAATCGTAGTTTAGTTACAGTTGATGCTGGGAATATGGATTCAAGAGTTCTGGAGAGTGTTGACTCAACTTTTGCGCCAAAACAACCATTTGTCCACTTTTCTCAGAGAAGGAAAAACACCCGGCGGGAATCGATATATCAGTGATTGTTGCCACACTGCAAAACAAACAATAAAGTTTCAGCAACGAAAATATCCTGGATTTGTGCTGTCAAAAAATGACGACATTGACTGGCCACACAGATCTCCTGATTCGAGCACTCCGGACTTCTTTTTTTGGGTGTTATTTGAAAAGCAAAGTGTTGGCCATCAAGCTGCGGGGGGTTATATGTGAACATTTTTCTTTTAAATATCTGATTAGTAAAATACAATTTTCTTAAATTATCATGGAAATTCGACGCTGAGCTCGATTTTACTTTGCATGAAATAATCAATAAAGTGGTTTAATGAATTCTCCAACCCTTTCTTAACAAGGCCATATATTCATTTACATAGCGGAGCCTAGGTAGACAAAGTCTCGTACTACCACAAAGTTATATCTGTCAATGGTGACGTTCTATCCAATTCGTCGATGTTCTGTGTCCTTTCGTGTTGACAGCATATACTAATCTTACCCTCATTTACTGCTAAGCCCATTTTTGCAGCTTCCTTCTCTATACTAGCAAACGTGGCTATTGTGCCTCTGGTGTTGGCTCGGGAGTTTTGCACAATCCTCTCAAGAATCAAATTGAGGAAGTCACATGACAGCGCATCGCCTTGCCTAAATCTTTTTTTGGTATCGAATGTGTCAGTGAGGTCGTTTCCGAACCTGATGGAGCAGCGAGCATTCTCCATCGTCATCCTACACAAACGGACGAGTTTGAGCGGTATACCAAAACTAGACATGGCTCTGTATAAATCGTCTCTATAAATGCTGTCGTATGCGGATTTGAAATTCTTGGGTTTTTTCCAGGATCTGACGAAGTGTGAAAATTTGATCGGTTGTGGACTTTCCTTTCCTAAAACCACACTGATAAGGGCCGATCAGGTTGTTTGTAAACGGTTTCAGGCGTTCACATATTACGGCAGATAGGATCTTGTAGGCAATGTTAAGGAAACTTATGCCTCAGTAGTTGGCGCAGTTTGTGGGCAAACGATCCTGAGGTTCCATTCTTCAGGCATACTTTCATCTGACCAGTTTTGGCTTATGAGTTGGTGTATGTTACTTACCAAGCCAGCTTTATAAAGCTCAGCGGGAAGGCCGTCATTTCCGGCGGCCTTATTAAGCTTGAGTTTAGATATTGCTATCCTCACTTCACTTAGGTCGGGTGGTTGGCAGTTCTCGCTCCCGTTGCCAATATTAAATGGTTCGTTCTGCCTGACAGCGGAATGTTGTTCGTCATCGCCGTTTAACATGCTGCAGAAGTGGTTCTTCCATATCCTTAGCATCGACTGTGTCTCAACTACGATATTTCCTTGTTCATCTCGACAGGGTTCTGTTCGAGCCTTGTATCCTTGGCTTTGAGGTTTTACACTATAGAGCTCAATGGCAGCTCTCGTCTTCACCTGCAGCTTAGCCTTGTAGGCCTCGTTCTTGGCTGCGAGCATCTATCGGCATTCCTCATCAAGCCAGGGGTTTTTTGCTGGTGTCCGCGAGATACCTAGCACATCAGTTGCTGCTCGGAATGTCGGACATCCAAAATACTGGATTCGTGTCTCCTGTCTATTGCAATGTGATCAATTTTGTTGACTGTTCGTTGATCTGGAGACCGCCATGTCCCCTTATGGATATCGAGGTGAGGAAACCGTGTGCTGGCTATAGTGGCATTTCGTTCCGTATCGAAGTCAATTAGCCTAAGTCCGTTACCAGACGTGTTGTCGTGTAGGCTATATTTTCCGACAAAACAGCTTAAGATGTCTTCTCGTCCTACCTTTGCACTACGATTTTAACATCGTACTTTGGTAGTCGGTCATAGGTTTTGTCGAGGAGCTCGTAGAAGCAATCCTTAGTTATATCATCTTTTTCCTCCGCGGGAGCATGATCGCATATAAGGCTTATGTTGGCGACTTTGGCCTTGATGCGAATTGTTACAATGCGTTCGCTAATGTCTTGGAAACAGAAGACTTCTTGCCTAAGTCTGGCACTTATAACAAATCCGCATCCGAATAGTCTCTGTTTCTGCTCACTATAACACGGTCCATAGTAGATGTCACAGTTTTTCATCCTCTTTTTGCCCGGCCCATCCCATCGTATTTCATGGATGGCAGTAATGTCTGCTTTGTAGCAGTTTAGGGCTTCCGCTAGTTGTTCCTGCACCTCTTCTGTTTAATGTTCTCACATTCCATTTGCAGATACGAACGTCGTTGTCCTTTTTTCGTTTAGCAGGGTCGTCAACAGTAATATCAGTCCTTTCCGAGGCTATTGATTGTTTCGTAACAATGGTTTTTTCATGGGTTGGTAGTTAACGCAAAGCAGAACCCCCAACCTGGAGGGCCAGTTCCAATTTATTAGATACCCCTAGAACATGGGGGCATCAGTATCCACTACGGGATTGAGCGCTATGCCGTTGACCTTTCGGTTCATCCGCCACCAACTCTGTTCAAGGGGCCTGACTAACCGTTGAAATTCCTAGATAACCTGTTCTCCGAATATGTCGAAGCAGCTTATCTATGTTCGCCTGGGATGGCAGACCGGGTATTCATTCCGCGCCATTCTGACCAGGGTAATTATAGTGTTGCTGTTGTACGTCTTGTTATCAACACTCGCACTTATCGTTTAGCAAGTCAAATCCGGTTGGATGAGACCAGTACCCGATGGTTACCACTTGGAGGTAAAAAATAATCACATTTGATGTGTAGTCAGAATTGCGAGCACTGGGCATTGCTAAGTTAAAGCCAATCAGAGTCTACCCTCGTTCTACAACACCCAACCAACCATTAAGCATGTTCGTGCATTAAAAATCGACGAAGTTCATTCTAGTTTTATTCGATGTAAAGGCCCTTCAAACTATCAAGTTCAACTGAACACTTTTCAGTAAAGTGATGAAATTCCGATTTTTCACCGTCTCTCTTCTCATATTCTGGCGATTACAAATCATGCTACAACTCAACATAAACCCTTGTAATTTTTGTTAACCGACACACCGCACCCTTTGCGGCTTCTCTTACTCGCCGCAATAAACTCAAACTGCTCTATTCCATTAAGTAATTTTTAGCTCGTATTACATTCCTACTACTAAACCAAAGGCTTTCCGATCCCATAGTTATTTTTTATATCGAGAGTTAATTAAAAATGTATACGACTTCCTTTTCCAAAGTTGAAGTCCCTTAAAAGACCCGATTTGACCCGACTTTAATAGAAACTTTAAATTTAGATTTTAACGTCAAAGCCCTGCCTCTTTGTAAATCTTTGCTACTTCAATGTTCAGTAAACAAATCCACCCAATTTCGAACTTAGTTAACTTAAAGTCCCCCGATAAAGTTCACGCGGTGCGTTCAAACAGGGACACCACATTAACTCGCGTTGAATTGCATTCATCCTTTGGCATTTTGCAGCAGGAAACAAAGAGGATGACTTCACTCATGAAGTGCAGCTATTCCCGGAATCCTCCATTAAATTTACGAGTCGAGTCAAAAGGATAAACTTTTGCCCGAAAGTGTGTGCCGTTTTACTTCATATGCGACACGGAAGCAAGTACCTGGGACCGGATGCTCACAGCTCAATCGTATGAGTGGCCCCACACACCTATATAGTATATTCAGTGTGTGAAGACATAGCGAAGCAGTGGATACCAAAGGGACAGCCGTAACACTGGCAAAGTAATTTAAAACTTTTGTCCTTTTCCTTCGCCCTCCGTCATAGAAAGTTGATAGTCTCAGCTCCCTTGCAAGACATTGCAATTTGGTTGGTGGAACACATTGTGACAGGAATCTCTCCAGGACAACGTGTGCGGATATAAACCAAACGTTTACTTAGTTGAACATCTATCCCGGGGATAGAGGAAGTAACTACAAGAAAAAGTAGGGTAACGTAGAAAAGACCCTTAAAGTGCAGCAAGCCGTGTGTCTTTTTACGGACTCGTTTTTCTTTTTGGTGTGGCCTTCTTCGAGTGCCATACACCACATTCCCCTGCAGGATTCCATTCTTTGTGTTCTACACCATACACAAGATGTAGCAAGTGATTCCCGGGGTAGTCGGTTGATTTTTGTTTGTCCCGTTTTGTGTGAGTGTGTGCCGGTGCTCTGGAAGTGGATGGGACAAGTTTAAATGGATGTATGGGAGATCTAAGAGCGATGGGCAAAAGGGATGCCGCCAGGTGCTTGCGCTTGCCGGTCGAGCGATTCTTCGTAATTTGTTGAGTTCTGTATGATATTGTTGTCTGTCAGCTCAGCTGTGTACGAGAACGAGTATATGGCCAGAGAGAGGGTTTTTGGAAAGGACATGTGTCGATTTTATCGTTGTCCTTATACGTTTGCGAATCAATGACACGTCGGAGGAAAATGAACCAATGTTACAGAAGCCATTTGGTATGATAACAGAAGTAGGTAAGCCTGTCACGATAAATCGACCAAAGCTGGAGGAAGGTAATGAAGGTAACCTTTTGAATGTGACACAAACAGTAAAGAGGTGATTGCGGGCATTTGCGTCTAAGTGTAGGAAATCGGGGACTAGAAACCTGTCATCTAGTCAATACGTGACCCCAGGATAATTTCGACATTTATTACGATATCAATCTTGTGGTATCCTCTTGTTTGATAGTACATCGAGTATTGCTACAGCTTTTGAGAAGCCATACAGTAACTCCAGAAAAATGTCTCTCAGATCTGACCAGCTTTGGCTGATAATCCCGGCTTGTGAATGTTATATCTGTCCTTTTATGCTGCTACCATAAATCTTATATGTAAAAGCTACAATCCGCTGGGTGAATAATTCAGTACTTTTATGTCATTCCATCTCATGGCTTATATTTTTCTTTAGACGAAACTTAGAGAGGATTGTTATTCACACATTTTTTCGTATATATTTGAATTTATTATTTTTTTATAAAACTACCCAAAAAACCAACAGCCTCGGAAGGACTGATAATATTGTTGACGACCATGCTAAACGAAAAAAGGACAAAGTTGGAATGAGAGAACATTAAACAGGAGAGGTGCAGGAGACAACTAGCGGAAGCCCTAAACTGCTACAAAGCAGACATTACTGCCATCCAGGAAATACGATGGGCTATTTGGATGCGGATTTGTTATAAGTGCCAGACTTAGTCAAGAAGAAGCATAAAGGCCAAATTCGCAAACATAAGCCGTATATGCGCTCACGCTCCGACGGAGGAAAAAGATGATATAACTAAGGATTGCTTCTACGAGCTCCTCGACAAAACCTATGACCGACTACCAAAGTGCGATGTTAAAATCGTAGTGGGAGATTTTAATGCTAAGGTAGGAAGAGAAGACATCTTTAGCTGTTTTGTCGGGAAATATAGCCTACACGACAACACGTCTGGTAACTGACTTAGGCTAATTGACTTCGCTACATAAGGGGACATGGCGGTCTCCAGATCAACGAACAGTCAACCAAATTGACCACATTGCGATAGACAAGAGGCACGCATACAGTATTTTGGATCTCCGAACATTCCGAGGGGCTAACATCGACTCGGATGCGGGTATCCACCACAGCAAACCAGAAATACTGTAAAACGAGTGGTGGGTGCACGACTGGGTCACACGCAACTTTCTCTTTCACAGCTAGTGAGGCGTTGGATCAAATCATATAAGCATTTTGATTATTGATGCCAAAAATTTTGAGGTTATGTGTAATTTTTATGTGGTAGGTACCGTTAATAACATGGCTAAAAGTAAAAAAAAATAGCCTAGAATTATGACCAAATCAAACTTGGATACGAAATTTGAAGAAAATCGGTCAAGCCGTTTAGGCTGGGGAGACCATTACGGACAGACGGACCGACGGACGGAATTCTAAAAACCACTTTTTTGGATTCCGCTATCATCTTAATGTTAGAATCAATCAAAATCTCGAGGTCGAAAACTTTCACGAAAACAATATCTTTCTCTTTGTAAGAGAAGAGATGAGGAATGCCGACAGATGCTCGCAGCCAAGAACGAGGCCTACAAGGCTAAGCTGCAGGTGAAGACCAGAGGTGCCATTGAGATCTATAGGCAGAGAAGAAGGGAAGAACACCGGCTTCTCAGAAAAAAGAATAAAGAGCAAGAAAAGCGCGCGATCGAGGATATAGAGAGGTGCCACTACAGGAACGATGTTCGCCAGTTTTACCAAAGTGTAAAACGTCAAAGCCATGGATACAAGGCTCGAACCGAATCGTCGAGATGAACAAGGAAAAATCGTAGTTGAGACACAGTCGATGCTGAGGATATGGAAGAACCACTTCTGCAGACTGTTAAACGGCGATGACGAACAACATTCCGCTGTCAGGCAGAACGGACGATTTAATATTGGCAACGGCAAGGAAAACTGCCAAACCACCCGACCTAAGTGAAGTGAGGAAAGCAATATCTAAACTCAAGCTTAATAAGGCCGCCGGAAATGACAGCCTTCCCGCTGAGCTTTATAAAGCTGGCGGAGATGACTTGGTAAGTAACATCCACCAACTCATAGCCAAATCTGGTTGGTTGAAAGTATGCATAAAGAATGGAACCTCAGCATTGATCCACAAAAAAGGAGACACTCTGAATTTTGCCAACTACAGAGGCATAAGTCTCCTCAACTTCGCCTACAAGATCCTATCTGCCGCAATATTTGAACGCCTGAAACCGTTTACCAACAATCTGATAGGCCCTTATCAGTGTGGTTTTAGGCCAGGAAAGTCCACAGCCGATCAAATTTTCACACTTTGGCAGATCCTGTAAAAAACCCAAGAAATCCAAATCGATACCCACCACCTATTTATCGAATTCAACTGATGTGCTAGGTTTCTCACGCCCACCAGCAAGAAACCCCTGGTTTGATGAGGAATGCCGACAGATGCTCGCAGCCAAGAACGAGGCCTACAAGGCTAAGTTGCAGGTGAAGACGAGAGCTGCCATTGAGCTCTATAGGCAAAGAAGAAGGGAAGAACATAGGCTTTTCAGCAAGAAGAAAAAAGAGCAAGAAAAGCGCGCGATCGAGGATATAGAGAGGTGCCACTACAGGAACGATGTTCGCCAGTTTTACCAAAGTGATTCTTGAGAGGATTGTGCAAAACTCCCGAGCCAATATCAAAGGCACAATTTTCCAACAATCGGTGCAACATTGGGAGGACTCAACGTGATGTCATAGTCACGTTTGCTAGCATAGAGAAGGAAGCGGCAAAAAACTTTGTGGTAGTACGGGACTTTGTCTACCTCGGCTCCGCTATTAACTCTGAGAACAACATTTCGTCAGAAATCAAACGAAGAATTACTGTTGCCAGCTGCTGTTTTTTTTCGGGCTAAGAAGGCAATTAAGTAGTAAAGCCCTCACTCGAACTACTAAGGCGATCCTATATAAGACCCTGATCATCCCAGTCCTGCTCTACGGCGCTGAAGCATGGACCGTATCAAATGCGGATGAAGAAATCCTTGGTCGATTCGAGAGAAAAATTCTTCGAAAAATCTTCGGTCCCGGTTGCGTTGACGGGCTAAGGAGACGAAGATTCAACCACGAACTATACGAGCTGTACAGCGACATACCCCTGGTCAAAAAACTCCGCATTGGACGTTTAATATCTGCGGCTCGCAGAGTCTTCAATTCGCAGCCAGACGTCGGGCGCAGTAGTGGAAGACCTCGTCTTAAGTGGCGCGCACAAGTAGAAGCCGACCTCAACCAACTTGGAGTGCGCAACTGGAGCCAATAAGCTAAGGACCGGTCTAATTGAAGAGGCATGTTGGTAAGTAAGTAAGTAAGTCTATGAGCAACGCAGTAAACTCGGTCTTTTTTTTTATCTAATATATAATAATCCATAACATAATCCAAAACATCCGTCATTTTAGTATTATTTTTTTGTAAAACTAATATAATCAGTAGAAATCGTTTTCTATACAAATCAATCCGCCCTTTCTATTAAAAATAACAGTTACATTTCAACAAAAAATTAAATCCAACTAAATCTATTCGTTACTTTTCGAAAAAAAAGAACATTGTTGAGTCATGTCATTCGACCTTTTGAAAAAAAAAAACTGGGAATGCAGATATGCTCTAAATTCACAAAACTTAGTGAAATTTTTTTCGAAATCATTAAATTCATGAATTACCGTTACCGTTAGTTTTAAGCTTCACAATCGAATACAAATCGTTAGAGATGGTTCAGTGTGAAAGGCGTAAAACACGTTATACTTATGAAATATATGATTTTTACCAAAAAAAATTGTTGTCGTCTTTTAAGTTGCTTCATTAGCGAAACTAAAGCTTTAAACGAAGTACTAAACGCAGTACTATTATAGATAAAAACAATTTTTACATCACCAGGGGAAACTGAATACGATCTGTGATCACCCATGAAATATATAATTTTAATATTCTTTAAGAAACAAATGATTTTTTTAACTAAGCTTTGTATCGGGAAACTAGGAATTGAAGTGCAAACCTAGCTTAATGTGAGAAAAAAGGAGGTTTATCTAAATTCTAAACTATACCAAAAACACATGTAATGATCCAAACTTTAAAAGAAAATTATTTTTTTGCATTCGAATCTTTTAAAGGGCTATCATTGTTTATTTATATATACGTATTAGTTTTGACATTGAAATGATTTTGATAGATATACCTTACAGTATATGGATCCACTCAGAATCTCTAGCTGAGTCGATCTAGCCATGTTTATTGGGCCTTAAATTTTTAACTAGAAAAAACAACGACTTTCGGTACAATTTTGATGAAAATATTTCGAGAATAATACTATGAACATTTCGTCCTAAGATTATTTTAACCCGCCCCCAATTTTATGTAGCATTTCCCTAAAAAAAAACTTTTGTAAAATTAAGATAAACTTTCAGAACAAGTTGTGGTGACATGTCATTTTATATATTTCATCCTCATTCGGTTGACAGACACGCCCCCTTTTTGGGGATGTTTAAATTAACGATGGAATGGGAGGGTATTCCAGAAGGTACTCCTTATGGATTTTGTAAAAAGGGCGACTTCATTTTTTTGGAGAAGGACTGACTACTGATTTGGAATAATAGACTTGAAAACTAAATGGAAGATTTAATGATTTGCGGCTTTGGATTCAAATTGCCATAGAACGAACGACTTGTACAATTTATACTATTTCCCACATTTTTTAAATTTATATATTACCATTGAATATAAAAAGTCAAATAATTATTTATTATTTCTGTTTTATCAACAAGGACACACTCTTGTTAATTTTTTTTTAATTTGTGTGCGTATATTTTTATTTTCCAAAAAACGCATTATTGTATACGAGTCATGCAAGTGACATGTTATTGTTGCAGTTTCAATAATTTTTTTTTTTTTTGTTTTTAATTTATCATTTCTCCTTTTTTATTCGCCATTCATGTAGGTAATTTATAATTAATGTTTGTTTTATTGATTTCAACAATATGTTTGTATGGCGAATGGCAGTTTAACGAAGAATAGTATTTTTTTTGTTTATTTATGTGTGCGATTTCGTCTCAGAAATCGGATATAATTATTACATTTGTGTGATATCAGGAAAAAAAAGATATAAAATACAGATTGCTTTGTTGCGTTGTTTTATTATTTTGTATCGTATCCGTTTCTATGTAATAATAAGGACTTACAAAGAATTAAAAACAAAATATATGAGGGGTGCGCTGGGATTCTGTTTTAATTACAATTATTACATTTTTGATCATTTAATTAAAACCTACGGGTGTGTACGCTTTTTACAGATAGATGTGAGGTTGAACATAAAATGTAATAAAGCGAAAGTTATATTATGGGTTGTTTTTTATTTTCAAATTAATAACATTTATAGAAACAGGATTAAATCCCTTGGTAACTGGGAGGACAAGAAGAAATTTGCGGCATTTTTAAAGATAGATCTAAGGAGGGGAATTAATTAATTTAAAATCAATTTGTTGGCTTGGTGTTTCTCCATTTGGAGTAAAGGCAATACACTTCATTATTATTAATATGGTAACTACACCAGGGAGAAAAATATCGAGAGCTCTTATTAAGGATAAGATTTATAGGTTAGCATCACAAAAAAGTGTTTACAAAGTCATTGAATGAACCAAATAACTAAAACTGAATAACTGTGCTCAGCTTAGGTTCGGCTCACCTGGAAGAAATTCATAATAATGTGCTTCCACTGGTCTGATATATTCTCAAAAAACAACTTAAAAAAAATCCCATGACAATGTGTCACCTTGTCTTAATCCTTGTTTGGCTTGGGTCGTTCCCAGTCTTATAATGGAGCAGCGAGAATTTTTCATGCTCGTCATCCATAGGTGGTCGAGTTTAGGCGTTGTGCACAGTCCTTTTCTACAAATAATATTCGTATCGATGAATAGGTGATGGGTAACGATATGGGCATATTGTGGAGTTTCATGTACTTAAAATACATGATATGGTTAGTAGTGAGCATATATTCGCATGCTGACGTTTTATTCTTCAGGTATAAATATCCAATATCGATCAGATTTCTTAGCTCTATTTTATATAGGGTCTTTCAATAGCGACTTCACACATCACATTTTCATCATGTTGAAGTAAAACGTTTACAAATTAAAATTTATTACCGAAATTCCGAGTCGGTCGTCGCAACTTTAAGAGCGTTAACGCCAGTTTTTGGCCATAACTCTCGTCCCAGCAGACAAGCAATTCATAGTCTTGTGAAACAATTTAAGTCAGAATACTCGCTGCTTGATGTTGAATTTGGCGTCTTTCAGACCACATTACCACTTGATCATATGAAGGAATGATGGAAGAAAATGAAGAATTTCATGGCAAAATCATTTTCAGCAATAAAGCGCATTTTTGGTTAAACGTCTTTGTCAATAAGCAAAATATGCATTTCTGGGCAGGTGAGAACCCTTATGGGCTTCATGAAACAACATTTTATCCGCAAAAAGTCACTGCTTGGTGCTGTTTTTATGCCAGTGGCGTCACTGGGATGTTTTTTCCTTCTGAATAATCGGTTGATTTGTAAGCAGAGTTTTTCGAAAGCCTCACATTGGGCGCCAATTGTGTTTTCTTTGATTTCATTTCCCTTTCCTATACAAGAGAGCAAGGAACACCAACAAAAAAAAAAAAATACAAATTTTTGGCGCAACAGGCTCGTTAGTACCCAGGGCCTAGCTTTCTCACAACCATTCATGTGTGCGTGTGTACTTCTTGCACGATGGCGGGACCTCCTGTTTTATGCCGACTCCGAACGGCTAAGTTGAGATAAGCTATTCTTGACAATTGATACTACTCGGATGATTTGTCAGATCATCACGAGAGGAGGGCCAGTGAAAAATCATTTAGGTGTTGCTACGGCTGGGAATCGAACCCAGACCTCCTGCGCGGCAGTTCATCGCACTAACCATCGCGCCACTGAGCCCTAAAGGAACACCAACATTGCACTTAATACCGAATCTGCTATAAAAATGAATGTCCGACCGCTTTATGTTCCCCTCCTGAATAATTACATTAACATATAATTTCCAATATTTCTAATGGTGCTCAACCCAGCTAACAGCAGCAAATAAACAACAAAAAAAAAAACGTTTTAATGCACTGTCTCTCACAGGATCCTCCAAGATCAGCAGCTGAAAAATTATTTTAACTTTTTTTTTTAATTGAAATATGAAAATTGAATCAGAGGACTCCTCGCGATTGCATTAAGATGTCAAGTTGGCAGCGTTCACTTTATCCAATTTCAAGTTTTATTTCCAAAAGACCTAAACTATGCAATCCACCACTACCACAGGCACACAGTCATTTCTCTTGTTGAGTCCATTCATTTTCATGCCATCCACAAAATTATCCCAAAAAGTGAATTTCTATAGAAACCGCATTAAAACTGGTCCGAAGCTACATAGAGCACGCCAAATCAAATAAAATAACACAATTCCTAGGTCCTGTGGAAATATTTCCGTTCCTCCACGGTGGTGATTATGACGACGATGATGATGATGATGATAGTCATCAACTGTTATTGGAGGTTTTCGGGGGCTCCTGGCCCATGTCAGCGTCATCCGCCCACCCAAACAAAACCAAAATAATTAGCGAAATTAAATTAGGCATTTGGGTCTTGCGCGCCTGCCTCGAATCGTCCCTCTTCATCACAATTGGGCTGATAAATTAGAACCGACTTGTTAACGCATACATACTAGGTAGGGTACATATATATATTTTTTGCTGTCGAAAAATTGCCACCAGAAAACCCGCCTGTTTGTCAATCATTTAATATTTGTCCGTGTCGTCTGTTTGTTTTTCTGTGTCGAGTCTGTTTGTGGAACGAACCAGGTGTTGACAACAGGACACGCGTGGATATTAATTTATGTGTATGTAAGGTAATTTTTTGCTTTCAAATTGAATAGCTTTGAGCGGTTAACCCTTTATGCGAGATAGGTACAGCATATATTTTGAACGGGTATTTAAAAGCGTTATTTTAAAATTAGCCAACATTTTAAAATTTTCTGAATTTTTAGCTTTTACATATATTGCATTACACAAATATTTTTAATAATAGGGATATTTGAATATTTTCAATTGATAAAAGGTATGCAATTAGCAGTGTGGTTTGAAACACTTTTGGTGGTCATAGTGCTGAAAAATGAATGGGAGTATATTATATTGTTCAATGAGTGCAATAATTTCGAATATCAAGTTGGATGCAATTGTGGTCAACATCAGTTGAATTATTGATGTCATCGGATGTCTAACGAGTATTGAGTGTTCTAATCTGTCAATTGCTTCAAAAAGTCGAATTACTGAATTTGCAATAAAAACATACATAATTGTTGTCTGTGTTCGTTAATTAAATTGTAGCCATATAGAGCTTTAAATTAAACCTTATAGTGCAGAAATATTCTTCATAACAATAGCAAAAGGTCAAACATGATTTATATTTACCAATTAAGTGGGGATTTTACTGTTAGGCAAGTATCAAATGACTGGAAACGACCAAATATGGTCCGTTGTGATACCACCTGCAATTTTTTCCCAAACCACCCTGAACTTATAATAAAATGGATGAAGGTTTTAACATGCGTGTTGTACAAATCGCAGACATTTTGAAAGTATGAAAAAGTGACGTTTGGATTTTTTTTTTCGAATTGGCGAAAATCGAACATGTCTACGTATTTTTTGTATAAACATGCTACCATCTTAGAATAGAGTTGTTTTTAACTATTTTCAATAAACTTTATAAATCTGCACCCAAAACCACATCAAAAATGCGCACAAAAAATCGTTTTTTTCTGTGCAATTTTATATTTTGTATAACTTTGAAAATTCGTTTTGACGTCTACTGTGGCATATGAATCTAATTCCGTGGACTCTATCTGAGGAATTCTTTCCGCGCTGCCTTTGAAAGGGAAGAGTGTAAGGTAAAGCAATTCGTGCATGGCTGTAATCGAAAATTATCACCAGCTGGCTACCTTTTGGGTGATCGCCTCGTGATTTGTTAAATTTGATTAATTTGATTTTTCCAGAGAACCGCTAATTTAATTCATAAGGTTAACCGCTTATTTAATTTTGGCCGTTTGGTATTTTGGGTCTTTGGGATTTTTGATTTCCGGAATTAGAGGATTTTAGATTTTCGGTATTCTGGGTTTTCGGCATTTTGAATATTGGGGATTACGTTTTTGGTATTCAAATATTTGTTCACATTCATTTACTGTTACTTTTCTTCAAAATTACTCTATTATCATGATTTAGTTTTTTATATTTATTTAAATTCTTTTGTTTAAATTAATTTTATTATTTTAATTACAGGTTTTTACAACATGGAGGGAAATAATATTCAGCCCTATCGACGTATCCGTCGGAGCGGAAAAACCTCCGATTTTGTACGATTCGGAGGATTTTTGCTTCGAGGTATTCTTCCAAAAAGCTGTTCGGAATATTTCTCCGATATTTTGTATGGCATCCCGGCGAATTGTGTTAAAGTGTGTTCAGGTGGATTTCTAGTGAAATTTTTGACAGCTATGCTAAGTGCCATTCTTTTTCCGATTTCCTCCGACACAAATCCATCGCGGAATTTATTTACGAATTCTAGTGAAGTGAAGCCGTCGCGTCTGTGTAGTATTTTTTTTTCGATGACACATACCTCGAATGGAATTTAAACCTCCGACGAAGTATGCGTCGCGGAAAATTTTCCGCTCCGACGGATATCTCGATAGGGCTGATTGCTTTATGGACCGTTGGTGATGCAGTACTACAGCAGTAAAATTAGAACATTCCTGACCACCAGTAGCTGTAATTCCACTTATAACGGGTGGTTAAATTTTAAAGGCCGATGATGAATTTTTTCTGCATTTCATTCGACATTTCTCAATTTCAGACTAACAATCGAGCAACGCGCTAAAGTTATTCAGGCTTATTATGAAAATGGGCGTTCAAATCAAAATACATATCGTGCACTTCGTGATTTTTTCGGTCAATTTAATCGTCCAATTGTGGGTACCTACAATCGAAAAAATCGTGCAAACAATTGAGCAAACCGGGTCTGTAGGAGATGTAAAAACACCAGTGCATGCTCGTACATCTCGTACTGCAGAAAATTTTGTTGCTGTTCGCGATAGTGTGGTTGAAGAACCGTCCACCTCAACTCTTCGTCGTGCCCAACAATTGCAACTCTCACGCTCGTCGTTGATGAACAAAAGCACAGCCGGACAAATATTCGTCACAACGAAATTATTTAAAAACAGGGGATCCCGAAATTCGACCGCTTTGTAGTGAAAACAAATTAAATTTTGGACTTTGAAGCGACTTAACCTTTCATAACAAAAATACAAATTTTTAGCGCAACAGGCTCGTTAGTATCCAGGACCGAGCTTTCTCACAACGATTATTGTGTGCTTCTTGTGTGTACCTCTTGTACGATGGCGGGACCTCCTGTTTTATGGAGACTCCGAACGGCTAAGTTGAGATAAACTTTTTTGACATTGATACTACTCGGATGATTTGTCAGGATATCACGAGAGGAGGAGCTGTGAAAATTCATTTAGGTATTGCTAAAGCTGGGAATAGAAACCAGACCTTCTGCGCGGCAGTTAATCGCACTAACCATAGTGCCACTGAGCCAATCCAAAGTCTTAATCGGCATGAAATAATATGTTGACTATATTAATATAATGCTTTTGAATGTGTAAAAAGTATTCCTAGATGAACCCTGTGTATAACAAAATGTATAAATTGGAACATGTGTTACTAATTACTAATGTTGCAAATATATAAGTAATAAAAACAATACAAAATTGATCAATAAAAATAAAATTAATGATTCTCTCTTTACATTTATTTAGTTTTTTAATTTTTTTTAATATCATAGAATTTCACTTCACCATGCTCTGGTCATTAATCAATTCGTAGAAAGTAGGTTTGCAAAATTCCAGCACTCTAAGCCGTAGTAGAAACATACAAAACAACATTATCGCTGCAAGAAATCATCATCAAAATACTATATTGCCAAAACACGTAAAAAGCATTACGCTCCCTGCGAAGTTGGATTGTAAAAAAAACATCCCCTTACGAAGCACTCCTGCTGGAAAGCGCGTTCTTTCCAGTTACAAACCATACCAAATTTCATCAGGATTCATCAAGCCGTTACCGAGAAAAATGCAAAAATCTATTCAGCAGGCAAAATCTTTCTCATTATGACCGCCAGCCACAAACTCCCGCAAATTTTCAAAAATGGCTATTCACCAGGCGACCAGAATATCAGAAAAAAACAGTAGGTCTCACTTTTTAATAAATTATTGCATATTCTACTGCTGCAGGTGATTTAAAGGCCTACAAAGATGCTACGAAACTTGACTAAGAAATATTCTGCTTTTTATATAGTTTACTTTTATGAGTTAATTATAGATAATCAGTAAAGTATGCAATGACATTGTGACTACTAGTTGGCAATAATAATTGCATAGTTGACGGAAGCAAGTGAATCTAATATACTCCTACAAAGATGCTTCGACATATTCTTCTGAAATCGTTTGATTTTTTCTGTGGCCTGCTCTTGGGGGTAGATAATAGACGAACAACGTAAGGTATGCTATGACTATTTGCTATATTGAGATTTCACTACCTACTGCTGTTTCTGTTCGCCTGGTGTAATTTTCCAAACCTGAAATCGAACGCAAATCCCTAGCAACACTGCGATGTGCCATCGTCATCGGCAGCAACATTTGTTGGCTCGCAATTTGTTGCTACTGTGGGTGTTGCTAGTTTGGATGTTTCTGTGGGATTGTGTTTCTAAATTATGTATTTCAGTCAACACAACACAACTGCTGCTGAAATCCGGTAAGACTCCGAAAACTTAAAATTATACCAGGCGACCAGAAACAGAAAAAACAAAAAAATAGTATTCCGCTTGGTATGAAGTCTTTTGTTTTTGTATACCCTATCCCATAGGGGTATATTAGTTTTATACATATTTTGTAACATAAAGAAATAATTTAGCTACATATACCTCAAAGTATATGGATCGACTCAGAACCGCAAGCTGAGTCGATTAAGCCATAACTGTCCGTCCGTACGTCACCAGTTTTTGGACCTTACATTTTGAGCTAGAATGGTGAAATTTGGTACACGTGCTCTTTGTTGCTCCCAGCAGAACATGTGTAAACATTTTTGCAATCTGCCCCCTTTTTAGAAAAACGTAGTTTTTGGCCAAACCGTAAGGAATTTTAAAAAAAATTATATGAGCAACATATTTGGAGAATCTAAATATCTATATTTAGTCGATATAAAGTTTTTTGCCACGTCCACTTTTTGGGGGTGTTTTCAGTAAAAAAAACATTTTTCGGTACAATTTTAAAATACATATTTGAGCAAAACTTTTGATGCAGGACCATTAATTATGATAAAATAAACATTTCGTCCTTAGATCATTTTAACCCGTGCACGTTTGACGGCATTTTCCTACAAAAAACATTTGTATAGGTACCCTTCACCAAGGTATATGCAATAGAAAAACGTTGTTTTTTTGTCAAACCATAAAATATTTTGTTAAACTGTCTGTTTATACTAGAGATACTAGATATTAACAATAAGGTATGCAATGACTTTGTTCTATGAAATTTCAAGTGTTGACAACTTTTTTTTATAATTTGCGCGCACTTAAGGGGTTATAAAAACCCTGCTGTTGGTTGCTAGGAAAAATCCTGGAAATGGATTTTACAAACAGGGAGTTTTCCGATCAGATCTTCAGATTTTCGGATTTTTTTTTGTAAAATAGGTTCACAATGTCACAAGCGGTTTCTTGTTCGTCTCACACTAAGCTCCGTTCTCCAACCTCGACGTTGACTGCATTTGGCGTTCCATTGTTAACGGCGTTTAGATGGCTGTAGATATTATACCTATAACGCTGAAGCATGACTGTGATATACATGTCCCTGGTAGTTCGTTCCATTGCCCATCTCAAATGGAGTCTTGTTGGAGAGTAATGCTGTATGATGGCGACGCACCATAATTTTAGCAATGAGTCCATGTGTCCACCACCATGAAACTGTCAGGAAATATAGACCTGTGAGTCATTGTTGTTAGATTAAACTGACTCCATATTCATATTGTCTACCGGAGGAGGTCTTTCTAGGCACTTACCAAAATCTAACCATGATAGTACGCTCACTTTCAGTTTGTTGAACCTATACCCTATGAATTGGCGTTAAGGGAAAATTATTTAAACAAAAAATTACATGTACTGGTTCCCTACCCTGTATTTGAATTTGAAAGTTAAATCATTCGGAAACGGAAAATTGACACTCAGTAATTCGAAATTAAATTTCCGAATCTCTTTGGCAGTTTTTTTATACTTGAAAATCGGAATTTCAGCACTTGGCACCTCGATTCGTTATGTCAAACTCGTTCGAATCTCGGATTTTTCATTCGTTGACGATTTTCATTGCGGAGAAGTTGTGTTTGTCGTAAAATGTAAGTTATTTATTTAATTTTTCAGTGCTAACACAAAAAGAATAAAGTTCAATGATGAATATAACGTAAATAATTACTTTCTGTCCTTAATTTGCCATTTTAAGGGATTCTAACAAAAACGTGAGCACGAAGCAAAATCAATTTGAGATCTTGGTAGATTTCATGATCGCTCATCCAGATTTTGCCAAAAATGCCAGAAAAACTTCGGCCAATCTTTGGGAGCGGGTAGCCACGGATCTAAACACCGCGGCAAAATAATGATTCTTTAGCTGATTTTAATTGTGTTAAAATTCGTTTATACTTATATGTTTGGGCTGACCACAAAACCTATATTAAAGGAAAGCTAAGGAAAAAAAGACCGGAGGTGACCCATTAAAACGCTGCCCAATAACACCTCTGGATGAAAAAGCCATTGAGTTGCTGGACATTCAAGAGGGCGTAGGTGGGATCCTGGTCCAAAGCAGTTTGGAAATACAACCAAACGTTTGACCCTTGTACCCAACGAAAACATACATGTACGTGAAATGGACGGCGAAATGTACAATGAAGAGGAAGTGGATGGCATCTATACTTCCATTACAAAAGAAGCTAACGAGCGAGCCAAACAAGGAAATAGTGAGGTCAATACTCCTTCATGCTACCGTATTAAAACCACACGAAATACAAACGAACATTTCCTTCAAAGACAGGTTGACAACCAAGCCGAATATCATGCAAAGCACTATCGTGTTTTAAGCGAGATTAATGGTAACTTGAAAAATATTGCTAGGTATAGAAGACAACAATTTGAATTCCACGAAAAAAAAATATATTCTTGCAAAACTAAAATTTGATTGTAATATGAAAAATGAAATTTGAAAAAAAAAACAACTAAACATCACAAAAAATTGAAATAAAAAAAAGAATTTTGCAAATGCAAACAGTGCAAGAAGAAGAAGACTGATTTATGTGAAAAACAAAATATTATCATAAGTACCTATAATATGACGATTTTGCATTTTGGTTTATAAATTGTCCATTAGATACTTGCGCTCATTAGAGTTTTTCCAAACATTTGAGCCATGGGATGCACCTCCATAACGTCCATTAACTGCCCTTATGCACAATTTATGGTCACATATCTAAACATTTAATACATTGGATAATTTATCTATTTAATACTTTCAATTTTAACTGACCACCATAGCATTTATACTATGCTTTAGTTTTCGATTGAAAATAAATGTACTTTTTTCGATGGCCTTATCATTTGGATGTGAGTTCCGTCCCTGACTTTGAGAAAAAGTATTTCTTTGCGTCTTTTTTTCTTCATCGGGGGCTCTATTACATAAAATGAAACGAACGGCACGTAAACGAAACAGGAGTAAACGATAGTCACGACAAAGCGCGATTGTGTAAAACGAGATATTTATTGATAGCTCAACGAAAACGAAAGCTATACGACTGCCCAATGCCAGTCGTAAGGAATTACGAGTATCGTAAAATCAAGAACGATACCCGTTTTATGTAATCGAATTTATACGAGAACGAAGTGATTTCAACGATATTCGTTTTATAAAATATGGCCCCAGTCATACGAAAGTTAATGTGTTTTGGGCACACCAATGTGTCGGTCTTAACCAATTTGGTGTTGGTAGCCGCCTTGACCCAGGAACTTTAGCGTTGCTCCTAACTTTATAATTATTGGACTGTAAGTTGATCTTATTGCAGTGGCCAAAATTATCGGGTATGCTGTTCAAAACTTACATGAACGCTTCTTTTATAAGCCGATAATTTTGAACAAAGCTGTTGAAAATAATAAGTTTGTTATGAAATTACTTTGGAAATTACTTTACCTTTTATCGCTAAGGTCCATTATATTAGAATTATCCCTTAAAATTCTTCTTTCAATCCTTTCTTCGTTAACAGGTTCTTCATCCAGCCACAGTGTTACTGAGTCCTTTATCAAATTTAATGGTTTATGCAATTTGTTGAAATAATCGTCAATAATCTTTAATTTCACTTTGTTTACAATTGTTTTTTGACAATTCTCATATGAGTATCGGAACTCTCAAAAAAAATGTCCGAAATATGGAAATATTTATTTGGTAGCATTTGTATTCGTTTCGATAGTAGTACACAGTGCCAATTCAAATTCGATTCGAAAAATACTTTCGAATGATTTTAACCTTCGAATCGAAATACAGGGTAGGGCCACTGATGTATTTACTTACGTGAAAGATATGAAAAGTAGTTCCTACATTAGATAAGATCTGCTTCTATAGCTATTTTATCTCAAAGTACACAACTCCAACAATACAAACCTGCAAACTACACCTTGGTAAAAAAAAATTTAAAAAAAACTCCATTTAAATTTATTTTTCAAAAGTTTTTCTCTTTATCGTTTCTCTCGGTTTCTTTTATTCTTTATGTATTTACAAACAATGGGAGAGTATTTGTGTGTGCTTGCATAGATATTTACCTCATTTTTTTGTTGATATTACAATATATTTATATCTCATAGCAAATTACAGTGATTTTTTTTTGTTTTTCTAAGTCTTATGAAATTACATTTTTCTGTTTTTGAATATTTTTTCTGTGATTTTTTTTAATTATCCTTTTTGATTTTGATTTCCAACTTGTTTTGCTTTTATTTTAAGTTTTGGTTTGTCAAATTAAACGTTTTTTTTATACTTGTAAAATGAGTTTTTTTTGCCATTTTTTTAAAAAAATGCATGCAATAAAAAAAAGGTATAGTAGAAGAACAAAATAAGGGACATTTATTTCAAAGAAGAAAATTCGTATGTATATAAGATTCTTACTTTGGCAGTCGATATGTATGAGTTGCATTTTTTTTTATTGCTTAAGGTTATACTTTTTTTTAAATACAAAATAATAATATAACTGTATTTAGATCTGAGACAGAGAGAGATAGGAATGGTGACAAATTCATAGTGATGGCAAATGTACGAAAGGGATTTCGAACGCGCATTTTTATGGCAGAGACTTAAAAGTTTACAGCATGTCCTTGAATTTTAGTTCAATATCCTGACATTGAAATAGTTGGGAGAAAAACACGCAACCAACGAGTTTTATTGTAAATGAAAGGTCTTAACGACTTGAAGCACGTGACAGAACAAATACTGCAGCATTTTAAGAGCGATTAAGGTTGACTCTAAGAAGGAGTTAATGGTGGTAGCAGAATTGGGTGGTTATTGTGGTTCAACACCACCCAATTTGTTTTTATGGCCTGAAAATATCGCAGTTAATATTTAAAACTTTCAAAATCGAGACTTGTGCAAGGGGAAGGTCAATGCGACAAACATTAACTGGGCCTTCAATTGTGGTCTGTGTGTACATTACATATTATTTTACCAGAGGACAATCCTGGATAGTGAATTGATTCAAATAGTGTCACTTAAGATATTATTAGTGCAATAGCAGATTCTGATTTCATTATTTGTCATAAATCTGCAAGGAATACCTCGGCATCTTTAGGTCTTGAAACCATATCTCTTTTTTTTATAATTTACTCACATGATCTGTTATAAATTTATAATAATTGATTTGTATGATAACAACAACTGGGCGTAAGGAATTTGTTTACTATCTGTATTTCATATAATTATTCTCTGGTGTTAGGTCTTAAAATTGCGTTTATCGTTTGGTCCTATCAGCATAAGTCAATTGTAACTTCTTCCTATAAATATTATATTGTTCAAAGGGTATAGTTCAGCAAGTTTTTAAAATTGTTTGGTATTTAAATCGTAAGTAGACTTAAGTCCGTTATATTAATACTTATTTTATATTTTGGAATAATTAAGTTGCTCCCAATGGTTTAAGTCACGACAATACTAGCAGATAATCTATAAGCTATAGGTATGTGGCATGAAGGTCAAGCTGATAGAGGTGGCAGAGAAATTGCTTCATGTTTATACCAGAAACTTTAAGTTTACCAGACACTGTATCTGAAGTCATGTTCTATTCCGACACATGTGGGGGACAGTATAAGAATATTCGGTACAATCTGTATACCAGTTCAAACATCTGGTTATAAACCACAAATTTCTTGTTCAGGACAGACTCAAATGGAATGTATCTATGTCACTCCATAAAAAAACAAATTGGTACGAAGCACAGGAAAATAAAAGAATTCAGGGTGCATGAAATGCAGACGGAAGATTTTTAAGATTTTATAAGTTTATCAAAGACAGCTTTATACTCCCGAAAAAAGTGAGGCTGGGGAAAATTTCTCTTGCCACAATGTTCAATGGCTGCTGTATAAAAAGCAAGGTTTAGTCAGATATAAAAATTCTTTAAAAGCTTCGAACGATTTTTAAGTCTTGAGCTTTCTAGGGCGGAGAAAATCTAAAAAATCTTAAAGATTCGCTAAGAAGAAGTTACACACACTTGAATTCATATTCGCTGAGAAAAAATGGGATTTGTGCTCACTACTAACCTCAGTACCACCTGCTTTTCATAACTTCTATAAACGAATTGGAACCTTCGGATGAGGAACCTTCGGATGAGGCACCAGATAATGATCTCGATTTTTGGCCAAGTATAAAAAATATTGATTTTGAAAATGAATGTGGCGTTACTTTCATAACATGATTGATATCTTCATGGAAGCAGACATGATTGCTTAGGGCTTGGTGGGCATATAATTCCAGGAATGCAGGGAAAAAGAATGCTTCCATATATATTTTGTAATTGTGGTTCTACATGTTTTTTTTTTGACATGTTGGTGTTAAGGAGCTACTTTACAAATAGTGTTTGCCACTTCGGAGGTATTATTAAACGGTGGCAGTGTCTCATACAAGAGTTGATAAATGTTATTGATATGGACATGAAAATAAAAAAGTAGGAGAATATAACAATACATACATTTTATCATAAACGATATAAGTTTGTCATAATGAGAACGATTCTTCAATTACTGAGATTCGAAAGACTATACACGCGTATGGATGCATTTTATGATGTAATTGTTGGAATCTTGTCGACAAGGTTCAATGATATGTAAGAATATTTTTATACAAAGAGTTTTGTGAAATTTTACACGTAAAACGAAGATTTGACAATTTACTACTACAGGTAACAGGTAATCATTTAAACTCAATTGTCCATATGACAATCACATTGACTATCTAACTTAATCGTCACAAAACATATAGAACAGTAGTTGGTTAACCAACGGAGGAATCTATTGCAATCATAGTTTTTGTTGACTCTGTTGAAAAGCAACCCTTCAACTTTTAGCATTTGAACATTTGTCAACCAAATGATTTTATAATTCAACAAACCACAAAAAAGGAGACTCCCTGAACTGCGCCAACTACAGAAGCATAAGTCTCATCAACAAAATCCTAACTGCCGTAATAGATGAACGCCTGAAACCGTATACCAACAACCTGACTTGCCCTTATCAGTGTGGTTTTAGGCAAGGAAAGTCCACAGCTTATCAAATCATTACACTTCGGCAGATCCTGGAAAAAACCCAAGAAGTAAAAAAAATATATAATTGAAGCAGCTTATCGAATTAATTGGCATAATTTTATCAAGAATTTATGCAGGTAAGACAGAGGGAGTATTTCGTCAGAATATGATTATGCACCGAGTTCTATTACATTTTTGAAAGAGAGTACAATTCTTATACAACATGATTGAATTATGTCGGGGATTATGGACACCATGCCATCTTCAAAGATGGTTAGATCTGATTACTTTAGAGAGTTAGTCTTAGCATTACCACTTGACTTCTTCTGGTGGTTTTAATAGTCGCACTATAAAGCAAACCTAATTTTGTTCGGTGCCCAAAAACTGTTCATGGCTAATGTTTTTCTTTAGATTGAATTTATAGGACGGCATTCGCAAAATATGTTGTTTAGACATTTTATCAAATTTCAATTTAAAAATTCCTCAATTTCACAACGGTTAATTGAATTATGTATTATTAAGATTTTAACTTTTTTTCATTTTACTTAAGCATTTAGCAAACATCGTTTTAAGAATACCCCTCTTAAAAGTGGGCGCGACTCAAAGAGAAAATAGAGACAACGACATTGTTTGGTTTTCAAACTTTTTGATGGTTTACCCAAAAATTACGTTTTTTTTTGTTAATGGATGGAATACAAATGGTAAAAACACGTCGACTACATTGAATCGGCCATATTGAGCGAAGAATGGACAGCAATGCTGCAGTAAAGAAAAACTCTCAAATCCCAGCTTTCAGATTCCAGGCGACAAGGAAGACCGACTTTGTCAGGCGATAGCGGGTGGAAGGGCGCATGGAGTGAAAGACTGTAAGCAACGAGCTTGGTTTCGAAGTGTCAGATGGAAGGCTGCATTGTTTGAGGGAGAACAAAATAATATTAGAAGCATGCACGTTTCAAAAGGAATATAAAAAAACATAAATAAAAACGAAAAAGGAACGCAGTATCAAAACTCCTAGGTAAGGAATTAAACTGGGTAGAATGAAAGCCACTAGAATCCTGCAAAAGCAATGCACAATTAATAAAAGATGTCTTAAGATTTACACAAAAGTATCCACATTTGTTTAAAAGTCAAAAGAACCCCGCGCAAGGTCGTCAATCAAAAAAGTCATAATTTGTAAAAGGACATAGGAAGCAAGTGAAAAAAAAACATCCAATAAGTCATGTACAATCCATGCTATAGACCCCCAAATACCCCCATAGTCCTATCAGAATTCAAAATAAAACGTTATTTCCTAGGGTAATTTATTATTTATTAAATCCCCCAGAGCATCGCAAAGTCACAACAATTTTTCTCTTTTGTCAGGCTTTAATTTTAATTTCTTCTAATTCCCAGATGATGTCTTATCTATTAAGTTACCAACCACATCTCGACATCCATAAACAACTTTAACAATCCCGAGTAATTCCGGTACTCTACTACAAAAGCCTCTTATCATGAATATTTTCTCTCAATTATTGTGATAGTTGTTGCACCCTCATCCTGGCCATAGCCTCTATACGACGTTTATCGTGTGCGCCAGTTTCGTTTTTTTTTGTTTTTAATTTTCTCCAAACTCCATTACAAGACTGAAGAGAACTCTCGACAAGGACATTAAAATGATGCTCATGTTCATGTTGTTTGTTCGCCTTTTCTTTCTAAAATGTTATCCGAAGACATCCCTGAGGTAATGTTTCGAAGTGTGGGGTGCGGGGGACAACTTGAAAACAATACCCAGCGTTTAAGGCGGTAGCTTAAGGGTAGGTTTACCACCCTCCAGCTCTTAATATTTGGAGGGGAAAACGTTAGGTGGGTGGTAGAAATTAATCGTCACTTGTGCGTTGTCATTGCGACAGCCTTAACAAGTGCCTGATGAATTTGTCACCATCGCAGTACATAGCTACGGTTTTTGATAAATTACTTTTTTTGCTCCTGTTGTTTCCTTCTGTTTCCTTTAACATTTCCTCCAACTACCGACGAATATTTTTCTGGCAGTGGCAAATATCTAACAGGTGAAATGGCATATCTTTGACATTATATCGCACGGTTTTCTTCACTACAGTCTGATTTGGAGTGCGTGTGTTGGTTTGTATTTGTGTGTGTGTGGGGGAGGAGGGCTGCTTTGAAAGCAAAATGGCAACGGAATTGAATAATTAATGACAAGGATATATTATTATATAATAGGAGTATGTGAATGTGAAATGCTCCACATGTACAATTACTATTTACACATAATATTCAATATTCATATATATTTATATATAAATTACAAAAAAATTTATTCGTCCTAATTTAAAATCAATTTAATAACAACGTTCTATATTTATATCAACTTTTCTCATCTTTTAATTTTCATCATGATTAATTATTTATTTAATTATTTTTTTACAGTCATTTAGCAGCCTGGTTAACGTGTAATTGTATAAAGCTGCTCCGTTAATAATTATTTTTCTATTATTTTATATCTTCATTTTCTTCTTTAATATTAATTTTGTTTTCATTTTCATTAACTAAGCATAAAATTTACAAAAATTGTGTATAAAATATCCTTTTTACATAATTTGTATTTTTTTTTGTATTTTCTTATTTTTGTTTTTTGTCTGCTTTAAGTGTATATATATATTTATATATTATGTTCATAAATCTTAATATTTAAAATAAAAATCTCTACAAAACATTGTGTGTATGCTTAATTTCTTAGAAAAATTAAAATTTAAACTAAACTATTCTAAAAAAAAGAAAAAAAAATCAAAAGACAAAATAAAATGTAAAAAGTATATAGGAAAATTTATAAAACAATGTTTCCAAACTAGTTTTTTGTTGTTTTGGTTTTTTTTTTTAAACTTATCTGTAGGATGTGTAAATGAATCGCTAGCTTCCCACGAGCTCGATTTGGCGATACTTTTTCCTTAGGTTCGATACCGGATCACGATAGAGTACAGGATCGAGACGGAGGTTAGATCGTAATAGGGGCATGTAACTGCAAATATACAAAAGATCGAAGTAGTTAGTGTATTGTTGCAAATTAAGCTGATGTATTGAGCTTTGTAATGTGTCTGTGGATCATGCCATGCCATTTATGCCATTTATCCTCACAATAGTCTTAAAATAAGTGTCAAAAATTTGTAATCAAGATTTCTTGAAAAACTTTCAATTTTACACAGCAAATTATAATTTTATATGGATACGATACTCAAAGCGACTTAACATTATTTAAAATTTTAGGAATTGGCAATATAAAGGGTGTTTTTTTTAGAGGTATAGAACTTTATGTTGGCAACACTATTTTAACTGGCTGCCATTTTGTCAGCTGTCAAGTGATTTATTTTTAGTTTGGTGAAGCATTTCAACATGAATAGACTGACGTCTGAACAACGCTTCAAAATTGTACAAATTTATTTTGAAAATCATGGTTCTGTTCGAAATACGTATCACGGACTACGTCCATTTTACGGTCAACATAATCGTTGAATGGATACATCAAACTGCCTTATTTGGAGTGATGATAATCCTCAAATGTATGTTAAGACAACGTTACATCCACAAAGACTGACTGTTTGTTGTGCTTTATGAGTTGGTGGAATAATTGGCCCGTACTTCTTTAAAAACGATGCTGGCCAGAACGTTACAGACAATGGTGGCCGCTATAGAGCCATGATTACTAACTTTTTCGTTCATCAATTGAACCATAATGTGCAGGAGCTGTGGTATCAACAAGATGGCGCAACATGTCACACAGCTCGTGGCACAATTGGTTTGTTGAATGAAACGTTTGGTGAGCGCATAATTTCGCCTTTTGGTCCTGTGAATTAGCCTTCAAGATCGATTTAACGCCGCTTGACTTTTTTCTTTTGGGATATGTGAAGTCGGTAGTCTACGCCGATAAGCTAGAAGCGATTGAACACTTGGAGAACAACATTTGCCACGTTATTGCCGATATACGGCCACAAATATTGGAAAAAGTCATCGAAAATATGACCTCCAATTAGACTAAGTCTGAGCTAGCTGTGGCGGTCATATTTAAATTTAAATGCCGGAAGATTATCTTTCGAATAAAGTAAATTTCATGTCAATTTAAAAAAAATCATCTTTGTTTCATTCCATTTCAAAGTTCGATACCTCTAAAAAAAAACACCCTTTATAAGCTCATATATCTACTTATTAATAATCGGCCCTATCGAGGTATCCGTCGGAGTGGAAAGTTCCCCGATTTTATACGATTCGGAGGATTTTTGCTTCGAGGTATTCTTCCGAAAAGCTGTTCGGAATATTTCTCCGACATTTTGTAACGCGTTGCGTTGAAGTGCTTTCAGGTGCATTTTTCGTGCAATTTTTGACAGCAAAGTGCCATTCTTTTTCCGATTTCTTCCGACACAAATTCTTCACGGAATTTATTTACGAATTGCAGTGAAGTGAAGCCGTCGCATTTGTGTAGTATTTTTTTCCGATGACACATACCTCGAATGAAATTTAAACCTCCGACGAAGTATGCGTTGCGGAAAATTGTCCGCTCCGACGGATACCTCGATATGGCTGAATATGTTTTTTAAAGACAGTCGAGAGAAGGGGTAGCATTTAAATACAGGTTGGGCCATCTAGCTTATTTTGACACTGACAGCTTGACAGAAAGTCAGTATAATACCCCTGCGAAACGAAATAAGTCGCTTAACACTTGAACAACGTTGGGGAATATTGAAAACTTATTTCCAAAGTGAGTACTGTATAGCCCAAACAGTGCGTTATTTGAAACGATTTTTTTGACAAAGGAAGCACCCACTGCATTTGCTGTATGCAAATTTGTGCAAAGAGTTCGTCAGACTGGTATGCTAGTGGACAACACTCATGGGCCCAATCGTCGTACCGTGGCTGCTGTAGCCGAGCAGCCGAACATTAACTCGCCATCGATCTCAACAGCTCAATATTTCAAGCACTAGTCTGAGAAGAATTCTGCACAAAGCTCTCGGATTATTCGCTTACAAGATCCAATTGATTCAGCAATTGAAGGCGCACGACCATCCGCTTGGTTATCGCTACGGAGCTTGGACCTTAGAGCAGCTTGAATTGGACAACAATTTTGGGCGAAAATCGTCTTTTCTGACGAGGCGCATTTTCATCTCGGCAGCTACGTTAACAGACAAAATTGCCGCATCTGGGGCTCGGAAAACCTGCACGTTACTGTCGAACAGCCAATGTATCCACAGAGAGTGACAGCTTAGTGCGGATTGTGGAGTGGTGGCATAATTTTCTTCGAAAATGAGGCTGGGAACAACGGTGGGCTTTTCAGAGCCATGTTAACCCGGCGAGAGTGTGGCTGGGTGTGACATATGCACCCTGTCTTTATTTAACTGATCACACAATCGTATTTGTGTTTTGTGTAGCTGGACTCCAGCTACACAATTTGACCCCTTTGCCTTTTTTTGTGGGGAAACGTGAAACACCGATGTTATGCCAACAATCCGGAAACGATTCAAAGACTTAAGGCCAATATCACCCAATACGTGAGCTACAGCACGAAACCTTCAATAAGGGCAGAATGCGCTACTGCGAAGCCAGCCAAGGCAGCCACTTGAACGACGTTGTGTTCCATAAATAATGGGAATGTTTGCTCTTACTAATAAAGCCATAATACATGGACAACATTTTATCTTTTTTGCATTTTTAAAAAGAAACATGTATTTGGCCCACCCATGGGCCATGTCGACTTTTGTCATTTTTTAATATATAACGTTTATAACACATGATACAAAATATGACCACGAATTGAATGTACCTTATTTAGTAAACCTCGGTCACGACAGGATGGCTTATGCACCAGCTGAAATAATTTGGACTACGCGATCAAAGAACTTGTTTTCACAAAAGATCCATTGTTTGGTCAAGAAGTAAAAATGAGTGTTACGTCAAAACTAAAATATGGGTGAACGCGGTAATGTTTTCAAATGTTGTTTGTTGATGTTTTTTTTAGTCAAACTACATTAAAGCTTAATTCATAGAAACACCTTGGGAAATTAAGGAAACACATAAAAAACAGCGACTACACGAAATGATAGTTCGGGCACCACCCATGGAGTAAGTCTCTACTAGACCCTACATCTTTACTGTATTTTTCTTAATGGCTATTACTTTCAAATATCTGAAACAAACACGATCACACAGTATTCTCGAATGAGAGGAGTACCATGATCAACAATTGGTCTATCGAGTTTAACATAGCGTCAATCCAGCATTTTGGATGTCCAAACACTCCGTTGAGCCACCATTTGGATCACTTTGCAATTAAGGCACGCATCCAGATTTTGGGATGTCCAAACACTCCGAGAAGGCACCACTTGAACCTCTTTGCAGCTAAGATACGAATGAGTATGCTATAACAACGGAAGACATTTTGTGAGAAACTTCAGCATTGATAGGCTGCAAACACTTGTAAGAGCTTGTATTCGTCCATCCATCATCATAAGTCAAAGTCGAATGGCTACATTGTCAACAAGCCATACGAAAGTCACAAAGTGGTTTTCTAGGTGTCCGCTCTCACCCAATTAATATGGTTCGACGAAAACCAGATCTTTGCAGCTGAGAATCAGGGCTACAAAGCAATACAAGAGCTGCCGAACAGCAAAAAGGAAAGCACCTCTTCTTTTGTTAAGACTTTGTCAGACGATTTTCGATGATGAAGTCATCGATACAGTCCCAGTTAAGTTCGACAAATTAAAAATTCTAAACAAAGTTCTTTAACATACTGGATATTGATCGCCCGATCCAGGGTTCTAGCAGCAACCGAATATAACTAGCCCCCCAACCTACAAGTAAATATAAACAATTTCAAAAATAAGACTCACCCAAAGACCGCCGCAAACGTGTTTAAACAGCTCTGTCGCTGTATAAAATGATCTGGATCATTCCACGGTGATCGACCGCCCTCGCGATCCTTGTAGCCCTTGCGTTGTGTTACTTTAATCGGCGGTTTTCTGGTCACATGAGACACCAGAAGATTCATTAGGATATCTTCGCAATTGGAAGATTGCTGTACAGTCTTAAGGAGTAGCAGCGACAACCAATTTGTGTAAAGATAGTTGTAGTAGCGATGGTAGAAAGCTGCACCAGTCAGTACTATGGAATAGTAATTCGTCCATTTGGACGTGTAGCCCCAGGCATTCTAAAAAAAAGAAAGAGAATAAATATTTAGGCCTTTAGACGAAATAAATTTAAATTTTGACAGAATTTTTCAATCTAGAACCTCGTTTTAGATATAAAATTTCTCAGTCGTTTAGATTAACTTGTTTACATATAGACACAACTTTTTTATCCTCTTCGGTAAAGTTTGATGTACTTCTGGATGTCAGGATCGCTGCATGTCGGTGGTTGTGTTTGTCACCTAGCCATTGCTCCTTTTTTCTCTTACAAAGGACAGTGGGTAGTCTACTCTTTTGTCAGATATTTTAGCCGCAGTCCCCAGTCTGCCATCTCTTATTATTTTGTGGCACCCCGATAATCCCATTGTCGGTTCTTTGGCATTAAAAACACTCTCACTGTACTGTGATAAGTTTTGGCATTTACTCAATTATATTCTGTATCCCCTTGTGGACCATACGGCTTACACCACCACCTCATCCATTTCAATCATTATGTGGCTCCATAATATCAGCAATGCTGTTATTGTTGGTGTTGAACGTTCCGATCATGAGTTAGAGGAGTTAGATGTGCGGTTTTAGTGTTAGAAATCTAAAAAACTTTCACCTGGACACGGATTTAAAATATTTCCTGGGATGCCAACTAAGTAGTTGGGATATATCTTACCACAGCTTTATACAACAAAACGAAATTTATACGACTGAGACTCTGTTTTTGAAAAGGCCTTAAACATTTTAGAAATGTCAAAAGAATTTTCTTGCTTATATGTAGTTACATCTTCAAAGCCAAAACCAATTGACCGCAACTTACCTTTGAGTCATCCCAAAAATGCGCTCGAGCTGGATAGCCAACAATCCGGTCGGGAAAGTCCCTCCACACGGTGTAGGCAAAGTCAAGTTCGTCCGTATTCAATATGGCGTCCTCATCCAGCGAAAGTACAGCATCTGTCTGCACCTCTGGATATGGATAGAATCTTTGGGATATGCTTGGCCGTTCGTCATTAGTAGATGACGTCGAACCTGGAGCTGCTCCCGCTCCCGCTGCTGGTACAGCCGCTGCTCCAGCAGCTGCCGGCGCTCCACTGGTACTGCTACTGCCCAGTGGTATCACATGGAACGGAATATGATATAAGCTGGGCCAGCGTTTTTTCGATGGGATGGGTCGATCAGCTGCCCATAATACAATTATCTGCAAAAAAAAGTCTATTCATCAGCCTTGGGAAAATTAGAAAAATTTCAGATACATACCCTATCTACAAATTGACTTTTAGTGATGCTCTTGACTAGTTTATAGAGTGCGGTATTGGGTGTTAATACGGTCCCTATCTGCACGTAAATTACCGCTGTGTAATTGTGTCGGGGCTCACTGCCCACCGAGTCCAATAAAAATGGCATAAATCTGCAAGTGTTCGTGTGTTGTCAGAGAACAGTATTGTCAAGCATGACTTCAACTTACCTTGAGGAATCTGTGAATGTAGGAAGCGTTAGGAGAGCACCCGGCGATGTATTCCAAACGAGACTATTACGCACCGGATAGTCTGGTAGTCGTTCACGGATAATCTGCAAGAAGAGAGAGAGAATAGAAATCTAATGTCAAATACCGTTGCACAATTCATTTTATTATTATTTTAATTGAAACGACAAGCACCCTTAGAACAAACACCAACCCTCCATAGAAAGTTGTTAAAAGAAAACCAAGTGAATTCCCAACACCCTCTCTAAGGTATCAGGTCTTTTGTCTTTTTGCCAGCTTTGATTTTAGCGCAGCAATAAAAATTAAATGGAATTCCGTAGAGCTGAAGACGGAACGGATATGGAGCCAAGTAGAATGGAATCGATGAAAGTTTTAATGTCCACCTCCACTCATGTGGAATTTTCAATAAAATTCATGCCAAAACGACGACGAGGACGTGGACGAAAACGTGAACGACTGACGTAGGAATGGAAAGTGGATGTGGAAATGGCTCTTACGCTCGTTCGAGTCTGCATTTCTAGGAATTTATCGTTTTGAGGGCGAAGCAAGAAGTATGGCAGAAGGTGGATTGGGATTGGCATTAGGATTCGTATTGTTTGGGAGGGGCAGTACTAGGTCATTGCTTTGAGGGATGATTTTGTTGATGATGATGATGATGATGATGATGCAGGGTTTCACCGTGACGTGATAGATCCATGTTGATCCTGCATGTGGATTAAGGGATATCGTTTGTATGCAGTGACAGCCAACAAGAGGAGGCGTTCACTTATTTAAAGTGGAATCGCTGTCGTAATCGGAATCATTTTGTGATGTTTTTGTGGAACTCAGTGTATGATGAGCGGGACATTGGAAGTTGATTGATTTATCTGGAGGATTGTTTATTTTCGTTCTAGGGTGAGTTCGATTTAGTAAGTGGTTTATTTAGAGATGACAGTGCGTGATGGGAAGACATAAAATTATTTAATATTCGTGTTGGGCTTCAGCTTGTCAAATAATGATACGTTTTAAGCTTTCGTTTGACGTTGAGCCCAATTGGGAAAATATATCGCCAGGACCTTTCCAGCCAACAAAATTGGTTTCAGTTTTA
Organism: Rhingia campestris; assembly: GCA_932526625.1. Classification (NCBI taxonomy): domain Eukaryota; kingdom Metazoa; phylum Arthropoda; class Insecta; order Diptera; family Syrphidae; genus Rhingia; species Rhingia campestris. Next base: position 107,709,659 of record OW052182.1, read on the forward strand.
TCGTACGTGATCCTGGCAACAAACCTATCGACTTTCCAAGGGTGGTTTTTCGAATAGAGATAAAACTGACATTTTGTGGTCTAATCGGGCAACTCTAATGTCATTTATGTTCAGTTTAGTTTGTCATTTCATCATGAACAGGTTGACAAATGAACAACGCTTGCAAATCGTTCAAATTTATTTCGAAAATAATGGTTCAGTTCGCGAAGTTTACCGCAAGCTCCGTCCATTTTATGGTCGACATAATCGTGCATCGGAGCAATTAATTCGGTTAACCATGGATCGTTTTCGCACTACGTTTACTCTATGTGATAATACTCATCCACATAGACGTCGAACAGCGCGCACCGGGGAAACAATTGCCGTTGTAGAGCAATGTGTCGAAGAGGACCTGGATGAATCTATTCGCCACCGTGCACAGCAATTGGAGCTTTGTCCATCAACTTTACGGAAAATTTTGCACAAAGATCTTGCTTGCGCAAGCATTAAAACCGCGAGACCATGCAATGCGTCGTGATTTTGTTGTATGGGCCGAAAATGAGATTGATATCGATGCTGATTTTCATCGCAAAATGTTGGTCAGTGATGAGGCTCATTTTTGGTTGAATGGCTACGTCAACAAGCAAAAATTGCCGCATTTGGAGTGAAGAGAATCCACATGAGACTCTACAGACGCCATTACATACACAAAAACTGACTGTTTGGTGTGCTGGGCTGGTGGAGTCATTGGGCCATACTTCTTCCAAAATAATGCTCGAGAGTCAGTTACCGTTAATGGAACCGGTATAGAGCCATGATAACCGACTATTTTTTTCCCGTATTGGATGGCATGAATGTGAATGAGATGTGGTTCCAACAAGAAGGTGCTACATTCCACACAGCACACGTCACAATCGATTTGTTGAAGGAAACATTCGATGAGCGCATAATTTCGCGGAATAGACCTGTCAATTGGCCCCCAAGATCGTGTGATTTGACACCATTGGCTTATTTTCTTTGGGGATATGTGAAGTCGCTCGTCTTCGCCAACAAACCAGAAACGTTAGGGGACTTGGAAGCCAACATTCGTGGCGTTATTGCCGACGTAAGGCCCAAATGCTCGAAAAAGTGATTGAAAATTGGACCTCTAGACATGGCTTTTTTCGAAGCAGCCGCGGCGGCCACATGCGCGAAATCATATTTAAACATTAATGGCATTAAATGATCCTTCCAATAAAGCCAAATTGATGGACATTAAAACGATTTTCTTGTGTTTTATTTCAATTCAAAGTTCAATACCTCTAAAAAAAAAACACCCTTTACAAAGAACACAGAAATCAAGTCTATTAATCTCGATATTTCGAAAAGTTATGCAGGTATTGAGAAATAATCTCATGATCGGTACCCATTCCCTATGTGCCAATCCCTTTTGGTGTGAACGACATACTTATGAGACTGTTAACAATGTTTGTTGAACCACAAAGAGGCTTATAGTTCTAGGAAATTGTTATAAATCCTGGAAAACATATTCTCTAAGAAAATTAAGGAATGAATCTTAAAGTTTAGAATGTGTCCATGTGCCTCCCGTCACATAAGATGTACTTTCTTAAGTTACAACATATATGTATACGCTTTTTTTCACTTCCAACGAACTCTGGTTCAAATCCCGAAATAACAACACCTAGACTTTTACACTGGTCCAACCCTTGCGAAAGTCTGACAAACAACCAAGATTATAGGACTGTCATGAGAAGCTTGTTAAAGTTGCCGTTCATAATCATTGGTTAAAAAATGTAGCTTTTCAAGGATTGAGGGCCTGTATGGACCATTAATACTAATATTTATTTTTTTCGTTTTAAAAGGTGACAACGAAACATTAGTAGCTCTACGAGTCATCCCTCTAATACGTAATCGAGCCTAGTTAAAAAGTTTGAATATTCATTAAACAGAAACGTGATTTCCCTCTGCATGCTTATTTATTACCAACACCGACAAAAAATGCTCCAAAGAAATTTGTACCGAATCGCAGGAGTATGCATATTGCATAGCCATAATCCTTTCCAAAAATAAATGAAGACCTCTTATCTTGAAATTTACACCATTGCCTCAGTCACCACGACATCGTATATCTAAAGTGCTGCTCCATCTTTCGCTCTGCTAAGCTCTCAATTAAGGTGCAAATCTTAGCACACCCTCACTGCATTTATCTCGACTCTACAACCCGATTCCACTTCATCATCTATCCCTACATGATTAATCTACCCTCATAACCTCGAAACATTTCAGATGATCAAGGGTAACGATTTTCACTATCAACCAAGCACAGTCACACACACACACACCATTCTTCCTAATGATTGCAACCACTCGCGCGCACCGTTAAATCCAACATTAACCCCGACAATGTTGACGATTAATAAAGACCACACCGCAAAATGACAAATTGCTTCCATAATCAACCTGCATAATCTTCAACTATGTATAGGTGCGTCCGCCCAAGCCACCCCCACCCCTAACGTTGCACTAAAATCCTCACTAAAACACTGCACCACTCATAGTTCGTGGGAACATCTGTCTCTGTGTGTGCGTTCGGTTATGTGTGCGCCGCATTTAGATAAATGAAGACAAAGAGAGAAATTTTAAGCAAGTAAACGAGAGAAAAGAAAGTACACAAAACGACGACGAGAAGTAAAAAAAAAAACAAAATTGCACGGAAGTTCGCAATCAGACTAATTAGGGGTGTGGTGGCAAGGCTGCTCTTGCAACATATTTCCACTGTGTGCTGTGCGCGGCTGCTGGGATAAAATACGAGCACTCCTCCGCTTGTATAACACCGACAAACCTACTTAACCGCACCATCTCCATGCGGCCGGGTACTGCGGTCGATATGGATCCTCCTTGGGAATATAAACGTGGATTCTTGGCCTGGCTTACGAAATTACAATAACTCACTCGCACAGTGGGTTTGGGGTGGGTGTCTGAGGCAAGGTGTCTTCATCGTCGTCGTTCAAAATTTGCCTCTGCCGTTGGAGCCAGCAGTTCTTCTTCTCGTTGGTCTTGCCCTTCCCTATATGGGTACGATGAGCACCCATTTTGTGGGGGTGAGACTTCCCACCCTTCCTGCATGTGAGAAGCTTGTAATTTCCCAGAGATAAGATATCACACCGAATTGTTGTATCATTTGGATTCTTCTTCCTGTCACTGCGGCGGTAGTCGGCGCGCTGCGGATTTAGTGGATGACATCGTTCATCGTCGTCGCCGGAGTTGTTCGTGTCTTAATCTTAATGGATTTCCCAGTAACAAGCGCACACAACATAATTACACGCAGAATTCCATCTCGCTCTGTTGACTGTGCTCCTTGTAGAGCATCGTGTGCGAACGATGATGTTCATTACCGAACACGGGGAGTATACTCGAGGGTAGCTGCAAATTCGAAATTAGCGAAACACAATCGAACATCGTTGTCGTCTTCATTACAAGAATTCCCTGCAAACCCCGTCCGCTTGAATCCATCTGATCCCGGTTAGATAGTCCTTGTTCCTCGCTCGCTTTTTGCTTGATTGCTTCAGCCACCCCATGTTGGTCGTTGGAAAGGCACGAACGTGAAACTCTTCCTTTGCGTACTCGCTTGTGCATTTCTTGTTATCTTCCCGTGCTGTGAGTGGGAAAAAGGACTTCATTGTCATGTCCTTATAGCCGAGTCATTTTAGTGCCGCATGCATGTCGTTTGCTGTTTATTAAGCGACACGATGGGTTGGGAGTTTCTTGGCTTGCCGGTGGTGTGGGTGGTTACCCTGGTTGGTTGGCATTCTTATGTTTGTCGGCATCACAAGTCAAGGATTTCAATTCATTATTTCCCCCATCCTTGCCCCGCTGCTTTAGCTGTGAATGTGTTCGTGAGTATTTTTCATTGTCTTGTGCATAAATATGGAAACCATGATGCGACGCGACATCAATTGTGAGTCGTCACCCTATCCTCGTTGTCTGTATTCGTGCTTAGCAGAACCTCTTTACGTTGCAAGGCCGATGCTCGATGTGTTTACGTGTGTGCAAATATGGGGCGCTGTCCGGAGATTATGATAGTTTCGCGGGGGATATACATATCTAGCACTTATATATAGCGACGTTAGTTTCTAATGAACTTTAAATCGTAATGACTTGAGAAAACAAAAGCTAAAGCACTGATGATTAAGGCTTGTTTGGATGTACACTGTACAGCAATAGTCCTTGTTAGGGGATATTTAAATTTCCATATTGGAACAAAGCAGGCTGCTAATGAGTGAGACGTTGATTTTATGTATTTTTAAAGACGCCTCTATAGGGGATGAAGCCACGTATATTCGAGTCACATCGTGTCATATTTCCGTGGCTTCGTACTCTAGCGTTGATCTTTCGTTCTAAGCAGTGATGGTCCATGATTTGATTTATGACTCGTTTTCGCTGGTTTAAGAAAGAGTTGCCTAGGAAAGCTGATATCTCATTTGACATATGTCGAGTTTCCAGTGGTTTAAGAACGGTTTGCTATTGGAAGCTCAAACCTTATTTTAATTGATCTCATACAAACACGTTTATTTGAGACAGCATTTCTTGAGTTCAGTAGACCTTTAATAAGAAAACCATGAGCAGTTTTAATATATTGATGGTAGCAAAAGAACTGAAGAAGAATTTAAATGAAACTAAGTTGAACATTTGCATAGAACCAGCAATTCAGCCGTTTGAGCACCAGTAGATCTGCTTATTCGACTTTTTTTTTAAGGAGGCCTTAAGAATAAAGAAATGCTTTAAATGAAGCTGGGTTAGACAATAGTTACATTAAATACGGCCATGATTTTTAAACAGACTCGTTAAGCCAGCCGTTAGTAAGAATTCAGTGTACACATGGTTTGTAGTATCCGCAAATCATAGCCGGTCGCGAAGGCCCAATGGCTGTCATTTTGTTTGTGAGCTGACAGCTATCCTAACATACGGTTGCTTGGTCTGGTGGAATGCTATGAAAAAAGCAAAACATATGACCAAACTAACGAAAGTTCAAAGGACAGCATGCATACTCACGATAGGAGCCATGCGCACTAGCCCTACAGTAGGTTTAGAAACAATCCTAAACATAACACCAATTGACTTACAAAATTGACACAGCAGCAAAAAGCGCAGCAAGACTCAAAGAAACGGGCAATCTACTCATGAAGCCTTTTGGCCCAATATTAAATTAATTATTCTATCAGAATATCAAGCAGAGACGAATGTTATTCGAACAATGTTTTATATAACATAAAAATAACAATTTATAACGACGGATCTAAAATGGAAGTCGGAGTGGGCTCTGGTGTCTACTCTATTCTAAGCTGAGATCCTGGCCATACTCGAAGCTGCCGAATCGGCTAGGGTATTGGACATATCACATGAGGATATCTCCATCTACGTGGATAGTCAATCGGCCATAAAAGCTCTGGCATCCAATATAGTAAAATCACGGGTCTTTGTAACCAGAACAAAGTCCAAATTATCTGGGTGCCAGGACATAATAACCTTATAGGAAATGAGAAAGCAGACGAGCTAGCTAGACTAGGATCGTCCAGTGCCATTTCCCTAGCTGATAAGAGGGTCAATCAAATAACCAAGCACACTCATAAAGTAACCATAACAAGATGGCAAAATACAATCACTTGTATACACACAAAATCTCTCTGACCGGAGTTAAGCGGCAGCAAATCGAACAAGCTAATAGCTTTGAACAGAGCATCCATTTCTATAGCGGTGAGAGTGATAACAGGTCACAACCTGTTTGGTAAGCACTCCAATAAGATAAAACTGAAGGGTGCGAGCCAACTTTGCAGGAAATGCAGCGACCCAGACATCGAAGAAGTGGTCTCACACCTACTATGTCACTGCCCTGCGATCAATAGCAGCCGTTTGAATATACTAGGCAGCATATACTTTGACGACCTAAGAGACCTAACGACTATCCCAATAGCGCAGATAGTCCGCTTTTGTAGCAGATCAGGATGGAGCAACTACCTCTTTGAGGCTGAAGGAGCAACACAGACCGGCACCGCATAAGTATCACTATCGAACTTAACCAGGTATCCTCTTTCTCTATTTCACGTAGGCCTATGCGAGCTTGACGACTCACTCGAGCGTCAACAGCCCATCTAACCTAACCTATAATACCAAACAAATGATGTACCGCATGGGATAGAATATTATTCCAACGCGTGTATAGTGGTTCTTAAGTGGTTAGTGCGCTGGACTACTTATCGAGGGTCTACTCTTAATGGTGGATTCTCAAAATCCATATCTTGCAAAGAGCCGGAAAGCTGACAGTTCTACAACTGATTTTTTTTGTAACATGTTGAACTGCGGAAGGCAAACATGACTTCAAGACATTTAGTTTACAGATTTTTTTTTCAAATATAAGCTCAGAATGGTTTTCCTTCCTACTAAGCATATTACAGCGATTTGATTGATCCCTCTTTTAAAAATATATCGGTTTTGAGAGGACTCAGTCCATCGATACATCATCTATAGATACATCATCTATACTACAAAAAAAAAAAAAAAACCTAAAAATGAGTTGACAGCTGAAAGCTAGAGGCCTTTTCTTTAGCTTGGCCTGATATTTATCGCACTTTTTTTGCAAGAAATCCTTGGCCGCCCGTTATTAAAAAAGCGTTAGCAAGCTTTGTCTGACAGAATAAAGGTACAAAGTGCTGAATACTACCTCACATCAACTCCGTGTCTATGGATTTGTAGATTACTCCACATTGCGGAATCAAACATTTTTATATTTTTGGCAAATAAAGCAACAAAGCATCTCGAAAAGGACTAGCGTTATTGCTTAGGATAATTATAATAATCGAAACATAGGCTGTGATGTCTGTATCTGGTAGGCATAAACTCTTATGAGAAAGACTGCAGAAGACTGCGAATGATATAAGTTCCAACTATGCAAACATAACTACCATAAATGATATACAGGATATACCATCTTTTATATCGGTATGAAGATATTGAATAACTTTGACATTTATCAATCGATTGACATGTTTTTAAAACGTCAATTTTAACCATGAAGTTAAATAGTGATGTTGTAAGTTGAAAACCTGCATATCGTGGACAAAAGCACCGCCCGTCAAAATTATTCGTCGATTGGTTTCGATTTTTTGGTTTTAACTGGATAGTGGGACATCCTCGACACGTGGTTCATCAACGCCCAAGATGTTCCATTGAACTGGAAAAAGCGGTAAGAAGGAGTGTTGCGAAAACCCACATGTTTCGTTCTCAGCATTTTGACTTCAGTGGAACAACCTTGCAGCACATTTTTCAGTATGATTTGTATTTTTCCCAATAAAGTTAAACTGACACAAAAAATATTTCCGGCAGACTGTCCACGTCGCTTGGAATACGGTTGACACTGAACCTGACTATTGAAAGAAAATTTCGATAACCCGAGAGGCCCATTTCACACGAAACGGATAATCCACAAGAGATTTATGAAACACTATTGCATGCCAAAGAGTAAGAGCCATTTCACACTTAACCGGCTACCAGTTACCTGACCCGGTTAGACGGTTTTTTCCAAAAATAAGTATGTTTTCACACACATCCTGCAGCCGGCGGACAGCAAGTTAGAAATGTTAATTTTGTTCCATTCGTGGCGATCGACAGTTAGTTTTTAGTTTTTATATCGTTGAGCCGGTCGATCATTATTGAATTCTTTAATGATTTATTCCCACGTATTTTTTGTGGCACTTCGGTCTTTACTTACTTGTAAGATTGCCTTGCTTCAACCAAGCTGATCAGTTTTTCGATGTCAACATGCAACAGTCGGAAATATTTCGGCAGCCGGCTTCCGGTAAACTGGGGACGATTTCGGTTTGCAGGTGTGAACGCGCTCATAAGAATGCATTCCCAACGACCGGGCAGCCGGTATTGGTTAGCCGGATGTCGGGTATATGTGGAATGGCTTTAACGGTTTGGGCAGGCGTTTGTGCCAATACCATCATTGGGCCATTTTTCTTCAGAGAGGGCGATGAGAATCGATATCAGTGGATTTGGTCCATTATCTCTACCTTCAAATATATGAACGAGGTCTAGACAGTTACTGCTTTCAACAAGAGGATTCGCCATGCTACATTGAAAAAAAGTGCAGTTTCTGCGAAGAAAATTCCATGTTCATGTGTGTAAAAAAAATGAAAACATTGACTGGCTATGTAAGTCACCACATTTGACCCAATACTGCCCGAGATGCTCAGAAAAGTGATGGCAACCGAGCATTTTGCTTTGGTCAATTCGATTGGTGTTGTATTTAAAAACTATTCCAAATAAATTGTAAAAAAACAAATAAAATGAAAATATTTCAAATATTGAAATCGATTGTTTTATTGAAAGTTGTTCAATATTCAGATACCGGCATAAAAGATGGCGCACTCTATACTAGGTGATAGAAAGGGAACAAGGAGGTAGAAAAACTGTGTTATTTATTGCGCTCTGTTATTGTGATCGGGACTATTCAGACAGAAACAAGAAGTCTCATGTTTCGACAATGTCAGCAAACGCATTGCGACAATCCGAACTAAGGTCAAATTTGCAACTATAAATCCTTTATGCTGTCAGAAGCAGTAGGTAACTTCCCAAACCACTGAACCGATTGGAATGAAAAATGACGTTCGTAAGCCGATTTTTTCTTAACAAGATGGCGGAACACATACATGTTTGTTAGCATTGACATGGAAATGAAAATTGTCTACCTAAATGCAAGGCAAACCTGTCACTTCCATGATGATCTAAGACCATAGGATGCGCCAGGAAAGCAATCGGTAGATGGAAAAATAGGTGTAATGTATCCAGCCAAATCTGCACTAATGCTAAATTTGGGGAAAAGTTCGTATAGTATTATAGCTCCATTATAGGTAGATTACCCAAATGTTCACTGTCCAATAAGCCTGCAAAAAGATGAGCTCTTTCAGTAGCATTCATTTATGCTGAAGCTGTTTGGGAACCATGTTCACGCCCAGCTCTCCAAAAGAACAAGACTCTTGAATCTAGACGATGTTGCTAACTAACGCAACAATAGTATTCTTCTCTCTGTCTGCACCTCTGTACACATACCGAAAACGAAAGATCTGATATCTTCCGGAGATGTAGGTGAATATAATATGTAACCAAACATATTACCACACGACAACGGAAAAAAAATTGTATGCCTGACTTCGAACGACCTCACATCCGAAAAACCATCTTCTACTAGACCATAAAACCGCCCAGTCCTTCGCGCATCCTAATAACAATATTCCCAACAATTTAATTTCCTGTAAATTACGTCTTCGCATAACAATCCAATAAAAAGGACCAAGCAACCAGCAACAAAAAAAAAATAAACATCTAATAGCACCCTTCATAGATATTTATCTGCCATCACAAAATATGAAAAGGATAAACATTTTTGCTAAACCAATAAATTTATCGCCCAATGAACTCATCGCTGCCTTCCTTTTGGTCGTCCTCGACTCCTGTTTGGTGGCCCTAAACAACTCTTCCATTTAACTGCGTCGCTACCCAAAACACTAGAAAGAAAGGTTAACCAGCAAACAAATGGTGAAGAAAAAAAAACATTACTCGTCCAAGCCGAAAATTGACTGAGGAAAACAAACACCCCAGCGCTCCCGCAAAGACGACATAATCCTTCGACGTTTATCCTCAGCCAACCAACCAATCTACTTAAGGAAGTGGCAGGCAGCAGTACTGCCTTTAGGCATTTTTGTTTGTCCCCTTCCGTTGGTGTTTCGTTTCATTTCGTTTCGTCGTGCAAATTCTGTCCAAGGTGATGTGGGCCGAGATGGGTGGCTCAGAGTGACAGTTGGGGCAATGGAACTTTTACGAGACACAAGCAGAAAAAAAATAACCCTCCACCATTGCCCGCAATGTCACTATTTTGGCGTGACCTGCTCGTATAAATCAAAATCGAAAATAGCCCGAAGCAATGACCTTTGTCAGACCAAACCGACGCTCCACTCAAAGTCCACAAAGCCGCTGATGGCTTGTGGCTGCAGGTCTAGTAAAAAAAACAAAATAATTGGAATAATATGAATTTTAATCCGCATCCTGCGTGCTCAAGTATGCAACGTATTATGGCGACTGACGACGCGGAGTAGGTCGTTCGTTGTGTAGGTGTTTTCACCTTGAGAGCTCACTGTACCGTGCACACGGCAATAATAGATGTTACGTAGTCGCGCCAGTTAGCCTTGGGTGGACGATTTTTTTTCATTTTTGTTTACTCGCCTATTTGCAGTTGCATGGGTTTAAGGACACATCTGTCCCCTCCACCCCGGTCGACCACATTCAAATTCAATCACCCACCATCAACAATTTGGAGCACACACACGAAGTGAAGCCGGTTAGAACATTGCCAATTGGATTAGTATTAATCGGAGAGCCACCTTCCAACGACACGGTAAAGGATAATGCTTGTCCAAAACTGCAGCGCTCAGTACGAAAAATGGCTGCATTTTTCGACAGTCGCCGACATTTTTGTTTGGTTTGCCCTTTTGTGCTTGCGAAGTGGTGCACTTGTGTGTATCTGTCGTGTGGAGTCAATAAAATGCATCGTCCTGGGCCGAGACCCAATTTCGTGGTGAAATTTTTATTAGATAGCCGGAATGAGCATGTGACCTACAATGCAGTGTGGGGGAGTGGCTGGGTGTATGTTTGGTTTGCATTTCACCGATATTTACTCGCGTTATGTGGAATGATTTTCCGGCGGCAGGAGTGCAGTGGTGAGGGGGTGCGATAGACCGTGTCCTGTGTACAGTTTACATGACAAAATACGCTATGAATAATTTTGGTCGTGCGCCTCGACGTAAATGCCAAATTAGCATGCAATAATGTGGAGGAAAGGCAGGACCACGGATACACAGGGTGGTACGGTTGCCAGCCATTGTTCATGATTAAGTGATGCACGACTTTTCGATGTTCCGAGCTATAATTGTTCCTCAGTTTGCCGCTGAATGGCAATATTGTGTGTTGGGCGCGTACAAATCATTGTTTTCGTTGCCCAACCACCTCCTCCTGGTGCTGGAGAAGTGACCGCTTTCGCTGTTTTCAAGGGACTTGGGACATTTAATTGTCCTTTGCGGGATGGTCACAAGTCAGGGTGGGTGGTTGTATAACAAACAATAAATGCGACATAATCGAAAATACCTCAACTAGATATGCAGTTGCTATGGGCGTGGAGTAGTTGGGCCCTATTATTATGCGAAAATGACGAGTAAATTGAGTTGAAAAGTTGTGGTAATTGTGCGGCTGGATAGAAGTATAGGTGTGCTGTTGGGTGAAGGCATTTCAAAGTGCTGGCCATTTTAGCTGACCAACCGTAGCCATATGTGTTTGACATACATATATGGCTAGCGCAGCCGGAAAATGGACAACATGCAAGCGTTGTGTTTCAAAGAAATGCTCTAACCTCGTACTTTGTGACAGAGTGACATGAAAAGGCTACCATTTACTTTGATGAGTCCAAGTTAATGGGAATCAATGTAAAAGTGCACAGTAAAATACAATTAAGGACACTATGCAGGAGCTATGTTGTAGTAGTTGTTTGACACGTATAAGGTCAGTGCATTTTGTAAGGGGATATCCATTTTTGAATTGTGATGAGTTTTTGTGTTCATTGTTGCAGTATAGGGTGAAACAGGACGTGTGGTCAATTCTTTTGTGGAGCTGTGGAAACTTGTTACCTATCAGGTGTTTTTTTACGTCCTTGTATACGTTGTAAGGGGTAGTATTGTGATGGCGATGTTAGTGTTTTTTTTTTGAATGTATGTTCGGCATAAGGAATCTGGAATGTATGATATTGCATTGCTTGCTCAATTTGAACAACATTTCGGAAATGTGTGTTATGGTCTTCTTATAGTGATATTTTTGGAATGAAGTTTTAAAATGAACGCTAAGTACCTGACAGGCTCAGTGGCGCGATGGTTAGTGCGATGAACTGCCGCGCAGATGGTCTGGGTACGATTCCCCGCCGTAGCAACACCTAAATGATTTTTAACTGGCCCTTCTCTCGTGATGATCTGACAAATCATTCGGGTAGTATCAATTGTCAAGAAAAGCTTATCTTAACTTTGCCGTTCGGATTCGGCATAAAAAAGGAGGTCCCGCCATCGTGCAAGAAGTACACACGCTCACATAAATGGTTGTAAGAAAGCTAGGCCTTGGGTACTTACTAGCCAACAAATTTTATTTTTTTTGTAAGTACCTCAAGAATTTCACAAATCGGAATAACCCTTCAATTCCAATTCAATGAAGCACAATCGAAAGAAACCTGAGGAAGGCGAAGACTAAAAAAGGGACGTATGGAACGTGATAATTATGAATGAATTCGATATTCTAAAAATGTTACAGTTTTAGTTTTCGTGAAGCAAAAGGCTGCCTTTAAAAATCTGCCCATTTTCACAATGTCATGGTTGGGCCACAGATGATTATTCGATAGGGTAGGCTATTGCTTCGTCGTTGGACGACTAACTTGAAACTCGATCACTTATTCGCAAATCAGCATGCCCCGGTGAATCGGTGAACACTGCACCACATTAGTACAATAGGCATAGAAGTCGCGTTCAAGTCCTTGAAGAAGCCGGTTAAGCCGCCATAGGCAACTGAATAATAAACATGCTTAAAAATCATAACTTGCCGATTGTTTTAAACGAATAATAATATCCAGAATCATCGTTACTGTAAATGGGGCTCGTTTTCGAGCCATGATAACGGACTTTTTTTGCTGAAATTATAACCCAAGATCTCGACAACATTTAGCACCAAAAGGACAGCGCTACTGCCACACAGCCTGTGCAACAATGGACATGAGAGACCGCTTCGGTGAACAATTAATTTCACGCTTTGGAATAGTGAATTGGATAGCAAGATCATGCTAAACTACTCAAAATAAAATTGGGCTCACTGTTTTCTGGCTTTCATTTGAAAGAAATTAGTTAAGTAGTTAGTGGCTTTTTTTGCTTACTCACTTGGAAGCAACGGCAAATCGTTGTTCAGAGCATTGAAAAGGATTCATACACTTTTTATCTTTGGGGGTAAATAAAGTCTAAGGTGTTTGTGGATAAACCAGCTACGATTGAAGCATTGGAGGCCAACATTACTCGTGTAATTTGCGAGATACCAACGAATATGCTCGAACGCATCATCAAAAATTGGAACGTCCGCATGGACGAGCTACAACGCAGTTGCGACCAACATTTGAAGGGGATTATCTAAAGTGAATGTAAAGAATGGTTCTTTACATTAATAATGTAATCAATGACGAATCAATAACGAAGTGATTTGAAATCAGGAGACCTTACTACGAGCAAAACAAACAGGCGATCCAGTAAAGGTGCATAAATGTTGCTGCGTTATGATCCCCCTCATCCAGATTACAACCCCTGTGATACAAAAGGAATAAGAACTCAAAATATGGGACAAACTATAGTCTGGAAAATGAACCTCATCACTGAACAAAATTTTGCGATGAATATTAGCATCGAGATCAATCTCATTTTCGGCCCATACACCAAAATCACGACGCATTGCATGGTCTCGCGGCATTAATTCTTGTACAAGCTGGATCTTGTAAGGTCGTAGGCCAAGATCTTTGCGCCAAATCTTCCATAAAGTTGATGGACAAATTGCTGTGCACGGTGGAGAATCGATTCAGTCTGGTCCTTTTCAACACTTTTCTCTACAGCGGCAATTGTTTCTTCGGTGCGCACTGTTCGACGTCTCTGCGGAGGCGTATTATCACATAGAGTAAACGTAGTGCGAAAACGATCCATGGTTAATCGAATTAATTGCTCTGATGACGATTATGTCGACCATAAAATTGACGGAGCTTGCGGCAAACTTCGCGAACTGAACCATTATTTTCTAAATAAAATACCACGATTTGCAAGCGTTGTTCATTTGTAAACCTGTTCATGGTATGAAATGGCAAACCAAACTGAACATAAATGACATTAGATTTGCCCGATTTGACCACAAAATGTCAGTTTTATCTCTATTCGAAAAACCAACCTCTAAAAAATGCACCCTTTACTACCATCAAAGCCTGAAATTATTATTACAAGACCGAATACACGACTTTTGCATGCAATTCGTTCATGACTTATAGAATGTAACTCCAAGGGCAAATCATACAAATATTGACACCCGAGAAAAACTTGGCACCCTTCCAAGTTCCACCAAACTAAAGACACCTATACGAAAAACCTTTCACGACCGCCCTTCAGCAAACAGAGAGGTACACTAAAACTAAGCCAATTGCAATTCAAACGAAATGAAAATTCGCTTTAAATATCCGCACCAATTAGTAAGACTCCTTGTCGATGATAAATCAAACCATTAGCTAAAAATAACTTAAAAAAAAGTTGAATTCAAAGAGCCACGAACGCACATACACTCATACTAGAATATTTCGATTTTTATTGCGATAGAACACGCACATTGTTATTGCAAATTAAACTCAATTAAAGGGAGCAAGGACTTCGCAGAAATACCCATGTACGAAAGGGGTTCCTCTGGAATGGGGCGGCGGAATTTCAAATCAATTGATTCGAATCGTTCGCGTTTGTTCATCGCCGTCGTCGTGGTAGTCAATCGTAAATTAAGCATTGGTATGCTTTTGCAAATGGACGTCGTCGTTGAATACATCTAAACATTCATAATGGAAAATTTATGCTTGCGAAATACGCTTTGAATGCACCGCAAAGGAATACCTCAAGGAATTAAGAGATTTGCGTGAATAATTAATTTAACATGACAATTCTTGATATATTGGCTTGAAAATCTAACTCGTGCCATGCGATTTGACACTTGTGGGCTAGAATTAAAAAATGAGAACGGGTTGTTTCACGGAAAGTATTATATTAATACGTTATTTTTTTACTTTTTTATTTATCTTTAAATTACGGTGACATTTAAACCCATCTCAATAGTAGAGGGTGTTTTTTTAAACGTTTGGTTTTTAAACTGGCAGCAGTGTTTTTACAGATTGTTATGCCCATCTACTTTATGGAAGATTTTCCGAAAGAACTTGGCTTAGAAGCTTACAAGATCCAGCTTGTGTAGAAGGTGAAACCGAGTGATTCGTAGCTTCGGTGAATTGGCCGAACACATGATTCGGCTTGATCATCATTTTCAACGCAAAACGTTGTTCTCCGAAGGGGCCTATTTTTGGGTAAATGGATTCCCAAGCAAGCAAAATGAGTGGAGAAAACCAAGAAGCCTTTGTCGGGGCCCCCTCTTACAACCATTAAAACTCACTTTATGGGCTAGTGGAATCATCGGCCAATATTTCTTTAAAAACAATGCCAGCTAGAATGTTACCGCTATATGAACATGATTTCGGACTTCTTCGTTCCTTAGTTGAATGGTATTGACTCAACATGCCACACGGCGCGCGGCATCTTCAATTTATTGTGGTAGTGGACCTGTGAGCTGGCCCTCCATGATTCTGTGATCTCACACCTTTAGATTACTTTCTGTTGGGGGTATGTGAACTTATTATGCCGATAAACCAAATGGTTTTCATTATTAGTTTTCGAAAACTTGTAGGTTAAGACGTAATCGTATCGAAACTATTTCGCAGTCATTTTGTTTAAATTGTTTAGATACATGGATATTGGATATACTAACACACTTAGCTCAGTCGACTTTCACTTTCAATGCTGATATGAAAATAACTTAATGGGTATTTTCCAAACCCGACGAGGTCTCGGATGTTAGTACAACAAACTGCCGCGCAGAAAGTCTGGGTTTGACTCACATTTTTTTAGTTTTCAAAGGACCTCCTCTAACAGTGATCTGATAAATCAGCTAATGTCAACTCAGGCTTTCCGATTCGGCATTAAAGGACGCGATTTGTTAAAAGGGCAGAATGCTTTGAGCATTTAGACGATTTTAAGGGACGGATTCTGAAAATCTACATTTAGGCTAATAATGTCTATGTATGCATCGAAAGAGAAAGTTAACAGCAAAGGAGACTTTCTGGGTACGCATTGTGTAATTTGTAATTATACAATACAAACATTACACGCTACGTACCTAGCGAGTCTCCTATAGAGATGGGCTTAGTCATGATTTTTAATTCACAGGTATAACTGTGATTGTGATTTTTAATTCAATGTGATTTTAATCTGTGATCGTTAATGGTGATTTCTTCCAAAATGGTGCACGAAACAATAAAAATAAAAATTAATTTCGATTCATTTCGTATTAGGTTATTGCAAATGTTAAAATCATTGTTAGATGAAACTGGGTTTTTATGAATTTAAACGAAAATCTCAAGTGATAATACGGGTAAAAACAAAACTCAAGAAACATTTGTTTAACAATAATTGTCTCACATTTTATTTAAAAGGCAAAACAATAAACATAACATTTAAATTTACGTGAGACAATCTTTGTAATACAAAAAAAGGAAGATAACTTACTTCATCTTCAAATTTAAAGTGCTTGTTGTGTTCATAAGGGTTGTTTTGCAAATATTGCAAATTGCAATTTTTTCGTCTAAGAGCTAAGAGCAAACACAGTTTATTTGCAACTCGTTCACAGGTAGTGATTGTGATTTTTTCTTTGCAGCTCATATTTCACAGGTCGCTCTTTTTTTGTTCTTCTCTAGTCTCCTACACTATCGTGAACGATAATCGTTTTAAAAGTTACGGAATGAGTATCCAGGACATATTTCGAAATATTGCTGAAAATCCTATTCTAAATGGCAAAACGGCGACGTTATCATCTAAGCCTAATAAAACACCCAACAATAAATGTGCTGGGTTACTCACATCAATAGTAAGGTGCCAATAATAAGGCCTAAAATATTTATAGGCAAAGGGAAAACACCAACTTGTGTGTGCATTGGTTAGTGCATTGGAGTACTAAACGTGATATATCGGACCTGGTCCAAATCCAGAAAGTAACAACACCTCGTTCACTGCTCTACATCTTGCGAAAAGTCTGACTTACATGAAAGAGGCACGACTGTCATGCCAATCGTCTTAAATTTTCCGTTCGTAATCGGTGTTAATTTGGAGGTCCCATTATTTGGAACAAAAATATAACTTCGCGTACAGAAATAAATGGAAAAGCTAGGTTTGAGACCCTATCAGGGCAGCTAATGCCAGATAATTTTTTTCGCAGGAAGAAAAAGAAACACCACCGAAGGAATGATGTTCAGATATTTTTCTCAATGTAAAAAATCAAAAAATAAAATACAAAGCCTAATCAGATTTCAGAGATAAACCAGCAATAAAGTCAATTCGTCGGTAAGAACATGAAAGTACAACTTCGCAAGACTTTAACTACAGTACAGTTAAGTGTAACAAAAATGGAGGTAGTCATATCGAAACTAAAGCCTAACATGGCTTTCGAAAATAGCCCAGCTGTATATAATTAATTAAGAAAAGTATGCATAAAGATTCACATAAACAGAAAGAACACCATCTAACAGCGCCAATTACAGATGCATAAGTCTCCGTAAGATCTTGTCTGCTGTAATAACGGGTGATCCAAGTAGAGATACTTTTTTCAATAGCCTTTTTTGACAGATCACGTGTGAATCGTGTCATGCTGTCATGTTATTTTTGTTTAGTATTGTTTGGCATTTCATAATAGAAAGACTTACGCGTGAACAACGTTTACAAATTGTTCAACTTTATTAAGAAAATTCACGTTCTGTGAGGAATGTGTTTCGTGCACATCGCTCAACTTATGGTCAACATAATCGGCCTACTGAGCGTACTATTCGCAACACCATCACCCATTCTGAGACCCAGCATTCATTATTGGATAATATTCGACCAAATAGACCACGTCCAGCACGCTGTGAAGAAAATACAGCGGCCGTAGCTGAGAGTGTACACGAAGACCGTAGAGAGTCGATTCGGCGCCGTTCGCAGCAACTCGGACTGACGTATGGAACGACTTGGCGCATTTTACGTCAAGATTTTAAATTGAAAGCGTACAAAATACAGCTTGTGCAACAACTGAAGCCGCTCGACCTTCTTAAGCGACATCGCTTCGCTCTATGGGCTCTTGAAAAGTTCCAAGAAGATCCGACGTTTTCGAGGCAAATTTTGTTTAGCGATGAGGGTATGTAAACAAACAAAATTGCCGCATTTGGGACGAAGAGCAATCTGAAGAGATTGAAGAACTGCCACTTCATCCAGAAAAAACAACGGTTTGGTGTGGTTTGTGGGCCGGTGGAATCATCGGCAAACATCACGCGTGTCATTCGCCAGTTACCAGTCGAAATGCTCGAACGAATGATCGAAAATTGGACTCAACGGATGGACCATCTGCGACGTAGCAACGGCCAACATTTGATAGACATAATCTTCAAAAAATAAAAGCCAAAGAATGTTCTTTCAAATGATAATAAACATTCTCCATAAAATTTGAATTTTCTGTGTTTTTTTCTTTAAAAAAGTAGGGAACCTCGAAATGGATCACCCTTTATATGAACACTTGCTACCGTTCACCAGATTATGAACAAGGAAGTCCACAAATTAAAATTTCTTTACACTTAGAAAATCCTGAAAATGATTCAGGAAATTCAAATCGATTCCCGCCACCTATTTATTAATATCGAAATCGAGAGCATTTATAGAGACGAATTGTACAGACCCATGTCTAGTTTTGGTATGCCTTAAATTCTATCAAGGTTAGAAAGACCACACAAAAAAATTCGATGACGAAAAATAAAGCGTTGTTATGATTTTAACACTCTTTAACAGGCCCGATCAAAACATAGTATTTCATTCCATTTTCAGACGCAAGATGTAAGAAGTAAAAAAATATGCAGTTTCAAAAAACATAAGTCCTGAACTCGCGCTGGCAGTAATGCCAGAATTTTAACGATCTTCACTCAAACAGTTAAGAAGTGCGAGTTGCGCAGATAGGTTCTTCTTTATCCGGTCCTCAATTCAAGAGTTTTTTTTATGGCGTTCCTAGAAGTTTCCTAAAAGTTTTCCGTCAGTTGACATAAAGTTCATGAATTCAAAATCAAAAATAATTTAGAGACATTACCATATTCCAAATGACTCCCGCTTTAGGTAGAATAAAAATTCGCCAGAAATTCCTGCTCTTGAGTGGATGTGTGTCGAGTGGAGAGGAAAAAATAAACTCCAAATGTCATCAACGCCCTTAAACTTTCAATAACAAAAATTGCCAAACTTTGGCAGCATTCATCGTCCTCCTGATTATCGTTATCCTCGCCCTCAATTGCGAAAGGTGGCTGGGCGGGACATGATAGCACAAATGCTTCATTAATTCTCCAACTACTCGCTTTTGAGCTGGTGGGGCGGCAAGTATGCGCGTATGCCCCTTTTGTTAAACAAATGAAAATTATTCTGTCCGGTCGGGTGTCTAATGGTAGTCCTTGATATGTGTTAACAGGAGTCCACTTCCTGCATTAATGAGCAACAACTGTTTCAGCTGGCCTCCGTAGAAAAAGTTATTGTTCATCGTCGTCGTTGTCGTCGTCATCGTTCCAGCTACATGTATGGATGGGCGGGCGCCGGAAAGCAGAAGCGTAAATCGACATGAAAAGTCGTCCCTACATCATTTGGCGCCCGGCCATCCACATCAGCCACCATTCACCATCGCTCATCGTTCTTCAACTTGCAAAACCAAAATGAGTCATTTCCTATTTTCTTTTTTTTATTTTTTTTTGTTGCTCCTTGCTGTTGGTCTGTTGCACTTTAGTTTTGTAGGTTTTGCCTCGATCTTCCTGCCCGTGAAGCAGTTTTCTGTTTTAGTTGCAGGAATTTTCTTTAGTTTAATATATTTTTAAGGACAGAGGAAGCACATGTGGCACCCGTAGCTGCCTAGCATTATCCCAGAGGTCGGTTCACGAGAAGGAAAGATAACCCAATCGGTTGATGCTCCCGGAAGCCTACATATGCCTGCGTGTTTGTGTGCATGGGTAGGTGTAGGACGAGAGCTATATAGCGGTAATACTTGTATTTGCTTGTCGAGGGATGCATGTTACGTGCTGCTCAAACTTTTTTTGCAGTTTTTTTTATCCTTTTTAACCACCATAGCAGTGACACATCCTCCACATGTGTGCACCATCCTAGAGTAGTTGGAGCGCTGTCGTAGGACACACGTTATGCACATAGTCGTACATTTTTCCTTGGGTTATTTTGGAAACTTCTTCCAAGACAAACATCGCGTTAAGCATATGCATGCATTCAGGAACTGGTAGTAGATCCTACGGAGGAGTTTCATTTCGAAAAAGAAAATAGAAAAATGCCGCAGGACCAACATCCAACAGAGCAAACCGACGTTTACCACGGCATGCAATGGTATACACTGCGGGCGAGAAGTTTTCCTTCACTCGTTCAAGTGGGTTTTCTATCTAGGAAAATCATTTACATTGTTTACTAAGCAGTCAAGTGTGGACGAGTGTTTCCTTTGAAAATATACACATACACGGACACCCACGTGCATGGGAGTAGTTACATTTATTTGCAAGTGTGTAATAGGTACGAGGATAGTGGCTAATGATGCGAAATCTGAATATTCATAGGATGCTTTTGGTTTTCGACACTAAGCGGAGTTTCGAAACGTCATAAGGAAACAAAAATTATTACAAAAAAAGGCCGTAAACTTTATAGTGGCAGGTCTGAAATATTTTTGCCCAATAATCACTAAAATGGAATTTTGCTAACACATGTAAGCACATGTTGATAATACCGAAACAAAAAAGTATCTTTAAACATTTTTTTAATTTACTTTATTGGGGAAGAGGTCATTTTTCGACACACGGCCTTTAAAGTTATGAGTCTTTTATCAACCAATTTAAGAACCCCTTTTGTGGGTAATTTTAAATTTCTGAAATGTCTAATTAATTACTTCAGTTGTAGAATAATTATCAATGGTGTTAATTCGGTAATCGATATACGTGATTCGATTATCAGAATACTGTTTGAATCAAATCAAAAATAAACTTGGAACGCGTGATTTATTTCAAAAGCTCTCTTGGTGTTGATAAAATGAAGCTTGATTCAAAATTTGTCTCTAGTAAACCAATTTAAAGTGTCGCCCCTTTTTTATGGGCAACTTGTAAAATTCTAGAATATGTGATCAATTGCTTTACTTTTGAATACCTATCAGAAGTTTAAGTTCGGTTATCCGTAGATATAATTGGTTTACAGAAAAAATAGAGTTATTGCGAAGAATAGTTTTACTTTTGTAGTTGCAAGTATAACTCTTGTGAGTAAGTTTAACAAATGATCGATTAAGAGAGGAAATTCCAATCTAAGCACTTTTTAATACACACGGCAGCGGACAGATAATTGTGAGAAATTAACTATAGAACTGGATATGGGGTAGGCCATACTAATCATTTTTGAAAACGCCCTCAAAAAGTGGACGTGGCAGAAACCTTACGTAAACGAAATATTAACATTATGATTGTCTTAATATCTACTTCAGCCAATTTTTCAAAATTCATAACCGTTTGACCAAAAATAACGTTGTTCGAAAAAGAGGGTGTGGTACACTAGTTCGAGCAGCACGTACAAGCTCATTATCTTAGCTCAAATTTAAAGGCCTAAAAACTGGTGACCTAAAGACAGACATGGCAAAATCGACTCAGCTAGCGATCAGCTAGTCGATCCATATACTGTAAGATATATCTAGCAAAATTATGTCACTATGTGACAAGGTTAGGTTGGTGGGTTGATGAGGCAGACAGTGTGCGTCTTCCCTCATCTCACTCAGGTCAATATAGGCCCATTGTGATGCATGTTGGGGCTCCACGTGTGTGCTTTGCTCATTCATTGTCCCCTTACTGTCCATTGTTGTTAGCCCCTTTCCAACCATCCAGATGTTGTTGTAAACCTGAAAAGATTAGGGAGAGGGATTTCGGATAGATCCGCGAGGTCATGGAAAAAGTATTTTCCTAAGGTTTTCATTTTTAATTGGCTAAGGCCTGGGCAGTGGCACAGAAAGTGGAGGGTATCCTCGTGTATTTCTTCACCACCGCAGCCTCTACAGATGTCATCATGTTTGAGATGCATTTTCAGTTTGTGGCTTTTTAGTAAGTTGTGTCCAGTAAGAATCCTAACTTAAGTCGAGACAGATTTCCTGTTTTTACGAAGTAGTTTATGGGTTCTGGCTTTGTCATACTCAGGCCACATCCTTTTGGAAGTTTCTCCCACTCCTCTCTGCTTGGAAAGATAAAGGAGAATGGTCTTTGAAAGTCATGGTGAGGCAGAATGTAGTCAGAGGATACAGCTGAGCCCAGATATCTGTGCAGAATTTGGGCATGTTCTCCTGAGTTCGATTTCCAGCAGTTGAGCTGGCTGATTCTTAGAGCACTTTTGGCTGCAGATGTAAAGGTCTAGCGGTAGCAGTTTAAGGATGGTTTCCAGTCCCGCTGTTGGTGTAGTTCTCATTGCTCTAGTAGCGCCCACTATCCTTTGTCATATTTTTCAGATGGATGAATTTATTTGTGGATTGCCACCAGACAAGCCCCCACCCCCCCCCCCCCCCCCCCCCCCCTATGTTACCAACTATCTATCAAAACTAATATACCCCTATGAGATAGGGTATAAAAAAGTCTAAAGTTATGTAAAGTTATATGACATTGATGACTAAAAAGACATGATGTTATGGAAAAAAAAAAACGTTTGATTTAAAAAAATTTATTAACAGATATATATAACGTTGTCTCAGAATATGTACTGATAAACCAATCCTATCCCGGTATAACTCTTTCTAACATTTGTACATTGGACCCTAAATTACATGAAGTTCTTTCCCTTTTTCAATGGATGTTTCCTAACGAGCTGATTTCCTTTGAATCCTCTTTAATGGTAGCCAACAAAATAATAGTCTTTAAAAGCTGTTGTTCGCAAGGACAGATGACTAGTCCTTTCGGATTAGACATTTGACACATCGCAACTGTGCGAAGATTTCATATTTAACAAGTGGCAAAATGGAACTATGATGAAAAAAAATAAATATCTGACATAAACCTAGTTTGTCCCTTGATTAGAGTGTGCGAACTTAGAGGATCTCCTGTTAAAAGCCGAATGCGAACGGCAAGTTTGAGAAGCTTCTCGTGACACTGTTACTCTTTGATGCTTTCGACCGAGGGGAGCAGTGAAAAAAAACTTAGATGTCGACAGTTTTGGGATTTGAACCAGGGAGCCCTCGATTAGTAGTCCTATGGACTAACCACTCACCCACTGCACACCACTATGGCTTGTGCGGAAAATGTTGAATTATATCGTGTACCTAAAATCGCTTCATATTCATCAGAAACTGGATATTAAAATATTCTTTACTCTCCTGACAGCCGACAGAACTATCTGTTGCTAGATCGGGATCTAGAATCTGGGTATCCAATACTATGCGGGTAGCACGGATATTGGATCTTAAAGTTCTAGACATATTGTCAGTCGCAGATATTTGGAGCAATGCGGACTATCGGTATTCCCTGTCCTTTGTTTACTCCTACCAGTCACAAAAATATGTTTTTGTGTTAATAGACTCGTTAGAACCCGTGGCATATCTTTTTTCACACAACCATTTATGTGTGAGTATAATTCCTGTTGCGGTTTAGACTTGTTTCTACTTGATACAATGAGGGCATTACTGTATCCAGCATCTGAAAATCAAATTTGTTTGCCCATAGTTTTTGCCTCCATAAGCTCAACAAGTATATACTTATATACTATCCATCTTGAGCAGTCGCTACAAAGCTCGTAAAGTTCGTGTTTGAATCCTTATCACCACAGTCCGTGTAAGCAAATATGTTTTTAAGAATTGTTCGCACCAAGTATTTCTTAATCTGCTTTTGATACGGTTCATGCTTAAGCGCCATAACGCAGAAGTGGGATGATAAGGATCTTAGGTAGAATCTCTTTAGATGTTCAAGTAAGGGCTTTAATACAAAATTGAATTCCTTGCACTATAAAGCAGCGGTTAGCTAGAGTCACGAGGATTCGATGTCAGAGTTAGAAGCACGCCGACTCGAGGTAGACAAAGTACATTAACACACCTCAAAGTAATAGCTTTCGGTTTCAAAAATTAAACCATCTATTTGTGTAGGTTTCCAAATCAAGACTGAAATTCACAGTAGTCATTAAAATGGATAAATCGATTGAGTTTTGACCACGTTTGACATTGAAAACAGTGGATGTACCTGTTTCTTTAAAGGGACACCGTCTTACTTAACCCTCTGGATCTATCACCCAAAGTCACAAATAATCCTAAAACAAGATTAGGGGAAATTTACTTTTTGAGATTTCTAGGCAGTCTGCGTCACGCCGCAATCTAGAGAAATGTGATATCATCGGCTTGCTTGGCTGGGTTCCGCCTTGATTAACGCAATTTCGGGTTCCTATTTCTATTTTTTAAGGAAGTGTGACAATTGAGAATGTTTCTGCCATCGACAGCGGGTATTGTAACGTAGTGTAGTATACTTTTTTCGCAACTGTAGTAGAATTGATTTTTTTAGGGTTCTGCCTTTAAGAGAAATTACATCTACTAAAATAAAGGTGTAATTTTTTGAACATGGATAATCAGGTATCAGGTTTATTAATATCACAACCTAATTAACTGGCCTCAAACCGGGATATCATTAGAATGCCGAGCAACATCTAGATTTCAATAAAATTGATGATTTAATAACATACCTATGCCAACTAAGCTGCAACCTTTGGCAAAGCGAAGACTTATAGGAAATCTGTTTTTATATTATAGATGTTATAACGGCAGATGTTGATGTTTGGGTGTTGTAGAACGAAGATAGACTCTGATTGGCTTTAACTTGGCAGTGCCCAGTGGTAGAAACCCTGACTACATATCAAATATCAACGCCAACTACAAGAGAGGCATAAATCTCCTCAACATCGCCTACAAGATCTTATCTACCGTAATATGTGAACGCTTGAAACCGTTTTCCAACAACCTGATAGGCCAACCGATCAAATTTTCACACTTCGGCAGATCCAGGAAAAAACCAAAGAAGTCCAAATCGATACCCACCACTTATTTATCGATTTCAAAGCCGCATACGACAGCATTTATAGAGACGAATTATACAGAGCCATGTCTAGTTTTGGTATACCGCCCAAACTCGTGCGTTTGTGTAGGATGGCGATGGAGAATTCTCGCTGCTCCATCAGGGTCGGAAACGACCTCACCGACACATTCGATACCAAAAAAGAATTTAGGCAAGGCGATGCGCTGTCATGCGACTACTTCAATTTGATTCTTAAGATGATTGTGCAAAACTCCCGAGCCAACACCAGAGGCACAATTTTCCAACAATCGGTGCAACTACTAGCATACGCCGACGATATGGACATCATTGGGAGGACTCAACGTGATGTCGTAGCTACGTTTGCTATTATAGAGAAGGAAGCGGCAAAAATGGGTTTAGCAGTAAATGAGGGTAAGGCTAAATGTATGCTGTCAACACGAAAGGACACACATCATCGACGAATTGGACAGAACTTCATCATTGACAGATATAACTTTGCGGTAGTACGGGACTTTGTCTACCTCGGCTCCGCTATTAACTCTGACAACAACATATCGTCGGGAATCAAACAACAACATCTCGTCAGGAATCAAACGGGCTAAGAAGGCAATTTAGTAGTAAAGCCCTCACTCGAACTACTTAGGAGGTTCTATATAAGACCCTGATCATCCCAGTCCTGCTCTACGGCTCTGAAGTATTAAAAACGGATGAAGAAATTCTTGGTCGATTCGACAGAGAGAATTCTTCGAAAAATCGTCGGTCCCGTTTGCGTTGACGGGCTATGGAGAGGAAGATTCAACCACGAACTATACGAGCTGTACAGCGACATACCCCTGGTCAAAAAACTCCGCATTGGACGTTTAAGATGGCTGGGACATGAAGAACGAATGGACATCAATACTCCGGCTCGCAAAGTCTTCGATTCCCAGCCAGAAGTCGAACGCAGTAGAGAGAAGACCTCGCCTTAAGTGGACCTCGACTGAAGGCAGTTACCTTAGGATCGGGATAATTGGAGATACATCTCAGAATTTAAATACAGTTTCAGCTCACAGACACACTCTACCTAACAACCACATGACCAACGCAGACCCAAAATTCTCTTTGTTACAGAACAAGCAAACAATTGAATGAATTTACCAGAAGACGAATTTCCGCCAATATACAATGTATACAACATTTCAGAGTCAATCAACATTTGCAATCTCAGGGCGCTTCTGGAGCTTTATAGGTTCTCCTAACCTCAAAAAAGTTTATAAAAAAAATAGTTCTGACTTTAACCTGGAGATCAGTAGAATGCTTAACAACACCTATAATTTGAATAAAATAGTCCAATAACATAATAAGCCTTCTGTACATAAGTGGGCTATTTAATCTATAATTGTCTATCTGAATGCCGCGATATAACTAAACTGAATAGCAAAGATACCAAAGATATTGATAAAATTTGGGTGAAAAACTCTGAATTAAAACGTCCTAACTCCAAACCATTGTTACAAGCCATCAGAATGCAAATGGCCACAAGAAACAGCAAAAACTGGAACCAAAACTGCCACCAAAAGTAAAACTTGTTCCCTTCATTACTCGACTGGATCCTTTTGACCTGGAGTGTACACACAATACCCTCCGGCAGCATAGCGTCAGTTCTCATCGCGATGCGACACAAGCTTGTCCGTTGCAGACATAACAATTTAAATTTTTGCTATTATGAAGGATGACAATAAACGTTCCCGACCCTCTGAAGCAACAAATCAGATGTTACGTCATCACATGAGTTATGACATGAGAATATCTCGAGTAGATGCACTGCTGCCACTTGCTCCTGTAGCACCAGCTCCAGCTCCTTGTGTCTCATCCACTTCAAAGACGACGACAAGGAAGAACATCGAAAAAATAAAAACAAAAAGGATTTTTCGCTGGTTCCTATTTTGCATGTGTGTGTGTGCCAACTTTAATAATTGTGGCAATTGCATCTGTGTATGCATCATCAGATCCCATAAATCGCGGACTAGTCACGTCTCCAGCGAGCGAACATTTAATTATTATATTTTGCACAAGAGAATCCCAACCCCTAGCCCCAGTGCTCGGTAAGGGTGGGTTGTGACAAAAACTTTTCTCTCAAATTTTTATCACGACAATCCGTTCCTGGTTGCGCATCGATACGATGCAGCGAAGCGGGGCGGCCACCAACAGAAGCTGTGAATGATTGTGTCGTTGGATGAGGGAATCGGGTTTGAGTTCAGGTTCGGATAGCAAAGCAAATTAATTTTCGTTTGTTTGAAAATTGGAATTGAAAATTCTGCGAGAGAAGATGCAGCTCCGTGGATTCGATGCAGCCTTTGAGTCGAGGGCTTGTTCTCGTTCTCGTACTCGTTCTTTTCCAGCAAAATATGCAAACAGAAGAAAAAAATGGGGAACGACAGCTCCATTGCTTTGGTGTAGAATTTTAAGCGGAAAATTAACTTATCGACAGATTTCCTAATAACTTGCGATCATCGTTCTGGTTTCTCCTCCAGAAAGTTGTTGGCGTTGTTGCTGTCGCTGCCATCATCTATGGGTATGACGATGTCGTCGTCGATGTTGGTTTTTCTTCCAGGGGGAGGGTTAAAGTCAAAGTTTCGTAAGCTTTTTGCGAAAATTAAATATTAACTTGGCACACTTGAGGGCGTGCAAGTGTAAAAGAAGTGGCAGTGACATTTTTGGGGGGCAATGTTCTCGGCTTTGGT
The DNA here is from genome assembly GCA_932526625.1 of Rhingia campestris. NCBI lineage: Eukaryota > Metazoa > Arthropoda > Insecta > Diptera > Syrphidae > Rhingia > Rhingia campestris. The sequence continues at coordinate 107,737,403 of OW052182.1, forward strand.
GTGAATTCTCATACGGGATGTTGTATTTCGAGAGCAGGGGACCGGAGGGATATCCGGGCATCATCATCGTCAAAGGGAATTAAATTTTCTGTATTTGAGTCTTTGCCAGGAAAATTTTAAAGTGAAAACGAAGGGAATTTTCAATTTTAATGAGGCCAAAAACGCTAAGGAGAATAACGATGTGTGTGTGAGTTTTTTTTTTTTCTTATATCGTTATAAGATCAGAGTTTGTGGATGAACTTTTGAAAATTAATATGTGAGCGGGAAGTGTAAATATTGGAGAGTAGGTTTAAAGTTTGCTAGTTCACAACTGCATCACTGATTTTGGCAAAAATTAAGTCTCTCACTAGTAGTAGAGGGGGGAGAATATTTCGGAAAGTAAACGTACATGTGGGTTGGTCTAAAATGCACATCTTTTTCGAGGGAATTTTATCAACTCTGAAATATAATAATGTTTTACTTATATTGTCTGTTATATGACCATAACATATTTCTGAGCTCTAAGGACACTGTTCACGGCAAAACCTGTGGTTTTATAGAAAATAATATCAAAGATATACAGATCGTATTCTTCATGGTGCAAATACATTTTTGTATGCAACAAAACTAATTTATTTTGAAGTTGAGTTATAAAACATTTTTCCAAGGCCGAAACTCGAAAATCGAAACATTGGACATGTTGCTTAAAGTTCCAAAACAATTTGATTGCGAAGCTTGCGGTTTCGAAACCGCAATGTTGAAGATGCATGATTTAGAGTAACAATTCACATGCAGCCTAGTAGTTGTGTTGGACTGCTAAGTGTGGGATCCCTGCTTCAAATCTAACACCTAAGGTTTTTTCACTGCATCCAAGAGTGTAAAACTGTCATTAGAAGCTTCTCACTTTTATCGGATGGTATGTTACTCTTTTAACTTACACCCGAAAATAGGCTTGAAAACTAATTTGTATACAATTGCTAGATAGGCGACTAGATATTTCATTTGAACATTAGTTGTTAATTAAGCGATAAAACAAAGCAAGGCAGGCGAAACTAGGGAGTTTAATGAACAATAATGACAATGTGTTCAAAAAACTAACTGCTATATACCTAGTATGTGCTATACGCGTATTGAAAAATATATTTTTATGTTATCTGACTGTTAAGTGTTGATTGCTTACCTGGTGATTGAAAAATCGGCCCTTTATTCTTTGCCAGAAATTTTAAGATTTGGAGCTGAAAACTATTATAAGTCACACCATGCAAGGACTGTGCTCACAGCAAGTTTTCCTAAAAAAATATTTTTTAAATATCTGTGCAAGTTCTTGCAGTAAGCAGTCGTTACAACATGCAAGTGCAAACGCTTGATGCAAGCGCTTGCCGCAAGTGATACTTCTTCGATTGCTGTGATTTGTGGACGGGTTTTGATTTGCCGTTTTCAGTTCGGGTTCATTTCATAATTTCCCGAAAATTGATGCAAAATGGAAAATGATGAGGTTGGTGAAGATTTTTGTGGTGATCATATTGTGTTTGAAGAAGTAGCACACAAATGTTCTAAAGACATAAAAAAAAAATATGATAAGGTTACAATCAACTGTGCTAATCAATCGTTGAATACCCTATCCCATTTCATCCTTAAATTAACCATCCCCAAAAAGTGGGCGTGTCACCACATCTTGTTCAGAAAGATTATTTTAATCTCATATGATTCTACAAAAAAGGACGTTTTTCTATGGCATATGTTTTACAAAAGGGTTTTTTAGGCTAATGCTCCCCAAAAATTGGGCGTGGGTTTAAATGATATACGACGAAATGTTGATGGTATTATTCTTGAAATATTTTCACCAAATGTTTTTTCAACTTTTCAAACATTCCATCTATTTTTCACACAAAGCAGGCGCGACCGTCGAACTGTCAAATAACTATAAACACACAATGCAAACTTTTTTGTTTTGCTTCAAAAACCAGGTTGCTTAGTGGAAAATGTACACCTTCGCTTGCAAGCAAGCGAAAAATTTGAAGCTACATACCGTGCAAGCGGCAAGCACTTGCTACAAGTGATTTGCTCGAAAGCAAAGGCTTGCATTAACTAGTCACACCTTGTAAGCCTCCGCTGTGCAAGCGTTTGCTTGCAAGCATATCACTTTAGCAAGCGCTTGCATGCAAGGACTTTTCGGGTCGTCACACCATGCAAGTTGTGCTTGAAGCAAGGATTTTACTTGCTGCGAGCACTTTCCTTGCATGGTGTGAAGGCACCTTAACTATTTTTCACGGCAAAGCAAGCGCGATCCTCGAACTGTCAAATCGACATAAGTACAGCTACAGGCCGTGCAAGTGACAAGCGCTTGCTACAAGTGATTTGCTTGCTAGCAAACGCTTGCACAACGGATGCTCGCATGGTGTGACTAGTTAATGCAAGCGTTTGCTAGCAAGCAAATCACTTGTAGCAAGCGCTTGAGTACAAGGACTTTTTTGGTCGTCATACCGTGCAAATTTTGATTGAAGCAAGCTTCTGCGACTTGTAAAGCCCGTATATGCAGAGTAGAATAACATCACTAAACTTGAAATATAAATCTAACAATTCCCCCAGTAAGTTCAAATCTAATGTGTTATAGTATTTTCTTGTAATAGAATAGAGACTTCACATCGTTTGCCTGATACAAAAGAAAATACCCCTCTGAACTAAGCCATGTAGGCCCATCTTATGACTTGTTTATATTTTTTTTAATTCAATCTAGGTACAAACAACTTGACGTTTCACAAATTTTATTTTGAATTGACATTGATTTCAAAGGCGAATGCGGTAGTTCGCTTCTCGCAATACAACGACTAGAGATATTCGCTAAAATGGTCGCCTTAAGTCGAACGTTCGACTCGCCAAGTCATAATAGGGCCCTTAAAGTCGCAAATGTCTCCTGAACATCGCACACACAATTATCAGACGGAATGCGTATGTTTTACCTGATACAAATCGTTAACAAGGTGATCGGCCACTATCTTACTTCTTCCTTAAATCTCACAACTGCAGTTGCATAAGGGGACGGTATTGATACCATTGGTAAAAATCCCACGAGATTATTGCAAGAAGCGAAATGGGTTTGGCAGTAAACGAGGTATAGATCACATATATTTAGTCAATAAGATTGAAAACAGCGATGGTCAGGTCAGCTATAACTTGATGGAGTAAGGGACATTGTCCACATTGTCGTTTGCTGTTTAATTGGGCGAAAAGCCAGCTGACTCGTGCTATAAGAAGATCCTGTATTAGACCTTAACCATCCTAGTAGTGCCTTAGCGCTAAAGTATTAATCGCATCAACAGCAGCTAAACGGATCCTAAGACCTTTTGTGTGCAATAATTTATCAAAAATTATCGGCCTGGTTTGCATTGACGGGTTATTAAGTCGATAATTCTACCCCGAGCTTTACGATCGACATATACCTAGTCAAGAAAGAAGCTTGGATATGCAGACTCTAGCTCTGATCTGCAAACTCTTTTATTTTCAGCCAGAAAGGAGGACCTCGCATAAAGTGGAGCGGAAAAGAGAAACTGATCTCAAATTCCAGCTAAAAACCAAGTTAGCTGAGGTCGAGGTGTTGGTTTAGATCTAGGTTCGCTCCTTACTATAGCGCCAAGTCAGTAAGATGTAAGGTTAATTGTTTTCCCGCAAGATTCCACGAACCTCACTACTTGTATAGGGACATAGAATCAACATATTGGACGTTGAAGATGTAGATCAATGCTTCGACATGCATGGTCTTTTATCCCCAGCGAGATGGAAAGAAGACTACAAATTAAGTGGCGCCCAATAAGAAACCGACTACAAAATCGAGATAAGGATTATGTTTACTGGAGTAGAATGTTTGTGGGGACCCAGGTTCACCCCAGACTGTAAAGTCAATTGAGTAAGTTATAAGGAAAATAAAAGTTCCCAAATGACCTATAACGGACAAATTCGGGTCATCTTGACCGCATTCATCTGCGCCGACATTTTTTGTTGAAACCTAGTGATATTATTTCTCTTATTCTTGGCGACGATTAGCCTGCCGAGTTGAGCTGTTATTCGGTCCATAAAATTGACGAAGCTCCCGATAGAAAATTTCTGACAATAAAATAAAATCTTGACACGACAAAACTTCCAACTTACTTAAGAATTGTTCCTTTCTGAAACCCGTTGCCTCCTAACAAAACCACACTTATCAATGAAATTTAAATTATATGCTTGGATGATGACTCATTTTTAACAAGTCTAGCACTTTTCAATTGAGGGTGATTAGGTGCCTATTTGCTTACAAACATCTGGGCGTATTGGCATGCTTTGAAGCTCAGATTGTATTGAATATGATTGTAGAGAAGAGAACCTTAATTCTTTAGTATCACAATGAACTTATAAATACCTACAAACACTCCCCGTCCTATCCGATCCGAACAGATTTTATGAAATGCCATTCCAAAAGTAGCCTTGCAGCTGGGATTATCATCAGACATCTACAGGATATCGATAAAATTTCAAAACTAAAGCAAAATTCAACCGACGCTCGGATTGATTTCAATAAAAATCCTACAAAAATATTTCTTCAAATTGCAGTACGGAACCATCTCTCAAAATCCAACTATCTCCGTGTTGGCATCTGCCTCTTCCCCTCGTTATCCGTTTATCAGTCTATTGTCGCCCACTTAAACGTCAATCCGCTGTAACACCCTTTCGATTCTTCTTCGATAAATTCATGGGTAAATCTCATCCCATAACTCCTTTGGACCACATTAAAACGTCTAGATAGGAATGTTTGCTGATGCCAATCGCTTAATGGATATCAAATCCGCTCTCGTCCATTGCCAGCGCCCTACAGCTGTGTGCAGCAGCAGGACAAGCCTGAGCAATGCCATTCGCGTTCATGTCATCACATCATCGTCCTTTGAAAACAATTTCAGCTTCGGTTGTAAAATGCGAAAAAAAGAAGAAGCAAACAAAAAGGAAAGCGCCGCACAAAAAACGCCGTAATAATAACAGTTCTTTCATTATCCTCGTACTACTTGTGAAGGACAACGCGACGACGAAGGACTACAATGGTGATGTCGTTGGTGGTGCCTGGCTTTCCGTGTCATTTGGCATTTAATGTAAAATTAACGAACAATCATGACAGGCGCTCGCGATAATGTAATATCATTCAAAAAGGCATTCCCTTGCGCCCCGCCACCTCGCTTAAGGGAGGAAGGGCAGGGCTAGATATTTTTTTTTTGTTCAACCCCTTTGAGCCATTATTGTGGCGATTAGATCAATGCGGTCGATGTCAATCAACCAAAGGATAATCGATTGCGACCATAATCTATGGTGGAAGTCAAATCTAACGGACCACGTTCGAGGCTAATGCTACCCTCGGAGGATTATGATTTATTACCGGTCACGACGTCACGAGTTGTATCACACTTAGCGCACGGGTACGCTAACTGAAAAAGCAAATTAAAATAAATCAACCTGTGGTCAGTGGTGGCTGAGGAACGAACTATCCTTTCTTCCGCCGGCCAGCTCCCCCGATTGATATCCGACGTAATTATATGGGAGGTGATTTATGCAAATTGACTGAAAGAGAGAGAGAGTACGGACCCCCCCATCTTGTGTGCACTTCCTGAGCATTACTATGCACTGCATTCAAATTCGCGCCCTCTGCATATATCCAGCTCCACTCTTTGCCGCCCCCATACCGAACCAACTTTGACCATTAAAAAGTTGTGAACCCGTGTGTACCTACTAAATATTCTAGCCGCATGCACCGAACTTGGTTGGTGCATCAAACAGCGTTAGGAACGGTCTATTGCCATCGTAGTACAGAGCCAGACATCCTCCGATAGACCTGTGCAAAGCAAGTTGCAAAAATGTTGTGCCAATGGAACTGAGGACACGAAATGGAAATTTGCCAAAAAGTAATAATGCAAAGATGAGAAACAAGACGATGAGATACACGAACAAACTCTTGATACCGAAGACATACAAAGACAAAATACGACAGCAGGGAGATGGACACACACACCAACACAACCATACCCATACACTTCTGGCTGTGTATCCTTAAATGTTAACGAATTTTCGATCCTTAAAGGCATTCCAAACAGAAAATTCGAAATTGCTTCCTTGATTTTGTTTCTTTGCATGATTGGAGTCGTTCGAGCAATCGAGGTTTGTGTTAGTGGGGGCAAGGATGAATGAATGGATGTCTCTTCTATAGGAGATCGAATGAATGTCGCCTTTCAGAAAAATAAGAGAAGTGATTTGAATATGAAGAAAGGCCTGGCAGTTACGCCTACTTCGTTATGGATAATGAGATTTGATAGTAGACCTTGGACGCTGTAGGTCCAAGGTAAAACTTTTTAGTTGATAAGTCTTACTTTCTATTGAGTGCTGGTAGGTATATAAGTGATGGAATGAAAAACCACCGACTTGTCCAATAAATAAGATTCAACTGGGAAACTGAAATGTACGAAGCAATTAGGTGGGGTCGGTCTTTCTGATTAATGTAGCCCTAGTAAAATGTTAGAGTGATTGAAGTAGGGAAATCCTTTTTTTTTATCATTGTAGCCTAGCGAAACTTTAGAATGTTTAAAGAAATCTTGTTGTGCCTTAAGGAGACAGACAAATAGAGAACTATCAAGTCATTGGAATCAGTTTTGCTGGATTTAAAATCATAACCCGACACACACTTTAGGGACAACATAGCTGCAAGACCGCCAATTATATTCAAAACAAAATTGTATGACTTTTCATTATTTAAATGGCGCCATGAATTCGATTTACCAAATCATAGAGTCCTTACAGAGAATTCTAAAGATGGGCATCCACAATCACTCATGAATGTCAATCCACACTAATAAATGTCAGTGGATGCCATTGCGTGTCAATTCTAAAGCTGGGCATCCACGATCACTCATGAATGTCACTCTCGGCGTGAGCACTACTCATGAATGCCGGTGGATGGCATTGCGTGTCAGAGTGCTCATTCATGCGCGATGGAATTAAAAAATGTGTGAATTCCGCATTTTTGCGTGATGGTGGATAGCGATGAGTTTCATTCTTTCTTTATAGTTTTTCATTTGACTGTCAACGTGCACGGATAATCGAATCAAATGGCAGTGAGCGAAGATAAACAATTTTAAATTGTAGGTATTGAGAACCAGCTAACTCCGCAAATCTGAGGAATGAAAATCATGAGTGATATAGGACGGTGAAAAAAAAATAAAAAAAACATTACTCCAGGAGTCACATTCATAAGTGATCGTGGATACCCAAGCATAGGACTGACGCATTCCATATAAATGGAGCTACCATCTGACCCGAAAAAAACTTACCGCTAGCTACCTGGTCATTAAAGTGGTTTGTGCAATGCTTGAACCGAAACAGTCCTTGATTCTTATCACTCTTATCTCATCTCTTATCACTTGCGTCACGGTAGGAGCCATAATGTATGCTGTACATAATTGGGAATAATTTGTACAGGCAGGACGGCCCCTAATGCATATCATTCATGGTTTACTCTTCGCATTTCTTTTAACATTTGGGTGAGCTTTCTTCAAAATTTTGTGTGGTAAAAGTTTAAAAAAAATTGGGACAACAAATCGGAATTGAACTTCTAAGTTTGGGGCATTGGAGTTACTTTTTACCATGTCAAACCATAAAAAATACAGAAACTACGAATAACTGATATCCTCAAACACAAATCAGACCCGGAACGACCATTGACGAAGGGTTGCACATGTAAACACCCTTGCTGCTACTCAAATAATTAAATCTGTCCTTGTACGTTACAGAGCATGGATAGGATCAGGAATGCATACACGAAACACATGTGAGCTTTTCTTTCAGCTGCCACCACTCATATTATATTGTGGATTCGTTGTGTAAACTCAAGTAAGGTCAAGAGCCGGTTACTGAATGCATGACTGTTTCCGTTTTGTAAAATCAGCCACCTATATGGAATCAACCCTACCAACGAGACCGTATGAAGGAAGTATTTTATGACCTTAAAAGGTCACGGAGCCTGTCCGGTGTAATATGTGGAAATCGTATTTAAGGATTTCAAAGCAAGGAAAATCTAGGGAAATCTAAGGTGAGTCAGCTTTCACAAAGACATCCCTAGATGGTTGACTTATCGTGTGGCCATAGAGCAAGCACTAAACTACGAAAGTTCCGATGACTGGAATATCAGCTGCATATGTCATCTACCAGATCGCATGTCTTGATTTAACTACAAAAGCATGTCCTTGCTAAATGCCACATACAAGATCCAATCCAACGTCAACGTGTGAACCATTGAAGCCTTTCTTCACCAGCGGCAGATCGACCATAGACCAAATTTTTACACTTAGCCAAATCCTGGTTAAGACCACCGAATTTCAAGTTGAGACCCATCATTTTTTTTATCGACATGGAATTTAAGACCGTGAAGCATAGCATCCGTCGTGTGCAGTTCTAAAGAGCGATGTACGAATTCGTAATCAAATGAAAATTGATTGAGCGATTTCGCTTAACACTAACATTATAGGATACGAAATGCAACTTCCATTTCGGAAGCAGCTCATTCGAATTTTCCAACCATGTTCCGAAGTCCGACAAGGAGATGGATACTCAATAATGCGATTTCTTCATTCTCGTGCAGGAACAGATAATGGGTAGAAAAAGATATCAGAAGGCTGCATCCGCTGTGCGGATCGTTTGAAGCCTATCTCATTCCACCCTTAAAATTAATATCCCCAAATTGTATGTTTTATATAGAAAATGACATTTTCAAAACATATTGTTCAGGCAGTTTATCAACGTCTTTTATGGTTCGACAACAAACAACGTTTTTCTCCTGCATATGCTATGGGCAGGGTATACAAATGGTTTTTGTAGGACAACGGCTCCAAAAAGTGGCAACAGCAGCACATATAAGGCCAGACTTCCCCCTTCATTTCTGAGTGCGAAGTTAATATTTCTGACACAAAGATGACTTCCTGTTTCAAGACGAATCAGAAAGGCAAATTTGAGAAGCTTCTCCTGAAAGTGTTACTCTTGGATGTTTGTCAGACTTTCGCAAGACGTGGAGCAGTGAAAAAAAACGTGGGAGATGTTTTTTTTAACCCCGAAGAGGACCCAACCCGATAATGGGTAGGGCGTACATTAATTTGAAAGGCACTGTCGTCTACATACGCTATGCAGACAATATCAACATCATTGGTCGCTCCTATTGTGCATCGTAGAAACGTTTACGTTTAGGGGGTATGATGGACTGCCGCGCAGAAGGTCTGGGTTCGATTCCCAGCCGTAGCAACACCAAAATGATTTTTCATTGGCCCTCCTCTCGTGATAATCTGACAAATCATCCGAGTAGTATCATTTGTCAAGAAAAGCTCAGCTTAACCGTTCGGATTCGGCATAAAACGGGAGGTCCCGCCATCGTGCAAGAAGTAAACATGCACACATGAATGGTTGTGAGAAAGCTAGACCCTGGGTACTAACGAGCCTGTTGCGCACAATTTTTTTTTTGAAACGTTTACGGCATTTGATTAACAGACGAAACTTGTTGGTCTTGTAGTTACCGAGGACAAAGTATAATTCATCAAGAAACAAAGCATTATCGACCCACAATCTTGTAAAAACGTGATTTTTAATAACAGCATAGGAAGTTCATCTACATCGATGGCCAGGGCGCTTGGACTGAGTAATTGCTACTAGTGTATCCATGATCGATGATGGAAGGATCCTCAAGCAGACACCCTTAAGGGGTCGAAAAATGAAATAAGTAGGAGTAAGTTCAAGCTCAAAATACCGATAACGTTGCAGGGTTAAATGGTTCCAAAATAAGCGGAATCAGAAAATTCCACCCATTTCATAGGAATTGGAAATCTCTCAATACAAATGATCCTTACGAGATTAATTGAACTCAAGAACATAAGCCTTTTGATAATCTAATCCTTACAACAAATTACCTCAAGAACTGAAGCCTCTCGATCATTTGAAGCGCAGACATTTCTCAGACTTAGATCTGAAAAAGTTTTAATTTCATCGAAAATAACCTTCCTAGATGAAGCTCATATTTAACTTAATGTTGTTATCAATAAGCAAGATTTGCATTATTAAAGAGCAACAGACCCACTTGTGTTTCAAAGACGGCATTGTATCCACAAAATCTAATCATGTGGTCAGGATTTCATGCCGAGGAGGTGTACTGAAAATGATCGCCGTGCTACGGTTAATGGAGTTCACTAACGCACTTATTTGGAAGACTTTTTCTGTGCAGAACTGGATTGACTTGACTTGAAGAGTGATCGAGTTTGATAATCTCAAAACATGTCTGGTGGAATGACCACCGCTCATTCAATTTAACACCGCTGTATTTCATTTATGGGGTTACGTTTAGTCGTTAGTTTATGCTGACAAGCTTTGGAAAACTATTAAACGCGAAATTGTTAACATTCCGGCTGAATGGTGAAGAATTAATTGGCACTTAGAATCGATGGTTCGCATGAATCGCAGAGGTCATATCAAGGAATTCGATTTCCTTACTTAAATTTAACTTGGTACCAGGAATATACATTTCAGCCTAATATCTCAATTGTTCCGTATTTTATTTAAATACTAAATTGTTAGGTCCTTACGCAAAGTTACTAGATGAAGCGAAACATCGTCTATGTGTGAGCTATGGACATTTAAAAAACTCTTAGAGTATTCTGATTTTCCTGCATTTCCACTAGGTTTTGTCCACCAGCTAGAGACAATTGCTTCCTTCTTTGAATTCATACAAAAAAATTCTCATCTAAATGCAAACCTTGTCATTTCAACTCAATTTAAGAAACAACTACAAAAACTGAGGGGAGAAAAATCCATAGAAAATCAACATCAAGCGCGATTTCCGCGGAGTCACGCCCAGCTCACACTGCGAACAAAAATATGCATATACCTCCCTTAATCGGGTTCTTATCTTCCACCCAGCGTGAGAGCCTATTCACATAGCCACAGACGGAAATCAATTTAAATTCCCAGCCCCAAAACACAACCGAGGGTTGGGTAAGTGCATTTTTTGCCCTCCCGTACAGCTTCCGCACTACTACCATCCGCCAAACTGTGTGTCCTCCACAGCCGCCGCGTAGGTACATTTGAATTTTCAATCTGGATAGATGGATGCAAGAAGCCACCGTCATTGCTTCCCACCACCTCACAGGACTATGACAAGCGTCATGGCAAAAAAAAATCCGTATATAAACAGCAGAAACCACCATTGCACACACAGCAAATATACCTTCATATGCAGACACACATAACATACTACACTCACTCATACACACAACAGACACAAACTTGAATCAGGTCTTTGTCTTCTTCTTTTTAACGTGTGCCGTTACATAAGGATAACAACATGCAGCGTGTCGGTGCGATTGCTTGTCAGGTTGGGTTTTGGATGCGAAGCAGCAGAAGGAGAATCCACTGCAAGGACCTTAAACTTTCTATTTGTTGTTATGATGACAACGATAAACGGGAGCTGCTTCTGGTGTAGGTGTATTCAGTGGGACAGGGTGTTGAAAAGCATTTATATAAACAGAACATTACACACTCACCTCAAAAGTTGTGAAAACAATTTTCTCGATCGATCCAAAGTACCTTTCCCACAGTATTTGAGTTTGCTGTCTGAGGGCCAGAATGCGGTTGACAGGTATCGACCGCACCACTTCAGGAACCTGTCAAACGATACAAGAAGATATTATAGTTTTGTGTTGAATGTTTAATATAAAAAAAACAATTTAACATCTGAATGAGGTTGGAAAATGTGCGTGAGAGGACGACAACAACAACAACATAAAAAAAAATGAAAAATAATCTACTTTTGTATAATGGAAGCTTTTTCGTATCTTGAGGGATCTGGGGTTTTCCAGCATTCATCTCATAGGAACATCCATCCACCTGTGTATTGTCCTTTTACTTGTTGACTATGCACAAACCTGTGCGGGTTTATTGTTAGGGGCAGAAGATCCGGAGTGGTTATCAGGTGAAGCATGACTGATGGCAAGCGCGTTCCATCTCACTCTCGCCTTCGGTGGATGGTGCACATTCATTATTTCTGAGTGAATGCCGCTTAGAAGCTCAAGGGCATTTTGATCATAAATGTACGAGCCTCTGGGAGGATATGGTAAACTTGTTATTGACTGAAAAACACGTCAGTTTCCACTACAACATAATCTATCTGGATGCAGGTGCCTTTACTTGTCCTTTGGGATACGTCAAGTGCCAGAGTTGATTACAGTGTAGTGAACCGTTTCTCTGGTTGGAGGAGGCATGTTGTCAGAATGGATGGATGACACAGAAGGTTACTAGCATTGAGTTTATGACATGATGACATCAACAATAATGCCAACCAACCATCGCGGCGAACTGGAATTGGGATGCACTTTGATTACTCAAAGGATTTAGAGCATAGTTATATAGGTACAGCTGTATGTATGTGCTAACAATTGTGCGGGACTTAATTTAACACGTATTTGCGTAGGTAGACAACTGTGTCGTCTCACAGATATTTTGGGCTTTATAGGAATATATTCCCATTGTGACACGTTAAAAAAAAAAACTAAAAAAAAACTCCTTCCTTTTGAGCATAGACGCATTAGGACTTCGAGATTAGCTTTTTCTTTTACATCCATTGATTAAATACATCAGCGAACGCAATGTGAAAATCCGCATCAAGGCCGAAACCGCAAATATATGCGCTCCTGCCCACACGGAGGAAAAATATACTTACACGAGCTCCTTGAAAAAAGTTATGAACATCACGCTAAGTGATTTTAACGTTGCGTTAGGAAGAAATGACATCTTTAGTAAGACTGTCGTAAATACAGCCAGGAAACTGAATTAGGAATCAGAACCTAATGCCACTTTAGACAGTACACGATTAAGGGGATTAAGCAGTCTCCGGGCCAACAAACGGCCAATAAAATTGACCAGATGGTTATAGACATTAGACAAAAAGCATTCTTCCAGTGTATGTGTTCTGTGTTCTTTCAGAGACAGTCCTGGCAAAACGCTTCTAATGTTAAATGACCAATTAGGACTATTCCGGCCACAGCTTATGGGATTCTTCTTTAGAAAGATTTGACGAAGAAGCTGCTCTCAGTCAGAAATGAGGGGCATCTACGGAGGCATAAGTCTACTCAAAATCACCTACAAGATCCTATCTGCCATAAGATGTTAACGCCTGAAACCGCTCGACCATCGACCTGATCGGCCCTTATCAGTGTGGTCCATAAATGATCAAATGTTCATATTTCGGCAGATTCTGCAAAAAAAAGTCACAAGAAGTCCAAATCGATACCCACCACCTATTCATCAGTTTCAAATTCTCAACTCGTCCGTCTCTGAAGGATGACTGTGGCTCCCTCATAATCAATCTCACCGAAACATTGGATACCGAAAAAGGACTTAGGAAAGGCGACGCACTATCATGTGACTTCTTTAACATCATTCATTAGAGGATTGTGCAAAACTCATCAGTCATCACCAGAGGCACAATCTTCCATAAATCCGTTCAACCTCGCCTACGATATTTACATTATTGATCGGATTCAGCATGGTGTCACAGACTGAGAAAGAAGCGGCAACATGGGTTTAGGAGTAAATGAGGGTAAGACCATGTAAAGGGTGTTTTTTTTTAGAGGTATATAGAACTTTAAATTGGCAACACTATTTCAACTGGCGGCCATTTTGTCACATGTCAAGTGATTTATTTTTAGTTTGGTTTGGCATTTTAACTCGAACAGACTGACGTCTGAACAACGTTTCGAAATTGTGAAAATTTATTTTGAAAATCATGGTTCTGTTCGAAACATACGTATCATGCACTACGTCCATTTTACGGTCAACATAATCGTCCATAAGAGCAATCGATTCGATTAAATATGAAACGTTTTCACACCACGTACTCTAAATGATAATACGGATCCACAGAGCCGTCGTACAGAAGAAGTCATTGCTGCTGTAGAGCGTAGCGTAGAGAAAGACCCGAATCAGTCTATCCGCCATCGTACACAGGAATTGGATATGTGTCCATCTACTCGTGCAAGAATTGAAGAAACAGGATCACACAGCTCGTGCCACAATTGATTTGTTGAAGGAAACGTTCGGTGAGCGCATAATTTCGCGTTTTGGTCCTGTGAATTGGCCTCCAAGATCGTGCGATTTAACGCCGTTTGACTTTTTTCTGTGGGAATATGTGAAGTCACTAGTCTACGCCGATAAGCCCAAAACGATTGACCACTTGGAGGACAACATTCGCCGCGTTATTGCCTATATACGTCCACAAATGTTGGAAAATGTCATCGAAAATTGGACCTCCAGATTAGACCACGTCCGAGCCAGCCGTGGACGGTCATATTCCAGAAATCGTATTTAAACTATAATGCCAGAAGACTATCTTTCGAATAAATTAAATTTGATATCACCAATCATCTTTGTTTCATTCCATTTCAAAGTTCTATACCTCTAAAAACACTATTTATATGCTGTCAACACAAAAGTACACACTAGATCTACGACAGAATATAACTTTTGACAGATATAACCTTGAGGTAGTAAGGAATGTAGCCTACCATAGCTCCGCTTTTATATCTGACAACGAAATCTTGTTAGAAATAAAACGAAGAATTGCTCTTGCCAACCGCTGATTTATCGGTCTAAGGAGAGAATTTAGTACTATAAATCCCTTAATCAAACTCTTATAAGTGTATCATATATGAGTCCTGATCCACGGCTCGTAAGTGTGGACCGTTTCAAAAGCGGGTGAATAAATCCATCGTTGTTTTGTGCTAAAAATCTATCTTATATCTTCTTACGGGTGATTTTTTAAGCGTAGTTTTTTTTAAATCGAATAAAACACTCAAATTTGCATCAAATATTCAAAAAAAAATTATTGTAATCTATAAATTGGCCTTTGCCATTTACGTTTTAAATACAACTTCATGTAAATGTTGTCCGCGGCTCCGTTTCAACTGGTCCATTCGGAAGGTCCAATGTCACATAGACTAACGACTTTACATAACACCACAAGAAATAATCGAGACGCGTTAAATCGCATGATCTTGGCCATTTCGAGAGATAAGCTTCTCACCAAATTCATCCTTCAACATTTACATTGTTTCACGAGCTGTGTGGCATGTGGTACAGTCTTACAGTCACATGTCAACCAAGTGTAACTCAGACAACTGGGACAAAAAAAGTCGCGTATCATGGCTCGATATCGTTCGCCGTTTCACACATACCCGATAGCCGTCTAACCGGTACCGGCTAGCCGGTCGTTGGGAATACATTGGAATACATACAATGATCTTAAGTGCAAGCTTAAGTATCAATCCACTTCTGATAGTGCGATTGAATATGTTTTCGTCGAGATATTGGGTCAAGGGGACAAGCTTCTATTGGGTAGTGTATATAGGCCAAATAGAACCATTGACTTTTCGCCGTTTCTGAACCTGTTAGAAAAAGTCTCCATACTAAGTCCCAATATAATTGTCAGTGGTGATTTCAATAGAAATATCTTGGTAGATCAATCATTTCTCTACGTAATGCAAGCGCTAAACTTGAGTGCTGTTAATACCATCAACCCAACACACTTCTCGAATCATCTTGCAACGCTACTGGATATATTTTCTTTTTCTACCGTCAGCCCTATTGAACGTTCCAAACAATACCGAGGCTTTTATCAGTAATGATATTACTATAAATTCAAATTTTTCAAATTTTTCCTTCCGAGCAGTTGATAGCACCGAAGTAGTTGCAAGTCTACACATTCGATAAAATCAAATTCAATGGGGCTCGTTGACATGCATCCTAAATTTCTTACGTTACTTTTACCAATCGTTTTGCCAATAATTACGTATATCTTCAATAGCATTTTAACAACAGGCATATACCCAGTGCAATGGAAATTGACAAATTCCGACCAATAGCAATTTTACCTTTCTTGTCTAAAGTTTTTGAAAGGATTTTACAAAACCAAATGACCATTTATCTTAGTTCTTCTAACTTATTAACATCGAAGCAATCTGGTTTTCGAAAAGGACACAGTTGTATGACAGCCTTATTAAAAGCAACAGAAGATATGGAAGAAGCGCTTGACAAAGATCATATTAACTTGCTAATTCTGCTGGATTTCTCCAAAGCGTTCGATATGGTCGACCAAAATGTCTTATGTCGAAAACTCCATCGAAACTTTTATTTCTCGTCGAGCGCCATGAAAATTTAAAGATAGAATGCAGTCCGTACAGGTAAACAACGATTTATCAGACCCCCCTTCCAACGTCAGGGGGCGTCCCTCAAGGCTCAATTCTGGGTTCTCTTTTGTTCTCTCTCTATATGTGAATTAACTTCCGTCTGTTGCTAAACCCTGTTCAGGTAAGGGTGCGGCTAAAAACCATTCCAGTCATATAAATACCGTAGTGGGGAAAACCTATGGCATCCTCCGTACAATGTGGTCGACACAATCCTTCACTCCCATAAAAGTGCGGATCTTACTGGCAAAAACTCTGAACATACCAATTCTGATCTATGGTTGCGAGATATATTCTCATTGTGACTCAGTGGCAAAATGTCGCGTTTAATAGCATTATACGATATGTCTTTGGATTACGTAAATATGATAGAGTTAATTTTCCGAACGTCAATTTTTCGTTTACTCTTCTTTACCGCGTAGCATAAGAGAAATTAACAACGCAGCTCAATGTTAAACTAAGATTTTATTTTTCGAATTTATAATTAGCAACGTGTTATAAACATAAGATTTATTTTTTGTCTTTTTCTTCCATTTATGAATCATATATAATTTCCTATTATATTCAGTAATAGCAATTTGTCATATACCTATTAGCTTTCATATTGTTACTCTAAAACTTGTGTCTCTTTCATAAGACAATCATGTCTTAATGTACATAAGAATCTAATGAAATAAACAAATAAAATAAAAAAATTTATGGGCGCGTTCACACCTGCAAACCGAAACCGTAGCCTGTTAACCATAAGTATGTATTTCCAACGACCGGCTAGCCGGTATCGATTAGACGGCTGCCGGGTATGTGTGAAATGGCTCTAACGCTTCTTCCAAGGTCGTCTATGAAGAAAAATGGACTGATGAGGCCACCAACCCATAAACCACACCAAGCTATCGGGATGCATCGGTAATGCTTGTATGGCATGTGGCTGTTCATCACCTCAGATGCGACAGTTTTGCTTATTTACGTATCCGTTGAGCCAGAAATGAGCCTCATCGGTGAAGCACGAATTTTGATAATAAATTTCAATAATTTGCAATCGTTGCTCGTTTGTAAGTCTTTCAATGATTATATGGCAGAGTATATTGAAAACTTTTCACTTTGACAGATGACGTTTGGACGCCATTACTAACTAGTTCTGCCAATCTGAAAAACTTGACTCTTAAAAAAATCACCCGTCATCTCCTATCTCCTACCTTCTATCATATATCATATATCTTAGATCTTCTATCTTCTATCTTTTCGAACCCGGTAGATGGTCTTCATATCCCTAGCAAAATTCTTATTTTTAGTGCGATTTGTCTGTAATTTAGAATGTATGAATGTCAACGGAACATTTTGAATGCAGTTTGAAGAGTTTCCTTTATATTAAAAAGTAAATATTAGTATAATCAAATAAACCTTATAAGAACATAAATATATGAATTATAAAATAAAAAAAAAATGTTAACCAATAACAAACTATAAATTCAAGTAAATAAATTTACAAAAAAAATATAAATTGCTTGACAACTGATTGAAATTTATCCAAGCCCATTTTAGGTACTACACTAAATGCCAAAGTAAAGAACATTTTCCCTTCGAATACGCTGCAAGTTGTTGAATTCCTAGCTCTATTCTCGTTCTTTTCAACTAAAACCGCAACATTTTTTACAAAGAATCCTGTTTAATGCCGACTTAAAGAGCTCTACTGAACCATTCAACTACCTTATACCACAGAATTGCTAACCTGCTATGAAATGTAAAACTTTTCAAAAATCGCATCCAAAAATTCCGCGCACACTATCTCAAAGTGTAGGTGAATAGCGCTGCATAACCGCCGAAGAATTTCCTCCCAACGTAAATATGAATTGCACACGAGCAGAGATCTCTAATTAGCAGTTACCTAGTAGGATGGAAAGCACCAGGATAGAAAGGAAATCCAATTCGGAAGGAGCAAGTTAATTACTTACTTTCTTACTTCTGTGAAATTCCCCAACTCTATCACTGGGGCACATGACTCATTCTATGAAATGAAATATAATCCTTTCTATTTGCCTGTGAATTAAATTCACAAAAACGTGTGTTTTTTTTTGCAGGGCCAACAAAAACCTAACAAGGACCTACTTTTCTCTGACAAAAGTCGAATTCAAAATATAGATGCAAGAGAGTGAGAGGAAGAGCTTCTCATTTCTCAAGTCAACTCCAAACGAAAGAAAAACTCCATAAAAGGCTTTGATAGAGAAATGTAATTAAAATTAGAAATGCACAAGGCAACGCCAAGTAAATTGGAACAAATACAACGGGCCGCCATTGTTCAGTTAGCTTGAATTTCCAATGAAATGCTTTCTTACGGAAAAAATGCAATTCCAATTCACTTGGGCATATCTTTGGTCCTGTTTGATGGGCGGGTGGGGATTTCTTTTTCTGTTTGTTCTCGCTTTTTGTTTGGCCAGCAAGGGGGGTGGATGATTCTTCGAAAGGATAACGAAGACCAACATTAATTTGTCATTGCACAGAGAAGAGACGATGTGGCAAAGGGAAGCTTTTTGAAAACGCACGCATAGGCATTTTATCTCCACTATTGGCATAGTATATACCTCTCTACGTGGTTTAGAGGAAAACGTGTACTACTCACCTGCAGCAAGAGCCGTTCGTCCGCCCAAATCGCCGCCTGTTTCCAATCGATTTTCGATTCAAATGGTAGAACCCATGCATTCGACAGCAAGACTGGAATGCAACCCGCCTGCAGCGCCTCCAAGAACCTTTAAAGGATACAAACAAAGAAAAAGAGCACACAAAACGGGGTTAGCACTTAATTTCTCAAATTCACAAGGATAACAGAATAGGAACGCGCAAATGGAATTAAAATAAATTCCTTGGCATTCCGTTGCATACCTAAACGAACCCAATCGCCTGCCACGTGGAACTAAGCAGAATGTCGAGTTCTGAAGCAGCGTCTCGTAGTCGTACCTGAAAAGAGAGAGCGAAAAATAAATGATTTTAAAAACTTTTTCAAGAGAAGATGAACTTTTATTCTACCCCTGCCCGTTTCATTTCATGGTTATTATTTTTATTGCGTTATTAACAGGACGTGGGGGGCGCGGACCGGTTATTTCATTATTTACGGGGAGCTTAGCAAACACAGCGAAATGAATCATCACAAATAAATAAATATGGCGGACGGGAAAACAAAAGGTAAGGACCACCACTTTGCGAGTGAAATCGAATACAAAATGGAAACTTTGTTATTCCTTTTTTTTTGTTCGCCGAATGCTTGGTTGTTCCCGACCTTTGTTGGGCAGCTCAATGCCCGTGTATATACGCTTTCAGTTTTCTTCATTTTCTTCGCATAGCACTTGTCTCTGTTTTTTTTTTTGTTGTTTTGCTCTACTACTTTATTTTTCCCAATGCGAAAATTCAAAATGAGCAAACTATACACAAACACCCGCTGGTCCGATTTTCAACCCCCAAACTCCTTCAAATACCATCCTCCCCATCGCACAGCGAACATATTCCGCCCCCCAGAATGTGTATGACGATGAAACTTTAAGAGTTTAGTTGTGTGGAAAATTGCATTCAGAACTCCTGAATGATATTTTTTGTGTTGTTGTTGTTATCCCAGATACTCGTAGGATGGGTAAGGGTGAATGTGGAAAAAAAATCCATGGAACGGACACAGCGGAAACGAGAAACCAGCCCGGATGCTTAAAAATTGCACATTCAACACCAGGTTGCAAGAGGAGCTCACCGGCTGGCTGGCTGACTGGCTGACTGCTGCTAGCTGGTGTTAGTTCTAGTTGGACGGTCGGGTGTGTTCGCGTTGGGACGACAAGGACAAGTCTAAAGTGAGAGCAAACGCGTTCTCTTCAGTGATTTTGGTGCTGTGCTCTGCAGTTATTTTTTTGTGGGTTAAATTTCATTTGCAAGGAGTAGCTGTAGAGCTAGCTGGGCGCCGCCGACGAGATGTTATGCAAGAAGAAGTGGTCCTGATGATGATGGTTGTCGTGGTGGTGGTGGTGGTGATGCGGTGGTAATGGTAATGGTGAAGGCAAAGCGATATTGGTGAAACAACAAAATTATCCCGGTTTAAGATTTTGACAGCTCTTTAACAATAAATAGGAGTTAGCGATATTACAGAAATTATTTTCACATGCATACAAACACAAACACACCCACATCGAATGGTGAGAGTAGATTTCGATTTCGTGAGACTGTTTTCGGTGGGAGGGTGGTGGAAGCAATAAATTTCGCGGAAAGGTTCGCTTCGCGGAGCATGAAAGATGCTGATGCTGTGCTTTATTTTAGGTGGCAACTAGAGGAGTTAGCAGGACGTAGTTTTTTCGCCGTCGTTTTTCCTGTTGTTTGATTTATAGTGCAACAGGAGCACGTGCCTAGCATCGGAAATTGCTTAAAAGTAAATCAGAACGACTCAGTTACATGGTAGTTGTAGGAAGTTAGGTGGGGGCAGGTTGTAAATTGTCACGAGCTTAAGTGAACTATTGAGTTTCAATTTTTTAACAGGATTATATCATAGTTTGCGTTGGCTCTGGTAGGATGTAGATGTTGTTTTTTTGTTCTTGGTGTTACATATTTGCATACTTTTTGTTTCTTTTACGTTCTTTTAATAAAGTACGAGATGATAGACCCTATACCTGAATGCACACATACAATACATTTCATTCGAAGAAACATTAATTTAAACTTTGACGATATGGACACTATTTATACACCGAATTTTTGAAAATACCTACGCCCTTTACTTTTTCTTTTGTGAAAATGTTCATTTTTTTGGTAAAAATCATTTTTTTCCTAGGGAAAATCCTAATAATGGTTAAAAATAAAAGATT
Organism: Rhingia campestris; assembly: GCA_932526625.1. Taxonomy (NCBI): domain Eukaryota; kingdom Metazoa; phylum Arthropoda; class Insecta; order Diptera; family Syrphidae; genus Rhingia; species Rhingia campestris. The sequence goes on from OW052182.1 coordinate 107,758,488, forward strand.
GCATGCTTTTATCAAGTTTATTACATTTATCTTTAAATTAACATTAATACGAAGAAATAGGAGGAACTCTAAAATATCTCACCCGGGTGGTTTAACTATTTCTCAAATGCGACGGAGTGTAAACACACTAGCTCAAGTCTTAAGCAAGATTTACATTTATGAAGAAAAATTCATTTAGACAAAGAACAAATTATTTAATTTATAAGCAGCGGATCAGCCTAGTCAAAAGTGTTATCAACCCGTTTCGCCAAACTATAAGGTATCAATTGTTTCTAAGGGTTAGTATTTGTCCAATATCCACTAAAGTAAAGGGTTGATTTTGAAAATGAAAATAGAGGACTCCAAACCTAGCTTCTTCCCTCATTTTCGTATGCGAAGTTAACAGTTTTGCCACAGAGGAGAGGTCCTGCTGTTAAACGCCGATCCCGAACGGCAAATTTGAGAAATTTCTAATTACAGTGTAGCTCTTGAATGTTTGTGAGACTTTCGCAGTGGAAAAACTTAGGTGTTGTCACTTTCGGGATTTGAACTAGGGATTCTACGTTAAGTAGTCCAACGCACACCACTAGGCCATTGCATCCACATATTGACTCAGAGGTAGATGAAGTCCTCACCTATTTCAAAGGTGATATCTTGTCCAGGGTTATGGGTGAAAATGTTTTTGGTTAACTACCTAGACCTGCTTTACGGCGGTGAAGAATGAATCGTATAAAAAGCGGATGAAGAAATCCTATTTCCCCTCCAGCAATATTAATTTTAGGAAGTCTTATAGAAAAACATTTGGCGCCCTTTTAGGAAGCTATTTACTTTTTTCAGACTAATACTTCTAATAAGCCTTACAGAAAAAACTTTGTTAGCTAATAAAAGGCCTTACAGATGCAAATTATAGGCTTCGCAAAAAGTCTTTCCGAAAATATTTGCAATTCTTCTCAAGTCTTTTTTTTTATTATTTTCTTTTTGTTTTCATATTTTCTTATTATTATTTACTTTTATTAATTTTAATTTAAATCTCTTATAATTATTAAAACCCAATTCGTCATTATGAAAGTATAAAATTCAATGCAATAAATAATATAAAAACTCTTATCTTACTGGGATTCGAAGTCGCGTTCTCTCGCTCGTACCGTGGAACATGAAAGACGAGTATTTATCGAGTCCCGATCTTTTCACCTTTTTCCCGATCTTTTAACCTTTTTCACGATCTTTTAACCTTAGCTTTTTAAGCCTTCATTCGTGAGCTCTATACTTGCTATGCTTCAGATTAACTTCGTGCGAAGTTCTACTGAAACATCTTAACGTACGGTACATGTACAATTATACATACATCTCCGGAGGCTTAAAAACAACCTTACAGAAGTTACGCCATCATAATTTCGGTTATGCTTGTGAATTTTCCTACATAATGTCTTAAACAAGCTTCTACCCAAACAATCGACTGCCAAAATGCTCAACCTCCGCGTACAAGTACTGTATAAGGCCTATAGAAATAATTGCTTGTGGAAATTAAATTTGTGTGCCTAATATAATTGTTAGTTGGGTGACGGGCTATGCAGTCGAGAATTCGACTAATACGAGCTGTACTGCTTTATACCCCTAGTCAAAAAACCACGCATTGAATCTGTTTAAGATGGCTAGGACATGTAGAGAATACGGACACTAATACTCTGGCTCGCAGGGTCTTCGATTCCCGGCCAGATCTCGGATTCAGTAGAGGATCCCCTCGATTAAAGGAGCTAAGGATCTAGGTAACTGCAGAGGCACTTGGTTGAGGTCATTCCGAACTGTAGCGCCACTTGAGTAAGTACCAGTCCAACCGGTTTGTCTGTTCAATTTTCGTTACGACTTTTAAACAGGGCGCGGATCTATATTGCTTGTGTATCCTAGTTTTTGTACAGAATTGTTAAAGGAAACATCCTTTTATGTTTACACCGACCCTAAGCTAAAAAAATCGCTTTCAACTGCATATCTTTTCCTAAATTCAGTATACGTATACACTGTACAGGTACAGCTTGCTTTTCAAATTAATAGTTGCATCGCGTTTTGGACTAATTTTGCCAGGAGATGTGCTATTATGGGAGGGATTGAAGTCGTGGAAAAGATGATGAGTCTCGACTTTAATCTAGTTGACTTTTTCATGCATTTCGGGGCTGCAGAAAAGCTTAAGACGTTAACGCAGGACCATTATGCGACCTTCAGCAAATATATGGCTTGGTAGTTACAGCAAGACATAGTATGATAGTTCTTGTAGATGGGCCAAGTGGAGCTCATATAACAGTAATTAGAGAGTTCTGCTGGTAATTACTAAAGCACCCTTCTTTAACTGGAGGCGGCGGTTTCTTGCTACATTACTCCGATGCTTATTTGGGAGCTTCTGGTAAAAGTGCATCTTATGGATTAAATGAAGACACCATTATTGTTGTAATATGTTTTTAGGCACTTCTTCAAATTTTCCCACCGTATGACAAAGACAACACATTTCTGAAAGTGGGCGTGGTAATTGGGAGATTCTTAAATGTAAACAATTGCTAGGATCAGCTAGAATATAAATGGACAGGTAGACAGCCGGACAAAAGCCGGGCCAATCAACGGCCCAAGAACATAAGCTGCTGGAATACATCCAAAGACGGGATATCCGTCTTATTTTGCCAAGATTTGAAGGACTTCTTTATCTTTATTAAATATATAGTATTATGACAAATATTCCAGAAAACTTAACTTCTGAACGACCCACAAGGCAAGCTTTCACATTGCATTAATCTTCAAATTGTTTATTAAGACATCAATATTCAATAAGCTTTGCTTGGTTTCCTTAGTGAATATATTTATGGCGCCTTACGTTGGGCGCCAATTAAAACTTTAATTTTCTTAACAATTCCACTGAAAATGGTTTATTTGTATTAAATAGTATTTAGCAATGCCTCCTATCATAGGAACTTCAATATCATCCATAGCTTCAGTCAACAATAAACCCATAGAACCCCGCCTATATTCGCAAGCAATTTAATCTTTTTCCCCATGTGTTCCTTCACCATTCAATCAGCATGATTTCCTGATTGCCCTTTAAGAATTCGAATAATTTATTACATCATTCGAGACGGGTGTATCTACTTCTCGTTTTTCGACTATACAGACAAAGTCCCACAAGTCTGGGTAGTGGATTGCACATCACAGCTCCTCTGAATACATAAAACGATTTATTATTGAGATTCCTAGCACACATTTCAGATCTCAGCCCAATTATGTGTGTGTGTTGTGCAAGCCACAAAATTATCCAGCATTCTCGTCGACAAGCTGTCAAATCAATCTCACCCACCATTAGAAGACATGCTCATGAACGTCAACATAACATCGTATCGAATTTCGTGTGAATACATCGGATTGACAATGAAAACGGAACCCGCAGACGAGTACCCAATATGATACTTACTCCATCCTCAAAGCCGATGATGACAGGCAGCTTTATGCGATTTTTATGTTTCTGTCGCAAGTAGTTTACCCCTCCCTTCCTGATGGTACCGTACACCGAAAAGATCAAAAGTAGTGTGCAAACGTTGCAAGACTAACAGAATTAACCTCACCAAATGACAATTGTCTTGTCCTGCATTATGAACAGAAGCAGCAGAATAGAGCATCTGGAGAACTGGCAAAACATCCGAACAAGCAATATCATTTAATTATTCGCATCAGCACAAATGAAAGGACGAAGCAAAGAACACACACACACTCACACTTGGTGGGAAGAAGAAAAGCCCAAAACATTTGCCAAAGGTACACTGACCCCCGGTTAGAGAGATAGAAGCGAATGTTGTGGCAGTGCTACCAGCCAGGATTGTTGCTTCATATTCATGCATGCAATTAGTTGGTACTTACCAGACCCTCGTTTCGTTCGTCGGAGAACATTGTACACGAGAATGTGGGGATGTCAATGCAGCAGTGGCAGCAGCGCCAGAAGCAGCGACACGACGACGGCAGCATCGGGCTGGCAGATACACACATAGGCTTGCCAGAATATTCATTCACACATATGAGCCTCCTTTTTGTCGTAAGGCGCATTGCAATTCATTTGCAAGGAGGCTCCTCCGCGCGAGCTCCAGACAAGTGGGCAGACGTGACCTTTTCCAACGTTCGGTTATCAATTGTGTGGGTAGGTGCACGGTACAGTGCAGGCAAAGGTGCATAACCGAGGATAGGGCTCAATGTTTTCGTATTCAACATTCTATGGTCTGTGGTGTTCTGTGGTGGTGTACACGCATTAATTACATGGTTTGCATGACAGAAAATAAAGGGAGTTCACTGCATCCTTGAGTGGAACACGATACTGTTTTAGTACACTAAACTGTCTAATTAAGGTGCACATCACAGTTAACTCCATTCAATGGTGGCGACGGAAATGCACCGATACGGAGATGTAGCTATAAAGCCTAAAGATTTATGCTGTTGGTCTTCAAAAGTCCTTGCTGTCAAAAGAATTATTTTACAGCATGATGCTCATAAACACAATACAATCCATCAACCGGTTTGTGTTTTTCTTTTATTTGGTATTTTATGATGCGAGCAACTTTTGTTTGAGTGAAATGGTGGATGACTTTCATGATTAGAGGGAAGACGCCATTTCGTGATGTGTGAAGTCAATGAGATGGAATTTGATTAGGAGTCATGGGAGGTTAGTGATAAAATAAATTAATAACCATTGTTCTGGTGGTGTATCTGCTGGAGATATGAGTGAAATAAAAATTATTATCTGTAATAAAGTTGTTGTATGGCTTTTATGGTCCTTCGAGAGGTGGGAGAATGATAAGGATATCTTTGGTGGGTTTAAGATGTTTCATTTGCCATAAAGTAAGGAAGAAGAGTGTACTCCAGTGGATTGGTAAAGGGACCTACAACCTCAGCAATTGTTTTGGTATTGAACTATTTTATTTTATTGCGAACAGTCACTGTATAAATGACAATTTCGGATAAGTGAACAGTTTGGATTTTATCAAGTCTCTTAGGGTTTGGATATAAATGTAGAATGACCAAATATAGGTTTTACCACGTTTCCCATTATTGTACATTCGTCAAATTGGCTAATTTCAACTTTGTAATTAATGATCATTTGTGTAAAAAAAATGAACGTTTGCATAGAAACAATGAATTTGTAATTGAACATTATGCATGCATGTATTTTTGGAACAATTTTCAAGTCCCAAGACACGATTTTTCAAGCTACGAATGAAGTTAATCAGCATAAAACGCTTTTTTTTGACAATCGTCACTACAATAAAGCCTCGTTTACACTTCAGTTGTGTACTAATGGGAAAGTGTTATTCAGTTTATAATATAATTTTTTGTTTTAATATTCTTCACGACTCTTACTACATAGTTCCCAAAGTTTATAAAAACCCAGTCACGGAAGGAAGGAACCTGATAGGAAAGATATTGCTAGTATGTGGAATAAGAATGAGGTTACGGTTACGGGCGTTACTTTGTTATCTCTGTAGATTATAGTCATCTGGAAATATTGAAGAAGCAAGCTATTCCATATTTGGTACTAAGCGATCTTATATATTTGTGGATCTTATAACATGGATGGACCAGACGGCCTATATAGGGGTTTACGCTACGATGTTCAACATAACGCTAAATAATCCATATTATCCAGTGCGGTGAAAGACGGCGGTGTTTTTTATCCTATCCCGAGAAAGGGCAGGACAACTCAAATCCGGATAATCTGCGATCGATAAGTTTCCTACCGTGTGTCAGCAAAATAATCGAATAGATTCCCTTTCATGGCATGAAACCATGACACTACTCATGCTGCCTCCAAAATGGCCTCTGGTATACAATGGAACAATTTTAAAATGCAGTGCACGACACCATGTGGTTAGAGGGCCTCTATCTTAAACTGACCAGGCTTTGCATAAGTAAATCAATGCTATATATGCTTCATGACATGCTGAGTGTTAAAAATTATGTTGTCAAAAGTTGGAATGTAACTTCTACTTCATCATTTTTCAATAGAAATGGTCTGCAACAGGGAGCGGTTAACCCGCCGATTTTCTTGAGAATTTACACCAGCGATATGATATCTTGTCTTACTCGGGCAATTGGGTATTTGGACGATCTTTCGCGTACAGAAAAGCCCCCACGTTATAACGTTAGATGTTATTCGAACTCTTCTGCAGCGGGACCTCGAGAAAATTTAGAGATGTTGTAAACTGGAAGTTGAAAATCCACTTTCATAAACGGGACCAAACGGACAACCACTGGCGAGTAAACGTTTTGTAAAGTGGTTGGATCAGTAACTATATATCCGTATAGATGCTAGTCTGGCGAGAAGGAAGGGAAGGGTGAAGGTGATTTCCTACATGGCCCTTAACAGGCCAAAGATTGTCTATAGGTGCCTGGTATAGTCCATACCAAATCAGTTGGCCAACGGTCGATTGCGCAGAGAGAGGATTTAAGAGAAATTTAAGATATTGTAAATAAATTTTAAGAGACCTGCGCACTAGAATGGCCAACTGATTTGGTACGGACTATATGGTTTAACATTGCCTTATCTCAAATGGAAAAGATTAGGGTGTTTGAAAGGCACTGCCACCTTGGACCACACAGAACACCAGAGTCTGAGTACAACCACGAACTTATTCAGGTCACACGGCAAAGCGATGGCCTCATTTTTGTGTCACTTTTGGGGCTTACTACCACAATGATGAATATATTGAGAGTCCACGTTTAATTGGCTACATCCCGCACAGGATAGATTGGCGGTTCCGCTAGAACCAAAGAACTGTGGATAAGCGGCTCCTATACGACAGAGACGTAATCGCTCAAGGTGGAGGAGAGCGCCTGCGGTTCAGCAGTAGTATGTCCGATTGCGACCGTCGTGGCGGAGTAGGTTGCAACAGTAAAACCTTAATTGGCGGCTAAATTAGTTAAATAACTATAATTGAATTACAAAATTGTATGACCGAGACTTAGTATGTTTAGTTTTAGAGGATAGTTGCACTTGCATGCTTTGGCTGTTGTAGTTCTTAAAATTAAATAAAATAAAATAACATGATAATTGCCATATTAGATTATAGGCAAAGATACATTAAAGTTAAGTTATCGTTTAATTTAGAGCGTCCGCTTGGGGCCAGTAAGTTAGTTAACTAGTTTTTGGTTAATTTTTGTCTAGCGTTTCTCGGGAGTGTACAACAAAACCGTGATTCGTCGATTTTCTCTCAATTCTTCATTCAAGGTTTCCACCACTTAAAAGTTGCACTAAGCATACCTCTCATTCCGAAATGAATCAAAAAGATTGTTGATACCACTATAAATTGAAAAAAAAACAACTCAAAATCATCAAGAACGAATGATAGTGTTAAACTGTCTGGTCGATATGTTTTCAATCATTCAATTCGTAAGCCCGCAAGTGCTTCAAATGTGCATAGATCATCATTACACCGTATTTGCACCAAGACCTAAAGCTGTACCTCAATAAAAAAATCGATTGATATAAAATTAAAGCTCCAGGAAGCCAGTCCGAGGCTTGACTTCGTAAACCAGCCAATTGAGCGCTTTTCAACTTTAACCATCATATTTTTTTTGGATAAAGCTCATTATTATGTTATTGAACACGTTAATAGTCAAAACTCTCGTAACTGGAGTGCAATAAATCCAAAACGCAAGCATTACAAACTTCTTAGTTCGCCTAAGTCAGTGAACCGGTGAAGTTAGTAATGTATATTTAATCTTACTTAGAATGATTCGCCGCTTCTCAGTTTTCTTTGGTAACTGGCGCCCAACGTAAAGCTGGGTTTCCACATGTCATTAAATTGACAAAGTTTGACAGTTCTCGTTTATGTCAATAATTGACAATATTGCCAGTTCATTTCCACCTATGTCAATAATTGGCACAAAATCGTTTGTCATATCATTGACAATGAAATTTTGACAAATGCGTTTGTCAGTTCATGGACAGCTATTTCCATTTGCACCTTCAACTTCAGTTGACGAATGGACATTTTTTTCCGTCTTGGTACTAAACAACAACAGTCATCTGTTAAACGTTTCCACAAGCAAGAATTATTGGATTGAGCTTAAAGTGAATATTGTAGGTAAATCCAGTTTAATTTGTTGTTTATAAAATTATCATACTTTTAAAATTTATATTTTTCCCAGCTATGAAAAGTTCACATTCAGTCTTGCCGCAAAATAGCCCCGAACATGTTAAAACGAAAACAAATTTCTCTTGCTTCGTTTGTTGTCTTCATGGGATCCGCATTGGAGCAGGTAGCAGAAGACGAAGAATGCAAAATTTGTTCCTTGACAGGGATTTTCTTGATTGATTGATTTTCTCACACGTTTTTTTCCTTCTTCTACTGCTCGAATGTAATCGAATGTATATTCTCCTTTTTAAGAGATTAGAAAAAAATAGAAAAGTAAAAATACATCACCATGTTTTCAGGTGTTTTTGCAGCTGACATGTCACTTAATACTTTTTTTTTTAATTTCCGCGGCAAAAAAATATTTTGTTCTGTCTTGTCTCTGCCTTTCAGTTGAAAAAACATTCAACACAATGCACATAAATTTGTTGTGTCAGTTAATGACCAAGTGACATTTTGTTCGTCAATTTTGCTATTTCCACTTGTGATTCAAATTCGTTGCCAATTATTGACAAGGCCTGACAGTCAATTTAATGACTGTCAATTTTCGGCTATTTCCACTTGTCGTTTTTAATGACATAAAAATACGCCATTCGTCAATTAAAAAATGGCAAGTGGAAACTTAGCTTAAGGTTCCTACAAATTAGAGAAAAATTAACACAGGTCAGAATGCTTTGAAGACACAGTCGCAAACTTCGTCCTTAAAAATGTAGGCTATTTTTAGATGCTTAATGCGGTAGTGGTTGTTCTAAGTATTAACGACTACTTTAAGCGGTTTTGTGACTATTTATATTAACAAGTTGTTTGTTTCTTCTTTAAATTTCTAGTAATGATGAAAATTGCTTATAAGTTGTAGCAGCTTTAGAGCTCAATTAACCACTCCTTGTTAAAAGTTATTTACGCTATGTACTTTGTTAAATGATTGTCGATACCTGTAATTTCTGATATAACTTTGTTGATCTCAAATACGTCTTAGGCCGCGGTTACGACAAACGCTAGTAAGCGTTGGCGCTAGTTCGCGCTAGTGCGCTAGTAAATCTAATGTATGTAGTCCACGCTTTTAATTTTGAACATCAAAACTCATTTGATTTTGAAGTTAACTAGCTTGAACAATCGTCCACGGTTTTTTTTATAAGTGCACTAGCGCGGAATAGCTCGGACTATCGCGGAGTAGCGTACTTGCTTACTGCGTTGGCCGTAACCGCGCCCTTAGACTATGTTAATATAATTAACGTATTCCATGCCATCCGCCTTTAAGTACAATCAAAATGAAAATATTTACAAAGTACTTATAAAAGCTTAGGAGAAAAGAAAAGCTTGGTTAGAAGTAGGAACAATTTTAATGAAAAGATTAAGGAACTTTCTCAAAACTAGAGCCATATTCTCTACCCTTGTATGCTCATTTATACATCTATAGAAATTACAACGTTTTTTGAAGAGACGTTGAAAGAGGGTAAAAAGGAATTTAACCGGAATACGTTATTAGGTATTTTTTTTTTTCATCAACCAACGGAGCATAGATTTTGAGGATACGAAAACTCTCTTGAAAACATGTTTTGCTTACCTAAATCAACGGTAAAGATTTTTAGAAGTATGTTTCTGTTAAAAGTTCCAGTGTATAAAAACTTAGTGGTAAGTTGTAGGAACTATACAAAATCCAATGTTAATAACTGAAGTGATACACAAAAACAACCACTAAAAGGTTTTTTTAATTCAAACAAAACAGTTTTATGTAGGACCTAAGTCCTAACATTTTTCTCACAATTTTTTGCGGTGGATGTATATTTATTGCACGAATATCAGGGTCTACAATTTTATGCTGAAGCGGAAAGTCTAATGCTTCATTTACACGAGTGACACATTCGTCATTTTTGTTTCACATTTAATGTCATTAATGTGTAACGGTCTTATATTTGTCATTACAAAATGGCGAAAAGTATGTGTCATTTCATGCTGGCATTATGACATTGTATAAATGCTGTGTAAATACATGACAAGCTACGAAAAAACAATGAACATTTTCATTCTTAATTCTCAAATGACAAACTGTCATCGATTGAAACAAAATTGACAACAAAAAAAAAAACATTAACATTAATTTTTTTTGCTGTGGAAAATGGATTGATAAGTACAAATTCGAGTTTTATATTCAGTGAATTGCAAATATAAAATTTGTGTAGTGTATTAAATGATGAATCTGAATCTGCGCCGATTAATACAGATGCGGCAGCAACTCTTGTAATAAGTCGACATCGCCTGCTGCAGTCCACAGCTGCAGTCCACAGAGGAAGACAATGATGGTGGAAATGTTCAAGGAGAGGGAGACCATTTGGAATTATGTGTCATCGGAGTACAAAAATAGCTACGTAAAAAACAGTGCTGGAAGGACATAGCACAAAAAACAAACCACAATGTTGAAGACGACAAGAACCACTGGAATACCATTAAATTTGTCATTATTTGACATCTTCAAATTCTGTCGTTAGTGTAAATACCCATTTTTTTGTCGTTGTCATTATAACATAAATAAATGTCAAAAAGTAATGAAACTTAGTAACAACGCTTTGAATTCATCACACATGTCACTCGTGTAAATGAAGCACAAGATAAAAAATGCTTTTTATGAAATTTTAACATACTCGGTGGGGTAAGGTAATGCCGCAATGTGATTTGTCATAATTTTTACAAATGGCGTTACAATTCATTATATTTTGACATTTATGTTGTAAACAGATACACAGATACAGATACGTTGGCTATACAAGTTATGAAACGATACACATCTGAAGAACGCAAAATGTTTGTTATTGCTTGTTTGACAAATTTTCAGTTTTAACGCAGCCTGAATATCAACGTCATTTACCTCGTCGTCCTTCACCATGAGCACGCATTATTTATCGTTTGGCTAAGCGTATCGTACAAACTGGGTGCACTAGCTATGTACCAGGAAAAGGTCGGTTCCCGATTTGCTCCTTCCTCCAAGAATATCAGTTTCGCGTCCAAAAACAGCCGAAAGAGTCCACAAACATCGAATATACAACGATACACATAATTTTGCATAAGCAAACGTTATTGCGACGAATTTTAGTAAGAGATCTAAAGATGGTACTTATAAATAAACATATGAGGCTACTATCCGCGGATCGTTTAATACCCTTTCCCATCCAATCCTTAAAATTAATATCCCCAAAATGTGGGCTTTATGGCGATAAAATATTGAAAATGACTCTGTCACACTCACAACATATTCAGCCCTATCGAGGTATCCGTCGGAGCGGAATATTCTCCGATTTTTTACGATTCGGAGGAGGTATTCTTCCGAAAAGCTGTTCGGAATATTTCTCCGACATTTTGTAACGCATCCCGGCGAATTGCGTTGAAGTGCGTTCAGGTGCATTTTTCGTGCAATTTTTGACAGCTTAGTGCTTTTCTTTTTCCGATTTCCTCCGATACAAATTTTTCGCGGAATTTATTTACGAATTGTAGTGAAGCCAACGTTTTTCTATTGCATATATGCCTTGGGGTAGAGTAAAGGAAAACGCCCCCAAAAAGTGGGCGCGGCTTAAAATGATCTAAGAACGAAATGTTCATATTATCATAATGAATGATCCTGCATCAATATTTTTTCTAATATTTTTAAAAAGGTACCGAACCAAAGATTTTGCATCAAAAGTTTTTTTTCGAATATTTTAAAAATGTACCAAACACGTTTTTTTATAAAAAAAATCGCCCAAAAAGTGGGCGTGGCAAAAAACTTTGTATAGACGAAATATAGAAATTGAAATTCTCTAAATATGTTTCTCAGACACTATTTTAAAATTCCTTACGGTTTGGTCAAAAACTACGTTTTTCTACAAACGAGGCGTGGCAGTGGGCGGATTTCAAAATTTTTTACACTTTTTCTACATCGTCGGCCAGAGAGTCTATATACCAAATGTAAACTCTCTTGCTCAAAATTGTAGCCCCAAAAATCGGTGACACACAGACGGACGGACGGACAGACAGACAGATAGACATGGATCCATATACTTTGAGGTATATCTATCGAAATTATTTCTCTATGTTACAAACTTAATGTCAAAACTAATATACCCCTATGGGATAGGGGTATATTAAATAAACACGTTCATCAATTGCTTCTTGCTGACCGTCATGTGAACTTAACTTACTCCCATACTGTGGTAAACCTAGTGCTAAACAAGGATGATTTCGTATCAACATTTTCACGGTTATGTGGATAAACAAAATGTTGGTTTCAGAGGTATATGAAATGTACAAAGAGTCATTGCATCCCCTCAAAGTGACTGTTACGGCATTTGCAGTTTAAAAGTGATTTTCCCCATTTTATTTTAAGGACACTGACATTATTTGTGTAAGTGTAACCAATGAGCGCTACTAAAACTCGTAATGTTAGATTTTATTATTTATGGTGCAAGTAAGGAATCACGGTAATTGAAAAGAAGTTGGAGTAAGGTGAAGCATATTGCAGTAACCAATGAAATGGAGCGTAGTAAATGTCTTATAAAAAGTACATAAAGCACGTCAAATGGGCATTATCAATCAACTTTCCTATACAATTCCGAAAAAAAGCAAACCATCAAATTCCTACGTCACACTAATGAAACAACACCAGCATTTGCTTCAGTTACGACATTAGGAGGCTTCAAGGTACGTCTCATGGTTGAGACGTCGAACCTAACATGCAATGTTATTATCCCTTATATCGAGACTATACAAACTAGCCATTAAAGAATGTTCCATACATAGTACTCTTCATGAATTTAATAAACAATATCGCCACGATTACGTACTTACTTACTTAAGTGATGCTACAAGCGAATGAAAATGGGGCTGTACCAACCGAGGTAGACAAAGACCCTTACTACCTCATATCTGTCCCGGTCGATTGTGACGTTCTGTCCAATTCGTCGCTGTTGTGTGTCAGTTCTTGTTGACACCATGTACTTTGTCTTACCCTCATTTACTATTAAACCCATGGCCCCCCGATTACCAACGGCAAGCATCTCATGACTGTTGTATACTCGTAGATGGTAATCAGACGTGCGAATGGGTTGGGGCAATGAATAAAAACATATAAAGGTGTAATTAAAGGATTATAACTGAGTACCCCATGCCCAGTACCCAAACGTAAAACCCACTCAAGTTACATTAAAAAAAAGAATTACAAATGGGATTGCAAAACTGCTCGTTCAGATTGTACTCGAAAATATTTTTATTTTACCCCAGCATCACATTACGTCCATTTGGGTTTGGGCAAGCAAAAGTCCCAGAAATTTCAAAACCCCAACCCATGATTCTGTTCAAGTTTTCTTAACCTCTATCTACCCGATTACACATAATTTTAGTGTGCCTTGGAGTCATTGGATTTCCCTTTTTTGTTGAATTGATCAGAAACTTTCATTTTTCCATTTGCACACACAATCGCATTTTCGCAACGATAAACAGAATTTTCTTTTACAACATCTCCCTTTGGCAGTAGTCCAAACCCCAGCTACACAGCTCCAAATGCTCAGTGAACCAATTTACAACATTGCGCCCAAAGCGTTTACCATCATCATCTACCGTCTAGCATGGTCCAAAATATATTTTCAAGATAAACATAACACATATAGTCTCTCATAACATGTGCATGTGAGCGCCCTTAAATCAAATCAAGGGCTCATTCTGCTCGTGTGTTACTACATATACGCTGCAACCGAAGACTGAACCAGCGTTTCCGCGCGCAATCATAAATAATTTGGTCATTCTGAAATATGAAAAAAATGAGCATGAAAAAATATATAACGGAACCTTTCCCCGGCGTAAAATTAAAATCTCGTTCCACCTGCACTCGCGCTGGCATCGCATTGGGAGCAATTTTCATTTTCATTCGTTCGCATAAATCACGTCAAGTGTAAAAAGGACTCTCATCCATGCCCCAGTGCCACTATTTGTTTGTGTGTTCGAGGACAAAAAAGCTGCAGCAAAAAAAACGAAACGACCGTCACTATTAATTCGGTAAAAATTTATTAGCCACTTCTTCTTATTCTTATGTGAGGCGACAGGACTCGTAAGGCGAAGAGCTTTAACCACTATTTTTCACCATTTACGTTCCTTAATCTTTTTATGCTTAGCAGTATCATTGCGATCCCTTTGGAGTATAAAATGAAAGGGAGCTGTAGCTGGAGCGCCTTTTCCAACCCCACCCACAGAGCGACACAAAGTGTCCTGAAAATGTGAGATAAATTAATGAAGAAAGCTAGCACTCCTCTATACCCAAGGTTTCAACAAAAAGAAAAAAGGACAACAAATAAATGAAAAAGGAACAGAAGTATCAGAAAAAAACGAAACCACACTCACACGTCGTAGAGTAAAATGGTACTCTGGACCGAAGTTCAGAGACATTCCGACACGAATTACGAGCTGGGTTGCCTAATGGCTTCATTCCAATGCCCTATATATCGCTGGCATAGAACCAACCGACACTCACCGAAACGAAGGCATCGCTCTCACTATGTTCGGAGGTTTAACATGGCACTTAAGTGAAAAGCAAAAACGAATCCTGAACAGATGCTACGGTGCACCAGGAGCAGCAGCAGCAAAACCGATTGAAATTGAAACCCCAAAGGGTAGGAGTACGTAGGTATATGTTTTTTGGAGGGTGTCAAGGATAGTATTCCCTCTGTGGAGGATTCCTCGACACGAAAGTCCCCCACATTAGAGACGATGACAACGACAACGACGACGGAAGTAACAACATCTCTCATTGTTTTCCGGGAATTCGCCATTCATTAAGGTACCGGGAGCAAGGAGCACACAACATAGCACAGCAGCAACGATGGAGCCTGTGCCAGGTAAACTCCTTTTCTCTGGCACTCGTACTTGTCGCAAATAAGAGGTTAATATATTTTTCAAAGATTGTCCTCGTGCACACGGCACTAGCACTGATAGTGCACACTCCATTGTTATCCTGATGAATCAATTGTAAGACAAAAGGATTTCAGTTTCCAGGAGGGCGCGCCGCTCGCTTCGAGAGTTAGAAGTTTAACGATTTACACTCACACATACACCGACGGAAGAACGGTGTGTCGTTTTCTTGTGGGTAACCGTATATAGTCGGATTATTACACGACTCAAACAAGTAAATGTGAGCCACCCTATCAGAGAGAAGTTTGCTCTGGCAGTTTGTCCTTTTGTCTGGCGGTGTCCTTGTTCAATGGGAATTCTTTGGCGAATAGTTGGGTTGTTGTGTGTGCTTAGTCCCGAATGTTGCGGGGGTACAGAAGTTCCCTCAATTGTTCGTCGTCAGTTATCCTTTAAGATGAACAAGGGACAAGGACACACAGAGTGAGAGAGATAGGGAGTCTTTAATCCGACATTAGTGCCAAGGAAAACATAATTTTTTAAGTGATCATTGTTTGATGTAAGTTTTTGGAGTAAGAGTTCGGCAAAGTTAAAGAGCTTTTTGGTGTTTTACAACCACCCTATCACCATCACCCTATGTGGTTGGTGGATGGCGGTTGGTGGATGTTGGATGGGATATTTCAATTTGTGGTTAAATTGAAAAGGGGAAAGCGAAAAGGAAATTGCTTTTTAAGAAGGACTTGTGTCTGTGTGATCTTTATTTCATGGGAAAGGCGATGGTCTGAGGTTAAACTGTTTTCAGTGTTTATGAAGAGGATATTGGTTAGAAGTTTTGTCTTCAAACGGAGTTATAGGGTGGAAAATATGTTCGGACAGAAAACAAACAACTTTCTGAGATTATTTTAGATGGGAAACTTGAAAAGGCCATACTCTGGGATTTAAGTGGTCATAGGCCGATTGTTGAAATCATGATTGGAACACCAGATGTCGAAGACAAATTGCGAAGTTATCAATAAGATCGGCCGCAACTAATGTGCTGGGTTTTTCCCGCCAACCAGCAAACATCGAATAATGCCGATTATTGCTTACAGCAAAAAATGAGGTTTACAAGCAACGCTACATGTAAAGACGAGAGAAGGAAAGAATACTGAATTTTCATTAAAAACGCGATCGAGGGTATAGGGAGGTCTCACTCCAGGAATGATTTTCAGAAGAGAAAAATAGTAATTGAGTCACAACCGATGTTTCTGCAGACTGTTAAGCGGCGATGACGAGCTATCTCCCGTTGTGGAATGGCCGCCCAAAAAAGGTTGAGAACCAAAATTTTTGATAGCACATCATACAGTAAAGAATTCAGAAGGTAACCTTCTGTCTTGGCAGATCGACCATTAACCAAATACTCCAAACGAAAATGAAGTCAAACGTCGCAGGTAACAATGTTTCAAACATTATTAAGGTTCTTCAAATCAGCTTCACTCACGGATATTCAATAGGCAACAACAGGAAACAAGCACTTCACGGATTGGACTATTTCCGTCCATGGCGTATTCGCACAACCAAAGGACATGGTTACCGCAAGTTTAAATGCTACTTTGCATTCTTTCTGTATCTCGGTAGGTACTTGAGCTATCATTCTACATTTTTTGATTTAATATCCAATCTTGAATCTCAGATTTATCCGATTATAGTACAGACTTTGACCTGAACCCTGATCGTTTTTTAAGTCGGCCTTCACATCACTAACTAAGTACAGAGTGCGCCATCTCTTATGTCGACATGTAAACAATGAAAAACTTTGACATTTTTCAAACAATTGATTTCAGTAGACATGTTTTTAAAACGTCAATTCAGTACAATGTAAATGAATCACTTCACACCGAAATAGTGACGATGAACATTGATAATAGTCGTTCAGTTAGGTTTACTCAAGTTACGTAAAGTCGAAAATATCGTGAAAATACCGTCTGACGATACCATTCGTAGTTTGGTGTCGAATTATGTTTATCACCAGACAGTAAGTTATTAACTCTTCAACGCCCAAGACGTTCCAATCAACTGGTGTAAGCGGTTTATGCATCGAAAATTCGCTGAATGTATAGCGTCTACAAAGGGGAATTGACCTGCCATCCAGATCTCTGGACTTAATCCCTCCCGACTTATTTTTATGGAATTATTTGAAAAGCAAAGTCTACACCAGCAAGCATCAGACCATTGACGAGCTCAAGGCAAACATTCGTGCCGAAATCATCGTTATACCGCACATTTTGCTTTGGTCAATAGAGGCGGCTACCTGATAGATATTTTATTCAAAAACTATTCCATATAAATTGTAAAAAGCCACATTAAAAAAATACCTCAATTATGTTTTCTATTTAAAGTTATTCAATATTTACATACCGACATAGAAGATGGCGCACCTGCACGACAAAGTTGTCATTCTGACGTACAGATAGGAGAAATGCAGCCAAACTTTGCTAAGTGATACAATTTAGAGGACAGCTTCAGAGAGCTTCAAGAGAGTACCCCGATCTACAAAGAGTATCACCTGTTCAATATGCATTGGGTCAGGTATTCAAGGATTATGCGCTTTTGACCAAGTTGCCACCATTCGCAGCTCAGTAACCGAGCTCTTTCGAAATATGCCCTCATTTCGGGGTTATTGACATAAACATTTGTAAAGTTGGGATAAGGATAACAAATATTCTTCTTGTTTAAGATGGACCTTAATATCATATTTAACTGCATGTGATATCGACATTCGAGTCATATAAACCAGCTAATAACAGATAACGTCACATCAGGTAAGCTTAAATGAATGTTATTACTACAATAATTTCCATCTTCCCCTATCTTTTAAGCCTTTCCTATTAGTCTGTGGTATAACTTTCCACTTACGGGGAAGTGTATAAGAGTGACACCCTACGTGAAACCCATATTGTATAAATAAGACTATAACAACTGTTGGTTTAATTAAATGTTTAACAAACGTTGCGAAGTTCTATTAAAGACCGTTTAGTTACAAAGTTGATAAAGACAGATTGACTGATATTTCTTAACGACATAAAATGATTACAGTCACGTGTTAGATAAGTGCCTATGCCAAGGAAGTGCGCCTACCAATGCCAGGACAAACCTTCCAGCTATAAATATATGGAACCCATAATGGGTTTCTTCATACAGTTTACTTAGAGAATGACTTCAATCTCTGCGAAATATCTTAGAGTTATGATATTTCAACCCTCGTATGGCAAAACTACCCGTCATCTAGATACCGTGTAATTTGGTTAGTAGCTAAATATATTATATAGGCACGTGCACGTGGCAAGTGGGTCGTTTGATAAATTAGGGATAGGGGTATATAAGGATGGTAAAATTACTTGAAAGTTTATTTAATCTCGCATAACTAGATAAACGTTTATCTTGCCATATGTCGGTCGGCCAGATTGCCAATAAAAATAATTTGGCTTTGAACGACTTTTAGGATCGTTCATACTTTTTATTTACATTATTATATCCCTTTTCTGAATAACCGCATTAGAAAGGCTACATTTTATTTAATTAGGAAGATAGTCAGTTACTTCAACTCCGCGAAGAAATGAAATTAAAGTCGAGCTGAAATCCCTAAAACTCGAAGGAGCAGATGAGTTAAGAGATTATCTATTTCAAGAATCCTGGGATGGCTTGATATGATCTATCATCCATCACGAAAGGACCTACAGTTTAACACGGATTTTAAACGTCAAATTTGGGAAGGTTCCCATGATAGTTTTGTACCCTTGAACGTTAATTAGCAGACTTTGGCAAGAGGTGGGGTAGTGAACAAAATTAAGGTGTTGATGCTTTTATGATTTAAACTAAGCACACCGTGTTTTGAAGTCCGATGAACAAACCACTATGCAATTGCACCCACATACTAAAATCTAACATCTTACCTCACCGTTCCCAAAACTACGTGCAGGGTATACAATGATTTCTTCTTCGTGATGGTCGGAAAAGATACAACCAATACCCTTAATACAGCTAAAGGTTTTAAGTAATGATTTCGCCTTTTAAAACTGCTACCGAAATCGGGGTCAACTTCTTGGTCATCGGGTGACAATCATCATCGGGAGACCGATACGAGCAACAACCAGTACTTCGTATTACCAATATTAGAGACAAAATCCGCCAAATGGAAATAGACATATAAAGGGTCTTTCATTAGCGACTTGACAAATTCAAACTGTCAATGTGAACGCACCCTTAAACCGATTACCAAACTGTCAATGTCAAAATATTCATTAAAATCAACACTTTCATTATGGTGAAGTACACAAAAAAACAACGTTTACAAATAATTAAAATTTACCATCGAAATTCGGAGTCGATGGTCGCAAGTTTAATGGCGGCTACATACACGCAGGTTAAACTGTCCAGTTTGCCTGTTCAGGCCACCTGTGCATTCAGGACAGTTTTTGCTGCGTGTTAGCGTTAGCGCCGATTCTAGTGAAAAAATTTGAGTCAGAATATTCGCTGCTTGATGTTGCTGTGCCAGTGAGACTACGTTTTGCCCGAAATGTGGAGAATATTGCTGCCGTAGAGGAGTTTGTCGCAAACGAGTCGAATCAGTCAATTTCACGGCGAATTTCGCGTAAGGATCTTGGTCTACACCCTTACAAGACCAATTTGACTTATGTACTATACCCACTTGATCATATGAAACGACCTACGTTCTCGAATTGGGCTCTGGGCATGATGAAAAAATTGAAGAATTTCATCGCAAAATCATCTTCATGTAGCAAAGTATGCGCTACTGGACAGGTGAGAACCGTCATTTGCTTCATAAATCAGCATTTCATACGCAAAAAGTCACTGTTTGTGCGGTTTTTGTTCGTTGATGAATGACCGTCACGTTACGGTAAATTATATTCGCTACAGAGACATGTTGGAACGTGTTTTTCTTTGAGCAATTGTATGAATTGGACATCAGTGATATGTAGTTCCAACAAAACGGTGCCACAGCAACAATCGAATTATTGAAGTCTCAGTTCGCTGAACGTTTTTTTTTTTTTTGGGGCTCATGAAATCATTGGTCTATGCCAACAAGCCGACGACGTTAGAGGAGCTCAGAGCCAGAGGTGTAAGACGGTCCATAGCTATGGCCACAAGCCATACAGCAACAATCGAATTATTGAAGTCTCAGTTCGCTGAACGTTTTTTTTTTGGGGCTCATGAAATCATTGGTCTATGGCAACAAGCCGACGACGTTAGGGGAGCTCAGAGCCAGAGGTGTAAGAGGGACCATAGCTATCAGGAAGAACCATATGCATAAAAGTAGGAAACGCTGTTAGCCAAATAAAGCAAAAATTAGCTTCTTCGTGTATTTAAACGAAGTACAGCTTTTGCATATGGAGATGACATATCAATTTTTGTCAAGCATAAGTGCGTGGATACTGCTGTAGCAATAATGCAGGATGGATGTAATAATGTCTCAAGATGGTGCTATGACCAAGAGCTCGTTATAAATGCTGTTAAGACAAAGATGATGCATATACACCAGGTCTATAGGGATTTCCAATACTGAGCCAGGGTGTTGGAAAAGAGTTGGTGGCGGAGGAGCCCTAAATGGGTCAACGGCAGCGCTAATATCCCAAAATGGGCTACTGACATCGGGGTCTCCGGCCCGCTGTCCTAGGGTCAAAACAAGGGCCTAGCCCTCCAGGTTGGGGGTTGTGCCTTCGGGGTAACTTCCCGACCATGAAAAAAACCATAAGTTATGAGAGAGATACAACCAGCCTCGGGTAATGAAACTCCTCATATGGCAACAAGACCCGGAACGTCAATGGACTATGATATGAGAGTATGCACCTAAAATGTACGAACACTCTATACCCCGGGTGCAATTAAACAACTTGAATCTGTCCTCACGCGGTAAAAGGCAGATATAATCGCAATCCAGGAGATACGATGGATAGGATCAGGTATAATGAAGAGGCAAAATTGCGACATTTATTACAGCTGCAACAAAAGATTGCATGTATTAGGATACGGATTCGTGGGAAATCGGCTTATCGATAAGTGATCGCCTTTATGTGATCCGCATCAAAACTATCTTCCAAAACGTAAGCCTAATATGTGCACACGCCTCTACCGACGAGGCTGAATATCCCATCAAGGAGGAGTTTTATGGCATCCTGGTAAAAGTGGTACTCGGGGATTTCTGTGCTAAAGTCGGAAAGGAAAACATCTTTGGCGGTTTAGTTGGTCAGCACAGAATCCACGAAACGACACCAGACAACAGCTACCGACTAATCGATTTTGAAGCTTCTTAAACAAATTTATGAAGCTTCTAATGACAGTTTTACTCTTGGATGTTTGTCAGACTTTCGCAAGGGGTGCAGCACTGAAAAATCGTAGGTGTTGTTTCGGGATTTGAACCAGGGAGCCCACGCTTAATAGTTCAACGTAGTAACCAATGGTAACCAGTAATGGTCGCATTATGCGACCATAAAACGACCCCGGTGGGTCGAAAAAAATTTTAAATTAGCAAAACTAGTTGCAATTGCCTCTAAACTTGCAAAACACCAAAGATGTGACCAGATAAAAACAAAGCTACCCACCAGCCAGCGCGAGAGCGAGATTCTAACAGAATGATGACCTTTATAAAGGTTGTGGCGATGAGGAAAGGCACGAGGAAAACCTCTACTTTCAGTGCCACTATACAGGTGTCAGTAAGAAAGTAATTTATATATTCGAAATTATTGTTTTGTAAGTTTTCTGGTATTCAACAGCATCCTGGCATCGACGAGATAAGAGAATTAGTGGACAACAGCATTCTATATTCTCTTGAATCCAATGAGAAATACAAAACTTTAACAAATTCACTAGATAAAGCTTAACGGGTGCGCATTAAATTATATATTCAAATATTCTGACTTTTTCTGGCCTTTGACCGAGAGATATTATAGACCATGGAAGAACCTTGCACTCAGATGCAAACATTTGAACACTTTTGAAAGCCTAGCTAATGAAATTAAACTTTTACAATCCCAGGCTGAATTCATATATGGCGAGTCGAATCAGACATCATCACGAAATACTGCATTCTAGACAGGCATGCTTTAGGACTGCGTTAATACCAGTGGCTAGTCCCGAAGGTAATAACACCAGAAGTTTAATTTACTGTCTAAACAAACAGCAAACAATCGCTTAACGTATCTACATTCAACTATAAAATTTAAATTTAATCGCTACCCAGATCAACATTCCAACGATCCCTAACACTTTCACAGCATTCCTAAAGCAGAGTCCTTTTTATTTCCTGTGACCGTACACAGGAGCTTCTGACAAAAATTCCAACAATTATGTCATGACTTGTACATGCCATTAATAAGCTTCAAATTAAAAAGAAACCCTTACTCATATCAACGCAAAAAAGGATTCACTAACTTGAAAAGTTTAAATGCCTTTCAAAGGCTCTTTCAATTGTGTTTTTGGTACTTGTGCCTTTTAATGACCCCCCAGCCTTGTTTCAAATTTTAGCTAAATTACATTAAACTGCGATGAGGCCGTTGCTCATACACAACAAGCATATCAGGCGAACCCATCTCGTCCTCATTTGTCAGGTATTCACTTTCCAATAAATTAACAAGCAATTCACCCTCCTTCCGATGGTATCATCTGACCGTGTCACACAACCTTTCCGATGGTGGCCTCTTCTTGACAATGAAACCCTGAAGTCATGTTCCCCCAACTGCCCCACTCTCACTCTAACCCCGGCCTTCACAAAGGAAAGGAACACGAAATTGATTTTGCACAAAATGGCCAAGGAAGCCCACTCACAAAAAGCAGACACACACACACAGAGAGCTACCCCAGTGTTCGTTGTGCTCTCACACACAAAAACGGCAAAATAGAGTTAATGGCACACAAATTTAATTAAACTCTTTGAATGGTTCTGCTGACTCCTGAACTTGTAAAAGTACCCGTACCCTATCCGCCCCCACACCCACTCGAATGTCGCTTTAATTTGTGTTTGCATAACCGAACACATTTACATTGAATGGGCTCCAAACCACCGCACAACCAATGAACCAGTCCTCTCTGCCTCTGACTGACTGCCTGGCAGCCTGGAAACCTGGCAATCTGGCCTGCCTGAAGGGGATCAATGCTTCTTCTTCTATGACGAAACAAGTGTGTGATTTATGTTCCCATCGTTTAACTGCAGCCATTTAGATTGGTGCCCCTCTTAATTGTTCATTAATCTCATTCAAATGACTAGCGGCACACTGGAGGAGGTCCTTTATTCCAAATTGTCAAGGTGAAACGAATAAACGTGGTTTCCTGCTGTATGTTGCACCAAACATGAATGTATGTTAGTCAGTGTGTGTTTTTGTGCCTGCAAAACAGAAACCATCCTGCCACCCACCAACCAACTTGCTGGCTGCAAGGACGACAAGTGCTGATATGTGTCGTCCATTTGCCGCTCCAAGGAGAAACACTTTAACTTTGTGCGCGAAAGGGAACAAACTTTTTCATTTTTGATAGAAACTTCCGAAAGTTTTTCCAAAAACTGTTTTTCTCGCTTTGCCCGAAACAATACCAGCTAGCGGGCAGAAGGCAACAAATGCCTTTCCTACGTGAGTGCAGTACGCCCAACACCCACCACGAGTTCCATCACACCATATGAGGGGGAGTGTGTCGATTTGTAATTCCTTTTGGTGGAAAAGTGCACGGCTTTTCAATACTCGCTAGCACATTGGAGGGTCCTACGAAGTAAATGGGGTGTACTGGTTGTATGATGAAAGTTTTTGCACAAGGACGACACAACGATGGAAAATTATTTTATATCGAGCGAAGTGGCAAAACAAACGAAAATCCTCGAAGGCACGCTGTGTACATTTGGCATAAGTTGTTTCTTTGTATGTGCCTGTGCAGAAATGCTTCAGCCCCGAGCACATAAAATGCCACCTAGAGAGTGAGTTAGTGTGAGCTTTCGTTCTTTTTTCTTTTATTTTTGCGAAGGGTTGAGGGTGAATCTTGAGAAAAAAAAAAAACGTTTGTAAACTCGGCGGCATATGTGTGGCAGATTTTGTTTTTGTGAGCCTCTGTCATCCTTTTTGTGTGTGATTGGAAATCCTGGAGGCAAGATGAAGCGACTTTCTTATTTACGTATGCAAAGAATGATTGACAGGCTGGCAGCAGAAGATGCTCCCGGAATTATGGCTTCATGACGAGTGCGAGGGAGGAATGAATGTTTACTTAGCTACGTGACGACTATTTTTGAGGTTAACTATAGCAACAGAGGAGGGCGAATAGAAAAAAAAATTCAAGATCCTTGCAAGGGAATATTTAGCTCAGAGTGGCACGAACATTTAATAAGACGTGGCAGGAAGCACACCGTTGAGGGCTCCCGTTAGTAGGCACGATTTTCTTTTATTATTTCCGTCTTCCTTTGGGTTAGCTTATTGTCTGGTAGGGAAGCTCCTTTCAATTCGCAATCGTTGTCGATATAGGGATGCTGACAGTGCATGGTCATGGAAATGGCACGCCAAACAAAAACACACGGCAGAATGAATGACTTGGTTCACATGCCCATGGTACTTGCTGGCTTGAAGCTAAACAAATGAATGAATGAATGACTGGCTGACGAGTAATCCCGTGGCTTCCCGGGGTTATGTTTTGCAAACGAGGGTGCCAAATTATGCCGAATAAATGCTTAGCATTTGTTATTGAAACGACCATGCATTTCGATTATTGATCTGGGATTATTGACTGTGCGTAACGACATGCCAAAGGTTGTACATAAGCCTTAATTAGGTGGGTCCTTTCATGCGAATGATTTTGTCGCGGTTTATGGCATGGCTTTACGGGATTTAATTGCCATCCCATGATGAAGTTGATTATTGTGTAATTGTGTCTTCATCACAGCTTATCGCATAGTTGTAGCTGTTGAACGCTTTCATCAGATAGTCATCAGGATTTTGATGAGGTTGTATGATAGATTACCATTACAACTTCTATGAAACCTTGTATAACTGTATGCATCAGGATGAAGAAACTACTTTACTGAAGCCCAATATTTGGTAAAGAGAATAATAAAAAAAGGTCCGACACGACTCAGAAAAACTTCATCAGAATTGTAGCACGGTATTGTGTTCGATATGGAGTTTTAACAAATCCACGTTCGCTTAAAAAAAATGTATTTTCTGCTTAAACCTTTTTATTATTTTAAGTGAAACACTGGAAGTGTATTATTTATAAAATTTCCGTGGCTTAAGTTATTTTGAGAACATTTAGATATTTTAAATCCTATATATAAAAATTAGCATCGTCGATTCCAAGGGTATAATTTTGGCAAACAATTTGAGTAAATAGATTTTTAAAATTAATTTAAAATCGTTCGAGGAGTTCTTGAGCAAATAAAATCTTTTAAACATGTTACCACATATATCTCTTATTTTAGTTTTTTTTTGTAAAATTGTAAACGTAATCCTAGTAAAAATAATCAGAAAGGTCCAAAAAATCTTTTTCTAAAATATACCTTATATAAAAGTAAGTTTTATTATCATTTTTTTTAGAAAAAAAACTGTTAAATTAAAGTTAAATCACAAGCTCGAAATATACCCAAAACTAAAGTTTCACCTCAAATCATTCAATACCTTTCAAGAAAAGGGCAATTTTGTTGAGTTATTCGACCTTTTGACAAAAAACTTGGCATGCAAATACGTTTCCAAGCACGCGAATAAGCAATTTAAAAACAGATGTTCAATTGTCGAGAAATCATTAAATTTATGAATTACTGTTATATTCATTTTTAAGAAAAACTGAATAGATATGCAGTAATCAAATTGAAGCCGACTGATTTTGGTTTAAGTTATAATTTCGATTTTTGGGCCTTGGAACAGCTTAAAATTGATCCATTTTTTTTTATCGAAAAATTGTTTTTAGCAACGAAGAACATTTTTGGTGAAGCGGCTGCGTTAATAAGCAAAGTTTCCCTATTTGGTATGATAAATAGCCAGAGGCAATCCAACAGCTACCAATGCAACCCAAAAATGCACTACTGGTGTAGTTAGATTGCGGAAGAAGCGCCTGGTTATTTTAATGGAGATCACTGAGGTAATGATTTTTTGCTGCCGAAAATTCAAGATATTTGTGTACCTGACTGGTGGTTTCAAAAGGATGGCGCTACATGCCATACAGGTAACGAATCAATCGTCCTATTGAGGAAACTTTCAATGAAAACATCATGTCCTGTCAATTGGCCACCAAGATCTTGTGATTTGATACTTTTCTTTGGGGAGATCTGGGATCTCTCGTTTACGTTGATAAATCCGAAAGTTGTGAAGCTTCGAGAGCCAACATAACTCGTGTTATTCATGGAATACCGGCCGAAAATTTGAATCACAGAATGGGTCATTTAAGATTAAGGTAGTTAGGGCCACATTTGAAGGAAATTTTCTTTAAACGTTAAATGGAATGAACCAAGGTTAGGTTAGGTTAGGTTAGAGTGGCTGCCAGCGTACTTAGACCATGTTGATCCGTTGTGATACCACGTAGATCTTGTCCAATCTCCTTACTATCCGTGGGTAAACCATTCTGAGCTTTTGATGAAGCGGAAGAGGCATTTCACTTTCGTTTTTGCCAAATCACTGAGATTTTGAAAATAGTAAGCACCAAGATGTAGCTTTCTTTTGTTTGATAGGGCCGGGCAGTTACAAAGGAGAAAGGAGTCCATGCAGCTCCTACAGAAGTCGTTTGAGAAATGGCCTAGCCTTTCTGCGTGGCTACCTATTAAGCAGTGTCCCATGATGACACCTATGGTATCGCAAATATACGGTCTATCAAGCGAAATCAGTCCCTTTGATCTTCTCAAATCTAGCTTTGGATAAATTTGTTTGGTTGTTTGACACGTCGTGCCAAGACCCCATCTGAGGTTTGATTTGATTTGATTTAATGCACCCGTTTCGGGTACAATTGGTAATTTGATTCCATTTCTGGGGAGTTCATCAGCCTTACAGTTAGATGAATAGATGAATGTTAAAATGCGTTAACATCTCCTGCAGAGATGATCGGCAATCAAGGGCCGTCTTTGAATTTGTTGAGACCGATTCCAGGATTGGATGGCCGTTAACTGTCCGAGAAAATGGTAATATCCTTGGCAGATATTACATTCTCTTTCAACCAGGATAAGGCTTCTTTGATCGCCATGAGTTCCGCCTGGAACACGCTGCAATGATCAGGAAGACGGAAAGATAGGCCGCGATTCAGCCTGTCCGAGAAGACAACAGCAACCACTCCGTCATTTGTTTTGGAGCCATCGGTATAAAAATGGATCGAGTCGTTTAGCATAGGTTCGTTGCTCTCCCATGACGTTCTGTCTGGGATTATGACCCGGAAACTCTAATCGAAGTTCAACCTGGTGAGGGTGTAATCAGTGTTTTCAGGAACATTTGTTTATTCGTTTAGAATTTTTGAGTGGCCATATTTAGTATTTGACCACTGCTGGATGGCTTTAAGACGTATGGCTGAGTTAGCTGCCATTTGTTTGCCGAAAATATCTAGGTTGAAAGAGAATGTCTAATGCTGCTGAGGGTATTGTACGGAGTGCGCCACCGATGCACAGACATGCAGCTCACTGCACCTTGGCCAGTTCCTTGCTGTTTAAAACTGTTTCAAGTGCTGTGCACCATACTACTACTACTCCATAAAGAAGTATCGGTCTTATAACCGATATATAGAGCCAATGCGTGATACTAGGTTTCATTCCCCATTTCAAGCCTATGCAGGAATAAAGTGCTACCGTCGCTTACTTTACACTTTCTGTTATTTTTAGCTTCCAGTTAAGCTTCCTGTCCATAATAAGTCCCAGGTATTTTGCTTTTCTGAGAAGACTAGTTCGATTCCGTTTAGTGACGGGGGGTCAATGTGAAGAATTTTATATTTCCTAGTGAAAAGGACCAGTTTAGTCTTATGTGGGTTGACACCCAGTCCACAGCTGACCGCCCATTTGAAAAGTTTATGTAGTGCATTTTGGAGAACGTTTTTCTATTTTATAAAACAAGGGGGAGGGTTTTTATATGAATACACTCCTGAAAGTGGGCGTGGGTTGTACCGAAAATCGTTTTTTACTAAAGACGATTCCAAATGGTGGGGCTGGCAAACAAAATTTTAATGGAAAAATATAGATATTAAGATTTTCTTTCAAAGTTCCTTAACTTTTGACCAATACAACGTTTTTTCTGAAAAGTGGGCGTGGTAGAAGGAGAATTTTTCAAAGCGAGATCTCTGGCCAGAAATAAACGGCAGCAAATAAATCATGATTATAATACCATATGGTACAGACCCTTCTATGAAGATATATATGAGTATCTGACAGACCCCTATTTTTTCGCTTCTGCAAAGGATTTGGCTGGATGCCTATTTTTTGTTGACACCGGGAGCACCACATCATGTCCACATTCGAGTATCATAATAATACTCTATCATCACTTATTAATCTTTTCATGGATTTGTTAATACTTAAGAACGTCACGTGAACGTCAACAACCAATCAAAAAACAAAAAACTAGTCTCATCACTGGTCATTGGTCTTTTTTGTTCCCTTGAAAACTCTCTTTGTATCTATAATCGACCATCAAGTGTATCTATTGGTTCCAGCTGCACAAATTGGGTTCGAATCAGTCCGAGTCAGTATTTGACACAGAAACAAGGATTCAAATGTTTGGCGGTTAGACTTTTGCTACAATATTGGGACAATGCTATGCGGAATCTTAGTTGATATAAGTTTTTCATGAAACTTTGTACTCAGATGATTTGTCAGCTCGCGTCGGGAGCAGGCTTAGTGAAAACTAATGCGCAACAGTTCTTCCCATTAACCACCGCAACCTGATTTATTTTACCAGGTTTTCCGTAAATTCTGTCATCTTAACATTGGCAGCATGTTTTT
The DNA here is from genome assembly GCA_932526625.1 of Rhingia campestris. Lineage (NCBI taxonomy): Eukaryota > Metazoa > Arthropoda > Insecta > Diptera > Syrphidae > Rhingia > Rhingia campestris. Next base: position 107,787,414 of record OW052182.1, read on the forward strand.
TTAAATGATATACAACTAGAGTCTCATGCTTTGTAGAACTATATAAATGGAGTTCACCTCCGCGCTGATTAGTGTCATTAGTAGCCCCTTCCACCATACAATCATAATCGGTATTTCCATAGGGAAACACTTTCCCAAGATAAATCCCTTTCCATAATCCTCCAGATTACTATCATAGCCTACCTTGGTAAAGCATCTCTTTTTTTAATTTAAAAAAAATATATTTTACGACTTTTGCTAACGATCAGCCCATCCACATACTGTCATAAGGAGTCTGCTAACATATCATTCCCATTGGCATGTAAACAAGCACAATACCACAACAGTGCACCTCACTGCCGAGGGCGACAGCAAAAACACGAACACGTGCAGTAGCACGACCATCACCACTACCACCACGACAATCCACCTAAGCTTACACCTGAATTCATCAACTGAATTGGATACCATTTTTCATAGTGAAGGCAATGGGCCTCGCGCGACTCATGTGACTGTCTCGTGTCTTTTTAAAGCCTACCCACCTATAACCCATCCACTAAAGCAGCACTTATCCAGCGACTCCTGTATGCAAACCCTCCTCGTTTCTTTCAACTCGGATTGTAAAGGAGCAAAAGTAACTCGAAACCTGTGTACGCTGTGACTTACTAAATTGCTCCTTAAATTTAAATTTACGAAGCACAGTTTCAGATTTCAAAAGGGGGGCTTCGGAATAAGTCGGAAGGGTGTCCGTTTGGAAATGAGCAGAGCTACTCCTACGTGAAGCATTTTTTTTTTGTGTTGGTGTATTATTAATAGACATCCCTCACACGAGAGGAGGACTCGCTTTAGTTCGCTCGCTTACTCCTCCAACGCCTGGTGATATCCGGAAAAAATAGCTGTTCTAACGTGTATCCCCTGGTTGTGTGCTTGCGAAATCCCCACCCAGGCAATTTGAGTTTCGTATCTGTAAAGCTAGAGCATATACTCGGCGATATTTTTTTTTCTCCTTGCCGTCGTTTTTACTTATTGCACTCATTCTCCCCTCGCTCCGGCGCTCGTATATTGCAATGACTTAGACGTTGAGGACGACTACGACGCGACGATGGCGATGATGACGAGTTGACTATGACGATGACGACGACGACGACGGAAGTTAAATCCCAAAGGACTGCCACAGTTCTATCTTTTATTAAAAGTAAGCAGGCAGATGTGAGGGTTGAACCTTAAGCGCGCACAAAAAGGACTTTTCAGATTGTCTGAGCACTTTATAGATACGTACTACGTCGAGCGTAGATACTTTGGAACACAGGTATAAAAAATCATAACCGATGCGATGCTGCAACACATTCAGCGTTGAATATGTGAGAGCTCGTGTGGGGTTGTTTCTGAAAATGCTTACAATAAAAGAGAATTATTATAAATCGAAAGGACAAAGGGATATTTATTCGAATACCCTTAAAGGCGAGATGGTTTGAATAGAGAGCACTTGATGCTTGCATTTGAAACAAAAGACTCCAGCGTAGCGGTATGAAAAGCGTGAGCTTATCAATAAAGGAACCTCTGGGTTGAGGGCTTATTAAGCAACGTGTACGCGAGAGTGAAATAATATTATGAATACGAACACAGCCGAATACAGGATATTCGAAAGAGTACGCAATTTGAATTTTATATGCAGGCTTCCATTATTGTGAACATATTTTTACTGTTCCAAGTATCATCTGGCTAGCTTCGAGGAGAGGTTTCTGTGCAGATATCCTTCAGACCATATGGATGGAGGGTATACCTTGGCGCAGCACGAAGATGTTGTTACTTCATTTAAGGTTATATCCTGGGGGGGGGGTTCTAAAAAGAAATGCAATTTTTATGCAGAGATGCTTTGCCTTTGGGGACGAGAAGAGAATAAATTGCAAAGCAGCATAAAGGATACTTAAGGATTTGTGTTATATAATTGGATATACATCAAAACTTAAACGTAGTTGATTTATGACTCCAAAGAAAGCAATGAATCTTAGGATGATTTTGAAGAGATTCGCTTGCTAAGAGTTGTCTAAAGGAACTTATGATGAGGGTATCCCAGCAGCTGTTGAAAATTGCAATCTTGAATTAAACAAAAAACAAACTTCATCTTCATTTCTATAGCCCTATTTTCTAAGTTTGTTAAGTCCTACTTTTGTCGAGATGAATTAAGCATCTACAGAGGATTGGTGGGTTTTTCAACAGGGTGTCGCCCATTTGAGAATTGTGTGAAGAAGCTTTAGAATAAGGATTTTAAAATGTACAAAGAATATTTTAGTCGAAAAACATCTAGACAAGACACATTAACAGACATTATGAAGCGAATGTTAATATCTTCGGATCCATTTTTTAGCAACCAGAGAGTTAGAAAACCTTCCAAAAAAATTTGATTTGATTCTGAAGCTATCGAAATGTTTTTTAGAGCCCGATTTAAACAACCAACCGCAGACTGAAATTATTGACTACTTTTCGGACTTGGAATAGTTACTATTACACAAATAATTTGTTAACTACACCAAGCTAAGGTAATAGATTTATGTTCCCAGATACACAACATATTTTTATTTGTTTTTTTTTTTTTTTTTTTCAAATATTAAATACATATTTTAAAATCTAACTTATTTGTCTTCAATCAAGATGTAGCTGTTAAAATGTTTAAAAAAAATTTAACTTATATATTATAAAGCGTCCGCCAAATAACTTTTTTTTTTGAAAATGCTATAAAAAAGAACTACTGAATATTTTCTCAAATTTCTTTTTTTATTTGAAAGTAAAATCCTTCCGGTTAATAATGGAAAATAATTTCATTCAAATGGCTGCCTCGGCTGGCCATGCGAATGGCCTACACGATCGGTTCAATTTGTAAGCACATTATCGATTGTGTGCAGCTGTATTTCACCAATGGCTTCACGAATATTGTTCTATAAAGCGTCAATTGTCTCTGACTTGTCGGCGTAACACTTATCTTTTACGGCACCCCACAAATAATAGTCCAACGGTGTCAAATCGCAGCTCCGAGGTGGCCAAACGACATCAGCTCTGCGGCTGATAATGCGATCTTCAAAAACAGGGCACAAAACATCGAGTGTAGCTTCGGCTGTGTGGCACGTAGCGCTGTCCTGTTGAAACCAAACGTTGCCAATATCCTCCTCTTCAATTTTTGTGAACAAAAATTCGTTCAACATGGCCCGATAACGATCGCCATTGACTGTAACGGCCACTCCTTGCTAATTTTCGAAGAAAAATGGCCCAATTATGCCTCTGGACTAAAATCCGCACCAAACAGTGACTCGTTTTGGGTGTATCGGCTTTTCAATGTATGCGTGCGGGTTTTCTGTGCCCCAAATGTGACAATTTAGCTTGTTGACATACCCGCCAAGATCAAAATGAGCTTCAACTGAAAAGATGATTTTTTTTGGCAAAATCGGCATCTTCTCTAAGTCGATCGCAGGCCCACTTAGGGAAGCGAAAACGCATTGGATGGTCAGTTGACTTCAACTCCAGAACCAATTGGACTTTGTATGGCGTCATACCAAGGTCTTTATGCAAAATTCGCCTCAATGATGTCTCCGAAATGTTCAATTGTTGAGAACGACGGTGAATTGATGTTGATGGCGCTTCACGCACACTTTCTGCCACAGCAGCAATATTCTCGGGTGTACGCACTGTTTTTGGCTTTTCACGCTTTGGTTTATCGATGAGGATGTTAGTTTCTTTCACTTTTTTCACAAGACAACGAACATACGGAGCTGACGGTGCTTCTCTTCTTCCAAAATCCGTACGCAATTTTCGCACACATTCTGCAACATTACCATGATTTTCAAAGTAATGTCGCAATATTTCCCAGCGTTGTTCAAGCGTATACACAACCATACTCGTTCAGCGGAAGGATAAAACTAATTATCTGTCAAATCAGACATGAGCTAAGTGTTACCATTCACGAAATAAGCACTAGTTGAAAAAAACGTTAGATGGCGGACCCGTTATAAGAATATTGAACTAAAAAATGATATACTAGTGTTTACAATTGAATTTAAAATAAGGAAAATATTAAATTCACAAATGCTTTTTTATTCTGTTAATCCAAACTCCTCACTCTAATATATGCACCAAAGAATACCAAACAAGCGTATTTAAAATTTTATAACGGCATTATCTCAAAAACGTGAAGTGGTGGAGTTTTTTTTTGACTTCGGATTCGAATTCAGCTCACAAAAAAACCTTTCGAAAAGTATATATTGGTCTAGGCAATAAAAAGCTTTATAATTATCACCATTAGTCAAGCATTTCTGCCCCACTGTGTGTTGGCAAAGCGAAGCCCCAAAGCGTAATTGTGTTTTCGCCTTTACGGACAGACGGACCGACAACGGACTGAATTCCAAAAAAAAAAACACTTTTTAAGTTCCGCTATCATCGTTATGTCAGAATCTAAAACTCGAGGTCGAAAATGGACACGAAAACAACATCTTTAAAATGAAATGTCCACAACATTAGCTAGGTGGTAAAACGGACAGGAATGCAACACTTAAGGCATAGAAATTTGTACCAACAATTAATATCTATGGACTTTGGAAATTGTCAGATGAAAATACGTTTTTTTTTTTTGGAAGCTTGCCCATAATGCCCGCTGAATATCAAGAATATTCAAATTACAATATTCCATTCGAAAAGTTGATCGTTCAAATACTGAACTATGACAGCCAAAATGGTCATGATGGTTTACAAAAACACGTTAATAGTGTTTTTATATTTAACAAAAATATATATGGAAACCATTACTACGTCTATCTTTTCAATATTTACATACTTCAAAATTTGTTTTTACCAAAGCTAATAATCCCTATCTGAAAAACGCAAAATACTGCCCTCAACATTTACAGCACTAAAATAACTCAATTCGGATTATACGCCTCATGTGTCACAAATAGCCATTATGGGGGCAACAAATCTATGTTTTAAAAAAAATCCCATCTCCACTTCTTGTGTTTTCAATTTATTTGCTATTTCCAATTAAATAAAAATTTAATTGAACCACATGCTAAAAGTGTCAACCGCAAATCAAAGCTTTGTTAAAATGGCAAAAAGGAAAAAAAAAACATTTTTATTTTATATAATAAAAAAAATTAACATATTTTTGATTAATTTTAGTTAGTATAGCTTCCATTACGATATTGAGTTTAATATCCAAATGTTTATAGGTGACGGATTTATAATTTAAATTTGACCTCTGTAGGTTGGAATTTATTTAATTTTGTCTGAAGTGTAATAGGCTTATGTTCTGAAAATTGCGGTTAATGACGAAATGTTTCTTTTTTTCGCACGGATTAAAACTTCGACAACAAACACATGGCAACATTTTGTGCAACTATAACAAAGCCATTTTGTATTTTATATCGACAATTAAAATATCCTTGCTATTGCAAAAAGTGCTCTCTGGGAGGAGTAGGAGGCGTTTGATTGCTTTTTTTTGCAAATTCATGGCATATCCTGTTGCCTACTACATAATTACATAATTTCGTTCGTGTTCATTGAAAAGTTCTAACCAAATGTGACTTTCATTTGCCATGTGAGTTTTGACATCAATTAAGTGCACATTATGGTCACTTGGCAAATACATATGTAACACGGGTGTGACACGCAAGTTTTGACGGAGCGAAAATCCATTAGGAGGAAGCTACTCACCAGGGGTGAGGGGAGGCAGTATAGAAGAGGAAACAATTGAAATCGGGTGGCTATTAATGTGAATGGGGAGGACTGTATGGCTATGTCCTGCGACTGGCTGTATTCTGTTTTGAGAATATCTGCATCTAGTGGCAGTAATAAAGTAATCATAACATCCTTAGGCATCCCACTTGTCTTAGCTGGGATAAGGGTTGCAGATTTGACGAAAAATTTGGAAAAAAAAGCATATAGCACAGCAAGTTCAGTGCACGTTCGTATGTATCCTGACATTTTATAGAAGATGAAGCTGAGTGAATTAGTGTAAAAGACCTCATTATGTGGCTTGCTGCAACTAATTTAATTAACTCTCCAGCCATTTTTTTGATTGATTTCATGCAGTGGTACAAGTAACCTTGTTTTTTTTTTGTTCCGCTGATTTAGTCTTATCATAGCTACATGATGTTGCCATGAAAAGTCTGGATCAACAATTCTACCAATAAGATGTCTGAAATCCTCTTATTTTACAGAGGTGTTCTACATTACGCTATGATTTCCGACAACGATATCTCATTACAAACTAAGCGGAGAATTACTCTTGCAAATCTGTGTTTCTTCGGGCTAAGAAGGAAATTTATAACCGAATACCTCACTAGCCCTACTAAGAATCATCAAAATCTTGCTATACGGGATAAAAGCATACACGGTATCAAAAGCAGATGCAGCAAAGGAAAACCTCGACTTCAGTGAAGTGGACAAATAGAAACCGATCTAATTCAATTGGGGGCAGTTATCTAGGAACCGACCAATTTTGAGAAGGATTTTATTAGGGGCCCAGGTTTAATTCAGAGACACATAAGAGTAAGTGAATTTTCCAATGTGATTTGCTGACCTGTGGATTTGTTCTTTCTTAAAAAGTTTGTTGCACACTTTTGTTACGAGTTTAATTGTACTAGATTTTCTAATCCTCACTTTATAATCATTGGCAGGTGAATGAATTTGTTCCCATCTTATCATGTGGACAAGGGCATTATTAGTTATCAAAGGTATAAGTATTGTGTTGGTATTTCAAAAAATAAAAGTACGGTAGTCTTATGACCCTTAATCCTTGACTCTTAACATACCGAGGGAGTTTTCATTGAGATTGATAGAGATTTTTTTTATACCATATCCCATAGGGTTATATTAGTTTTGACAATAAGTTTGTAACATAGAAAAATAATGTCGATAGACATACCTAAAAGTATATGGATCGAGATCAGAATCGCTAGCTAAGTCGATCTAGCCATGTCTGTCTGTCCGTCCGTCCGTCCGTCCGTCTGTGTGTCACCGATTTTTGGGTCTTAAATTTTGAGCTAGAGTGTTGAAATTTTGGTATATAGACTCTCTGGCCGACTAAGCAGAACAAGTGTGAACATTTTTAAAATCTTTTGAACCAAACCGTAAGGAATTTTAAAGAAGTGTCTAAGCAACATATTTAGAGAATATCAATATATACATTTCGACTATTCGCCCACTTTTTGGGGGCGTTTTATAAAAACGGTTTTTGGTTCATTTTTAAAATATTTGAAAAAAACTTTCGATGCAAGATCATAAATTATGATAATATGAACATTTCGTCTCTAGATCCTTTTAACCCACGCCCACCTTTTTGGATGCACTACCCCAAGGCAATATAAAAACGTCGTTGTTTGTCGAACCATAAAAGATTTTTAGAAACTGTCTGAACAATATTTTGGGAAAACGTCATTTTCTATCTTTTATTGCCATAAAGTCCACATTTCGGGGATATTAGTTTTAAGGATGGAATGGGATAGGGTATTCAACGATCCGCACAGCCTTTTCATATGTTTCTTCTTATATATCGATCATTACTATTTCACTTAACTGTATACCTTACTGGACTGTTCAACATTATTTACTTCATGGAATCTTTGGGGGTTATGCAACCATTGACCTATAGTGAAATGACTTCAGTGAAACATCCAGGGGTATGCAACTGTTAATAGAAGCTTCCTAAATTTGGAGTTCGGAATCGGCGTTAAACTGGAGGTCCCTTTTTTGTAAATACGACGCCTATTTTAGGACTTATATGGGTCGATTGTAATACACTTCAATTAGGTATAGTCGGGTGTTCTTCTTTATTCATCATGAAGCCACTCAACACTATCCTACGATCTTCATGTTCTCAGAAACCTCTAAAGATTTGATAATGAGATATTGAAGAGTTCTAAAATATTTTATTGGGAGTGGGTTTCAAATGTTCTGCACCTCCAACAAAGATTCGGACAGTGACAGAGAACAAAAGGTGTAGCCTCGTCATCCCCGCAGCCTCTGCAGATGTCGTCATCCTTAAGATTTAGTTTCATTGTTTATTGTCTCAGGAAGTGTTATGACTAGTGTTGGCCCCTATTAACTTGCCATGCCGTAGAAGTTTCTTGGTTCTGTCATATTGTGGATGGCGCTTTCCTGATATCTGTCAAGCAATGATTTCCACCTGATATTGGATCTCTAAACTTGTACCCCACTGGATTACTGAGGTGGTTCGACTACATAGTATGCCTAAAACGGCTCTGACTAGCTATTTTTGCAGGGGCAAGTTGTTCTGTAGTTGTTGCGACGTTGATAGGCGAATTACCATGACTCCTTTAAAAGGATTATGCACAAGTGCCAAGATAACGTTTTTGTAAGGTATTGTAGTACTGTAATACGATGAAACTGTTGTGTTGCTGATCTTGACATGAAGTTGATGTCATGATGTTATATTGAGAACATAATTTACCCCATTTAATTGGAGAGACGTGTTGTAATTATTAATATAAAGTATGACTTCAGCTATCATAGGTCACATATCAAAAATGTGCTGAGCCCAAATAACAGCGAAATTGGTAAGTCATGTCTGAAACAGTACTCCAAATGCAGACTTTGCTTTTCTGAGTTGGCAAAAATTGAGTAGTACTACTACAAACTGCCAAGTATATCATTACAAACCCCTTAGCTTCAGTCCCATTTGAAGAAACCGTTGGTCATTTGATGGACAACACTGTCAAAAAAATGCTCGCTCCCGTTTTTGTTAAAGGTGTTCGGAAATAACATTTCAATAACGAACCATATAAACCCTACAGTGATATTGACCTAGTTGATAGCTATGCACATTGCATAGCTAAGAAGGCTAGGACATGTGAAGCAAATTAACACTGACAATAATATTTACGGAGTTGTGAAGAAAACTCGCCATAATTGGTCCCCCGGTCACGGTTACTTTAGTGGAGAGGGATATTGGTTGAGGTACAGGTTTATCCCGGACCATACCGCCATCTTAGAAGACAGAGAGTGGTCCGTTATATAATGCATTATGGTCTAATCGCTTTTATTGGTTCCGTGTCGTATATTAATCAAGGTGTTTAGATCAAAGTATATTTGACAAGCCAGTTTGACAGAATTAGAAGATCAGCCGTATCTGTTATTATGGGTGATCCATTTCGAGGTTCCCTACTTTTTTAAAGAAAAAAACACAGAGCGAATAGTACGCTCAGTAGGCCGATTATGTTGACCATAAGTTGAGCGAAGTGCACGAAACACATTCCTCACAGAACGTGAATTTTCATAATAAAGTTGAACAATTTGTAAACGTTGTTCACGCGTACGTCTTTCCATTATGAAATGCCAAACAACACTAAACAAAAATAACATGTCAGCATGACACGACTCACACGTGATCTGTCAAAAAAGGCTATTGAAAAAAGTATCTCTACTTGGATCACCCTTTATTGATCACCTCCAGTACCACCTGGCGCAGGTAATAATTTTGCTCTTAAATAATAATCCTCTGGACCAGCTCCCGAAAATAAAAGTCCTTTTTGGAAAGGCTGAACTATATGTTATGTTGGTTTCACACTTCTATGGGCTTTTGTGATGGAATTTAGATTGATTCATTTTGGTGTTTGATTGCATATTTTAGACCAAATTTGACACTAAGGGAAGGTATCGAGTTGTTGCAATCAGTAATTGTGATGAATGACATTGGAGTAATGTTGTAGTGTGAATATCATGGAAGGACATTGAAATACTTCACATGAGATAATAAACTAGGAATTGGTTCGAATAAAGTTTACCAGTTTTTGATGACTTTTCATATGAACTATATGTATAGGTGTGGGGACAAAGACGATTTAATAGATTTAATGGTTCGAATAAAGTTTACCAGTTTTTGATGACTTTTCATATGACCTATATGTATATGTGTGGGGACAAAGACGATTTAATAGCATTTTACAGGTGGAACTGAATATCATGCTTAAACTAGAGACTGAATCTAAAAATTTCATGAATTTCAATTGACCACAAATAGGGTGAAATGCATCATAAGGCAATATCACATGGCTATGAACTAGTTCCAGAAAACTTCTCCAACTTTAACCGAATGCGCTTGACCGGGGATACAAACTTAGGATAGATTTTACATGGAGATTTGCAACTTTGCAAGGCCGTTTGCCTTCGATGACGAAGTCAGCTGCTTCAAATGAATTTGAAATATTTGTCAAAACTGCTAAGAGATGTTAATACACGCAGATGATTAGAAACACAAAGCCAATGAAAAATATTGACCACATACCCAATGTCAGTGAAATAGGCGATAGAATACCGCGACAACCTCACATATAAGTAGGAACGCGGCTATATTATTTTGATGTGCCCAAATAACGATCAGAGTCTATCTTTTACAGAACGAAGTACTGCACGCCAATAAAGGTCAAAATGATATAAAACGCTAGGTTAGGTTAGGTTGTAGTGGCTACACACGATGCGCGTGCACACTTAGACCCTAAAGGTCCGTTGTGGTACCACGTTGATCTGTCAACTTTCCTATGTTCGTTCGCCTAATTGAACCATTCAGAGCTAACTGACTAACTGTAGCGAAGGAGGCTTCTGACATTAATATTAGCCAACTCACCTAGGTTATCGAAGAAGAACTACCCCAGATGAAGATTTCTTTTTACTGTGAGATCTGGACAAAAGCATAAAGGGTGAGTAATACTTTCCTAATCTTCTTCGTCTAAGGTGCTTCTACAGAAGTCATTGCTGAAGAGGCCTAGACTTTTTGCGTGTAGGCCTATGGGACAGTTTCCTGTTAGGACACCGATTATGGTGCTGATGTTTGGTCTGTTCAGCATTGTCAAGCAGATGGAGCGCTTCTGGTTAAAGTTAGGCCAGAGTTGCCTAAATATTTGACCGTGTGTCCCGTTTATCCATCTGCGGTTTGCTTTCTTGATCGCATCCAGTTTGATCTGTAATATTCATGTAGCGATGGGCATACCTATCATATCTACTGGCGGTAGAATATCAAGGATTGTGCCCTATCTGGCAAGTTCATCTGCCTTACAATTCCCTGGTATGTCTCTGTGACCCGGCACCCAAAAGATGTGAATGGTAAAATGCTCCGCCACCTCGTTAAGAGACAGTCGGCATTCGTGAGCTGATTACGAATTGAACGAGGTTGCTTCCAGGGATTTGATTGCCGCTTGGCTGTCGTTGAAGTTGCTAATGATATGCTTGTAGATATTACATTCCTTTTCAGACAAGACAAGGCTTCTTCGATTGCCATGATTTCCGCATGGAAAACGCTACAATGATTGGGAAGGCGAAAGGATATGCTTAGGTTTAAAGCGAAAAATGAAATAAGATATCATTTATGACCCTTTAAGAGCATCAAATTTAGCTTCTCCATGAATTCGTATGTGTGCAGTTATATTTTTGCCACAAAAAATGAGAACTCCTATTTAACGCCGACTCCGAATTTGAGATGCTTCTCATAACAGTTTTAACCCTTGAATGCTTGTCAGACTTTCGTAAGAGGTGGATTTGAACCGGGGAACCCGCTCTCATTAATCCAACGCACTTATCATGCATAGACCACAACGCCCAACGTTTGACTAAGGCTGGATACAGAGTTTAAGATAAAGGAATGCCAAGTTTTTTGAGACACAGCTAGGCTGGGGAATTATCTGCGCAGAGTAGTGGTCTTTTTTGTATCACATTTGTAAATGCTGACAAACAAGCTAAGGTGCAAAGAACTGCGCAGCACAACAATCTCAAGTTTTGACGTTGAGTTTAACGAGATCTGTAATCAAGGTCTAAATCTCACTGAAAAACGTGTTTATCGAGCTTGGTATAGGTTTATTCTGATCTCGCACTGGAAAACTTAATATACCTGTACAGTGTACATGTGCGACCATCGCAACTTTGTAGTCAAATGCTTTGGAAATATCTGACATGGAAATAAAGTGGCTCCTTTTTTCCATACACAGCTCAGATAACTCTACAGTTTACACGGTAGAATGAATCAATGGCCACCGGAAAGTGCAATAAATTTTATAAGGCAGCGTGGACATCGACCGAACGATGTGTCACACAGGTGGACATTTCACCCATATCCCTGAGAAGGATTTCCGTAAACGATGTTATAACATCTTACAGAGAGTGCAGATAGTCCGTCACCTGTTGGGTGTTGACCGTAAATCACGTTCTCCTGAACAAACAAAGCGGGCAAAGAACAAAGTGAAGAGTGAAGAGATACTATTTAAATCCTTGTGGATACGTGAACATGCAAAATTTATAATTCTCTAGACTGCACTCTATGGGACTATTGAGGGTTTCGGGTTTACAAATCAATCTCTCGCAACCCTTAAGGAGAACATCCGTCATGAAGATGAGAACCTATTGCCCGAAGTGGTGTAGAGTGTAGACAGCCATGGAAAATGCTTTAAAAAGAAATAAACTGATTCATCAATACCGACGCCTACAAAACATAATGCAACCAAAAATTTGGAGGAGACCTAAACCTAAAACCCCCGCCCTTCAGAGAGTCTGCAAATATCAAAAGTCATACAAATGTCAAGCAAGGCTTACAAGTTTTTAATCATCCTTAAAAAAAAATATACTGAGAACGAAAATGAAAGCATTGCCCTAGGTATTGCCATGTTTAAGGACAATGTAAAATTTTCTGCGACTGCAAATACTTTTTCCTCGAATAATCAATTATCGTCAGGGCTTCTAGAGAAGCTACACTTAAATCTATATGCTTTCAAACAAGATGCCAACTATGACGTCAATAGCAATTTCTGAGTCGTGATTTTATTACATACTTCTTCAATCTCCACCGACAAAAGAAACCATCCTCTGACCCATCGACAGAAATAAAATTCAGAGATTTCGATAGATGATTGCGAACACTCACAACAAAACACATCGCCCACAAGCAAATCTCTGACGTGTCCATTCAGGCGTGTCAAAATATTGTTTTGCATTAGACTCGTTTCCCACAATATGTTTGCCGAATTGCTACCCTGTACCTACCGAAGCATCCAAAGCTCCGCTCCGATAACACCCTCCATTGCATAAGCAAAATTATTCACCATAACCTAGCTAAATTGTAGTAAATCCCATCGACTAAGGTAAACCTATTTCCTTCAGGTTCGATACTATTTTTCGAATTGGTTCGGTTCGGATTGCTAAGGTACGAAAAAAAAAAAAACAGAGAACAAAACTTTTTCTCCAAATCCTTCGTGATAACTTAGAGCTTCAAATACTTGCCATGTTTCTCTGTCGAATTAATCGATAAGCTCAATAAAAAAAATTTAAAGTCAAGAAATGATTTATTTTATCGTTCAAAATGCTATCAAGCAAGGAGTTTTAACGTTTCGCTCCTTGTGGGAGGTGTAGATATCCTGCGGCATTTTATATATCAGACTCCGTTGTTTTTTTTCTCATTCGTCGTGTGTGCGTGTGTATGCTGACGCGGAGAAATTATTGTTCCTAAACACAATGAATGGTTTTAAATTGCGCTCTTAAATTTGTTCGCAATTAGATTTTTCAATGTCAGAACAACACATATGGATGAATGGATAGATGGATGAAATGAAATAGGGATGACTTTAAGAAGTTGTTCGATGGTGAGAATACGAATTTAATTTATTTGAAATTATCGGGAATGTTGGGAATGATGTTTTGGAGTTGGATTACACATTTTGATAGATGATGTACTTATGTGATTTCGATTTTAAGGATTTTTTTGGTCCTTTGGTTACAAATGGATTTAAGATAATTGATAATTTTCTAAATGTAAATGTGTTAGCTTGTTGGCTGGTGATGTTGTATGGTGATGATAAGTGGATCACTTGCGACTATTAGTCGTGGTAGAATTCCTCACATTGACCCCCCGCCACTTGACAAACTAGCCTTCTCAGACAAAGCAAAATACCTGAAACTTATTTTGGACAGGAAGCTTAACCGGAAACTGAACTTAATAGAAAGAGTAAAGAAAGTGACAGTAGCACTTTATTCCTGTCAAAAATCCATAGGAAATATGGAATGAAACCTAGTATCAAGCATTGGCTCTATAGCTCGGTTATAAGATCGATACTTCTTTATGAAGTAGTGTTATGGTGGTTGGTGTTTTCTCAGACAGGCTAAATCTCAGCCTATCTTCCCGTCTTCTTTATCATTACAGAGTGTTCCAGACGGAATTTATTGCAAAGAAATCTTATCCTGAAAGAGAATGCAACATCTGCCAAGGATGTTAGCATTTTCTCGGACAGCCAAGCGGCCATCAAATCCATGGAATCAATATCAACATATTCAAAGACAACCCTATATTGCCGCTCATCTCTGCAAGAGATGTCAAAGCAATTTATCATTCACCTATGCTGGATGCCTGGATGCCTAGTGACATTCCAGGGAACCGTAAGGCTGATAAACTTGCCAGACCTAAATAACTAAATAACCAGTTGTACCCGACAAGGGTGAATTAGGTATATCTATATGGAAAAGCGTACTAGCGCAACATGCTAACAGCAAATCAAATCTCAGATGGAGTCTTGTCAGTAGCCAGACGAATTTGGGCAAAGCTGGATTTGAGAATAACCAAGGGACTGATTTCTCTCGATAGATCATATCTACTTTAGCGCCACCATAGGTGTCATCACTAGAAACTGTTTACTAGGCAGGCACGCAGGAAGGCTTGCCCTCCAATCAAACGACTTCTGTAGGAGCTGCATAGACGAAGATGAAGAAGAAACAATAGTTTATCTCCTTTGTAACTTCCAAACCCTATCAAACAAAAAGAAGCTCCAAATTGGAGCTTACTATTTGTAAAGTCTCAGCGAATTGACAAAAACGGAAGAAATTAAAAGTTTAGAATGGTTTTCTCACAGATAACAAGGAGAATGTACAGTATCCTCGTGGTATCACAATGGACCAAAAAATGGTCTAATGGCTGGAGAACTCGCTGGCAGCCACTCTAACATAACATATGTTGGGGTGACCAGGGAATCATCTACTAAAAGCTGCTTACCTTCAGTAAAACTCTTGTTCGAAAAGAAGCAATCGCCCATAAGTGGTCAGCTTTGCCAACTAGGATAGGTATTGTGTTTCTTTAAGATAACAACAGGCAACACACACATCGATAGTGACTCATCAGCAGCCCTGGGAGCTTGGTTACTTCATAGTCCGGACCTGGCACCAAGTAATTACCACCTTTTTCTGTCCATGGCGATTTTTGCTGGTGAAAACACACAACGAGCGAAAATTGCATACAATTTTATGCAAAAGTATCATGACAATTGATAGTCAAATGATTTGGTAGATCAATGCTGGGAGAGAGCAAGTAGACAAAATTAAATAGCATTGGTTTGGAATTAAACTTCGCATTTCATGGTAGTAACCACTGCACCATAACCATAAGTCCTCAATTATATTGAAAATAAAATTATATAGACAACCTGAAAAAGGAATAAAGCATTACAAAAAAAGATACCGTCTGAAGTAAATTTTGTCATTCTCTCCTGACATTTTACTTCCAAATAATATCAGGCTCCATCATTAAAATTTAAAATCCGTTCTTCAAAACCCAGGATACCATTTTTCCTGGTTTACAAATTACCCACTTAAATACGCAACAAAACTGCAAAGCATTGTCATTCACCTAACAAGTCATGTAATCCTTATCAATTGAATTAGGTTTCCACTGACCTATCTACATCGAGTCCTTATAGCACAAAAAAAATATATAAGCGCCCCTCTTAATCTAGACAAATAGGAGACATTTTGCTCTCGACTTAGTATTTATATGTATCTAAAGAAATGCATTTGGATACTTGAGACTTACCTATCGTACTCGCGATTGTCTTCGTCGCATCTGGCATCCTGTAGTTCCCTCCAGCTTTTGCCATGACGGCACGTTGTTACCAAAACTAGGTCCCGTCCGTTATGCAAATGAAACAATGAGTTCCGTGTCTCTGAACCGATCCCATGGACATATCTACAACGAATACGAAAAAAAAAACGAATTAGAGAGTAGAACAAGAGTTACAATGAAATTAGCGATAGTTTTGTGTATCTTCTTGTGAGAAAGGGAATAACGACGACTCTACAACTTTCATTAATTCCATGAATGGTCTGGCAGAATGAACGGAATGAGCAGGAATAGGAAAAAAAAATGATAAAATGAAACGAGAATGTATAAGGAGTGCAAATACAAAGCAGAATAACAAGAAGAAGAAAGTTTTTCCTCTTCCAACAAAGAGAGGCAAGCAAATAGAAGTTTTTGTAAAATGCCCTCAACTACTTGAAGGTTGGTGCGGGTTCGGGAATACTTAGAGGTAGTTTTTCAGCCAATGATGGAGCGCTATCAGATTTTTGCAACCACCCTCCCTCCAACGGCCATCATGCCACCACCAACCAGGCAATAACACTCCGGTATCAGTTTGAATGGGCTACTAAGCGAAATAAAACTTTTTCTGAAAGCCACCACAGCCATCGATATGGATGCCGAGAGAGCTGTCCTGTGTATCCTTTTTTCTGTGCAGTTGTTGTTGCACAGAACATCAGTCCATTGTGTGGTGTTTTATTTGTTTCTACCCCCTGCTGGTGCTCTTGTCAGCTGCTGCTTGATCGCCTTCGAAATTGCCATAATAACTAAAACTTAATCAGACAATGGGTCCCGATAGGAGGTGGTTCTCTTCTCTAAGGCTCTGGGAGACCGGCACAAAACAGGCCAGTACCAGTAGTAGTGGGGAAAAACATTCAATTGCCTTGCCGCGCGCCGGTCTTGCAGATTGATTTGTACAGATTGCACAGCGATATGTGGTATGTGCTGCTCGTATAGGTTAGGTCCGTCTTTGACCTGAGGCCTGACGCTCGACAAGGATAAGGATGAGATTTTATCAACAGTTAAACAGTAGCAAAAAAAATAAAATGAGGGAAAAATAAAAACTTGGAATTAACAATAAAAGCGGAAAAAAGAGGCCAACGTAACTGTTCAATGGGGACCAATTGAAATTTGAGTTTTTCTTAAATTTTTTTTTTTTTTAAGGACAAGCACAACCGGAGAGAAATAATGTAAAAGTAGGGAAAACGAAATTGGAAAGGCGAGTCTTGCAATAACCATAGACAACAAAATTACCTAAATGTCTTCAAGAGGATGAATAGAATCGGGAACTGGATGGAGTGGATCGGACTGAACGACAAGGAAAAAGGAAGAATCTCTTGACCGATATTGGATTTTTTTTGCCTTTTCTCGTCCTTTTGTTTCTTTGCACCGTCTCATCCCCTAAAAGAGTTTTTTAAAGTATCGTTTTATCTTGAGAAGATGTTCTTATTTTTATTTGCGCTGAAAAAAGCAGCTTGTTCTCGTCGTTGTCGTCTTTTAAGGATACCAAGTGTAAATCCGTCGCGCTCTTAACTACATTTAAGCAAATTGATTTCAATTTAATCAGATATTCTTGGGAGTTTAATGCGATTAGCTATGAAATTTATGTATCTGTTAAAAATGCGGATTTTATTGTTTACCGACAATGGCCTTTGGCAGAGTACATCCCTGGGGGGATAATTTTTATGGGGTTTGGCGTATCGAGTAAGGATTTATTACCGTTATTGTTATTATTTAAATAAAAAAGGGATTACTTTTCAAGTGAGGATGGTGTGGCGGGCGGGTTTGGCTCCCTTTAAAACGTTCCCTTTTCTGTGTAATTTAGCGATGTAGATTAGGGATAATAAAATTGATGATTTCAAGTTATTGATTGGGTTCTTTGGGTGTCCTTTTCATCGTTTTTACGCTTTAAATGGAAAATTCATATATATTTTTTTATGAATACTTATAGCGTTCGATAAGTGAGAGGGTTTTGTTTATTTATTACTTTTCTTCTTTGTGTTAATTTTCGATTATGAGAAGCTATCGGGATGTGCAAGGATTTTCGTTGAAAGGGAATGGATTTTCTTTCGGAGAAATCGACGTGCTTGAGATTATCTAGAAGAAGCAAGGGATGTACATGTCATAATTAAGCTTCTACTCGTTGTCATTGCCTTCAATGTTATTAGACAGATTTTGATTTTGATTGTTAATTAATTATTGAGGCTTTATTTAATTAAAGCAAGTTGTATGTTTAATTAGTCGGAGTTCGTGACGTGCCATTGTTGTTTCAAGAGGTTTTTGTTGTTATTCTTTTTTTGACGAGGATAACTGTGGTGGATTTGTTGGTATACATAATTAATATTTTTGTAATGTGGTTCTGAGTACATACATACAATATGTGACATCAAGTTAAGTGTGTGTATATTCGTTAAAAGATAATTAGGATGAGCATTTAATTGATGTGAATGTTTAAGAGATATTTTGAAACATGTGCTGTGAGTAGAATGGTAGATACTTTCAGTTTTTGTAGACAAAATGTGCGTCGGGAGACGTGATGTGTAATGGCTGGTTCAATCTGTGTTCGTGTCAGAAAATAATAATATTCAGTCATTAACTTTCATTTGTGTGCGCGTTGTTGTATTTTTTTTGTGGAACTGCAGATTTATAGTTTAAAGATGGATCTGAATGGCATGTTTCAAAACCATCTCATGATTATAATACGCTCTTAAAGCCGAATTATTTCGTCATCCCTTGGTACCATACAATTCAGCTAGCGCAAAATATGTTGACTGAACTGAGACCATAATATCGAAGACAAAAAAAAAAGAATACAATTCGCAGCAAAATATGGGACGTTTTTTAAAGGTTACAAAATAGCAATATACAGCTGTAGTACGACCAATACTCACATATTGTTGTTCAGTAGGGTATAATGCCATGAAAAGGGTAAAACACATAACATGATTTATCAAAGTGGAAAGGATGTTAACTGAAAACAGGAGCCAACTGCAGGTTTAGAGACAATCCTCAACCGTAGACCAATCGATCTTGGTTTAAAAAAAAACATTAGAGAGTGAAAAACCCATGAAACCTAACCCTAACCATGGTCTTAAATTGTTAGATGTTATAATTTTAGGGACCCAGAATAGTATTCCAACATATCACTAGACCACTGCATCAGCCAATTTAACCAAGGCAGAAACTTTGAGACCCTATTGAATACACTCTAGCCATGGAGGGCGGCTTGTGACTCTGTTACAATGAAACTTTATGCCGAACTTTATCGCATGAATTGAGTTAAACTTGTGTAGCTTGTAACTAAATGCCTAAGCATCATCAAAAATACTGGAGTCGTATATTCTACAGCGATTTTTCAGAGCTGAACAAGAAACAACTCACTCAACATTAAGAGAAATTAAGGCTGGTGTAGCTCAAGGCAGTGTTCTAGGTCCAGTACTATATCTCCTATTTACTAGTGATCTACCAGATCAGATTAAATGACCTGAAGTCAGTTTATATAAATTTTACGTTAAAAAATGTACCACACATTCCAGTATAGAGTAAGGTAGTGGAATATTCAAATACAGCTAAATATTTAGGGATGACTCTAGACGCCAAACTGCGCTGGAAAGCACATGTAAAGAATAAAAGAGATGAATTTAACATCCGCTACAGTAAATTATTGGCTTATTGGAAGATACTCATCCTTATCCAATTACAAAAATTATTGCTATATAAGCAAATTCTTAAACCAGTATGGACCAAAACAAACTTGGATATGAAATTTGAAGAAAATCAAGCCGTTTAGGCTGGGGATACCATCACGGACAGACGGATCGACGAACCGACGGACGGAAAAACCACTTTTTTGGGTTCCGCTATCCTCATCGTAATGTTAGAAGCAATCTAAATTTCGACGTCGAAAATTTTCACGAGAACAATATCTTTCTCTTTGTAAGAGAAAGTTAAAATTAACGACATTTACATCTGCACGTGGACTATAAAAAGCCTATAGATATAGTCTACAGGACTACCAGATAAAATATAAAGCCATGACGTCCGAAGACATCTTCTTGAGAGGGTGTACAGACTCCATCGCAAAGGTTATTATCACATGAGATACCAAAAAACGGACAAATGACAGACCACGAACATAGCTTAGTGTCGGAGAAAACGGCGATAGACATCCGGACTAGAAAATCCATCGGATTCCAAATTAGGCTGGTTGTAATTAAAAATGCTGTCAAGTATCTGGGAACAGCTCTACATTGTAAACTTCCATTAAAAATACACAAATTATTGTCGCAACAGGTTCGTCAGTATCCAGGGTGTAGCTTTTTTTCTCAAAACCATGTGTGCATGTGTACTTCTTGCATGATAGCTGTTCCTCCTGTTTTATTCCGAATCCTCGGAGCTGAGTTGAGATAAGCTTTTGTTAAAAATTGATACTGTTCGTATACTGACAAATTATTGTCAAATTATTATCATTGCGAGAGGAGGGCTTGTGAAAAGACATTTTTTAGATGTTGCTGCGGCTGAGAATCTAATACAAACCTTCTGGGCGGCAATTCATCGCACCAACACCATCGTGCCACTGAGCCCGTCTTGCATTCATGCGTTCTGGGAATAGATAAAATCTTCATCTGAACGAGCGGTAAAGGTTACAATGTTTCTTGAAAAGATATGGAGTCCCAACAACGGACAAAAGTCGACTCCTTATTTCCATCACACACGCCATCTTTCTGTATAGTTGCAAATTCTATTGCAAATTAGTAAAACCCCTCAAGGAAGAGCACTACAATGTGCAAGTTCTTACCGCACAGTACAAGCGGACAGCGGACGTTCTCCCTTTGCGGAGAATCGCTCTCAACATAGTAAGAAGGTTTACGAGAGGAAAATGAAGATGGCGGCAGAGACAAAGGATTTCACCAACCCAAAGTGGCATACCGCCGAAATCAGATGAATGTGAACTGTACGAATAGTTGCTGACATACCTGAGTGATAGGAACGGGAACATGGGAATGTCATCTTGCAGTTCCTAACAAGAAAAAGTAGAATCACAGCTCGGCAGTATGGAGACTTCTATTTAACCTGCCACCGGTGAACAACTGAGAAAAACAGACTGGAGGCTTACCACCGAAGAAGCAAGCTTTCTGTAAACACCTGACTATTAGAGCCTTAATGTCACGGTCGGCCTACTGACAATACCAGAACAATCGAACAGTATTGGTCAACACCCAGAGTAGGAGAATTATGAAGCATGTTCACCAGCCCATATGAGGACCAAGGTCCATCTAACATCTTTTTTACTATAAGGTCCACCACTCTATAGAGTACCATATACGTACCCACGATTTTGGGTTACCACAATCGCCACGATGCTCCCGTTGATAAAAGTCATGTCATTTAAGATCCTGCCTCCCTTGGTACACTCCTGAATATAGTCTGGTCAGGGTTCGGAACATACAAAGATCACAATTATAATACCTCCTTACCTTACGAGGTCTGGCACAGCATAATTCCTCTGCACAACCGTCAATCACACAACCGGAATCGTACCCACCTCACTGCACCGAAAAGGTATACTTTTGAAATTAAGTCAGTCAATTTGGTTGGAAAAAGGCCCAAAAGTCCCAAAATTAACACGCGACCAACTAGAATTAATCAAAATGAATGGGCAAAGGAAGATAAAGAAAAGGCAGACATTCTTGATGCCCATCATGAGGAAACCTTCAAACCCTTCGATGGTTAAGCGATTCACGTCAATATCAATAGCACGGAACTTCTATTTGACGATTTAGCAATCACAAGAGCAAAGCACTGTGGCCAAGAGATGCAGTAAGAAAATGCTCCCAACTACTAACGAATGGAACAGGATTTCGTAGTTAGAAGAATGAATGAACAAGAAAGTGTCAAAACGTAATGCAAACGGCGGTCCCGGGATGGGTTCTCACCAGAAAACGGAGAAATTTAAGTCAATTAGAGTTCGCCCGGGAGTTGTTCTTGTTCAAATCCTTAAAGGTGCATTATGTCTTTAAAAACACAGAACCAAAGCACCTAAATAAATAAATGTCTAATCAAAAGTTCGATTTATCCAAACTTAATGTTACGTCTTAGAGCAAAGAATATTTGTGAAACACTTGCATATTTTATTTACACACAAGGATATTTCTGCAAGCTGTTCAGCACCCTTCCACTCATAAAACCAATAAGACAAATAATATTATCCCTCTTGATATCCTGCAGATTGCTCGGATAATACATTTTTAATTATCCTCTCGATTTACGTAGTTCGAAATAGATACTTTTAAAAAGCAATGCTCCTCCCAAAGACTATCTAGCATTTAATTTAATTTTTAAAGACTTACCCTTCCCAGAGAAAACGGGTGGTAATGAACATCTTAAGTGACTGGTTTACGATCGTAATAACTTTGGTGGAGTATGCTCTCGACGTCGGGTTAAGTGCTCGTTAAAAGCACGTTTCGGAATTCCGGTTAGCTATTCATATACGGTACATCATGCAGTTTATTATCTGTGAGAAATCAAAATGTGCATTGGATAAGGATGTCCTAATGCATATTACAGTTAGGCGTACGAGTATACCTGTATACATTTTGAGATTAATCCCTCATGTGCTGCAAGGTTATTATGGAATACATTAGATGAACCGGATAATTTTGAAATGCGTTTATTGAAATGTGACATACAAAGAAAGAGGAGTAGGAGCAGATATTTTGCCAAGATGCTGAAAATTCAAACGTTATATATTAAAACGAAGAAGAAGAAAATACAACCGTAGGCTTTGTTTTTAAGCTGTAGTGGAAAGCCCAAACTCGAAATACGAAGAAGATCCTATATAAGTCCCTTGTCATTATTGTGAGCGAAATTCCACTTCGAAAAAGTTCTATCCCGTTTGTGTTGACAGGCTTTAAATGGCTATAAGACATGTCCAGCGAATGTAAACCAATACTCCGACTCGCGAAGTTTTTGATTGCTAGGCAAACGCACAAGTTTAAACCGACATCAACCAACCTGAAGTACGCAACTGGACGCAGTTAGGTAAAGACCGGGCAGAGGACTGTTGGTTGAGGTCCAGATACATTCCGGGCTGTAGCAGCACTTAAGTAAGCAAGGTGATGAGGTTAGGCGATCCTTTAATCCTTACCTTATAAATCACCGATCTCAACAAACTTGAAGTGCGCAACTGAACGCGTTTAGCTAAGCACCAATGTAATTCGAGAGGTATGTTGGTTGCGGTCCAGGTTCATTTTGAATTGTAGCAAAGACACACATTGTGTGAGCGCTTACGGATTGCCTTGATTTTAACATTCTACTCAGCTAAAAGCATCAGCTACAGATACGCATTCTCGACGGCCCTTAAACGATATCATAGACGCTGTAAAATCAATGACTGACAAAACGAAATATCTGACATTCATTTTTTTGTTCGAAGTTATATTTTATTGGAATAATGGAATGAGACCTGTTCAACACTGGTTCCGAAAAACACTTTTGAGAAGCTTTTCATGACAATTCCATATTTTATAATTTCACATCCAAATTTGTCAGACTTTTGCAAGAGGAAGGGCAATGAAAAAATGTACCTAGGTGTTGGTACTCTCGGGTTTTGAATCAGTGATCTTGTGCTTAGTAGTTCAATGCACTAACCACAATGCCGGTACACCCACAAAATCGCTGAATAGATCGATGGAGTGGCATATTGGGATTTTTCCATGAACTTTCCAAGTGTGTAGATTTGATCAACGTGGAATTTGTTAGCCTAATAAAATATTGATGGTGCGATCAGGCATTTTGTGATCGATTTAAGCGAAAAGTTTGATTTCCGACTTGAAGCAGCTTAGAAAGGGTTTTATTTTGGATTCCAATAAGGAATACTTTAACCCCATCAAAGTTTTTTTTAATGGGCTGGTCTATGTTCCTTACGCAGTTCAGCTTAATATTACTCAACAGATAGGCCATCATTTCCGGGAGCCTTAATAACCTTATTTAAGATATTGATATCCAAATTTTATTTAGCTCGAGTGGATGGTAGTTTTCGTCGGTAATACATTTTCCAGCTGATCCTTAGTTGTTTAATACATTTTTTTGACATTTTTGCTGATGCGCAACTGTAGCTGCCATCTGTTGCTCGGTTGTTGATCCTAATGCATCGTTAATGTGAACCAGGAAAAAAAATAGCTGAAAGAATAGAGGCTTGTGGCGCTCCAGCGTTTATAGAATATACGAAAACTAACAATTTTTCAGGGCAAAAGTCTTGTCAGAACAAATGGCTAGCCTATTCACACAACCACACCATGTTAACGTATGAACTTCTTGCACGATTATGGGGCCTTCTATTTTTTTTGTTTTTGCTGAATTGAAATAAGATGATTTGTCAGATCATCGCGAGAGGATGATGTTGCGATGTGAATATCCTACAATATATTCAGAGATCTATCCTTAAAAATACTACAAATCGAAATCTTGGACTTGGACAAATCAATTGCTTTCAATTCTAGCTGTTGTTTCATTGCTGACCTCCATAATTCAGTAGGTCCGCAGTTGAACTACTACTACTGCGCGCTACTTAAATTCAGCCATTATTGTCCATTTGGTCTATATGCTCTAGTTGCCATAAGTCCGCTTGAAGATCGTAAATACATACAGTATTGAAGAGGGTTTTTTACCCTCTATAGTTCATGATTTATCGCAGTAAAGCCGGACTGGGATGACCACGATCTAATACTGGGGTGCTGTGCAATAACCCCCGCGGCAATAAACCCCACGGGGCTATAGTAATAATAATAATATATAATTATGTGGTAGTAGTGAGGTAGGAGTTACAACGATTCTAACTCTAAGGGGGCCGACCCCTGACGAATGTCTGATTATCAATTGAATGGTTGAAATTACAACAACAACTTGTGTACAACAACACTATTTGGTTGGATTTATAGCTATTTCGGACATTACTAAGTGTCCTCATCAGATTCCTTCTAATACTTGTAATCCTGTGCCTAGTGAGCCAAGTGCCTACCACTTGCGCCACTGAGGTCTTGGTTTAGGGTTAGTCGAATTGTTCAATTGAATGAACTGAGAGCTGGCAACTAGCGTTTTTCGTGTTATACACTTATTTTGTTGTTGGTTTTTCTGTACTTTGTTCCATTTTTTTTTGGGTAATGTATTTATGTTTTTAGATAATGGCTTTGCAAAATTTGTATTTTACGCAGCTTCCTCAGAGAGGGGTAAAATTCCCGAAAAAGGTATTATTTTTGTTTTGAAATGGAAATAAGCCACGCCACCAAAAAACATTAACACCGGCGGCTGTTATTGCCATTCTATTCAAAACTCCCAAAGAAAACTAATTATCAACCCCAAAAATACACCCAACCTCGCACGCAACCCAAATCCATCAGTGAGCCCTAGCAGGAGCTAACTTAGCATACTTCCAATTTGACCTATCTCAAATCAAACAGTTGGCCCACGCAGGGGAGTTCATATATCCGATTGCGAGTTTGGGTGTAAGCAAAGTTTAAATATTAATGGGGGTATGTTGTCTTATAATGGATCCTTACTAGAGGTCAACTAAAATTATCAGAGTCATACATAGGGTCCATATTTAATTTAAACCAAAGTCGATTTCACTTTTCTTGTTCTGGCAATCCTGTGGACTTGCAACAAGTTTATCATTTTGATGTTTTTATAGTTCCTCCCCTCTTTCACGAAAGACATGTTGTTTTCGTCAAACCGAATAACCAATTTACACGACTTGACCCGAACCCACTTAAGCTCTAAACAAGATTGACATTTCCACTTCCTTTCTGTTTAATTTGGTTTTTCATTTTTATTTAATTTTTCTTCTCCGTATTTAGCAACATTAAGTAGTGTCTGGCAGAAATGCATTTGGAATGTTAAATATTTCCTTTAGAAGTTTGCTGGACATAACCTAAAAGGCAAGATTCCAGAAAAAACATTAAAACAAAAAACACTCATACAGAAGAAAAAGCAGAAAAGGAATTAAATTAAAAGAAAAGTATCTTAGTTGACCTCTCGTAGCGTGCAAAAATGTTTCCTTTACAAAAAGAGCGGAAATCAAAAAGGAAGCAAAAAATATTTAAATAAATAAATTCAACGAGGGGGTGGGGAGCACAGAAGAACGAAAACCAACACTACCACGATGAGGCGACGAAAACAGAATCTTATTTTGTTTCCTCACTCTCGTCCTGTTGGGCGGCATCCTAACAATCCGGCCCGGTGAACTCCTCTCTCCTGCACTTGCAATCGTTAGTGAAGTGTGCTTAATGAACTTCCGCTCAAGGAAATTTTATTACAAAAATTTTGTAAAAAAAAAAAAAAAGAACATGATTTCATAATTCGAACAAACACAAACGAAAAACCGATGAAAAGAAACGCTAAATCCAAGGAATTATTAGAGCGCTGCTGTGTGATGACATTTATACGACCGCATCTACTGCTACAACGATTGGGGGCAATGGAGGGTGGCGAATTTTTTTCCTAGGAAATAACAAACAACGCTTTGTTCAGATAATTTCGAAAGGAAACCTCATACAGGCTCTCAGTCGACGACTGGTTAACCCATACATATGTGTTGCTGTTGTCGCGCTAGTAATGATTTCCTTAAACGATTGCACTTTACGACGACCGTTTGTGTTTTAAATTGCTTCAATTGTTGTACACACGTACGGTGTATCATCATCGTGTGGCACCTTTGCAGTAATATGGAGATTTCAACGGTGAATAGGAATGACCTTGTATGTGTGTGGTTGGGGGCGTACGGGGTTAGAGATTACGATGGTGTGTTCTTTAATTTTGCGGGAGATTTTAATTAGAAGATTACATTGAGTGGGTTATCATCAGCATGAGTGGGTAGTTGTGTGAGTTCACGCGCGCTCTAGGACCACTGTAATTGTGTGTACTTGTGAGTTGTTTGCAAGGAGCAGGGAATACATGATATGTGTAAAACCCAGGAGGGTTTTTTTTGCACTCTTGTTGTAAAAGCAACGTGCAGTGTATTTTAAGGAGGTACAAGGATTTGTTGGGAGAAATTGCCATAGCCGGGTGAATGATTCTTGTATGGCATACTCACACAATGGAGTTTTTTATAGGAGTAATCCAGCGGGAGTTGTATCCGTGTACAAGTACCCACCACTTGATTGAAGGTTTTGAATAAATAAGGACAAAAATGAAAGAAGGATTAGATGTTTATTTTAAGGGAATAGATGCGTATCGCTTGCGTTGACATTTGCCAAAGAAATACACAATATCCAGCAGTCTATATTGCATAGAAATTGGCAGA
Source organism: Rhingia campestris (assembly GCA_932526625.1). Lineage (NCBI taxonomy): Eukaryota > Metazoa > Arthropoda > Insecta > Diptera > Syrphidae > Rhingia > Rhingia campestris. The sequence continues at coordinate 107,814,572 of OW052182.1, forward strand.
GTCTCCTAACAATTTTTATGCTGCGAAGTATGGGAGTTAGGTTAAAATGCACAAAACGGTACTTTTGAAAATGATTGATTTCACAAGAACGGTCGAGTTGATTTAAATAAAAGTTGGTATGCAGTTAAATACGTATATTATAAATATGACTGGATAATCAGATTTTTGAAAAACCATTAATTGACGAAAAATTTAGTTGCAAGTTTTTTTTTAAACGTGGGTTTTCTCGAAAAGGACTCTAACGATTTTTTAACGATTCGATATCGAAGCTTAATTAGGGCGTAGACTGCTGCATACTCAGTTTTTTTCTAGAAACGATAACAACAAACGGGGAGGAGTGTCCTCTCACTAACGCACTCACTCTCAGGCGGCAGCGGAGGAATTCCCTAGATGGAGTCAACGGTGGCGCCTACAGCTCCATTTTGATCGAACTGGTAGTGTAATCCATATATGAGCTGCTTCGACATATTTGAACACCAGGTCTATACTGAACCACAATGGGTCAACGTCAGCGCTGATATCCCGGAACGCTGTCATAGGGTCAAAACAACCTGGCCCTCCAGGTTGGGGGTTGTGCTTTGGGTTAACTACCCATCCATGGAAAAAAGCTTATGTTACGAAGCCACCAATAGCCTCGGAAAGGACTGATATTGTTATTGACGACCCTGCTAAACGAAAAAAGGACAACGACGTTCGTATCTGCACCTGGAATGTGAGAACATTCAAAAGGTAAGGTGCAGGCGAACAATCAGCGGAAGCCCTAAACTTCTAACGAGTACACATTACTGCCATCCAGGAAATACGAAGGGATAGGCCGAGCAAAAAGAGGATGAAAAACTGTGACATCTACTATGGACCGTGTTATAGTGAACAGAAACAGTGACTATTCGGATGAGGATGCTACAAAGCTAAGCTGCAGGTGAAGACGAGAGCTGGCATTAAGCTCTATAGGCAAAGAAGAAGGGAAGAACATCGGCTTTTTAGAAAAAAAAAGACTAAGAAAAGTGCGCGATCGAGGATATAGAGAGGTGCCACTCCAGGAACGATGTTCGCAAGTTTTACTTAAGTGTAAAACGTCAAAGCCCAGGATACAAGGCTCGAAGAGAATCCTGTCGAGATGAACAAGGAAATATCGTAGTTGAGACACAGTCGATGCTGAGGATATGGAAGAACCACATCTGCAGACTGTTAAACGGCGATGACGAACAACATTCCGCTGTCAGGCAGAACGAACCATTTAATATTGGCAATAGCACCGAAAACTGTCAACCACCCGACCTAAGTGAAGTAAGGATAGCAATATCTAAACTCAAGCTTAATAAGGCCGCCGGAAATGACGGCCTTCCCGCCGGTGGAGATGACTTGGTAAGTAACATCCACCAACTCATAAGCCAAATCTGGTCGGATGAAAGTATGCCTGAAGAATGGAACCTCAGCGTCGTTTGCCCGATCCACAAAAAAAACTAATCGACCCTTATCAGTGTGGTTTTAGGCCAGGAAAGACCACAATCGATCAAATTTTCACACTTCGGCAGATCCTGGAAAGAAACCCAAGAAGTCCAAATCGATACCCAACACCTATTTATCGATTTCAGAGCCGCATACGACAGCATTTATAAAGACGAACTATACAGAGCAATGTCTAGTTTTGGTATACCGCCCAAACTCGTCCGTTTGAGTAGGGTGACGATGGAGAATTTTCGCTAATCCGTAAGGGTCGGAAACGACCTCGCCGACACATTCGATTCAAAAAAAGGATTTGGGCAAGGCGATGCGCTGTCATGAGGCCTCTTCAATTTGATTCTTGAGAGGATTGTGCAAAACTCCCGAGCCAACACCAGAGGTACAATTTTCCAAAAATCGGTGAAACTACTAGCATACGCCGACGATATCAACATCATTTGTAGGACTCAACGTAATGTCATAACCACGTTTGCTAGTATAGAGAAGGAAGCGGCGAAAATGGGTTTAGCAGTAAATGAGGGTAAGACTAAGTATATGCTGTCATCATGAAAGGACTCACAACATCGACGAATTGGACAGAACGTCACCATTGACAGATATAACTTTGAGGTAGTACGGGACTTTGTCTACCTCGGCTCCGCTATTAACTCTGACAACAACATCTCGTCAGAAATTAAACGAAGAATTACTCTTGCCAACCGCTGTTTCTTCGGGCTAAGAAGGCAATTTAGTAGTAAAGCCCTCACTCGAACTACTAAGGAGATCCTATATAAGCCCCTGATCATCCTAGTCCTGCTCTACGCATAAACCGTATCAAAAATGGATGCAGAAATCCTTGGTCGATTCGAGAGGAAAATTCTTTGAAAAATCTTCAGTCCCGTTTACGTTACAGGCCAAGGAGACTAAGATTCAACCAAGACCTATACGAGCTGTACAGCGACCTGCCCCTAGTCAAAAAAAATCCACATTGGACGTTTAAGATTGCTAGGGCATGTAGAACGAATGGACACCAATACTCCAGATCGCAGAGTCTTCGATTCCTAGCCAGACGTCGGACGCAGTAGAAGAAGACCTCGCCTTAAGTGGCGCGCACAAGTAGAAACCGAATCAAACAACTTGGAGTGCGCAACTGGAGGCAGTTAGCTAAGGACCGGGCTAATTGGAGAGGCATGTTGGTTGAGGCCCAGGTTAGTTCCTGACTGTAGCGCCACTTAAGTAAATAACGATTGTTTTCGGTGAAAATTTTTATATCAGATTATGTTACCGCAAATCTTCTGCAAGTCCGTGAATAATTTTATTAAAGCCACTTAGGCGGTATCAAACAATTGCGTCATCAGGAATACAGCAACCACATTATATATGTCAAGACGATTGGACTTAAAATATTGCAAGAAACTACATATGGCCTTAATGTTCAGCCAACAAATTTTCTTTTATCACATATTCAGCACAGAATTAAAAAAATGGAAACAAATTCACCATCCCAGTTTATTTTGTTCGCATTCGTGAACGCGCTCCCAAAGTCAGTAACCTATCTTCTTCGAAATAGCGATAAATTTTCAATGGAAAATAATTTTTATTGCAAAACCTTTATATTGTATCCATATTTGTGCAATTTATTATTTGAAAATGTTTTTCAAACACTTACCAGCCAAATGATTCGAAATTTTAGGAATTTTCATTTCGATTCCATTCGGAAATTCACAGAACAAAATTGCACAATACAAAGGGACTCTCGTGTACACTATCTTGCCTTTACGTTTTTTTCACATTTTCACTGCACAACTAGTTAAATATTCGATTTACATATACTTTTCAATATTTATTGCACATTTTGCACCTGATTGCGATTGTTCTGCGAAATGCCAGAAGCACATTTTCAGTGCGACGTTGTCATATGCGATGGGCAGATTGGTGAATTTGATATTTTGAGGTACCACGCGTCCTATATTGCACTTATAATAACGGTAAAACTGACAAGATGCTCGTTGGTACCCAGGGCCTAGTCACAAGTCACTTCCAGTTCATGTTAAGTTAAGATAAGCTATTCGTGTCTTTATAGCCAAAGACAAGATTGTTTGCAAGGCTCGGGTTAATAATGACTTGATGGTCAAGAACAAGTTGATCTCATGGTCCAACAAGGCCCAACACATTCGCAAGCGCACCTTTTGAATGATTGCAACAACATGAAGAAGAGGAAAAAGAGCGACAGAACCACACGTCTCTTGAAGAAGGACAGACATTCTTAAGTTGAAGGCTGAAAGAGCTTGATTCAAGAAGTAAACTAGTTTTTGTTATCCTCGTTTGTAAATCGAAGTTAATATAAACGTATCCTATCTAATGAAGACCTGAGATACAATACATGAGCTTTGTAACCCACCCACTACCACATAGTTAGAGCTATATAATCCCAAGTGGTTTAGTAGTTAGTGCGTTAAACGGGGTCCCTTGTTCAAAACCCGAAAGTAACAACGTTTTTTTACTGTCCTATCTCTTGCAAAAGTTTAACAAACATCCAGGAATATAAAATGGTCATCAGAAGCTTCTCGAATTTGCCGTTCGAAATCGGCGACAAAGTAGAGGTCACATTCTTTAAGGCAAACATTTAAATTCGCACGCAATTGATTGAATAAGCTAGTCATGAGCTCCTTTATGTACCTCTAATGCCAGATATTTCATTTCAATCCCAAGATTACCAGTCGAATTTTATTATCAATAACTTGCAGTAATCTAAACTCTAAGGAATTCAAATAATTGCTCGTGGCGTTAATTAGCTTGCGTCATTCGATAAATAAAAGAAACAGAACAGACACATACGAGTACAAAAGTTGTCCTCACTATATGAACATAAAACTTCTCTCCGCGCTACTCCGCAATCGGAACTCTCCTCCTCCATTGGAGTGCATTAAAATCACGAAATTCACTGGCGGATCATTAGTGGTATCATTTTTGCATACAAAAGCGAGAAGACCCAAAGTACAAGAACACGCGAAGAACATAAAAAAATGATAATAAAAATTGAAAGAAGGTAAAAATTCAAAATGCAAAAAAGCATACAAATTGAAGAGCTGTTTTGCATACCAAATTAAAGCGGCGAATCCGCGCGCCCCAAACTTCGACTGTAGCTGGTTTCCTATATATCTTCTGGTCTAGTGACTTGCCCTCACCCCCACCCCTCTTGTTCGGTTATTCATTATGCGAAAGTTGAAAATTTTCGCCCAGAATCAATAAATCCAAAATGACGCATGCGGTGACATCTATTTTTTCATTTCGATAACCAAAGAATAAAAAAGTGCTCGAACTGAATGGGGATTGAAACAACGAAAGACTCCTAAACGAGGATAGAGCACAGGTGTAGCGTGTAGGTGTAGGGTATACAACCCCTACATTTGGGCAGCCATCAGAGTTTTATGAAATTCAAAATTGGTTCTGTCTTTTGGGGGTTTCCAAGATGCGGACCAGTAGTACGTACACCCCGGTTGTTTGAAACTTTTCTTGGGACACTCACACCAGGTGTGATATTTCTTTCGAATTGACTTTGAAATGGTGTGGGACAACGTGTCGAAGGATGTAAAATCCATTGTGCAAACACACACAAAAAAAACACCACAAAACAGAAGAAAAGTCAAAAAAATTGACAGCGTGACTTGAAAGTTTTGTACACGTCAAGTTTTTTGTTAAGTTAGCCCGTTCGTTTTCATTTAAATTCAAAAGGGCGCGCGCGAAAGTTGAACTTCTCCATACGCCAAGTGTGGAAAAAGTGCGCAAACTTTATGTCCGACGGGGATAATGAGCTGTCACTCCGCTCGGTATAGGGGTAGATGAGAACGAAATAAATGCCATTGTGCTTAGTCAGTGAAAGCTAATCTACACCAGTGAAATGTGGAATTTCAGTAATTAAATGTTGACCCTTTTTGCTCACAAAGGACTGATGCCTTATGCCATCTGTTCGTTGTCGTCCCTTTTTCTAACATCCGTCAACATTTGTTGCGTCGCCTGCCGGAAAGTTCATCAAATGAAACCCATTAACGTCTGCATCATCCCAGGCTAGGATCGCGCAGATATATTCAGAGACCGTTAAAAATCCTAGAAAGGACTAAATGAAGTTTTATTGCGTTATCAGCGTTATGTCATTGTTATTGTTTTACGAAATTTAAATGAGAAATTATTGCTCATTAGCTCGGTTAAGTGCGGTGGTGTCCTGTGTAGCCTGCATGACAAACGAGGGACTCAAGCGGAATGCTTAATGTTACCATAACGCATATTCGCTTAGTTCTAGGTCCTGTCAAAATTAATCGCTCATGTAGTGGGTAGCCGCGTTTCGGGCGGATTCCTTTGAGATACTTGCTAGGTGTGTATTCTCCTACGTTGTATCTGATAGTGACATAAAATGGTGTTAATAATAAAAATGCCGGGGTATGTATTGGGAGGGTAAATTGTTTTTGAATGTAAATCGCTCTGAAATTAGATATTCCTCGGGGGAGTGATTCGGGACCAGCTAAGTGTGTTTTATTTGCTCCATGACGCTTCAGATTTGTAACGGCACATAATTTGCAGTCATTTAGGAGCGATTTATTTTGACAACATGGTCATTATTGTCAAGGCGATGCGGAATTCATTTATATATCACCTGCAGAACAGATGAATCGAATTTTGCAATTCAAATTATATAGTAAGGGTTGCAAGGTGGAACATGTGGTAGGCTTAAAGCCGCAATTTCAAGTTTTGTTCGAAGGATATATATATATAATATATATATATAATATATATATATATATATATATTTGTACGGTAAATAGAAACGTGGTTAAATCATTATATCATTTATTTTTATATGTTTAGGGTTGGGAATGGAGTAGAAAGATACGTAGGTATAAAAGTATCCTTGAAATGTCTAAGAATAGAATTGTGTAATTTTACTTGAAATTTCGGAATATACATTCACAAGAAACATTTTTTGAACCCTTTTTTTATACAGGGGAAGTTTTACGTCTCAGTGATGTTTTCTTTTCGATTTAATGATTCGTTGGTTGCTGATGAGATGGGATGGCCGTATTTTTCCAATCGATTTGGCACAAAAATGTTATTTCTCCTTCAGCACCGATATTCGGTAAAACGATAGTCTCATGATTTTGAATTAGAATTTTGGATGTTATATGACGGGCAAATACGCACTGAAATTGTAGACAATCAAATTAAATGTTTACCCGTAGGGAAGTCGGAACATAGTCTTGACAAACCAAATCTCTTACATTCTAAAAATAAATAAAAACTATGGCGCAAATTTTTGTGGGCGTATAATAACACCAAACTAAAATCCTTACATAAAAATTCACAGAACAGAACTTTCTAAACCTATGTCATCAAATGTAAGTAAAGGGTATTTTTTTAGAGGTTGGTTTTTCGAATAGAGATAAAACTGACATTTTGTGGTCAAATCGGGCAACTCTTATGTCATTTATGTTCAGTTAACTGACTATTTTATTCCCGAATTAGATGACATGAATGTGGAACATTCAAACCAGAAACGTTAGGGGACTTGGAAGCCAACATTCGTGGCGTTATTGCCGACGTACGGCCCCAAATGCTCGAAAAAGTGGTTGAAAATTGGACCTCTAGACTTGGCTTTCTATATTAATGTCATAAAATTATTTCTTGGTTTTATTTCACCTCCCCTTCCTCATTCCTGATTTTACGCACGCGGTGAACCGCGCATCCTTTTCTAAGGCCAAGGAATAAAAGAGAAGATGCAGAGTACACAATTCACCACACAAACATTTTGGATTGGGATATTTATACCCTATCCCATAGGGGTATATTAGTTTTGATACATAGTTTGTAACATAGAGAAATAATTTAGCTACATATACCTCAAAGTAAAGGGTGATCCATTTCGAGGTTCCCTACTTTTTTAAAGAAAAAAACACAGAAAATTCAAATTTAATGGAGAATGTTTATTATCATTTGAAAGAACATTCTTTGGCATTTATTTTTTGAAGATTATGTCTATCAAATGTTGGCCGTTGCTACGTCGCAGATGGTCCATCCGTTGAGTCCAATTTTCGATCACTCGTTCGAGCATTTCGACTGGTAACTGGCGAATGACACACGAAGCGGGTTTGTCGGCATAAGCTTTTGACTTTACATATCCCCACAGGAAAAAGTCTAACGGTGTGATATTACACGATCTTGGTGGCCAATCGACCGGCCCAAAACGTGAAATTATGTGCTCACCGAAATGTTCTCTCAATAAGTCCATTGATTGATGCGATGTGTGGAAAGTGACGCCGTCTTGCTGAAACCAAATGTCGCCGAGATCACGAGCTTCAATTTCAGGCATCAAATAGTCGGTTATCATGGTCCGAGTTGCTGCGAACGGCGCCGAATCGACTCTCCACGGTCTTCGTGTACACTCTCAGCTACGGCCGCTATATTTTCTTCACAGCGTGCTGGACGTGGTCTGTTCGGTCGAATATTATCCAATAATGAATGCTGGGTCTCAAAATGGGTGATGGTGTTGCGAATAGTACGCTCAGTAGGCCGATTATGTTGACCATAAGTTGAGCGAAGTGCACGAAACACATTCCTCACAGAACGTGAATTTTCATAATAAAGTTGAACAATTTGTAAACGTTGTTCACGCGTAAGTCTTTCCATTATGAAATGCCAAACAATACTAAACAAAAAAAACATGACAGCATGACACGACTCACACGTGATCTGTCAAAAAAGGCTATTGAAAAAAGTATCTCCACTTGGATCACCCGTTATATGGATCGATTCAGAATCGCTAGCTGAGTCGATCTAGCCATGTCTGTCTGTCTGTCTGTCCGTCCGTCCCTCCGTCTGTGTGTCACCGATTTTTGGGTCTTACATTTTGAGCTAGAGTGTTGATTTATGGTATATAGACCCACTGCCACGACCCCTTTTCAGAAAAACGTAGTTTTTAGCAAAACCGTAAGGAAGTTTTAAAGTGTCTGTATCTATATTTCGTCTATACAAAGTTTTTTGTCATGCACACTTTTTAGGATCGTTTTCATTGATAAAAAACCCTGTTCAGCCAAATTTTTAAATATTTGAAAAAACTTTTGATCGAAAATCATTGGTTATATTAACATGAATATTTTGTCTATAGATAATTTAAGCCAACGCCCAGTTTTTGGAATGTTTTCTTAACAAAACGATTTTTATGCCCTACCCCATTGCATAAACAATAGATAAACGTCAATTTATGTCGAAGCGAAACAGATTTTGATCAACGGTGTGAACAGTATGTTGTCACAATGTCATTTTCTAATTTTATCCCCATAAAGTTGTTAGCCAAACCCACTTTTTGGTGTTATAAGTTTTAAATATAGGATAGGATGGAATAGGGTATTCAACGATCCGCACAGCGTATTGTAGCCTTCTCATATGGTTTTGTTTTTTTTTTTTGACGCCATGATGAATTGGGCTTACGAAACATTTGATTCAAACGGGACGGAGCAACGGATTACACTTTCGAGAGAATACTTCCAACAGCGACTCATCTACATGCAATCCTTATGGTACGTGCTGTTCGAACAGTCTTAATATTTTCAAAATCTACCCACTTTTTAGAAAAACGGTTAAGAATTTAAAAAAAAAAAGTGTCTGAACGAGATATTTGGAAAATATTATTATTTATATTTCGATGATATACAATTTTTTGTCACGCCCACTTCTTGGGGACGTTTGAAAAATCCTAAGGCAAATCTCCAGCCAGAAATTACCACCACACCCGTTGCTATGCTGGTAAGGGTCTTGACGAACTAAGATGGTATCAAAAAAATTAAAGAAACGGCAGCTCTGCTTTTGGCTACCAAACACTGGGTGAGGAGAACTATGAAATGTATCGGGAGCTGATTTGATAGGTTAATTTGAACATTCCTTAGATTCAGAACAATGCAGTTCATAGATTCAATGAATCGTTGAGAAATTGACTAAAAAAAAACATATGAGAAGGCTACAACAGTAGAATCGTACAAGGATCCTATGTAAAAAAAATGCATTATCCTAGCTCAAAATGTAAGGCCTTAAAATCGGTGACATACAGACAGACGGACGGAGATACCGACGTGTATAAAACGACTCAGCTACCGATTCTGAGTCGATATACAAACTATGTATCAAAAACAATATATCCTTATGGGATAGGGTATAAACATTTTTTGGTTTAAGGTTCAAGAGGTCATTATTGAGTAAGAACTGTGTAATTGGTGTTTATTAACAAAAACTACATTTTCATCGGAACCGTTAACGTAGATTTTTCAGAATGTTTTATTCCTTAATTTTTTTCATTTAGAAAAACTCGCCCTTGCGAGTTCAACGAACTGTAAATTACTAGTTGCGAATTTATTTGTAGTTTGGTTAGGTTTGACAATACAAAAACCTAAATAGCTAAAATAAACCCAAATTACTTAAAAAACTTACACAACAAAAAACTAAAATAAACCTAATTTAGTTTGAAAAGTATATTTTCCCAATACATAATGTAATTACATTTATGGCATCTATTTCTTCATGTTCGTTCATCATCAGTTTTGAGCTAGACTGCTGAAATCTGGTAAACAAACTCTTTGTAGTTGTGTAACAGTTTTAAAATCCAACATACTTTTTATATAACGGGTGATTTTTAAGCGTAGTTTTTTTTAAAATCGAATTAAACTCTCAATTTTGCATCAAATATTCAAAATTTTTATTATAATCGATAAATAGCCCTTTGCCATTTACGTTTTAAAGACAACTTCATGTAAATGTTATCCGCGGCTCCATTTCAAATAGTCCATTCGAAAGGTCTAATTTTTCGAGCATTTCGGTCTGTTTTCCACGAATTTCGCGTTTTATGTTATCCTGTAAGGCATCAATCGTGTTCGACTTGTCCAGATAGACTACCGACTTTACATAACCCCACAAGAAATAATCAAGAGGCGTTAAATCGCATGATCTTGGCGGCCAACATTTCCATTTTTTCACGAGCTGTGTGGCATGTGGCACCGTCTTGTCACCGTCACCGTCGCGTATGACCTGGTCGATTATGCCGACCATAACAAGGTCGAAACAAACAAATTTTGATAATAAATTTCAAAAATTTGCAATCGTTGCTCGTTTGTAAGTCTTTCTATGATTAAATGGCAAAGTATACTTAAAACTTTTCACTTTGACAGCTGACGTTTGGACGCCATTACTAGCCAGTGCTGCCAACCTGAAAAACTTAACTCTTAAACAATTACCCGTTAAAAGTAGTTTTTGATCAAACCGTAAATAATTTTGACAAAGTGTCTGAAGAAGATATTTAGGCAATCTCAATATATATGTACATATTTAATATTAAAGAACGGGCTTCGGTTAAATTTTAAAGAAAGTTTAAAAACTTGAATAACATCGGTACAATCTTTTTGTCTATAGATAATTTTAAACCACAAACACATTTTGGTGCGTTTTCTTACAAAAAAAAATGTTAAAGCATAGGTAGGTATATCAGTTCGCAGAAACATTTTGAGGCTGAAATTTATAAAAAGAAATAAACATTTTAATCACGCCCAGTATTAAGGGATGCTTATTTCACCGATAGTATGGAATTCGCACAGCGGATTATAATCTTCTCGTATGTTTTTTGTTCTTATTTAATTTATATATAATGAATGCTCTTATTTGTTTAATAAAATAAATTATATTATAACCGACTGTACAATTTTCTTCGAAATTGGTCAAACAATTTTTAATCCACAGGGGGCACACACATTTTATATATAAAAGCTACATCAACCTTCGAGGATAACATTTTCACCTACAAAGTAAAGCTGAATCCAATTTGGCTGTGTAATATGGAAAAAGTCATTACAGACATTTGTCAAACTTTTTTTTTTCTGTCAAAAAAAAAATATTTTAATTTGGTCTATACGGCATATTTATTTTACAAAGTGTGGATATATTTTTTATTTTTCCTGTATGCAAGTAAGAGCTTCAAAGAGTGACGAGCAAGTGACGCGTATTTTTTGGACGGTGAAATTCGCAACTTTTCAACTTGCAATTGGAAGAAACGCAGAGGGTTCCTGTTAATTTGAGAATAATAAGTATAATCAGCTAAAAACCCCTGGTTTGATGAGGAATGCCGACAGATGCTCGCAGCCAAGAACGAGGCCTACAAGGCTAAGCTGCAGGTGAAGGCGAGAGCTGCCATTGAGCTCTATAGTCAGAGAAGAAGGGAATAACGCCGGCTTTTCAGAAAGAAGTAAAAAGAGCAAGAAAAGTGCGCGATCGAGGATATAGAGAGGTGCCACTCCAGGAACGATGTTGGCAAGTTTTACCAAGGTGTAAAACTTCAAAGCCAAGAATACAAGGATCGAACAGAATCCTGTCGATATGAACAAGGAAATATCTTAGTTGAGACACAGTCGATGCTGAGGATATGGAAGAACCATTTAATATTGGCAACAGCAGCCGAAAACTGTCAACCACCCGACCTAAGTGAAGTGAGGATAGCAATATCGAAACTCAAGCTTAATAAGGCCGCCGGAAATGACGACCTTCCCGCTGAGCTTTATAAATCTGGTGGAGATGACTTGGTAAGTAACTTCCACCAACTAATAAGCCAAATCTGGTCGGATGAAAGTATGCCTGAGCCATGTCTAGATTTGGTATATCGCCCAAACTCGTCCGTTTGTGTAGGATGACGATGGAGAATTCTCAGGGTCGGAAATGATCACACAAATACATTAGATACCAAAAAAGGATTTAGGCAAGGCGAAGCCCTGTCATGTGGCTTCTTCAATTTTATTCTTGAGAGGATTGTGCAAAACTCCCGAGCCAACACCAGAGGCACAATTTTCCAAAAATGGGTGCAACTACTAGCATACGCCTACGATATTGACACCATTGGTAGGACTCAACGCATTGTCATAGCCACGTTTGCTAATATAGAGAAGGAAGCGGCAAAAGTGGGTTTAGCAGTAAATGAGGGTAAGACTAAGTATATGCTGTCAACACGAAAGGACACACAACATCGACGAATTGGACAAAACGTCACCATTGACAGATATAACTTTGAGGTAGTACGGGACCGCTTTAACTCTGGCAACAACATTTCTTCAGAAATCAAACGAATCGCTGTTTCTTAGGGCAATTCAGTAGTAAAGCACTCACTCGAACTAGTAAGGAAATCCTATATAAGACCCTGATCATCCCAGTCTTGCTCTACGGCGCTGAAGCATGGACCGTATCAAGAGCGGATGAAGAAATCCTTGGTCGATTCGAGAGAAAAGTTCTTCGAAAAATCTTCGGTCCCGTTTGCGTTGATGGGCTATGGAGACGAAGAAGTGGGGCGCACAAATAGAAACCGACCTCAACCAAATTGGAGTGCGCAACTGGAGGCAGTTAGCTAAGGACCGGGCTAATAGGAGAGGCATGTTGGTAGAGGCCCAGGTTCATCCCGGGCTATAGCGCCACTTAAGTAATTAAGATATAGCTCGGCAAATTATAAATCCAACTATAATGGTGTGATCACGCTCCACATCCAGTAGATATTTATTTCCTCGGATTGTTTTACAATTAAAAGAATATCTAAAACCATCCATTTATCCATATTATAGCTTTTTTTAGACCACGAACAGCCAATCCTTCATCAACGTTATATGGCATCTGCAGAACTCGAGCCGATTTTCACTCCCCTGTTGAAGTTTGACGCTTAAAATTTGTGTCACTTTATTCACGTTTAATAGTTGAAAGGCTCAAGTAGGGAACCTATTTAATTATCGGGCACTATGTATAAAGGATTTTATTTAACCCTATTTAAATTTTTACCGTTTTCGGTCAAACCGTAAAACATTCTTAAAGCGCGATACATATATACGTGTACATTAAATCTACATAAAGATTTAGCCACGTCCACTTTTTAGGAGCATTTTCTTAAAAATAAACAATGTTTGGTAAAAAAAGAAAAAAATCGAATAAAATACTTCGACAATATTGTTTATAACTTTGGTCTATAGATAAATTTAAATTAGATAAATTAAAATAGTATTTTGTTACTTCTAACATTATTGTAGCACAAACTTTGTATTACACCGTAAGTGGATACAATCCCTTCCGAAAGGATGAACCGGGGTGATGAAAATCAATAGGTATAAACCTTATTAAAAATCGCCCATTGTCATTCCCCTTTCAAAAAAAACACGTTGGTCAAAACATATGGAATTTCAAAAAAAGCGTCTGTGGTAAAAAAAAAAAACGAATTTTTGAAATATTTTAACAAAGTTCGCAAAAGTTTGAAATAAAATACTTTTATCCGAATAAGATTTTGATTCACATTGACTTTTTGATAATGTTTGTTATATTGGTGGGAAGGAAAGGGTCTTAAACAATTCGCCAGCGTTTGTTTGTTTATATGTTTATGTGTATTTTTGATAACGTTATGGGTTTTAATTTTCAATTGTAAGCGCCAAGAGCATTTCGCTTGCAGCCCATTTTACCAGTTGTTGATGCTTTTAAAAAAGAAAACCCCGTCACCTCATCGCATCTCCTCAATCTGTGGCAATGTTTTATTTTTTTTTTTTTAATTATGGCAAAAAAATGAATTTCAACGTCCGGTAATTGCATATCCACAAGGGATATCAATTAAAATTCGATTATTGCCGTGACAAAAAAAAAAGAAATAAATTCGTAGAAACGAAATCATACAACCTTTCAAAAGAACCACCGAGCTCTGAGCGAGCACAAGCCCTTAAGCCAAATGCATTTATATGGAATGAGGAGAATTCGCAGGATTCCTTTGAATATGTGCACTGAACACTGGCACGCATATACAGGAACATTTAAATTTCATAAAGCATAATTCGTTCTCCGTCGTCAAGCATTGCTCGGGCACATTCCGGTGCATCCAATCGAAAAAGCGAAAATTTAATTAAGTACACGCAGGACGTTGCGCACGTCCCCCTACCACCCTTCCAATTTCTCAGAAATTCAATAAAAAAAGAGCCGATGCCATCCATTCATTTTGCAACTTCTGCACTGCATTTTTTTTATCCGGAAATGCCTAATAGGCTAATTGTGTTAAAATAAAAAGGCCTATCGCTGTTGCTCGGCTCGATTCGGCGGCGAATACGGCACATGTCGCAAATGAAAGCGACCGAAAACGACGAAATATGAGGTATACACTCGCTCTCGAAATTTTTTACTTGTATGTGTGTAGATCCGGATTAAAGTTATACATATAAACATCACTTGCTGTTCCTGCCTGCGGGTTCTGGATTCAGCTCTCGGTCTGGTTCTGGCTATGGGTGGTATAAGAAATATATTCCCAGGATAAAGCGGAATAAAATAATAATCCTTCAGAAACTGTCATTTCGAATTGAAATTAATTTTGCAGCAAGCCAAAAGAGGGTCCTCGGCGGCGGGCGCACGGATGGTGACATGACAATTCCCCCATTGGAAGTGAAGGTGGTACTTAATGGGAGTGGATACGCGCACATATGTGACAAAGGACATTTCGAGTTCACAGCAAAACGAAACTGACAAAAAGGATCGTTTTGCTTGTCGCCTTCTTATATGCCTACAATTGGATTTTTTATGCGATTGTGTTTTTCGTTTTTTTTTTGTTTTTTTATTATTGTTGCCTGTTTCCCTTTGTCCCACTGAGAATTTTAGCAAAAGACCAAGGCTTCTCGGGCTATCTAGAATGTGTTGTCGATTCGTCGACGGCGTAGTCGTAGTCGTTTCCTTCGGGGGCTCATAATAAAATATAAATTAAGTTATAAACATGAGAAAGCATTTGTACGTATAGTGTAACGGCAGCATATCGCTGTTATTATCTTCATTTTGTTGTTCGATTTATTGTCCTGTCGTCGGGGTGGTAGGGAATGGAGCTCAACACAGAATAAAGGGGTGGGGACCAATTGACAGATAAAATGCTGTGAAATGAAAATTATTTTCAACATACAACATATTTATGGATGTAGACATCGATGTGTGTGTGAGTATAACTGTACGTACAACATTGATACGACTTTTCGATTTCTCATTGGTGTTTGATGGTACCCACACCCAATACACCGTGAGTCAGTTGTCAGTTGGGCGTTTACTTTAAATGAATTGGAACTTGAGACGCTTCAGGTTGATTTAAATATTCACTCAATAAATTAAAAATTAATTGAAATGAAATGAGGCATTTCGATTATGGATATTATGCAAAATCAGCGATTGTGTGAGTAATGAATATTGGCACTTCAATTAGCTTACACATCGCTGGGACGGTACATGTAATTTTTTCCCTTCGTATTGATTGAAGTGAGGTTGAATGAGAGTTTCCTTCATAAGAGAAAATTGAAAACTTTATATACCTTATTTACTACCAATTAGTGCATGACTAATTGATTAAATAAAATTAAATTAATTTTTTCCCTAACACTCCTAAAAAATTTCAATATTTTTGTTCTATATGTACAGGTTCTAATTAAATAAATAAAAATATCAAGAAGAAATATATTAGAATTTTTTTAAACAGAAAAACAAGATTGTACAAGATTAGAAAAACAAGATTTGACGGTTAATCAAAGAATTTTTCGCTCGCGAAACGACCAAGGATTTCTCCATTCGCCTTCGATACTGTAGGTACACATGGTTCAAGAACGTAAAGTATTACTGGGGTGATCAGAATAAGTAAGGGCTTTTTTACTAATTTTTATCAAAATCGATTTATTCCCCGTCCTCCAAAACGCGGCGGTTGCATCTAATTGAGTACAACCAATGTTATCAGTACGGTTGGTGTGTATAATAACGGGTGGTTCAATTTTAAGGGCCGATGTTGAATGTGAACCACACCCAAACGTCAATTTTTTTTCTACATTTCATTTGACATTTCTCAATTTCAGACTAACTCAAATTGAACCAAGGAAAGGTAAACAATCTAGCAACGTGTAAGAGTTATTCAGGCTTATTATGAAAATGGGCGTTCAAATCGAAATGCATATCGTGCACTTCGTGATTTTTTAAAATTTTAGCAAACCGGGTCTGTAGGATATGTGAAAACACCAGTGCATGCTCGTACAGCTCGTACTGCAGAAAATATTGCTGTTGTTCGCGATAGTGTGGCTGAAGAGCCGTCCACATCAACTCGTCATCGTGCCCTCACGCTCGTCGTTGATGAACATTATGCATAAAGACTTGCATTTACACGCTTACAAGGTGCAAATGACTCAAGAACTAAAGCCTCTTGACCATTTCAAGCATCGTCAATGGCCATAATGAACTCAAGAAATGGCAACAGTAGATGATCAATTTTCGAAGAAAATCATCTTCAGTGATGAGGCACATTTTCACCTCAGCTGATTTGTCAATAACCAGAATCGCCGCATCTGGGCGAATGATAATCCAAGAGTGATTGTCGAAAAACCAATGGACCCACAAAGAGTGACTGTTTGATGCGGTTTATGGGCATCATCGGGCCGTATTTTTGCCAAAATGAGCCCGGTAAGACAGTTACTGTGAATGGTGTTTGCTATCGTGAGATGAAAACGAACTTTTTATGGCCCGAATTGAAAGATATGGATATGTACGATATGTGGTTTCAACAGGACGGTGCCACTTGCCAAACAGCTAACGAAACAATGGCTCTTTTACGCGACAAATTTAATGGCCGTGTTATCTCACGTGGTGGCGATGTCAATTGGCCGCCAAGATCATGTGATTTGACACCGTTGGACTTCTTTCTTTGCGGTTATTTGAAAGAAAAGGTGTACGTCGATAAGCCAGCAACAATTCAAGAGCTAAAGGATGAGATAATTCGCCACATTAACGGCATAGAACCTCAATTATGCTTCAGCGTCATCGAAAATTTGGACCATCGGATGGAGGTGTGCCGCCGATGTTTCCGATTATGTTCCATACATAATTGAACCATACCAATATTATCATAATAAAAAGAAATGACAGTAATTTCCTAAATAATTTGTGTTTTATTCAAAATCAATATCGGCCCTTAGTTTTTGGGCTTTGGTCGGCCCTTTATGTAATTTGGGCTTCGGGCAATAGCTTCAATAGATTTGAAGGCAAAAGATCTTCACTGAAAAACTATGATAAGAAGTACCAGTGCGAATTATCACAAACGAGCAATTCGTCCTTAAACAACACCAATATGGACGTATCAGGTTGTTGGTAAACGATTTGAGGCGTTTTTAGTTTTTTTTTAAGTGAAACATCTTTTGGGACGGTGTGAACTGGATTTTATGAAACGAAAATATGTAACGACAAAATGACAACCAATAAACGTATTTATAGGGTTAAGGCTGTGAGAGAATAAGATATCGTCTCCTCTTTGTGCTATGGTTCGTAGCGTCCCCACTACTCTACCATCGCGTCGTATACAGTTTCACCTCTACTGCATGTGAAAACTTTTCTCCGGTGAGGCGAACCTACAACGCTCAAGGAGCGCCCAAAAATGATGTTTGCAGATGTATATATAGTAATTTGGTGAAAAAACGATTTTTGAAAGTTCGTTCCATTGTTTGCTTGTTCTGTAACAAAAAGAGTTTTAGTACGTTATGCGTGACAACGAAATCCAATAAGTCATGCGATGATGTCTCTAAATTCCTCCGAAAATCTGACGTTGTAATACCAGTAATAAAGAGAGAGATATACAACAATTCTTCGCAGAGCCAAAGGTTGCAGTTACCCTCTGCAAGGGAAGATTCGTCTATGCTGATTATCCGTCCTTGGTTAGAGTCCAGGAAGTTGAGAATGTTTCGGGGGGCGAACTGCAAACATGTAAATAGTATTCAAGACCTCGTCGTACTTGGCTTTATATAGAAATAGAAGCTGGGCTGGTGTAATATATCTCTGAGCTATAAAAACGGCTAAAAGGGCTGAAATCGGTCTAAAGTGAAATTTCACATTTTTTGAAGTTACAAAAAAAGTGAATGTACGTGTTCCACAATTCGGTTTTATCGTTTTGTGAGTGATTTCAATCCGATCATTTAAGTATTAAGTATAGTGAAATTGTTGGGATGAGCTGACATATATTTTAACAGGGGTAAACACATGAATACTTCACAGGAGGTAATATATATTCAATTAATGGAGAGGTATAAAGATCTTGCCAGAGGATTCATGAAAGGGGATCGTGTAGCAGCCGACGCTTTGTTTTTCAAAATTTCATTTTTCATTATTTTATAATTTATTATTTATTTTAAAAAAAATGAAGCAGAATTTGTAAACATAACGATTTATCAAAATAAAAATAATTTTGCATATGGGACTATGACAGATGGTGTCAGCTGTTTTCAATTTAACCGAGTGATTTCGAAAACTTTTCGAAGTTATGAAATCGGTCGGAATGTAGAACACCAAAAACAAATTCACTCGATTTACTCGATTTCTGGAACCTAGCTGTAAGAAAGTTTTCCATAGAAAATTGTGATTTTTCACAGGATATAATACTAACATTAGTTATCAATTTTATTCAGCTAGACAATACAGATTTCGAGAATTTTGTGATTTTTCATTTGACCTAAATAAAAAAATCCGAGTTGTTTCGAGTTAATATTTTGAATCGTGCTAAGTTTAATCAAAATAATTGATCATTTTTGAAAAACGTTTGTTTTACGAAACACTTTATATGGTACATATTTATAATTAGTTGCTTTATAATACCAATTATAAAAATCCCTCTATAGGTAATGAACCATGATCCTATTATATTAAATTTGAAGCAGGTGAATTATTTATTATTCACCTGCGATTAAAGACCGATATACGGGCAGAATTGCGGGACCCACTTTTTCGGGATACACCATAATCGTAATGCTAGGTCTGACTAAAATGTTGAGTTTTTCACGGACCAATTAAAAGGTATGTAAATCTAGTTCTTTTTTAGAATAACCATAGAAGTTCATTAGTAAAGAGAATAACCGACATCGGTCTCAATTTCCAGATTTGCCGTGTCCCAAAATTAAAGCAATTCATTTTTATTTTATAATTTACACGAGCTCAAAGGGTTATGAAGACTTTATAGGGCTGTTCTACTTTTGTTGGGTTTTAACACAGCACCTGCATTTGTAGATAAGAGGAAGAAAGGGGATAGATAGAAAATATATATTGAGTTTAGTGAAGACTTTATCCACTTTTCTAACTTTGAGGACTCACTTTGACGATAATACTGGTACGCCATTCATCTTCAGTTTCTGCGCAATGTTGACTATGGTCTTTGAAGATAATAATGGCACGTTATTTATCTTAAAAATCTTCACAGATCTGAACGGTCACCTACAATCACAGCCTTTCGGCATTGAACTTTCTGACAACACCTTTCAATTGTATTGGACAGTTTTATATATTTGCTTTCAGAATGCAATAATATTATTACAAAATTTGTTTATGGTCAAAAGTTGACATTTAAAAAAATCAAAAGAACCCTTTATTATTCAGCTCGCCAATACCTATCTCAAGAGTATTTTTTGTTAACAAGTTGGAGTCTACAGATTTCAATTATAACATATTTGCACCTACATCTTCCTGAACAGATGAACATCGGCCAGACAAATAAATAAATCATACAATCAATTTCGTTTTCCGATCCCATTAATTCGTCCTAAATAATCGTATCGCATTTCTCTCTTCCTCTACTACTTGCTGACTGCTATCAATTGTACTCTGATTTATTTAAGAGGCCAATTAAATATTCAATCTCAGGTAATGATATCAATGACTACTTTGAAAGGATTTCCCTCAATTCGACCTCAAATCTTACGCATTCCAACCAACTAATCTTCCTAAGCGCCAAACACAAACATTGACCTAAAGAGAGAGAGCGAGAGAAAAGAGAAAAATATGTTAAAGCTCCACCTTTCTCGCTCTTGCACGACAACAATTTAATTATGGAAGTTGTTAAAGCCCCATCAAATTCCCCATCAGCCGCCCAGCCCAGCAAACTGAGTCTTAATATTCCCCCGCCACTCCCGAGAGCCTGAGTGCACAGAGAAACTTCATAAATTAAATTTACCTGCGGATTCTGTTCCTTTAGCCACCGGATTTTTTTTTTTCGTGCATTCATCCAGCACACTAGGGAAGTGGCAAGTTGTGCGAGCTCATCCATTAAGGTGACTCCCCTCAAAATAACACAAACCACCTAGACCGCCCACCAGCCCATCATAAATTATAATTGGAACAGACCATTGTTCGCTTTAACATAACGGAACAACAATAATTCAAAGCACGGCCCAGGAAGGCATATTGACAGATACGAGTACAAGTACGATTAGGTACTGGAGTATCGAGTTTCAACAAAGCGAACAAGATAAGAAAATCGAAGCACACCAGGAAGTGGACGTACAGAGAAATGTTGGCAATTTTGGGCGGTTGGGTTGGAGTGGTGCGACAAACAATACAGAGCCACCCCATAAACCAGAGACCGCGATAATACAAGAAGCCAACGTCAGCAACAAGTGATGTCTGGCTGGTTACCAATAGTTGTTGAATGGGGATGCGGTTCCGTTTGCATGTTCTGAATATACACGGAGCTCCTGAGCTCAGCCTAATGAGCTCACCAAATAAAGTAATTAATTCCACTCAAATAAAGGGTGGGAGTGGTGTATGGTGGATCCTCTTTAAATATTGTCAAAGTAATCAAAATCGCGGATGCAGCAATCGAATCAGTGTCTACTATACGACGGGATGAGTTTGGTGCAACATCCCTGACGGGACAGGTGGACAACTTAATTGGATTCATATCATCCATACTATCGGCAACGAATACTAAATGCAAAATCAAGGATAACATCCAAGAGCTTAACTGTAGCTCAGAAACCCTGCCCACAGTTCGAAATATGATGCGCAAGGATATTTAGAAATCTTTACTGCAGTGCACAAGCACAAGACTCGTCAGCGATATACGAGTACCTACTATAGGAGGTCATATACTGTACTGACTGAATCCTTCTACCTACTCAGGAGAATATATGCTGTGACATGGTAGGTGCAGTGACATGCCGACTGGTAGCTTCAGTGTCCTGTATTTAAAATCCCATTTCAATTTCAAAATGGTTGCTGATGGTGGTGACTGTGAATAGTGTGCAGGCGTTGTCGTTGGCTTTGGCTAAGGCGTATTCTATTGCTTTATGAGGCTTTGACATAGTTCCATACAAACATACACATGTTATTGTAGAATCTAGTCCAGGAATATCTGTTTTAGCCCGATTGCACATACACACACACTGAGTATCATCATCGTCGCATAATAATAATGAGTGCTTCAATTGATGATTTCTGTTTTTTTTTGTCAAGCATTAGGGAATAGGTTCTAATGGTATAGGAAGGACGAAAGGCACATTTTTGGTAAACCAATGCCACTGTGAACGTGTGTGCGAAAGATTATCAGACCCATCCGATGGGTAGATTGTTCTCTTTAGAGGTGGATGCAAATGGGGTTTTAGAGCTCAGCATTAGACTATTGAACGAAGCCTTTAATATGTCTGGGTGCAGCACATAATTTGGGATAAAGAGAAGTAGATATTGCCTTTGAGAGTGCGTTTTATTTTAATATTGACGGTTGAAACTCAACAAGTATCATCAGGCCATGTAATTTCTGACCATCATCGATAACATTTGAGAAGATATCACCCCTAGGTATCCAGAAATTACAAGCATTTATCTGAATAAATAATAACCACAAGGCATATCTCTAGACGAACTTTCCGTGGCAATTAGTAGACAATGGGATTACATGATGATGCCTTATAACTCTCACTCTCAGGATTTATGTGGCGACCGCTGTCTGTCTAGTACCTTGAATGTATATTTTGTAAAACATTGCAGATGGGAGCGTTTCATTTCACTAAGCACCTCTACCTTTTGACAAGCGGCAGCATTCGAATTCTGAAGATAACACCAACGGTTGGATCTAGGCCAAGAGTATGGCTGAACGAAGTGAAAAAATCTACAGGAGCTTCTCTGGCATATTTTGATGACACGTCATATAGAAATTTGTGTGTGGATGAGACACAATGCTACCACAGCGCTTACTCTTGTAGTGGAGACTGGCGGCCACAAGTATAAGGTAATCTGATAAATTAGAACTTGCTTTCCGGGTTGGTTGCTGTGCTTTAGGTTAACTACCCAAAGACAAATTGTTATGGAGCAACCAAGTGGCTTTTGGTGAGGACTGATTTTATAGTGAACAAACATGCTAAACGGAAAAACTCAACCAAGTTCGTATCTGCACCTAAAATGGTATATATTACATATTCATATACTAAGAAAAAAAATAATGTCGAAAGACTGCAATCGCAAGATACCGCTTAGGCCTTCGCGCAACGCGTATCCCTGAACCTCTCGATTCACACCATACCACCAGCATCGAATGTCGAAGAGCAATGGCAACGATGACAACAGGCCATTAGATCAGCCGCAACTGATGTGCTAGGTTTCTCGCGCCCACCAGCAAGAAACCCCTGGTTTGATGAGGAATGCCGACAGATGCTCGCAGCCAAGAACGAGGCCTACAAGGCTAAGCTGCAGGTGAAGACGAGAGCTGCCATTGAGCTCTATAGGCAAAGAAGAAGGGAAGAACATCGGCTTTTCAGAAAGAAGAAAAAAGAGCAAGCAAAGCGCGCGATCGAGGATATAGAGAGGTGACACTCCAGGAACGATGTTCGCAAGTTTTACCAAAGTTTAAAACGTCAAAGCCAAGGCTACAAGGCTCGAACAGAATCCTGTCGAGATGAACAAGGAAATATCGTAGTTGAGACATAGTTGATGCTGAGGATATTGAAGAAACACTTCTGCAGACTGTTAAACGGCGATGACGAACAACATTCCGCTGTCAGGCAGAACGAATCATTTAATATTTGCAACGAAAACGAAAGCTTAATAAGGCCACCGGAAATGAAATGGCGGAGATGACTTGGTAAGTAACATCCACCAACTCATAAGCCAAATCTGGTCGGATGGAAGTATACCTGAAGAATGGAACCTCAGCGTCGTTTGCCCGATCCACAAAAAAGGAGACCCTCTGAACTGCGCCAACTACAACGCCTGAAACCGTTTACCAACAACCTGATCGGCCCTTATCAGTGTAGTTTTAGGCCAGGAAAGTCCACAACCGATCAAATTTTCACACTTCGGCAGATCCTGGAAAAACCCAAGAACCCAAAAGTCCAAATCGATACCCACCACCTATTTATCGATTTCAAAGCCGAATACGACAGCCCAAACTCGTCCGGTATACCGCTTGGTATAACTGACAAACTCGTCCGTTTGTGTAGGAAACGACCTCACCGACAGATTCGATACCAAAAAAGGATTTAGGTAAGGCGATGCGCTGTCATGTGACTTCTTTAATTTAATTCTTGAGAGGATTGTGCAAAACTCCCGAGCCAACACCAGAGGCACAATTTTCCAAAAATCGGTGCAACTGCTACCATACGCCGACGATATTGACATCATTGACTCAACGTGATGTCATAACCGCGTTTGCTAATATAGGGAAGGAAGCGGCAAAAATGGGTTTAGCAGTAAATGAGAGTAAGACTAAGTATATGCTGTCAACACGAAAGGACACACAACATCGACGAATTGGACAGAACGTCACCATCGACAGATATAACTTTGAGGTAGTACGGGACTTTGTTTACCTCAGCTTCGCTATTAACTCTGACAACAACATCTCGTCAGAAATCAAATGAAGAATTGCTCCTGCCAATCGCTGTTTCTTCGGGCTAAGAAGTCTCAGGTTCATCCTGGACTGTAGCGCCACTTAAGTAAGTATGTAAGTACCATATTTATATACCATCTGGTAAATAACACATACTAACTCTTTAGTTAAATGTTGATGGAAAAAAATATGTCTAAGGAATGTCCGATCGGCTATTAAAATTTGAAGAATCACCTTTGTCCTTTCACTTTGGATCCAGTTATAACTTAAAACAAAGCCTATGAATTTTAGAACATGATTATCCAAAAGTATTTTAAATTTAAATTTTCAAGTTTTGTCAGAAAATCGCTATTTGTTTTTCAAAGATCAAGATTTATTTTCTGAAGTTATGTTTCACATTCCATCCCAATGAAACACAGTTTCCCAATGATTCCTATTTCCTATAACCAACTTCCTTAGAATTTCAGAAATTCATGTTTTGTGTTCCAATGAAGTTGTTCAATGATAGCTATAACTAGAACATATAAGTTAGACCAGGAAAGTCCAAAACTTTCGAAATCTTCACACTTCTCCAGATTCTGAAAACTCACCACCTATTCATCGATTAAAAAGTCGAAAATGAGAGCAATTATAGAGACGAAGCCAATTTTCATGGTGCGCATTTCGCAGCCCATTTTCAGTTGCTCTCCTGTCCCTAAGAATTTATAGAGAGATCGTACATTTGCAAGAGTTTTATTTGAACTCGACATTTACAAAGCCACTGGCCCAGATGGTTTATCGTATATCCCCCATTGTTCCAAAAAAGGTTGTTGCACTTGATTTTTAAAGAATTTGACAAGGTTTGAAATAAAGGCCTTTTGTCGAAATTGCTTGCATTTGGAATCGATGAAAAACTTCTTCTATGGATTAGAATTTCATTTTCCAAACGTTCAATTGAAATTGTTTTGGACGGTTTCAAGTGTGAAACTCTCGAAATAAGTGCCACGGATCTGTTTTGTCTCCGACTCACTTTACAGTTTTTATAAATTAATGAAAAAAAAATATGAAACTACTCTCAGCTTCTCATATAGGTACGTTTTCAGACCTCACGTCCCTCATCATCGTACGTGGACTCTTAACGACAAAATACGTTTATTACATTGAATTCCCAAATTGACAGCATTATCAAATGGGGTAAATCTAACAGTCACCAAAACCTCGAGCCATTATCCATGAATGACTTCATTCAGTGCTCGATATGTTTGTTGGTAAAGACTTACGTTGGAACGAACATATATTCGAAGTCGCTAAAAACGCAGGGGAATGTCTAGGCTTCCCATATCTGGCCACATTATATAAAACGCCTAAAATTTGGGTTCAACGCAACGAGTGCAACAAATTGCGCCTTCTAGATAGGATTCAAACGCGTGCGAAAAAATTATAGGAATAGCGAACTCTTTAGTTTCGCTCGATCATCGTCGAAATATCTTCTGCCTTACTTACTGACAACCTTAGTTTTATCGCTACTTCGTTACTTAATTAGTTTTATCGCTATTTCAACTAATGCTCAAATGAAATATCCGTCCATTCAACAAATTTCAACAGACCATACGTTCCTAATCATCCCTGTACTGCTCTATGGCCGGAGGCGCGAAGCAATGAATGTACCAAAATCATTCTCGTAACCTTTTGCGATAATGGCTAGGGAAGTTTCAACCAATAACTTTGCGAGCTGTATAGCGATGTATAGCGAATTGGCATCAATAGTTTACTCCGGCCCATAGAATTTATTCCGAACCAGACGGTAGACGGTGCACAAGAAAGCCTAGTGTGCGTGTGCGCACAACTAGAAACCGACCTCAAATAACGTAATGTGTGCAACTGGTGGCAGTTAGCTAAGGACCGGCTAGGAGAGGCACGTGGGTTGAGCTGAGGCGCAGATTGACCGCGTCCTGTAGTGCTAATTAGATAAAAAAGCCATCTCTCATTACTTTGGGTGCAGTGGCCTTGTGGTTAGTCCGTTGGACTGCTAAGCATCGGGTTTCTGGTTCTAATCCAGAAAGTAACAAGACCAACGTTCGTCTTTTTACATCCCCACCTCTTGCGAATATCTGACAAACATCCAAGAATTTAAAACAATCATGAGAGAGGGATAGAGCTTCTCAAATTTGTGGTTTGAAATCGGCATGAAATTATTTGTAGCAATCTTAATATGGTTTGCTCTCGACTGTCGTCGCTATTATAGATACCACTGTGGTTTTGACTTCTTAAGATCAAGGTTTATCCTTACAAAACAACTTAGGGGTATCAGTTAACATATTCTCATAAGTTCTTATTTTATTATCAATTTGTACAAAATGGACACTCTGCCTAAATGTGATGTAGTTTATTTTTGTAAACCTTAAACTTAAACTAACCTATTTGCAGGACTTTCCTTATGACAATCCGATGCTTTGTCAAGGCTACAGTAGCGATGATAACCGAGTAAACGATTATCTTACCATCACACGACTTTCGACTGAGAAAAAACACTTCAACTACAAAGTTCCAATGAAGCGAAGTTAGGGCACCATATTTAAGCACATCTTCTGTCAGAGTCTCCGTTAATCTTAGTATGCACCTAGTTAACTACAAATATAAGTACCTCATCAGATGGTCGTATTGTTATCTAGATAATTCTTCCAACCTAAAAGGACTTCCTATTGAAGTACAGCCCTATGGTACCGTTCCAAGTTGGGGAGATTATTTCAGATTTATAAACCCCTTCCACTATGTATAGTATATGCACCACAAATTATTTGAACGGATTTATTTTCAAATGGCACTCATCCTTCAATCGTTTTTTTTTACACAACCAATACCATCATATTCTGCAGATAGCAGCCGCCCCTTACCACCATTTTAAAAGAAACCATTCAGGACAACATGACAGTTGACAGAAACCTTCTAAGGCGCTCGTAAAATTGTATTATTCACGTCGCCCTATTGTCTAACTCTACAACAGAAAGACAAAAAGAAAGGCGAAAATTACATGCCCAAACTCCTTCAACACGTTATCCTTTTTACTTTTTGTAAACATCCTTTTCAGAGTTTTGTGCTGGTGGAATTCAAAAGCCGAATTGATGGATACTATTCGACGGTTATGAGCACTGAACAGTCTCGAGTATTTATCATCTACTCTATGAAATATTGCCATTTCAACCACTTAGCGGTATTTTTTCTTTTGTATCCTCTTTTTGAAACAAAACATTGTTGGAACTAATGTAAAGAATAAGGGGCGCTTTTTGATTTCCACGGTCTATAGAGTTTGAAAGATGTTGACATAGTTTGTGGTTGCGTGTTCCAAGGAGAAAGGCGCAACGAGAATCATTGTGAGAATTGGGTTATGAAAGAAGTAGTGCGGCTGGGAGTAAATATGCGGGTGTACTAAAAAGACTGTAATTGAGACTTTACGAGAAAAGTTGAAGATGAAAAATGATGATGGTGGTTGGAGTTTTTTTTTTTTTTCATGGAAATGGGAAAAGTTGGCAAAAGAATAGGCAACTGAAAAAGGAGGAAAATACCTATGAATATAGATTTTATATTGGCAGATGGGGGATTAGATGATGTTAAATACAAACTTCGACTGTAAGCCTCCATTTGGCGTAGCTGGGTACCTTGACCGTATATTGCGTGTGAACTTCTTTGTAAATACTTGTTGGCAGCAGATGAGATTGAGAGAATTCAGTTATTGCTGTCATTAAAAACCCTCATTGGACATTTTCTTTAACTTCTTGCGGCTTTTTTTATAAATTTTATAATAAAATCATTGGCAAGTTGGTGTCAAAAAAAGCGTTTGATACAGAAAACAGTTTTTTTATTTGCACTGATCAAGATTTATTTTTCTAAAGTGATGTTTGTCGTTACACCGAAATGAAACGGAATTTTCCAATGATTCCTATAACCAGCTATCAAGGAAAACTTTCAATTTGATCATATTTTGTATTCCAATTAAGTTGTTCAATGAAAGTTATAACTGGACCCTAAGACAAACCTTCTTTTGCCTAGATGGCAGCGAAAGAATTTCCAAGATCGAATATACAGTCCCAGTAAGAATGTGCACAGTGGTGAACTGGAGAACTAAGCTGATACGTCATATTCGGACAACAGGTCACCAGTTTGGGTTAGACAACCCAACGGCAGTGCTCAAACTGAGGGCCCGTATTCTATGGGTATCTTATAAATTGAAACTGGCCATTTAGATAGGATGGTTGTGCCCTCAGTTTAATGTTAGTTATGACTTATAAGATAAACCAAAGCTGTGGCTATCGGATCCTCAAAAACGTAAATCTATCCTCTTGCTGATCGTATAAGTGTAATTTATTCCAGCTGTCACCAAAGATTGCACATATTAGGATAGGGATTTGTCATGGGAAGCCGACTCATGTGATTGACTTTAAGTCGGTAAACCAAGCGATAATGCTATGATCCGCATAATAGTAACGTTTTGCAACATAAGCTTTGTATTTGCACACGCCCCTACCGAAGAGGATGAAGACCCTATCAAGGTAGAATTTAACGACCTTCTGGACGAAACCTACTTAGTCTGTTCCTAATACGATGTGAAAATCATACTTGGAGATTTCAATGCACAATTCTTACTAAATTAGGAGGTGCTGTTCAAACTGCAGAATGAACACTTAAGGTGAAGTTTTCCTCTATTGCGTCCGACGCGACGTCTGGCTGGGATTCGAAAATTTTCAGATCAGTTGGAAAGCACAGCCTCAACGAAACGACAACAGATAATGGCTTTCGACTAATTGACTTTGCAGCAGCGTGTGTGATTAGCAGAAATAGGTTACCTCGACTTCAAATCCACAAAGAAACCTGGCGATCTCCAGATGTTCAAAACACCAAAAGCACTATTTGCTCATAGACGCGAGGCATACATTCAACTTTCTGAATGTACAAACTCTAACCATTTTTGCCTTCGCTGTCAAATTCAGAGCGGGACTGTCCAACGGCAATAAGCTATGAAAGGCTTCACGTTGGTCGTCTTGATGAACCGAAGGGTATCATCGAACAACAGAGTGAGACACTCCGCTCTCTGCCTTCAACCTCCATCAAATCAACAAACAATGGATGCACTATCCCCATTATAGGGTGCCCGTATCAACCATAGGCTACCAGTCACAACCTCCCAGCTTCCAGGAATCTTTGACATCCCCATCAAAGAGTACCACGACAAGAGAAACAACTACAGGCCTTTCCGGCCCACAAGATCGACCATAGAGCCAATTTTTACACTAAGCGAAAGAATGGAAAATGCCTCTCCTCCCCCTCGTGCCTATTAGTAAAAGGACATGGAAATGAAAGGACAGGAACATGTGGTAAACATCTGGTGGAAGGTCTGGTTTATAAGGTGGAAGCAAAAGAATCTCCCAAACAATCACCCGGAGCTTCTGGCGAGTCAGTATCGATGTATATGATCTGGCGTTGTCCTAGTGGTATTCAATACCTCTCCTATTGAACAAATCTGGACGGTTCTGGGCGAAAAGTTCCGTTCGCATTAATAATTTTGCCGTAAGGTAGGGGAGCAGGGGGGTATGGGAGTTTATGATTCCAGGAACAGGTATTACAGGACGAACGGTCGATAATATCGATAATTGGTCTTCTAGAGCGTATGGTGTATATTTGACATCGAAATTACCAGAACGGAATCGACGAAACCAAAATTGAGTCACTTGACATGCATATCCCCTTTTACAAAACTGCAAAATATGGCGTATTTTTCTTTTCTGTTCTCCAACCAATCAAAAAAAAATTGTCAGAGAAGTTTTTTTTAAGTACGAAATTTCATCTTTCTAACTGCATCTAGTGTACTTCCGTAGGACGATTACTATAGTTTTTTGTTGGGAAAATAATTTTTTTTTATTTCCAAGTTTATATTACATCTGTCGTAGGACTCTAAGTAATTGTTTTAAAAGATATAATTGGATATATATTAAATCGTAAGATCAGTATCTTACAAAATTTTTCTCTTAGGTACGTTATTTACTTTTACTTTAAGGTATTTACAAGTTTGCCATCATGAGTCAGATTAGCACTACTATTATTACGAGTAATTACATGTTATATACATGAGATTATACATAAAACCATTCATATCAGTTGCAGATTTACTGGCCTCAGTCTCTTTAGTCGCCTTCTTGTGTTACATTCTTGGTAAGGTAGATTTCGTTTTAGATTGTGATTTGACGATTTCTGCTGCGTTTTTTGATTTCGTTATTAATATTGGGTATATTGAGGTCACGACAGAGGAGACCCTCTGAATTGTGCCAACTACAGAGGCATAAGTCTGCTCATCATCGCCTACAAGATCCTATCTGCCATAATATGTGAACGCCTGAAACCGTTTACCAACAACCTGATCGGCCCTTATCAGTGTGGTTTTAGGCTAGGAAAGTCCACAATCGATCAAATTTTCACACTTCAGCAGATCCTGGAAAAAAAAACCCAAGAAGTCCGAATCGATACCCACCACCTATTTATTGGCTTCAAAGCCGCATACGACAGCATTTATAGAGATGAACTATACAGAGCCATGACACATTCGATACCAAAAAAGGATTTAGGCAAGGCGATGCGCTGTCATGTGACTTCTCTAATTTGATTCTTGAGAGGATTGTGCAGAACACCCGAGCGAACATCATACTATCATAGACACAATTTTCCAAAAATCGGTACGCCGACGATATTGACATCATTGGTAGGACTTAACGTGATGTCATAGCCCCGTTTGCTAGTATAGGGAAGGAAGCTGCAAAAATGGGTTTAGCAATAAATGAGGGTAAGACTAAGTATATGCTATCAACACGAATGTACACACAACATCGACGAATTGGACAGAACGTCACCATTGACAGATATAACATTGAGGTACTACGGGACTTTGTCTACCTCGGCTCCGCTATTAACTCTGGCAACAACATCTCGTCAGAAATCAAACGAAGAATTACTCTTGCCAATCGCTGTTTCTTCGGGCTAAGAAGGCAGTTTAGTAGTAAAGCCCTCACTCGAACTACTAAGGAGATCATACATAAGACCCTGATTATCCCAGTCCTGTTATACGGCGCTGAAGCATGGACCGTAATAAAAGCGGATGAAGAAATCCTTGGTCGATTCGAGAGAAAAATTCTTCGAACAATCTTCGGTCCCGTTTGCGTTGACAGGCTATGGAGACGAAGATTCAACCACGAACTATACAAGCTGTACAGCGACATACCCCTGGTCAAAAAACTCCGCATTGGACGTTTAAGATGGCTAGGACATTTAGAACGAATGGACACCAATACTCCGGCTCGCAGAGTCTTCGATTCCCAGCCAGGCGTCGGACGCAGTAGAGGAAGACCTCGCCTTAAGTGGCGCGCACAAGTGGAAACCGACCTCAACCAACTTGGAGTGCGCAACTGGAGGCAGTTAGCTAAGGAAGGACCGGGCTAATTGGAGAGGCATGTTGGTTGAGGCCCAGGTTCATCCCGGACTGTACCGCCACTTAAGTAAGTAAGTAAGTATATTGAGGTCACGAGGTATGTCTTCATTAGAAATATACCAGGGTGCATTGACAATCGTCCGAAGTATTTTTGATTGTAGTCGTTGTATAATTTCAATATTGGATTAAGCAGCTGTTCCCCATATTTCGATGACATAGGTCCATATTGGTTTTATAATGCTTTTGTATATTATTAGTTTGTTTTGTACAGAGAGTTTAGAGGCTTTTCCTAGAAGCCAGTATTGTTTTCTAAATTTGTTTTTGATTTAGTTTCGTTTTCGAATTATATGCGGTTTCCATGTTAGTTTGTTGTCTATTAGGATGCCTAGATATTTCGCTGAGTTTTCAAGGATAACTTTTTTGTTGTTTATTTTGATGTCTTGTGGATCGAAATTCTTTTTTGTCGTGTATATAACTTGAACTGTTTTTCTATCATTAATTTCAATACCCCATTTGTCGAACCAATTCATTGCTTTGTTCAACTTTTTTTTTTTTGATTTGTAGCAGCTTGTAAACAAGAGTGTGAGGAAAGGATCACTGTGTCGTCTGCGAATGTTGCTAACATAGAGTCCTGTGTAAGTGGCTTAGGTATGTCCGCAATAAAGAGTAAGTAAAGGATAGGACCTAGTACACTACCCTGCGGAACCCCTGCGTCGAGTTTACGTAAGTTTGAATGTACTTCATTATAATGCACGTAGAAGTGTCTATTTTCCAAGTAACTTTTGATGAGTTGGTGGTAGTCCGGAAGCATTGTCTTGAGTTTGTATAATAGTCCTTTATGCCATACACTATATCAAAGGCTTTGGCGACGTCTAAGTAAACTGCTACGCAGTATTTTTGCTCGTTTAAGTCGTTTAGAATTTTGTTTGTCACTCGATGCACTTGTTGGATTGTAGAGTAGTTTTGTCGAAATCGAAATTGGTGGTCCGGAATGAGGTGTTTTTGTTTAAGTGGAATGTTAATGCGGTCAAGAAGGAGTTTTTCGAATATTTTTGAAACAATTGGTAGAAGACTTGTTGGCCTTTATGATGATGGTCGTGTAGTGTCTTGGCCTGATTTCGGGATTGCTATTTTTTTGGAAACATTCCATACTTTTGGGTAGTAGTCAAGTCTAATGATAGCATTGATGATGTTTCTTATGTAAATAAGCGCACTATCCGATAGTTCTTTTATTATTTCTGCTGTTATTAGGTCATACCCTGGTGATTTTTTGCATTTTAAGTTGTTTATTAGTAAGTTTTTATTTCGTTTGTTCGTATTTTATTTACTGTCGTATTCCTGGATGTAGCGATATTTGTATTTGAGAGTAATATATTTCGCCCGTTTAAGCCATTCGTGAATGTTGTTTCAAAGTATTCTGCTGTTGTTATCGCTTTTTCGGTGTCTGTTCTGGCCAAAGTACCATTATTTTTATCAGAGGTGGTTGATGGTTAATTCCTTTGTTCAACATTCAGCTTCCGCAGCGAATAGTTTGTTGCTCGAGTTGCTGTGAGGTTTGTAAAAAACGAGTTTACATGTTGGTCGTTATTAACTTTAAGGAGATATTTGAGTTCCCTGGTCAATTTGTTGTAGTTTGCTCTGTCCAATGATGATCCTTTACGTTGCCAAATTTTTCGTAGTTTTCTTTGATTTTATGTCTTATAGCCTTTGTTGTACCAGTGCTTATGAATTTGGAGTTATTTTTTCTCAACGCTTCTTTAAGATTTTGTCCTTTTTTATTGGTAAGTCTTGAGCCCCAGTCTGTATGTTACGCGTTAAAGTCACCTCCCGCAATAAAGCGCGGGCCCAATGTTTGAATGTAGTCAGAATATTGTTGTGTACTCATTGTAAACTTTGGTGGACAATACAAAGCAGATAGTATGAGCGGTCCGCATGTATCCTCTATTTGAATTGTCGTTGCTTGTATGTGGTCCTTTGCATATTCTTGAAGAACATTATATTTTATGTCTTGTCTAATTATTATTGCTGATCTCCCACGGGCTCGTCCGCTGGGATGATTAGTATGATTTATTAAGTATTTAGGTATTTGTATAAAGTTTTTATTTGAGAAGTGGGTTTCTGCAATTAAGAGTATGTCGATGGAGTTGTCAATTATAAATTTTTTTAATTCCGAGACATGTTGGTTATGTCCGTTCGCATTCCATATACGACTATTTTCAATTTAAAATTATGGCTTTCTTTTTACTAAACTTATTATAGGGTTATTTTGAACAAAAAGTTCTATGTCGAGGTTTTAGTCATGTATAAAGTCCTGAGGACGAATGGTGGAAAATACCGCTGATGTGGATGTAGTGCAAAAGGTAAAAAAAAAACGACTACATTGGTTGGCCACATTAATGCTCCAGGCGGGAAAATCTTCCAATCACAGCTTTCAGGCTTGAGACGACAGGAAAGACCGAACCTTGAGTTTAAGAATCAAGCAGTGTCAAAGTTCTTCGTTGAATCTTTGGGTGCAAAATCCGCCAATACAAAGAGTTTTTCGACAAATATTTCACACAAAACAACTATAGATAGCGGGGCCGTGATATTGGACTGTTGATTATCATGATTCATACTCAATTGCATTAAAAGACCGATCAAACTTAAGGTTTGCAGATAATATTAAAATTAGAGACACAATGGCTAGGCCGCTTAACAATAATGTAACAAGCTAGAGAATCACACGTCCACTACAGGGATCAAGCGATCATGGATGCTAAAGTGATGAAAATAAAAGGAGACGGCTGAAATTTTGTTTGCGACATCATTGCCACTATCATACAGTTGCTAAATGTCAACAAATAATGAACGACCTACGTCTTTGATAAAACAGCGTGCAATATGTCAACGTAAATTCAAGTTATTTACAACTGAAAGTTATTTTGCTTCATCCAAAATTCAATTATCCAATAGCCCCTAACCTTTAAGTGCGACAGTAAAAACTTCCATAAAATGATTATCGTCAGACGGCAGCCAAATACAAGAATGAAATTCTTTACCTCTGCAGATTTTTCTATTTCCATCACATACGCCATAAAACTCTTTCGCAGCAATAAAATCTTCAAATAAAACCTGGGATCATTAAACATCTCTAAGATGTCTGCGTCGTCAAGAACTAAGCCAGCATTAAAAGATTATTCTTTATTTTCACAAATAATTCATCGTTTTGCCATTCCGACCAGAAGCAGTCCCTCTCATCAAATCCCCCATTGCTCCACACTCAACCTCAATTGGTAATTCAGCCTCAATTCCTGAAATAATAACCAAAAGTTGAACAGAAACCTGAAATCCCCACATAAGAGCTCAATTCCTCGTCAATTTTATAGACCCATCCAATTCTGTAAAATAATTGAACAGGTGCGAGAAGCTTAGGCCGGGTATATGCAAAAAAGTAAACAAACAGAATGCAAACTAAAAAAGACCCAGACAAAAGCCAGTTTGGGGTATTTGTGGGTATCTGAGTGGATTTTAACTGTGGTATAGGGTATTCCAATTTTTTGCTCAACACAAACAGCCCGACTGGGCTGACCGCATAGTATCACCCGTGGGACGCACTTAATACGAGGTGATGTGGGGCTCATAAAATAATAGTGACAGCCGTATATTGCCCTACCCAGGCTAGTTAGTGGTGATGGTGTGGCCATAACAATACAAGGATGATCTCACTCAAATATGAGGACGAAATTTTTTTTTTGATATAATTCCGAAAATATACTTAAGTTGGGTTAGTTTGAGGTGGTCTAAGGGACGGTGGTCCCAATTTTTGTATATTCCCATCAGGTGAAAGCAAAAGGACATTGTTATGAGTTTTATAAAAAAATATTGTAAAAAAATTCACAATCTATAAAAAAACAAAATCATTCCAATAAGCACATTGGCGATATCCGAGAACTCATTTTTTCCACGCTTTGTTTACAAGAGCGTGAGATGGTGAATTTATAAATAGCTAGCGGCGGCAGTTGGCGTTCGCGGAGGGTTCTTTTTCGAATAAGTTAAACAATAGCATCCGGTCGTGTTATTGTGTTTATTACTTAGCATCGTAAACAGTATTTTCATCTACAGCATACCTACTGGGGGGTGAAATGGGTTTTGTGATATGTACTGCAGATTTTTCTTTTTTTTCTTTTTATTATTTCTCGGATGCTCGCGCTGTCGGTCGGGTTGTTTTTCAATTCAATTCTGTTTGCTGTTCGTAACAAGATTCGGATTGTTAAGTGTTTTTATAGAATTTAAAGAGATATATGAGGGATTTTCCGTATACACAATGGAATCATTATTTGAGCGCCAATGGGTTGCTAGAGATGTTTTTGTTTATGTTGGTCCTATTCAGTAAAAGGCGTGGATATATGGAGTGTGGATGATGAGAGATTTTGCGAATAAGCTTCAATCGGATGTGTGAAAATGATTCGGATCGAAATAACCATTTGGATTGGAATGTATACACATTCAGAGTATATTCGAATGAACAATATTTGACATGTATTTCGTTTATAAGTAGCAACAACAGATATTTTTTGATATTTTTTTTACGAGGCAATGAGGATTAGTACACAGAAACACAATTGACAGATAAAATATCTTATTTCTGTTCTTACTTTAAACTACATTTACGATCCGCTTGAAGGGTACCTACTGTGAGCTTATACAACATCTGAATTAGCATGCAAAAAGAGGAGTGGTCTCCAGGGACGAAATGCGTGATATCGGGTTACAATAGGAACGCATCACTAAACATTTTTATTATCTGTCAATGTCAAAACTTCAGCTAAAGTCATCATGAAATTTAGGAATAAGAAATGTTTGGCACATTTACTGAAGTTCTGAAAAGGTGGTCACAATTTTAAGAGCTTACTATAACTGTCGATTGTAATAATCGTTCCACCAACGAACAACTACCTGAAGTACCTATACTAATTTTGGCTTTCAACCTCCATGTGTCGACCGATGAGTGGTACAGCCACATGGATGTTCTATACAGCTTAACCGTAGATAGATTTTTAATCCCTTTACAAGAACTTGGAGCAGCAAGTTGTCGTGTTCATTCACTAAAAAAAACGTTTTTTTAGACGGCAGCGAAAGAATTCGTAAAACGGAATCTATGGTTGCGTCTATGGTATCTATGGTACAGTCCCTGTTGGGCTGGCTAAGTGTGGAACCTACATGAGCTGGTCTGACAAATTCAGACAACAAATACTTTAAAGGGTCCCGAATAAAGATGGCAGCATGTGTGCCGAAAAGCCAACTGCGGCACACAATCCTGTAGACCAAACGGCGCCGTTTCCAAGGGATATCTGCTAAATTGGAACCTACCGTATCTTTAAAAAAAATTCTTCACCCCTATCGAGGTATCCGCTCGGAACTCAATTTGCTTTCGAGGTATCCATAGCGGAACAAATTAAAAAAAGGATACAATCGCGTTTATTTGATTTCGCAGCCATTCTTAGTCTTACAATTTCGGAATAAATGCAACGCATAGTTGGCAAAAATTGTTGACTAAACGCATATCGCTGATGCGCGATCATGTGCGTTACATTTCGTAGAAAGATCTGTTTGAAATGCTAATCGGTGCTGATTCTCCAAACGGATACCTCAATAGTGGTTTTTAAAGGCAACAAAAAATATATATACGGAGGGCCTCAAACCTAGCTTTTTTATAATTGGCATGCACTAAAGGGATTGTTAATACCCTTATGGTCTTTGAGCACAGCGCGGGAATTAAGGAAATAGAGGAGGTACCGATGCGCGTTGGTTTTGAATTTCTGTAAATTGTAATGGAAAGAAAAACTGAGTTTGGTAAAGCATTCCACATTCGTGTTGTTCGGTTAAGGAATGGATATCTATATTTCATAGTACGCCAGAAGATAGGCTTTAGGGTGAACTGATTCGAATTCGTGGTACGTCGAGTATTACGGTTGAATTGTTGAAGGGGCGGAATGCAGCTGGCTATTTCGTTAGAGCATTTGTTGTTGTTCGAGCTTAACTATGGAGTTCGCTATGGTTGTTTGTATCTCCTATCAATATTATCGCACGCTTTTGTATCCTATCTAGTAGGTGCAATTATGTTTTGGCTGCACCTTTCCATATGTGGGCGTTGAACTCAAGTTTGGGGCGTATGTATACGCTTTCCCCCTTATTCATTAGATTTCACTAAAACACATCACAACGGTTGTATAGTTATACAGTGCATAAGTATTTATACAGCCTTTATTCAGGGTCGCACAATTTCTTATTCAAAATATATTCCCCACCCATAATAGTTATACAGGGTTTGTGTCAAATAAATTACCAAAAAGCTTGGCAGAGTTACCATGGGATAATTTTTATGGTTGCGAAACTTATGGTGACATCTTGCTTTCTACACTTTAATAACATTTTTGTGTCTTATGTTGACTAAATAACATCATTTAAAATGCTGAGTCTGTAGGTAAAATATAATCTCCATTTGAACAAATTAATCAGTGAAGCACAACGGCTAAAGTACAAAAATACTCTGAACGATTTTTTTTTCAACTTACAATTGAACATTTGGTAACCCTAATGCTCAGCCGCATTGCATTAAATTCCACTCTATTAGATTTACCCCAGTTAATTATGTTGTCGAGGTCGGAATTTAATGCACTTAACATATTTTGTCGTTTTTGTTCCACATACGAAGGTGAAGGGCATGAATTCGAGAACGAATATGAAAAGCTGAGGGTACTGTCATCAGCGATGGAATAGATTGTATTAGAAGTTGCAGAAAATATGTCATTAATAAAAATGAGAAAGAGTGTCGGAGACAAAACGGAGCCTTGGGAACACCAGCATTTATTTGGTGAGTAGCAGACTTGAAACCGTCCAAAATTACTTGAATTGAACGATTCGAGAGGTAGTTTCTAATCCATTGAAGAAGAGTATCATGGATACCAAAAGCACACATTTTCAACAAAAGGGCTTGATGCCAAACCCTGTCAAATGCCTTTGAAATATCTAGTGCAACGATCTTGTTTTTGCCACCAAGGTGGATTGATTAGTTCCACTTTCCGGCGAGAGATGACATCAAATCACCAGTGGACCTGTTGCCACGAAAACCATATTGTCGGTCATTGAGGAGTTTGCGTGATCCAAGGTATTTCATAAGCTGCCGTTTTATCAGCGTTTCCATCACCTTAGAATGATTCATTTGTGTGTACGAAAATATGAATTTTCCCACAAACAAGAGGACCTTCTGTTTTCCTGTTTAAGGCCCAATTTGAACGGTAAATTTGAGAAGGTTTTAAAGACATTGTTACTCTTGAATGTTTATCAGACTTTCGCAAGAGGTGGAGCAGTGAAAACTCGGGATTTCAACCATTAATCTTGCGCTTAGTCGTCCAAAACACTGACCACTAGGCCACTGCACCAACAGCCAAGTGCACTTGAAAAAAAATGATCTCACTGTTGACAACCAAGCTTAATAGAAAAAGAGATGCGACGTTCGTATCTGCACCTGCAAAACTAGAACGCTATTAGAAAAGTGGGGCCGAATAACTTGCGGAAGTCCTAAGCGGTTTCAAGGCAGACAATACTGCCATTCAGAAAATACGATGCAACATGCAACTGTTTAACTAGTTTCCACAATTCATGGAAAACTAATTGAGTCTTACCAATTGACAAGACTGGGTATCATAGGCGAAGGAAACAAAATTATAAATCAACAACAGGAATGGTATAAAAAGCACTGAAAATCTACTGCGAAAGCTTGGTTCATCGACCCAGCAGAACTTGCCAAAGTAGGAAATTTAATGCATAAAAATATTGACTTGAATTTACTTACTTGAAAAAGGTGAACATTATAATGAATGTATATAATTAGGCACTTACCTAGAAAGAGAAGAAAGGTAAAGGTTAGAATAACAATATAAAACAAAAATATATATATTTTTAAGGCCAAAGTTCTAGGTATTGAATATTTTAATTATGAATGTTATTTTGCTTAACCTTCTGAATTTTTAAAACCATTTTTTTTAAAGTTGAAGTTGTTAAAAAATATTCAAGCACATACGCACTTTGTACTTTGCACATATAAAATTTTAGTGGAAGAATTCCCTAAAATCAGAGAAATCAACAAAATCTCTAAGGGCTGAATTAGAGCCAATTCAACACCGAACTGTAGCCAATAAGCAATAAACGACACAAGTCCGAATGTTTTCCTTGTATACGTCGCCTTTGGAACAGCTCGCCGTCACTTTGTGTGTTTACTAATCACTTGTCACGTCGCTGTACAGTACTGCCTCGTATCCTATCCTCACTTTATTTATTGCGACGCATCAATTATTAAAACGCATTAGGTCTCCTCGTGACTCGCCTTGACTACCTCTGGGGGGCATTCCCAAACGCAGACAATCGATACTCGTTTTTGAAATCTATTCGGTGTCACGCCACTCAATACACCGAATAAGAAAGTCTTTACAGCAATCCAATTACACGAAATAATCAAGTATTTACGCTAGCCGTCAGTAAACTCCAAGTGTATCCTCATCCTTAGCAAACAAAGGAACGAACAGAAAAAAAAACAAGGAAAAGGTCAAAAGCCATAAATTGAATCCAATACAGTTATCGCTGTACACGTAATGCATATGACACGACTAGGTTACTGTGTTGGTTTTTATGCCGATGCCACAGTATTCCACACACAAACTCGTAACATACAAAATTTGGCACGTGTGTGGGTGGTTGGAGTACAAATCTATTTTCTCTTTTATTTCTAGAGCCCAGATCATAAGTGCTGAATCCACCACAATCCATGATGAAAAAAAAAATGAAAATCCCCTTTTTTGTTAACTTCCTTCCTTCCTTGGTGATATAAGCCCGCAGTCTCCATTAAAAACTTGTTACAATACAAATCCCCATTCGCATTTTCTAGTCGTCGACAATTGCATTCATGAAGATTCCCGAAAATTCCCAATCGAAATTTCAATCTACCACCGCACTGACCCACTCACTAGTGGGCTGATAGTAATGTCAGCGGTTTTGTGAACAAAGCCCGACAAATAAATGCCAAACATTTTACTCCATAAAACCAGAACAAAGGACTTCAGAGTGCCATATATGTATCGGGAGGGCGACAGCAACACAACAACAAAAAAAATCCCTTCCATTCAGAAAATGTCACACATCGTCGAAAATAGGTTTCAAGTGCTAATGCAGGCATGGATACGAAGTGCTAACAAAAAAATATCGTGCTTTGAATGATTCCGTATCCAAAAACAATAATCGACTGGATGGGAGGCGATGACTTCGCGCTACCATACAATGACACTAAGCAATGAATGCCAAACCGAGTGGTTCACATTCGTCCTTGCCAGGCTAAATGGATGGATGGTTGGTTAGCTCACTATTTGGATGGATGGACTCTTTATGCTGTCGCAGGAAACAACTGAAAAAAAACTCACGCTATTGTTCTAAAACTCGCATATGCATGCTGCACTATTCACATCCTGACAACACACGCAACAACTCACTTACTCCATGCCCGCCTCCTGCCAGGGATGATTTTGCAGGTCACTACACATCACATGGTCGGCGTGTTATTAAAATTACACCGAAGGTTCCGTCGGTGCCACCATCACTGTCACTTTCCTGTGTTTTTACTGTCCTCGTGTTTTTCAGTGTTTCAATGTTTCACAGTGCTTTCACGGAAGGACACCCTGTGGAATTGGTGAGATATATTTTAAAATTTATGCTGGCGCACACAGCGATGGAGCAAAGCGAAATGTATTCATCCTCCTGCCAGTGTGGAAGAAAACTAGGCCGAGTTCTCGTTACATGACAGGAACAATGAACGGCGAAAGACAAATCAGCTGCTACTCCCTTCCTTGCAGCATGATTGATGAGGTACTCCCGCGCCGACAGCTCCGGAACGCTGTGGCTTACCCTCCTGTTTTCGGGCTTGCCAGCCGATTTTACTAAAACACCATTCGTGGTAGTGTTAAACGTAGCAGATTGGTTCCTTGTCATCGTTTTAATTCACCATTTGTTATATCCTTTTGGATTTAATTCGTTGTCATCTTGATTTGAGGATAATTAATCCTCATGGTGGGCGGGGGTGGCGCCAAAAGGGAGAAAAACAAACGAGTTCATCGTACGATAGAAACAGTTGAGTTGATGTCGGGCCATGTATGTCAAGCCTCACTGCTATGGACAGAGCAGGAAGTCTACTCAAGTCAACAGAGTTACTTGGGGCGAGCAAAAAAGTCACGCATTCAAACGAGGAAGTTAGAAATCTACAGGGTGGCCAGGATTGGAATTAATCAACGTTTACTCTTTCATACACATAATTATTCTTTCGTCTTCTTCTTATTTTCTGCTCCTCGGAGTGTTTTACACATTTGCACTTGCAGAAAAGGAATAAAACGCGTGTGAAAAATTCAACAACAAAGAGGCTTTTCTAATGGCTCTTAATTAAGTAAGCCTCCTAAAGAGGGGTGGGGCGGGTTTGCGATTCTACTCTGATTCTGAATTCTGAAATGTCGTTTGTAAATTGAAAGGACTACGTGCACAAATGGGGGAATGAGGATCATTAAAATGTAAATCTTTTTTTTTGCGGTATTGGCGAAGGAAATGAATGCGAGTGAAGCTGATGAATGTTGGAAATAATTTCTTTTTTTTTCTAGGAACACCAGAGAGGTTTACAAAGGCTGACACATCTCTGCGATTTTTTTTTTTTGGTGCAAAAATGTATTTCTTCACATCGTCTGGTTGGAGCATTGTTGTGAGAACAAAAACGCTTAAATATTATAACCCTGGACATCTGTCTTGTAAATCCATCCAACATAGTCCATGGACAAAACATTGACGCAAATTCGTCACCAGATTATTCTTGTAGGATGAGGTGTGTTGTGAGGCTATGTGTAAGAACTAAGAAAAGACACACGTCGTTTACAGAAGAAGTGACAGAAGTGTTACATTCATCCGGGCGCGGGGAAACCATTTATACAGATTCTTTTAATATTTGCACATCTGATCGGTAATGAAATATCCACAAGCCATGTTATATCGGAAATAAAACCTGTCTGTAACCATCATCAGAGATACACCACAATAGACCGTCCACTTCGCTTGAAAACGCCCAATGTTCGACACTGAACCTAATGACTGATAACCAGGGGTTTAAATTGACGAGTATGAAAACTATTATTTCTGTCATAGTGTTAGGTGTGTGAGTGTATGTGCACATTTCAATTGGTGGTGGAGGTTAACCAGCAAAATTGGCGCATTTATGGAACGTAGAAACCACACAAGATCAATGAAACGTGACTTTGCCATCGTTTGGGACAGAGATAGCATTGGGCTACTGTTCTTCAATGAAGGCTAAGCAGTCGATGGGAATCGATATCGGTGGATGTTGGCTTATTATGTCTCCCCACAAAAGTGTGAAAGTGGTATTGACGCTTACTGAATTCAACAAGACGTTGCGTCACGCCACCCTGGAAATTAAACAATGCAGTTTCTGCAACGAAAATTCCCTGGGCGTAAGTTGTCAAAAAATGGCGGCATTGACTTGCCATCCAGGTCTGTAGATTTTACCCCTCCGGGCTTCTT
Source organism: Rhingia campestris (assembly GCA_932526625.1). Classification (NCBI taxonomy): domain Eukaryota; kingdom Metazoa; phylum Arthropoda; class Insecta; order Diptera; family Syrphidae; genus Rhingia; species Rhingia campestris. The sequence continues at coordinate 107,857,744 of OW052182.1, forward strand.
TTTGAAAAAGTTATTTAATCATCACATACCGACATAAAAGATGGAGCACCCTAAACAATGCTTTAGAATGTACTCAGGCAACGTCATAGTTTATCAAGATCGACGAGCTGATAATACAGTTCTTAGATGCTGTGAGTATAGCCTCCTAACCTAATCCATTGGAGTTAATAAAATTTTAGTTTTAGCGGTTAAAGTAGCCTTGTCTCGTATTTCGAGATTTATGTACGCTTCAGTACACTTCTCTGACAAGCAATGTTTGAACTAGAGCTGGAAATAGTTAGACAACATCAAAAAATAAGTTTAGCTGCAAGAAATGGTGCAATAGAACCGAGCCTCTTTCATGGAAATTGAAAGGGTGGATTTGTGCTGAAATGATATGGAATGACGTTAAGGTATGTGTACTCAAATGGGAGGACACTGGAACGTTAACCATGATATTAACCCTTACGCAGGTAAGGTTCAGAAACGGAAAATTATGTGAGCCAGTCAAATGTAGTAAAGAATTACAATACCTGTATTGACCAAGTCCTCCAAGAGCATTGCAAACATAAAAGTGTATTCCTAGAGTCTTCAACTTTAAATTTCTGGATATATATATATGCGGTGCTGTAAAAGGAGATGCTGGGCATATGGATAGTGCCTTAAAGTGGCCAGGACAATGGAAGGTACGGGTGTTGGAACGTTGACTCTCTATTTTTTCAAGCAACGAATATTTGAAGAAATTCAAGGAAAGAGACATAGGCCGGTTGTGGAACAATCACGATGTGAAGTAAGAATGGATAGAGTTCGACACTTACCTCGATACCAAAATATTAAGTTAGCATTAGTGGGCCAGATAGGGCAAACCTACGTTTTCATTTCATGTTTGTGTGCGATGTTATATTTTTTCACAAATTACGGGACCTTCAGATAAACGCCGAACGAAAAATGTGAGAGCATCCCGTGACAGTTTTATACTCTTGGATGGTTGTCAGACTTTCGCAACGGATGGGGCAGTAAAAAAACTTCGGGATTTGAACCTGGGACTTTGCGCTTAGTAGTACAATCCAATAACTACTAGGCTACTGCTTTAGAAGCCAGCGAAAGTTCCTACTATTTATCTGAAGTAAATATACATTTTTTTGTGCAACAGGCTCGGTAGTACCCAGGATCTAGTTTTCTCTCACAGCCATTCATGAGGGTGTGTGTTATTGTTATTGCGGGATCTCCTTTTGTATGCCTTATCCCAACGGCTGAGTTCAGGTAAGATTTTCTTAAAAGTTGATACTATTCTGATGATTTTCCAGATCGCAAAAGGAAGGGCCACCGGAAAGCATTTAGTTGTTGCTACAATTAGGAATCGAATCCAGACCATCAGCGCGGCAGTTCAGTGCACTAACCATCGCGCCACTGAGTCCTTAACTGAAGTAGGGGGATTTATTTGGAACATAGTCCTAAGGTTGCTCCATAATTTTTATACCCTATCCCATAGGGGGGTATATTAGTTTTGATACTTAGTTTGTAACATAGAGAAATAATTTTGCAACATATACCTCAAAGTATATGGATCGACTCAGAATCGCTAGCTGAGTCGAATTAGCCATGTCTGTCTGTCCGTCCTTCCGTCCGTCCGTCTGTCTGTTCGTCAGCGGTTTTTGGACTTTAAATTTTGAGCTAGGATAATGAAATTTGGTATATAGGATCCTCGTCCGTGCCACCAGAACAAGTGTAAAAATTTTTGAAATCCGCCCACTGCCACGCCCCCTTTTTAGGAAAACTTATTTTTTGGCCAAACCGTAAGGAATTTCAAAAAAGTGTCTGAGTAGCATATTTAGACAATCCTAATATCTATATTTCGTTCATACAAAGTTTTTTGCCACGCCCACTTTTTTGGGGCGTTTTTAGTAAAAAACTCTTTTTGTCCAAATTTTAAAACTTTCGAAAAAAATTTTGATGCAAATACTTCCGAAATGGTAATATAAACATTTTGTCAATAGATCATTTTCACCTACGCCCACATTTTGGGGGCGTTTTCTTAAAAAAAAACATTTGTATACCCCATCCCAAGGCATTAGCAATAGAAATACGTTGTTTTTTGTCGAACCACACAAGATTTTGAGAAACTGTCTGAGCAATATATTGTGACAATGTCATTTTCTGTATTTCATCGCCATAAGGCCTATATTTTGAGGATATTAATTTAAAGAATGGGATGGGATAGGGTATTCAACGATCCGCATAGCGGATTGTAGCCTCTCATATGTTTATTTAAGAACTTTGTTACATCAAGTGTTGAAACCACGTTCCCTCGTGGCCGGTAAATAAAAAAATTAGTATCGTACTGGGTATGTGGCATACATTTTGCAAATGGTGTCCATTCTGGGAAATTTACTTTGAAGACAGAGAGATACTTAGTAGGCAACATGTCTGGAGCGATGCACACTTCAACAACGCTTAATAATTATCACTGCTTATTTGACCAACTACGAAGCCCATTTACACTTCTGGGGTACGGAGGATCCACATGAAATGCACAATGACCCATTGTATCCCTTAAATGTGAACGTTTGATGCGGCGTTTTGGTTGATTGGCCCTTTTTTTTGTTTGTAGGACGCCCGCCGTCAGCACTACCGTAACTAGTAAGCGCAACAGACAGATGCTAAATAATTTTTTCTTGACATTGAATAAGAAATCAACAATTTGGTACCAGCTGGTTTGAGAGAGAAAATTCAAAATAATAAATAACGAGCTCAAATACGCATCAACTGAGGAGGAGTTTGACTAATGTATTTCTTTTTTAAATTTAACTTAATCAATTGTGACAACAGAGGTTATATATTAATTTCTAACAAGTCGTAAACATTGCTAAATTCCTATACACCCACCCATTGATGGCAACAAATTCCTGCTCGTATAACCAAAAATGACAATCCACGTTTCAAATGAACATACCCAAATGGAACCCAGGTCAAAAACATTCAATTTATGTCTATCCATCCCCATCGCCATTTTTCTAAACATTAACCCTTTGCAAATGAGCGCTCACCAGTAACTCCCAACGGCCCAGTTCAGGTGCTTTTTATTCATGGAATCCTTTTGAATAACAACTCGAACCTTTTACGATATCCACTGCACGTGGGAATACTCGAGTTAATTAATTTTTATTTCCCTAATAGCCCATGGTACCATATACTTTATCACTCTCGGCTAAAAAAAAGTACAATCAACACCCCATACAAAATGCCCCCTAAAAGTCGTGACATCCGCTAAGCAACCCAGCCGAAGGACATCATTCTGTTATCGTGTTTATTTCAATTTTTTTTATCTTTTTTTTTGTGAATTCAAATGTTTACCTTAGCAATGAATGTACCCACCGGCTAGAATGTCAGCCTCAAGTAGGCCATTCACTTACACAAAAGTCAAACAGCTCACAAACAGAAGAAGATGAAAAAAAAAAAACCACCTCCAATATCCTCATATATTACCACGGTAATTTGTCAAGGCAAATCCCGACCCTTCTCCATCCATCTGAATGCTACGCACGTTTAGGTGCGAACTTTATTCGTTTGCGTATAATAAAAATAATTTGCAACCGTGCGGCTGTGGTGGCAGTCGACCCACATAAAGGGATGGGTGCGATGAATTTAAATGGACCCTCGAGAGCACCATAAAATGCCAGATCTCCACCCATGCTGAGGCGGGTTCACCTCAAACTTGATTAAAATGACATGGGCTCGAATAATATAAAAGACGACGTGTCACGTGTTTCATGTTTCATGCCCATACACGCCAGGACCCTATATCACGCCAAATGTCAAACTGAATTACCCACTAAATGTTGTCGATTGGAGTGGAAAATAAAAACCAGATTAGCCGCCTGATGGTGACGAAGATTCATTCTGGTGTCGCAAATCATGTTTCAATCTGCCATCATCGTGCGCTCCACATATCTACCCGTATCGGGGCTTTCGAAAAAATCATCAAAAGTCATTAATTTCATATTAATTCAACATCTATGGACAGCCCAGCCACCCCCATCTGTTTATCCAAACCAGGACGCTACACACATACCCGTGCACATCAGATGCACGTTCTTCCATCATCATCGTCTCCTCCGTTCGTTGTCTGTATGATGAAGGGCCAAAACGGATAATGGACTTCCATCGGATGGGGGTGTAGCTGTACCTACCTACTCGGTATTGTAAAAATGTGATAATATGATACATGTAATGTTTTAGGGGTGGTGAGGGTGCATTTGCTAGCGCTATCTGGGCCACTAGTATTCTCCCATTCTCAATAACAATAAACTCTGAAAAGTGGAAGAGATTAATGGCCACTAAAGGAAGTAAAGGAAAAGACAAAACAACTTCAAAAAAAAAACGTCAATAACTATAGATATGTGTGCATGTGTGTATTTTGAAAGGAAACTGAGTATTAGGTGCAAGACGACGACCATGTATCAATGCGAGAAGATATCTCGGGAGGAATGAAAGTAAGTTTTATAGCCGCTCCGGAGTGGAAAAGCTGGGCCGCAACGAGCTATTTACTCGGGTGTAAGTTATAACCTCGGTCACCTTGCAACTCTCGAACCCGCTATAACCAGCTGGTTTGGTTGAGGGCCGGTGAGTGGTCAAATGGAGAAAATACATTAAATAAATGATGCCGCAAGTTGCCCGTCGTCATCGTATCCTGGAGCCTGTTTTGCTGAAATATTGTTGGTTAAAGATGTGAATGTGTGCGCGGCGCTTGGCTGCTTTCGGGAATGGTTATTACGAGATGATATATGGTATAGCTTTGCGAATTACGTGAGGTAGTGCTGCTCGAGGAATTACTCTGCTAAATGCATCCCTGTGGAAGGTATTTCCATGATGAGAAAGGATCATTATTATTTCTTTTTTATCGCACTCGATGGTTTTGAAACATACGTCTATTTATTATGCTTGAAGAGGTTATAGGGGCTTTGACTAGTGAGGTGTAATTGTATTGGTAGTATTTGAGTAATATTGTCAAAATATACAAGTAAAAGCTTTTACTAATATTCGGTTACAGGCACGGTGTTTACAGTTTGACTTGCTAAACGATAAGTGCGAGTGTTGATAACCAGACGTAAAACAGCAACACTATAATTACCCTGGTCAGAAAGGCGCGGAATGAATACCCGGTCTGCCATCCCAGGCGAACCTAGATAAGCTGCTTCGCCATATTCGGACAACAGGTTATCTAGGAATTTCAAGGGTAAGTCAGGCCGCTTGAACAGAGATGGTGGCGGATGAACCGAAAGGACAACGGCAGCGCTCAATCCCGTAGTGAATACACTGATGGCCCCATGTCCTAGGGGTATCTAATATATTGAAACTGGCCCTCCAGGTTGAGGGTTGTGCTTTGGGTTAACTGCCCACCCATGGAAAAAAAAACCATTGTTACGATGCAACTAATAGCCTCGGAAAGGACTGATACTACTGTCGACGACCCTGCTAAAGGAAAAAGGACAACGACGTTCGTATCTGCACCTTGAATGTGACAACATTAAACAGGAGAGGTGCAGGCGAACAACAGCGGAAGCCCTAAACTGGTACAAAGCAGACATTACTGCCATCCAGGAAATACGATGGGATGCGCCGGGCAAAAAGAGGATGAAAAACTGTGACATCTACTATGGACCGTGTTATAGTGAGCAGAAACAGCGACTATTCCGATGGGGATTTGTTAGAAGTTACAGACTTAGGCAAGAAGTCTTATGTTTCCAAGACATTAGCGAACGCATTGTAACAATCCGCATCAAGGCCAAATTCGCCAACATAAGCCTTATATGCACTCATGATCCGAACGAGAAAAAAGATGATACAACTAAGGACTGCTTCTACGAGCTCCTTGACAAAACCTATGAGCGACTACCAAAGCACGATGTTAAAATCGTGCTGGGAGATTTTAACGCAAAGGTTGGAAGAGAAGACCTCTTTAGGTATTGTCGGAAAACATAGCCCACCAACTCATAAGCCAAATCTGGTCGGATGAAAGAATGCCTGAAAAATGTAACCTCAACATCGTTTGCCCGATCCACAAAAAAGTATATAAAAAGGAAAGGCTCAATAAGCGATCGGAAATATAGGATCCGGTCCAGCTGTGTAACCCATTTATGGACTTCTGCTGGGGAACAACATGGAGAATCAAGAGCTCATGCCATGGATATTTCTAAGGCTTTCAGTCGATTTTGGTACAAAGCATGTGATTGTGCTCTTAGTGTTGGATAGGAAGTTTTGCACAATCCTCTCCAGAATATTGTTATTTTATTTTTAAATCGTTTGTAAAACATTTTAGACGTTCACAAATTAGTCGTTGTTGAGCAAAATAGTGTAGGTATTAGTAGGTACAATTCAGTGGGTCTTCTTTGTTTTGCGTTGATCTGAAGAAAACTTAGTAAGACAGGAGATATTTGGACGATGTTCAAACGAAACTAAAGAGTTCGCCATTCCTATTTCTCCTATAAGTTTTTTTTCGCATGCGTTTGAAACCTATCTAGGAGGTGCAATTTTGTTTGTTGTGAACCCGACAAGATGCGGCGGTTGAACTCAAATTTGGGACGTATAATATATTTTTATATATATTTTGGACAGATCAGAAGGGGTGAAATATTTCCAACATCGGTTTAGGCTTTTCGCAGCGTTTTTAGCGAATTCCAATATGTAGTTGTTCTAACGTGAGTCTTTTGTAAGTACCATTCTGTGATAATTCCTGTAGATGTTAATTGATTTTTTCCATTAACTATGAAAGTATTGCTAGCAAAACCATGTGTCTATAGTTTTGAGGCATGTTTTCTAATTTTGCTTCCTTTTTTGGGAATCGGTTTGATAAAAGCGATTTCGACATAGAATATAACATGCAAAGAGGTGGTGATATTTGATCGACATTTTGCTTCAAATAGCCTTAAGGGTATGCGCTGTATCGTTGGTGGCTTTTTCGCTGCTACTTCTTGCTCGCATTTGTTTGTTGGAATCTGACTTTTTATAGAGTTAAGCTTAGTACGCAGCTCGGTCTAAATTTTATCTTTGCTACTCTCCACTTGTTTTCTCCAAATTCGTACACAGCATATAGATGAGTCAGGGAAATGTCATACATTCGCAGATGTCAGTAATATTATTATTTTCTTTGTAAATAAAGATGTCGTCTTCCTCGAGAAATTCTTCCATCAAATATTCGTCTTCATTTTCTTCCATTTTGTTTTCATTTTTCATTAAAATTTCGCCGATTTAAATGCCTCGCACATTAATTTCGCGAGATAAATAAGTGGAGACCTGTCTTCCGCCGAGTATAACACTTTTCGTATAACACTTAATATTGTTATACCCTACCTACATTTTGTGTGTCCCATCTTTATGAAGTTAAGAATTTATCTCGCGAGCTGCGTACTGCACTGATAAATTTGCTCGCTAAATTTTATCTCTGTAGAGATTTTTGTATGGGAGATAAAATTTAGCGCGAGCTGCGTACTAAGCTTCAGGGGCAAATATTTCCATAACCTGAACTATTTGTTACTGCTTATACGCAAGTATTGATATTTCTTTGTCAGCAAAAGGGTTGTTCTTAGAAAGGGGACCGTAAAAGTCACGCAAAAGTATCCCAGTTACTAGCTTGGTAGTTCAATAAAACCCGCTATATCATTGGTGGACTGATGTTATTAATGTATGATCAGAGTTCCCTGTGGGCTCAGTGGCGGGATTACCAACTAACACCTAAATGATTTTTCACTGGCCCTACTCCTCCGATGATCTGACAAATAATGCGAGTAGTATCAATTGTCAAGAAAAGCTTTCTCAACTCAGACGTCCGGATTCGCCATAAGACAGCTGTTGCTGGGTGATTTCAACTTACCACACATAGAATGGGTGCCATCGAAGGGAGAACCTCATTTACCATATCATATTCCATCAGAAGTCTCTGCACAACAAGAGCTATAATTACTTGACAACATGTTATCATTTGACTAACAGTAAATTAGCTATATAAAAAATCATAATAATCGAATTCTCGATTTAGTTTTTTTGTTCTGACTCTGTGAGTACTGCAGACCATTCTGACTCGTATGATCGTTCGTACTCTTTTGACTTTCGGAAAGCGAACTTTCAAAGGCTATCCGAAGAATTCATTCTTTCGAATTTGAATATTGGCAGCCTCTCCAATTTAGAAGAAGCCGTAAACAAATTCTATCTTATATTAAAAGATTGCATGGATAGAACTATCCCAGTCAAGCATTCTAAAAATGCTCAAATACAGCATTCTTGGTACACGAAAGAGCTTAAATCTATTCGTAATATACGTAACCGGGCCTGGAATAATTTTGTTAAAAGTCAGAATCAATTCGACTATGATAGTACCTGAATTATTTTAAGGAATTCTCTGCGATGTCAAATAGTTCATAAATGGCTATATTGGCAATATGGAGAACCGTCTTAAAAGTGACCCAAACGCTTTGGGGGTTTTGTCAATTCGAAGAGAAAAACAGACGGATATCCAGCCAACTTCTCTTACAATAATTCAAAAATATCGAGCTCTATTATTTTATCTAACTTATTCGCAGAGAATTTCTATATATTTTTTATACCCCTATTTTATATACCCCTATTGTCTTAGACGAACAATATTTCAGTTATCTCAATGACTGTTCTCAAGTTAGTTTCAGCAACGTCACATTTGACGATGAGACAATAATTAAATACATCGCTTTATTAAAAAATAATGACTATTCTGCGGGGCCCGATGGAATCCCACCAATAGTCGTAAAGCAATGCAAAGATGCTCTTTTGCCATACCTTAAGTATATGTTTGAAAGCTCCCTTAAAACAGGAGTATTCCCAACATCTCTCATTAATAACTTATCAGGTCAAATTTAGAGGCTCTAAATCCAACCCTTTTGTTGCCCAATCTGGAGTACCACAAGGTAGTCATTTGGGCCCTATCTTATTATTCTTGCTATTAACGATGCAAGAGCTTGTATTCGAGAGAGCAAAATACTGATATATGCTGATGATATGAACATTATCAAATGTGTAGGAGTTCTAAGCGATTCGCTTTCACTACAAACTTATTTAAATAGCTTAACAACATGGTGTTTTAAAAACGGTTTGAATCTGAACCCCAGTAAGTGCCAGCATATGTCATTTTCACGAAAACGTATTACATCCAATTTTAATTATACTCTGTCGGGGCACACTCTCTATCGTGTAGACAGTTGTAAAGATCTTGGTGTTTATTTTGATCCTAAATTGGAATTTAAACGTTATAAACGTTATTGTGAATAAATCCAAATCTATGTTTGGATTTATAAAAAGGTGGTCAAAAGAGTTTAATGACCCTCATGTCACCCTTTCGTTATATAATTGTCTAGTTCGCCCTAACTTGGAGTATGCCTCACAAGTGTGGACACCCTTCTATTTAGTTTATTCAAATAGATTTGAGGCAGTTCAACGTAAATTTATAAGATTTGCTTTGAGAGGACTTCCATGGGATGACGTACACAATACCTCCGTATAGGTGTCGAATTAAACTGCTGCAGTTGTTGCCTTTGTCTCAACGTAGACTTAACAATGACATGGTCTTCTTACACCAAATATTATCAGGACAAATAGATGCTCCTGACCTTTTAAGTGCTATTGGTTTTAATACCCGTGGAGGTTCCTATAACCTTCGTAGACTAAATATTTTACATATACCTAATCATAAATACAACTATGGTATGCATGAGGCTATAAGTCCCATGAGTAGAGTTTACAATAAAAATAGCGATGTAGTTGAACTGCATGTTAGTACAGGGTTTTTCAACAGGGACGCTACAAAAGTAGAGCGACAGGGACAGCAAACGACGCCATATTTCTTGCCGCTCTTTTGACATTTCTCTTCAGTAAGGTTTGTTATTTCATGATGGAAAGATATACGAGCCAACAACGAGTCGAAATTATTAAAATTTACTACCAAAATTCGGATCAGTGGCCTCAACGTTATGAGCACTACGTCCAATTTATGGTCGTCATAATCGTCCTAGCAGATCAACAATTGAGCGTCTAGTGGAAAAATTTGAATCCACAGGCACAAAATGTTCCCGTGCCAGTGAGACAAAGAAGTGCCCGTAGTGTCGAGAATATTGCTGCCGCTGTGGCTTCAGTTGAAGAATGCCCAAATGTGTCTCTCACACGTCGTTCTCAAGCGTTGGGGATCTCTGTGACGTCGTTGTGGCAAATATATGATATCCAAAACCGTTTTTGTTTTATTTAAAAAAAAAAACTTTTGTAGCGCTCTCATTGAAAAACCCGATATATATTAAAGTAGTTTAAAAAACACTCTGCGAAATTGTATTCTAGAGTCGTAAAAAGTGTATGTATAATTTTATTTTGTTTTGTTAATAATACAAAAATAAAGCTTAATTTCATCGTTTATGGATTTTGTTAATGATGTCAAAATAACTTATGTGTTCTGTTATGTCCCACTAACAAATGCACTAAATGATAAGCCTGTGGATGCATATTATATGCTGTGGCAAATCTCTGCTCGTAGATGCGCTTGTATCAAGCTCGCTACGACACAGATCTGATAGTGTTAAAAAAAAAAACATTCCTAATGTAAGCGATACTAAGTATGATTATGGTTTTAAATATTCTTCACCTTATTTGTGACTCCGATTATGGAGTTATTTCATGATCAAAGGAAGTGCAGAAAATAACTCGTTCTTCAAAGAATGGAATTTACTACAAAACATACGATTGTATAATTAGAATCCCTTTATGAATATTAAATCTTTCATTTTGAAATGATTTGATGCCTATTTCGAGCGAACATTCCGCTCCCAATAGATTTATTGCTTCTATTTAACTATGTACATATTTCATTTCATAAACACCATCAACAATACAAGCCAGATGCTCACTGCTGATACATTTCATCCGAATTGTTATGGAATCATCCCAAAGCTATTTCAAAAATGTTGTGTTTATGCATTTTTAATGGTGAAATTTGCCCACAAAAATGTAGAAAATAAATACTCAATTTCAATGATTTTAAATTTAACAAGTGCATAACGTATCCTGCACATCAATACATATTCATAACAACATAGATACATCGAGTAGATAACAATTGGTAAACAAATGCAAACGACACTTGCATTAATTAAAAGCATTCTGCAACAAGATGTCTTAACGAAACAATGAACTCAAAAATACTTGACTCGGCAGTTGATTAAGCACATTCTTGCCAACTTTATCAGATATCTATCACAAGTTCTCATCACTATATGGTTCACCTCCCAGCAGAGTCTGAATAAATCATAAAATTAAAATGTTTATGAAGCGCCTTTTGGAGAAAAGATATACGAAAAAACACCTTGAAGATTCTAAGTTCATCATAGGCAAATTTTTGTATCAACACGAATATCTTAGAAGAATTTTTGATCAAATGTTACAAAGTTCGGGTAAACATTCCTCCTAACACAGATACACTATATGTACCTATTCTAGATGTTTAGTAATTAGTTCGTTGGCAATGTTGTTGTTCCGAAAAGAAAGTTTACCCCACAAACGAGCACCAGCAAAGTCGTGCTCGTGTGCGGGACATTTCCATTAACTCTAGAGGAAATTATTAACTGGAACCAGGAAGAGCGTTAATTGCTCCAGTGACTTTTGTCATCTAACCGCACATGAGATTTAATGAAAATCCAACTCACCAACAGACAATCGGGGGCATTGTTGGCACAGCCACAGGCACGTCGAGGTGAAGGGAAGAGAGACGGGAGCTATTATTCCTGAGCGCACGCAATTCATAACCACCGACACAATTCAAGCCCCCATCTCGCACCTCATCCAAATGCCAGCCGACGAGAGAATCAGCAATTCTTGTGCAACCCTTGATGTCGCAACAGAAATTATATATAAAGAGGGGATAGTTGCACACAGAACAACCCTCCACTCTCTGTTTGTAGTGTTGTCTGTCAAGTTGGCTGGTCCCGTATACAGGTTACCCACCACCACCCCACATCCTGTGTGTACCCTTCTATGCTAATTGCATACAATTTAACCAATTCTTCGGACGTTTCTGGAAATGCAATCCCGTCACCCCTTTCGCTACACAAGATTCTAGTACATAAAGAAGAAAATCAGAGACGACAACATACAGATGTACTTGCAGTGCAAGTATCTGTATCTAGACGTAGTAATAAAAAATGCACGAAAGAGAAAAATTTATTAGCAAATTTATTGCACAAAAACCACTTGAACGACTGACGATAAGGCAAACAGACATTATTGAGTCTTGAAGCATGCATTGGCGTTAAATGGCCACAGTGTGGGCCTGTGGGGTTCAGAAGATCCTCCTCCTTCTCTCTGTCTATCTATCTCTCACAACAAGACGTAACGAGGTCACCCTGTGAAAGGAAAATCTGGAGTCCCGCACGCTTAATATGCACAACAACCGGGTCTGGTGACGGACGGACGGACCATCTGTCTGTTGCAAGTATCTAAAGGCAGAGGCAGGAGCAGTGAGTGTGTTTATTCAATCGCGTGTGCATGCATGCATTTTGTGTGCGGCGCAAAGCTAAACAATTAACACGGTGCTTTGGATCAGCAGTTCTTCTTTTTGCCTTCAATCAATGTTTTAGTTTGTTCTGGAGATGCATCTGTCTTTGCTCTGAATTTTTATTATTTTTCCAGAGAGAAAGTAGATCGAATGCGGCCGGCGTATGTTTTACGTACCGGGCCTTCGAAAATACTCGGGTAAACATGATGAAAGATGTATTATCTCTGTGTTAAGAGTTTCGCTTTCTGTGTGCTCTGTGCATATGACATTCTGGAAAATGCCTCTTGTCTCCGTGTTGAGAGCATATGCATGATGTGTGATGTCATTATTTTCCTTGATGACGTCAGGGTCAGATAGGAATTAATTGAGAAGAACACTCGGAGTCTGTGTGCACAAGTCACACAAACGAATGCGGCTGGCAAAAGGATATTGCCGGAAGACATAGTGCTAATCCTGATGTGCCAACAGGACGAAGCCTTTAAGTCGGTCAGGAGGCCGACATTTAAGCGCTTGGTTTCGCATAACATATTAGTACAAGTATGTGTATATGAAACCGAACTGTGAGAGGATTTTTGGTTCTCAGATGTCATCGGTTATGTCTATGTCTACTTTTTAGGCTGCAATCATTTGAATGGTAACATCCGCTGTTGCACTGCGAGCTTCATTAGGGTGCCCATAAGATAACCTATGGTTTTATGTAGGATGGGAAATAACCCACGTAGCATTCGGCAATCCCCAAAATTTGTAAGATCTGCTGGTATGAATAAAATCGGCACAGTAATCTTCAAGACTTTAGAAGAAGTTCAAATTGGCTATTTAACATATTTCAATTGTCCTAAAAATCCAGCGAATTACCTAGCTATTGACAAGCTAGGGTGATTGTCCTTCTTTTTTAGAAGGCTAGCAAAAAACAGTAGACTTGGTAAACCGAGTTCAAACAACACCCATCATGGTGAGCGTTGGATTTTGTCAATATAGCGCTTTGAAACTTCTAATTTTCTTTGAATATAAAGGGTCTTTCTAAAAGGACGCTTAATTTGAAAAATCTAAAACATGTTGTGTTTGAGTTATCGTTTTCTGTACGTTCAATTTCCCACGTTTAGGGTACGGAAACGAAAGCTCTCGCATTTAACTCATAGCTCATATTGGACTCACAGTCATAAGTATGACAGGCTGATAGGGGTAATCTCAGGCAACTGTTTTGTTCACATGTAGTATAGTGGATGACATGCACAAATGTAGGCAAGATGCAAATTTCCAAATAAGCTGTCCTCGATGAAGAGCGGCAGAAAAATAGGACGTGGTTAAAAGGAGCATACGGACTTTATGTGATAAGACACAAAAGGAGCTCAATAAGCTATTTGGCATACTGAAAAATAAGGTCGAATGACAGGTAATAGGAATGACGTTTGAGAAATCTTGTGCTACAACACGATCAATGTTTTACTGCCATTAAGTTGCTGGTCTGAAATTACATAAGGGGTTGCATCAACCCTTATATGGCGTCCCTGCTTGAATAGATAACCATTGGGTCTTTGAGTAACTTCATCACCCAAACATCGATAGTGGGTTTAATTTGGGATCCACAGACATTAAGAATCTTGAGAAAAATAAAAACGAAAGGCCACTAATATTGAAAACTTGAAATGCAACAAGGAACGAGCGAAGATGCAGTGAATAAAATAAAAATCTCCAGCACCGAGACTATAAAGTTGGTTTCAATATAGCTAAGTAGTGTTAAAATGACGAAAACCGCTCCAAGTTGTATACGAGATGTGGAAGAACCCATGATAGCAAAGGATTGCAACAAACACACATTATTCATGCCTTGCCAAAAGGACATGCCGAAAGATACAGACAGTAGTAATTGTTTAGTTTTTAGGAGAACTATTGCAAGTAGAAAACAATAAAGATAATCCCCATCAACCCAAATCACTGTGCGATTGCTCAGATATACTTCTACTAATTAACGGGCTTCACATTAGTCAGCAAACTGTAAAATGCCTCTGGATCTGAGACAGAACTAAAACACTAACTAAAACTAAAATCCCAATATGGATACCTGTTCTGGGACCAGCTCTATGGAACATTATGTACGATGAAGTATTGACTATAACGAAACCAATAGGGGTGAGCATTATCTAATACGCTTACGATATCGCAATAGTAGTAGTGACCAAAACCATAGAGGAAGTGACGCAACAGTGCAACAACGCTATCAAACATAAGATATGGCTCAGCTCGTCAGGGTTGGAACTGGTAGACCATAAAATAGAGGCCGTTCTCATTAGCAGTCGTAAAAAAGTTGAGCGCTTAAGACTAAAAGTGGGAGAGCAATCGAGTCAAAGCCCTACATAAAATACATAGGGGTACTACCAGACCACAGGCTTAACTTCAGAGAAAACCTAAAGCACACGAGAGAGAAACCCAGGCGAGAAGTTACAGGAATATCAAGGCTTATGCAGAATATTAGAGGACCAATGCAGCAAATAAGAAATCTGCTTGCAACCGTTAGCAAATCAATTCGGCAACATTTACTTAGTCATACATGAGAAGGATAGACTCTGTGCACAGAAGAGCATCACTGAGAGTATGCTGTGCACAAAGAACTGTACCTGGGGATGCATGATAGGGGATGCATCTTGGGATGTGATAGCGGGGAGAATGCCTATTGATTGGGCTGTTGGTAAAAATCACAGCATTTATAATGAAAACCAAACTAGACCACAAGAGGTCGAAAACGCAGGACAATAAGAGGAAAAGACATGGTGTCGAAACCGGCCCGATGAAGGAATGGCTTAACAGACGGTATAAAACCTTTCTAGGCGAACGTCTTACAAGCCCGACGCAGAATCCATCGATCAAGGATAAAAACTGACTTTAAAGAACTCGGTTAGCAGGGCAGGACTTATAAAGGGCGATAAAGGAGAGCAAAACTATAAATCCATTGGGGATGGCATACAGAATGATTATCACAAAGCTAAAGGGCTTTAAGTCTACACATATAACATGCCTAGTAATGCTGAGGAGCAATTATTGCCACACAGGTCATCTAATACATGCGATATAGTAAGATAGACCAGCAGAGAGTCACGCGGTATCAACTTTCTGTTAGAAGCAAGGAACAATGTTTTGGAAGTATAAGTTCAACGGAGACCGAACATGTTTACAGCAATAATGCAAAAAGTCGGAAGGAATTGGTTTTCCCATAATCGTAGAAGCTAGTGCTACCAAAAAGAAACAAGCCTCCTGATGATCCTTTGTCTACTACTACCAGAATACTAGTAGCGCATGGTTGTGAGGAAAAGCTCAGCCCTGGGTCCTAATAAGTTTGTTGTGTATAAACGACCATAGGCTGAAAATAGAAACGAACGTGAACTACTTGAGCATAAGACAACCTTCGCCCTCTTTCGATGGCAGCACACTGTCACACTGTCGCGTCACCTAGCGTACATTACTTGTACTATTTTTTGCCTGGAAGAAATATATATAAATAAATAAATAAATAAATAAAAAAAAAAAAAAAATATTTTAACACATGTTAACCTTATACAGAACCTAAACAAAAAATTCCGCGAATATGACCTCTTTTTGCAATTGTTATTCTTACGAATATTAACAAACGAACGCTTAAATGTTATATCTTCAATTGTGAACCTTAAGCCATAATCCTATGTCCACAGATTTAGAAAATAAAGAAATACCACAGACAAAATCCTCTCCTTCCCAGTAAAGTTCTACCAATTTGAATTAAAAGCATCCGCACTTAGATTTCTTCTCTGTATCATGGTCAGTATAAACGAAACCCTATTTAATGTTAAAGGCTTATCCATGAAATGTGATTCCACAGACCTGACCCTACACGTCAAACTGATAAATGACACAACCCCGCTACACACACACACGGCTTGGGCAGTACTTTCCACAACAATTCTAAGAGAGAGAATCTATAGTAATACCAACTAACGTGGTGCCATGATCTTTATCCAGATACCTCCAGTCACGCATTACAAGTTCTGCACATCTCCCATCTGTACCCTGTGCAAACAAAAATGTACTCAGGAAAATTAAGCAAAAAAAAAGGAGGAAGACAAATAGGTTAAAACCGCACATGCTAGCATGTAAACTTCCTGCACCGGACATGCTGTCCTATGATTACACATGTCATGTAACCACTGCAATGCTACACAACAGTCGGCATGGTCACTGCATAGGACAGCAAGTTAATCAACCCAACACCCCAAGTTCATGTTTTGTGTTGTAATTTGATTTGTTTTGGAGATACTTTGCCTTAAAGTTGGTCACCTTATCAGGGCTTTTTAAAAGCTTCGGCCACCTGTTTGCGTTATTGCTTAAGTCGACTGTCAATTCGATTTTCAATTTTTAAACAATTTTTTTGAAAAATTACCCGCCCATCCCCTATTGACGGAATGCAAACACCAGCTTAACACGTCAGGAAGACTGATAAGAGGTTAATAGCCAGATAACGAGTCCCGAAATGAGTGGCGTGTGCTCAAAGTTCACATCTTAATTACTTGCGCCCAATGATAACTCACTTCCTTTAGTGTTATCTTTCGAACATTTTAAAGATCTTCCTCCTTCGTCGTCGTCATCGTCGTCGTCTTCGTCTATGTCTTCGTAGTCGGATTAATCGTTTTCGATTATTCTTTATAGCATGACCTCTGGCATCGGTCCCAATTTGCAGCACAGATACCTTCGTTAAGCTACCGTTTTCACCCCCACATCCCGACCCGGCGGATGGCAGAGCATTAGGGAAATAATGATCTGCTAGCAAAACTCTCCATCCACATAAATCCTGCCGGGATGCGATGCCTACCCTCCACTATACCCCTTCGGGCAATCACTTGTTCGGTAGGAAAACAACTTTTAATTAAAAATTTCCAAAGAGAATATCGGAGGAATATCGAAAGTCTCTTGGTCGTCCGAGACGAGACTGAAGGAGAGGCGAATGGAACAAACGATTGAGAAATATGGATCAACAAGGCGAAGGCACAAGGCACCCACCAGACATGTAGTCCGTTTGTAGTTCGTATTCCGACTGGTATTAGTGGGCACGACGGAAATAAAGGAAGCAGATGGGAGTTCCGATTGGCCGTGTGGCCGGATGGATGGTGGCTTGGTATTGCCTCTGCCTCTAAGGCCATTGGGAATAAATGTCAACACAAAAATTGTTTCAATGACATCTATTTCTTTGTCTTTTGTTGTTGTTGGTCGGACTCATCCCCCATTGTTTTTTTTTTTTTGCCCTATCACCATTATAAATATACAAGTATTTGTATATATAAATGGGTGTGTGTGTACCCCTGTTGTGTGTATTTGCTTTGATTGATTTGTTTGCATTCATTGTGCGAGGCGAGGCCACTTGATGCTCTATGGATGAGACCAGCTGCATCCAGTGGCTCTTCTTTCGCAATCAGTTGGGAATGGTGTACCGACTAAATAAATGGATATGGGAATTGAGAGTCTTGATTGGCATCATCATTATCATCATTATATGCCAAACGAACATTGGATTATGTTAAATATGAGAATGCACTACTCATGTGCATTTCGAATTGATCATAATCGAGTTTGATACAAGTCAGTCATTAATTGGGAGGAGGAGTCGTTGGTGGGATATCTCTAGGGCCGTACAAATATTCTATGGAAATTGAAAGTTCACTTCGTCGGAATTAGTTGTCTTAAGAGAGGGAATGTTTGGATGGCGAACCGACATTAGCAACTACGCCACAGATGATGGACATGTTGAGTTATAAAGTCACCATCTTGCCTTGGTTTTGCCTTTTTTTTATTTTTGAAATAATATCTTAGGTACTTAAATCCTCTAACATAACCCTTTTCAATAGGTTAAAACTGTCTTCACGTCTTGTGTTGTCTTGTTTCTTAAAAAAAATTGGGGCATAATGTATGACCTTATCTGAAAGTGTGGATTTGGGTTTGACAATTGTGAAACAAACTAAATTAAAGTTTGTTTAAAAGGCAATGAAACGCTGTAAGCAAAAAACACAATGTCTGCCATTAACGGTTCATAAGCATGGCCTCAAACCTAGCTTCTCCATCCATTTTGTGTGTGCAAAAAAAGACGCTTACGACAGCATTTATAGAGACGAAATATACATGCCTAGTTTTGATATACCGCCCTTCTGTACAGGGTGACGATGGAGAATTCTCGCTGCTACATCATGGCCACGCTTCTGAACACGATTTAGCCAAGGCGATGCATCGCGATGCACTGTCATGTGAATTCTGTTCATGATGAAATTCATGAACTGGTTGACAAATGAACAACTCTTGCGAATCGTGCAAATTTATTTCGAAAATAATGGTTCAGTTCGCGAAGTTTACCAAAAGATCCGTCCATTTTGGTTGACATAATCTTCCATCATCGTTTTCGCACTACGTTTATTCTATGTGATAATACGCATCCGCAGAGACATCGAACAGTGCTCACCGAGGAAACAATTGTCACTGTAGGGCAAAGTGTTGAAGAGGACCCGAATGAATCGATTCGCCACCGTGCACAGCAATTGGAGCTTTGTCCATCAACTTTATGGAAGATTTTGCGCAAGATCCAGCTTGTGCAAGAATTAAAGCCGCGAGACCATACAATGCGTCGTGATTTTGGAGTATGGGCCGAAAGTGGGATTGATCTCGATGCTGATTTTCATCGCAAAATTTTGTTCGGTGATGAGACTCATTTTTGTTTGAATTGCTACGTCAACAAGCTAAATTGCCGCATTTGGTGTGAAGAGAATCCACATCAGACCCTTGAGACGCCATTACATCCACAAAAACTGACTGTTTGGTGTGTTCTATGGGCTGGTGGAATCATTGGGCCATACTTCTTCCGAAATAATGCTGGAGAGTCAGTTACCGTTATTGGAAACCGGTATAGAACCATGATAACCGACTATTTTGTTCCCAAATTGGATGGCATGAATGTTAATGAGATGTGGTTCCAACAAGACGGCGCTACGTGCCACACAGCGCACGTCACAATCGATTTATTGAAGGAAACATTCGATGAGCGCATAATTTTACGGAATGGACCTGTCAGTTGGCCACCAAGATCGTGTGATTTGACTCCATTGGATTATTTTCTTTGGGGATATGTGAAGTCGCTCGTCTACGCCAACAAACCAGAAACGTTAGGGGACTTGGAAGTCATAAAAAAAAATTCAACAATACTTTTTGTGAATAACTCTTTCTTGAGCTTTTATAATTTGAAAAATAAAAAACAAAAACTTAAAGAAAAATTAATGGCATAAAAATACCCTTCCAATAAAACCAAATTGATGGACAATAAAACGATTTTCTTATATTTTATTTCAATTCGAAGTTCTATACCTCTACAAAAAAAAAACACCCTTTAAGAGACTGTGCCTGCCTCGGCTCCGCAATTAACTCTGACGACAACATCACCTCAGAAATAAAGCGAAGAATAACTATAGCCAAACGCTGTTTGTTCGGGCTAAGAAGGCACTTTAGTGGTAAAGCCCTCATTCGAACTACTAAGGATATCCTATACAAGACCCTGATCATCCCGGTCCTGCTCTACGCCTTAAGTGGCGGGCACAAGTAGAAGCTGAGCTTAAACAACTTGAAGTGCGCATCTGTAGGCAGTTACAGCTAAGGACCGGCCTAATCGAAAAGGCATGTTGTTTGAGGCCAAGGCCAAGAAGGAGCCAGCAAACCTTTTTCTTCTTCTTCTTTTCAGAATTTTGTAAAAACATTGTTGATCCTTAACACTAGACCATACAATTAAATCCCAAATTTAATTGGCATTTATTAATCCGCGTAATAGAAATGTCCTTTGTAAAAAATAATAGGTCCTAATTATTCCTTGTCCAATAGGGTATATTCCTTTCGAATTTTTGATACATAGTTTGTAGCATAGAGAAAGTAGCTTGGTCTATCTCTATATACGTCTGTCCGTCTGTACGTCACCGATTGTAGGCCTTTCATTTTGATCTATTTGAAATTTGGTATATAGGCTCCTTGTAAATGTTTTTGGTTCAACGGTAAGGAATTTTGAAAAAGTGCCTTAACGAGTCATTTAGACAACCTTAATATCTATATTTAGGCAATATAACGTTTTTTGCAACATCCACTTTTAAGGGATATTTTCAGTTTTAAAAAAAAAACTTTTTCGGTAAAATTTTAGGGAAATTCCAAAATTTCAGTGGAAATACTATTGAAAATAATATTGCTACGAACATTAGATCAATTTAAGTTTTTTGGGGCATTTTCCTTAAAAAAACGTTGTTTGTTGTCAAACCATAATAGATTTTGATAAACTGTCTGTACAATATATCTATTGTAACACTGCTGTATTTCTTTTTTAGGCACGCCTACTTTTTGGGGATATTGGTTTTAGAGATGAGATGAGAATAGGGTATTAAATGATTCGCCAAGCGGATTGTAGCCTTCTCATATGTTTTTATGATGAGTTTGACCGCACCCAACTGAGTGCGCCAGCTCCTCATCACCTTGATATTGCATCCCTGACGTCATTAATATGTTTACCTCATCTCAAAATATAATTTCAATCAATTTCAATTAAAAACCCGTTACATAAGTTCTACAAAAAATACCTCTCCACTAGTACATGTCACATGAGAATTGCAGATACATCCAACATCATAGTTTTGTTCAATCGGATATTTTTCTTTCCCCAACAGATAAACACACGCGCCCCATATTCCGAGATAAACATTTAGAAAGTGAAAAAAATACCCTCAGGCATTCTTTTTTACCTTTGGCTCAAACTTTGACATTTCGCTTTGCAGATAAATATAAAATAAATGGCCCCATAACCACACATCTGCGAATGATACACAAATCAAATGTCAGATTGCTTTTACACATGCATCAGAAGAACGTGTGTGTGATTTGGGCTGGTGTCGGTTGTGTTTATGTCCACCGGAACAGTATTGATTTATAATTTGGTGTTCGGGGGCATATACCCCAAACCCAATTGTCGTTTACCGGGAATTATCTTCTGGGTTTTGGTTTCGGGTATTATTTGAATGGTATCCTTGAATCGCAATTTTCCTCATCTTTGCATAGTCAAAAGGGCAAAATTGGGATGCGTCTGTCGCTGACGGTTGCTGATGATGGTTACATAATCAAAGTTTAGTTGCAAGGACTTTTTTTTAGTTTCCAGAGAATGTATGTTTTTGAAATTATCAAAATGTTGTGGAAATACAAATAAAACAAAATGACGCATTTCATTTTAGAATTGTGTTCTCAACATCTACTGAAAGAAGAATCTGGTGTCGAAAAGACATGTAAGAGCTGAATATATTTTTGATATTTTAATGTTGTTGATATTTTTTCGAGGAATGAATCTGATATATAAAAAAAATGGAGTCCCACAAGGTGGAGTTCTGCCAATTATGTTATCACATTTTTTTTATTTGGGATAAGCAAATTCTATTGACTATCACATTCTTAGTATAAATAATTTTTGAAATGCTCATTTAAGTTACTATTTACTTACTCGGTAGTAGGTGAATGTGAGACAACAATTTGGAAAAATTACACTTACCTAGAAAAAAAAAGTTACAAATTAGATTTATTTAAAAAAATAAAAATAAAAAATAAAAAAATATCATTAAAATGTCATTCAACCGAATCCAAATTAACTCCATAGATAAGACTAGTTAAAGGACAATTTATATCAATTTGAAATTTGAACACCCTCTCACAGTATCTATCATCTAATGCACCCTATCGGAAAATGCTATAATTCTAACAGATGGCGGTAAATGTCAATTCTACTATGGCAAACTATGCCAAACATTATAGGCATCCAGTTTTAGGTTACCTGTGCAGAGACGTGACAATGAAACCCAGACAAAGAGCGTTATCGGAAAAGACGACTAAGCTAATTGTAATAAATAGGTTCGATTGGCGACACAATTGACATAATAATAAAAATCGTGCAAATGTGTTTAATGAATTAAATAAATAAATTAAATTAACTAAATTTACAACCAAACCCAAAAAATGCAGAAAAATTGGAAGATTTGCTGTGCTAGTCGAGCACATATTGTTGGATTTAAGCAAACTTTGGCATTGCCTAAGTATCTAGTATAGGGTTATGTCGGCACCTATGTAAATATCGGATAATTAAAAAAAAAAAAAAAACCGATTACCATATATGAGGTATTTTTATTTAATTTGGTTTTTATTTGGTCTAGTTTTTGAACGGACTCAGTGGTGCGATGGACTGCCGCGCAGAAGGTTTCTGTTCGATTCGCAGCCGTAGCAACATATAAATGATTTTTCACTGGGCCTCCTCTCGTGATGATCTGATATGCCATGAGCTCTTCAACGGTCTGAAGCTTGCTGGCGTACACTGAGTTCTGGGTAGCCAATAACTGGCGCCATTTTTCTTGACATAGTGTTCTGAGACGGTGCCATATTTTTGACGATATGCACACAATATTTCGATGTCAAACGATTCATTGTTCAAATTTTACTTAGTTGACGTTTCAACAAGTTGAAAAATGTCGAAGTCATTCAATGTTTACGTACCGAAAAAATGAGGGCGCACCCTGTATATCTGTATACATCATAACCTCGACATAGCAAAAGCATGCAATCTACGTCCATCCGATTTTTTTTAGATAAAGCGTTCCATTTAAAAGAAAAATAACAAACCACATTCAGGACTAATGACTAGCCCCAAACCTTTATAAAGGTCAACCAGACCATCCAACAAACGAATCAAATAAAATTCTTTGAGCCACTTAACAATTATTTTTATTTGCAAACCTCCTACAAACAAATACTCAGCTTTGAAAAAAAAAAGTCCTATCTCTGTCATTAAATCAAGTGCCGGTTCCGGAATTTAATAAAAAGTCCCATTCACACTTTAAACGCTTCCGAACTTTATTTGCAAACAGCTCTTTCTCTCTCTCTCGCAATTATATTAAGTTCACCTTTAGTTACACTTTCGGATACACTTTCCAGCATACCAGGGACCAGAGCCAACATACCACTCTCTGACTTTTATATGTTGATATACCTAGGCGTATTGAATTGGGTCAAACATCGGTTTTTTGTTTTTTTTTTATGTTTTCACGTCAATGGTGCTAGCTCACAGGCCATCGCCTGACCCGCAAAATAAAAGGAAACGTCACCGCAATAATTGATTTGTTAGTCCATTTCATGGCAATGGGTGTGTTTCAACCTGCACCAAACACCCCTCCAAATGCAAATATACAAACAAACGCAAAACAAATATTTTGCAGTGTGATTGCATACGATTTCCGTGAATTTCCTACGCGCTCTATCCTTGATTCCTCGTATGGATTGCGCGCAATAAAACTCTATAACTTTTCCATTTGGATTTACTTTCCTAGCACACACACAAAGACCAATACCGGTAAACGGTCCGCAGTCGATGCCTCCAAGTCACGCATTTTTGGCATTTGATTACCGCATTTATAGTCGAACCGCCTCACTTGGAATCCGTGCTTCCGATGGAATCAATAGACCACCCATGTGTGGTGGTATTCGGCTCAGGCCGAGGCATAGTCTCATCACAGCATCACACCTCCTTTAGGGCTCTTGATTACAAATTTAGTTAGTCCTGGCATTAAATCAATTGGCAAATCGCCCCGCACCGAAATATCAAAATGGGTATGGTCACCTCGATGCGGACGTCGTCATTCACCGATAGGCGGCATTATCTTAGCATGTGTGTAGAGGACTGTGTGTGCTCCGTACACACAATAAAGGATTAACAAGGATTTGCCTTTTTTTATTGTGCCAATTTGAGATTTTCTGCTTTTGTATTTGTACTCACTCGGATCGGTCGGTGTTGGTGCTTTTGAGACCGATGATAGATGACATAGGACCTCATGTATGTGTGGGTGATTAAAGGATAAGCTGATTTAACAGGATCTATTTCTCTTTTTTTGTTGAAGATTTCCACTTTTATTTGTCGTAAACGTTGGAAAGTAAATAAACCGCTTTATGTTTTACGATTTGCCTACCACGAGGAGATAACCGTCTTAAATGGCGCGCACCTCATTTAGGTAGCATCCAAAGACCACCATGACAAGGCGATCTCCTTTTCGCTTGTGAAATTTATTAAGGATTTTGTCATGGAGGTGCTTTAGGGGGTGTTTTGTTTATCCCTGCAGCTAATCCGGGATTTATATTCGTGTGGGATTTAAATGTCGTTAAAGCGTTCCTAGGCAGAGTTTGACTCAAATTTAGTAAAAGAACAGTTAATTGTGAGATGTTTAGTCACAAAATTGTTGGCAGGGGAACCTCTCATTTCAATATTTTATGAGCTCCATCTGTTTTTTTTTTAAATTGCATTCGTTGTCTTCAATCGTGGCGTCAGTCTGAACACACTCGAAGGAGATCCTTGTTAGGCGCGCACAACAGCACACACGGGAAAGCTCATCGGTATGAATAATGTGCATGACATTTATTCTGAATGATGTACTGCAAGCAATGAGGTGATGACTTATTGTCGACACAGGACATGACAGGAAATATTAAGAATTTAAGTCACTTGTAGCATGAGCAGGAGCTCGCTGCTGGGATAGCGTGTCATTTAAAAACTCCGAAGGTAGAGGTAATGTTTTAATGGGTTTATTGTTGATGGTATTTTGAATGTGTTTTAAAATCGTTTATATGTTCACATATATAAGTTCAGGACAAGTTACGTATGGATAATTTGTACTTAATGACATGAAATTTTTGTGAGCATTCAGCATGCACATACGAAAAAATGTAATCATTTCTCAAGGCATTTCAAACAAAAATAGGCGGGCAAAAATACGAGTGAAACGATTGAAGCTTTAGCATATGTATAAGTTTTAGGAACATGACGTGTTACCAATAGTTTCATCTGATTTGACAAATTTACAGAAAGTACAGAAC
This sequence comes from Rhingia campestris, assembly GCA_932526625.1. Taxonomy (NCBI): domain Eukaryota; kingdom Metazoa; phylum Arthropoda; class Insecta; order Diptera; family Syrphidae; genus Rhingia; species Rhingia campestris. Next base: position 107,883,212 of record OW052182.1, read on the forward strand.
ATCGTGATTGCACCCAATACTGATGATGATGAGGTTTGACAATAATTTGATTTATTTGTGTAGGCAAATAACATTCATTTCGATTTGAGAGACTTACGCAAACTTAAGAAAGGTTCTCAACAAAAGCAGAGTCAATAGACACCTGCTAGCATCATATAAGGGTGCTTTTTGAAAGTTTTAGATACATTCGCCTAACCTAAGAAAAAATTAAAAAAAATATATAAAGACAACTACTTCGAAGAATGGCAAGATCGACATGGTGCAGAAGTTTTTTGACAGATACCTGAGACATAAAGCTGGGGACAACGACACCATGCTGGATGGATATCCTACCCACACAAATAATATATGAGTTTGACAATATAAAGGAATGTCAAATCTTTAGCTTTGTCATGAAGGGGCGCCTTATAATAGTCAAATATAACTTTCCAAAAGGACACAACGACCTAACAAATCATTCGATTAGTATCGATTGTCACTAAAGTATATCTCAACTCAGTCGATTGGATTCAGCATAAAACTGTTGGGTCCTCTTTAATGCAAGCAGTCATCCGTTGTGGTTGTGAAAAAAAGCTAAGCCTTGGGTCCTAGCAACATATCGCGCCAAGAATTGTATTGCTGTATATTCGTCTAGACACCCTTAAAATAGGTGCACATAGGCAAAAAGCCTATGACGAGCACCGGCTTTAACAATTTTTTTACAGATCGCGTATCTATTTGTTTGCATGGATCTAATGACGAAAATCAGTACGAACATTATCAAAAAAAACATCAGAACCTCCTTAACTATGATAAATGCGCTCGCCCCTCAACAAGAGACCACGAGTTCGAGGAAAAATCCTGGCAGATGTTGCAGCCAAGAACGAGGCCGACAGAGCAAAGCTGCAAGCAACGTTAAGAACTGTTGAAACCATCACTGTCATTCTTAATAGCCAAAGGAGACAAAAATAAATGCTTAAAATCCGCAAAAAATGATGGATTCTGAAAGTACACAACTGATCGGATCCTGGAATTCTGATCGGCAAACCCTTTTCACCCATTTTTAAGCCGCACACGATTCGATTATATGGAACCGAAAAAACTCTGTCTGTCAGCGTGGAAAGACTCTGGACGCCAAACCACCTCACAAAAGCAATGGATACCAACAACAATTTGAATTAAGACAATGTTACGCGGTCCTGTGACTTGTATAACATTATTCTTGAGATGATTTTTCAAAACACACGACCTTCATGTGACGCTGACGACAAACGGGACAGCTGGAAGATGTGTAATGATTCGCTTGGATTACAAAGCGCAATATGTATACTGGGAGTATTGTGGACGGAATCCAACTGGCTATTTGATCTGATCTTGTACAGTTCCAACAATCAACAAAATATTACGGTGATTGGAACTTGAAGATAAATTTCAGAAAAAAACGAAAAATATCAGAAGCCCATTGCTTAGGGATTCTAGCGATACCAGAATAAAAATGTAGATTGGCCATAGCCAAACGGCCAATGGGGCTTATGATATGAAAAGAAAACTGTTTAAGCAGTCAAGGGTGAACGTCAATTGATACATGACCCTTATAAGGGCAATCATCGCATACAGCTGCCACGTGTGGTTCAATGTAGCGACATCCTTAATGACAAAGAAACGCCTGACGCCTGTCTAAGATGTGGTATCTCCGATCCTGTCTAGGATTTTAACTCGGTGACCGCGGATGAATGTGTTCGCCTTGAAACTTGGGTGTTTAATCCCCGCCAAAATCTATGAAACCATAATTCAATGAAAAAAATAAAAAACATATGAGAAGGCTACAATCTGCTGCGTGTGTTTAATACCATATCCCATCCAATCCTTTAAATTAATATCCCCAAAATGTGGGCTTTATGGCGATGAAATATAGAAAATAATGTTTGTCACAACATATTATTCAGACAGTTTATCAAAATATTTTATGGTTCGAAAAAAAACAACGTTTTTCTATTGCATATATCTTGGGGTAGGGTATACAAATTGTTTTTGTAGGAAACCGCCCCCAAAAGGTGGGTGTGGGTTAAAATGGTAAAATATTATTATTAAAGTTTTTGCATCAAAAGTTTTTTATCGAATATTTGAAAATTATACCGAAAAAGGTTTTTTTTTACTTAAAACGCCCCCAAAACGTAAGCGTGGCAAAAAACTTTATAAAGAAGAAATATAGATATTGAAATTGTCTAAATATGCTGTTCAGACACTTTTTCAAAATTCTTAACCGTTTAATTAAAAATAAGGTATATAAGGTGGGCGTATTTCGAAAGTGTTTACACTTTTTCGAAAGCACGTACAAAAAATGTAAGGCTTAAAAACCGGTGACCTACGGACGGACAGACATGGCTAAATCTGTCTGTCTCAGCTAGCGATTCTGAGTCGATCCATATACTTTGAGGTATATCTTATCTACCAAAATTATTTCTCTATTTTACAAACTACACGCAGAAATGCCCCCTTAACTGAGTGCGTTTTTGGCTCGATTAAAAAAAATCGGTTAAAATTAACTGATTATCGGTAAAAAATAAATGAGTACTTGTTGTTAAATACTACGATGTTAAAACGGTTAAATATACTCTGTTAAAATTAGCACACTAAACGGTTGTCGTTACCGAGTAGCTGGGTTAAAATTAACCGAATTAATCGGTTGTTTGGTTTATTAAATTTTAAATGAGTATCTTTGTTAAAAATAAACAACTTTATCGGTTAAAGTAACTGATTGTCGGAAAAAAAGAAACGATTATTCGTTACTGAAAACTACCGAGTAAAAATGGGTGAAATTTAGTCTGTTAAAATAGCATAATATACTTTTGTCACACGGTTAGTTTTTCATGCTTCTTATAAATTTTAATATTAGAATCAAGTTGATTATTATTTACCGATTTTTGCATGTACATTTAAATAAATAAATGTTCCTATTTAAATTTTACCCAAAAATAGTATTGCACTTTTTTATTTATTTCAACAGAATCGCTTTTTTAGTATTTTTTATCAAATTTTTAAATGTCACAACATTCATATCGTAAAATAAATAAAATTTCCTACATATTTTCGTTCTTGCCAAGTTTAGAAATTGAGTTGAAATGAAATTAGTGAAATCAATGAAATTGAATGAAATCAGTTTCTTTGAATACGTGTTAAGATTTGAAATCGGTGACACACGGACAGACAGACATGGCTAGATCTGCTTCGATATATATACTTAACAATCTGTCTGTCTTAATTAGTTCTCAGCGTCACAGAATTGCAAAGCAAAACACATACATAAAAATATATCTGCATATGTACATACATATGGCGTTTTCCATTGGGAAAAAAATTTTTTTTTGATCTGAAGACAGTTGTTGTGTTCCTTTGGGCGAAAAAATTGATTTTTTTTTTGTCAGAGATCAATTTTGCAAATCTGAATTTTTCGGTAGATTTACCAATACCAATACAAATGATAGCTGTCAGTTTGACAAGAGTGATTTTCATTTTGATTTTTTACTTCGGTTGTGATGTAATGGATATAGACACAGAAAAGAAAGTTATACGTGAACTATTAAATTGATTGAATGAATTAAATGAAGATAATTTCTGTATTTTCAAATGTTTGTTATGTTTTTAATGTTGGCAGCTACACCGACGCTAACTTCAAAGACACGAACTGACACCAACACAATGACAAAAAAAAAATCTGAATCGTGTTCCATTGACACTCAAAAAGATCAAATTTCAGATCAAAATCAAGATTTCCCAATGGAAAACGCCAACGCCAATAGCTACGCATCAACGGATCAACGAATTCTTTTGGGAACCTTTACTCAAAATTAACAGAGTGAAGTCGGCGGTTTTAAACTGAGATCACTGTTGTTATTTACCGAGTTGAAAAGAAATGAGTTACAATTATACCTGCTTTGTCTATATCGGTGAGAATTGTGGTCAGTTGGCTTCTGGAGTTTGGACAAATCAGTCAAATGATTTTTTTTTTGCAGTTTAATCAGTGTTGTGATAATTTTGTATGGTGTTTCTTCATTATAGTTCATCATAAGCCTAAGGTAAATATACTCATTTCTGATCTATTTTATATTAGTTTTATTAAACGTATTTTAGAGTGTGCAATTGGTGTCCCTTTTTGTACGAGTACATGGCTCGTGTCTTTTTTACAAGTGACGTCGTATGCTTTTCAATGAGGTCTCGGTTTTTTTCGAGGTGAAGCACACTCTGTTATTCGTTTGTTTTGTTGTGATATGATACATGGTTGGAGTCAAAATACACCATATACAAATTATATTCAATGAAATTAATAAATTGTAATGTTCGCGTCTGAGCTTGTTTTTTTTTTTCAACCGAGACACTGGGTTATTTTGTACCTATAGCTTATTCATTTTTTTAAAAGTGAAGTCGGCAATTTTTAAATGAGATCTCGGTTGTTTTTAACCAATGTGGAACACCGCTCGGTTATTTTTTACCTTTCGCTTATTTACTTTTTACAAAGTGAAATCGCTATTTTTAATTGAGATCTATGTTTCTTTTTACACATACGCGAGACGCGACTATATTCTACTTCTTGCTTATTTAATTTTTTAGAACGAAGTCGACCGATTTCAAACTACGACAGGTTAATGATAATTTAGGTTTCATTTATTTTGGTATTCTGCGAATTAAATAGAGCCATAGTAAAAATATTGTTTGTGCTATTACAAATTCTTTACAGATATAAAGATCATTGATGAAGATGTCTGCAATTTACTGCGAGAGTGGAACTTGGAGAGCTATATAGAGGTACTTGGATTCATCTTCTCATGAAAATGAATATACTCCAATATTTTGAAGAATTTCCTTTATTAACAAGTTTATCCAATATTGTAACATATATTTTATATTATTTTCTTAGCAGTTGGAAAGGATTTTAACACAATCCATAGCAACCACTCTACACTAGTCGGCATAAGTATTTTGACGAAATAAAAATCGTGCATTTTTGAGTTTAACTTCTAAATGGCTTGACAAGAATTCATGTTTATTTTTTCATTTTTATATATAACTAATACAAACTTAAAAATAGGCAAACAAATATTTTTTCATAGAAGTCAAAAAAGATATAAATTAATTTGTAATTTCGTGTGTTGGCATAAGTATTTTGACAAGTATATAACTCTAAGAAAAAACATTTTAAACTTAACAAAAGTAAATAAATAAAGAAGAATTTAGTAAAATATATAACCTCCTTTGGCTTCAATAACTTTTTGAAGGCGTCTCGGTACTGCATCTACTAAATTTTGAAGAATCTCTGGAGATATCTCTTCCCAAAGGGAAGTGACCTCAGAAATCGTCTCCTCTCTGGTTTTATTTAAAGAAACTGTTCTTTTGCGTTTCAAAAGAGACCAGACGTTTTCTATTATATTTAAATCTGGACTTTGAGGTGGCCAGTCCAAAGTGGCAACACCAACATCCTTCAAAAATTTAGTTATCATCCGGGCTTTGTGGCATGGGGCATTGTCCTGTTGCAGGATAAATGATTCACCAATAAGCCTACCTCCGGAAGGAAAGGCATTATCATTTAGGGTTCTTAAATATTGACCTTGGTTCATCGAGCCGGTGATAGGAACCAATTCACCCAGGCCATTATACGCAACACATCCCCAGAACATGACAGAGCCTCCACCATGGCTCACTTTTTGACAAACGGGGCGTCTATTTCTACCTTTGGCAATCTAACGTAAAATTTGTTTTTTGATGAGTTAAACTCAAAGGAGCTTTCATCTGTCCATAGAACGCTTCTCCAGTACTCCTTTGGCTTGTGCAGATGTTCCTTTGCGAAAGACAGTATTTTAAGCTTGTTTACCTTTGATATGTACGGCTCGTCCTTAGCTTTAAATGTTTTAAAATCTCCTTCCATTAAACGTCGTCGGACAGTGCGCTCACTGATTGGATTCGTTGCCGTCAAATTCCATTGATTTGCAGCAGTTTGAGGCTTCAGGAATATATTTCTTTTAAATTCCCGTAGAAGGGTTCGGTCTTCAGTGGGCGTTGTTTTGCGCTTAGCACCTGATCTCAGTAGGTTTGTGATGTCATTATGCTTTTTAAACTTATTGATTTGATAGTGCACAGTTTGACGCGACACATTAAACTCACTTGCTATGTCTTTTACTGCCGTTCCAGCGTTAAACTTCGCTACCATTGAAGATCTGACAACCAAACTCAACTCAGCCGTTTTACCCATGGTTTTTAATAAATTTTAATAAATTTTTATTTTGTTATCAACGTTTAATGTAAATTAAAGTTAACTACACAAGTTTTTTGGTTATCACGTGCTCAAAACTGTTAAAATATTTACACAAAGTTTCCGTCAAAATACTTATGCCACGTAAAAATTCTTTGTCTGCATGCGTTCTTATCAGCAGAAAGAGAATGCAAAAGGTAAACAATACAAAACTTGGCATGCATAGAGCTAAAAATAGATTCTTTGTTTCGCGCATCATTTTTGCACCGTTGTTTTAACGATACCAAGCAAAGTTAGTCTCAATAGTCACAAAAAGGTTTCGTCAAAATACTTATGCCGACTAGTGTAGATGAAGCAATTTCACTACGTCGCGTCGCATCGAAAACTCCTGCAGGCTTCACTATTCAACCCTTCATTCTCAAAGTTGGTTTGTGTTTAGTTATATAAGAAGTTATTTTATTATTATTCATGACGCAAAGTATCTTCTGCCTATTATTTTAGAGGCTTTATGTTTTAATGACCATTACTATGCATACCAACTAGAATTTCCAAAAATTCAAGATATTACAATATTTCTTGAATCATGAATCATGTATTTCGCTAATTTTATATCAAAGTGTTTATATTGGTTTTCCCTGAACAATTATTGAGTTTTCAGGTACATGTAGTTTTCGAATGAAAACTTTAACCAAGTAGGTAAGCTAATTACAACGGAGTAGATTTGTTAATTTTAACCAAGTAGATTGGTTAAAAACAATCGGTAGGTTTGCTAATTTTAACCATGTAGGTTGGTTAAAAACAACCGAGTAGAATTGCTAATTTTAACGAAAAATATTGGGTGATTTTAACCAAGTTGATTTGCTATTTTTAGCCTAGCATGTCAGTTAATTCCAACTGAGAAGGTTTGCTAATTTTAACAGATTTGATGTCTAAATTTAACCAAGTACCTTTGTTGATTTTAACCGAGTATGTTGGCTAATTTCAACCGAGTAAGTTGTTTATTTTCAACAGAGTTGATTAACTGATTTATTTTAAACGGGTTGCCTATGTTAATTTAAACCAATTGACTCTGTAGGAGCTATATTAACAGTATCACTAGGTTATTTTCAGCTGAAAGTTGGTTGTTTTTAACCGTCTCCGTTTTCTCAGTGTACTTAAAACTTCAGCAACTACACGCCTATAAGACAACCAATTTCGAAAATGATTCTGCGAGTTACTTCGGACACCACCCATGTAGTAAGTCTCCACTACGCCCTTTCCTTTGTGGCCTAATGGTTAGCGCGAAGTCTCACATTCAAATCCGGAGAGTGACAACGCCTAAGTTTTTTCACTGCTCCACCAATTGTAAGAGACTGACAAACATCCAAGAGTAACACTGTCATGAGGAGCTTCTTAAATTTTCCGTTCGAAAGCACAGGAATTCCTCTTCTATGTGACAAAAATAATAAATTCGCAAATTGTGTTAATTAAAATAAACATACTGGTTAAAAGGAAGGTCCTGGCTACATGTATGCATAGTATAGAAAAGACATTGGATTCCTTAACTTCAACTCCTTCCATTTTAAGTTTAGCTACATTTTTATTTATTTATTTCATCTATAAGTACAATTTACTTTCTTAGACTAGAATGATATAGCAATATTATATATAAATTTAAGTAATACATAATCTTTATTATTTAATTGCTTCGAAAATCTTAATCTTAAAAGCATTTCTGCTCAAATTAAGGTAAATAAAGACATGCGTTTGTGACAGGTTCATTACGACCATAATTTGTTTCATGTCTTGGTATGGCAAAATAACACTGCAGCCTAGGTCTAAGTGGACGTGCTGGAACATAAACATTAAACAAAGATAGTAAGAGGATGCAATCAATATGACCCGTAACAACATCCCTTGCAAGTGAAATAAAGAAGAATTTCCTTCTTGTATAAAGAGGTTGAAATTTTATGAGAGCGCATCTATTTACATAAGGTGGCAAAGGCAGAGACCAATTTAACTTACGATGAACAAACCGAGTAAATCTTTTTTGAATTTTTTGAATACGAATCATGCTATTATTACAGCATGGACACCAAACTACGCAGCAATATTCGAGTATAGGTCTAACAAAACAAATAGAAAGCGATTTCAATGTGTATGGGCAGCGAAAATCATTTGAATTTCGAAAAAGGAACCCAAGCATAGAATTTCCTTTGGAAATAATGTAATCAAAATGCATTTTAAAATGATTCTAAAATTACTCCTAAATCTGTTTGATTAAAAACTCTTTTAAGAGCAGTGTTTGAGATAGTGTAATCAAAGATAATAGGACAATGACACCTTGTGAACGTAAGGACAGAACACTTAGATATATTAAATGGCAATTAAATGGCATTTGTATCACGCTTTAAGGAAACAGACAGACAGACGAACTATGGATGTCGAGCTATGGGTAAGATGTTTGTAGATGAGGTTTCATCACCCTTTATGGAATTTTCTGAAATATTCCTGCAGTGTACAAGTAGGATAGTTTGCTTAGAGGTTAGACCAAAATTGAAGATCTCCTTTTCGGAAATATTAAGCACAAGAGTTATCTGACAGGATGGAAGCTAGCTGGCAGAATTTATTTTACTCATCTGACCACCAGATTTTTGAGTCTATTATATTTGTTAAGTTAGTTTTTTGTTTGAACATTTTGCATGCACACATTTATAGTTACCAAGACGTATAGCTAGTTGAAATCACAAATCACTCAATTTATTATCTGGGTGAATTTGTCCCTACGTTTGTTTTAAAATCACAAAATGATCGGTCACATTCTTGGTCCTCAGCGTTATCATTTTTCATTGCTTATTCAGAGCTGTCACAATAAGTATTTTTATACTTAAGTTGACTCTTTTGATATCGTTATCAACATTGCAATATATTTTTAAACCAATCAGCTGAAAATGTATTGTCCAATTTGACAATATCATTAATCTTTTCGATTCAGCTGTGTTCTATATTTTATTTTGTCGTCAAATACAATAAATCCTCATGTCAGACCTACATTCCCATAGGCAACAAATAACTAACTGGACATTGAGCTATCGATAACCGATGATACATTCGTCAAATTTGAATAAAAAAAAACGAATACGTAATTGCAAATTAATCATATTAACTGACTAGTGGTACATTATTTTACAATCGTTAGCGAATTTATGAAAATATTAATTATGTATTGAGTGTTCTAATATTTATAGGAAAAACTACTGTAGTTCTCTCTCTTTGCTAATAACAATAAGTAATAACTTTTTTATTTAACCCGCCTGGGCTTATATCTATTTAAAAAGTAGAAAACTTCGTATTTCAAACGAAAAATATACAAAATGTAGTTTGTATGTGTGATACAAAATGTCGCTTTTTTACTTTTGAATTCATTTTTATTATTTTCTTAAAATGTTAAAAATGTTAAAACTAGACAAAAATGCTTAAATCTAAATAATCAAAAACTTGTTTGCTTAATCTAGCTTAACGGTTTTAGCGGGCGCTGTAAGCATATCTCTAACTTTTGTATATTTGCCTTTCGGCTTAAATTTATTTCTTTGTTAAATGTCGCGTCCGTGTAAAGGAGCGTCCGATTTTGAAAAACTTCTACTGGACATTTGTGGTGGAATAGTGTAATGGTCTTTCTAGTAAGTCAAATACCACATTGTGTCATTGTGTAATGACTTATTTTTTATAAATGAATTTTTTTAAACATCAATAAAATTTATTTTTATCTTTATGACTAAAAAATAAAAGAATGCTTTTATTTAAAATAGAATAATTCCTAATCACATTCCGTTCATTCCTACATTGGTGTCGGAAGTGGGATCATACTAAATTCCCAATTGTTTACAGTAACATTTAAATAATCAAAAAATGCAGTAATATGCAAATACAAAAGGCGATGATAAAAGACACAAAGCAAAATCAAAAAGAAGGTCAAACGTAGAATCAATTTCAGTACGATTGTAGAGGGACATTACAATCGGCGGCATATTTCCATTTTAGATACTATTACCATAGCAAAGTTATTGCATGAAAATTTACTGAGTTGGATATGATTTGCACCGTCATTGAAATCGAAGTGTATTCTAAGGCTTTAAATACTGCTAACCCCCAAGGGACTGGAACTTATCTAATTGGTTGGCATATAGAAAGTATAGTGACAGTGAAACATTTTAATGAACTGCAACAGCACGCACGATACCTCATCGAATTGAGATTGGCTGAAACTAAGAACTCGAGAATTGAGGAATCGGAATTCAGAAGCCATATTCATTGTAAACATTTCTCTAGCGATAATCACCCAAAGCTTAAACGATTAGCCATTCCGATACAGTATATTAGCTGGAATTTCAAACATAGTGCAAGAAATGCACACGCGTGAATGGAGCCTGTTGCCCCAAAAATGTGTATTTGTTTACAAAAAATGTGGAGAAAAACATTATATACATATTTTGTTCAGGCACTGTCAAATTTTAAAAACCTTCTGTAGGCGAAAAATGTCTTTGCAAAGCCCACAAAATTTGATCCGATTTGGAAAACATAAATTTAGAGAAATGCGGAGAACACAGTTGTCGAAATATGTTAGTAGATGAAGTAGAGTGCCCTCTTCCTCGTCACACTTAGATCCTTTTTCAGAGCGAGATCATCCTAGTTTCGGGAATAAACTCAAGTTAACTCGATGAAGTAGTTTTTCAGTCATTTAAAATCCAGAGCTAACTCAACCCAAAGTTAACCCAGCAAGTTCGATAATATTTATTTTATTTAGGTTGCTTCTACACTTTATGATATAATATCTTATAAAATAGTGATAAGATAATTACAAGAACAATTTTTCAATGAGAGTTTAAGGTTTAACAAAAATTAAGAAGAAAGAGGAGAAAGAAAAAGAAAAAAAATATATCAAGATGTTACTTAAATTTACGTGATAAAAATATAAGTTGAGGAATATAATTTAATTTACATAAAAAATAATTTCTCAATTCCTTTTTAAATTCTATTGGGCTTGCATTAATGGCTCTTATACCACGAGGTAGAATTCCACAAACGGACGGCATTTACAAAAAATTGACGTTCAAATACAAGAGATGTGTAGTGAGGATGGATTAATTAGCAGGACCTGTGGGAAGATTATAATCTAATCCACTCGTAAAGGTATCGTGGCTGACCCTGGAATTAAATGATCAGATGTTTCTGACAGATGATAAAATAGGAAGCGAACAGTTATTTTCAATGCGGAAATAAAGGGTGGTACAACGAAAACGCACGATGTTAATTGTAAATTAAACAAAAAGTTTTCAGATAATTATCTTAATATTTGTTATTATGATAGAAGGATCAATGACAATTATGTTTGAAACAAAATATCGGCCATAAGCTCGCCAAGGCTTCGGTGGCATACCTCTATCCAATGGTCCATATTTTCAATGGCTCTGAGATTAAGGTTCAATGTCATGTCGTTATTGTGCCTAATTTTTACTTCCTTTAGATCTTGAATTGTTCTTAGCTTATTGACGTACACTTTTTCTTTTCAATATCCCCAAAGGAAGAAGTCCAACGGTGTCAAATCACATGATCCAAGTAACATCGCCACGACGTGAGATAACACGGTCATTGAATTTCTAGCGCAAACGAGCCATTGTTTCGTTGGCTATGTGGCAAGTGACACCATCCTGTTGGAAGCACATATAGTCCAGGTCCATATCATCAATTTCTCATCTCGCAAAAGCGAACACCATTCACGGCAACTCCTTGGCCCACCTCATTTGCGAAGAAGTACGGCATGTTAACGCCGCCAGCCTATAAACCGCACTCTTTGTGGATGCATCGGCTATTCAACAATCTGGCTCGTGATTGGCACAGGTGTTTTCACATTTTCTACAGACCCGGTTTGCTGAATTTTGCTCACAATTCTCCTGATTGTGGACACATTTGGTCGATTATGCTGACCAAAAAATCACAACAAAGTGCACGAAATGCATTTTGATTTAAACGCCCATTTTCGTAAAAGGCTTCAACAATCTTACTACTACTCTATTGTGTACGTCAAATCAATTGTAAATGTCAAATTAAGTTGGGCAAAAAACTTGACATAAAGGTGTGACTCACAATTAACATCCGGCATTATGGTTGGACCACCCTTTATATTCAGATCTCAGCTACTCGGAATTGTTGACTTGTAAGATCGCAACATAAGCATTTCCATTTGTTTGGGGAAAAAGGAAAAAAAAAACAGCTGATAACTGAGCTGTTGCAGATTCTATACATTTCGATAAATTTTTAGCAGCAAAATCGTTAAATCATGAGTTATACTAAATTAAATCATCAAATATGGATTCAAATTTAATCCTGCGCGGAAAAAACTACTTCATGAGTTTTGCCTTATTCCGGAGTTAGTTAAATCTGGGTTAATTCAGAGTTAACTCAGCACTTAAAAACCGGGCTAAATGGTGAAGTTAGTTCATATCATTTCATCTTTCTCTTTCGCCAGCTAAACTGCTGGAAATCGAACTCAGGAGGACATGCCCAAATTCTACACAGATATCTGGGCTCAGCTGATATCTGTGACTACATGCTGCCGCACCATGACTTTCAAAGACCATTCTCCTGTATCTTTCCAAGCAGAGAGGAGTGGGAGAGGAACGAATTGGGCACCGAAGCCATATCCATCTACACTGATGGTTCAAAAATGGATGTAGGCGTTGGAGCTGAAGTGTTTTCAGAAACACTAAAGCTAACTAACACCTTTCGTCTCCCACAGCAGTGTCTTCCAAGCCGAAATATTGGCAGTAGCAGAGGCAGCCAAAGCGACCTCAATGCTGGCGATACCACCAGATGATATCACCATCTTTATTGACAGTCAGGCTCCAATAAAAGCTATCTCTGCTGTCGAAATTAAATCTCCGCTTGTAAAACGTTGTCGTGAAGAGCTAAAGGTTCTTGGCGTCCAACATAATGTTAAGCTCTGCTGGGTCCCCAGAAACAGAGGCATACAGGGCAATGAAACTGCTGACGAACTGGCGAGAAAAGGATCTGCCTCCAGCATTGAACAAGCAGACCAGTCTGTCAAACCACCACTATGTGACCTCAAATCTCGGGTGGAACAGAAAACACTGTTTACTGCCAAAAACAGGTGGAACTCCCTTCCCACCTGTGAAACTTCCAAAAGGATGTGGCCTGAGTATGACAAAGCCAGAACCCATAAACTACTTCGTAGAAACAGGAAATCTGTCTCGACTTTAGTTGGGATTCTTACTGGACACAACTTACTAAAAAACCACAAACTGAAAATGCATCTAATAGATGATGAGCTCTGTAGAGGCTGTGGTGATGAAGAAATACACGAGGATACCCTTCACTTTCTGTGCCACTGCCCAGGCCTTAGCCAATTAAGAATGAGAACCTTAGGAAAATACTTTTTCCATGACGGATCTATCCGAAATCCCCCTCCCTAATCTTTTCAGGTTTACAACAACATCTGGATGGCTGGAAAGGGACTAACAACAATGGACAGTAACGGGACAATGAATGAACCAACCACGCACGTGGACCCCCAACGGACATCACAATGGGTCTATATTGACCTGAGTGCGATAAGGGAAGACGCACACCGTCTGCCTCATTAACGCACCAACCTAACCTAACCTAAACTTATGGCCCGAATCGGAAGATATGGATGTGGACAATATGTGGTTTCAACAGGACGGTGCCACTTGCTACAGAGCTAACGAAACAATGGCTCTTTTGCGCGACAAATTCAATGGCCGTGTTGGCGAACGTGGTGGCGATGCCAAGATCATGTGATTTGACACCGTTGGACTTCTTTCTGTGGGGTTATTTGAAATAAAAGGTGTACGTCGATAAGCCAGCAACAATTCAAGAGCTAAAGGATGAGATAATTCGCCACATTAACGACATAGAACCGCAATTATGCCTCAGCGTCATCGAAAATTTGAGTAGTTAACCCTAAGCACGATCTCCAACCTGAAGTTCCATGCCCATGTACTGACCGAGGACAGCATGCTGGTAATTCCGAGCCAGTCATATTGAGAAATCAGTTTTTATAGTGATGCGGTCAACACTCGCACTTATATGTTTAGCAAGTCAGATCCGGTTAGATGAGAGGAGTATCCGATGGTTACCACTGGGAGGCAAAATAACACACAATTGATAAGTAGTCAACGTTTCAACAACTGCGTATTGATAAAATAGTCTACAGGGTTGAAAAATCGGTAGATGACAGTCTAACTCGTGCAACAGAACACAGTTGTGTAAAGCAATAGGTACCCCGAGCATAGTTTGAACCGCCGAATACCCAACACGCCAATCGCTGTAGTCATCGATTCCCACTATGATCATAAATAAATAAATGGGCCACAACTACCCCAAATATCAAAAAAAAATTCTAAACATGAACGAAGCCATAATAAGTATTTACACGATATTAGACAAAGAAACGACAAAATGCTGTCTATTGTCCTGAGAAAAATATAAGTCTGTATATAATATTTTTTTTTTTTATTTAAAATTCCTCAAGGGAAAAGAGGCGTTCTTTCCAAATCAATTCAAATGATTGCCTCCATGAAATATCTCCATCCCATTATCACTATCACAATGTCTATCGCATTTCATTTACAGACAAAAAATAAGGGTCAACGGCCAACAATTATTCTACTTCGTAATCAAAAATGAAAAAAAAAAAAAGATCGTTTAAATAAATCGAAACCCGCTCTTTCCATCTACTCAAACGAAAAACAAATATACAACACCCCAAAGCAATTAAATTCCATCATCAATACGATAACCCAGAGCAACGCAACTTTTTTGTTTCTATTTTGTTTTTATTTTTTTTTCGGTTCAGTTGTACTACACACAAATTTAGCCTTGTTGTGGAACTCTCACAATTGCGCTGCGTCTCTAGCAATTTACACTCCAGCGGTTCCTTATATGCATACAGACAGCCAGAGCGTACCGCACACACCATGACGCATCGCGTGGTAGAATTAATTCGAAAAAAAGACGATACCCAATGAAGATGAAAAATGTGAAATCCTACACTCGACTCTGATGACGATAAGAGGGCAGGAATATAGGAAAATCGTTATCGAGGCTTCTAGTTTCACAATTCTGTCTAGGTATTCCTTAAGCATGGTGTGTTATCTCTGCGCGTTGCCAGGAGCGCCAGTGTTGTGTGTTGTTTAAGGCTTGCAAACATGAAATTGATAAGCAAACAAAAAATACAATCGCAGGCAATGGCATGAAGCAAATCAATCGAGTTCCGAGTTCTATGGAACAGAGGAGACCTTCATCCCTTTGGAGTGGTCTGCGACAAACATATGTCACAGCACTTGGTGTCAGCGATGCCACCCAATTGGAAATATGACGAAGTGGATGGTGTGGAGTGTGTGCCCTACCATCAGGAGCATAAGTGAATAGCTAATGACACGGAGCTGTGTAGCAGTGAAATCGATTTGAATTACAACTTCGAAGTTGTGTGGCCTATTGTGTGATACTCCACAGGAACTCGGGTACTCCGGATGCCTCGCAGCCTGAAAAGATGAATATGATGGATGGAATCGATTTTAAAAAAAAATGATTCTTCCTGTAATGCCTTGGTGAAAAGAATAACGTCATGATACAGGTATGCGTTGTGGCGAATATTATTCCATCAGTTACCTGAAATAGTTTCAATGGGATATGGAATATATTTCCAGTACTCCCGAAACGAGGAGAAGATCAGTATTTGCATTGTTCATGCTATCAATACTGAAAGCTTTTTTGGGATACGCGGTAATGAATGGATAGGACAATGTTTTTACACTGCAATGTGGCTCCTAGTTGCTATTATGGCTGCAAAAACCAGCACTCTTATTACAGAAACCGACTGAGGGAAGATTAGCTACACGTCATTATGAAATCTGCAATTCAATTCCAAAGGGATAGTGTTACCCCCATTCACATTATTTTAATGAACAAATCTTATTTCACCAGGCCATCAAATTGCGATGGTTATTGCTATAAATTGCCGATCAGAAGGTCTGGATTTGTAGCACCACCAAATTGGTTTTCACTGGATATGTGCGATGATCTGACAAATCATTCTTGTCTGCACCTAAAATATGAAAACACTTAACAGCTGCAACAGGTGCAACAATTAGCGGAAACCCTAAGCAGCTGGAAATATGACGCATTAATGCCATCTAGGAAATATGATGGACTATACAAGGCAAAAGATTCGTGTGAAAAAGAGCAGAATCAGGATCTATTTGGATCTCTTCTGTCTTAAGTGGCGCTACAGACCGGGATGAACCTGGGCCTCAACCAACATGCCTCTCCAATTAGCCCGGTCCTTAGCTAACTGCCTCCAGTTGCGCACTCCAAGTTGGTTGAGGTCGGTTTCTACTTGTGAGCGCCACTTAAGGGGAGGTCTTCCTCTACCACGTCCGACGGCTGGCTGTGTTCTACATGTCCTAGCCATCTTGAACGTCCAATGGGACTGGGATGATCAGGGTCTTATATAGGATCTCCTTAGTAGTTCGAGTGAGGGCTTTACTACTAAATTGCCTTCTTATCCCGAAGAAACAGCGATTGGCAGGAGTAATTCTTCGTTTGATTTCTGACGAGATGTTGTTGTCAGAGTTAATAGCGGAGCCGAGGTAGAGAAAGTGCCGTGCTACCTCAAAATGACGTTCTGTCCAATTCGTCGATGTTGTGTGTCCTTTCGTGTTGACAGCATATACTTAGTCTAACCCTCATTTACTGCTAAACCCATTTTTACCGCTTCCTTCTCTCTACTATAGCAAACGTGGCTATGACATCACGTTGAGTCCTACCAATGATGTCAATATCATCGGCGTACCGATTTTTGGAAAAGTGTGCATCTGGTGTTGGCTCGGGAGTTTTGCACAATCCTCTCAAGAATCAAATTAAAGAAGTCACTTTTTGGTGTCGAATGTGTCGGTGAGGTCGTTTCCGACCCTGATGGAGCTGCGAGAATTCTCGATCGTCATCCTACACAAACGGACGAGTTTGGGCGGTATACCAAAACTAGACATGGTTCTGTATAGTTCGTCTCTATAAATGCTGTCGTATGCGGCTTTGAAATCGATAAATAGGTGGTGGGTATCGATTTGGACTTCTTGGGTTTTTTCCAGGATCTGCCGAAGTGTGAAAATTTGATCGGTTGTGGACTTTCCTGGCTGATAACTTGATAAGGGCCGATCAGGTTGTTGGTAAACGGTTTCAGGCGTTCACCTATTACGGCAGATAGGATCTTGTAAGCGATGTTGAGGAGATGTCTTTGGATAAGGATTTGTTAAAGGTGACATTTTGACAGAAAGTCAGTATCATACGACATGAATCGCTTTTGGCTTAAACAACGTTGGGATATATTGAAAGTGAATGCTGTCTAGCCCAAACAGTGCATTATTTGAAAATAAGTTTTGAGCGAAATGAAGCACCCACAGCGCCTGCTGTACGCAAGTTTGTGCAAAAGTTCGTGAGACTGGTATGCTAGTGGACAACACTCATGGTCCCCGTCGTCGTACAGACAGTGTGGCTGCTGTAGCCGAGAGTGTGTGACTCAATTCACGAACATCAACTCGCCATAGATCTCGACAGCTCAACATTTCCACTAGCCTGAGAAGAATTCTGCACAACGATCCCTTTGATATTGTGGAGTGGTGGGATAATTGGATTTCGAATGAGGCTAGGAACAACTTTTCGGTCAACGGTGGGCGTTACAGAGCCATGTTAACCGACTTTTTGTTACTGAAATTGACATGAATTTGGACGACCTGATGCAGGATGGCGCGCCATGCCACAGTCTATATTTTGAGTACCAAATTCCCAAATCGTGTTATCGGCCGTCTTGGCGATGTCAATTGGCCGCCTTGGAC
This sequence comes from Rhingia campestris, assembly GCA_932526625.1. NCBI lineage: Eukaryota > Metazoa > Arthropoda > Insecta > Diptera > Syrphidae > Rhingia > Rhingia campestris. The sequence goes on from OW052182.1 coordinate 107,901,347, forward strand.
CTCCAATTAGACCCGTTTGGACTTTTTTTGTTGGGAACCGTGAAGAACCGATGTTATGCCAACAATCCGGAAACGATTCAAGCACTTAAGGCCAATATCATCCAAACAATTCATAAGCTGCAGCCCAAAACCATCAACTAGGTGTTGGAAAATTGGAGTGACAGAATACGCTACTGCGAAGCAAGCCGAGGCAGCCACTTGAACGACGTTGTGTGGCTGTTTAGTTGTATCATGGACCAAAGCTAACGGGCTGAATGAAATAAATTCCTCCTTAATGCGCTACTTGCTAGGTCTTCATTCTTCACCGTATAATCACGTTATTGATAACCCCAACGCAAATATATATTCGGTAAGACCGGGTACTCTAGAGGATAACCCTGAAGTTCCTATACCCTAATCCTCCCAGTCCTCCCCAAAGGCGCCTGAGAATGAATCATATAAAAAACGGATGAAAAGTGTTTGTGACGGGTTATGGGGACGAAAATTCAACCAAAAACTTTACTAGTTATACAGCGACCTGGTCTTAAAACTCCGCATTAGGCGTATAGGTGGCGCACAAGACATGAATCTCGATATCTTTGCGGAATAATTTAAAAATAAAAATACAGCCAAAGAAGGTGACAAGTTTTTCGCCGGGTGACAGCTTTTGTAGAAGATGCAGTAAAAGATGACATCGTCTAATTGGCGCACCTATAAGTAGAAAACGAACTCAGCGAACTTGAAGGGAACAATTTCGGACAGTTAGGGCTAATTGGAGAAGCATATTGTTGAGACCCGTGTTCATTCCGAATTGCAGCGCCACTTAAGTAAATAAGTAAACCTCGAACTGCGAAATGGTTGTGAAAAATATAGCATAGCCCTTTTCGCCACTATTAGTTTTCTGTATGTATACCAAATGTCAAAAAGTACCCACGGGATAAAAAAATTAACAAGCTCCAGAGAAGGTTAAAAATGTTAAGTCCTTATTCACCATACTAATGCCAAAAATTCTTCACTTTTAATATTAAAGCAATTGACATACGGCCTTAATGGTACTCTTTGTATTAACCTAGCCTGATTCTGATATTGACTTTCTAAATGTATGCCTCCAAATATCTCGAAAAATAATAAATTGCTTGCACTTTTCAAGTCGATATTTCAATATTATTCCACATGTATAGATACAGTACATTCAAATACCCAGCAAAGAGATCATTTAGTTTACAAATTGTCCAGATACATCTGGTTTTATGTTAGAATTGCCTGCGGGTAGAAAAAAACCCATAACAATAAATTCGCATTTATGAGAACGTTCTTGCAGCAAAAATTCGAAAAATAATTGAATCCGTTGCGAGCTGTTTGAACTGTGTGTGCAGATTTCATCGGCACATATGACTGTAGGCAGGTACATCACAAAACCAATTATAACTGCTGACATATTCAACTGTTGATAGTATACCGTCCTAAAACACAGATATCCGACCATCCATTTGCCAAAGCATTTATTTTGCACCATTGATCAAAAAAACATTTTTTTGTGCTAAATATTCTTACTCCATTTGCTACGCAAAGGGATTATCTCATCCCCATTAGATACGACCAAATCAAGAGTCCCCCTCCACGGTCGGGCCTTACATCATTTCAAGCCCCAGTGAGTAAACAAAATAGAAACATTCCTTTATGGATATTACGCGCAGTAATTATTTGTTGAGGCGTGTGTTTGGCTTGAAACGCGCCGACAAAAACGTTTTTACGACTTGACTTGGAGTTTTGTATTCAGCGACTCAGCGTACCCAGCAAGTAGCAAAAGCAATTTCTTTGTGACATTTGTTCACCAAAGTATATTGATGAGATTGGCGTGGCATGCTGATGGTGGGGATGGTGATGAAGTCGAGTTTTCAAAGGGAAATTGATTTTTATGTTGCATCCAGTGGATCGGTCCACTCATTTGGCAATGACCTTCGAAAATTGAAAAGCTTTTTTTTTTTTGCAATTCCAATTCCGGAAGAGAAAAACTCGAATAATAACGGTAATTTGAAATTCTAATGAAGTGACTAAATTGGCTTTATATCGCTGTGGATGCCAGGACACAAAAAGTATAATATAAAACATTTCTAGCATCGCGTTGGCATCCTTGTAGCGCATTCCGAATATGGGGGAGGGAGGAAAACCAACCCGCCATCGAAAATTGTAAATTCGAAAGTGGAATGAATTTTGGACAAACATCCAGGATTCATGGTGGCGAGTCCGGGCTAAAGAGAAGGACGACATGGACAAAAACATGCCAAAGTCAGCTGCCTCCAATTTAAGTCAATTTCGTGAACGTACTTTCTAAATTGAAAAATTGTCTCGATATTCATCTTCTTGACGCGCGGTAGGTTTCATTGTTCGTATGACACAAATCCATCTGCCTGCTGTATTTGTTAGTTTCCTCAAACTCACGACTCACATGTGTCCCGTACTCGTGCTAGGGGAGTTGGCTCTCCTCGAGGGGATAGTGGAGAAAATACACCCCCTTTTGAAACGGAGCTGTCAGCATCTACAGTCAGCAAACACTACCAGTTCGCTGGGATTGATGAGAGTTATCTATTTTGGCTTTTGTGATGTTGAAGACGACAGATGAAACTGTGTGCTGTTGGAAATGGCTTGTGAACGGTAGACATCAATCGTTGGAGTTCGATTCATTTCAATGGACATAGGTATACCGTATTAACTAAAAGTTTACTGCCACCTGATAGTATGGTAGTCAACATGGTTGGCAGATGGAAATGTCAATCAAGATTTTAAAAGTTGGTTGGGGCCTTAAATTTAGATAATTCCTTAGACTAAGAGTAGACTGAGGAGGTGTATATTCATCGGGATTAAATGGATCTTTTTTGATTCGACATCGATGCGACCGATGAGAGGGGTTAGTGTGATGACCTTCTTTATCAAGGGCGTCTATTTGGGACTCGAATGGAAAGCCAGGGAGACAGTTGTCAATTAGTTGATTAAATTTCTTAGAAAAATCCGACACAATTGGAGGTTATACATTTAATTTTAGAATTCTCCTGATATGTCAACAAGATAATGCGTATATTCGTACAAGATGACGCAAATAGCGTCTAAGGTTATTCATAGTTTAAGATTGATATTTGTTAAAGGAGCACATAAGTGAAATGTTCTTTCAAGTTTGTATATGGATTTTAATGTTACATATTTCCAACCTAGATTATTATCATTATGGACTCTTCGAACACCTTCTATGCGATATCTGTAGATAATAAGGCAATTCTTCCAGGCGACAGGAGAAAGTCATCAGTGCCAGCTAAACTGGCTAATTGAACAACATATTCGGACAACAGGTTAGGCATTCGTAACTTTCAAAACAATTATCGTTTACAATAGTTTAGGAGGCTTTCTAGTTGCGTAGGAATTTGAATCTTGTAGGTTTGCACATCCATATCTACAAATTATATACATATTCGTAATAAATTATAAATTCGTAGATGAGTAGTCTCATACGGTATCTTTCAGAAGATTATAGCTGGCGTTAATGATGTCAAAGAAATAAACTACATATTGAGATAGACAAGGTGCACACAATCAGTATATCCCAACATTTTGAGAAGAGGAAGAGTCTGTTGCATTAACAGCATAATGTCTGTTAATGCAAGAGACCGCCTGCGCATAGTATCCCATAATATCTTGCTTAATCCCTTATCATTAAGCTGTTAGAACGGACGAAACTAATGTAATCAGTTTCTTCTGTTCGCCAGCGAGAAACTCACTAGTTTGACAAAGAATGAGGACTATAAAGCAAAGCAGCAAGGAAAATCTGCTGAAAAAATTGATATTGAGGTTTTTAGGTAGAGGAAAGGGAAAGAACGCCGACTTTATAGAAATAATAAGGAATTGAGGATATAGGGTAGTGCCATTCTAAGAATGGTGTTAGGAAGTTTTACCAATTAAAAACTGCATCTGCAGTCTGAGGTGAACCTCAGTGACACTCAGCCAAGATTCTTGTCCCCTCGGCCTAAATGAATCTAAACTAAAACTTGTTATGGTTTTCAGGAATGATGGCATTTCCACCACGATACATAAAAATTCGGGAAATGACTTGGTAATTAGTGTACAACAGCTCATTAGGAATATTTTGTCGCATGTAATTATGCCCGAAAGATATTAGCTCAGCATCCTTGCCCGATCGATCGATCTACAAAAAAGGGATCTTCTGAACCACACCTAAACGTCAAGTTTTTTTCTGCATTTCATTTGACATTTGAAAAGATACACAAGAATGGTGGCAAGAAATGGCAACAGTAGATGATCAATTTTCGAAGAAAATCATCTTCATAGTGATGAGGCACATTTTCACCTCAGTCGATTCGTCAATAAGCAGAATTGGCGCATTTAGGCGAATGATAATCCAAGTGTGATTGTCGAAAAACCAATGGACCCACAAAGAGTGACTTTTTGGTGCGGTTTATGGGCTGTATTCGGGCCGTATTTTTTTCAAAATGAGGCCGGTCAGGCAGTTACTGCGAATGGTGGTCGCTATCGTGAGATAGTAACGAACTTTTTATGGCCCGAATTGGAAGATATGGATGTGGAAGATATGTGGTTTCAAAAGGATGGTGCCACTTGCCACACAGCTAACGAAACAATGTCTTTTTGCGCGACAAATTCATTGGCCGTGTTATCTTACGTGGTCGCGATGTCAATTGGCCGGCAAGATCATGTGATTTAACACCGTTGGACTTCTTTCTTTGGGGTTATTTGAAAGAAAAGGTGTACGTCGATAAGTCAGCAACAATTCAAGAGCTAAAGGATGAGATAATTCGGCACATTAACGGCAAAGAACCTCAATTATGCCTCAGCGTCATCGAAAATTTGGACCATCGGATGGAGGTGTGCCGCTGAGGTCGCAGCGGCCATTTGGACAGTATTTTGTTTTATACATAATTGAACCATACCAATATTATAATAATAAAAATAAATGAAAAAAATTAACCACCCTTTACATCAACTGAATAGGTATAGTCCCCTCTATATCACTGATCGGCCCATATCAGTGCGCTTTTAGAACAGGAAAGTCCACAACTTCATAATTTGACCGCTACATACGATAGCGTTTTTGAGGACGACAGTCATTTCTAGTTTTGATTGACCGCCCATCTTCGTCTGTCCAAAATGATGATGGAAAAATCTCATTGGTCGCTACTTTTATATAGGATGCCAATGACCAAAAACTAGCTTAGACAAAGTGTAACATTGTCATGTGACTTCTATAACATTGTTCTTGGGAATATTGTGTAAATCTCTTGATTGGCTGAAGAGTTTTTAAAACCAAGGTCATCAACTTTTATAAATCTGTGCTTTTACTGGCATATGCCAACGATATTGACATTATTGGCCAGACTCAACGACATGTCAAGGCCGCGTTTTCGAGTACAGAGAAAGAAAAGGCAAATCGCATTTAGCAGTACATAAGAAGCAGTCTTCGAAGTAAAAAGCTGCCAACGAGAAGGCACAACATTGACGAATTGCAATCTGAAATTCTTCAGAAAGTCCTATTAGTGTTGACGGGTTAGGGAGACAAAGATTCAACCAAAAACCTTACGAGCTGTACAGCGATACAGATCTGGTCAAAAACAAACTCCGCATTGGAAGTTTAAGATAGCTAGGACACGTAGAGCGAATTGACACTCACATTGACATTGATTCCCGACCAGACGTTAGGCGCAGCAGAGAAATACTACGCCTTTAGTAGAAATCGACCTCAACGAACAACTGAAAAAGTGAAATTACTTCCCCACAAAGTTATTGTGCGAAGTTATTATTTTAACTACAAAGAAGAGGATCTCCTGTCAATGCCAGATATTTCATTTTTGTCGATGTAACTTTTTTTAAATGGGAAAAATTAAATGTGTTTTGTAAAAATAAAAAAATATTCTAAATATAAAAAGTCATTTAAGATAAGTTATATTTTCTGAACACACCCCAGATTACATAAATCAACATAGCCTACAAATGTCATACAAGTTGTGACCTATGATAATTGCTCTCTGTCGCCAGATGTTACGATGTTGGAAGCCTATAGGGAATTCGTAAGGAAATATATTTTAACAAGTTTAGAATGCCATAACTTAAGTGTTATTGCCTGACCCAGTTAGAGCATTCATTTTGTATTGTCGGGTTTACATGATAATGGTTTGCCGTTCGAACTTTTCAACAGCTGCATTTCTACGGAACCTTAGAATTAAAGAGAATTCAATAGGATGTTGATGAAAATAACTGTTTACGTATCTCATTTTAAGGACAATGAATGTTGATACACTTGTGATATGTGCACAGCATCTGGTATTATTCTCTGGTCGCAATGTTAGGAGTATCCGTTTCCCAGAATACGACTATAAACTTTTCATCACATTAAAGTTTCGATATCCTTTCGGGTGCAAAGTATTTTGCTAATGTCGATTTAATATCTGTGCGTTTCGCAGCTGTTATTCATACTCTGAAGTAGCCTTGGTTGTTTTTTTTTTTTCACAAATGGAAATGCTATTCCGAAATAAATACCATCAAGAGATTGTTGATAATTGTTTTTTTATAGTTCTTTTGTTGACGCACCCTACATGAGATGGTACCTACATTCTACAGTGAAGCAATTTTTATGTTGCAAGCCTTCCCCTATTATATTCAGTAGAAACTGGAGCAGTCGAAAGTTCAGTTGAAATTTCTGGTACAAATATGATTATACTAAACAAGTAAAAACATCAACAGAAACCCCACAAGGTGGAATATTATCAGCATTTTTTTGGTTACTAGTAGTAAGGGCAGTGCAAAAGAAACTAAAATTTACCACAATGAAAACAGTAGCATAGGCTGATGACTTAGCCCTCATAACATGTGGCAAATCCACATCCACCCTCAGCGCAGTATTACAGGCAAATCTGAACACACTAAGCAGATGAGCAGAATCATGTGGACTGGTTGTGAACCTAAAAAAATGGAACTATTTCTTTTTTCCTGCCGACCTTAAGAGGTTACAGTCTTCCAAACGCAGCTAGTGCAACATATCTGGATAAATACTTGATAGGAAACTGAACTGGAACCCTAATATCGAACACAGAAAAAAAATCATTACATTGCTCGCTACAGCTGCTAAAGATGGGGTTTTTTCCAAGCGTTACGAAATAGTTATACACAGCCGTAGTAAGTCCAATACTGACATTATGATTGCTTAGTATGGTTGAATACCATGGAACATCATTTAATAAAGCACATCCTGTCATCCTGCATCTTTACTAATACTCGGAGACATGCGTACAAGTCCGACTGTAAGTTACGAGGCATTTCTAAACATCATACTCCGGCTCGCAGAGTCTTCGATTCCCAGCCAGACGTCGGACGCAGTAGAAGAAGGCCTTAAGTGACGCGCACAAATGGAAACCGACCTCAACCAACTAGGAGTGCGCAACTGGAGGCAGTCAGCTAAGGACCGGGCTAATTGGAGAGGCATGTTGGTTGAGGCCCAGGTTCATTCCGGACTGTAGCGCCACTTAAGTAAGTAAGTAGTTAGTAAGTATAAAGGCAACAAGATGTTACCTCTTAGTTATCTTTGTAGAGCTAAGAGATATTTTACACCAGTCCTGCTTCTTCTTCTCTATAAAGCCTAAGTACGACAAGGTCTTAAATAATGATCTCATGTTTGGAGTTCGGGCCCAAATCATACACTGAACTTACTGGACTCTATACAATTACTAGCAATCCGCCTTAATCTTTCCTCACTTCTTTCTACACCCATATAGGATATCTGTCTCTTTATTACAGGTATAATAACGGCAGTTATTATCAGAGATCTGAGAAATTATCCCTAGCCTTTTTGCATTTCAACGACCAACAAGACATGCAGTTGCAGGTAATAGGCAATCTGTCCATCCTACATTGACACGAACAACGCTGTTCCAAACTCTTTTTATTACATAACAAGCAAACAATGGAACGAACTTCCCGAAGACGTATTTCCACCATTATACAATTTACAACAATTCAAGAGCACAACAAATAAACATCTGCAAGCATCATCTCAAGGCACTCCTAAAGCGTTACGTTACGTGCCTAAAAAAAAAAAGTTAAAAAAAACAGCAATGGCTTTGGGATTTACTCTGAGAAGTTCGGAAGAGCCACATTCTTTAGAGTAGTAGACTTTTATTCCACTCAGAATACTGCGCAGACCAAGTCAATCTGAATAAGGTCCAAATATTTTGGGTGCCAAGACATATTAACAAAATAGGAAACGAAAAAGCACACGAACTAGCTAGACTAGGATCGGCACGCTGCGCTAGCGATAGCCAGAAATAAACGGCAACACAACAAACAAGAACATGTCATCAATATCAATTAATGTAAGAGTGAGAACAGGTCCCAATCTCTTGGTTGAGCACTCTAGTCCAATGGCATTCAATGGAATACATCTGCTATGAAAGAAGTACAGCAAAGCTGAACAGCCGAAACATTTCTTGGCACAACTAATAAGATCTACATGATCTGGCAAATAACCCTATGGACCAGATCATTCGCTTTTGCAAAGGATCAGGCTAGAGTGACTATTCTCCCTGTAACACCTGTAGCACCACACCATTAACCCACTTAAAGTATCATTAAACCCCTTGATCAACATTTGTTTCTTTTCACAAACTGGTATCGCTTAGGGCACTTAGCAGGCCTCTGCTAGTTTTACACCTCAACCGAACACCAACAGCCAATAAAATGTAACCTAACCATAGTCGACTTAATGACCAATGGAACCCATCCTGGCAAGTTTGGCTTCCAGCAGGCAACGGTAGAAGATAAGAGAACATCCCGCCTCCCAGATCAGGGAAATCGACAAGAACATCCAAAAACAACTGGCATATCCCTTCAAACTAGGAACGCAGGCTCTAAGAAATCGAATGTCTAATTAGACTAATGTCGAGAGAGTGATGGGGCAAGAAACTGTAGTGTATGTATACTTAACATCAGTATTGTATCAAGTTCAAATATAATATTCATAACTCTCTACAATAGAGTTAGTTGTCATTCAGACTCTAACGTTGTCTATTTTTTCTCTATCGTTTTTCGATCGGTTATGTCCACTATGATGACCCATTGACACTTTATGTGCTGATGAACTTGATAGCTTTTGCTGCATTCGCACCGCCTGGTGTTGGTGTACCTCCGTTATCGCTTTTTGCAAGGTTAATCCCGTTTCAAGCTGCAATTTTTCTGATAATCTGCGGTCACGTACTCCATCAACTATTCTATCACGAATCATTTCTTCCCGCAGGTTCATATAATTACAATGCTCAGAGAGGCTATATAAATCTGTAATAAAATCTTCTATCGCTTCACCCTCAAACTGTTCCCTCAGATTAAATTTTGCCCTTTCGTAAATGACATTTGTAGTGTTTGCAGAAACTCGTTTTAAATAAAACACACCGTCTTTGAGTCTGAATGACAACTAACTCTTTTGTAGAGAGTGATGAATATTATATTTGAACTTGATACAATAGTGATGTTAAGTATACATACACTACATCTCCCCTTTATGTTTTGTTAAATATTTTAATATGAAGAAAAACTAAATTTATATACATATAACAATTCAATTCAAAATTAATTAATTATTATTAGGTATAAAAGTTATATGAAGAAACAAAATAATAATTCAATAAAATTAATTCATTAATTCAAAAAAAAAAACTAAAACAAAAAATATATGAAATGATGGAACTCAAAGTCATTAGAAAAGTCAATGAACCGACAGCATGGTGTTCACCTTTGGTAGTTGACGTGAAGTCAGATGGCGATATAAGACCCTGTGTGGATTTAACCAAATTAAATTTAGCAGTGGAAAGGGAAACTCTCTTAATGCCTACCGTCGATTACACTTTAGCTCAGTTGGCTGGGGCAAAATATTTTTCGAAGCTTGATGCGAACTCAAGGTTTTGGCAGGTCAAATTAGGAAAGGAGTGTCAACTGTATACAACTTTTCTCACTCCCTTCGGAAGATTTTGTTTTTTTGCGATTGCCTTTTGGAATTTCTTCGGTCCCGGAGATCTTTTAAAAGAACATGCAGTTCATTCTTAAAGACATTGCTGGTGTCGCTTGTCAAATGGATGACATATTAATCTTTGCACCAAGCATGACAGAGCATGACCAGATTCTCCGCAAAGTGTTGCAAAGGTTAACAGACAATACCTTAAACAAAAGCAAATGTGTGGTTGGGGTTGCGTCTCTAAAATTTCTTGGGCATCAAATCGATAGAAGTGGCATCCACCCATGCAATTCAAATATAGAAGCGATTACAAATTACCCTCAACCAACAAATGTTACAGAGTTAAAAAGGTTCCTTGGGATCGTGAACTTCTTGGGTAAGTTTGTTCCAAATTTCCAGAGTTCCTTATTGGTATCAGTACAGAGACAGATCATAAAGCGTTGGTTTCGATTTTTTCAATGAAGAATATAGACGATCTGACAGCTCGACTCCAGAGTTTCCGCATGAAAATGATGAGATATACATATGATATTTATTAAACAGCAGGAACATTTCTAGTTGCTGCCGATGCACTCTCACGCCATCCTATAAAGAACGATATGAGCAACAGCGAGCCACAAGAGGAAGAGACCAGAGCATTTGTTAACGTAATTGTTGAAAACCTACCAGCAAAACCTGCCAAGCTAAAGGCGATAGTGGAAGCCCAAAAAGAAGACCCCGTTTTGAAACAAGTAGGGCATTTTTGTTTGAGCGGATGGCCAGACCGGTACAAAATAGAGCCAAATTTTCGATTATTTTTTAATGACAGACATTCTCTATCCGTCAACAACGACATATTAGGTCTGTTCCCGTACTTTTGCAGTAAGAATTAGTAAATTCTCAAATTTCTTGGAGTGGGGGTAAATTATCTCAGAAAGAGACAAAATTACCAAAAAGTACGGGAACGCGTTTAAGTAAAAAAAACAGTAAAATTATATATTTTGTATGTCTTTGACAGAACAAATGACACAAATTACCTGTCAAAACAAGCGAGTTGTCACTTTTAGATACCAACTGACAGTTTTTTACCAACAGAAATCTGTGCAGTTAATTTTTTTACAGATTTTTATGGAGGGGTAGTTTTTTGCTCTCTCGTGAGCGCTCTCTTTTACTTATTTTTTCGTACGGGAACGGCAATAAGTAAAAATCAGTAAAAATCAGAAAGAATCAGTAATTATTATTTTGTACGGGAACAGACCTATTAATGCACGAGTGCAGAATGGTAATTCCAAATAGCCTACGGGAAGAAATATTAGAGAAAATACATCTTGGACATCTTGGTATTGTGAAATGTAAAGCAAGGGCAAAAGATTCGGTATGGTGGCCCTGTTACACAAAAGATATCGAAAATTATATTAAAAGATGCTCAATACGCACACAACAAATAATACCCCGCCATAAAAGTCGATTTACCAAAACGGCCATGGCAGATTGTGGGTATAGATTTATTTTTTCATAATTCTGCTTTTATTTGATAAAAAGCGACTATTTTTCAAAATATCCAGAGATCTCACTTTTAGAAAATCAAACCTCCCAATGCGTCATTAATCATATCAAATCAATTTTCAGCTGACATAGCATTCCGTTTAAGATCGGACAATGGAGGTCAATTTCAAATTATCAATCAGTCAAAGTTTGCGAAATTCGCTCTCGAATGGGGGTTCCAGTATATAACTTCATCGCCAAGATATCCGCAGAGTAATGGGTTCATCGAGTCATCGGTAAAAACGGTAAAATCACTCCTCAAGAAAAACAACGATCCACATATGGCCTTAACGGAATACAGGTCCACTCCGTTATCAAATGGAATTTCACCGGCGGAGATTTTAATGGGCAGGAAAATCCGAACAGTTTTACCTATTGTCGAAAAACAACTTTACCCTAAATATGATTTGCAGGATGTCATAAACAAAAATTCACATCAACAAGAGAAACAAGCTTCGAATTACAATAAACGACATGATGTTATAAATCCTGAAGCTTTAATGCCCGGTGGTATAGATAAGGGATGTGGGTTTATGGGATCGTATTGACAAGTCAGCGGATACTCCCCGATCTTATTTTATTGAGACTAAACGTGGCACTTTTCGCCGGTTCCATATGTTCCAGATGAAGTTCGAGAATCAACATATGTAACACCACAAGAATCAATGTTGGATCATCGTGCACCTCTCGCACCTGAAATCATTGAACACCCAAATATATGTCCAAACAAGCAAAATTAACGATTCGTAAGCATTACAAGATCCGGAAGAACAGTTAACAAACCAGAACGATATGTACCATAATACGCCAACTTTTTTTTCGAATTATTGAATTAATTTTATTGAATTATTATTTTTTCCTTCATTTAACTTTAATACCTAATAATAATTAATTAATTTTGAATTGAACAACAAATTTTGAATTGAATTGTTATATCTATGTATATAAATTTTTTTTTTAATATTCAAATATTTAACAAAACATAAAGGGGAGATGTAGTGTATGAATAATTAACATCACTATTGTATCAAGTTCAAATATAATATTCATCAGTCTCTACAAAAGAGTTAGTTGTCATTCAGACTCAAAGACGGTGTGTTTTATTTAAAACGAGTTTCTGCAAACACTACAGAAACCGCCCCATCTCCAGTCAACGAAGAGGTAAGGCTCCCTCCCAATATTGAAGAAGTAACTGCAGCCTTAAAAAAACGGAAGACTCTTCAAATAAGGATTTGTTGCTATAAAAGTGTGCATGCACAAAACCATCAACAAAATCTGGATGGATGAGAGCATGCCAGATGACTGGAATATCAGGTCCATATGTCCCATATACAAAAAAAAAAAAGATCACATGTAAAATCCTGTTTAACGTTCTGTGTGAACGTCATAAGACTTTCTGCTACACACTTATCAATGTGGCTTCCGACCCGGCAGACCGACCATGGACCAAATTTTCACACTTAATCAATCTGGAAAAGACCAACGAATTATAGTTAATGAGGGCAAGACAATGTGTATGCTTTCAACAAACAACGTACTGTCGACGGACAACCTTGGACAACATTATAGCAATAATTCTGAGGTAGTTGAAGTGTTCATCAACCTCCGAGTCAACATCAACCCCACGAATGACACCTTAGTGGAGATGGAGATACAACGTAGATTGACCTAAGAAAAGCTACGTTAGTTCGGTTAGCAAAACAAATGAGAGCAAAACTCTCAACCCGAAAGTCCAAATGTGTGTTCTACCCGACTCTAATCCTACCAGTCCTACTTTACGGCGCCAAGTGCAGGACAATAAGCAGAAAAACAAAGCAAATATTAGACACTTCCGAATTATTGGTATTTTATGAGAGCAAGGCGAATGGACGAGAAGATACAACCGCGAACTTTATGAGCTGTACCAAGATGTGAATGTAGTACAAAGGTAAACACTAATAGACTACATAAGCTCGGTCAAATCGAGCAAACGAGCAGTATTGCTCCGCCGAAACAATTCAATCCCAGCCTTCAGGTTCAAGGAGACAAGAAAGACAGAACCTCCGGTTTAAGGATCAATCTATCGCGGATTGGGAACCCGTTAAGTAAAGTAAGTAAGCAAAGATTTAATGGAAAATGTAAACAAATATTAGGAGTAGGGCAATCGATGACACATTTGAAAACATCACCATATTGTCCCTTGTATTTGGCAACAATTTGAAGACTGGTCTGGACTTAATCAGCTAAATCCAAATTGAACATTCTGTATCAGTTTCACTGTATGCCAAACTATGGAGCATTGTGCGTTGTCTAATAACTTAGAAACACGACACAACGATAATACGACACAACAACAATCAGACCGGTGGCGGCATTGTTAACAAACCATCAAAAAACAATTTTTAATTAAAAATAGCAAATTTGATGCTAAATAAAATTTAAAGTAACTAACGAATATGACCTAAAATTATCGTTTGTCGTTTTCCAGAAAATAGTCGGTCTCGTTTGCGTTGATGGGCTGATGTAAGCCACCAACTTTACTATCTTTACAGCAACGGCAGTATACGAAACCGACTTTAACCAACTTAAAGTTCGCAATTAGCTCAGGGCTAAAACTTCGCTGTTGGTCATGTTCGCTTCTAAAGAATTTAAGTAATTATTTCAGTAGGCAGTAGAAGAACGATTTAATTACTACCCTTGTCGAATTCTAGTATACCACGTCGGTATTTTAGTTCTCTTATACGTAGCCATAGTCGCAATCACTTTAATCGAATCTATATCTAACATTTGGTTTTTACCATAGCAAGTATTACGAAAATTTGGTATCTCCGTTTGCGTATGTGAGTTAACTATCCAAGTGATTGGAACATTCTTAATTGTTCTTCCCACTCTTCGCTACAGGATAGACGTGATAACTGATTTGTAAACTCCCACACATCTCCTCGTAGATCATTAGTACCAAATCACTGTCAAAGCGAACCTTGCCAACATATTACCCACGCAATAATAAAAATTCTATCAGCCTCGTCACTATTTTGTTCCTCAACGTTCATCCACTTGCATCCAAGGTCCAATCGTTCTCCACGTTTCCCATGCGAATGCATGCCACCACTCGTATGTGTGTCATGTGAAAATGACGTCAATTGAAAAGCGAACCAAATCAAACAATAAAGGCTACCAGACACGGACGAACGCCCTTTACAAGGCACGAAGGAAACCCATAACTTGGGTATCCATATCTATAATTAATAAGAAAAAACAAAACCCATTCCTGCTTCGTCCATTTCAGATGTGAACCTAATAGACTATTAGAGCCTGATTGGAATGGATGATTGCTACCATAAAATATAAACAAGCCGACTGACATTTAGACATTCGTTTTGTTTTGCTATAGAAAATAAATTAAAGAATGTCTCCCAAGGCACCACCCTAGTTCATTTATCTAATCTGTGCATCGACATGTCTATTACACCAACAACTCTTCCTCTTCACACACAATTGGAATGGGAAATTTGGCAAATGAATTGGCATGGCTCGTGCGTGACACATAACGTTCTTTGCTGGCCAAGATTTTAATGAATAACGACTTACCTCTTGCCCTTGAAGGCCAGCAGATACTTTTTGTTGGCTGGAAAATTATTGCTTTGGACAAAGCCTGTGTTCCCTGCCCTTAGCGGAAATTGCTTATGGAACAATGGAATGCTAACATCGAAATCTTCTCGCATCTGTTGAATACTCATGCTGGCCTTGGCCAGTATCGCTTCGCCAGGGTCGAATCCCAGCGAATTTTCCACGTAATCCGGCCACGTTCCCGAATACAAGTTGAATATCAAGTGATTGCGGCCGTTATTCCAGTGCGGCAGGCGGGCCAAACGCGACGGTACATTTCTTACATAGTCCTCGGACAGAGAGTCCCGATCCAGGGTGTCTATCCCTAGCACAAATAGGCACGCCTTCTCCGGATCGGGAGTATAGTAGCGGGACTCCCGAATCGCGGTGAGGATTTTTTGATAATTTGAGCTAATTGGCGGCGCAGCGCCCAGAGAATTCAACGGCTCTGATGGATACACATACACTAGGAACTGATCGAAACACTTGGTGTAATCGAAGCAGGTCTCCATTCGGCAAGACTTAGTTCTGGTCCTAAACGACGTCTGTTCCGCGTTGACATTGTTGTTGTGGAACGTTGTCAGATAATCGCCACTCGCACTGTCCAGACCACTGGTATTTATGTCAACATAGCTGTCTAGTTTTTCCCGAGCCCGAGTGACCGCGGATGGACGACGAGCAGCTTTCAGCCGATAGCCACCAAAGTAGCAGTACGCCAGGAAAGCACATGACACAAAAACTAGAATATAACGCTTCTTTGCTTGCATATTTCACGAGACAACACTCACACAAGAGTTGAACTTTAATTTACTAGATTTACTGAATGGCACGCATCAGCGCCAGCATTTTGGGCAACTATTTGGAAGTAACAACTATTGAAAACACAAACAGAAGAACGGGAATAGGTTTGGTGCGGCGGCGGCGACATTGGCGCTTTCCATGCTGGCATTTCACAGAATCATTATTCTCACACGCGTTCGCGTTCTATTTAATTCGGAAAACGACACAAACCGTTGGTTAAAACTATTTTCTTGAGCCGAAATCGAAAATATTTTGACATTAAAATGTCAACTGACTAAAGCGATAACGACAGCGACGACGACGACTACAAATGCACTTGTCAAAAACTGACAGCGAACAACACTTGTCCCCCTTCACAGCAACGAGTGCAAGTGAGACGGCAATTAACATTTCGCGGCCACTTTTGCACAATTTCTTTATTTTTCTTTTTCTATTATTCTTCTGGTTTCGCAAACTTATATCCAGGACAAGAAATTAAATGAAAACATGATGAAACAAACGAAATAAATTGATTTATCCAGGTAATGTGTTGTGTATGCGCGATTTTTCGAGGGAAATTCACTAGAACAGAGCGACAACGAAGACGACGAGACGAAGATGAGTTTGCTTCTCTCCCTTTCTTTGAGTGTTCTGCGTGCAATACGAGAGCTAGCACCGGACAACGACACGCAAACCGAACTCGCTGCCAAGAAATCTGTTTCTGAAGCACTGTACTGGACTGGAGCTGTGTGCCACAATCTTCCAGTTAACTGGATGGAGCTGAGGCGAAGCCATATGGTTGTTGTTGGATGCGAACGAAACCGTTTTGAGTTTTGTTGTTTGTTTACGAGAGATGTGTAATTGGAAGGCTGACTGGAAATGGTCATGCGTAGAAAATCAAACATCGCTGTGCGCTGGAAGGAATAAATGTTTGAGAAATGTCAAATTGGGACATTTTTGTGAAGCGACATCTGGTAGTGAGCGTTGTGTGGTGGATTTGGTAGTGGTGATGGGAAATATGTAGTTGAATATTGAAATTAATTACACAAATTTGTTAATTTTATACTTCTAATAAAATTTGGATTTTCCAAATTGACTGGTTATGTATTTAAGTTTGAACTCATAAAAAAGCGTTGATTTGTTTTCATAATAAAATGTTTCGACATTATCCTTCATTGTTCTCGAAATAATCAATTTTTTTAACTTGCATTTGATGTCAACTTACTAGGCTGTGTACCAATTAGAAATAAAATTCGGTTTCGGTCAAATAAGGTTGAATGTTTTGCAAAAGCCGAATGTTGTCAACCAAACAAAAATTTCAATATTTTCTTCATTTTTCTGTGCAGGATAGGTATAAACAAAATGCATGACTGGTTTTCTCCGTTTTCTTACGTTTTGCAAATTTTTTCAGGGCGTCAATAGAAGTAGAAGTAAAGTTACATAAAATTCAAAAATTATTCACAAAACTTTTACATAGAGAAATAGAAAAAATTGAAGTAGGAAGTTTGATAATTGTCGGAAAATACAAAATGTCAATGTTCCTTGGTTTAATAATCCGCAAGATTTTATGTTTTCACGAGAGACGTTAACACTGATAATGTGGAATAATCCAAGAGTGTGCTATCAATCTTCAGTAGGTATGCACTAACACGCGGGTTTATCTTGAGGAGGATACTAGGACTAGCAGCATTTATATGTGTTACACGAGAGCTCTTACTCGCAACCTTAATGTCAATTTGTTTTTGTCAACGAGTAGGAAAGTTAATTTGATGTGGTGTATCTAATTTCTCTTTAACATTAGCTCATTTTGCGATTATTATATGTACAGTAGTCCCTCGATAATGTGAACTAATTAAAACAATGCGTTTTCGGATTTTAGAGGGATTCACATTACTGGAACATTTTTTCAGTGCTTACTAAACTGATTGAAACGATTTTCAAATCCACTAAAAACAACACAAAATGATTTTTAAAATTACAGTTTCAATATTTATTATTTTAGAAGAAAAACTAAAATAAAAAATTTTATTCATTTAAAAAAAAAACAAAAGTAAAAACATTCCGATATTGGTATTCTTAATGTTTGGTAAAATATTTTGTTATTTTGGACTGACAAATAGCTTGAGTTGATCTTTCTATTGATTTTGCCCTTAATTTCAGCAAACTGGAAATCGTTTCTGCGTCCAATTCATTTTGATCGGCGTACTCAAGAAGCGTATTTGTACACTGGATTGCTTGTGAGTTAGCTATTTTGAGAGCAGCTGGAGTGACTTCGTAAATGCAAAAATGCAAATCCAGGATGTCCAGCATCTAGTTCGCGTAAAATTTTGCACTTATCTTTAATCGATAAAAATCGATGCAATTTCTGTTTAGGTGCCATTATGTAGATACGAACTGAACTTATTTTACACACAAAACGAAATAAGAAACACGAATCACACAAGACACAACTAACTGAACCAATATAATCACAACTGATCATAAAATATCCATATCCACACAAATGGCAGTTGTTGTCTCCTTATACCCTGCAGCTGCGTTTACAATTTAGAGACAAATAACAGTTATTTAGTCCCTAATATCGCACGCAAAACGAGCAAGAGAAACAAAAGAAATATAAAAACGTTTACAAACAAAATTCACATTTTAGAGGTTGAAAATTTCGGAAGTTCACATTATAGAGATGACAATGTAAAGTTTTGCCGATTCACATTTTGGAGAAATTCACATTATCGGTAATTCACATTATCGAGGGACTTCTGTATATCTGTTTCTGACACTTTTCAGTGAACTACCGCTGAGGTATGATATTTGAATTGTAATGCCAGGTAATTTCATGCCACCAGTTAGAATAGAACCCAAAAAATTGATTTCTTTTTTAATTTCAGATCAATTTTGCAAATATAGATTTTTCGGCAGATTTACCCCTCCTTGTACACATACTAACACCAATGATAGCTCTCAGTTTGACTTGAGTGAATTTCGTTTTGATTTATTATTATTTCGGTGAAAAACTATTATTTATCATTAAAACTGTAGCAGTTCAATGTGATATATAAATTAAATAAAAAAAAAAACCTGTGTGATTTGAAACTTGACAACTACACCGACACTAACTTCACAGACAACAAATTTCAACAATGCAAAAACAAAAAAAGAAAATCTGAAATCGTGTTCCATTGGCACAAAAAATATCAAATTTTAGATCAAAATCCAGATTTGCCAATGGAAAACGCCATTACACATAAGTTTTTAAGTTTGAACGGTTAGCAATAGCGCAATTTTTATCGCCATGAGTTTCGCAACCACATTATCCCTGGGCAACCCTGCCGAGCTGTCAAACAGCAAATTGCAATAGGTTTTTGCCTTTTTTTTGCGTTTTAATTGACACAATACCTGTATAACTATTTTGTGTGGGGATATATTTTATGAATATGAATTTGTGCCACCCTGCAAATGCTGCATAAATGCTTAAGCACTGTAGAACTACAACCGTTCAGATTGGTTTTAGTCAATTCTAATGAATAATAAATAAATATTTACACCGATCAAGAATTATCCACTGACTAAAATGTTAACGCAATTGGAACACGGACTAAGACTTGGATCAGTAAACAAGTCAACTTTTATGTGAAGAAAAAACAAAACTGCCAACTCTGCAATATCAAGAGAGAGATTCACTCATTTTAACGAAAAGTACCCATTCCCACGCTTTTGCAAGAAAAATTAAACATATGAGAAGGCTATAATCCGCTGTGCAAATACTTGAATACCCCACCCCACTCCATCCTTAAATGAAGCATTCCCAAAAAGTGGGTGTGGCATTGTCACAATATATTGCTCAGACAGTTTATTAAAACCGTTTGTGTTTCTGCAAAAATCAGCATTTTTTTCCTGCATATGCTATGGATATGGTATACAAATGGCTTTTATAAGGAAACGCCCCCAAAAGTGGGCGAGGGTTAAAAAAATGTACAGACGAAATATTAACATGAACATTACCAATGATTTTGCATCATTTTTTTCGACTTTTTTTATTTGAACGAATTTTTTTTTACTGAAAACGCCTCTTAAAAGTGGGCGTGGTAAAGAAAAGAAATATACATATTAAGATTAAAAATCTACAGACGAAATATTAACATGAACATTACCAATGATTTTGCATCATTTTTTTCGACTTTTTTTATTTGAACGAATTTTTTTTTACTGAAAACGCCTCTTAAAAGTTAAGATTGTCTAAGTATCTTCTCCAGACACTTTTTCCAAATTCTTAACCGTTTGACCAAAAATAAAGTTTTTTAAACTCATTCGAACAGCACGGCAACACAAATTCATTGATCAATGCTCGGTGGCGATCTACATGGGGCCTTCGCACTAGCGATCAAGTAAGGAAGAGATAGGGAACTTTCATACGTCTTCCCCTTTATCACCCGATTTCTTACGTGTCGTTTTGACACATAAATTAGCTGGCATGTAAACAAGTGTGTGTGAAACAAGGAATGTGTGTATCTGGTTGGAGTGTTGGATCGTGGTGATCTATTAATCTGTTAAAATCCTGGAAAATTTCAGGATAAGCTTGAAGGCAAAACGCGTAAAGTCCTGGTAAGTTTCCTATCTCTCCTTTACCTGATCTCTGCTTCGCACACAATGTTTCAACCCCCGGCTGAGGAGGGAGCACAGTTTGAGAGCCACCGAAGAGCAATATTTTATGGTTGAAGAGGTATAATCTATCAACACATGCATGTCTTTTTGACAGTTGTGATATATAAAACTAGACGGTAGCGAATTCTGTGTCAATCGAATAAAATGTTAAATTGCAATCGGAGTTTCATATTTCAAATTAGGATTTTTCATTTGAAATTTGAAACACCGAGTGAAGACCTTAATATCGTTACCAGAGACATTTGGAACATTTTATATTTTAGTGTGTTCCACCTGTAACAACAGATTCCATTCTATAGACGCATTTTTGTGTGTGGGCACGGTGTTCAATGAAATCAGGAATGAAAATCCTCGCGATGAACGTGTAGCGAGGCACTATGAAAACAATTCATCATTATGACTGAATGAACAAGTTTGTCTGCGCACTCTACATGTGAACAAAATAATATAACCACCTTTATGGAGTTAAGGGAATTTTTTTCATTTAAGCACGATTTCCCTTAAGAAAACACATTAAGAGACGATGATTTCCAATTATTTACCAATTGCTTTTCACTGATGTTACAACCACAAACGCAGAAGCGTTTCCGATAGGATCACGTTAAAAATTTCGTCATTGTAAAACACCGTCTTTCAAGGAGGCAGTACTCCAATTCCAAAAAATACACCTTCATTATCACTTATGTGGTTAGTGATCGAAAACTCAATCAAATCTACAACTTTTGGACTTAAGCTTCAATAACAGACTCTTTTTTTAACGTTTTTTTTGTAAACAAAAATTACAACTATCGTTTGATTCCTTACAACGAAAAATATTGCGTTCCTGGACCCACCGATGAGTTTCATTATTGATCTTGTACACACACAATGCCACGTACCCAAACTAACTTATTGACAGACATATTGGCCGTGTTCCGGATCTCAGATTGCAATTTAAAAAATATGGTATGGCAACGTGGAACGCAAAATCTTACTTAATGGTAATGTAAATGTCAAACTATGCTAAAACTTATTTTGTAATTTCATGTTGCCATATTTATAGTTTTTTTATCGAGTTTTTATAAAAAATAATATTCGGTACTGCTACTGAAATCAAAAACATCTTCATGACAGGTCGAAGCAAAATCAGCTGTTTGAATCATATCTGGGTGGCCAATGGTACATTTTAACTTGTTTCGTCAGTCATTTACCTTCTAATGTCACGTGATTAAAATGGTCGATTGACAAATGAGAAGAGAGCTTCATCAAGATATCTTATAGCGTTTTCGATTGGGATTTTTAGATTTACTCTCAGATTTCAGATTTTACCCGTCCCAATCGAACATTAAATAGGTTACTCTGGTTTTGTGTGTGTGTTAGTGCGCCATTTGACAGCTTATTGTTTATCTTTAGGCCGCAATTGTAGCTATTAGCTATCAATGCAAACCATCATTTGAAATTTTCTTTTACTCATTGTGGCTTTTTTATAAACTCAACCATTGGCGAGTTGGTGTCAAAACAAAGCTTATGAATTTTAGAACATGATTATCCAAAAATATTTTAATTTCTAATTATAGTTTTCCCCGAAAATCACTTTTTAATCATCAAACTGCGAAATGCAAACTTCAAATTGACATATTAAGTCAGATGTTAAATGTTTTTGTGTTGGTGCATGTTGGTGTAAATCTGACTTGGAATCCAGATTCTTCAAAAGTACTCTAGAGTAAAAAAGGAGTGTTTTTTGTATCCCAATCGAAAACGAAAAAAATAGATCTAGAGTCAAAAAAAGTGCTCTAGAGTATAAAAAGAGTGCTTTTTGTATCCCAATCGAAAACGCTATTACTTAAACTGAAACCCGAACACGGCTATGTAGCTACCCCATCTACCTCCTTCTCCAACCAACATGCCAGCAGTCCAGCACTAAACCGTCGACGCGACCGACGATACGACACCACACACTTATGTTAAATGACATTCCAGCTGCGCACTTCCGATAATAGATCCCCCTTTTTTGCACATCAACTGCAACACAAGTACACCGATTCAATACACGATCAAACAGCCACAACACTCCAGAACCACCTGCTGAATTTTTGTTTACTTTTTTTCGTTACACTTTTTCGTTTCATAAAATCCAATACACACCATTCCAAAACAAGTATTACTTCAAAAACACGCGAATCCTAGATCTATAAATAAGACCAAACCCTTCACCAACACGGTTCGATGTGCAGTTGGAAAGAAACCCGAATAAACTTGAAATGCAGAAAATAAGGCAAGTCCGCTAATGTATACTTATGGCGTTTTCCATTGGGAAATCTTGATTTTGATCTGAAATTTGATCTTTTTGAGTGTCAACGGAACACGATTCAGATTTATTTTTTTGTATTGGTGTCATTTCGTTTTTCAATCAATTTAATAGTTCACGTATAACTTTCTTTTCTGTGTCTATATCCATTATTAATATCTAAACCCAAAGCACTCTTGTTTTTCACAACCGAAGTAAAAAATCAAAATGAAAATCACTCTTGTCAAACTGACAGCTATCATTTGTGTTGGTATTGGTAAATCTGCCGAAAAATTCAGATTTGCAAAATTGATCGCTGATCAAAAAAAATCAATTTTTTCGCCCAATGGACCACAACAACTGTCAAAATCGGTCTTCAGATCAAAAAAAAATTGATTTTTTTCCCAATTAAGATTCATGCAAAGTGTTCTTCTTGGAAGCAGCTAAAATATTTTGAATTTGGCTTTATTATAAGTACCTACATATTTTATCCTTTCATAATGTCAACATGCCATCGTTTAAATGTGAGACGTCCTTGTTGAAACGAATTTATATAACAATAAACACATCCAAAGTAGCTAGCCCTACTAAGAAACCTTAATTTTGACGTTTAGGGGTTTGCTTTTCTCTCTGACATGGTATTCCTCTTTGATGTGGTCCATTTGCAATTTAATTACCAAAAATTTCCCTAACGACCTTTTTTTTGGCTCCTCTCTCTCTCCCCTTCCTTGTACATTTTCTGTGTCATTGGAACGAGGTAAACATGGACTTATTGACTACACTTTCCCTTTTCCCTATTGTTTTCGGTGTTCCAATTAATTTTTGCAATGATAATAAAAACAAATCTCCGAACAACAAACCAAGGACTTACTCAACAATTTCCAAGTGTAGGTATGTGGTTTTTGTTATTTTTTTTCCGGTGTTGTGTTTCGCTTTATTTCCTTTCGTGTAATTGTATGTGTGTGTGTTTGAATAATATCAACGAATTAACTCGAAATTGTTGTTAGTTACGTACCAACAACAATACTCAGTTCTCAGTCACTTCTGATATTACCCACCGTGCCACACTACCATATATATATACACATTGATGATGGGGAGTCCTTCAATGTTTACAAAGTGCTTATAATGGAATTTTAAAGCAATTTGACTTAATTGCCTTAATTCGGAGTGAAATTCTCTTCCCTCTCCGCATAACTAACCACAATGGGAAAAAGGGGAACACCGAGCATGAAAGATAAGATGTGTGTTGGCATTATGTGTGAGATGTGGAGGGGATAGAGATGTAGATGTACACAACATGCCACCCACACAGATGGGAATTGAAAACATTTTTCCTTGTAAAAATGAAAAGAAGTAAATTGTTAATAGCTGGGGAAAAGTGACTAGGACTAGTACTGGGATGTGATTTAAAAACCAGAGGCTCTTGCGGTTTATGGGTGCTTATGCTTAGAAGTTAGAAGTGCGTGCGTGTAGACAAATTTGTTTAGTCCATTTCAGTAAAGGATTTGTTAGCTTCATTGTAAATAACAATTGAAATGGGTAATTAACAGAAGGAATTTACTATGTACTTAAAATTAGCTTACTTTTAAGGGTCTTTTTCTTGTTGGGATTGTCATTAACTTTTATGATTAGATTAGGGATATTCTTGCTATTATACAATTGAACACATGTTCAAGTACTTTAAGGATACAATAATTTAGCTTAACCGGATTCGCTGCATGACCAAGAGTTCACATTGTTCAAAACCGGTGTCGGAAAGTCAATGACAAAGCGGACATTTTCGTGTACAAATCCATTTACACCTTTGGAATCCTTTGTTATAGAGATGAACATTCCTAAACATAAGTCCCAACATTTTAATTTGAAAATCAAGCTATCTCCACACGATTTCAGAGTGAGCGCAACAATGCCAGACATTCAACACCTCATTGCCAAAAATTTATAAAAAAAAATACGAGGAGACCTGTGCAATCGGATATACGAATCTAATATCAGTATCACATGCAAACCCAACACAGGAACCATGCAACTGAGCACACTTGGTATTCGCTTGACAGGCATATTCAATGCAATTTAAACACACCGACAGCAGCACCATGAAGGCACATAATCTATATGTGCTACGATTTGGCTTGTGTATCGTTGGTACGTGTCATACATAGAAATAAAATCGAAGGAATCTAATAATCTGCAATTCACAGCGGCATGGCAGCGGCAGGAGACTTACAGAGAAATGCGATGGGATTTTGGAGGCGCAATAAAAGATCGCATAGGAAATATGAAAATGTTATTGACGTCTGAAAACATACGCTAACCAGGATTGCTGGCCGAAACGGGTACCTACTTTCCTTCAAATTAATTTGACATTTTTACGAAGGAGGTAAAGCACTTATATTTATTTGAAACTAACGATGTTTAGAAGTATTCTATATAGACTGTTTCGTTTATTTGTTTGCAGTAGCTATTTGAAGTTTGGGTCAGGATACCTATATCTACAGAGGATTAAAAGAGACTTATTTATGGTTTATTTTAGCCAACTACTTCTTAGTGAGCGGTTTTTTATGTTTTGATTAATAAATGTCA
Organism: Rhingia campestris; assembly: GCA_932526625.1. Lineage (NCBI taxonomy): Eukaryota > Metazoa > Arthropoda > Insecta > Diptera > Syrphidae > Rhingia > Rhingia campestris. The sequence goes on from OW052182.1 coordinate 107,926,750, forward strand.
TTACCTTTACCAGTGTTCAAATGTGGTGGGAAAATTTGAATTTGCGCGGAAATAACTGGTGGTAAAAAAAAACATTATTTCGCAAACAGGTACACTATGCTGTTAGAAAAATGAAACTTCGTATTAAAAAGACTTGGTTGTACATATTTGTATTGTGATTTGTGATTGGTTGACTAAGTTTTGTTTTTGAAAATACGTCACAGTTTTTATTCGATAAACGCAAGTCAGGCAGCTGAAACCCATCCACAGTTTTGGTTTCTTCGATTCCGTTCCAGTATTACAGGTGTTAAGATTTGGAAGGCCAATTGTCAAAAATAATGATTACTGCCTTGTAAGTAACCAACATTTCGGTCGCCCAGCACAAAAAAGTAAAAAGAAGGTCGATCTATGGGTGTCAGACACAAATTAGTGTCCCATAAACAATTTGACAATTTTGTAGAACTGTCGGAAAATTTAAGACAATTGCCAAGATTTCGGATCATAAAAAAGGTTCACGGATTTGCCGACAAATTTGTAGTGACAATTTTTTCATTCCACAGAAAAAAATATACAATTTGCAGATTTGTCAGTATATTATTGGTTTGGTATATTATTGACAATTGTGACAAGTGAATGTTATTAAACGAAAACTTGTCATACAAGTGCGAACAATCTATGGGATTGTCACCTGTCAATGTTTATGAAATAGAGCCCAGGCATTTATTTGCTTTGTATTAGGTGGGATTGGCAGTACGTTTTCTACTATGAGCTATTTCCCTACGCAAAAACTCTTAATTCAGACCTGTACTGTCGACAATTTGACCGTCTGTGGCCTACATTTTCATGTACAAATATTGGATTTCTTTCTATAGCATTATATGCCTAATTCGTGCCGAACATAAATCATTACAAATTCTTAAAGTAATTAAAAATTACTTGTGCTTTACCCCTATAAAAGGGGAAAGAAAACAAGTGGTTTACCAAATTTGTTTCACAGACAACGTTTTTTATGATAAACTTTTAATGAAAATGGTTAATCTGCTTGCGATATTGATATATTGATCAAGTTTAAACAAGTTTAGCCAAAATAAAAAATATTTATTAAAAAGTGTTCGAAATTCATTTTTGTTGTTGTTTTGATTCTTAAAATTTCTTTCTGTTCCTCCCAAACAACTTGTTGAGCTCGCTCTGGATTAAATAACTAATTCGTTTATATTGTATTGGAAAAAATATGTTTTATAACTAATTCTGAATTTACGGGATCAGTTCGCGTAAACTTTGATTTTGTAAAATAAAAAAGTTGCCAACTAAACTGTCGAGGCTTTATCGATATAGGTACATATATCGATAGTTTTTTGGCGTTCATACTTATATGACATATTTTATATTTTAGCGGTGCTATGGAAATCAATCATCACTTCTGCAAAAAAACATATAAGTTTTTCTTGAGGCTATTAAAAAAAACTTTAAGCATCAACTTTACGACCTGTAAAGCGACATAGATCCACAAAAAAGGGGACCCTCTGAACTGCGGCAACTACAGAGGCATAAGTCTCCTCAATATCGCTTACAAGATCCTATCTGCCGTAATATGTCTACGCCTGAAACCGTTTACCAACAACCTGATCGGACTTATCATTGTGGTTTTAGGCCTGGAAAGTCCACAAATTTCTGGAAAAAAAAGTACAAATCGATCGGTAACCACCACCTACTCATCGATTTCAAAGACGCATACGACAGCATTTATAGAGACGAACTAGTTTTGTAATACAACCCACACTCTTCCGTCTGTGTAGGATGACAATGGAGAATTCTCGCTGTTCAATCAGGGTCGGAAACGACCTCACCGACACATTCGATACCAAAAAGGGTGCGATGAGGTCTCATGTGATTTCTTTAATTTGATTCTTGAGAGGATTGTGCAAAACTCCCGAGCCAAAACCAGAAGCACATTCTTCCAAAAATCTGTGAAACTACTACCATACTCCGACGACATTGACATCATTGGTAGGAGTCAAAGTGATGTCATAGCCACGTTTGCAAGTATAGAGAAGGAAGCAGCAAAAATGGGTTTAGCAGTAAATCAACACGAAAGGACACATAACATCGACGAATTGGACAGAACGTCACCGTTGACAGATATTACTTTGAGGTAGTACGGGACCTTGTCTACCTCAGCTCCGCTTTTAACTCTGACAACAACATGTTAATTAAGAAATTAAGCGAAGAATTACTCTTGCAAACCACTGTTTCTTCGGGCTAAGAAGGCAATTTAGTAGTAAAGCCCTCACTCGAACTACTAAGGAGAACCTGATAATCCCAGCCCTTCTCTATGGACCGTATCAAAGTTGGATGAAGAATTCCTTGGTCGATTCGAGAGGAAAATTCTTCGAAAAATCGTATGTCCTGTTTGCGTTGGCGGTCGTTGGAGACGAAGATTCAACCAAGAACTATACGAGCTGTACGTTTAAGATGGCTAGGACATGTAGAACGAAGGGAGCGTATCAGAATCCCGCTTTTTATAATCCCGTTTTTCAAAAATACCGAAAAAAAAGTTTTAAAATCCCGTCCTTTAAAATACCGCTTTTTTAAATCCCGCATATTCAATATCCCAATCTATTATAATCCCGCTTTTTAAAATCCCGTCAAATCCCGCAAAGCTCGTTTTTTATACACAAGTTAAAGTAAATGAAAAGTTAAATTTGAGTACGTGCTATAAAATAAATTATTTAAAAGAGAAAAATTATGAGTAAAATAGCTTACAAGCAGAGTACCGCCTACAATATACAACTAAACTAAGGTATCAACATATTATGTAACTGCCTTGTTATGCAAAAATTAATATTTTGTTTATTGTTTAGTATTTCTTGATTACAATTGAAGTGCATATTTCTTTATTATGTTATATTTGTTAATGTATGTTTATTTTTTATTTAAATGTTGTTACTATCCCGCTTAAAAAAGCAACTGGAGGCAGTTAAATAAGGACCGGGCTAATTGGAGAGGCATTTTGGTTGAGGTCCAGGTTAATTCCGGACTGTAGCGTCACTTCAGAAGGCGAAAGCGACATAGACATGTTCAAAAGTCAATAAATTAAATGAGTACACGATTTTGAGTCACGCGCAACAATGTAAAAATTGTTTTTTATTAAAAAAATAATTACATGTAGACAAATATGATTTTAAGCAATGGCCACATTTATATTAAAGATATGATGGAACAGAATATTTTACGAGTCACTTTTCAATAAACGTTTAATAGGTGCCCACTCTCTACAACTGCAGTTTATTTAACGCGTAACCAATTATCAGTATTTACTAAAACTGTCAATCGGCTGTTAAAATTAAAAATAAATCTATTTGACGTTTGTGTGAAAGACATATTAAACGTTAACCTCTTTTCAATTGTCGAAAGCGTTAATATTAAACTAGTGAACCGATTTTTTGTATGTTTTTGATTTCTATTAGATTGGCAGAGTTCCTTTTGTTTTCCACTATTTGCGACATTTAAGAGGTATTTCCAAAAAAAATCTGACTATTGGACTGACATAACATTTCACTACTTAATTTCTTATATGCATACGTTCAGCGAATGTCACTATGTCAATCCAATGTAAATTCAAATACGTTCTTTCGATCCTTTGACAGTTGTGGCAATATGGTAAAAAGCTTTATCTAAGTTCATTAATGTTATATTTTCATTAAAGTTGCATTTCGTAATCAGTAGGAAATAATAAGGTATGCAAAAAGATATATTAAAAACATACTGAATGGGTATCAACGCAACGGTTTAAATGGGTAAATTCCAATGTTCCAACCCATGAACACGTTGTGTCCGTTGAGTTAGCTTTGATATATTAAGTGTTACAAAGAAAACCATAATATTCGTTGAACAAAAAATCGACTGATGTAAGTTATATGCAATGACAATGGGTGTTTTTTTTTTGACAAGTCAATCATTTCTATACTTACTTACTCTTGAATGTCACACAGAAAGCATAATGCCGTCAGTTAGGAAGTAATGCAATATCCTGGTGCTATTCTTGTAACCACCTGATGGTATTGACTGTTTCCACTTAGCTACCTTGACATTTTTTTTGTCAGATTTGACATTTAAAGTTTTCTGCTATTATTATTTTGTTTGTAAATGTCAAAGATTTTGACATTTATGTGCTCATATAATAATGTGTCTATACTTATTGAATAGAACCAGTGTTATATTTCTGTAGTATCTAATTGCAGTGATATCACACGTGTTAACTGATACCTCTATAGCCAGATTGTTTGTTTACGATGCAGATGGTCTATTGTACAGTGAATAAGGATGACTATCCTACTCCAGCCTGACGGACGGGTTTTTGGTATCGATATTTCTCTTAGTTAAGAGTTGTAAATAATGCACCCTATTATATATGTTTGCAGAAGGCACTTCTCTATTCGATGCTATACTGTATACAATCGTTCCTACCAGATTTATTTTATGAAATCAAATCTTGAACTTGGATAATCTTTTATGCGTACTTCCATAATCCTCTGAACTTCAACAATTACAAATAACTTGTAGCTTTAACAGAGATCCAGAGTGTGTGGAATCACTATTGTCTTTCTATAACCTCTAACCGTCAGTTGTTGCGCGTCCTCGCCGGCACGACGCAACTCTATTTCCTGTCAAATGTCATGTGGTACAGTGGAGGTCACTCCCGCATGCCAAACAACAGCGAATGACTTTGTGACTCTGGTTTTGATATCCTTCAACCCAAAACGGGTCGCACAACCATATCCTGTTTTATAGACGACAACACGATGAGCATGTGACAGGCAAATTGCGTTTCGTCCAACGTTCATATGGGGCGCGTAAATTCGTTGGTGTTGCCGATGTGAAGCGCATGAAGACACATAATTACAAATTCATTAGCGCTTGTGTTAATTTCCTAACCACGCCAAAAATGATATGGTAGCGCGTTCGGATATACACCCGCCTATGCAGCAGCCAACAGTGGATGTGGGTGAATGGGTTTTGTGATATTTGCCTTTTAACCTCGAACTCCCTGTCTCCCAATGGCGAATGATGGTTTGATGGGATAGGTTTTACGCCCCGCGAAAATTCATATGTCTATACTTCAACAATTGGTTTGTAATTACGTATATCTACTGCGTACAGGTAGGTGTGGATCTGATAACACTTCACTATTAAATTGAGACTTTTTGGGGTTGTGTGTTAATCCAATTTAATGCCTTAATTATTTGTTAAGCGCAAAGTTTGCCCTTGGCTAAAGGATTGTTAGAAGTACACCTCTGCCGATAGCTATTACTACGTTCTCACTTGAGTTCAAATGAGCACATTTCCAAATTCACTATAAAGGTGTTCTCACTAAGTTTGCGAGTTAGGTTTGACAACTGGCTATATTTCCGAATTTCCTGTGACAGTTTATAGTTGACATTTATATTGTACACCTCTGCGTTTCTGCCGATAGCTATTACTACGTTTTCACTTGAGTTCAAATGAACACATTTTCAAATTCACTAAAAAGATGTTCTCACTAAGTTTGCGAATTATGTTTGACAACAGGCTATATATCCGAATTTCCTGTGACAGTTTATAGTTGACATTTATATTGTAAACAAACAAAGAAAGTCCTAAATAAATTATAATAATTCCAAATGTTTTAAAATGTAGCTATTTGAATAACTTAATGTATGGGCAACTTTAAGTTGCCCTAAAAAGGGCTTATTATATGGCAAATTATATCAACTTTAAGATTCGTCGGGGAAAAACAGATGAAGAGGAATATGTAAAGAATCATGTTATTACCACATTACGGAAAATATAATTTGTGTGGGAACTTCAGTAAAATTCGATCGTATTTCCAAATTTAATGCAGAAATGAGCGTATTTGCTCGGTGAGAACATAGTATTAATGTATTTGTGACATCGATTCTTCCAATGCAACGCACCTCATGTCGAACATATGCATATGTAATGGGGTAGTGTATAAAAATGGTTTTTTATATAAAAACGCCCCCAAAAAGTGGGCGTGGGTTAAAATGGTATATAGACGAAATGTTCATATTAATAATGTTAATGATTCTGCATCAAACATTTTTTTTGAAAAAATTAAAATTTGACCGAAAACAGTTTTTTATTCAAAACGCCCCAAAAAGTGGGCGTGGCAAAAAACTTTATATAGACGAAATACAGATATTAAGATCGTCTAAATATGTTGTTCAGAAACTTTTTTAAAATTCCTTACGGTTTGGCCAAAAACTGAGTTTTTCATAAAAGGGGGCGTGGCAGTGGGCGGATTTCAAAAATGTTTACACTTGTTGTGTAGGCACGGACTAAATTTCATTATCCTAGCTCAAAATTTAAGGCCTAAAAATCGGTGACGTACAGACGGACGGACAGACAGACATGGCTTAATCGACTCAGCTAGCGATTCTGAGTCGATCCATATACTTTGAGGTATATATAGCTAAATTATTTCTCTATGTTACAAACTAAGTATCAAAACTAATATACCCTTATGGGATAGGGTATAATAATACGACCCAGGTATACGTATGATAAAATAAAATAATAAAAAGTACGATAATGTGAGTAATGTATATGTATGTGTAAAGTCAATGAAATCGAGAAAAATATTTTTGAATTAAAAAGCGAAACGTCATCGCACAAATATTAAAAGTTATCCGCTCCTTATACACGAAGTTCGATGGGTTAAGTTATCCGTTGTACAAATTTTGATCTAAGCGATTCGCTTTCACTTCAAACAGATTTAAATAGCTTTACAACATGGAGTTTTAAAAACGGTTTGAATCTGAACCCCACTAAGTGCCAGCATATGTCATTTTCACGAAAAAATATTCCGTCCAATTTTAGTTATACTCTGTCGGGGCATACTCTCTGTCGTGTAGACAGTTTTAAAGATCTTGGTGTTTATTTTGATCCTAAATTGGAGTTTAATAAACACATAAACGTTATTGTGAATAAATCCAACTCTATGTTGGGATTTATAAAAAGGTGGTCAAAAGAGTTCAATGATCCTTATGTCACCCTTTCGTTATATAATTGTCTAGTTCGCCCTCACTTGGAGTATGCCTCACAGGTGTGGACACCCTTCTATGTCGTTCATTCAAATAGAATTGAGGCATTTTGAGGAAGATTTGCTTTGAGAGGACTTCCATGGGATGATGTACACAATTTGCCTCCGTATAGGTGTCGAATTAAACTGCTGCAGTTGTTGCCTTTGTCTCAACGTAGACTTAACAATGACATGGTCTACTTACACCAAATATTATCAGGACAAATAGATGCTCCTGATCTTTTAGGTGCTATTGGTTTTAATACCCGTGGAGGTTCCTATAACCTTCGTAGACTAAATATTTTACATATACCTACTCATAAATACAACTATGGTATGCATGAGGCTATAAGTTGCATGAGTAGAGTTTACAATAAAAATACTGCATGTTAGTAAAAGAAGTTTAAAAAACACTTTGCGTAATTGTATTCTAGAGTCGTAATAAGTGTATGTTTATTATTTTTTTGTTGTGTTAATAATACAAAAATAAAGTTTAATTTCATCGTTTATTGATCTTTTTAGTGACGTCAAAATAACGTCTGTGTTTTGTTATGTCCCACTAACAAATGCACTAAATGATGAGCCTGTGGATGCATTTTATATGCTGTGGCAAATCTCTGCTCGTAGATGCGCTTGTATTAAGCTCGCTACGACACAGATCTGATAGTGTTAAAAAAATGTATATGCTGGCAGCTACCTGTAGCTGGACACAAAACTTCCTAAAATATTTCTAGGCAGTTATTACGATTTAGTGGTAACAAGCCATTGCTTTCTACTCTATTTAATTTAATTATTCTACTACAATGCTTTGCCGACAACTTTATAAAAAGCGATTGCATAATTTTATGAATACGCAAAAGGAACAACAAATTCAACTCGAAATATCATGTCAAATATTCTATACCGTGTACTTGTCTTGTTGTTTTGCAACAAATTCGGAAATTTAAAACACGAGTTGGAAATGGTATTGTGACTTTTATTTGTTTTATTAAGGACACTGTCAAGAAATCAGAAACCGAGATTTGATAAATTATTATTTTATATTTTATTATTTTCTGCAAATTCACAAACGTCAAACATGGAACAATGGCAAATTTGACAACAAGAGTATTGAAAACATTAATACCTACCTACAAAAGACATCGACCAAATACCTGCACATACACCACATCCCTCCAGATAATAAAATACATATTCATTGAGAGATGACAGATGACACTCGACGCACTCCTCACCCTATTTGCAATTTTACAGTTTGGCCTTAGTAGGTATTACCTAACTGAGCAATAACCATTGTAGAATGAAATGGTCATAAGCAGCTATAAATACTAACAAGTAACAAGTTACAACTCCAAAAAAACATGATTTTCCTTATTTTTGCAATTTGTTTTTATTTTCAGTTTTTAATAAAAAAAAATCTACTACGTAAACAACCTCATTACATGCCTGCATCGATCCACGGTAAAGTGTCAGTTAAATAAAAGACTGAAAGTCTGCAACTGTGAAAAGTTCTGTGCAAGAAATAGTGCGGGAGTAAAAATAAAATATTTTGTTAAAAATTGTATTTTGAGCCTTATAAATATATAAAATTGTGTCTCGCATGTGCTAACGCCTTGAATTTCATTTTTTCCGTGGTTCATTCGTTTCGCGTGTGATGTTTCAAAGCGAGCCTACGCACATTAAGTGCTGTGGGTTTTCCCAAATATTTACTAATTTTTCTATCGCTCGTGTTTCAAAAGAAAAGTGTTTATTTTATTTCGTCAATTATATCAATGTTTTCGTTTACTTGTTATAATGGAATAGAAAATTACCGATTCTGTGTTTTTTTTCGAGAGTTCAACTTCGGGAGTGCGCGAGTGACAAGCTTAATTTGGCGAGGGAGTAAAAAAATGGTCGCGTTTGTCAGTATAATTTGTAAAAAAAATCGTAAAATATCATATCATTTCCGAGCCGAATAGTTTTTTTAAAGCCGACGTGCACAAAAAGTGACGTGTTTTTTTTTCGCAAATAAAGGAATTACCTATATCTACCATTTGCGTTTCAATATAAGTGTGTTGAGTTCGTTTTTTAAATTGTATCCCTTTTTTGAAAGGTAAGAGTTAGCTTTGATTTTTCTTATCGCGATTCGCGAGTTCGATATCGGGAGTGCACGTGTGACCATATTGACTTAGGAAGTTGTGCGACTGTGTTCACCAATGATGGGGAAATTCATCGTGGGAAAATAAGCGAAGCTGGTAGGTCAACATGTCTGTTCGAGATTTTGGAAGAACGTAAGCAAAGTGAGTTTTTTTTCAATTAAATTTAAATATTTAGTATTATCCGCTATATTTACTTATTTATCGGGCTCCCGACCCGTGAATAGTCTCTGCCTGAGACACCACACCATCCTCTACGATCCCTGGCTCACTGCTTGCAGTTGTCTAGACCAAGCGGTCTGGCATCCGCGATGGCTTGATCTTTGAAACGGAGGTTCGGTCTTCCTTGCCTTCTCGAACCTGAGGACTGGGATTCGAAGATCCTCTTAGCTGAAGCATTATTGTCCATTCGCTCGATGTGTTTTGGCTTTTTGAACTACATCCACATCTTGGTACAGCTCATATAGAGTTCGAGGTTGTATCTTCTCCTCCATTCGTCCTCCTCGTGCACAGGACCAAAAATCCGCCGAAGTATTTTTCTTTCGAAGGAGCCCAGTATCAGCTCTCCATTCTTGCTTATCGTCCAGCACTCGACACCATAAAGCAGAACTGTCAGGATAAGGGTTTTATAGAGCACATATTTCTTCCTTCGAGATAGGAGTTTTGAACCCAGTTGTTTCGCCAAACCGAAGTAGCATTGGTTTCCTAGGGTAATTCTTCGACGGATCTCCACTAGGGTGTCATTCGTGGAGTTTATGTTAACTCCGAGGTAGGTGAAGTCCTTAACTACCTCGAAATTGCTGCTATTAATGACGTGACGTTTTGTCCTAGGCGGTGGACAGATGCTTGTTTGTTTGTTGATAGCATGTACTTAGTCTGTCCTCATTCACTTCAAGGCCAACGGATTTCGCCTGTTCTTCAATCGCCGTGAACGCTTTCATCACGGCACGTTGGGAGCGACCGATGATGTCAACATCGTCCGCATAGCCCAGCAGCCGGACCTGTTGAAGATAGTGCCTTCCGTGTTAACACCTGCCCTGCGCACTATCTGCTCCAGTACGACATTGAAGAAGTCACATGATCGCGCGTCTCATTGCCGAAATCCGGTGCATGTTTGGAATATTTCGAAGGAGCTACTTCCAAACTGCACGTTGCAACGCGTTTTTTACAGCGTCACGCGAAACAGCTGAATTTGTGTTGCCGGTATTCCGAAATCAGCCATCGCCATATAGAGCTCCTGACGAAGTCGATGAATAGGTGGTGAAATTCGACTTGAAATTCGTTGGTCTTTTCTAGGATTTGCCTCAGTGTGGTACGTGCCGATTAGTGTGTTGTAGAACGGTTTTAGACGTTCACACAGTACGTTGGATAGGATCTTGTATGCGACATTAAGCAGGGATATGCCTCGATAGTTCTGGCAAGACATAGGATCGCCTTTTTTGTAGATGGGACATATGGAACTGATAGTCCAGTCATCGGGCATGTTTTCTTCCACCCATACTTGGTTGATGATTCGGTGCATGCTCCCTACCAAAACATCACCACCGTATTTAAAAAGCTCCGCTGGTAAGCCATCAGAACCTGCGGCCTTGTTCTTAACCTTTCTTATAGCTAGGCCAACTTATTCAATACGAGGTGGTGGAACTAGTTCTTCATTGACTGGACGGGGGTTCTCTTTTTGCCCTATAACCCTCTCCACATGATGCCCATTTAGCAGCTGTTGGAAATGCTGCTTAAACACATCTACTATTCCCTGCGCTTCGGTGACTAGATTTCCTTCGCTGTCTCGAAGAGCCTGCGTTTCGGTTTCGTAGCCTACGGATGTTGTTATAATCGAGCGACTCTTCGATCTCCTTGAGCTGGGAAGCTGCGTAAGCTCTCTTCTTCTTTCTACGCAGGGTCTCTTTTCCCCCCTTTCTCCTGGCTCCTGGATACTCTTCTCTCGCTGCCATTGTTTTGCGCCGCAGCGCTTTCTTGTGTGCATCTTCTGTCACCTTTTTCTTTTACACGCATTCATCATCATACTACGTGCTCTTTCTTGGGGATGGCTGGTACCCTACAGTGGTTTCGGCTACCTCCTTGATGATGTCGCGATACTGGCACCACTGATTGTTGGCGTCTGTGGTAGGTGAGTGCACAGAGTAGAGTTTCATACTCAGGCGCTCACTGTAAGCTCTGGCTACTCCAGGTGAGCTAAGGCGTCCAACGTCGAATTTCTTCTTCTGGGCAGTTCGCAGCTTCTTCTCGTTGGACAGTGTAGCTCTGAATTTAGCCGCGACAAGAAAATGGTCAGAGTCAACGTTTGCCCCTCGGAGTGTGTGCAAGTCGAGGATGGTCGGAAAGTTACCCCGACGGCACAAGCCCTTGTTTTGACCCTATAGGACAGCGGGTCGGAAATACCGCTGTCAGTAGCCCATTTTGGGATATGAGCGCTGCCGTTTACCCATTAAGGGCTCCTCCGCCACCAACACTTTTCCAACACCCTGGCTCAGTATTGGAAATCCCTATAGACCCTGGTGTTCAAATATGTCGAAGCAGCTCATATAGGGATTACACTACCAGTTCGATCTAACTGGAGCTGTAGGCGCCACCGTTGACTTCATATAGGAAAATCCTCCACTGCAGCCTGAGAGTGAGTGCCTTAGTGAGAGGACACTTCTCCCCCTCCCGCTGGCACCAACGACCTTCCACAGGGGTTTTTTACCCCATCTACAGTCGAGGTACTAGGCACCTATCAGTCACCAGCGTGGAGTTGGGAGTAGGAGTTGATAGTGAGAGGCATCACTACCCTTAAATCCGCTATATTCCGTTGATTAACAATAGTTTCTTTGGTGTGGACGGGATATTTGTTTTAAAATGTTTTTTTTTTAATTTTTAATTCTGCTTGTTACCTGTTAAAGTTTACCTTCTTTAGAAAATATATCCTGACAGTATGTTCCAGAACTTTGGCGCCCTAAATCGTGTTGCTAGAATACTTGCTCGATCTGCATTCTATGTAGTTTTGCAAGTTGTCTCCTTATTTTTATAAATGCGGCTTCCGGAAGTTATTTACTATGTAATAGATACTTCTCGGATCAGTACCCTTTTGGTTCATCAGGCACCATCTCAGTTCAAGGGTCTTGAACTGACACCATCGTTGACTTTATTGGGGAATTCTATCGCTGGAAGAGGAACAGTTGTCTTAGGGTAAGGCCAGGTTTCTCCCGCTCTCATCTCCTGACGCCAAGCTTGTCCCCAATCTAAGAGGCTGAGTTGGAGTCGCAATAATAGATTGAACTCATATTCTTCAAATATTGTATTTTTGAGGATAATTACAAAAGTACTTAGGAATATTTAACATATCCTAGACAATCTTTAAATGTCCTTTTAGACTTATACAACTTTAGACAAAAAACAATACAAATTATTGGCGTATCATAGCCTAGCTTTTTTTTACAACCATTCATGTATGCTTGTGTACTTCTTGCACGATGTCGGGTCCTACAGTTTTATGCCTAATCCGAACGGCTAAGCTGAGATAAGTTTCTCTTGAAAAATTGGTCCACTCGGATGATTGGTCAGATTTCCCGAGAGGAAGGTCAGTAAAAATTCGTAGGTGTTGCTACGGCTGGGAATCGAACCCAGACCTTCTGCACCTGAAAGTAATGTGAAACGCTGATAGTTATTGTATGATTTTTTGGCCCTTTGTCAGAGTTGAATGATTTTTTAAGCTCTCTCATTATGAAGTTCAAGCTATCCGTATCTCATAGATGCTTGGTTTTTTTTTCTAAAGTCGTATGTTAGTTGAAAAGCTCGCTATATCTTTCAGTGCACTGGTCATTTTTTTGCAAGTGACTTTTTCGAATACCTTATTCCTGGCTAAGAGACAACGGTCTTTACGACTCTCGTTTCTAGCCTTGTAAATGTCAAGGTGAAAACTTCATTCTGGTATGGGTAAAGTCAAATGGCAACATTCCCTTTCTAGATGTTGTGTCATATATGAGTCCTCCTCATGTATATCCTGACGAAAAGGAATTGTTAAGGAGCTCATATAAGCCGCATTTAGAGATTTTATCTTTTTGACGGCCATCGTTTTTTCTGGTCTACGCCACTTTTTTTGTATTTTAAGTAAAATCTATTCTTTTCGAAGATAATCTAGGACTTAATCCCTTACTGGAAAGATTATAGGGAGTCTTTGTAAGACTATGACCTACAAACCTCAAAGTAATCCGAATAAGATAATAGCTACAACCATAGAAATGCCAAAGTACAGTCAGAAACGCCCCAAAAGTCCAGTTCCGATAAAGAAATCTTAAATCAGTGAAATTGTCTATCATTGATATTTAGTGTTCCATAATGCATTTTGAGTTTCACTGCATTTTATTATGCGAGCGCTCTTTCAGCGTTATAAATTCAACTCTTGATGCGAATTCATTAAAACGAAACTAATTTAACCTTGTACCATTGCTTTAGTTATACCAAACCAGGTGCTACCACTATCTCAATTCGTTTAGAAGCTATTCACACCGCAACAAAACCTCTTTACCAGATTTCCTCTGACGTATAACGTCCGAAATCAATTCGCTTAAACTAAAATCCTTTAACCATTAAATCTTTAAAAGCTTTTCCAATTTCACTCCAGATCTACCACACAATTTGAAGATCTCAAAACACAACACAAGACAAGACCTATTTCCGTAGGCGCACAAGCCATTTATGCTTTTTATTAGACCCATCTCTCTCTTGTCTTTTGTGCAAACAAACACAACAAGCCATTGCAATTTGCACTCCAGTTCGGCTCCGGACATTCGGTCTGAGTTCGGTCATAATTCATCTAAATGAGAAGGCAACACACAAAAAGAGGACGGGAAAAGAAAAAACCCATTCAACAAGAAGATGATGCAACATAATTTGTCCACATTCCGCACAGAGGAATCCCTGATTCTCCTCTGCTCTTTATCGAATAAAGAAGGTCTGCGTTCGTCCTCTTCCCATTCGGCCAGCATCCAACATCCATACAGACGACGAGGACTCGAATCACCCTTGATGGAACAATAAGACAATCTCCTCTCCTTGAATACTGGCACAGCTTCTCCGTCCCAGTAGAGACCATCCCATTGATCTATACAACGACACAAGAAATATGACAGAGATGGAAATTCTGGTTACCCTAGATCAAGAGGTTCCTGCAAAAGGACACTGTTTTTGATGTACGAGCGTCTAGCTTCCATCGAAATGACGACAATATTCGCTTGAAGTATGTGTGTTTTGTTTGCCCGGCTATGTCGCCGTGTTTGCCTTTGCCATGAAAATGTCTTTTGCTCTCGAACAAATAAATAGCAAAAAAAAGGGCCAACAATTTTCTTGTTAATAAGGAAGCGCTGAACGGGGGAAAAAAATTGCAATCAATTTTATACGCAATCGCCCACCGCACCGTATAAACTCTCGCTTGCGCTTGTTTTCATTTGAGAGCGCTCCCTGTTTCTATAACCTATATGATGTCCTAGATTTTATTTTTTTTCCATTATCCTCATTTTGTTTCTGGATCCTTTCAGCGGAGGGTAATAAAATGCAGTCCATTGCTCGTTATGGCATTGTTCGCATCCCACCATCATCACTCTTCAACATCATCGTCAAATTGCAAAAAAGGACGAAAATAACGAAAAATAAAATAAGAGCAGCAAATTACACAGTGTATACACAAGGATAATAATAATTATAAAAGGAATCCGATTCGAGCTTTTGTGAGTGGTGCGCTGAGCCAAAAACATACCCACCACCGCCACCAGGAACACCGCTAAAATGTTCATTTTCGCAATCTAAGAGCGCGCACAAAACACCGACCGTACATTGTACAAGAGTACACCACAACACAGCATAAAGTGGCCGCGGGAATTCTTACGTTTGCACGGAATGAAGGTAGCACCGGCCACAGGCCACTATCCACTATGGTAGTGCAATGCCTTGCAGTAAATTCACATCTATTTGTGCAGGACTTTGTGGCTCGGTCGAAATTTGAGCCTACACTCAAAACTCGCATGTGTAGGCAGCCGCCTGCTATTCGAATCCGCTGTGTATAGTGCGCACCAAATTCGAAACCACCTATTCAGAGCCCCAATTAAAAGGCAACATAGTCCCTAGAGCGGTTTTCAATTGCAAAAGGATTCTAAATAAAATTCAAATGATGAGAACAATTTTGTGTGCAAAAGGACCAACAAAAAAAAAACACGAAAATTAAAACCAGATGAAACTATTTCAATGCCACATGTCCTTGTGAATTTTTCTTATATTTTTATTACCAAAATGAAAATATTACACATACACCCAGGCTACCAAATGTGGCACAATAATGCTCACATGATGCCTTAGCACTGGCATCATGTGAGCACACCAGATAAAGGAGCGATACTTTTGTAATGAAGGATGGAAAGCTGTCGGTGTGTTTGCTTGAATTTCAATTTGAAATTCAATTTCTTCGTTTCTATTAGGAAGACAGATAGCATGCCACGGGGCTTGGTTGTTGGTTGAAATGAAGAAGACGCCGGAGTCTTTAGGATTTCTCCCATCTTATTCGTCGTGCCTTGCCTGAAATGCCTGTAATGCATGCGATTCTGCAATGTTTGCATGGAATGCAATGAATGAGCAGTTAGCTCTTCAAATCGTGCTGCCGCCTATTGAAGCCCATTGTACACGGAGGGTGATGTCGATTTTTCATTTCGTATAGGGCGGAAGATAAATAGTGTTACTGTCTTGTGATACGATTGATTTGGAAAACGAAATGAAAAGCTGATAAATGATGATAAGAGACTGATGTGACTAAAGAGCCCGAGTGTAAAGAAAAGGGAATACAAATTGAGGCGGAGGAGATGCCTGGTGATAGATACATATCCAACTAACATGCCCCAGTATATATGTGTTTGTCCACATTCTATTAACCATCTGGGTCCCAAACAACATGCCTATCCAATAATCCTGATGTACAACCATCTACTCTCGTTAGACATTTTAGATTGGTTGAGGTGTCTACTTGTGAGCGCCACTTGAGAGATATCTTTTACTACTGCGTTTACTACCTGGCTGTGAATCGAAGACTCTTCGAGTTTCGGTGTGCATTCGCCTCCAAAGCTGACCACATCAAACTGAAAAGAAGATGATTCTTTAGAAGACCAAGTAAAGCCTTCATTCACTTTTGATATGGTACATGCTTCAGGTCCGTAGAGCAGGGTCCTATATAGTATCTACTTAGTAGCTGGTAGGACAGTGTTTATAACTAAATTGCGTTCTTAGGCAACCTTTCCTTGATTTGATTTCATAGGAGGTGTTGTTGTCAGAATTAGTAGCAAAGCCGAGGTAGACACAAGTCCTTTACTATCTCAAAGTTGTATTAAGCTGTCTATTGTGATAATCTGTTCTGACATCAGTTTAAGCCTGATCAAAAATGGCAATATTGTTGGAGTATACCAGTTGTTGCAATGGTCTAAGGAAAATTGACCCGCCATTTAAAAGTAATGTGCGGCCAACGAAAAAAATGTGACAGCTGATAGTTCGGGGTTAGTAAAAATGGAGCGCTATACGAATGAACAAAGCATTTTCATTGTTCAGCAATATTTTAAAAAATAATGAAGGTTTGTCAGCTACAGTCCGCAATTTTCATACAAAATATTCACGTCATAGTGATATAAAACCAGTCCGAAATTTTCATACAAAATGTTCACGTCATAGTGATTTAAAACCATGAAGAGAATAATTGAAAAATTCAGGAAGACTGGATCAATAAGTGATCTTAGACACTCTGGGTGTCCTGTCACATAATTACAACAGAAAACTTCGAAGCAGTTCGCCAGAGTATTGCTGACAGTCCAGCCCGAGAAGCCCTTTAAAGCGAATTCTCACGAAAGACGTGAAAACTTCATACTTACAATGTTCAATTGACTTAAGAACTGAAGACTTTGGACCATGCAGGGCGAAGAGAGTTCGTCGAATGGATTTTAGAACAAGAATTGGATGCTGATTTTTAGAACAAAATCATCTTCAGTGATGATCAAAATTGTAGCATTTTGGGTACAGAAAACCCATGAGTAATTATCGATAAATAAATGCATACACAACGCGTGACTGTTTGGTGTGGATTTTGGGCTGAAGGCATTATCGGACCGCATTCTTCTTCGTAAATGCGGCTGGTCAGGCAGTAACAAATGGTGTTCGTTATCGTGCCACGATAACCCAGTTTTTAGTGCCTAAATGACAAGATATGGATGTGACCAACATGTGGTTTCAACAAGATTCTGATTCATGCAGTATTTGAATTGTTTCTCTGTGGCATGTGGTACCACACAGAGAAACAATTCAAATAATTCATGAATCATTCACATCCTTTACTATCGTATATTAGATTAAAATCGATAAATTGTTGTTGGTTATCGAATTGGACTTCTTGGTTTTTTTTCAGGATTTATTGAAATTGAAATTGTTAATCACTAAAACCACCACCATTTTGTATTGTCAAAGTGTGATGATTTGATCAAATGTAGACTTTCCTGGCCCTAAGGGATCCGAAAAACGGTACTGAGGTTCCATTCTTCAAGCATACTTCCATACACCCACTCATCATCAAGTTTTGCTAATGAGTGGGTGTATGCTGCTTACCAATTCATGCCCTGCCTTATATAGCTCGGGAGAAACACCAAAAGCTTAATATTGCTATAATTTCATTTCATGCTATGAAACAACTTAATCGTGTATCCTACGTCATCGACGCTCATCGCAAAATCCCAACATGCTTAAAGCCTTATCTGTTGTAGTTGTATCGTAATTAGCAGTCAGTCTGCACAATTTGTTGTTTTTGCATCAACTGTGATTCATTTACGATTAAAAATCCTTGTATTTCTGTCATTGGCGTTTTCTTTTCGAACATTATTCTTAGCAGTGTGAAGAAAAACATTTTTTTGCGCAACAGGCTCGTTAGTACCCAGGCTAGTTATTTCTTACAGCAATTATCTGTGTGCGTGTGTACTTCCATCACAATAGAACCTCCAGCTTTATGCCGAATCCGAACGGCTGAGTTGATAGAGGAATTCCTTGACAATGGATGATTTTTCAGATTTCGAGACAGAGAAAAACAGTTAGATGTTGCTATGGCTGGCAATTGAACCCAGACCTTCGCGCCACTGTGCCCACATTTTTGAGGTAGCACCTTCGTATATAATCGATTTCTAGCTTTTCTTATTCTTTTTATTTCCTTCGGAAACGCCGGTGTTCTTTACTCCTCCTTTCGATTTAAAGCTCAACGAGAACCTTTTCAGCCTCTTTCGTCTTCGCCTGTAGCGTTGCCTTATAGTATCCGAAGCTATTCGACTCCAGAAGTTTCTTCTTGATTCTGGAGAAACCAAACACATCAGTTGTGTGTGCCTCTGGCCTTTGACTTTAGATTCAGGAGGTGTTGGATTAATCAAAGAATTGACGGTTACGCCTTTTGCTAATACCTCGGCAGTCTATTGTCGTGGGGTGTTCAATAATATCTGCAATGAAAATGACTGTAACAAGGAAGTAGTTCGAATAAATGTTGGCTAGTACAAATGTTCGTACATACATTATACTGTATTCGTTCTTTAGATACCGGCATCTCATCTTACGGTTAACAGACGTGGTGTTGTGTATGCTGTGTTTCTCAAAAATATTCCTTTGGATGCCACCACGATCGTACTTTGACATCCGCTAATAAGTTTGTTTATTATTATAGCGCACTAGTGCGAACTAGCGCCAACGCTAACTAGCGTTGGTCGTAACCGCGGAATAACTTGCATCCTATATCAACAAAATCGACTACTAGATATTCATTGATTCCGCTCATTTTAATATGTGCCGTGTATCTTTTTTTACTCTCCCATTGTATTTCCTTAATAACAGTAATGTCTGCTCTTTAGCAGTTTACGGGCTCCTCTGATTGTTCGGTTAGATCTTTTCTATTGAGTACTCTGTCATTCCACTGGGAGATACAAATGTCATTGCCCTTTCTCCTAGTTGCAGTCTCTAACCTACATAGGCTTCCTTTAATGATATACCTGCATTTTTTATTTTTTTTTCTTAATATCCGGTATTAATTAAAAATAATTCTGAGCTGGAGCACTTAGCGAGTAAAACACTTCGTCTTATTTTTTATTTATCAGCGTCATAACATAGCATCTTCAATTATCACAATGGACCTTCCTGTTCTAAATGCTACGCGCTACCTTCACCTACTAAACGACATAAGTTCTACTTCGTCCTACTACTCAAAGGTTCTTCTTCTTGATGCTGTCATTTATTTGGTATAATCGTTCAGATGAAGAGATGATCCTGTATTTCAGGACGTTTTGCATTTGGTGTTGCTTCGTTGTTCACGTTTATATAGAGAGAGGCTCCATTTGATGAATGTGAATTAATGCAAAATCACTTCGTTATAAAAAGCAGTTCTTGATTCTATACTGGAAAAAATAACTGTTCTTTCCATATGTTTGGACGTTGGAACATACTCGAAAAATGTACATATGTCTGCGTAACCGCTTCTCCTATTCCAGAAAATTATTTAAATGGAAGGTCCCTTTAAAGAATATAAAGAAAAACACTTCATATGAAGATGATTCGATATATGTCATCAGGACTAATAGTTCTTGGTCGATTCAGAAATTCGCTGATTCATAGAAACCTTCATGCCATAAGTCACATCTTAAGTAAAACACAGCTCAACAGGGTGTCGAGTTCCGTCAAAAAAAAGACAATTTCAATTAGCTGTCCTATTTAATCGCGAAAGACAGCCAGCCTTTAAAATGTCTGGATTATACAAATACAAAAAAACACCACCTGAAACAGGAGGTCTGTCGATAATCGAGATCGTTAAGTAGGATTCTACATATCTGTAGTTTTGTTTAACGTAGTTTTGAAAATCAGGCAGGTGGCGTCTACCATTTTCCATACACTAAGGGCTGGTTTCTTGACTGTCGAATGCATTCGTCGGTCGTCGGCTGGAATAACCGTCCGTTTAAGTTAACCGGCAGTGAACAAACCGGATCTAAATAACCCAACCTTCTGGCGTTTGTCAAGACCCGTACACAAAGCAGCAGGTATGTTGGCAATTTCAGTTGGCCTTCCGTCTTGTAGGGTCATTGAACAGTTGACACTAGATTTGACAAAAAAAAAGAAGATCGGGTTCCAGTCCAAACCATCCAAACCACGAAAATGAGTCATTCTGAAAATTGTGCTTTTAAAAGAGCTATCGATGCCCTTGAAATTCCATCAACATTCCCATACCGGTCTGAATTCACTGTCTTCGAAAATCCAGGACCCTAGCTAAGGAAATTGCAATTCGCAATTGCGTCCTCTGGAATGTTTCCAAAAGAAGCCTCACATGCATTTCAGAACTCCAGTTGTTCATCTTGTCATACACGCGGTTGTCTGAACATAGTGACTCGTGTAACAATTGATTTTCGGTTCAGGACTGAGCCCAATGGGGTAGATTGAACTGATTTTGGAAGGCTCGCTGGGTTGCGATCACTGAACATACATTCGAAAGGTAGGCATCAACGTAAAACGCACGCTTAATACTATTCGAACGCAGATTGCGACTGACAGGGCTATAGGCATACATCTTTAGAAGCACACCTGTCGATCTCTAAAGTCTGAATGGCGAGCTTTTCAAAAAAGGAAGTTATGTTTCTGCATAGTGTTTAATAGCCGGGTTCAAAATAGAAATCCCTAAACCAAGATACACAAAATAACTAAATCCCAAAATCCAAAATCCATTGCATTCAACAGTAATGGACTGTTAAAAAAATGCACTACAATGGAAAACAAGGGCGCAGCGTAATGAGTATCAAACCAGAAGAAGAAGGAAGGGCTTAGATATTATGTAGGCATAATAATAAAACCCGACCAATGAATTAAAAAGGAAGTTAAGCCAAAGTACGAGGAGATTAATATTTTTGCCTGTTATTCATGGATTTCTTTATCTTTGATAAGTGAATCACTTTGGATCGCATAATCGCAACACATATTGTTATAGTTAGGCTCATGGCAATCCAGGTTACAGAACGTTTTTTGCGCTTTCTTACGGTTCCATTGCCGTAGTTTTTTAAACATCGTTTGTCACGTCTCTCCTGTCGCACTTCTTGAGTAAAAGTAAAATTTCGTACGGGTAAGTTGAGATGAGCTTTTCTTGACAATTGATACTACTCGGATGATTTATCAGATCATGACAAGAGGAGCCAGTTATATTCGGAAAATTAATTCGCTCCTTCTGTTCTGTTGCTGTGAATCAAAAATCCACTTTTGCAGACCAGGTTCAAAAAGCCTGTTCTCCGCAATTCCAATTAAAAAATACAGTTTGATACAACACATCGTCTTACATCCTCTAACTAACTTTTTTATTTATTTAAAGAAAAGATAACAGTTCTATGAACCGAAAAATGTACAAAAGTGCACTTTGGACTTATTTTTTCAGATAAGAGTGAAACCCCACAAAGTTGATGTTTATGATGTTTATGTTTAATAAGACCTTATTTATTTTCATAGAACTTTGTGCCACCCCACCCTTTGAACCTGCTCCTACAACCTTTGTGAATCGGTTTGTGCATGGATTTTTGAAAATGAAACTGCATACTCCTTGTTATGAAGGCATCAAGAGCCATTCAATTGACCCTCCCATGGATAAACGTAAAAGCAATTATCTAATTAAGATAAACTCAAAGAGAAGCTTAGATTGGTATAACAGCATAACTGGTGCTCACTTCACTTTGTAATTAAATTTACAAGCGCCTTTGCGCATCCTTTTTTTTTGAATACATTTTCACTCAACAACAACAACGGCAAGCAACCGCGTCCTCCAACTCTACTTCATCGGCGCAGCAGCAACAAATTCCCATTATAATATCCTTTGGAAGTTAGTTGTACTTTTTTCATTACGGGATTATTTATCGCAAGGATACTTTCATCTGAGCGCACTGGCAATATCAACAGTGGCCAATAGAATTCCCTACTTCAAGGAGGAAAGTACTTTCGTGGATTTATCTGAAGACTTG
The DNA here is from genome assembly GCA_932526625.1 of Rhingia campestris. Taxonomy (NCBI): domain Eukaryota; kingdom Metazoa; phylum Arthropoda; class Insecta; order Diptera; family Syrphidae; genus Rhingia; species Rhingia campestris. The sequence goes on from OW052182.1 coordinate 107,948,976, forward strand.
CAAAAGTGAAGCAAAAAAACTTTTTCTATTCTTTGAATAACAGGCTTTGCATCTTTCCTTCAGCGCCCTGCCATACCCTCCATTGGACAGGATGTACTGGTATTTTTGTATCTACAGCCAGAGAATGAGAGTATCAAAGTATATGAGTACCCTATACAAGCAACCAAACCGCTGCCCCTTGTTGGTGGTGGATGTCTTCAAGTCTCGATGGAATTTACTTGCTTGGATCGGTAACAAGGAAGCCCGTAGTGTATTTGGTCCCATCCATCGTCGTCGTCCTGGCTGTCGTTATGTCTCAGAGCTCAGTGTTGTTTCACTTTGCATTGTGTCGTTCGGTGTGGAGCGCTCGACGCAGGGATACTTTTCTCCCTCTCATCCATCTATGCGGTGTACTACAAAATACTTAAGTTCATAATACTTTTGGGGTCATTCAAGTTTCCCTACTCCATAAGCGGATTGAATTTTCTGGATGCTTTCATCTGGGAATGACCAAAGAAAGGGTTCTATGTGAGGGAGTTTTTTTTTTTTGCTTCATCTTTTTCGTAGTCCTGTTCTTGTTCTTGCTTTATTATTATTATCGTCCTTCTTGTGTTGTTGATTTGTGTGAGTGTGTGCATGCGTATTGAGTTGACAAAACATTCCAATCTACGAACCGACCGACGATGGTGTCTATTGTGAGCACAGGCAACAGTTCCTCTGACCAACAAAGTTATGTACCGAGGATATAAAGGTTAATGAATGAGGGAGAATTTAATCAACGTCCTTAATTATTGCACAGTACTCCCAGCACCCGTATAGAGTCAGTCGGTACATGAGCCAGTAACTTCGTCAACTTTGCCGTTTCGTTTCTGTGATATTGAGAGGAAAACGACTGCTGACGAGATGGTGGCAGTGGAGGGGGAGCCGATGGTGTTTCGTGGTAAAGGTAAGAACTAAAGGCCGGGACCAACTGCTGCTTTGGTTGTGCCGATCACACAACCAACTAACTTGCTAACAAACGGGGGAGTTGCAAACATAAATTCATTAGTAAACCTTTGCTGCTGGTGGACTTGCTCGGCAACTGGAGCGGTTCGGTTTTAAGGTACGCAGGCCCGATTTTATTTATCATATTATTGTGAAATAGGTTGGTGTCTTTATGTGAATATGAATCTAGTGTGCTTTAAAAAATCGAAGGGCTAATTTTATGCAGATCTTTGCTTCCATTATCTAGGACTTACCATTTCAATTTCTCTCTGCAACCTTATATTCCTTGATTACATCGTCGCCCGTGGATTACATTCGTAGGCTATATTTTTATATCTTTTTTGGATTTTTGTTTTAAAAAGTCTAAAATCCGAAAATCTGACAAACATCCAAGAGTACACCACTGTCATGAGGAGCTTCTTCAATTTGATGTTGGGAGTCGGTGTTATATTGGAGATTATTTTTTTTTGTGGAAAAACTTTAAATGATGAGCTAGGTTTGAGGCCCTATATGTACCGTAAATGCGCCAGGTATTTCATTTTTTTACTGTGGATTTTAAATCATGGTACAGTGAAGCTTATAACAGTATTACTTGCTGCATAATGCAAAGTCGTTGTTGGCAGACGGTATTCATTGTATTTTTTGTTCCAAAGATAAGGATGAAGTAGATCAGGACTGCCATGATCAGTGTTTTATAGATAAAGTTACATTCTGTCCAATTCTTCGACGTTCTGTTGACAGCATATATTTGGTGTTGTCCTTATTTACTGCTACCCTTAGTAATAGAAAACGTGGCTGTGACATTACGTTGAGTCCGACCAGTGATGTCAATATCGTCGGCGTATATCAATAGTTTCACAGATTTATGGAAGATTGTGGGCCATGCAAGCTTTGTACAACATTTTCAAGAATAATGTAAAAGAAGTCACATGAGAGTGTACGATTACGATTTTTTCTTGTTTCGATGGGATTCTGTCTAGATACTTCACACTTTGGTACCTCTCTATATCTCCGATCGCGTGCTGTTTTCTTCTTTCTGAAAGACCCGTGTTCTTCCCTCCTTCTTTGGTTATAATGTAGCTCTCTTGTTTACAAACTTACAGTGGTTTCTTGCTGATGAAAGGGAGAAAGCTGGCACATTAGTTGCTGCCGATCTTATGGCTCGTTGACATCGTCATCATTGGTCTTCATGGCTTAGGGATACGCGTTCTGCAAAGGATTGTAGTCTTTCGACATTCAAGTTTTGTATTTTGCATTTGTTGTGGCATGTTGGATATCCGCATTCTTAACTTGGCTACAACAAAGTAGTTGTCCATGTCGGAATGTTCGGATGCAGCCGTTGTCCATTTGCTGATCTGTAGGCCGACATATTTTTCCCTTTATTGTTGTAAAGGTGAGGAACTATGTGCACAGCGAAGTCAATTAGCCTCAATCCGTTTTCAGAATGTTGACCGTAGTAAATGTCAAAGTTTTTCATCGTTCAATTGCCCGGCCCATATTTCCTTGATGGCAGTAATATCTTCATTGTATTAGCTTAGGGCTTTTGGTAGTTGTTCGGCTGCATCTTTTCTATTAAACGTTCCAACATTAATTTTTTCGATTTACTTTGTCGTCAACAATAAAGTCATTCCTTTGTAAGGTTCTTGGTAGACTTTTAAAGAAAATACGCTTCTGCATATTTCCAAACGTATGGTACAAAAATATTAGTAGCGATAATAATTTCCAAGGCCAGGCTGCAAAGAAGGCCATCCCTGCTATTGAAATGAAATTTAGGGATGTTAATAGCGATCGCCATCTGGATCCTCATTTCTATAATGGGAATAGGTGGAGCTCCCATAATGGACCGAAATGAGTCTTCATTGACCTATTCGATGAGGAAATACATTCAAAGGCTGTGTCATAAATATACCAATCTAACATTACTACTAAGCTTTTCAAAGTGGCCTGTTTGTCAATCCATTCCAATGCACTTTCTGATATTTCTGTATCGTTCCCTTTTAATGCTGAGATCACCGGAATGCTTTTACGTCATTTTTGGGGAATTACTGTTTAGGATGGTACCGTTCTGCTGATGCCGATGAGCTTCGTCTTGATGCGCTACCTTCAACACAATTTGCTTACTCCATTTTACCTTAGAGTGCATTGAAGCATTTTCAGTTGTGGCTGTATCAGGTTCAATTCAATTGCATAGATGTCGCCCTTTTACCCAACTATATCAGTGTGTCCGCCCCGATCCAGCCTTCGCATTTCCAGCAGGCTACTGGTTTGACTTTACACTCCACATGCACTGGTGTGCACTCTCTTGCCTGCACATGAGCCCGTGTCCTTTTTACCTTCATCCACTCCCGCGCAACGATAAACGAATGTCTACCACAGTTATATCGACGACTTGCAAAAGTCAGAGTGCAGCGGGGGAGATGATACCACCCTGTGCAACAAACCAACTGCTTCCATGCAGTCGTGATATAATAAAACGCATGGAGCGAGCAAAACGCGGCTTGCTAGGGCTAAAACAAGAATTTTATTGAAAAACTTTTTCCTTCCCCTTTTTCTTTCCACCCCCCCCTCCCCAATATGACCAACCGCATCTAAAGGGGGACTTGGATACCCCTAGTTGATGTTCTAGTTGAGAGAACATGGGCGACCAGCAGCGTACACTCACTGAGTCACTGCTACAGCAGAAGCGAAAGCATCGCAAAGCAAATGATAAGCGAAGTAGTTGGCGTGGTGGCAAGGCGTAGCGCGGCAGTCCTGGGCTGATGTTGGTGGGTGTTAATAATAATTACATCAACCCTAATTAATGAGTGTTTTGCGTGTTGTAAGAGCACAACACTGCTTCCTGCTACTGTCTGCTGGCAGGCAGACAACAAGAAGACGGGTGAGTCTCAGCACCAGCCTCCCCATGTCTCCAACCTCCACATCCACGACTCCACTATCCTGCGGGATCTAATCATATGCATCAGTTCCTCTGCAAGAATTTATTGTTCGTCGTATTTTCTCTGTCTCTGGATAAATTTGAATGCAGGCACGTGTAGATTGCTGGCAGCTGACTTTTAGCTCCATCGTCGTCGTTGTCGTTGTAGTAGATGTTGCCGTCGTTATCTTTAACGGAATCGTTCTTTTTTTTGAAAGCGAATGTGCGGGTCCCTAATTAAATTCGGCCTTGGGTAAGCTGTTGGAGTACTGCACACACACACATACACACAGTTCGTCGGCAATGGTGGATATTTCATAGCCCACAGCACTTAAGCATAAGTGGGTGAGTAAGTGAGGTGGTGACTGGTGAGTGCATATTAAAGGATTTTCGTAGAGAGCATTCTAACTCATGTCCAATTAACAATTAAGGCAATTATCACATTAGGGACTGCTTCCTCAGAGCCTGTGGAGCTGCGCTAGTACGTATCGCATCGCACCAGCCACCTTGCGATAGTCGTGTCTCCTATAAATACCACCCGCCCATCCAACAGAAACCCCTGTAACTAGGTCGACTTATCCTGCAAATCGAAAAGTTTTCTGCTGATTGTGAGCGGTAATTTTCTACGCGGGTAAAGTAACCAGTAAGAGTAGATCCTTGCTCGTTTAGTGTGTTACTTTTACTTACTTGCTTGTGTTTTGTTTTCTCGTCGTCTTTGGCCTCCTCTATTATAATGCTGATGTTGATGAACTTAGGGGGTTGAGTAAATTTCTACAACTGCAGGAATTTCTTTCGTAATCTTTGACTGACTCCTCTTACCATTTGGAAAAAAAACGTCGAAGAAGGACAACATGGTGGAAAGGGGAGTCAACGTTCTTATCAGCCGGTGTTTACATTCTCATCGCAATGTTTATGGCCAATGAACTTTAAACCAACGAACGTGATTTACATTGAGGCAGGTTAGCGCACTCTCATATTGCCCAGGTCGGGTTGTTTTATTTACCCAACGTGTACCTTACCTGCGTCGCAAATTAATTCGTAAAGATATTGTGCTTCGGTCTTTGCTTTCGGGTATCTTAGGAGTTAGTTAAATTGGTCGTGTATATCTATGGTTTTGCCTTGCAATTTTGAAGGAATGCGAACTTGCTTTCGGTGGTGGTTGGGCAAATGTTTAGTTTGTGTTTTCATGATAGTGAGGTTTGTTGTGTTAAACAGGGAGATTTCATGAAGCATTCTCCACCAAATATGATCGTTTACTTTTCATTCTGTTGTTGTAAGTTGCAAGATAAACCCCTTACTCCAACAGAGTCATGACAGAAATAATAGGAAGCTTATTTTAAAACCTATACCTTTAAATATGTATACCGGTAAACCGAAATAGATTTGGCGGAGCTGAAAATAAGGCAAATGTATAGGTTTTAGTATTTTGCATTTGACCTATACAATATTTCATTTGAGGCAAAGATTTTAAATCAAAATGCCGGCCGGTATAGTCTGTAAGACTTAAACTATTTACCCCTAAGGGTTCGCAATATGGATACAAAGAAGCCAGTGAATAAGTTTAGTTTTTATTACTTTCGGGATATAAACTAGGGACCCAGCGCCAAGTAGTTCAACGCACTAAACCTTTGCACCCACACAACACAACATACATAGATGGGTGTGTATTTCTAGAGTAATGCCAAATCCGTTCACGTTTTATACCGGATCAATGACAATTGATACTATTTGGATGACTTGTCACATCATCGCAAGGTTTGTGATGAGTTTAAGAAATTTTGGGTGCATCAACGTGTTTACAGTCCTGATCCTTTTTCTCTTCATCGACTTTAAGACCTACATTCCGGTATTAAGCGAAGTAATGCGGTATCATGTGATTTCTTCAATCTCGCGCTGAAACAGATAATGAGGGTTATCTGAAACATGGAAGACCCAAAGTCGAGACCAGCATGACGTTGTAGAGATATGTATGTCAAAGCAAATTTAAAATACTTTTAAATGAGCAAAGCACATTTAAAATACTTTCGAACCAAATGCAAGTGTGGTCGGGCAAACTAAAAACTGTATTGGTTTGGCCACACAGAGTAATGCTCCAGCCAAGACAATGTTCGAATCCCTACACCCAGGATCGAGACGACAAGGAAGATGTATCTAGCGATCGCGATTTTTTTTATAGAATTGGCACGCCCTTAATGTTTGAGCATAGTGCGCGGAATTAAGGAATTTGAGAAGAAGAAAAGAGGAGATACCGATGTTCGTTGTTAAATTGTATTGGATAGGAAAGACTGAGTTTGGTAAATTATTCCTAAATGCTTATTGATCGATTTGGGAATGAATCTCTATATTTCATAGTACGTCCGAAAAAAGGCTTGAACGTGAATTGATAATCATTCATGTTACGGGGAATATTAGGGTTGAATTGTTGAAGGGGCGGAATGCATGTGGCATTTCGTTTGGGCATTTGTTTTTATAATAGCGGTAAAAGAATGTATAGCAGGAGCAGGAAATTTGTGGTAAATTGGTATTTCTTTGTCGAAACATCATCTGTGAAGAACAGCATGGCTTTGTTAAACATCGATCCACTGTATCAAATCTATTAACTTTTATGCATCACTGTTCCTATAGTTTGGAAAATAAAAAAGAAGTCGATTGTAAAGGGTGATCCATTTCGAGGTTCCCTACTTTTTTAAAGAAAAAACACAGAAAATTCAAATTTAATGGAGAATGTTTATTATCATTTGAAAGAACATTCTTTGGCATTTATTTTTTGAAGATTATGTCTATCATATGTTGGCCGTTGCTACGTCGCAGATGGTCCATCCGTTGAGTCCAATTTTCGATCACTCGTTCGAGCATTTCGACTGGTAACTGGCGAATGACACGCGTGATGTTTTCCTCCAAGGCCTGAATCGAAGCGGGTTTGTCGGCATAAGCTTTTGACTTTACATATCCCCACAGAAAAAAGTCTAACGGTGTGATATCACACGATCTTGGTGGCCAATCAAACGTGAAATTATGTGCTCACCGAAATGTTCTCTCAATAAGTCCATTGATTGATGCGATGTGTGGGAAGTGGCGCCGGCCGTCTCGCTGAAACCAAATTTCGCCGAGATCACGAGCTTCAATTTCAGGCATCAAATAGTCGGTTATCATGGCACGATCACGGTCGCCATTGACGGTTACGTTCGCACCGGCATAATTTTTAAAGAAATATGGACCGATGATTCCACCGGCCCACAAACCACACCAAACCGTTGTTTTTTCTGGATGAAGTAGCAGTTCTTCAATCTCTTCAGGTTGATCTTCGTCCCAAATGCGGCAATTTTGTTTGTTTACATACCCATTGAGCCAGAAATGGGCCTAATCGCTAAACAAAATTTGCCTCGAAAACGTCGGATCTTCTTGGAACTTTTCAAGAGCCCATAGAG